>CM060432.1:167514309-168843809 GCA_030545235.1 Helianthus tuberosus | reverse complement strand
CCAGCTCCTTAAGGCCAACAGACAGCTCAGGCACCCGCGATCAACGCCAGAGTCTGCTTCGCGTGTGGTGATCCCAACCACTTCGCGAACATGTGCCCAAACAGGGTTGTGAAACAAGAGCCCCTGTTCACTCAGGGGTTGTTGTCACACCCCAACCGATGGCGGAATCATCGGGGCGCGGCACTAGGCGAATCAGATTGCTCAAGAGAATCCATAACAACTATATTGCGATAATATTTAATACATTCGTTATCCCATACTAACAATAATACAATCACGTAAGTTATCACAGATTTCTTGTCCTCTCGAACAATACAAATCCGACAACCTAGATTTTAGTTGAGTTTCTAGACTCCCTAGCTTGATTTGATATAGTCTGCGATCTAGCCTGCAACATACGTAAAAATAGTTTGTCAATACAAAAGTATTGGCGAGTATACAGGTTTGAATAGTATAGCATATAGATAAAAAGTGCTGCGAATTTCCACATGCATAAACGTAATACACGACATATATACTCACAAAACTGATACTACCAACTAAGTCCTCGATGCTCGAATGTACGATGGCATAACTAGACCCCGTCGGGCGCAATAGTACTATACTAGTCGTGGTGGGACGTCGCGAGTATAAGCCCTAGCACATATGCAACTAGCATCACGTATATCTATGCATAACAGTTATTCGCAAGTGATAGTTCGTTTGATTGTATATTTCGTTTGATAAGCTTGATTTGTTAGAAACGTATGTTACACCCAAAATTCGATTAAAAAGGGGTCAAGTATACTCACAGTGCGTATTTAGCGGGATTACAACTTGATTGAGTCGGTTGCGAGTATGTCTGTAATGATCCTTGAAGAAATAGAGTAAACGATGTACGGTTAAGCGAGATTATCTTGAAAAGTTGCTCATTGGGTTGAATGGTCCTCATCCGTGCGGATTAGACATGTTATCCGTCCGGATGACAGGTCATCCGTCCGGATGACATGTTATCCGTGCGGATAACAGGTTGTCCGTGCGGTTGATATAGTGGTACGTGCGGACGGTGGTGCGTGCGGTGACATGGTTGTGCGTGCGAATGAGTGTGCGCGCGGGTGACATCTCATCCGTGCGGGTGACTGGTGCGTGCGGGTGACATCTCATCCGTGCGGACTTGTGTCATCCGTGCGGACTGACCTGTCGTCCGTGCGGGCTGACATGTCGTCCGTGCGGGCTGACATGTCGTCCGTGCGGGCTGACATGTCGTCCGTGCGGGCTGACATGTCTGTTTCGCACTCTGAGCACTGTTTCGAGTGTTAAACGGAAGGAATACGTTCGTTTTCACTAGGGTAGTGTAATTTCGCACTAACACTTGAAGTTCCGTCAATTCCGACTCATTCTAACGGCCGGGAATCACCCCGTTCCATCAGATCTGGCCGTCCATGGTGGTTCTTCATGGTTAACTCGAAATCGTACAGATTTAGGTGAGATTTGTCATAAAAACATGTGGAAATCACCCGGATCTGAGTCGTTTGTGGTGAAATGAGACCCCAACTTGAAGTTCATAAGAACTCTTGGTGACATCACCTCAAAACGCCTCAAATCCGCAGATTTCACGGTTAGAATTTGAGTTTTGAAAGATAGAATGATGTAGAATCGAGTGTAGATTGTAGAAGTACAAGTTTTAGGTTGAAATCTTACCGGAATCGCGAGGAAATCGAGAGAAAAGGGTCTTGGTGCGCGTTTGGTTGAACAGGAGCTGTCACATCACTGTTCAAGTGATGTGACATGGTATTTATAGGCAACAGAGGAGAAGGGAAGAGTTTTGGCCCGGGTAGCCCATCCGGACGGATGGACATGCGCACGGATGGCCCATGCGTGCGGATGGCCATCCGTGCGCATGTCCATCCGTCCGGATAGCTATCCTGACGCTTGGACTTCTCCGTTTTTGATCGTTTTGATAGTTTTCGAAGCGCGTACGTCCATAATTAGTTTATATTATCAATATATTGTTATTATTATATATTTATATCACTAGGGGTCGTATTTACGTATCCATAACCCAATGTTTCGATAATTAACAGTCGGTTTCTGATTCGAGTATGCGATTATTATCGACGTTGCACGGCCATCAATGAGGGTAGTATAGGTCCTTTCTTGATGTCATCGTGAACGTTATTTCGTGTAGTGCCACAAAGACTAACGGGGTACCGTTTACTCGTATTGTCATCATCGTCATGACGACTGGAGCTACAGCACTCGCCCGAGGGTCCTTGTTAGCGTTAATTGTTTACGTTCGACACATCACGGCCACTGAGGAGGGTAGAATAGGTCCTTACTCAATGCCTCCGTGTGTGTTAGTGTGATAATAGTGTAGTATAGTGATATTGTATTTCGAAAATATGCGATTATCCTTCGAATAGTGATATACACGATATAGTTACATTATGATCCGAATCTCTGGTGCTAGGCGTAACGAGTATAACGAGTAGTAACAACGCACAAAAGTGCGGGTTGTTACAGTTGTTAAGGACAATTAATTACATGGGTCACGGTGGTGATCATGCAATATGAACTGCCTTGGGCAGTCAACTCGCAGTCATTGATATTGATAGGTTCATGTCGATAACTAACGTGCCTCATTTTACACTGTGTACGTGCTGGTTATGCTTAATGATTTCGAACTCTATATGTTATTATCTAACTTGTATGCTCACCTCTATGTGTATTGACTTTTATTTTAACGTATGTGACAGGTGCTTAGGATGCTTATATGCTATGCTTGCTGTGAAATTAAGGCTAGGAAAGGTCTAGAAACCAATAAACAATTGCCTGTACTAGAAATCTGAGTTGTCAGAACAGAACAATTTGACTAGATTTTGTCTGTAATAATTATGTTATCTTTTAAGACATGGTATGGGACATGTTGCTTTAATTAATTGGTAAATTATAGTTGTTATGGAAACTTCTGGACAATCTGTTTCACTCAGTGCCATGCCCCGATGTTTCCGCCATCGGTTGGGGTGTGACAGATTGGTAACAGAGCCATAACTATAGGGAATTAGGCAAGACTTGACCTAGTCCGGGTCGATGTCTTAGAAACGACCTAGTCTATACTTAGGAACCAACAGACCGACTTGTGCATATCCTGTAGGGATTATGTGCGAGCATACTTTCCATTTCACACTGTTCTCGCCTACGCTACACTATCATTGCACTCGAATTTTTTTGAATGAGCGATTAAGTTGAGATTAGGTGTGAAAACAAGGGTTACGTAAACTCTCCTATGATATGGGTTCCAGTTGAACTCGATGTTGAACCAACATCTCAAGAAAATCTTGTTTTTTGATCTTTGAAAAAGGTTTAAGGAAAATTTGAACTCATGAAGCTCCCTTTGAATATGGAGTTAAGCTGATTCGAGGTTGCCTCCACATTGTGAGGAATTTCATTTGTTCCATGGTTTTAGTAAAAGTTTTATAAAAATCAGTTTTAACCTTTTGAAAAGAATAATTTAGCATCACGCCCCACTTGGCACCTTCCCACGGGAGTTCGTTAATATGTTTAAAACACTTATATATAGGAATTACCAGGGGCGTATCCACCATGTTTTACCCATATTACTTCCGTTTCGTGAGGCAGTGTCAGGTGTGCCGGTATGATTCGGATAGAATTGCGTTTACTCGGCCCAATCGATAGAAAGTCGGACCGAGCATAGGATAGGGTCGAATAGATTAATCCAGCGAGTTGATAAGCGAGAAGCGAATAGCGCGTTTTCGATTAGATTCCACATTACACCCACATGGCACGTTTCCACGGGGTTTTGCTAACATGGCGAAACACCATGCTTAACCAGGTTAGCCTTGCCTCGTGAAGCGGTGTCATGTGTACATAATACCATACAGACTGCAATGAACACCAAGCGAAGGATAAGCGGTACGCGAATAAGCGGTAGACTATAAGCGATAAGCGATTAGGTGATTAAACGAATAAACACAAAACACTTATGATGACGGTGGTGATAAACGATTTATAATAATCGGTAGTTGCGTTGCAAGCGATGGAGGCATGCGATTCGATTTACGCGGTTCGGTTTGATTGATTAACACCACAGAGTTGGACTAGCATTAGACTCCACATGGCCTGTTTCCACGAAGGGTCGCTGATATGGCTAAAACACCCTGCCTTAACCATATGAGCTTCATCTCGTGAAGCGAGGTCATGTGCTATCTTAACACGAATATCACGGATAACGGTATAGCGATCGATCGATACACATCAGACGATAGGGATTCACATAATAAGCGATAGAGATTTCGAGATACACATGATGAATGATTGCGATCAGTCGGGTTTTGTTTCGAGTAAACTTAACGTTACATTGCGACGCATCACGGCTATCGAGGAGGGTAGAATAGGTCCTCACCCGATAATATTGTGAGCGTTAGTGTGTTTGATGAGATTGCTTGCTATAGACTTACGACCAGTCTTGCGTTGATGCAATTGTCCTGCGAGGTAGACTCCCCAGAGTCCATCGATGAGGCGATTGCTTTACGTTTGCAGACTTACGACAAGTCTTGCGATGATGCAATTTCGGTTGTTACACCTTGCGATTGAGTGTAGTGTGTTGAAAATAATCATAATAGTATATAGGTCTAATAACGTTCAACTCCACGTGGCACTTTCTTCACGGAACTTCGGTAGTATGGTAGAACACACCTTGCCCGACCCCTACTACTTTCATCCCGTGTTTTGGTGTCACCTTTTGTTGAAACGCTAAGGCACCTTAGAATTTACTACGATCTCCGTGCACTGACCCAAGTAATCCCGTGTGCACCCGCGATTAATCGTTCCTTGCACGTTTATCGTACCTCGTTCTAAAAGTGCAGGGAGGGTAAAACATATTATTTCGTGATATAGTATATAGTATGTGTGTGAATCTAGTCTAAGTGCGACGATTAGAGAGCGGAAGAGAAAATGAAAACGAGAGTTAATGTTACATATAGTGGTAACTTCGAATAAGAGAGTAGGTTCAGAACTTAGAAATTAACGTCGAGAATCGTATCATTACAACTTTATCCTACGCTTGCTAGATGTCTGACGCTTGAAGACTTTTGCTGGAGCTGTTGTTGTTGTACTCAAGTTCACGGTTCGATGCGGCAGTTGCGGGTGAAGTGACCGTAACGGTTGCAGTTATTGCAATAGCGACAGTCAGCCCCAACTGGATGATGATAGGTACACGAGTAACACTGAGGATGAGCTCCAGTGTAGGCTCGTTTTGGAAATATCGGAACGGTTCGAAGAGGTTCCGGTTGCAGTTGTTCGGTTGTTGATGAGTTCGGGCTTGAAGTCTTTCGCTTGCGGCTGGGTTCGTCGGTGTCTTGCGAAGGAGTGTCGTCGTTGGAGGATTCGTCTGAAGACTCACTTGCAGAGTCTTTGGCTGATTTGTCGGAAGGTCCGTCGGCAGATTCGTCAGAAGAATCGGCAGCAGATCCGTCCGAAGAATCGTTAGCAGATCCGTCAGAATAATCGTTAGCTGATTCATTAGAGGAATCGCCAGCAGATTTATCAGAAGATTCGTCAGTAGATTTATCAGAGGATTCGTCAACATGTTCGCCTGAAGGATTACTGGCGATTGCTTGATGAGCTTGCTTGATAGGATTCTTTGAGAATAATCCTTCCATGAGTCGTTTGTTGTTGATTTCTGCGGCTAAGCGGTAGGTTTCTTCGATGGTAGCAGGCCTTGCAGCTTCGACAAAATCACCCACACACTCAGGCAAGCCACGAATGTACTTCGCGATGGCCTTCCCGGGAGTGTTGACTTGACTTGGGCAGATTATGCTAAGCTGTTTGAACCTTGCGGTGTAGCTAGCATTGTCACCTTCGGTTTGCTTGATTTCCCAAAATTCGTTTTCCAGTTTCTGAATCTCGTGAGGAGGACAGTACTCTTTCTCCATGAGCTCTTTCAGCTCATGCAAAGAGAGAGCGTAAGCTGCGGAGATCCCACGTTTGTTACGTTCGGCGGTCCACCAGTCGAGTGCTCGCGATTGAAATACTCCGGTGACGCAAGTAGTACGAAGACTATCGGGACACCCACTTTGACGAAGGGTAACTTCAATAGAATCGAACCACTGGAGTAGTTGAGTCGCACCTCCTTCACCCGTGAATTCCATCGGGTCACAGGCTTTGAAGTGCTTGTAGAGAAAAGCAGATTGCGGCTCTCCCGTCTTAACATCTTCCGAAGCTCGAGAGTGGCTGAGAGAGTGCACTCGAGCGGCAATTTGAGAACTAAGCTTACTCACTTCCTTAATCACAAGTGAAGCAATTCTCTTCTTGGCGCTTCGTTTGGCTTTCCTCCTAGCTACTCGTCTCGAGGTAGAGTTGTTGGAAGGCATCTAGACAGGAAGAGACTTGGAGTGAGATTCGATCATAATGATTTTTGAGTTTTGCGTTGCGATTGAGCGCGTTCAAAACTTGGTGCGATAGTATAGTAGTAATACGAATCACATAGGAGCCACATAGGAAACACGAAATTCCTGAGTTCTCACACAATGACTTGCTTGTTTATACGTATATATATATATTTATATAAATGTAATTTGTAAGTTCACGCATACAGGTCGATTTAGAATAAGCGAGGTCGCGTTGATGTGAGAAAACGAGAGCAAAAGCGATAGATTATGCATTAGTTCTGTTGCGAACATTCGGATTTCGTTTTAGATTGCGATGGCTGTGCGAATTGTGCGTTTATAAAGTAGGGAGTGAAAATCGTTACTTCGAGGAATCGATAAAGCGTAAAGTTTCAAAACGTAAATAAGTTCCAATTATTCTAAAATTGGCGGGTCGTATGATAGAGTGCCTTGAGTGTTTTAGGCGTGGACTACCCAAGGTAACCCAACTATATTTAACAAGTTCGAGCATGCGCGTTGACCTAGAGGACTTCATGCTTCCACTGGGATGCAGCTCATGGCATTCGTCTTCCTAGTCATCGCGTGGCTCGAGTTATCGTGATAGTCGAGTCCTTGGTGAGAGCTTTTGAAAACTGGTTTATTGGGAATGGGACGACTTATTAAGGTACGGGTTTCACCCCTGGCTTAACAGTTTCGTTCCTAATTGTGGCTATGCTCCTCGAATAAATTCGTGAGTTCCACTAGATTTAGAAATGGAGACTTTTATCGAGATGTGGATATCACTCCTAACTCGATGAAAAGTTCTCGTGCTAGAAAAATGCGCTGAGTGAGCAATCCTATCGAGAGTTCTTGGTTTTCACACCTGATCTCGACTGGGTCGCTCGGTTTCGTTATGCGAGTAATTTCGAAAACGTGTGTATTGTGCCGGCCTTAGGAAAGGCTAAGTAGTATTTTAGCCTTAGGAAAGGCTTCTTCGTGTGAAGTTGTAGTACGCGGGGTTCACACAAAGTTGTATCTTTTAGCAATTTCGATTGAGAGTATCAAGTAAGCCCAATACAACCCCCCTGGGTTTGTATGAGTCGGCCTGTTGGTACTTAGACTATAGACTAGGTCAATTTCTAAGACGTCGACCCGGACTAGGTCGAGTCTGACCTAATTCCCTATAGTTATGGCTCTGATACCAATCTGTCACACCCCAACCGATGGCGGAATCATCGGGGCGCGGCACTAGGCGAATCAGATTGCTCAAGAGAATCCATAACAACTATATTGCGATAATATTTAATACATTCGTTATCCCATACTAACAATAATACAATCACGTAAGTTATCACAGATTTCTTGTCCTCTCGAACAATACAAATCCGACAACCTAGATTTTAGTTGAGTTTCTAGACTCCCTAGCTTGATTTGATATAGTCTGCGATCTAGCCTGCAACATACGTAAAAATAGTTTGTCAATACAAAAGTATTGGCGAGTATACAGGTTTGAATAATATAGCATATAGATAAAAAGTGCTGCGAATTTCCACATGCATAAACGTAATACACGACATATATACTCACAAAACTGATACTACCAACTAAGTCCTCGATGCTCGAATGTACGATGGCATAACTAGACCCCGTCGGGCGCAATAGTACTATACTAGTCGTGGTGGGACGTCGCGAGTATAAGCCCTAGCACATATGCAACTAGCATCACGTATATCTATGCATAACAGTTATTCGCAAGTGATAGTTCGTTTGATTGTATATTTCGTTTGATAAGCTTGATTTGTTAGAAACGTATGTTACACCCAAAATTCGATTAAAAAGGGGTCAAGTATACTCACAGTGCGTATTTAGCGGGATTACAACTTGATTGAGTCGGTTGCGAGTATGTCTGTAATGATCCTTGAAGAAATAGAGTAAACGATGTACGGTTAAGCGAGATTATCTTGAAAAGTTGCTCATTGGGTTGAATGGTCCTCATCCGTGCGGATTAGACATGTTATCCGTCCGGATGACAGGTCATCCGTCCGGATGACATGTTATCCGTGCGGATAACAGGTTGTCCGTGCGGTTGATATAGTGGTACGTGCGGACGGTGGTGCGTGCGGTGACATGGTTGTGCGTGCGAATGAGTGTGCGCGCGGGTGACATCTCATCCGTGCGGCTGACTGGTGCGTGCGGGTGACATCTCATCCGTGCGGGTGACTGGTGCGTGCGGGTGACATGTCATCCGTGCGGACTTGTGTCATCCGTGCGGACTGACCTGTCGTCCGTGCGGGCTGACATGTCGTCCGTGCGGGCTGACATGTCTGTTTCGCACTCTGAGCACTGTTTCGAGTGTTAAACGGAAGGAATACGTTCGTTTTCACTAGGGTAGTGTAATTTCGCACTAACACTTGAAGTTCCGTCAATTCCGACTCATTCTAACGGCCGGGAATCACCCCGTTCCATCAGATCTGGCCGTCCATGGTGGTTCTTCATGGTTAACTCGAAATCGTACAGATTTAGGTGAGATTTGTCATAAAAACATGTGGAAATCACCCGGATCTGAGTCGTTTGTGGTGAAATGAGACCCCAACTTGAAGTTCATAAGAACTCTTGGTGACATCACCTCAAAACGCCTCAAATCCGCAGATTTCACGGTTAGAATTTGAGTTTTGAAAGATAGAATGATGTAGAATCGAGTGTAGATTGTAGAAGTACAAGTTTTAGGTTGAAATCTTACCGGAATCGCGAGGAAATCGAGAGAAAAGGGTCTTGGTGCGCGTTTGGTTGAACAGGAGCTGTCACATCACTGTTCAAGTGATGTGACATGGTATTTATAGGCAACAGAGGAGAAGGGAAGAGTTTTGGCCCGGGTAGCCCATCCAGACGGATGGACATGCGCACGGATGGCCCATGCGTGCGGATGGCCATCCGTGCGCATGTCCATCCGTCCGGATGGTCCATCCGTCCGGATAGCTATCCTGACGCTTGGACTTCTCCGTTTTTGATCGTTTTGATAGTTTTTGAAGCGCGTACGTCCATAATTAGTTTATATTATCAATATATTGTTATTATTATATATTTATATCACTAGGGGTCGTATTTACGTATCCATAACCCAATGTTTCGATAATTAACAGTCGGTTTCTGATTCGAGTATGCGATTATTATCGACGTTGCACGGCCATCAATGAGGGTAGTATAGGTCCTTTCTTGATGTCATCGTGAACGTTATTTCGTGTAGTGCCACAAAGACTGACGGGGTACCGTTTACTCGTATTGTCATCATCGTCATGACGACTGGAGCTACAGCACTCGCCCGAGGGTCCTTGTTAGCGTTAATTGTTTACGTTCGACACATCACGGCCACTGAGGAGGGTAGAATAGGTCCTTACTCAATGCCTCCGTGTGTGTTAGTGTGATAATAGTGTAGTATAGTGATATTGTATTTCGAAAATATGCGATTATCCTTCGAATAGTGATATACACGATATAGTTACATTATGATCCGAATCTCTGGTGCTAGGCGTAACGAGTATAACGAGTAGTAACAACGCACAAAAGTGCGGGTTGTTACGGTTGTTAAGGACAATTAATTACATGGGTCACGGTGGTGATCATGCAATATGAACTGCCTTGGGCAGTCAACTCGCAGTCATTGGTATTGATAGGTTCATGTCGATAACTAACGTGCCTCATTTTACACTGTGTACGTGCTGGTTATGCTTAATGATTTCGAACTCTATATGTTATTATCTAACTTGTATGCTCACCTTTACACTATGTGTATTGACTTTTATTTTAACGTATGTGACAGGTGCTTAGGATGCTTATATGCTATGCTTGCTGTGAAATTAAGGCTAGGAAAGGTCTAGAAACCAATAAACAATTGCCTGTACTAGAAATCTGAGTTGTCAGAACAGAACAATTTGACTAGATTTTGTCTGTAATAATTATGTTATCTTTTAAGACATGGTATGGGACATGTTGCTTTAATTAATTGGTAAATTATAGTTGTTATGGAAACTTCTGGACAATCTGTTTCACTCAGTGCCATGCCCCGATGTTTCCGCCATCGGTTGGGGTGTGACAGATTGGTAACAGAGCCATAACTATAGGGAATTAGGCAAGACTTGACCTAGTCCGGGTCGATGTCTTAGAAACGACCTAGTCTATACTTAGGAACCAACAGACCGACTTGTGCATATCCTGTAGGGATTATGTGCGAGCATACTTTCCATTTCACACTGTTCTCGCCTACGCTACACTATCATTGCACTCGAATTTTTTTGAATGAGCGATTAAGTTGAGATTTGGTGTGAAAACCGCAAACTTTCGACTAAATTGCTTGTTCGACCCACATTTTTATCTACAAACACGAGAATTTGCGTTGAATCAGGAGTGAAATCCATACTTTGACGCATAATTCTCCTTTATTTTATCAAAAACCGGAACAAAGTTGTTAAGTTAGGGGTGAAACCCGAACCTTGATGACTTATTCTGCCATATTTTGTTTTACAAAACGCTCACCAAACTCTCGACGGACTCCAACGACTAGAGATCACGCTGAGATTGAATGGATATGTGCCATTCGGCCAGATTCAAGGCGGAAGCACAAGTCCCGAAGGTCAAAGTGTGCTCAGACAGTCCTTGTGAATAGTCGAACCACTTTGGGTAGTCAATGTCTATCGAGCCTGAGACAATCTATTCTCGATTTTTATGTGTTTCGATTCTGAGCCCGCAACTGTTGACTCTGATATTCGTCGATTTTATGTGTTTACGTGTGAATTTACCTGTTTATATGTTTTTAATTGTTGGTAATTCATTCGATTTTCGCTATCGCCTTGATCGACACACAAGACTCGCCCTGCACTTCTATCTCAAACCGCTGACAAATCGCTACTACATGAGGAACGACTTTGCGCAACGTTGCTTCCTATATTATTAGCTTACGCTATACTAATCGCTATGATATTCGCGATCGCTATTTTCGAACGCTTTCGGACATTGAATGATAGGTTTTTGTATTCTGACTGCATCTTGTGATTACATGTTTATGTGCTTCTGTGCTTATGTGCTTCTGTGTTTATGTGAATCTGTGATTATGTGCCTATGTGGTTACGTGATTATACGTGTTCCTGAGCTTTAGTAGTATTAGACGTGTGAGGTGAGAATCGATTATAATATGTCTGAGACCCAAGACGATGTCTGTTGCAGACAATGTCGACTGGACCCTCATCTGGACCCCGTCACCCACGAATCACTCGCCAAGAACAGAGAGACAAACGCCTTGCTGCTATCGTCGCAAAACAAGTAGTAAAGGTAGTTCCTTAGATTGTGAGTGAAATCTATGAGAATGTGAGCAAATCATCAGAGGAGTCCAAAACCAAAACTCCTAAAGCTACTCCCAAGACTGCTTTCAGCTTCAAGCAGTTCAAAGCTTGTGGTCCAAAGGAATTTACTGGCGAAGATGGCCCAACGACTATGTTTTAATGGTTTGATTCCATCGAAGTCACTCTGCGCCAGAGTGAATGTCCTGAAAATCTTCGTACTCTGAATGCTACCGGCGTCTTCCAGTCCCGCGCACTAGATTGGTGGACGACCGAGAGAAACAAACGCGGAAATGATGCAGCCTATGAGCTGACGTGGGAAGAGCTGAAGGCCATTATGATGGATGAATTATGCCCTCCCCTTGAACGCCAAAAGCTGGAGGACGAATTCTGGCATATCAAGCAGAAGGATGGAGAGAATGCAGCTCTGACTACTGGCTTATGCAGCTCAGTATCATCTGTCCCGATCAAGTGAAGACGCCCGACATGACGATCAAGAAGTACATCCGAGCTCTACCTGACTGTGTTGCAGATTTTGTGCATGCCGCAAAGCCAGCAATGATCGAAGAAACCTACCTGTTTGCCGCTGAAATCAATGATAAGCGAGTCAAAGCTGGTTTTTGGGATAAAAATTCGAAGAACCTGCATCAAGTCACCGCTGCACCAACTGCTGAAACCGCCGCCGCTCAGTCATCGAAAGCCTCTCGCCGCAAGAAGAAGAACAACAACAGCAGCTCCAGCAACAAGAACTGTGCTGTCACTACCACTGCTGCTCTGCTTCAAGCAGTACCGGCTCAGCAGCAGTCTCAGCACCGATCAGCTCCAGTTATCTATGCACCGCCTGCAAAGCGTGCATACGCTGGTCCCCACCCTGCCTTCCCAACATGTTCTTATCATCACCCAATGGGTATCGCCTGCTGATTTTGTGTGCACTGCAATATGTACGGCCACCTTACCGCCAACTGCTGTACTGGTCCCCGATAAGCACCAGCTCAAGCCACTGCTCATCAAGCTCTGCTTCCAGCTCCTTAAGGCCAACAGACAGCTCAGGCACCCGCGATCAACGCCAGAGTCTGCTTCGCGTGTGGTGATCCCAACCACTTCGCGAACATGTGCCCAAACAGGGTTGTGAAACAAGAGCCCCAGCAGCAGCAGCCTCAACAGCAGCAACAGCCTCAGCAGCAACAACAAGCCGCACGTACCAGAACTTTCAACATCAATGTGCGCCAAGCCCAGGCTGACAACAACGTGGTCAATGGTACGTTCCTTATGAATGGTATTTATGCATCTTGTTTGTTTGATACTGGAGCCGATAATTGCTTTGTGTCGTTTGAATTCGTGAAGCTCCTTAGTCGTAAGCGCTCCCATCTCCCCTCGACGTTCGATGTTGAAGTCGCCACCGGAAGAACTGTCGCCGTCAATTCTGTTCTTCGTGATTGTACTCTCGAACTCAACATTCACAAGTTCCCAATCGACCTTATCTCGATGCAACTCGGAAGTTTTGACGTCATAGTAGGCATGGACTTTCTTCGTGAAAACCATGATGAAGTTGTGTGCTTCGATAAAATGATTCGATTCTCGCTCGCGAATGGTGATCTATTATGTGTTTACGGTGAAACTGCCTCGAAAGGTCTCAAACTTATGTCGTGTGTCCAAGCTAGCAAGTATCTCTGCAAGGAATACAGAGCTTTCTTGGCTAACATTGTAGTAGCGGAGATGGAAAAGAAAGGAAAGACATAAGTGAAAGACGTTCCTGTGGTTCGTGAATTTCTGAATGTGTTCCCTGACGGTCTCCCAGGTTTACCGCCAAGTCGTGATATCGATTTTCATATCGACCTCATTCCTGGAGCAAACCCTATTGCCAAAGCTCCTTACCGACTCGCTCCATCCGAGATGCGCGAACTCTCGAATCAGCTCCAGGAATTACTTGATAAAGGCTTCATTCGCCCGAGCACCTCTCCTTGGGGCACGCCAGTCCTTTTCGTTAAAAAGAAGGATGGGTCGTTCAGGATGTGCATCGACTACAGGGAGTTAAATAGGTTGACTATCAAGAATCGCTATCCCCTACCTCGCATGGATGATTTGTTTGATCAGCTACAAGGTGCTACATGTTTATCGAAGATCGATCTACGCTCAGGCTATCATCAGCTATGCATCCAAGAGGAGGATATACCCAAAACCGCTTTTCGCACTCGATACGGCCATTATGAGTTCGTTGTTATGCCTTTCGGACTAACCAATGCACCCGCGGTTTTCATGGATCTGATGAATCGCGTGTGTAAACCTTATCTCGACCGTTTCGTCATCGTGTTCATCGGCGATGTCTTGATCTATTCCAAGTCGAAAGCCGAACACGCGCAACATCTACGTTTGGTTCTCGAGCTACTCCAGGGAAATCA
This sequence comes from Helianthus tuberosus, assembly GCA_030545235.1. NCBI lineage: Eukaryota > Viridiplantae > Streptophyta > Magnoliopsida > Asterales > Asteraceae > Helianthus > Helianthus tuberosus. The sequence goes on along the minus strand of CM060432.1, from coordinate 168,829,715 downwards.
ACTCTATGCCAAGTTCTCCAAGTGTGAATTCTGGCTGGAGGAGGTTTAATTTCTTGGTCACATTGTCAATAGTCAAGGTATACACGTCGATCCCGCGAAGATTGAAGCAGTCAAGAGTTGGATTACGCCTAAGAACCCATCTGAAGTCCGTTCTTTTCTCGGACTAGTGGGCTACTATCGACGATTTATCGAAGGATTCTCAAAGATCGTTGTGCCGCTCACTGCTTTCACGCATAAAGACAAGCCTTTTGTTTGGGGAACTAAACAAGAGTCTGTTTTCCAAACCCTCAAGCACATGCTTTGCAATGCTCCTGTCCTCACTTTACCCGACGGAAACGACGACTTCATTGTCTATTGCGATGCCTTGAACCTTGGTCTTGGTTGTGTTCTCATGCAGCGAGACAAGGTTATCGCTTACGTATCGCGTCAGCTCAAAATCCACGAGAATAACTATACAACCCATGATCTCGAGCTAGGCACAGTGGTTTTTGCGTTAAAGATTTGGCGACACTACCTGTATGGTACCAAGTATACGATCTTCACCGGTCATAGGAGCCTACAACATATCTTTGACCAGAAGGAACTTAATATGCGTCAACACCGATGGGTAGAACTTCTCAACGATTATGACTGTGAGATTCGTTATCACCCTGGCAAAGCAAATGTCGTTGCCGACGCCCTCAGCAGATGGAGTTATCTGCTCAGTGATGCGTTGTCGAGTGTTATATTTATTAGGTGTATATTTTAAGCCCCTTTAACACTTTTTAGTCAAGTTTTAAATTTATAAAACACGATATTTACTAACACTAGACACACATATGGGCAAGTGCACCCATCGTGAGCGTAGTATAGTGTTGGTAAGATACCGAGGTCGTCCAAGGACACAAGAGCTTTTAGTACCGGTTTATCCTCAACGTCTAATCAAAATAAAAAGAAGTTTTAAAAAAATATTTTAAACTAAGAAAAATAAAAACTAACTAAAATGCTGAAAATAAAAATAAAAAGAAAAACAGATAGACAAGATGAATCACTTGGTTCCGACTCGTATCTAGTGTAACCTTTGATTATTTCCGCACTTTTGCACCATTTTAAGAGATTATCTTAGTTATTGTAGTAGGCCCCTCTTTTGAAGGTGACGTTACCCTCACCCCAGTAGTTTGAGTCAGCAAGGATACAATCCTAAAAGGGTGGATTATTGGAAGATAATTAATTAAGTTATTAATGCAAATTATGGTAGGCCCCTCTTTTGAAGGTGACGTTACCCTCGACTAAGTAGTCTGAGTCAGCAGGGATACAGTCCTAAATAGCCGGGTTATAGTATTAATAGTAGTTAACTTATGAGGGGATCAAAGAGTTTGGACCCCCGCCATCCAATACCGTTAAGTATTGAAGGAGGTCCTACTAAATTTGACCCAGGTCCATTGCAGGACCTCTAAACGCTGAACAATGGCAAGACCTTTACCAAACCGTTCCCTTAACCCCCGACCAAGTAGCCAACATACCTCCATATAGACTGTGGAGATATGAATGGTGAAAATCTTTTATTTTATATAGACAGTAAAATAATTTCAAGACACCACGGACAAACGATAAAGAAAGATCACCTTCAACATAAGCAACTAGTTATTAAAGTCATTAATACGAAACCAAATAAAAAGTGCGAAAAGATTAGAAATAAAAAGTATTACACTAGACACTTTGTCTTCACCAAGTGATGTAAGAGACTTAGGCAAACATGGCCTTGATTGTCAAGAACTCTTACGATCAATCTTGGATCCCGAGACGACTCACACACTCTATGATGGACAATGGATGATGGTGGTGGATGATGGTGTTATGGTGGTGGTGGGTGGTGGGTGAAGTGTGAGAGAGGTGGTGTGCCAAGGGATGGTTTGAGCTTGAGCCAAGCACTCCTATTTATAGGTTGAACAGAAGCTCGGGCATGGCCCCGTGTCCAATGGGCACGGCCCCGTGTCCACATCCTTCTCTTTCTTCATTTAATGCAGCTTTGTCTTATTAGTTGACCACGCCCCCGTGTCCATTGAGCACGACCCCGTGTGCAGAAGAATCTTTGTACTATGAAGATTTGCCTGGATTGTGCTAATCTTATAGTTGACCATGGCCCGTGTCCGCTGAGCACGGCCCCGTGGTGGGCAATAGAAGCTTCTACCACTTTGTCTTTTCTGCTGACACTTGGGCACGCCCCCGTGCTGGCTGAGCACGGGGCGTGTTCAGTCTTCTGATGTCTTGTTTTGCTTGGGAAGATGCTGTCGTGGGGTCGGGCATGTCACGTCTTGTTCCTTTTCTTGTATTTATGTTAGATTTTGATGTCTTTTTGCTTCTTTTGTTAATTTGAGCTCATTTAATCCTGAAAATACAAAAGGAAGACAAAAGCATACTTTTTCCAACATTAGTACTAAAAAAGGGTTAGTTTTATGCCACAATTGATGAAATTTATATGTTGCATTTTGAACACATCACTCAGCATTCGTAATCCCCAAGCCCGATATGATCTCGAAACCCTCATCCGTGAAGCTCAGCATGCATGTTTTAAGGAACGCACTCTGAAGAAGGAAAGGATCTACCACGATGGAGCCCAGCTTGTGAATAAATCGAATGGGATATTCCATTTTCTGGACCGAATTTGGATCCCTAAGCGGACCAACTTGTGACAGATTTTGATGGACAAAGCCCACGAATCTCGGTATTCTATTCATCCCGGTGCCGACAAGATGTACCAGGACCTTCGCTACAAGTACTTGTGGCCGGGTATGAAAAGGGATATCGCTCTCTACGTTGGAAAGTGCCTGACTTGCTCAAAGGTCAAGGCTGAACACCAAAGACCCTCTGGCTTACTCGAACAACCCCCGATCCCTACGTGGAAGTGGGAGAGTATAGCTATGGATTTCATAACGAAACTTCCGCACACGCCATCAAGTCACGACAGCATCTGGGATGTCGTTGACCGTTTGAGCAAATCTGCTCACTTTTTGCCAATACGGGAAGACTACAAGGTAGAAATATTAGCTCGAATCTACACCGATGAGATCATTTGTCGACATGGGACGCCCCGCGACATCATCTCTGACCGTGACGCTCGGTTTACCTCGCGATTGTGGGAAACATTCCAAGCGGCTCTCGGTACTACGCTTAATCTAAGTACCGCATTCCACCCTCAAACCGACGGTCAGACTGAAAGAACGATTCGTACTCTTGAAGACATGCTCTATTCATGTGTCATAGATTTCGGTGGTAATTGGGATGCTTACCCGCCGTTAGTCGAATTCTCGTATAACAACAGTTATCATTCCAGCATTCAAATGGCACCATTCGAGGCTTTATACGGAAGAAAATGTCGATCGCCTATTGTATGGCACGAGATCGGTCACTTGCAATTAACCGGTCCTGAGCTACGACAAGAAACGACTGACAAAGTTCTCCAAATTTGAGACAATCTGTTGAAAGCTCGAAGTCGTCAGAAAAGTTACGCCGATAGACGACGCAAGCCCCTTGAATTTGACGTTGGCGACTACGTACTCCTAAAGGTATCACCTTGGAAGGGTGTGGTCAGATTCGGCAAGAAAGGGAAACTAGCGCCTCGATATGTTTGACCTTTTAAGATTCTGGAAAAGATCGGAAAAGTAGCCTTCAGACTCGAACTACCGGAGGAACTTAGTAATGTCCGCCCGACTTTCCATGTGTCAAACCTCCGAAAGTGTCTGGCTGAACATGATTTAATTGTACCTCTTGATGACCTCCAAGTAAACGAAACACTACACTTCGTGGAGAAGCCTGTCAAAATCATGGATCGCCAAACCAAGCAGCTCAGACGCTCGCTCATTCCTATCGTGAAAGTCCGGTGGGAAGGAAAACGAGGCGCATAGTTCACTTGGGAACTCGAAAGCGACACGAAGGCAAAGTACCCGCAATTGTTTGTTACGGCTTCGGCCTAATTTCAGGACGAAATTCCCTCAACTAGGGGAGGCTGAAACACCCCGTGTTTTGAAAGTCAAAGTCAAGATTGAAATCAAAGGAAGAAAAGATTGCTAATCGCGATCTGTCACTCCTTGCTCAATTCCTGTTTTGACTTCTTTGACTTGTAATTAGTCTAATTTTATTATCGTTTTAGTTGTATTATGTGGAGTATCTATTAATAATCTCATAGTAATCGCTATTTATCGCATGTTTAATCAATTTATCGCTTATCGCAATCGCACTCGCAACTCGAATTACGTAATTTGGTTACTGTTCTTATGTGTGTGTGCGCCTTATGTGCTACTTGTGCATGTTTACTTATGTTTATGTTGTGGTGATCAATCGAAACGCAAACGAAACTCAATCGCAATCGAATCGCAAACGCTAAATGAATATGAAATAAGGATGATTGTATGTTGATATAGTAGTTGGGATTAAAAGTAATTTGGATAGGAAACTCTATCGCATCGCAACGGTCGCAATCGCAATCGAAACGGCAAAATTCATCGCACCGAACGCTTGAATCAAGTGGCCAATCGACCAAGTGACCAGCCGATCGACCAGACGTCCAATCGAGCTGCCGATCGATCGGCCAGCCGTTCGATCGGGCTGCCACCCGATCGACCAGCCCCTCTCCTTCCCTTTCCTTTTTGGGAAACCCTATAAATACCCTCCCATCAACATCAAACTTACCATTTTTGGCAACTCTCATCTGACAAGCATTCTTTCCCACTTTTTTTTCAGATTTCTCGCGATTCTTGTAAGTTTTCCATCTAAATATTGTACTTCCTTAATCTACACGCACTCCTACACCTTTCTATCTTTTGAATCTTAACTTTTAACTGTGAAATCACTAGATTTGAGGTGTTCTAGGATGATGTCATCATGGTGTTCTTATGAACTTCATGTTTTGGCTTCAATCCACCAAGAACAACTTAGATCTGAACGATTTCCATACAAATAAACAAAGATCTTTCATAGATCTAAACATATTCATGGTGAAAGAGGATTGAAAGATGGTTTCTAACTTTCTTTCAACTCTTTTACACTCAATGCCTCAAAACCGATAGAATCAGACCTTGTTCTAACCTTCTACTCTTGCATGTTGATGTGTTGGTTCAAGATCTGGATTCTATCCACGAGATTACCGATTTCGGGTTAAACATGGAACACCGTCCCGAGCAGTTAACCGGCCGGATTTGGGTGATTCCTGTCCGATCAGGTTACTAAGTCGTGACGAGGTGACTGTTGTCTAATACGTTATCAAATCATCTCGATAAAACGACAAACTACCAGAGTGACCAAGGAAGAAGACGATCAAGTCGACCAGGATGGAGTGTCGTCCGATCGAACTGCTCTCCGATTGGACAGCCACCCGAACGACCGACCACCCAAACGACTTGCACCTTGGCCCCACATTTAGTTTTCAAATCAAACTTCAAAGAGTTTTGGAACATCGAACGGATTGCCGTCTGATCGGGTTACCACCCGATCGACCGACCATCCGACTATGTGATGTTTTGGAACTTCAATACTTAAACAAATTTTCAACATGTTCAATGCACATGTATTGCCACCCGATCGAACAACCGTCCGATCGAGTGACAACCTGCTGTGAACTTGTTCTCGCTGAGGTGCCCAACCTATCGGACTGTCGCCCGATCGAACGGTCGTTCGATCGATCGACCTGAAAGGTAGAGATACTTCTATGTTTTCAAAATGCTACAACGAAAACTTCAAAAGTCAAGCCATCATACACAAACACATCCATCCCAAACGAAGTAACAGTCCACTCGAACGGTCACCCGATCGGACGACTGTCCGAAGGAACTGTCACCCAAACTACCGGCCACCCGATCAGATAGCCATCCGATCAGACTGCTGTTCGACCCACTGTCACTGTGTACCTTTTTACGCGCCGACTTTCGCTTATGTTATGAATAAATGTTCAGGCTATTATCCGCTTTAAGCGCTCCCTTCAATCCATCAATTCAGTCGCTGTGTGTATACTCGATCCCTTTTTGCTTTACACACTTTTGGGTGTTACATACGTTACTTATTCTAAATCAAATCGAACACAATATGCAATACTTTAACGCTAACCGTTACCACATGTTATACGTGACTTAGTGAATGCTTGTTTGTTATCTTTACACATGGAATGCTGTCTACTTGCCTTAGCAACGGTAGTACTATTTGTTTGGACTCAGCACCTGTTCACTCAGGGGTTGTTAAGGACAATTAATTACATGGGTCAAGGTGGTGATCATGCAATACGAACTGCCTTGGGCAGTCAACTCGCAGTCATTGGTATTGATAGGTTCATGTCGATAACTAACATGCCTCATTTTACACTGTGTATGTAACGACTAACCCAAAAATGTTCTAAAACACCCCGTAAGTGAAAACCCGGACCCCTGAAACTCTAATGAGCATGAAAAATCAAGAAATCAAGAAAATTGGATTTCACGCGGGTCGCGTAAGCCATAAGGTAAGGCTACGCGGGCCACGACAACTTGAAAGTCTCCGGATAAGCTTAAGGGACACGTGTCGTCCACGTGTCAAGACCACCGATGACTCAGCAAACTCTACTGCCGCCTTTATGGCCCTCGCGGGCCGCGTAAGTTCTTATAAGGGTTTACGCGGGCCGCGTAAAACCCAAAAAGTTGCTATAAATTGCTGGTGCATGAGCAGTTCATCTGCACTCGAAAATTTCTTTCAAAAACGAAGTTTACTGCTCAAAATCACAATTTCGCTTAGGGAAACGCTGCTACGAATCCAAGGTATTAATTCGATCACTGCTACGTTTCAAAGTACTCAATTCTTTCTTTCCTTCAGCTTTTGTTATAGTAAATAGTAGTTCAGGATTATACCTTCTAAATCCCGAAACTCTGCCCGTATTAGGGTAATAACTCTAATCACTGGTATGATACTTTATCCGATCGATTAAAACCAATCCAATGGATGTTTAAGTGCTGCCAATATTTGGCTATACTTTGTCATTCGTTGTGAGTTTTGATCTCGTGATTATCGTTAAAGTTGAATTGAGTAATACACTAATACGAGTTCCATTGTAGCTAGAAATTAGAACTTGTAACCAGGGAACTACTAAGCTAGAATACTTAGCATTAATAGTTAAGGAAAACTTAGTGGTTAAGTAAACTTAGTAGTTAAGATAACTTAGCGGTTAAGAAACCTTAATAGATAAGTTAAACTTAATCAGCTAAGTAAGATTAATTAATCAGTTAAGTATGATTAATTAAGTTAAGTATGATTAATTAATCGGTTAAGCAAGATTAATTAAGCTAAGCGAGATTAATTAAGCTAAGCAAGATTAATTAAGCTAAGCAAGATTAATTAAGTAAGTAAATTAAACACCTAAATAGATATACATGAATATATATATATATATAAAAGAGATAGATAATATCAAAGGAAGGTGCAAGTAAGGTATAAGAAGATATATATGGGTAAGAAGCTTCCTAGAAAATGTATAGGTAACTTCCTAGAAAAGCTATATGAAATTTCCTAGAAATTTCATATTTCCTACCTATAAATAGGAAGCTTAAGATTCATTTTTCTTTACTCATTCCTTCTACTCTTCTCTCTATACGTTGGTGTTCTAACCAATAATCACCAATGCGATGTTCTGTCCGATCGATTCGGGAACCAACTAACGAATGCCAAAGTATTGTACTTTGTGAATTTCGTTAAACGAATGCCAAAGTGCTGTCTAAACAAGACTATACTTTGTGAATTTCGTTAAACGAATGCCAAAGTGCTGTCTAAACAAGACTATACTTTGTGAATTTCGTTAAGGTTCTGATCTCGTGACCATCGTTAGGTTTGATGTGGTTTTACACTAATGCGTATTCCACTCTGTTAAACTAAATGTTTAACTACCCGAAATTCTACACCATACTCTTACAATCAAAATGGATGCTTAATCATCAGAAGATTCAGAACTGTAAAGTAGATGCTTAGAATCAAGATGCTATATGATAACAAGGTGAGTCATTCTCTTTTTATCAACAATGTTTTACAATACTTCAAGTATTTTCAAAAGCTATAATTACAGGGATTAATTCGTGGTTATCTTGAATCACTGGCTAGTGGGGTATTGTGCACATTACTAATCTCTCACGGTTAGGTTCATTAACCTAACAGTGATAATCATCACTACTTGGGTGAAAGGACCCAATAGTGGTATGACCATCGTCACCAGGAGGTGACACGGCGCCAGATAAAAATAAGATAGTAGCCATTGTAATCGCTCTTATGCTGTAATTCATAACTAAGGTGTCATTTTATAAAACCTGAATGAACTCACCAGTATTTCCTGCTGATCAAATCTTTTTAAAACGCGTTTCAGGTAATTACAGTAGATTGGAATAAGAGTGATGATACGGTACCAAAAGGCTTACAGAAGTGGCTTGATTTATCAATTAAATTAAATTAAGAAAAGTTGTTTTATGTATTCGGGTTTATCCCATATTAAAGCTACCTTTCAAAACATGGTTTTATCCCATCTATTTAGTAAATAAAATCCGGTGTTTTCTAAACTCTGATATTTTTCCTAACTCACGGTCCTGATGAAATTTCCGCTGCACTACTTTTCTAAATAACCACCGGTACCACTGAACTGGTTCGCGGTTCCCGATTCCGTCCAAGGTGGGGTCGGGGGTCGTGACAGTGTACGTGCTGGTTATGCGTAATGATTTCGAACTCTATATGCTATTATCAAACTTGTATGCTCACCTTTACACTTTGTGTATTGACTTTTATTTTAACGTATGTGACAGGTGCTTAGGATGCTTATATGCTATGCTTGCTGTGAAATCGAGGCTAGGAAAGGTCTAGAAACCAATAAACAATTGCCTGTACTAGAAATCTGAGTTGTCGGAACAGAACAATTTGACTAGATTTTGTCTGTAATAATTATGTTATATTTTAAGACATGATATGGGACATGTTGCTTTAATTAATTGGTAAATTATAGTTGTTATGGAAACTTCTGGACAATCTGTTTCGCTCAGTGCCATGCCCCGATGTTTCCGCCATCGGTTGGGGTGTGACAGTGCATTGTTTAAATCTGAATATAACTAGATGTTACGTGTAACTTCATTAAACCAAGAACAAAGCCTATTTCAAAACACATGTAGATGAAAATAATAAAACAAGCAGGCATTGATTTTGCCAAGATTGAAGGAAAGAATCTGGCCATAAGCGTTGTGGATTCTCAGCGTTATTCGAATGTAAGTGGATCGAGTGATACGCTTATCTATTCTGGTCAATGATTCTCTTGCAATGATTCTCTTGTTAAGCTTCTGAACCAACCGAAATCCACAAATGTACCATCCATATGGACACTTGCAATGATTCTCTTGTTAAGCTTCTGAACCAACCGAAATCCAAAAATTCCAACAGTTTCTTTGTATATTCCGTCCGGTTTCAAAGTCAGTTGAGGGTTACGAGTGTTATAGACTCGTTCAAAGCCGTTTAATGAAAACTTGTGTTTCCCAAAAAACGAAAGAGATTTCGAGCAGTTGGTATTAAACCTATCATTTGTTGATCCACAAATTCCAACAAATTGTGTCTAATGCAAGGATCTTCGAATGCGGTGTGTACGTTAATTTACAACTGAACGTTCATTACTGATCTGGAATTGGAGAACCGTTGTGTATCTGAATTAGGTTCTCAAACAAACACTACTAAAGAAGAGTTGGTATTGAACCAAGAATACTTCAAACATTCTAAACCCTACCTGGAAACAAACCAACAAAATCCTGATAGTGAAAAACATCAGCAACCATTTTTTCTTTTCCTTCAATGTCGAGAACATTCTCCCTGTGTATGTGCTTGTGTTGTAGAAACCGGTGATGAATTTGTGTACACAACTGAACGTTCATTACTGATCTGGAATTGGAGAACCATTGTTTATCTGAATCAGGTTCTCAAACAAACACTACTAAAGATGAATTGGTATTGAACCAACATTTCCTTCAAACATTCTAAACCTTACTTGGAAACCGGTGTATGTGCTTGTGCTGTAGAAACCGGTGGTGAATTTGCGTACACAACTGAAGGTTCAGTGCACGAAAAGTTTCTTACGAAATGTACGTGACAAAACAAGTATGTTGGGAATTAAACGCATGTACGTGACAAAACAAGGATCGTTCTAATAGATTAAAGAGAATAAACCAAGTACAAATCATCTGCTTTCTGAATGTTAACTTTGACTCATAAACCCTTAAATCCCAACGCTTCTCTAAAAAAATTTGTTTCTTTCCTTTTCATGAGGTAAAATCGGTTTCAACATCAAGAGTTGTTTTTCACCCTGTGTGAGCTTTGGAAGCCCGGCAAACAGTCTTGCAATTACGTCTTCAATCAAGACCGCATTGTTAATTTTAATGATGATTCGAAACATTCCGAATAACTAGCAGAAGAACCCGACACGTCTTCTATGATGATTCGAAACATTCACGAACCACAATGGACTCAGACTCATACTACTGACCATCCCTTGAGGAAAAATTTTCCCGACGACTCAAGATAAAACAATGGACTCAGACTCATTGTTACGAATTTGGTTTCTTCGGTACAGGCTGATGAAACCAAAGCTGTTAGTTCAGCTGTTCAGTACTTTCGAGACGATTCAAGTGAGTCCTATGAAGCAAGTGTCTGTCTATTCAATTGAGAGGGAAACACAAGTTTTCTTTTTGAGCTTGATGGATGTCCGTTATCTCAACACTTCTCCTTACAACTCTCATCAAATGCCTCACCCTTCCTTTTATTCTGTAAATATTAAATAAAAAATAACACCAGACCCGTAACCCCGTGTTGATAGCTTCCGTTTTATTACAGTCATACGACGCGACTTCTTGTTCTTCAATCTTTATTACTTGTTAATGTTTTATTTTTTTTTCTACTTTTAGAAATGTTTGACCATCTCACCACTGTAAAATGTCTCGTGTGATTGACACCTTAAATACTTTGAGAAAAATCTAATTTTCGAAATATACGGGCCGTATAACAGTATACGGCCTGTATACAGCGTTCGTATACATTGTATACGACCAGGCAACTTATTTACACATGGTGTATACGGGCCGTATAATGTTATACGACCCGTATGGAATTAAAAAAACTGACAAAATCTGCTGGCACAAACCTTGTTACTTGTTTAAATTCTATACGGGCCGTATAACATTATACGGCCCATATACACCATGTGTAAATAAGTTTTTTCCATATGTTAATATTAGGACCCTTAAAAAAACCCACCTAAAATCATGAAAAAAGAAAAAAAAGAAAAAGTAAGGTCTTGACTTAAAAACCTAACGGTGCAGCTAAAAAAAAAAAAACATAAAAAAAAAAAAGTAAAATTGGGGCCTGTAGTTTGTACGTATTTGCAACCCTGACCTCCAAAATAAATATCTCACAAATCCACTCACTTCTTCTTTCTCTCTCCTCTCTCTCCGTTTTCCGATTCACAATCATCGCGGAGAGTCGAATAAGAGACTCCCTGTTCTTCGATTCATCTCCGACTTGGTTTATGAGGTATCTTTTCTTCTACCCTTTTCTTATTTCCAACAAAAACACGATTTTTTCTTTAAAAAAATCATCTTTTTTGGATCTTGAATCGTCCCTTTTCAAGATTTTCAGATCTGCTCTTTAGTTTTCGTGATTCAATTCGTTCAAAAGAAAAAAAAAAGTTTTTATGGTTGCTGATTGTTTACGGGTGTAGATTCGATTGTATCTGTATTTGTAAATATATAAAAGTTTAAATCTTTTTAAGAATTATAAGAATTCGATTGTCTCTGGGTTTGTTTTTATTTTTTTTATTTTGTTGATTCTTAAAGATGAAATCTTTTTTTATTTTGTAAATGTTTGGATATTGTTTGATATATTTGGTTTTGTGTTTGTTTCAGCTCGAAGGAGAAGCCCACGCTAGGGTAAGTGTTGCTGATGTATACAAATATATATTTCTGAGTTATTTTATATGCTATATTGACCTAAATAAAACAAAATTTAATGATTTATTGTGTTGTTTATCGTTATAGTAGGTTGATATATATATGACTTTTTGAGTGTGTTTAATGCAATTTTGACTTTAACATTTTGTTCTTGATATTTTTTCTTGGTGTGGTCCTGTTCTTGGCACTTTATTTTCTTAGCAGTTGGTTTTTCAACGTTTTATTTATATTTGTCATTGTCCAGAATTTGACTAATCTTGCTGGGTCAATGTTTAGGTTACATATAGTTTTCCCACATTTTAATTTTATGAATTTGGGGTCATTTTTTTCCGAAAAAGATGCAAACTTTATTAATCTGGATTGGTATATGATTGAACTGGTAATGGTCTTACGCCATGTATGAAATGGGGCTGTAAACTAGGTAACCTAGATCCGTTAATCTTTGCTACTCTTTTAAATCAAAGAAACAATGGACTCTCTTGATTCTTGAATGATGGAATTGAATAGACGATGTTGTTCGTTCTTTTGTTATTTTCTTTACAAAGATAACAAGTTTATAAAGCTGGAGGATGAATGCGAGGAAGAAGATAAAAAAACTTAAAAATATCACAACAAATTTAAATTACATACATGACATGTGATCTCACCAAGTGCAAAGTGTCTACTTTACCAATTTGTTTTGGTCAGATTCCTGTTAAAAGTTAAAGCGCTACAGTTTAAATTCTCTAGTTTTATAGTGGACCTGTTGTTCATGGGACCAAATAACGTTATTCGTGAATGACATGATAGCACATAAATTTTGGAGAATCGTTGTACACGTATATTAAGTTCCTTTTCACCGTTCAAATATATATTTCTATGATTTCTTGCACGTATCATCACAAACAAACACTTCAATATGGGAGACTAATTACCTCTTATATTTCTGTTATATAACCATATTTATCTGCTCTTGTAGTGGACAGCGGATCAAGACCCGCAAACGGAATATTGCAGCTCCCCTGGACCCTGCAGCATTTGCGGATGCAGTGGTCCAGATTTACTTGGATAATGCTGGTGATCTGGTACAGTATTAAATCATTATTTTAACGTAGTTGTCCGTATTATATACTTTCATTGTACACTATTCCAACATCAGAGCTTCATGAAACCTTTATTCAATCGCAGGAACTAATTGCAAAGAGCATTGAATCTTCAGACCTTAACTTCAGCAGATATGGTGACACCTTTTTCGAGGCAAAAATCCTAACTTCATTTTTCTCTTTTTTGTCTATATGACTTAAGTTTGTTTAAGTTATGAATTGAACGCGTATTGTGCCGTTTTTTTCAGGTTGTTTTTACTGGAGGGCGTACTCAACCTGGAACAACTAAGCCTGACGAGGGGGAGCGCCACCCGTACTCCATATTAGACTGTGACGCTAAACGTGAACAAATACTGCCTTCTGTAATCTACATTCAGAAGATTTTGAGGCGAAGGCCTTTCTTAATAAAAAATCTTGAAAATGTCATGCGGAGATTTCTTCAGTCGCTCGAGTTCTTCGAGGATAATGAACGAATTAAGCTGGCGATTTTTACCGCACTTGCTTTTTCCCAGAAGCTCTCTGGTCTGCCTCCAGAGACTGTCTTCCAGCCGCTTCTTAAGGATAACCTAGTTGGAAAAGGGCTTGTTCTTACTTTCATTACCGATTTTTTCAAGGAATATCTGATTGATAATAGCCTTGATGATCTTATTTCCATCTTGAAACGTGGCAAAATGGAGGACAATTTGCTTGATTTCTTTCCGTCTGGGAAACGATCTGCCGAAGCTTTCTCTGAGCATTTCACGTAAGTTCAAGTTTGCGCGTTTTTAATTTTGTATAATAATACCTTAAAGAAGGTCGGTGGCATAGCCACCGGCCCATTCTACTCTTTAGACTTTTATATAATTTCATAAGTAACCCATGACTTTGTAAATGTCGCTTTAATCCCCTCAGGTTTCTAAAGTTTCGAATTTATCCCTAAAACTAATTTCTTACGTTTTTACTTTTATGTACGGGTCGGTATAAATTTGAGTTTGTCTACGTTTTAACGTATTTTTTGTTTGGAAATGAGTCTGGTCAATTATAAGAAGTTTTATTTTTATGTACGTTTTGAGTTGGACTACGTTTTAACGTGAACTTGTTTGGAAACAAATCGAGTCAAATATTATATGTTTTCATTCGACGGGATAAATTTGAGTTACTATACGTTTCGACGTAAATTTAGTTCGGAAACGAGTCGGGTCGGGTCGATTGTTTTTATTATTTACCACTCCGCGTATGACCCACCCCACATGTTTATTTTATTTACGTTTTGAGTTGGTCTACGTTTCGATGTAAATTTTGTTTTAAAACAAGTCGGGTCAAATATAATACATTTTCATTCAATGGTATGAATTCGGTTTACTCTACGTTTCAATGTAATTTTAGTTCGGAATTGAGTCGTGTTGATTGTCATCTATAATTTATCACGTCGCGTATGACGCCGCTGCAACGCCGGCGGGTAAAAAACTAACTTATATAAAAGTGCCATCAAGGGTTAAGAATTTATTTGTGATGTTAAAACTGCAGCAAGGCAGGCATGGCTTCATTGGTTGAATACAACGACAAGAAGATCTTTGAGGTGAAAGTGAAAGAAATGAAATCCGCTTTAACAACGCAGATATCGGAGGAAGCGGATCTCTCTGAAGTGATAGAAACCGTGAAACAACATGTTAAAGATGCTAAGTTGCCGGAAATCGAGGTTGTGAGGATTCTGTGGGATGTTTTGATGGATTCTGTTCAATGGTCAGGGAAGAACCAACAGCAGAATGTTAACCTTGCTCTCCGACAGGTAAATTATAACGTCATCTTGCATGATAAAGCAGGCACAAATGCGCATTCTTGTGTTGATTTTGATTTAACGATTTGTTTTTGCAGGTGAAAACATGGGCAAAGTTACTGAATACGTTCTGCACAAGTGGAAAGCTTGAGCTCGAACTGCTGTACAAGGTTCAAGTTCAGTGTTATGAAGATACGAAATTAATGAAATTGTTCCCTGAAATTGTGAGGTCTCTGTACGACCAAGATGTTCTTGCTGAGGACACTATACTTCATTGGTTTCGTAAAGGAACCAACCCAAAAGGAAGGTAATATATTTTTTTATTGTAAGAATTTTGTTTTTTTTTAGATATATTGAGTGCATGTTATATACATGTTTTGTAATGGTGCAGGCAAAGCTTTGTGAAGGCATTGGAGCCATTTGTGAAGTGGCTGGAAGAGGCAGAAGAGGAGGAATAAGACGGTGAGTCTTGTATACGCCTATCTTATGTTTTTTCCACAATCGGTGTGTCAAAACCTGAAATTTTCTGTCTGTACTTTTAACCCTGTCATTTGTCAAAAAGTGTAAGGTTGTTTGGATTGATTTCAATAATTGGTGTTTGTTGATTTAATCCTATTGAAGCATGAGTAACTTTGGTTATGTCTTGTGTGACTAGTTGTTTTTAGTTGATAACTGTTGGGCGAGGGCACTTTTTGGCGTCTTAAACATGCATATGCATCAGTTTAGATATTAAAATTTTACCAAGGGTCCGAAAGCCAAATTGGCCTGTAGGGCTGGTGAGGAGTTGAGCTGGAGCCATGGTTCATGTAATGTAACCTAGTCTCTTCTTCTTTTTGCTCGTTGAGCTGGTTGTCCACCTATGCTCATTAGGCGCGTTTCCTACTAAATATTAAGATTTTTTATTTATGTACCTGTACAGGTGCTATACATTTTATAATTATAGTTGCATATACTTATTTTTATCATAGCCCCGCTTGCGGTATGCACATATAATGTATATATGTGTGGGCGCTCGGGGGGCAAAAGCAAAAGTGCACTAATTTTAACGTTATTTTACTAATTTCGTGAAAATAACGTTAAAAGAGGGGATGGTTAATCATGCATCATGTGGTGGCGTTGATAGCCGAAAGACAAGGGGGTACATGCACCAATTGGCGTTTGTCTCAATTGCTGAGTGTTATGTGCCTTATGTCCAAGGCTTGATGCAAAACCACAATCGAGCCGGGGGTCTCATTGGAAGCAGCCTCTCTATTCCTACGGGGTAGAGGTAAGGCTGTCTACATCCCACCCTCCTCAGACCCTACCTTAGCTTTTGCTATTGGTGGGATATACTGAGTATGATGATGATGATGATACTTATTTTTATCATAGTTTTACCATATAAATATTTATTATATGAAATAAACATTAATACATTAGCATAAACAGTAGGTGGATTGACAAAATGTCTAAATTTAGAAGCAGTCAGTGGGTGTGTCCGTGTGCGAGGTGAACTGTTTCACAACGAATAAAATAAAAAGCAAGCTAGAGACTCGCTGGCCTTTCGAATATGGGTTCAAGCTCGTTTATTATTAAATGGATTTTACTTTAGAGACTTGCTGGCCTTTCGAATATGGGTTCAAACAATGTTAGGTTTGGTTTGATAACCATTAACCAAACTCATTGTTAACATTGAAAAGGTCATACCCAGGCGTATACAACATCACATAAAGAACAAGCATAAAAAACAGAATATTTGACTAAAATTTTCTTTTTTTTTTTACATCACATAAAGAACAAGCATAGAAAACAGAATATTTGTCTAAAATTTTCTTTTTTTCATTTTTTTATAGGACGACACTAAATCTCGGATCTACATACATAAAGAACAAGCATAAAAAAAAAAACAGAATATTTGACGATTTTTTTTTTTTTTTTAATAGAGTGGCACTTAATCTCGATCTACATCTGTTAACTACTATACCTGTATCTAGCAGAATTTGAACCCTTTACTTCTAGAATAGAGGGGATGCACCTTACCTCTACCATGTCTCTCGGGAACATTTGAGTTGTGCCGCTTGCTTAATTTTAAGGTGGGTTATAATTGAATCGTCAATCACCAACCGTATAAAACTGTTTTCTTTATCACGAGTCATAAACCACGTCATGAAAAGTTGCTTGCATATTAGACCCTAAAGGGCTATGGTTAATTGATTAGCCCTCCCCAAATTGGCCTGTAAATTGAGAAACCAGTAAACTAATTCAAAGTAATTTGTACCTTCAAGGATCATTGGATCAATCGTGAAGTAGAGGCTGACATGATCTCCTCATTTTGAAGAATCAAGAAAGCCAGCTTATTTTATTTCCTCTTTTCATTACTTCTTTGTGAATTAACAACTCATCATCATGCTCATTAAATCTCACCAATAGCAAAGCTAAGGTAGGGTTTGAGGAGGGTAAAATGTAGACAGTTATACCTCTACCATGTAAGAATAGAGAGTCTGCTTACAATGCGATCCCCAGCTCGACATGAATTAACAAATAAGAGCAGTAAATTCGGGCTTGTTTGTCAACCATCGTAATTTTGATGGAGTTTAATCTTGTGGTAGGCTCTAAATTTGTCGGGCCAGCCTTTGGTCCGATCCAATTCTCAAATCATCAGTTCTATGCTTAGAAATGATTTTGTTTTGTCCTGAATGAACCAACACTAAAATGTCCACGTCCCTTAATTTTATTAACACCTTTTACGCAACCTAACCTTTTATTGCAACGTATATCTTAGGCAGTAGTTGCAAAAGCGCTTTTAAAGCTGTACAAAAAGTTTATTTTTCAAACAAGAAACGGTACTAAAATAGAAGTTTACTTACTAGTAAATAATTTCCAAAACACCATTTTACTAAGTATTTTCCATTAATGTCCTCTAAAAGTGGTCATGCATGTTAGGCTATCGGGTGTGCCTTTAACATATCACACCCGAAAAACTGCCACTTCAATGTCTCATCAATTTTAACACCCTCACATGGTGGTGGAAATGATTGTCACACATCACATATTAGAAACTGTATTTCATGCAAATATATTTATATGCTTTAACAATTTGTAATTTAAAAAAAAAAGTAAAGTAAACTAATGATCTATGTGGTTAATTAAAATTTTGAATTTGGTCCCTAGCTTTTTAAAAGTACACGGATGGTCTCTATGGTTTACACTTTGTAACACATTTAGTCCCTAATTTTTGCTAAAAGTACATGGATGGTGCATGTGGTTTGCATTTTGTAACGCATTTAGTCCCTGACTTGGACCTGCTGAAACCTTTAGATTTGTTAGCTGTGGACTAAATGTTTTACAAAGTGCAAACTATATGAACCATCCGTGTACTTTTGAAAAGACAGGAACCAAATCTAAAATTTTGGTTAACCACAAGGACTATCCATCTACTCTACTCTAAAAAATGAGGAAATTGTTTTTATTGTACTCACAAGTTGCACGATTTCGTCTATGGCTAGTTGAAATCATTGTTTTTACATTTATAATAACGCAAACATAAAATACAAAAATATATAGTCCTTATCGTCGTTGGGTAGTCGAAGTGTGTAAATATGTTCCACCAAAGTTATCGATCAAAGCATGTTGTTAAGCTATTACGAGACCTAAACATATATTAAACAATGATGTGTAAGATTATTTTTTAAAAAAGTTAACGAGTATAAAGTCATTACCGAAAAATCAAATGAGGTGCTAATTTAAATATTGATTAAAAAATCGAAAAATATCAACTTTTTGTTGTCTTCGTTGAATATCCCACAAAAATATATAGTCCTTCACGCGTGTTCACACATTTAAGGCTTCGTGTTCCACGCATGGTCCAAATACGATGAAAGTTACGTGGACTTCCACATAGTACAATCACTATAGGAGTAGGCGAGTAGCTATGCTCTACGATTAATATGGAAGTAGTTAGGCTTTTGATTATAGACTTCGATGTAGGAGCATCGGATTTAATTGAACCCGAACTAGCACCCGATGGTGACCCGTTAGAGTTGGTTGGAAAGTGGTTTTTATTCGAAGGAGATTAAAATGTTATCTTTATTTATATTTTGGTTTTAGCATTTTGAAATTGTTTCCTTTTTATTATAGTTTCCTATGATATTGACCGTGATCCACATGATTCTATCACTCAACTTAACCGTGATCGTATATATTCGTTGGAAGAGGCAATAAGATTGGAAACCGTGATCCATGGGAACTTCAGTAACCGTGATCGTATATATTCGTTGGAAGAGGCAATAAGATTGGAAACCGTGATCCATGGGAACTTCAGATCAAAGGACTCCTGACAACGAGAAACACAACAAGAGATCATACGACTCAAATAACGAGTAGGAGATTTGGAGTTGTAACGATAGATGCACAAGACGCAAAAGCAATTCTAGTGCCTTCGTCTTGGACATAAGTGATGACGGAGAGGAAGCAACGTGGTAGGTTCATGTGACTAACTAGTTTTTGGCCCGCCTACGTTGCGGAGCACTAAGCCGAATATTTCTCTCTAATAATATGTACGTCTGTGTTTCAGTTACTTGTACATACTACTCATAACACGATCTAAAAAAAATTACATCGAGCCAACCAATTAAAACAAAACACTACCATACTTTTGCTAAAAAAAACTAAAACGATGGAAACACTACCATACATCGAGCCGCCTGACACGAATAAAAATTATATCGAGTTAACTAATTAAAACAAAACACTACCATAATTTTGAAACAAAATACTACCATAGTTTTGTCAAAAAAAAAAAAAAAAAAAAAACTAAAACGATGGCATGACTATAATTTTATACTAGGGGCAAAATTGTAATTTAACAGGGAAAAAACAAACACGATGGTAAAAACTGTAAATTTAAACTGAGGGCAAAATTGTAATTTGGCCGAGAGAAAAAAAAACCAATGTCAAAACTGTAAATTTAAACGGGGGCAAAATCGTAGTTTGACTGGACCAATGGGGAAGTGTGAGATGGCTGCTTGGCACTATTCCCCTCCGTGATTTTTGTAGTATGTATAACTGTTTTTTATGTTTTTAATTTGGATATCTCGTTTTTTTTTGTGTGTAAATGTAGTTAAACGAGTTAACGCAACCCGCGCGTAGCGGCGAGATATTAATTATGAGTGATTTAGTATCACTATATTGGATAATTTTCGTAAGTTTCTTTAAAACGTTATTTTGAATTTATTTTATGTCACACCCCGACTTTCCACGTGTCACCGGTGGGCCCGGTGGGGAGTATTGTGACGTGGTTGGCAACATAGGGTATGTTTGGCAAAAGTAGCTGGTGGCTGGTAGCTGAAAGCTGGAAGCTGGTAGCTGGTGGCTGGAAGCTGGTAGCTGGTAGCTAGTAGCTGTAGCTTTTTAGATATATTTGGTGTTTGGTAGAGTAGATGGAGCTTTTAATAAAATGTATAAAATGCCAAAATGGGCATAACTAAAAATTTAGAAAGTTGGTGCATTAAAAAGTTTCTTATTTTTAGAGGTTAAAATAGTCATTTTCCCCCTAAAAGCTTGTAGCTCCTTCTAAACGCTACTAGTAGTAGCGTTCAACCAAAAGCTTCAAGATCCTATCCTAAAAGCTTAAAGCTCCTTCAACCAAACAAGACTTTTTATTGATTAGGAGCTTTTTCTTAAAAGCTTAAAGCTAGAAGCTCCTAAAAGCTCCTAAAAGCTTCATGACAAACATACCCATAATAGTCAAACAACACAATTATATAAATGCACAGCGGAAGCAAATTGTAAGATATAATTCAACCGAATATAATGTTGTAATATCAAGTATCACAATAGTCGATTGTTTATCCACAGACGGATCGAAAATAAAATAGAAACAATAGTTCAACAGACTTTGACATCTAGAGCTTGCGAGACTTGAGTAATGATGCCTGGAGTAGCCAACCTATTTCGTCTAGCACCTGCACTTAACCTTTTTGGAAAATACGTCAGTTTACACTGGTAAATGCAACTCAACTGACTTGTTTTGAAAAGAGTTTGTAAATTGATTTGAATGCACTTCGGCACAAAATATCTTTATAACTTGGGACAATTATTAAAATAATCTTGTATACAGTTTTACTCATTTGCCGTCCATTAGCACCGGTTAGAAGAGCCGGTTTAAGTTAACTGACACGCCACAGGAATAATGCCCACAAGGTTGATTCCTTTAGTGGATTACCAGTTTTTACATAATGCATCTGTCAGGTGTACGCCTACACCCCGTGCTTAGGTCGTGGCCATTTCGTAAAATGATGCCAAGGATATCCGGGACATGGTCATTTAACCCCCAAGGGCCATACATCAAATAATACAGAATAAAGTGGGTTATGTAAATACATTAATCACAATCCGATTTAAATGACTACATACCCGACCAAGCGGTACTTTTATAGTACCGTATCCCAAGCCCGTATAGGGAAAATAAGTTAAGAGTATTTACCTGAGCAAAGTATAAATCCAATACAGTAATTGCAAGTACTTTTACTGGGCTCCTAATCTGGAACGAAGGTTTATAATAACCCATTAGATTTCTAACGGGTCCTTAATTAAGCCTTAGCTTAGACCGGTTAGTTTTAATGATACGGTTCGTACGCACTATTAAGCGAAGACCGGATAGAATGTGATTTAGACCCGACAAGTTCGGCGACTTGCTTAATGTGGGTATTTCATACACACTCTGGATTTTGAGACAAAACCGATAAGGGTTGACCCGTTTAGGCTAGTTTATGTAAACTAGTTACACAAACCGAACCGAATGCGTACTAAGCGTAACGGGTATTCATATGAGCCATTTACAGGTTTCCTAAGTTAATATGCTCTAAATAGGTTGTGACATCTGATGTGTTTAAAATGCAACATATAAATTACATCAAATGACGCATAAAACTAACCCGTTTTAAGTACTAATATTGGAAAAAAGAGTGTTTTTGTCTTCCTTTTGTATTTTCAGGATTAAATGAGCTCAAAAACACAAAAGAAGCAAAAAGACAGCTAAATCCAACATAAATACAAGAAAAGGAACATTAGTGGACTGCCCGACCCCTCAACGGCATCTTCCCAAGCAAAAGAGAGAAGGCAGAAGACTGAACACGGCCCGTGCTCAGCCAGCACGGGGCCGTGCCCAAGAAGCAGCAGAAAAGACAAATCCATAGAAGCTTCTATTGCCCACCACGGGGGCCGTGCCCAGTGAACACGGGGGCGTGTCGAAAGTACAGCAGGCGCATTTATTGTAATTGCGAATTACAATTAATGAGGAGAGAGAGTGTCAGACGGGCACGGGGCCGTGCTCAGCGGACACGGGGCCGTGCCCTGCTCTCTGTTCAGCCTATAAATAGGAGTGCTTGGATTCATTTCATCTCATCCCTTGGCACACCACCTCTCTCACACTTCATCCACCACCCACCACCATCACAACACCATCATCCACCACCATCATCCATTGTCCATCGTAGAGTGTGTGAGTCGTCTCGGGATCCAAGATTGATCGTAAGAGTTCTTGACAATCAAGGCCATGTTTGCCTAAGTCTCTTACATCACTTGGTGAAGACAAAGTGTCTAGTATAATACTTTTTATTTCTAATCTTTTGCACTTTTTATTTGGTTTTGTATTAATGACTTTAATAACTAGTTACTTATGTTGAAGGTGATCTTTCCTTATCGTTTGTCCGTGGTGTCTTGGCATTATTTTACTGTCTATATAAAATAAAGGATTTTCACCATTCATATCTCCACGGTCTATATGGAGGTATGTTGGCTACCTGGTCGGGGGTTAAGGGAACGGTTTGGTAAAGGTCTTGCCATTGTTCAGCGTTTAGAGGTCCTGCAATGGACCTGGGTCAAATTTAGTAGGACCTCCTTCAATACTTCACGGTATTGGATGGCGGGGGTCCAAACTCTTTGATCCCCTCATAAGTTAACTACTATTAATAATATAACCCGGCTATTTAGGACTGTATCCCTGCTGACTCAGACTACTTAGCCGAGGGTAACGTCACCGCCAAAAGCGGGGCCTACCACAATACTGCATTAATAACTTAATTCATTATCTTCCAATAATCCACCCTTTTAGGATTGTATCCTTGCTGACTCAAACTACTGGGGTGAGGGTAACGTCACCTTCAAAAGAGGGGCCTACTACAATAACTAAGATAATCTCTTAATTATGTGCAAAAGTGCGGAAATAATCAAAGGTTATACTAGATACGAGTCGGAACCAAGTGATTCATCTTGTCTATCTGTTTTTCTTTTATTTTTATTTTCAGCATTTTAGTTAGTTTTTATTTTTCTTAGTTTAAAACCTTTTTCTAAACTTTTTATTTTGATTAGACGTTGAGGATAAACCGGTACTAAAAGCTCTTGTGTCCTTGGACGACCTCGGTATCTTACCAACGCTATACTACGCTCACGATGGGTGCACTTGCCCATATGTGTGTTTAGTGTTAGTAAAATATCGTGTTTTATAAATTTAAAACTTGGCTAAAATAAGTGTTAAAAAGGGCTTAAAATATACACCTAAAATATACGACACTTCACACGCATCAACATCAGTAAGATATCATTCATTATGCCCGAAACGAATTTAAACACAAACTATGCCCCGTAGGGGTAGTTTAGTCATTTAAAAGGTTATAAAAGAGTTTATGTATTCACCTTAGTTACAGGTCTGATGTAATCAGTAAAAATACTTATTTTACTAAGTTATAACAGTAGGGTAAAGTATATATGTGAAATTTATCAATTATAACCAAACTATGCACCGTAGGGGCATTTTGGTAATTTCACATAAGCCGAAAAGCTCAAAACTGAAGTATGAGTTTAACAACCTTTACTTACTGTTAAAATATTATAATTTGCCTCAAATATCAGTAGGTATCAACCCTTGTATGTTTAAAATAGTTATAGCACATACTATGCGTTAAAAACGCTTAAAAAGGCGATTAGAGGCCATTTCCGGGTTTGATACATAAATCTGATATTTTTATATTTCCAGAAGGCTTAAAATAATTTATTTATCATATGTGATCAGTAGAAAAAGGTTTGGAGTCGTTTAGATATGTAAAACTCATTTTATAGCCCGTAAGGGCAAAACCGACATATACCGGATTAAGCCTACGACTATTAGTTATGCTCAGCCTAAAATTTATTAAAAATCTTTAAAAATCCCAAAATAATATATTACATCAGTGGGTAAAGAGTTTGATATCAAAAAAGTATGTTTAAGTAGGCTATACGCTAAATACGCCGTTTAATTAACATAAAGCTTTAATTTTACGCTAACGAGCATAACTCTTAATCTACACCTCAAACTGATGTCAAACCTTGCATACAAGTTTATATATCAGTAACTAAGGTTTCTACACTTTTACATTTTCAAAAATCATGGTTTAAGGTGAAAAGGGCATAATGGTCAACATATGAGCATTTAACGGAATCCCGCATATTAATTGGATAACTAATGATCCGAGGTGTATAATCACAGAGGGTTATACTTGCATGTAACCTGGTCCAAATGAAGCTCTAAGGTATTTCTAAAACATACCATGACGGGTCAGAACTGAAAGTCAAAGTATAAGTCAAACTATGCGACTTTCGGTTCCGAACCGGGTCGGTCTAAACAGTAAATTGCCGGGTTGAACATGTTTAGACATGTTCTTACACTAATTACCAAGTTATATTAATGATCAAACAGGTTGTATATGTTCTACATGGCTAATTATGCATAAATTAGAATTTAAGTATCCTGTTGACTTTTTCTTAACAAGTTTGACCCGACATTTGACCTAGTTAGAGTGGGAATCAGGGGGAACCCTTTTGAGGTTTTATTACCTATATAATTACCAACTTATAACTACCTTTGTTTCGACTAATCACTGGACCATTAGTGATTAATCTTAAAGTCAATCGTTAATTACGACGGTTAGACTTTTAAGCTAAAACTAAGCTAAAACTTAATCAAGAAAGGTTTAGCAAACTTACCAAGGTCCTATGCACGAAATGTGATCACTTGAGAGAAGGCTTGAGCTCCAGAAGTGATCAGGAATGCAAGAATGAAGTGTGAGGAACTTGGTTGCAACTTTGGTCCTTATATAGTGATTTAATCACCATAAGAAGTTGACACACAAGGCTATGACTGACCGTAACTCTTCTGCCTATCCCGGGCAGCTTTGAGACGGTCACGAATCTGGACAATCTTGTCCGTCGTTTCAAAGACTATCTCTAGTCCTGATAATTGGACATCTCCAACTTCCGCCCAACAAACGGGCGATCTACACTTTCTACCGTATAATGCCTCGAAGGGCGCAGCCTTAATGCTGGTGTGGTAGCTATTGTTGTAGGAGAATTCGATTAAGGGTAAGTTCTTATCCCAACTACCACCCAAATCGATCGCACATACACGTAGCATGTCTTCCAACGTTTGAATAGTACGCTCACTCTGACCGTCAGTCTGAGGATGATAAGCCGTACTGAAATTCAAACGTGTGCCCAAAGATTGTTGGAAACTCTTCCAAAAATGTGACGTGTATCTAGTATCTCTGTCAGAGATAATAGACACAGGTATGCCATGTAAAGCTACAATCTTATCAACGTATAACTGGGCTAACATGTCGAAGCTATAAGTCTCCTTGATGGGTAAGAAATGTGCTGACTTAGTCAGTCTATCAACTATAACCCATATTGTATCATTTCCTTTCCTTGTCTTGGGTAACTTAGTAATAAAATCCATAGTTACCATTTCCCACTTCCACGTAGGAAGTTCAGGCTGTTGTAGCAAACCTGACGGTTTCTGATGCTCGGCTTTGACTTGCGCACATGTCAAGCATTTTGCTACATGGGCGGCTACAGACTTTTTCAAGCCTATCCACCAATAATTTGCCCTTAGATCCTGGTACATCTTATCAGCTCCAGGATGAACGGAGTACTTGGAACTATGGGCTTCCTGGAGGATGACATCTCGAAGTCCTCCATAAACTGGAACCCATATTCGTCCATTTAATCTTAGAATTCCGTCCTTGCTAAGAGTTAACTGCTCCTCAGTTACTCCTAACTTTTCATTAGGATAGTTAGCTTCCAACACAGCTTCCTTCTGTGCAGCTAACAACCTTTCAATCAAATTATTCTTTATTTCCATGCGCTTGGCATTGATTCGGATGGGTTTCACCCTCTCCTTTCGACTCAAGGCATCGGCGACTACATTCGCCTTGCCGTGATGGTATCTGATTTCACAATCATAATCATTTAAAGTTTCCATCCAACGGCGTTGCCTCATGTTTCAATCCTTCTGGTTAAACAGATGTTGAAGGCTCTTGTGATTAGAATAGATCACACATTTGATTCCATAAAGATAATGCCTCCATAGTTTTAGTGCGAATACAACGGCACCCAACTCCAAGTCGTGGGTGGTGTAATTCTTCTCATGCACCTTTAACTGTCGTGATGCATAGGCAATAACTTTGCCTTTCTGCATAAGCACACACCCCATGCCAGTGTGTGATGCATCACAATAAACTACAAATTCTTCGATTCCATCTGGCAATGTCAGTACTGGAGCGTTGCTCAACTTCTGCTTTAGGATATCAAAGGACTCTTGCTGCTTAGGGCCCCAAACGAACTTTACTTTCTTCTTAGTCAAGGAAGTTAGGGGTGCAGCAATCCTTGAAAAATTTTCAATGAAACGCCGGTAATATCCTGCCAATCCCAGGAAGCTACGAATCTCCGTAGGCGTCTTTGGCTCTTGCCATTTCATAACAGCTTCAACTTTAGCGGGATCCACTTGGATACCATGCTCACTCACCACATGTCCAAGAAATTGGACTTCACGAAGCCAAAATTCACACTTGGAGAATTTGGCATAGAGTTTCTCCTGATGCAGGAGTTTGAGAATACATCGAAGGTGTTTCTCATGGTCAGTTTGATTCTTCAAATAGATAAGAATGTCGTCGATGAAAACGATGACGAATTTATCTAAGTATGGCTTGCAAACGCGATTCATGAGATCCATGAACGCGGCTGGAGCATTGGTGAGCCCAAAAGGCATCACTAGGAACTCGTAATGACCATAACGAGTCCTAAATGCTGTTTTGTGTACGTCTTCATCTCTGACCTTCAGTTGATGGTAGCCTGTCCTCAAGTCAATCTTCGAGAAATAACTTGCCCCTTGTAACTGATCGAACAAATCGTCGATCCTGGGAAAAGGATATCTATTCTTTATCGTGACCTTATTAAGCTCACGATAGTCGATGCACAGACGCATCGATCCATTCTTCTTCTTTACAAACAGGACTGGCGCTCCCCAAGGAGACGAACTAGGTTTAATGAAACCCTTGGCTAGCAATTCGCCTAGCTGTGTCCTCAATTCTTTCATCTCCGTTGGAGCCAACCTATAGGGTGCTCTAGCAACTGGTGCTGCTCCGGGGATGATATCAATCTTGAATTCCACTTGTCTATCTGGTGGCAAACCAGGTAGTTCTTTCGGAAAAACTTCTGGGAATTCAGAGATGACAGGGATGTCTTCTATCTTCGGTTTGGGCTCATCAATAATCACTTGTGCCATGTAGATGACACAACCCTTCTTTAAACATTTTGAAGCCTTGAGCATAGTCAATTGCTCAGGCAGCCCATACTGGGTATCTCCCCGAATGGTAAGCGATTCACCAGACGGAGTCTTTATCACTACTTGCTTTCTGTTGCAGACGATTTGGGCCTGGTTATGAGATAACCAGTCCATGCCCAATACTATGTCAAAACCGGCCAATTTAAAAGGAAGTAGAGATAGAGGAAAAGAGTGGTTCTTAATGGATATCACACATCCATCTAACACAGTGGAGACGGTTTCTATGGTGCCATCTGCTAATTCTACCTCATAATTTATACTCAAGGTTTTGACAGGTAAATTCAGCAATTTGCAAAATTTATGATATACGAAAGACTTATCAGCGCCTGAATCAAAAAGTACTCTTGCATAGACATCATTTACAAGGAAAGTACCTGTAATCACATTGTCATCTAGAATCGCTTCTTTGGCATCCAATCGAAAGACTCTAGCATTTGTCTTCTTGACCTCTTCAGGCTTCTTGGCATACTTAGGGCAGTTGGTTTTGATATGCCCTTTCTCATTGCAGTTGTAGCATGTGGCATCTTTTATCTTCTTGCACTCTATCGACTTGTGTTCTCTAGACTTGCATATTCCACATGCAGGTGCTCCTGAATTAGAATTGGACTCAAGTCTGCACTTTCCAAAGTGACGTTTCTGGCAAGTCGTGCACTTTGGCTTTTCCTCTGTTCGCTGACTGTTCCTTCCAGACCCAAACTTCTTAAAATCAGTGTTTTCCTTGTGCTTCTTCTCTGACCCTCGTGAGTTATCATCCTCACGCTTCCTCTTACTTTCTTCAGATTTCTTTAGCGATCTCAACCTGATCGCATCTAAAGTAAGGGATAAAGAGAGATCAGCTGCTGACCTAAATGTAGCAGGTCTTGAAGCCTTAACACTGGCCTTGATTTCTAGGGCTAAACCCCCAATGAAGCGAGCAATTCGCTTGGGCTCTGGTGTTACAAGGTAAGGAACCAGTCTGGACATGGTATTGAAACTGGTGAGGTAAGCTTGACAATCTAAGTTTGTCATCACCAATGATAAGAAATCAGATTCAATTCTTTCGACCTCATGTTGAGGGCAGTAGTTTTACATAATAAGGGTAACAAACTGCTCCCATGACATGTTGTAAAGCGGGATCTTCCCAGCAGCTTGAATGAGAGACATCCACCAAGCCAGTGCATCTCCTTTGAATGATTGGGATACGTACTTTACTACGTCCCTTTCAGCACAACCGCTGATGTCCACCACCGTGTCCATTTCATCCAACCAGGTCATACAATCTATTGCTCCTTTCTCCCCAGTGAAATCTCGGGGTTTACAGGAAACAAAGTACTTATAGGTACAAGACTTGGTATGTGGTTCATTATCGAACACTATCTTCTTGGATGGAACACTGTGTTCATTTGATGAATGACGATCATCATCCTTCTTTGGTCCTTCATTCTTAGAGGGCGGCTTGTTATGAGGCTCTGAATGAGTCTTAGGGACAGACTTAGTGTGGGGTACAGTTGAGGCTCGACTATGCGTCCCACTATACTCCTTAAATTGTTCTTCTACAGCTTTAGATACAGCTGTGTTAATCAGTGAACGAAGCTCTCCTTTGGTTATATTAATCCTATCATTATCATCGCGGTTTTCCAAAGGATGACTGTTTATCTCGTCAGAGTCAGCCATGTAGTCTTAGTTGCTACAAAAGAAAAATAAAGGCAAGGTTTATTTAGACGCCCTATCGTTCTTAAATGATTTATTAACCATGCTTTTAATACACATTTCAGTTAATTTGTTAAATATAAAATTGTTCAGGATCTTTATCATAATCCTAAATTATAAGCTAATAATAGCACAAAAGGCCTAGTCACGTAGACAAATATAATTTATAAGCCATGATTTCAGAGAATCGAGGCATTAAGGTTTGAATCAAAGTTCACTACCTTTTCTTGACAGGGAGTTGTAGGCTACCACTGTGTTTAGTCTCAGAGGACGTTATTCATAGTCCGTGGGCACTTCATCCATAAGGGATGATTATATAAATAAGGGAATTTAGAATAACCCAATTAAAAATGACCTATGTGATTTTATTGTATCACACTTTGTCGAGCATGTTAATATGCTTTCAGATGTTTAATAAGGATTTGAATCTCTTGAATAGGTTCTACCATCTTGGCCTTGTCTGTAGCGACATTTAGACTATGTTTTACCTTTAAGATTCTTTTTAATATTTAACGCAAAACAATCCTAATTGAACTGTTAACAAGGATCTGAATCTAATTGTGGATCTACCATCTTGGCCCTGTCTTAATGTGACATCTGGCTAGGTCTTGTTCTTTTAGATTTTGTCATTTTATTATAATGGTAGATCTTATAATATAGGAATGATATTTTAAATATATAATCATTCCTTTAAATTTAAACAAGTATATGGTTGCCCTAAACGGGACTTCTAATAAAAATGACTTGCCCATGCAAGGGCTAATCAGAAAAATAACAAAGAAGTAATTGAAAGACAATGAAACGAATTTGGATTAGTCTTATGTTCTTGTCTAGACTTAAGAATGTGCAACTGTGTAACTGAGATTAAACACAAAAGGCTAGTGTTTAATTCACTCAGTGTTGGCTCCGATACCAACCTGTCACACCCTGACTTTCCACGTGTCACCGGTGGGCCCGGTGGGGAGTATCGTGACGTGGTTGGCAACATAATAGTCAAACAACACAATTATATAAATGCACAGCGGAAGCAAATTGTAAGATATAATTAAACCGAATATAATGTTGTAATATCAAGTATCACAATAGTCGATTGTTTATCCACAGACGGATCGAAAATAAAATAGAAACAATAGTTCAACAGACTTTGACATCTAGAGCTTGCGAGACTTGAGTAATGATGCCTGGAGTAGCCAGCCTATTTCGTCTAGCACCTGCACTTAACCTTTTTGGAAAATACGCCAGTTTACACTGGTAAATACAACTCAACTGACTTGTTTTGAAAAGAGTTTGTAAATTGATTTGAATGCACTTCGGCACAAAATATCTTTATAACTTGGGACAATTATTAAAATAATCTTGTATACAGTTTTACTCATTTGCCGTCCATTAGCACCGGTTAGAAGAGCCGGTTTAAGTTAACTGACACGCCACAGGTATAATGCCCACAAAGTTGATTCCTTTAGTGGATTACCAGTTTTTACATAATGCATCTGTCAGGTGTACGCCTACACCCCGTGCTTAGGTCGTGGCCATTTCGTAAAATGATGCCAAGGATATCCGGGACATGGTCATTTAACCCCCAAGGGCCATACACCAAATAATACAGAATAAAGTGGGTTATGTAAATACATTAATCACAATCCGATTTAAATGACTACATACCCGACCAAGCGGTATTTTTATAGTACCGTATCCCAAGCCCGTATAGGGAAAATAAGTTAAGAGTATTTACCTGAGCAAAGTATAAATCCAATACAGTTGCTTGCAAGTACTTTTACTGGGCTCCTAATCTGGAACGAAGGTTTATAATAACCCATTAGATTTCTAACGGGTCCTTAATTAAGCCTTAGCTTAGACCGGTTAGTTTTAATGATACGGTTCGTACGCACTATTAAGCGAAGACCGGATAGAATGTGATTTAGACCCGACAAGTTCGGAGACTTGCTTAATGTGGGTATTTCATACACACTCTGGATTTTGAGACAAAACCGATAACGGTTGACCCGTTTTGGCTAGTTTATGTAAACTAGTTACACAAACCGAACCGAACGCGTAATAAGCGTAACGGGTATTCATATGAGCCATTTACAGGTTTCCTAAGTTAATATGCTCCAAATAGGTTGTGACATCAGTAAGATATCATTCATTATGCCCGAAACGAATTTAAACACAAACTATGCCCCGTAGGGGTAGTTTAGTCATTTAAAAGGTTATAAAAGAGTTTAAGTATTCACCTGAGTTACAGGTATGATGTAATCAGTAAAAATACTTATTTTACTAAGTTATAACAGTAGGGTAAAGTATATATGTGAAATTTATCAATTATAACCAAACTATGCACCGTAGGGGCATTTTGGTAATTTCACATAAGCCGAAAAGCTCAAAACTGAAGTATGAGTTTAACAACCTTTGCTTACTATTAAAATATTATAATTTGCCTCAAATATCAGTAGGTATCAACCCTTGTATGTTTAAAATAGTTATAGCACATACTATGCGTTAAAAACGCTTAAAAAGGCGATTAGAGGCCATTTCCGGGTTTGATACATAAATCTGATATTTTTATATTTACAGAAGGCTTAAAATAATTTATTTATCATATGTGATCAGTAGCAAAAGGTTTGGAGTCGTTTAGATATGTAAAACTCATTTTATAGCCCGTAAGGGCAAAACCGACATATATCGGATTAAGCCAACGACTATTAGTTATGCTCAGCCTAAAATTTATTAAAAATCTTTAAAAATCCCAAAATAATATATTACATCAGTGGGTAAAGAGTTTGATTTCAAAAAAAGTATGTTTAAGTAGGCTATACGCTAAATACGCCGTTTAATTAACATAAAGCTTTAATTTTACGCTAACGAGCATAACTCTTAATCTACACCTCAAACTGATGTCAAACCTTGCATACAAGTTTATATATCAGTAACTAAGGTTTCTACACTTTTACATTTTCAAAAATCATGGTTTAAGGTGAAAAGGGCATAATGGTCAACATATGAGCATTTAACGGAATCACGCATATTAATTGGATAACTAATGATCCGAGGTGTATAATCACAGAGGGTTATACTTGCATGTAACCTGGTCCAAATGAAGCTCTAAGGTATTTCTAAAACATACCATGACGGGTCAGAACTGAAAGTCAAAGTATAAGTCAAACTATGCGACTTTCGGTTCCGAACCGGGTCTAAACAGTAAATTGCCGGGTTGAACATGTTTAGACATGTTCTTACACTAATTACCAAGTTATATTAATGATCAAACAGGTTGTATATGTTCTACATGGCTAATTATGCATAAATTAGAATTTAAGTATCCTGTTGACTTTTTCTTAACAAGTTTGACCCGACATTTGACCTAGTTAGAGTGGGAATCAGGGGGAACCCTTTTGAGGTTTTATTACCTATATAATTACCAACTTATAACTACCTTTGTTTCGACTAATCACTGGACCATTAGTGATTAATCTTAAAGTCAACCGTTAATTACGACGGTTAGACTTTTAAGCTAAAACTAAGCTAAAACTTAATCAAGAAAGGTTTAGCAAACTTACCAAGGTCCTATGCACGAAATGTGATCACTTGAGAGAAGGCTTGAGCTCCAGAAGTGATCAGGAATGCAAGAATGAAGTGTGAGGAACTTGGTTGCAACTTTGGTCCTTATATAGTGATTTAATCACCATAAGAAGTTGACACACAAGGCTATGACTGACCATAACTCATCAACAAGTGTCCCTAAATGTTTAGGGGGTACTTAGGGGTCGCACAAGATGTGGAAAATCGGTTAAAGGTCGATTGCAAAGGCTATGGCAGACAAGGAACCAAGAAAATCGTATCAGACAGGCCTAGGCGTGACGCGAAGGACCCCCCCTTGGTCCTCGCGTCGCGCGACCCCTCTTCTGACTCAAATCTAATTTTTGATTTTTATGTTTTGATCCTTGCCTCTTCAAACTTTGTTTAGCCATTGTTTTCTTGCACTTTGAGCCCTCCAAATTGATATTTAGGGGCCTTAAGACATATACCCATTTTGTTAAGTCCCCGGTTAACATTATTGTTACCCGAAAAGTCCTAACTTTCAACGTTAACGCTTTAACCCCTCACACACGAATTTGATCACAACTTGCTCATACGATAACGAAACTTTATGAAATTTATATGGTGCATTCTAGTGAGCATAATTAACCGTTACGAAGCTTCGGGTTTGTCAAAAGGTCACTCAGAGGTATAATTTTAACATGTTGACACATTTAACCCCTGTAGTTTGTAATCTCTCACTTTTAGCTTCGTATGATCCATGATTTATTTGTTTGAAGGTATGAGCATCATGTAGGGTTAATGTATAATATATTTATTCACTGTTGACATTTAGAACTCGTATATTTACATACTTTTCATGATTGTCAACTTAAGTCCTTCGATAATAGTCTTTCACATGTTTAAACATATTACACGTGTCAACACATTATAGGACGTGAATTTTCGAGGTGTTACATCCTCACCCCCTTAAAATAAATCTCGACCCGAGATTTACTGGAATAAGTAAGGGTACTTTTCTTTCATCGTGGATTCAACCTCCCACGTATATTCGGGACCTCTACGGGCATCCCATTTGAGCTTTACAATAGGCACTTGCTTCCTTCGAAGCTTCTTAACCTGTCGGTCTTCAATTGACAAAGGTTTTTCTACAAATTTTAAGCTCTCATCTATGTGTACATCTGTATGTGGTATGACCAGTGATTCATCAGTGAAACACTTCTTCAGATTGCAGATATGGAACACATTGTGAATTCCACTGAG
This sequence comes from Helianthus tuberosus, assembly GCA_030545235.1. Lineage (NCBI taxonomy): Eukaryota > Viridiplantae > Streptophyta > Magnoliopsida > Asterales > Asteraceae > Helianthus > Helianthus tuberosus. The sequence goes on along the minus strand of CM060432.1, from coordinate 168,795,803 downwards.
CTCTTCTGGTAAGTTTAACTTATAGGCAACTGACCCGACACGTTCGATAACCTCGAAAGGTCCTATGTACCTCGGACTTTGCTTGCCTTTCTTACCAAATCGCATCACTCCCTTCCAGGGTGATACTTTAAGCAATACCTTGTCACCTACTTCGAAGTGAAATGATTTACGCTTTGGATCTGCGTAACTCTTCTGCCTATCCCGGGCAGCTTTGAGACGGTCACGAATCTGGACAATCTTGTCCTTCGTTTCAAAGACTATCTCTAGTCCTGATAATTGGACATCTCCAACTTCCGCCCAACAAACAGGCGATCTACACTTTCTACCGTATAATGCCTCGAAGGGCGCAGCCTTAATGCTGGTGTGGTAGGTACTGTTGTAGGAGAATTCGATTAAGGGTAAGTTCTTATCCCAACTACCACCCAAATCGATCGCACATGCACGTAGCATGTCTTCCAACGTTTGAATAGTACGCTCACTCTGACCGTCAGTCTGAGGATGATAAGCCGTACTGAAATTCAAACGTGTGCCCAAAGATTGTTGGAAACTCTTCCAAAAATGTGACGTGTATCTAGTATCTCTGTCAGAGATAATAGACACAGGTATGCCATGTAAAGCTACAATCTTATCAACGTATAACTGGGCTAACATGTCGGAGCTATAAGTCTCCTTGATGGGTAAGAAATGTGCTGACTTAGTCAGTCTATCAACTATAACCCATATTGTATCATTTCCTTTCCTTGTCTTGGGTAACTTGGTAATAAAATCCATAGTTACCATTTCCCACTTCCACGTAGGAAGTTCAGGCTGTTGTAGCAAACCTGACGGTTTCTGATGCTCGGCTTTGACTTGCGCACATGTCAAGCATTTTGCTACATGGGCGGCTACAGACTTTTTCAAGCCTATCCACCAATAATTTGCCCTTAGATCCTGATACATCTTATCAGCTACAGGATGAACGGAGTACTTGGAACTATGGGCTTCCTGGAGGATGACATCTCGAAGTCCTCCATAAACTGGAACCCATATTCGTCCATTTAATCTTAGAATTCCGTCCTTGCTAAGAGTTAACTGCTCCTCAGTTACTCCTAACTTTTCATTAGGATAGTTAGCTTCCAACACAGCTTCCTTCTGTGCAGCTAACAACCTTTCAATCAAATTATTCTTTATTTCCATGCGCTTGGCATTGATTCGGATGGGTTTCACCCTCTCCTTTCGACTCAAGGCATCGGCGACTACATTCGCCTTGCCGGGATGGTATCTGATTTCACAATCATAATCATTTAAAGTTTCCATCCAACGGCGTTGCCTCATGTTTAAATCCTTCTGGTTAAACAGATGTTGAAGGCTCTTGTGATTAGAATAGTTTACACATTTGATTCCATAAAGATAATGCCTCCATAGTTTTAGTGCGAATACAACGGCACCCAACTCCAAGTCATGGGTGGTGTAATTCTTCTCATGCACCTTTAACTTTCGTGATGCATAGGCAATATCTTTGCCTTTCTGCATAAGCACACACCCCATGCCAGTGTGTGATGCATCACAATAAACTACAAATTCTTCGATTCCATCTGGCAATGTCAGTACTGGAGCGTTGCTCAACTTCTGCTTTAGGATATCAAAGGACTCTTGCTGCTTAGGGCCCCAAACGAACTTTACTTTCTTCTTAGTCAAGGAAGTTAGGGGTGCAGCAATCCTTAAAAATTTTTCAATGAAACGCCGGTAATATCCTGCCAATCCCAGGAAGCTACGAATCTCCGTAGGCGTCTTTGGCTCTTGCCAGTTCATAACAGCTTCAACTTTAGCGGGATCCACTTGGATACCATGCTCACTCACCACATGTCCAAGAAATTGGACTTCACGAAGCCAAAATTCACACTTGGAGAATTTGGCATAGAGTTTCTCCTGATGCAGGAGTTTGAGAATACATCGAAGGTGTTTCTCATGGTCAGTTTGATTCTTCGAATAGATAAGAATGTCGTCGATGAAAACGATGACGAATTTATCTAAGTATGGCTTGCAAACGCGATTCATGAGATCCATGAACGCGGCTGGAGCATTGGTGAGCCCAAAAGGCATCACTAGGAACTCGTAATGACCATAACGAGTCCTAAATGCTGTTTTGTGTACGTCTTCATCTCTGACCTTCAGTTGATGGTAGCCTGTCCTCAAGTCAATCTTCGAGAAATAACTTGCCCCTTGTAACTGATCGAACAAATCGTCGATCCTGGGAAAAGGATATCTATTCTTTATCGTGACCTTATTAAGCTCACGATAGTCGATGCACAGACGCATCGATCCATCCTTCTTCTTTACAAACAGGACTGGCGCTCCCCAAGGAGACGAACTAGGTTTAATGAAACCCTTGGCTAGCAATTCGCCTAGCTGTGTCCTCAATTCTTTCATCTCCGTTGGAGCCAACCTATAGGGTGCTCTAGCAATTGGTGCTGCTCCGGGGATGATATCAATCCTGAATTCCACTTGTCTATCTGGTGGCAAACCAGGTAGTTCTTTCGGAAAAACTTCTGGGAATTCAGAGATGACAGGGATGTCTTCTATCTACGGTTTGGGCTCATCAATAATCACTTGTGCCATGTAGATGACACAACCCTTCTTTAAACATTTTGAAGCCTTGAGCATAGTCAATTGCTCAGGCAGCCCATACTGGGTATCTCCCCGAATGGTAAGCGATTCACCAGACGGAGTCTTTATCACCACTTTTTCTGTTGCAGACGATTTGGGCCTGGTTATGAGATAACCAGTCCATGCCCAATACTATGTCAAAACCGGCCAATTTAAAAGGAAGTAGAGATAGAGGAAAAGAGTGGTTCTTAATGGATATCACACATCCATCTAACACAGTGGAGACGGTTTCTGTGGTGCCATCTGCTAATTCTACCTCATAATTTATACTCAAGGTTTTGACAGGTAAATTCAGCAATTTGCAAAATTTATGATCTACGAAAGACTTATCAGTGCCTGAATCAAAAAGTACTCTTGCATAGACATCATTTACAAGGAAAGTACCTGTAATCACATTGTCATCTAGAATCGCTTCTTTGGCATCCAATCGAAAGACTCTAGCATTTGTCTTCTTGACCTCTTCAGGCTTCTTGGCATACTTAGGGCAGTTGGTTTTGACATGCCCTTTCTCATTGCAGTTGTAGCATGTGGCATCTTTTATCTTCTTGCACTCTATCGACTTGTGTTCTCTAGACTTGCATATTCCACATGCAGGTGCTCCTGAATTAGAATTGGACTCAAGTCTGCACTTTCCAAAGTGGCGTTTCTTGCAAGTCGTGCACTTTGTCTTTTCCTCTGTTCGCTGACTGTTCCTTCCAGACCCAAACTTCTTAAAATCAGTGTTTCCCTTGTGCTTCTTCTCTGACCCTCGTGAGTTATCATCCTCACGCTTCCTCTTACTTTCTTCAGATTTCTTTAGCGATCTCAACCTGATCGCATCTAAAGTAAGGGATAAAGAGAGATCAGCTGCTGACCTAAATGTAGCAGGTCTTGAAGCCTTAACACTGGCCTTGATTTCTGGGGCTAAACCCCCAATGAAGCGAGCAATTCGCTTGGGCTCTGGTGTTACAAGGTAAGGAACCAGTCTGGACATGGTATTGAAACTGGTGAGGTAAGCTTGACAATCTAAGTTTGTCATCACCAATGATAAGAAATCAGATTCAATTCTTTCGACCTCATGTTGAGGGCAGTAGTTTTACATAATAAGGGTAACAAACTGCTCCCATGACATGTTGTAAAGCGGGATCTTCCCAGCAGCTTGAATGAGAGACCTCCACCAAGCCAGTGCCTCTCCTTTGAATGATTGGGATACGTACTTTACTACGTCCCTTTCAGCACAACCGCTGATGTCCACCACCGTGTCCATTTCATCCAACCAGGTCATACAATCTACTGCTCCTTTCTCCCCAGTGAAATCTCGGGGTTTACAGGAAATAAAGTACTTATAGGTACAAGACTTGGTATGTGGTTCATTATCGAACGCTATCTTCTTGGATGGAACACTGTGTTCATTTGATGAATGACGATCATCATCCTTCTTTGGTCCTTCATTCTTAGAGGGCGGCTTGTTATGAGGCTCTGAATGAGTCTTAGGGACAGACTTAGTGTGGGGTACAGTTGAGGCTCGACTATGCGTCCCACTATACTCCTTAAATTGTTCTTCTACAGCTTTAGATACAGCTGTGTTAATCAGTGAACGAAGCTCTCCTTTGGTTATATTAATCCTATCATTATCATCGCGGTTTTCCAAAGGATGACTGTTTATCTCGTCAGAGTCAGCCATGTAGTCTTAGTTGCTACAAAAGAAAAATAAGGGCAAGGTTTATTTAGATGCCCTATCGTTCTTAAACGATTTATTAACCATGCTTTTAATACACATTTCAGTTAATTTGTTAAATATAAAATTTTTCAGGATCTTTATCATAATCCTAAATTATAAGTTAATAATAGCACAAAAGGCCTAGTTACGTAGACAAGTATAATTTATAAGCTATGATTTCAGAGAATCGAGGCATTAAGGTTTGAATCAAAGTTCACTACCTTTTCTTGACAGGGAGTTGTAGGCTACCACTGTCTTTAGTCTCAGAGGACGTTATTCATAGCCCGTGGGCACTTCATCCATAAGGGATGATTATATAAATAAGGGAATTTAGAATAACCCAATTAAAAATGACCTATGTGATTTTATTGTATCACACTTTGTCGAGCATGTTAATATGCTTTCAGATGTTTAATAAGGATTTGAATCTCTTGAATAGGTTCTACCATCTTGGCCTTGTCTGTAGTGACATTTAGACCAGGTTTTACCTTTAAGATTCTTTTTAATATTTAATGCAAAACAATCCTAATTGAACTGTTAACAAGGATCTGAATCTAATTGTGGATCTACCATCTTGGCCCTGTCTTAATGTGACATCTGGCTAGGTCTTGTCCTTTTAGATTTTGCCATTTTATTATAATGGTAGATCTTATAATATAGGAATGATATTTTAAATATATAATCGTTCCTTTAAATTTAAACAAGTATATGGTTGCCCTAAACGGGACTTCTAATAAAAATGACTTGCCCATGCAAGGGCTAATCAGAAAAATAACAAAGAAGTAATTGAAAGACAATGAAACGAATTTGGATTAGCATTCTGTTGACTTTTTCTAAACAACTTTGACCCGACATTTGAGCTGGTTAGAATGGGAATCAGAGGGTGCCCTTTTAAGGGTTTAAAGCCCACATGATTACCAACTTATAACCACCTTGATTCGACTAAACACTGAACCATTAGTGATTAATCGCAAAGTCAAACGTTAATTACGACGGTTTGACTTCTAAGCTAAAAACTAAGTAAAACTCAATTAAGGATGGTCAAGGGTACTTACCAAAGTCTAATGCACTATTAGAGATGCTTGGGAACAGGTCTTATGCTCCAGGAAGCTCCACAAATGCAGATGGAAGGTGTGATCAAAATGTTGCAACATGAGAGCCTTTTATAGTGAATTTGGTTCATTATGATCATGACAAATCATGCTACAACTGATCATGGATCATCCACAAGTGACCCTAGTGCCTAGGAACTGTTAGGGGTCGCCCATGAGGGTGAAAATATCTCTTTAAGTCGGTTAAAACGTTTATAACAGCCAACTGCCAACTTTCTGTCGCTGGGCACTCCTTACGGACCGTAAGGCAGGACCTTTATGGTCCATAAGCCTTTACCATAAGGCAAAAAAAATTACCCTTTCAAGCTCCAAACAGGCAACTTGTATAACATGTTTTTGAGCCAGGAATTGTTAGTATGAGGCCTTTAACCCATGCTTGATCAGTTGTGTCTACCTTATCATATTGTATTATTGGCTTGAACTATGATGGAAATCATAAACGAAGGTTTATCGAGCATTATTTCATAGGATCCCATTCTTTCAATTAGGAATCCATTATTATTAGAAATCACCGGATTTAAAGGTATAATAGATGTTTATTATCATGTTAGGGTCTTGGGATTTATAATGAAGTCGTTCAGAGGTATAAATTAACATGTCGACATGTTCAAAAATCCTGCCATACATCTTTAACTAAATCCGGGTTTATAACACTTTTGTCTTACATGACACGTGTCGTTATTTAATTGGACGTGAATTTTCGAGGTGTTACATCCTCACCTCCTTAAAAGAAATCTCGACCTCGAGATTTACTGAAACAATTGAGGGTATTTCTCTTTCATTGTGGACTCTACCTCCCACGTATACTCGGGACCTCTACGGGCATCCCATTTTACCTTTACAATAGGCACATGCTTCCTTCGAAGCTTCTTAACCTGTTGATGTATAAGAATTTATACATCTATTAAACATCAAATACGCACCGTTTATGCGATAACTCTTTGTATTTTCAGTGATTTTTGTACTCATTTGAGTTGTTTGTGAAAATACAGGTCCGGGCTTCGGCCCGGTGATGAAACGGAGGCTTTTGGAGCAAAATGGAGCAAAAACTGAAAATTACAGCAAACTGCCAGATAGAGCACGATCGTGCCACCCAGAAGCACGACCGTGCCATGCCCTTAGCTACCGGCACTTTCGACCAGCACTGGCACCCGGCACAAGCACACTCACAAATCCTTAAGAGCACGATCGTGCCGTCCAGAAGCACGACCGTGCCCGGTCCAAACCAAAATCAGATCAACTCGTTTCCGAGATAGTTACCGAGCACTATCGTCTGGCACGACCACACCATGCCCTAGCACGATCGTGCCCGGCCCAAACCAAAATCAGAACAACTCGCTTTCGAGATCGTATCAATCATCATCGACATGAACACGGCACGACCGTGCCACGTGGGGCCAGATGAGCTGGCTGACAAGAATTAGTGGGGCGGTGGATCGATCGCACTAGGCACGACCGTGCTAAAAGGTAGCACGATCGTGCTATATGTCCAGCATGTTAAATACGCATAGCAGCCTCATTTTGACGGGAGTTGGAACATTTTTGTGAAGTTTTCTCTCAAAATTCCGGTCTTGGAAGCTTGTTGGAGCCAAGGAGGAGCTAGGAAGAAGGCTATATCACATCAAGATCCACTCCATCATACCTTAATCTTGTCTTAAATTTGGGTTTGATCACTTTTATTATTATGAACAATTTCAATTCTCTTGTATTTATTTCAGCAATTATGAGCTTTGTAGGCTAAACATTTGTGTTGCTTAAACCTTGTTGAAGCTATTGATTATGTGATAACATGGAAATGGATGTGATGATTGTTCTTGTTAATCTTCATAGTAATATTTAGTCTTGTTCTTGGAATTTATATACATGTTTAAAGTCCTTGTTCTTGAATGTTTGGTCATAAGTATTTACATGATGTGTTGGAAAGCCCATGTAGGAATTATGATTATTGAATCTTGTTAACTAGTTAGTATGATTCATAACATGAAACTAGGAATGGTAATTGTTAGCATGATTAGAATGAAGATTTGAACATGTGTATGGATTCTAGCATTTAGATTTGGAAAAGATCAAAAGAATATTAATATGGATTCTATAGTTGAAATCATGTTAGTATAATGATTTAGGCCAAGATTATTGTTTAGCATGATCATACTTGTGGTTCATATCAAGAACATGATAAAGATATTACTTACATAAAACCAAGTGAGGGTGATTAATTTGTTGTTCATAGTAATTTTCCCAAACTTGTAGAGTTAAGAGTTTTGACAAACAAATAACTCCTCATTAAAGATTAACATCAACTTAACAAGAGAACTTGAAAGAATAAAGATTAGGTGATTAGAATGATTAGTTCATTTTAGTTTTCCTAAGATTTACAAAACTAGGAGACCTTGATTGGAAACTTAGTTGGAATTAGAACTTGCATCATCACTAAATCTTGATCCATTGTTGTTACATAGTCATTAGTGGATACTTTGTTTAAGCAACCTCTTTTAGATATTGTTTTCATAAATTTTAGTTGTTGTAAACTTTCATTTCAAAATCTTAAACAAAACCAATCTATCGTTTGAAACGGCTTTAGAGTAACAAAGGTTTAGTATCAGAAGCTACCGTGTCCATGGATCGATACTTGGTTCTTACCGATGCTATACTACACATACGATAGGTACACTTGCCTATGTGTGTGGTTTAGTATTGAGGTGAAAATCATTTCTATAAATTTAAAACCGAATTGTGTGAAAAATCATTATTAAATATATATATATAATTCACGCACATCACCTGTCGATCCTCGATCGACACAGGTTTTTCAACAAACTTCAAGCTCTCTTCTATGTGCACATCTGTATGTGGTATGACTAGTGATTCATTAGCGAAACATTTCTTCAGATTGCAGATGTGGAATACATTGTGAATACCATTGAGCTCTTCAGGTAAATTTAACTTATAAGCAACTGATCCGACACATTCGATGACCTCGAATGGTCCTATGTATCTCGGGCTTAACTTACCTTTCTTACCAAAACGCATCACTCCTTTCCAGGGTGATACTTTAAGCAACACTTTATCACCTACCTCGAATTTCAAAGGTTTACGCTTAAGATCTGCGTAGCTTTTCTGCCTATCCCTGGCATCTTTCAGGCGTTCACGAATCTGGACAATCTTGTCCGTCGTTTCAAAGACTATTTCCGGTCCTGACAGTTGGACATCTCTAACTTCCGCCCAACACACGGGAGTTCTGCACTTTCTACCGTACAAGGCTTCGAAAGGCGCGGCCTTAATGCTGGTGTGATAGCTATTGTTGTATGAGAACTCGATTAATGGCAGGTGGTTATCCCAATTACCACCTAAGTCAATCACACATGCACGAAGCATGTCTTCCAAAGTTTGGATTGTATGCTCACTCTGCCCGTCCGTCTGAGGATGGTAAGCCGTACTGAAATTTAAGCGCGTGCCCAAAGATTTTTGGAAACTTTTCCAAAAATTAGATGTGTACCTAGTATCTCTGTCAGAGATAATAGACACAGGTACGCCATAAAGAGATACAATCTTATCTACGTACAATTGGGCTAACATATCGAAGCTATAAGTCTCCTTAATGGGTAGGAAATGTGCTGACTTAGTCAACCTATCAACTATCACCCATATCGTATCATTTCCTTTCCTTGTCTTCGGCAATTTGGTGATGAAATCCATCGTCACCATTTCCCACTTCCACTTGGGAAGTTCAGGCTGTTGCAGCAAACCTGACGGCTTCTGATGTTCAGCTTTGACTTGCGCACATGTCAAACATTTAGCTACATAGGTAGCTATAGACTTCTTCAAGCCTATCCATCAAAAGTTTGCCTTCAAATCCTGGTACATCTTGTCAGCTCCAGGATGAACGGAGTATTTGGAGCTGTGGGCTTCCTGGAGAATAACATCTCGAAGTCCTCCATAAACTGGAACCCATATTCGTCCATTTAACCTTAGAATTCCGTCCTTGCCATAGGATAACTGTTCTTCAGTTACTCCTAGCTTTTCATTAGGATAGTTAGCTTCCAGTACACCGTCCTTCTGTGCAGCTAACAACCTTTCATTTAAACTATTCCTTATCTCAATGCTCTTGGCATTGATTCTTATAGGCTTCACCCTTTCCTTTTGACTCAAGGCATCAGTGACTACATTCGCCTTGCCAGGATGGTATCTTATCTCACAATCGTAATCATTCAAAGTTTCCATCCATCGTCGCTGCCTCATGTTTAAATCCTTTTGGTTAAACAGATGATGGAGGCTCTTATGATCAGAATAGATCACACACTTGATGCCATATAAATAGTGCCTCCATAGCTTCAGTGCGAATACCACGGAACCCAATTCTAAGTCATGGGTGGTGTAATTCTTTTCATGCACCTTTAACTGACGTGAAGCATAGGCAATAACCTTGCCTTTCTGCATAAGCACACATCCCATCCCGGTGTGTGATGCATCACAATATACCACAAACTCTTCTATCCCATTAGGCAATGTCAACACAGGTGCATTGCTTAGTTTCTGCTTAAGGATATCAAAGGCTTCTTGTTGCTTTGGTCCCCAGTCGAACTTAATTTTCTTCCTAGTCAGAGAAGTTAGGGGTGCAGCAATCCTTGAAAAATTTTCAATAAAACGCCTGTAATATCCTGCCAATCCCAAGAAGCTGCGAATTTCTGTGGGCGTCTTCGGCTCTTGCCAATTCATGACAACTTCCACCTTAGCGGGATCCACTTGGATACCACGCTCACTAACCATATGTCCAAGGAATTGGACTTCTCGAAGCCAGAATTCGCACTTCGAAAATTTGGCGTAAAGCTTCTCCTGTTGAAGTAGTGAAAGAATACATCGGAGATGCTTCTCATGATCAGCTTGGTTCTTTGAGTAGATGAGGATGTCGTCAATGAAGACGATGACAAATTTGTCCAAGTATGGTTTACAGACACGGTTCATGAGATCCATGAATGCCGCTGGTGCATTAGTGAGCCCGAAAGGCATCACTAGGAACTCGTAGTGACCATAACGGGTCCTAAATGCAGTCTTGTGTACGTCTTCATCTCTAACCTTCAGTTGGTGATAACCTGACCTCAAGTCAATCTTAGAGAAGTAACTTGCCCCTTGAAGTTGATCGAATAGATCGTCGATCCTGGGCAATGGATACCTATTCTTGATAGTGACCTTGTTAAGCTCACGGTAATCAATGCACAGACGCATCGATCCATCCTTCTTCTTGACAAATAAGATTGGTGCTCCCCAAGGAGACGAACCAGGTCTAATGAAACCTTTGGCTAGCAATTCATCCAGTTGTGTTCTTAATTCCTTCATCTCTATTGGTGCCAATCTGTAGGGTGCTCTTGCAACAGGTGCTGCTCCAGGAATAATATCAATCCTGAACTCCACTTGCCTATCTGGGGGTAACCTAGGTAGTTCTACGGGGAATACTTTAGGGTATTCAGAAATGACAGGGATATCCTCAATCTTGGGTTTCGGCTCATCAATAGTTACTTGTGCCATGTAGATGACACAACCCTTCTTCAGACACTGAGAGGCCTTGAGCATAGATACTTGCTCCGGCAGTCCATACCGGGTATCTCCCTGAATGGTAAGTGACTCACCAGACGGAGTCTTGAGCACTACTTGCTTTTTATCGCAGACAATCTGGGCCTGGTTACGAGATAACCAGTCCATGCCCAAAACTATGTCAAAACCGGCTAACTTCAAAGGAAGTAGGGACAAGGGAAAAAAGTGGTTCTTAATGGATATGAAACATCCCTCTAATATGGTTGAGGCGGTTTCTAAGGTGCCATCTACTAATTCTACCTCATACTTCACACTTAAGGTTTTGACAGGTAAATTCAACAATTTACAAAACTTATTATCTACGAAAGATTTACCAGCTCCTGAATCAAACAGCACTCTCGCATAAACATCATTTATAAGGAAGGTACCTGTGATCACATTGTCATCCTGCACAGCTTCCTTTGCATCCATCTTGAAGACCCTAGCATTGGTCTTCTTTCATTCATCAGCTTTCTTTGCATATTTTGGGCAATTTATCTTAATGTGCCCTTTTTCGTTGCAACTGTAGCACGTTGCGTCCTTCAGCTTCTTGCACTCCAGGGTTTTATGTTCCCAAGACTTGCAAATCCCACAAGGCCTTGGCTGAGATTGGGATTTTGAGTCAAGTCTGCATCTCCCAAAGTGGTGTTTCTGACAAGTCTTACACTTGGGCTTATCTCCGGACCGATGCCCATCCTTCTTAGAACCAGACCCCTTCTTGTGGTCATTGTTTCCCCTGTGCTTCTTATCTGACCGTCGTGAATTGTCATCATCACGCTTCCTTTTCTCGGCATCCGTGTTCCTCAGCGATCTCTGCCTGACCGCGTCCAGTGTGAGGGACAAGGATATATCAGCTACAGACCTGAAAATAGCTGGCCGAGAGGCTTTTACACTTGCCTTTATCTCTGGGGCTAAGCCCCCAATGAAACGAGCTATTCTTTTGGGTTCCGGGGTCACCAGATAAGGAACCAACCTTGACATCGTATTAAAGCTCGTAAGGTAAGCTTGGCAATCCAGATTCTTCATAACCAATGACAGAAAATCCGACTCAATTTTCTCAACCTCATGCTGAGGGCAGTAGTTCTCCTTGATGAGGGAAACAAATTGTTCCCATGACATATTGTACAGTGGAATCTTTCCCGCAGCTTGAGTCAATGATCTCCACCAGGCTAAGGCCTCACCCTTGAATGATTGAGACACAAACTTTACCACATCCTTCTCAGCGCACCCGCTGATATCAACCACTGTGTCCATCTCATCCAACCAAGTCATGCAGTCTATAGCCCCTTTTTTCCCGGTGAAATCCCTGGGTTTGCATGACACAAAGTATTTGTAGGAGCAACCCTTATCACGGGGTCCTTGATTCAGCACGATCCTTTGAGATGGGACACTTTGCCGGTTTGAAGAGTGACGATCGTCATTGTCTTTCTTTGGTTCATATTTCTTGGAGGGTGGTGGCTTGCTGTGGGCCTCAGAATGAGTCTTAGGCTTGGAATGCGGTGCGGATAGGGTACGACTCCGAGTACCGCTCGACTCACTATACTGCCTATCCAAGGCTTTTGCAACATCATTGTCAATTAATGTTTGGAGTTCTGCACCCGCTATGTTAATCTGGGCGTTATCGTGATTCTCCCTTGGGTGACTGTTGATCTCATCCGAGTCAGCCATGTTGTTGAACTGTTACATAAGATATTGACACTGGTTTATTATGGAATTGTCTTTTTATGGCAATTCATTAACCATGGTAAACATAGACCATATCTGGTTTTATTTAGGATTTTTATTTATAATTATCCTATTTACAAACAATAATAGTATTATTAGCACAAAAGGCCTAGTCACAAGGACATTTTAAATCATAAGCCATGATTTCAGAGAATCAAAGCATTAAGGTTCGAACATAGTTCTCTACCTTTTCTGACAGGGAGTCGTAGACTACCACTGTCTTTTGTCTTATATGACAATGAGTATGGCCCGTAGGCATTACATCACCTATGGATGTTTAATATATGACCATCTTAATTGATGATTTAAACCCGTGATTTATAGATCACGAAGTTAGGTTTAGGAATCTTTTGAAGAATCCTTATATATGAATGACGTGTGTGATTTTAGCGAATCACGTCTGCCAAGAGTGTTAACATGTTTTCAGATGTTAACAGAGATTTGAATCTTTTAACCAGGTCTTACCATCTTGGCCAGGTCTTATTATGACACGAAGGCTAGGTTATACCGTTAAGATTCTAAATTAATATTTGAATAGGCAGATATATTTTAAAAGGAATGATTTTTGATTTATTTATTTCATATATTTATGCATATAATGACAAAATGAAATTTATAAACTTAGCATTCCATTACATATTAAAAAGGATTACACATTTCCCTAAACGAGACTCTTCAAATAGACAAATTACTCACGCAGAGGCTAAGCAGAAATACAAGTCCACGCAGGGACCAAATACTAAGATAGGTGTCCTCGCAGGGACTAGGAAGACAAGTCCACACATGGACTGAAAAGACAAGTCCACCCAGGGACTGAAAAGACAAGTCCACGCAGGGACTGAAAAGACAAGTCCACGCAGGGACTAAATACAAAGATAAATGTCCACGCAGGGACTTGATTGAAATAGGGAATACAATAATACATATAGGGATTAATGATCCCTCTTCTTCTTTCCTTTTAACAAGCTTGCTAGGCCCTTGAGGAAACAACGGTTGTTCTTACGCTTTTCTTCAAAATCTCGTTCCACCCTGTTTAATCGGTGGAGGATTTCTTCTTGCTCCGGTGGGGAAAAACCTGGCGGCTGCGACTGCTGTTGAATCGGAGGTCGAACAGGTGTTTGATACCCATGAGCTGGGTATCCCATTCCCCAGGGAGTTCCATATGGTCCTCCAGGATGAAGGGCGTTGTAGTTGGCCGCCGCTACTAGGTATGGGTCGGCATCAATATAGTTGTAGTGGGTGTGAGCTGGTTGCTCAAATGGGTTATATGCCATGGAACCGGCGTATGTAGGTATCGGGTTATCATAACCAAATGGTGGTGGTGGTGGTGCAATTGGTGCAGAATTCGCCTCTTAAACTGGGTTTGAGGGCCCACCCATTTGTGGGTCTTCCTGCAGTGGCGGGTAATGACTGCCACTGGAGTGTCGAGGGGTGCTAAAGTGAAAATCCCCTCTTTGTGCGGATATCCGCGCGCCTGATCTCCTACGCCTTGATGGTTCTGGAGGTGCTTGATGAACTGGTGGCGGTGGAGGCGGTGGCGTGACAGCCACGAAACGCGAATCCCCCGAGGGATCCTGCTGCTGCGGCTGCTGCTGGTGAGGCGATGAATGGTGAGAGGGCGTAAAGTACCACTCATACTGGTTGAACCTTGCTTGGTAACTATCTGGACCCTGATAGGGTGTTCCATGGAAGGATGATCCATCAGAGATCTCGATGGGATGGTTGGGGGTACCTCTTGCAGGTTCGACGGGATCCGTGTCCTCGTCCATGTCCATTGCATTGTCTTCTGAGAAGTGGTCCTCTGGTCCTAGCGGGTTAAAACCCACTGGTTCTTGGACATAGTTTGCCGGATTGAACCGGCCTTGAAAGACGGGAGTGGGGTCGCCAAAGGAGTGGTGCGAAAGGGATCGCTAGAGAGGTATATATGAAGGTTGTGGGTTATCGGGCTCGTTTTCCGAGTGCGGCCCAAAAGAGTGACGGTAAGAAGGTGTTGAACTGTGTGAGACAGACCGTCTAGCGGGCTCAAAAAGGTTCCTCCTGTTTCTCTGAGGTTCGGCACTCATTGTAGTGGAAGGAGTTCGCACGTGAGAAGGCCCGGCCTCGTGATCATTGGGGGCAGTGATTGGCCCCTTGCCTCTTCCTGCTCTTCTGAATCTCGGTGGCATATTTCTTGATTAAACAATTGAAATAAATAACAAACAATAAAGGACAAACTAAAGCAACAATTTGGATTCGTCCTAAATTCTTGTCTAGACACGAGTATGTGCAATTGTGTCATTGAGATTAAACACATAAGGCTAGTGTCTAATTCACTCAACGTTGGCTCTGATACCAACCTGTTACACCCCGATATTTCCACGTTTCACCGGTGGGCCCGGTGGGGGATTATTGTGACGTAGTTGGTAACATTACAGTCAAACAACACAATATTAAATATGCACAGCGGAAGCAAAATATAGATATATTTCAACTTTAATAAATTGCAATATCAAGTATCACAACAGTTGAAAGTAATCCACAGGTGGATCAAAAATAAATAGGAAACATTGTTCAACAGTTTTGATATCCAAGCTTGCGAGACTTATTGTGGACGCTAGGAGAAAGCCAGCCTAGTTCACGTAGTACCTGCACTTAACCTTTTTGGGAAAATACGTCAGTTTACACTGGTAAATACATTCAACTGACTCATTTGAAAAGGTTTAATAAAATTGATTTGAATGCACATGGCACAAACTCTTTATAACTTGGGATAATTATTTGAGTATAATCCTGTAAAAGAATTACATGTTCCTTATGCGTTCAATAGCCCGATCCGTAGACCGGGTTAAAGATCAATAGACACACCACATTATTTATTTATGCACTGACGGGTGTACGCCTACACCCCGTGCTCAGGTCGTGGCCATCTCGTAAGATGATGCCAAGGATATCCGGGACATGGTCATTAACCCCCCAAAGGCTTTAAGCAAACAAAACATTTCAAAACGGAGCATATCAATGATTTAACCTCTAATCGATTAAAGATTCAATGTCTGACCAAACGGTATTTTATATACCATACCCCAAGCCCGTATAGGGAAGATAAGTTAAAAGTATTTACCTTTGCAAAGTATTAATCACAATAAGCAAGTGCGTGTAGCTTTTTCCGGGTCTCCTATTCTGGAACGAAGGTTCATAATAACCTATTAGAATCCTAACGGGTCTTTAATTAAGTCTAAACTTAGACCGGTTAGTTTTTAAAGAAAGATACGGTTCGAACGCGTGATTAAGCGAAGACCGGAATAGAATGTGATTTAGACCCGACAAGTTCGAAGACTTGCATAATATGGGTAATCTAACCACATTCTGGATTTTGAGATAAAAACGACAAGGTTTGACCCGTTTCGGCTAATTTATGCAAACTAGTTACATAAACCGAACCGAACGCTTAATTAGCGTAACGGGTAACCGTAAGAGTCATATACAGGTTTCCTAAGTCAATATGCTTTAAATATGTCATGATATCAGTAGGATATCTTCCATTATGCCCAAAACGAGTTTAATCTCAATGTAAGCCCCGTAGGGGTATTTTGGTCATTTTAAAAGATTATAAAAGAGATTAAATGAAATTCTGAGATTCGGGTCCGAATACATCAGTAAAATAACTTATTTTAATAGGTCTTATCAGTTGGTAATAAGTCTTATGTGACAAAATGGTTTTTAAACCCATACTAGGTGTTTAATACGTGTAAGAAGCCTTTTTTAATCGATTTCCGGGTTATACCGGAAATCCGAGTTTTCTGATCAGGTTATAAAGTTCAAAATACCACATTTATTATATAAAATCAGTAGCAATTGG
The DNA here is from genome assembly GCA_030545235.1 of Helianthus tuberosus. NCBI lineage: Eukaryota > Viridiplantae > Streptophyta > Magnoliopsida > Asterales > Asteraceae > Helianthus > Helianthus tuberosus. Next base: position 168,779,215 of record CM060432.1, on the reverse strand, counting down.
ATTGGTGTCAAAATACTATGTAGAACTCATTTTATAACCAAAAAGGGTATAATCGGTATTTACCGAATCAACGCCATAACCCTGGGTTATGAGCAAGTTAAAAATAATTAAAAATCTTCATAAATCTCAAAATATTATATTACATCAGTGGGTAAAAGGTTTGGTGCTAAAACTTGGGTTTAGATAGGCTTTATGCTAATTGCGCTGTTTAATTAACAAAAGTTTCTTAATTGTGCTATTTAGCATAAATCCTATTCTGGACCTCGAATTGTTATGAAACTTTAGGGATATGTTTATAAATCAGTAACCAAGGTTATTGTCTTCTCACATATCCAACATTCTTGTTTCATGGTCAAAATGGCATATTGGTCAACATTAGGCAATTTAACGGAAACGTGTAAACGACTTGGGTAATCAATGAACCAACCTCAGAGGGTTATAGTAACATGTAGTCTGGTCCTAAGGAAGCTCTAAGGCATCTCTAAACTCTACTAAAACGGATCAGAACTGAAGTCAAAGTAAAAGTCAAAGTTTTGCGACTTTCGGTTCCGAACCGGGTCAAAACAGAAAATTGTCGGACCAAACAAGCTTAGACCAGTTCTTATACTTATTACCAAGTTATATGAGTGATAAAATAGGTTACATGTCTTCCACATTGTTAATTATGCGTTAATTCGAAAATTAGCATTCTGTTGACTTTTTCTAAACAACTTTGACCCGACATTTGATCTGGTTAGAATGGGAATCAGAGGGTGCCCTTTTAAGGGTTTAAAGCCCACATGATTACCAACTTATAACCACCTTGATTCGACTAAACACTGAACCATTAGTGATTAATCGCTAAGTCAAACGTTAATTACGACGGTTTGACTTCTAAGCTAGAAACTAAGTAAAACTCAATTAAGGATGGTCAAGGGTACTTACCAAAGTCTAATGCACTATTAGAGATGCTTGGGAACAGGTCTTATGCTCCAGGAAGCTCCACAAATGCAGATGGAAGGTGTGGTCAAAATGTTGCAACATGAGAGCCTTTTATAGTGAATTTGGTTCATTATGATCATGACAAATCATGCTACAACTGATCATGGATCATCCACAAGTGACCCTAGTGCCTAGGAACTGTTAGGGGTCGCCCATGAGGGTGAAAATATCTCTTTAAGTCGGTTAAAACGTTTATAACAGCCAACTGCCAACTTTCTGTCGCTGGGCACTCCTTACGGACCGTAAGGCAGGACCTTTACGGTCCGTAAGCCTTTACCAGAAGGCAAAAAAATTACCCTTTCAAGCTTCGAACAGGCAACTTGTATAACATGTTTTTGAGCCAGGAATTGTCAGTATGAGGCCTTTAACCCATGCTTGATCAGTTGTGTCTACCTTATCATATTGTATTATTGGCTTGAACTATAATGGAAATCATAAACGAAGGTTTATCGAGCATTATTTCATAGGATCCCATTCTTTCAATTAGGAATCCATTATTATTAGAAATCACCGGATTTAAAGGTATAATAGATGTTTATTATCATGTTAGGGTCTTGGGATTTATAATGAAGTCGTTAAGAGGTATAAATTAACATGTCGACATGTTCAAAAATCCTGCCATAAATCTTTAACTAAATCCGGGTTTATAACACTTTTGTCTTACATGACACGTGTCGTTATTTAATTGGACGTGAATTTTCGAGGTGTTACATAAAGCGATCACATCCGTGTTAACTGCCGTCTATCGGTTTCAATCGAAATCGGCATTTCTAAAGCTCAGGAAAACGTCATTTTCACAACATGTAAACACCTTTGTCTCTATTTGTAGAATATCAAAAGCAAAAGAAACCCCAAAAGAAATCATTGTATAACGCTACTTGGAATTTCAAGGGGTATTTATATACTGAAGATTATAAAAATCAAATTATTTGAAAAAGATATGTTGCCAAGCGTCCGTCTGAAGCAAGACGCCTCCGAAGCGTCTCCCCGACGCAAAAAAGTACTGCCATCTCTTCAACCTCGAGGAGTCTGTCTGACACTTTCCCAAGCGTCCGCCGACGAGTCCGTCCATTGCGTCGGCCGGACCATTCCGGTGTGTCGGCCTGACTTGATAATTATTTACTTTTTTTTAGTTTTTCCACTTTTAAAGTTAATCTTTAATTTTCCTTTAATTTTCTATTATCTTTAATGCTAAGAAAATTATCCATTCCAAAAAAATTGAAGTCATGTAAGTTAAAACATGCATTCAGTAAACATAACAACTGAAAAAACATGCACTACCGGGTCCAACCCCACACTGAAAAAACATACATTAGGTAAAATAAAACATGCGCTATCTAAATTATTTTTATTATTTATTTATATGAATTTCAATTGGTTCTTAGGTTTGGAAAATGTAAGTTGCTTTTAATGGTAATTCATAAAACATAACAACTCTAAATTAAAGAACACCAAATACAATAAAAATTACACATCATACCACTAAATTTTATTATACAAGTAAAATTACACATCATATCACTAAAAATTACACATCATACCACTAAATTTTATTACACATCAAATAACCCCCTCTGTAAGTGACTTCTTCAGGAGGTGGAAGACCATACCGATAACACGGTGTGATTCTATGTGTTCTTTGAAGATGAGTTCTTCCCATTTCTGAGAAGTTCACTAACCCTTTTTCATTAACACCGGTTTTCATGTGTCCTTTGAAGATGAGTTCTTCCCTGCTACCGGTTTTCATCAACACCGGCATTTATAAAGCTCAGTAAAACGTCATTTTCAAAACATGTAAACGCCTTTGTTTCTATTTGAAGACTGTCAAAAGAAATTAACATATGCATTGTATAACGCTGCTTGGAAAGAAAACATCTGATTTCCAAGGGTATTTATATACTGAAAATTATAACAAAGTATAAAAATAAAATAATTTGAAAAAATATGTTGCCACGCGTTTGTCTGACGAAAGACGCCTCCGAAGCCTGACAAATTCCCAAGAGTCCGCCGACTCATTAATTTAATTTTTCACTTTTTTTGAATTTTTTATGTTAAACTTAATTTAATTTTTTACGTCAAAAAAATGATGGCAGTGAGACTCGAACCCCCGTGCCTACCGTGTCCAACCCAACACTAACACACGCATCAATTATATTATTTATTTTTGTTAACATTTGCTAAACATAGCGGCCAACATATAGTTGATCAGCCATAAATCTTCTATATCTCATACAAGCATCTTGAATGTTTCCTTCTTCCCATTTCAGTGAACGGTTTTCAACCAGATTTTGTAGTAATATACATACGATAACCCCAGAATTTCGCCGAACGTGACGAACACACGTAGGCCATACAACATCCCCAGCATATTCTAATGCATCAGCCTCGCTGAGTCCAATTTTTCCCCAGTAACCTATACGTTCTAGAAACCATAGGAATGCCGACTCGAATTCAATAAAAGTTTGGTATATTCTCTGGTGGACGCAAAACAAATCACCACAATTAATTGCATCGCAATTGTTTGTATAATAAACAGTTATAGTTAGTGACGGCATTTCAATCTTAATAAGGATCCAATTTTCTTCGTCTGCTGACACTGGTATATATACCTGACAAACGTTAAGTTAACATTAATATTGTAGTTTCGGGAAAAAAATTACTATTATTTTTAGGTCCCTTTTTTTTTACCGTATCGACATCCCACAACGCAGGATATATTCCGCTAGAGCCATTTACATATCCGTAAGCATCATGATGTTGTTCTACAAGGAGATTGAGAAGTTGAGGTGGGAGCACCGTCCAGCGATAACTAACTAATGAAGTCGCAATTCCGGGATTTTCATTTTTCTTCGACTGCACGAGCCAGTTACACCATGCTCCGACATGCTGTGTACAAAATTTTGATATTTTAACCTTTTTATTAATTTAAAACTTAAATATATTACACAATTACCGTTTGTTGAATAAAACCGTTTCCACAAAAACCTAATAGGCCACCCCACCAGTGTTTATGTAGAGGTTGGCTCCCAATATAGCTGGAACAACAGGAAGAACAATCACCCTCATAATAAAACTCAAGAACATTTGGAGACCAATTTTCATGCTGTTGCTTATCATTGACCCATATAGTGTTTTCTACTGATTCCGGTATGTTACTGGAACGCCTCCCGGTTGCCATCATGCTCATACACACTAATGGACAACGTGGGCCAGTATATATATGCTAAAAATTTAAAAACTTGTATTTAACTAATATCTTTAGGTTGTAATATTTTTACATTGGAAAAATTTATGTTTAATAGAATAAAAAAACAAAAAAATATATATTAGAGAAATCAGCCGAGCCAAACAAATTCAAAGAGTCGGTCAAGCCATTGGAAGCGTTGACGAAGCCATCGGAGGAAGCGTCGGCAAGCCGTTCGAAGCGTCTGGGAGCCAAAACTTTTAGGAAGAGATGATGCGTCAGCGAAACACAAAGCCGGACGCATCAATATACTTTTTGGTTATGATGCGTCGGCCACCGACGCTTGAACATTGTCGGACACGTGTGGGACACGTGTCAGCTTGTATGAAATGGACGCATCAACATGATACACGGACGCTTCCGAGGCTGTGAGGACCTTCCAAAGACGCAGGAAGGTGATAATTTTGTAAATGCACTTGGTCAACAGACATTTTGTAATTTTCCCCAACAATTCTCTCTCCTCTAAAAATGGGACCACACTCTCTCTCCTCTCTCCTTAATCATCACTCACATACTTGTTTTTTCTCATTTTTGTGGAAGAACTTTTCTTTCTTCTCTCACTTCCACATCACCATCTCTTTCCTCCACATCATCAAAAAAACATCCATCCTACTGTGGATGCTCTTAGGGGGGAAGGGGTGGTGTATCTTTTATCACTCATCACACCCAATCCCACAATGCCACGTCACCGACCCCCATTCCATCACTAGTAATGAATTTAATGGTGGCGGTCATCACTCTCCATCACTCACCACACTCAATCATGGTTCAGATCTCATCACTCAATGCATGTGTTTAACGTGGTCAGTACCACGGAAATTGAACATCACGTGTGATGGAAGAGGGTGGCGGTGGTGTTACCACATGTGGTGGCTGACCACGCAGCCCGACGACCCCGACCCCCTAAGGGCACACGGGGTGGTCCGTTATACCACCCCGATCACGCGTTATTTTATAACGCTACACCGCCGCCGCCGTTAATTTAACGCGTTATTTTTTAAACGCGTGGAATTGTTAACGCGTTATATTTCGAAGTTGTTGTTGTGAAGTCTGACAATCATTTATCCAAATGGAATTTAAAGCACTATTTTATCCAAATGGCCGACAATATTTAAAGTTTCTATTTTCTAATTGGACCAATCTTGTATGTGAGTTGACAATCTTTTATTCAAATGGAATTTAAAATAAAAAATTAAAAAAATTTGGGAGTGATAGAAATCCATCACTAGTGATACCACCCCGCCTACATTTCTATCACTAGTGATAGAATTTTGGGTGCTCACATGGCATGATTTGATTGGATAGTGGGAGTGATAGAAACTATTACTAGTGAACCACCCCCTCCCCTACCTGTAACTATATCAAATTAAATAGTAGTGTTTTTATAAGAGAATAAATAATTGTTTATTGCTTTAACAAGTTGGGCCCTTGTTTTCAAAAACCCGCATCTTCTTCCTCTGTCATCACATCACATTTGCAGACACTATCATTTTAACACTTTCAAGTTCTGCAAAAGATGATTTAAAGGGTCAACTACAACAAAACTTCTCAATTAAACAACATGCTTAAGAATGCATTTGGTGGGTTGGAGCTAAATCCGTCGATTACACACTTGTGTCACATATGCACTTCGGGATGGATGGTAAAAGGGTGGATCCGCCACTTCTTGTTGCTTTCATCCACATGTTCCCCATGCAAATCGAGCAGTTACACATGTTTCCTCATGTTTCATGCAATTCACCACTTAGCTAACCTTCATGTTCACATGTTTCCCATGCAAAACGAGCAGTTACACATATTTGGCCATACAATTCACCACTTAGCTAACCTTCCTGCAAATCGAGCAGTTAACTATAAATTAAGCAACTTCCCCATGTTTGAATAAGGCAGTTTTATCGGTTACTACTACTACTACTACACAATGGCAAAACTTGAAGTTGTTGCAGTACTCGCTATGGTGGTGATGGTAGCATTTGTTGAGGTTTCTGGCTACCGACCCATCATCACCACTGTCACCGAGCAGGTTAATGATGACTGTTACTTTGAAGACGACCGATTTTGTTGTGAATGGGATTACAGCAAGTGGATATGCTTCCCGTACCCGGAAGCATTGAGCGGCTGCCAGCTGCACCTCCTCAATAACAAGCCCATGGTGGAACAACAACAGCTTAACCTGTGCTGCAATCAGCTTAAGGAAGTGGAGGAGGATTCTGGGTGTGAGGCGATCAAACAGGTGGTGAAACAAGTTCCGAAGCAGCTGCATGGCGGACAGCTACTGCAGGTGTTGAAGAAGGCTCAGATGCTCCCCAACCAATGCAACATCAAATGCTCAGTCGGAACCGATACTGTTTGACTGTTTTAGTTTGCATGCATGCATGCATGCATGTAAGATATAATAAAGCCACGCATGATCTCTGTTTTCTTTCTGTAATACTACACGTACAAACTCGATCGTTTTCAGCGTGTATTATTTAAGTTGGAATAAGTCTCAAGTCGTCCGTTTCACTCGCCGGAGTTCCTCATGAACGTTGGTGGTGAACGTGTGTTTGTAATCGTCTATTTAAGTCTTGAAGTTATTGAATGAAATCATCAGTTATGGTGAGAATATTTGTACGTGTGGTCAGATACCAATTTGTTCTTCAACATTATTAACCGTACCTGTGGTCCACAATCGCCATCTTAGGCTTCTTTTTTGCACTAGAGGGTGAAGATAGAGATCAGATTAATTAGCGTATAAACTACAATAATACACATAGCAGGCATGCATACATACACACGTATATGTGTGCTAAAACACAAAACTATTGGTCTCCACCCTCACGGGGTGGCGCGCGCAGTGGCGGATCCAGGAGGAATTTTGTTGAGGGGTGCAAAAACGTCTCCATCCAATAATGTATATGGATTTAACTAGGCTTGGCAAACCGGGCGTGTGAGTTTGGGTCACAGGTCAAACCTGGTTCGGATTAGAACCTGTCAACTTATAGCAAGTCAAATTTAGTTTGGGTCAAAATGGGTTTAGATTCGTTAATATAAATATCTTTTCTATCTTATTTTTTCTTCCAATATTTGCGTATTCAAAATGTAATTTGTTTAATACACTTAACTTAAATATAGTACTATTATGGTATAATTTAATTACGTAAGCTTGCTAGAAAAAAAAGATGAATTTCTTAATTATTAAATTATACATCCATACAACAACAAGATTGGTCTATAGTGTATGAAGACCGCATGTCAGCTCAGAATTGAACCAGGTTAGTTTTTCTTTCTTTCTTTTTTCTAACATCATTTCCACTTGCTTTTATATTTACTTTCTATTTGTATTTGCCTCACCCTCAATACATCTAGGCACACATTTTTTGTATTTTGGTTACCAAACAACCCAACACTTTACTCATCTTATAATTATAACCACCACAAGTGGCCTAGTGGTGGAGTGACTTGGGTTCTCCAATGGAGACCCAAGTTCAATTCCCATTAGTGCCACTTTGGTGGCCACCGACACCCGCTTTAAAGTCGGACCGAGGACACTCGAGGTCTCGGGTTTGAAACATGTTTCTTACCCCTCTTTGATGGCTATGGGTATTTGCCGCCAGGGATCCTTGTCGGGTGGTGAACTGGGAAGGGAGATCCCTTCCGCGGTCAGGGGTACCGTGCAACTACCCTTATAATTATAACATTTGTTTTTTATTGTTTCTCATTTAACCCCTTTACAATACATTATACACCATAAAAACTAAAGATAATTAATATTAAGTTTTATTTTAATTTCATGACGTTAAATTCTTACACTTATTCTAAGACTTCTTTTTTTTTTCTTTAAGTTTATACTAGTAAATTTGACCGCGGGCGTTGCACCGCGGGTCCCTCGGATGATCACGTACATTGTGTGGCATGATCCACGTGTTGTGATTATGATTGCATGTTGATGTTGGTGTTTTGGATGGCTCTGAATAAGTGGATGTATTCTAATTAAGAATCAAGGATTTAAAAGATTGTTGGGGATATCAAGAAATTATACATAGGTCAAAATCTTTATGTTTGGATTGTGCTAGATGGTCTATATTTGATGTTTAATGTCCTTCCTTTTCGGTCTTGTAGTTCTTGCTTTTGGCCCTTTCGCTAGTCACTTCTCTGGTCTTGTAGTTGTTTTTAGCCTTTAGCTCGTAGTGGGGTGTTTTTATAAAAGCGTTTTTTTTTAAAGAAAGAAACTTAGTAACTCTATTTTAATAAAATTACTCTTTGATTAGTTGCATAATTTAGTATACTATTAGTTATTCATATTGCTGTATTTTTTAAAGTCATTTTGTGTGGTTATCTACTTTACAAAAATATATCAAATATTATATATGCTCAATGCATGTAATCTGTAGTACATGTTTTATAATGTAAATTCTCTAAAACTTAAGGTTCACATAAGAGGTGAGTTTGTGTATATTTTTAGTCCGCAAGGGATTCTTCAATGAATCTTTAATGGGTTTGAGTAAAGAATCTGTTGATTGTATTTATAGAGAATTACGGCTTTGTATTTTGGTTGTTAATTACTCTGATCGGTTTTTTATGAGCCCAACATATAGAAGGACAAGCCAGAGATGAATCAGTTGGTTGTTGTGGCATGTTTTCTTTAGTTCCAGTCCGTTATACTTTTGTATTTTCAATTAACTGTGATGTTTAGAAATGATGTGTGGTCGGTTGTTGGTGGCCTTAGAGATGTTTACGCATTGTTGTTCAGTTTAGAAAAGGTAAGAGGTGTGTGGTTTCGGTAAGACTAAATCATGATTGGGCGTGGATGAGGAACCAGTCAATAGATTCAAAAAAGGAGGTTAGGAATTTGCAAGCAATATTGAACCAATAGTACATTAAAATTATCTCAACTATAATTGTCAATTCAAAACAATTATAAAACAAAATAATATTTCAAAACATGTCGTTTATTTTATTTAATGACATAATTCGATTAATGTAAATTAAATTTTCCTGCCGCGAAGTTCGCGGGTGATAACCTAGTATTATATATGCTCAATACATAGATTAATGGCGTTATGACTGATAACCGAATTCATCTTATTTAGCCAAAGATTTTCGTTTTAAATTCAGTCAACCAAGCTCTTGAACAGTTTCAATATTTTAATTCTTCAAAATTTTAAATCTTAGATCTAATTTCAGCTATGTAAAATCAATGTAAAAAGGTGTGTGACCATTGAAGAAAAACACATGGGAAAAAACAAATCTAGATTGGTTTTACACAACACTATTGGATTAATTCCTTGCAAAAAATAATAATAAATAAATAAATAAAACTCAAAAGACCTACAAATTGATCAAAACAAATTGTTGGTTCAGGCCTACCAAAAAAACACACTCAAAGAACACAACTCAAGAACCAGAGGCAGAGAACTGGCATTTTTCTTAAAACTTTCTGCACCTTCATTCATGTAACATCTTGTATTTTTCAAACACATTTATAAACGCTTCGAATTATTTAATATTTTCATTTTATTTGCAATAATTTTTGGTGCAAAATACACCAAGTAAATTAATAAAATTATTCAAAATTTTAAAATATTACGAAATAAAGTTTAAAAAAAATATATAATAAGTTCTATTGTTGACCTTTTCTTTAGATTTTGAAGTTTTAATATTATGTATAGGGTTTAAATTACACTTTTCGTCCTTTATGTTTGTATTAGATTGCAATAGATGACCTTTAACTTTAATAATTACAGTCACAGTCCCTTTTCTGTAAAACTTATTACACCATACGTCCTTTAACACTAATCAGGTTAACATTTTCAGTTAAATATGGCACCACACCGTCACAGCGCCTCCAGCCGGATCCGCCACACCACCACCCCCATCCATCCAAATCACTACACCGCAAAGTCTGAATCCGTTTGAACGACGACAACATAGTCTCTGAATCCGTTTGACCATATTAGGGCCACCACGATCCTTCCAAACCGCCACCCCCGAACAACACCCCCTTCATCATCCAACCAATAAAACCACCACCAACAACCAATCCCTCTGTATTTTAATGATTATTACGACTTTGTGATGTTCATAAGATAGAGAGGAGATGATAGAAAGAGTGGAGAAGAAGTGGATTGCTAATTTTACTTCTTTGTTTAAAACTTCCACACAATAGACAAATCTAATCATCACCAACAACAATCAATAAACTTTCAAAAGCAGAAAAATCAAGTTAAAACCTGAAAGAAAGGAAAAAACCCAAAAATCAAACAAATTTCAAAACTTTAATCAATCAAACTCAAACCCAGATCCAATCTCAATAACCAAACTTTGAAATTCCCAAAAAGTTAACTTCAAATCAAACAATACCATAAAAACAGAATAAGAATAATAATAATAATAATAAAAATAATAATTAATAACTTCAATTTCATTAAACTATATCTAATGTGGTTGAAGTGTTTAACCTGCGGCCATGAATAAAGCCGGAAAACCATGATGTTCATGATGTAGAAGAGGATGCAGGTGGAGATGAAGATAGGTTGTGTGGGTTCATGTATATGTCATCCATTGTTGTCTAGTTTGGAATAAAATGAAATCTAGGGTTCTTAATTTTAACGAATGGGTGGAAGACAAAGTTGAGAAATGTTAAGGTGGTTTATGGTTGTGTATAAGTTGAAAATGTTTTAGATCTAGAAACCAACGAGCGTCGTATCTACGAAGCCCTGAACTATTGGTGGCAGGTGGTTGTGGGTTTGGTTGGGGAAGAAAGGGTGGGTTTAGAGAGAGGTAAGAGATGATCTCAAATCTGTGTTTAAATATATATTTAGTTTTTTTGCTTTTAATTAAACCAGTAAAAGACTAAACTACCCTTATGTGTTATGACTTAACTGAAATTTTTAATTAGGTTAATGGTAAAGGATGAAAGGTGTAAAGTGTTTTACAAATAAATGATTGTGAGTGTAATTATTGAAGTTTAAGGGTATCTGTTGCAACTCGTTACAAACATAAAGGACGAAAAATGTAATTTACCCTTATGTATATGTTAGAAACGATGTTTACGAGTTTATAAAATAGTTTATTAGTAAAAAAAAACCACACTAGCTTCAAAAGACTTTTAAGAGCTACATGTTTGAATTCCGACAACATTTTTTTTTCAACTCATCAAGTAATCTATCTGTCTGCACTTTCTATAAATTGAGAAATGCCAATGGCATAAGAAAAACTGATGTGTCAGCCAGAGAGGCTGTCGAACAATGCTTTTCTTATGTCATTACTGAATCATAAAACTTAATATAAAAAATCACTTTAATTTTCAAAGCTCTGCCACACATTCAATGTTGAAACCTCTGCCCATAAACAAAAGGTCTGACCCACATTCAAAATTCAAACGTCTGCCCAAATACAAAAGGGCAAAGCTTTATACACACTTCAAACCTCTGCCATCAAAACCTTTGCCCATATTCAAAATTTAAAATCCTGGCTCTAGATTCAAAATTCAAAACATATACATATATAAATTGAGTTCACTAACCAAAAATTCAAAATTCTTCCTCCACTTTCAAAATTCAATCCATTTCTCTCTCATCCCCAAAATCATCAACCTAGCCAGAAGACATACTACTCGCCGGAGAAAACCCAGAATCACCGTAAGTATAACAACGGCGGTGACGGCGGCGGAGGTGGTACGAAGTTTTATCAACTTTCAAAATTTAATCCATCTCTCAAGATCTCTGAGCTTTATCAACTCTCAACTCTCTCTCTAAAACTCACTTTATCTCTCTCAAATCCAGATCTTTCCATTTTCAGAAAGAACCAGAGAAAAAAAAGGCCTGGGCAATTAGGAGAGAACATGGAGCTTCAATGGCTTCTCCGAAGAAAGATATACTTCTATAAATCCATCATCGCCTCCATTTCGGATCAACAATCCGCTGATTTTCCGGTGAAAACAACAATTCCTCATCTCTCTTATCCATGTCGATAAACGTGTTGAACCGTGTGCTGAATTTGTTTGTTGTTTTCGTTAGGTTTTGATAGTACATGAATTTGTGTTTTGGTTGGTATTTAGCGTTAGTTTTGAGTTGATTATTGAGGTTGAATGTCACACCCCAACAGATGGCGGAAAAATCGGAGTGAGACGAAATAGATTGCTCGAGACATCATAACACTAATAATTGTGACAAGATCATTGCAGAGGGTGGTAATGCCATCAGCCATAATCATATTAGTATAAGGATCTATACAACAAGAAAGCATTCAGTATATAACAAGAAGGCTATGGAAGCGATATGCGCGCTAAAATGGTAAGTTAGTTACCTTTGTATCTGTTGTACAATTCCTCAATTTGAAACATATGTATCTGTGAATGATTTAGCATTTGTTCAATGTATACTTACAGGAAGAAAAGGCAAGTACAATTTTCCCTTTAAAGTTTTAACATTTGTTTAAAAAGTTTCTAAATTGTTTAAAGTTGAAATTTCATATTGTTATTTAACAGATTCTTGCGGATTTGGACATCTTCTTTGTCATCGGAGCGAATAAACTGCTGCAGATAGTTGACTCGAGAGTCAAATTCAAGACGGAAGATGCGATTGTAATTAGGTTCAAAGCGATAGCCGGCAGCCTTTGGTCAGCGGAATCTGTATAAGAAAGTCGCCCCATCTTCTTGGTGGTTAAATTTTCTTGTGAAACTAAATTATTATCGTAATCATGACAAGCGACTTGAACTTGACTTCCGTTCTGTGTTGATTTAACTCGCAGTGTAACACCCCGAAAATATGAAACTTTATATTAGAATTATAAAGTATAAATAAACAAGAATTTACTAACTAGGAGTTTTAACCTAGTTAGCTACAAGTCTAGAAATAACTTATAACATGGTTAAGAACAACCAAACTTTAAGTTAAACAAAAGTGGAGGGGCTTATCTTGTAAAATCTGAAACTTAATTAGATGAAAAAAAATATTAAGGACCAAACACACAAAAGTGTGTCTGGTCGTACATGGGACGCAGGGGGCGACCAGGAGACATCACCAAGCCCTAGTTCATCACTTAAATCACAAAATTGAAGGTCCAAATCTTATCAAAAACAAAAATTGAGCATAGATTACTGATCCTCATCACAAGAGGATTACAAGGTTTGTAAAATTTGATGAAAACTCTCAACTCGAAATTCTTATGAAATTGGGAAAATCTGAATTTTATGGTTGCATGTTTGTTTTATGATGAACTAGGAACAATATGGAGTCTAGGGACAAACCCTAGACAAATACAAGTTGAAATCATGTTAAATTTTAGTAAAATCCATGAACACCATTGTAGGTGATAAGTGGGTTTTGTAGAACTTGATAAACACTAGGAAATTGGGTGTTGTTCTAGTATAATTTGACAATGGTAAAGTGACTTCAGGATTTTAGACGTTAACAATTGTGTAAAAAGGGTTGATTGATGTGAAATTTGGGCTAGATGATAAGCTAGGGATTTGCTATATAATCATGTAAAATTCCGCCCTTAAAGTGTTTTTTGAAATGCCTCAAAGAAGGCTCAAAATTGAAATTTAAAGTTAGACGCATGATTGTGATGATTTGACAAAATTATGCGATATATGGTTGAAAGGGAGTTCTAAACAAGTCGTGATTGAACTCTATAGGAAAAGATACCGGAGCGTCGAGTGGACAAGCCGGTGGCGATTCGCGTTGAAGGGCGTGCACTAAAGGTACGTAACCACGGTTTTGTTACGTTATATTTGTTATGTATTTTTACTAATAGACTTGAATTTAGAATAGAGTATGAATTTGGATATCTAGTTGAAGTGACGAAGATCACTAGATAAGTAAATGGGTTAAATGTTAATTAGAACAAGTTTGGTATGTTGTAAAATGGTGGTTCCCATTAAATAACCAAATGGGTCAAATAATGGTCGAATCTTGTAGTGTTGAAGTGATTGAAACATCACTCATTTAAATTGAGTTATAAAGGCGTAATCCATGGAATGGACGTGATACGCTAAGATTGACAAGCCCGGAAATGGGTGATTATGGTTAGAAACCAATGTCGATGAATTACGCAAGTATGTAACTTGAATCTGTTACATTCGATGAATTGTTTTTAAATTATGCGTAGTTGACTAAAAGTTGTGTTAATTTTAGTGATCATGATTTTTATCTGAAAGAATAGACTTAGAGTGGTCAACGAACCATTTGGTAGTCATCATAATGGAGGATTCCACAAGATGAGTCAATGGGCCGATTAGTTGCGTAAATTGTAGCTTTTGTATTCTAAGTAGTTGATCATGACGATAACAATCACAAGAGCATTTAAACCAAAGGATTGGTAAAGAAATGCGGATAATAATAAGCCCCGGATGTTGGGTATAAGGCGCCATAAACATACTAGTTAAATGGTAGTAAAATGGCTAAAGTTAGAATGGGTCGAATAAATGCATAAGGACATATAGTCTTTTGGTCCGTAAATAAAATTTTCGGTATGATAATTGTTATAGGCATGTCGGTAATGAATTTACAGACGTATAGGAAAAAGAATCGCCTAAAACGGACTCACGAGTCAAAAGATATGCTAATTTGAAGTTAAAAACTGACTTTTCCGGAGCTGGTAGAAAAATGCAGCTCAAAAACATAACCTGCTGGAAATTCCTTTCCCCCGCGCCACGCGGAAGAATCCGTAAATCTGTCGCGACACGCGGGGCACTCTAGCGGCCCGCGTAAGATTAAACAAGATCTGTCGCGGGGCGCGACAGACTAGAAAGCTGAAAATTTTTATTTTTCTTGCTTGTTTGATATTGGAACTTGATTTAATACATTTTAATGTTGTCAAAACTAACAATTGATGTGGTTTTGACCCTATGTAATAGTGGGGGTTTTCCGGATGGCGATCAAGCTAATGTCGAAGAACCGAACACTCATTTTGAAGCTTTCGCAATATCTTAACTTTTAATAGATTATGTTCATGGGTTGTAAGCAAATTTTTAAGCAACTTTTGAATGTTCGAATTAGTCTTTAGTTGACTAATCTTTTGCTACTTTTGAACCTTACTTTTGGAATTTATGTTACAACCTAGACATCTTTATATAAAACGGTATGAATCATTATTAATTCAAGTAAATATTAGACGGGTGTTACACGCAGATGATGATGTAAAACACGATCTCGTAAAATGTCAAAACTGTGCTGCTGATATTTCAGTCCCTTCTGCTCAGGTATGGATTTTATTAATAAATTTTATTCGAATAAAGACAGTAAATAATAATCAAATAAAACCCAAAAAACACAAACTGTTTATAATAGTTTTAAAGAAATGTTCAAACTATTTTAAAATGAAATAACAATTTTGGTTTTGTGATAACAGGTATAAAAAAAAAGCAAAATTTAACAACCTCTAAAAAAACAAATCCAAAACATGAATAAAACAAATGTGTGTAAATTAGAAAGTTGGTGGTTCTTCATTTTTAAACACGCTTTGTTCTTATTAATCGAAGATTTGAGTCTAATTATCTGTCTTAGTTGAATCAAGTGTGATGGATTTGGATTTGATTAATGTAATATTCACTTTATACTCATTTGATCCAGATCAATTTCATATCATGCCAGTTGTAGCATACTATAAAACTGCATATTAATGGATATCCAAAATGATCATGGCCAATTGATAAGGAGACAATTGTGTATCAGATAAATATAATTCTATGCTATATATATTGCGGATTGTTTATTACACACGAATTATCACAGACATGTTGCTACCTGCCGGATCTGCTTGACTTGAGTGAGAGCTCTCTGCTCGGACGATTAAGACCAACTTTGACTGAAAGAATATACTTGATTCGGAATCCACGGGATTTTTTAATACCCGGGTTGCGTTCAAGTATGTTATTTTGGTAATTTTTTCTTATTTTATATAACAGTCATCTACAAGCATCACATGAATGAACTCCACAACTCGAATCAATGTTTATGTTTTCTTCGATTCAATATTTGGGATGGGCCATCATATGTGATTACCCTCATGCAATTAAATCAAGGTAACCCTTTTTGTTTTGTTGTATATAATGTTAGCATCTGATATTGCACACCACCTATTTGGTATATGAAGTACTTTTTCAAAGGATTTAAGGCCCTATCAACTTAAAGTTCATGTATTAGGTTAATAAATAAATGAGCGGGTTTGAAAAGAGATATAAAAGCTTTGTTTTTATTAATCAGAGATTAAAAAATGAGTGGGTCAGTTTGGTTTTGTTGCATCAGTTGCAAAGGTTTTATGCCCAAAATGTTCTTCATTTATAAAAACCGATTCCGATCTGACATGTTCACAATTTTACTGAAAGGTTTTATGCCCAAAAAGTACTTCATTTATGCCCAAAAAGTACTTCACTTATAAAAACCGACATCGATTCAGATCTGACATGTTCACAATTTTACTGGAAAGGTAGGTCTAATTATTAGCTTCATGAACAATCTCTTCCGTTCCTCTTTGGTCTGTAATTCACTTATAAATTTATATTTTATTTTGGATTTGTTACAGGTAGTCGAAGTTGTTAGCAGAGACTGCATCATTGTTGCTGATGATTATCTTCCGTTTGGCAGTCCAGCAACTGAGAGACATGTTAATCTCTCGAATATCAGGTGTCCCAAACTGGGAAATCCGAGAAGAGACGAAAAACCTGATCCGTATGCTCGGGAAGCAAGAGGATTTTTAAGAACATGATTAATTGTCCGTCAAGTAAGACACTTTCTTATTCGAAAGTTAATTGGTCATTACGGGATCGATCATGATGGGATGACCCACAAACGTTTTATCCCTTTCTTGACATTTTATATAAAAATAAAATGAAGTTATGCTTACAGAAACAATATTTTACAGTAATTGTCTACATTTTGAATAAAACAACTTAGAGGTTATGTAAATTATATACAGGACTTTGGGAGCCTTTCAACCTGTTTCTCCTCTTGAATAGATGCCACCAAATTGATATAAATCAATACCTAAAGTTGTATTGCTTCTATAGAAAATTGTCTAACTGTAGTTTCTGAAATTTTTAACATCCTCCGTATTACAGGCCATTACCTCATCAGGAGCTAAGAAAGGTGAGTTATTTTTGGCTGATGTCAGCACTAAACTGATCAACAAAAACATCACGACTGATGTCAAAGTCGACAGGAACTCAAAGGTAAAAGAAAATCAAAACATTAAAATTTTCTATTCGTTCATATTTACAGTAATTCAATGGATTTTCATCATTTTATTGGTTCAATTTACATCATATTTATAGTAATTCAATGGATTTACAGCAGCCTTGGGAAGATAAGGATGTTGGATGTACCAAAGATGAATAACATCGACTTTTAAACCTGAAAACGAAGCCGCGAATACAAGTTATAGAGGCATCTGATCTAATGGCCGATCTTTGTAAAAAGTTGTTGGCGAAACCGTGGGCAAAGGTTATAGCGGCATTTCATCTAAATGTCGGGCTCTGTAATAGCTTAAGACGAAGTCGCGGACAAAGGCTTTAGCGGCCTTTCACCTAAAGGCCGATCTCTATAACTTATTGAATACTCTTGCATGCTATTGAGCTTTAGATTATGCTTTGTTGTTTAGTTGTTGTTGTGGAAGCTGATTCTAGATGTAATAATGCATCTCTTTTTCAAGTAGATGTAATTTGGCGAAACAGAGATTAAATGTCTGTTTTAGATACCGCAAACAAATGATACACTCTTTTGAAACCTAAAATCTGTTTATTAATTAAAGGTCTGGTTTTTGAAAACAAAGGTTAAATGTCTGTTCACTTTTGGTCAATCAGATGTTTGTTTTTCCTTTTGTAATCTTTGTTTTGGAAACAGAAGTTAGGATTTCAAACAGTGGTATGAGAAACATATGTTTGAAATCTCTGTTTAGTTACAAACCGAGTCTTGAGAAACAGTGATTTGGCGAAACAGAGATTAAATGTCTGTTTTAGATACCGCAAACAAATGATACACTCTTTTGAAACCTAAAATCTGTTTATTAATTAAAGGTCTGGTTTTTGAAAACAAAGGTTAAATGTCTGTTCACTTTTGGTCAATCAGATGTTTGTTTTTCCTTTTGTAATCTTTGTTTTGGAAACAGAAGTTAGGATTTCAAACAGTGGTATGAGAAACATATGTTTGAAATCTCTGTTTAGTTACAAACAGAGTCTTGAGAAACAGTGATTTGGCGAAACAGAGATTACCCTTTACCAACAGTGGTTGACTTTAGTCAAACAGAGTTTTAGATACCTCAAAACAAATGATACACTTTTTTGAAACCTAAAATCTGTTTATTAATCAGAGATTTGGTTTTTGAAAACGAAGGTTAAATGTCTGTTCACTTTTGGTCAATCAGATGTTTGTTTTTCCTTTTGTAATCTTTGTTTTTGAAACAGGGGTTAGGATTTCAAACAGTGGTATGAGAAACATATGTTTGAAACCTCTGTTTGGTTACAAACAGAGTCTTGAGAAACAGTGATTTGGCGAAACAGAGATTACCCTTTAGCAACAGTGGATGAATTTAGTCAAACAGAGTTTTAGATACCTCAAACAAATGATACACTCTTTTGAAACCTAAAATCTGTTTATTAATCAGAGGTTTGGTTTAAAAAAAAGGTTAAATGTCTGTTCATTTTTTGTCAATTAGATGTTTAGGGTCTAGAGTGTGATCAAGGTCATAAGAAAAAGTAAAAGGTTACTTATATTTAACCTTTTGGAAAACAAAAACTAAATACTTTGGTTGTAGTTAACTATTGTTGAAACTAATTATTTCCCATACGATGAAACTAATTTTTTTTATTGAAATTTATATACAAATAATCTTTTCGTTTAGAATTCAAAGAAAAAATTGTGTTCATAGATTCATTCACGTTGTTACTATATTATAAATCAACGTAACCCGTCAACCAGACGGGTATTTAAGCTTTGCTTTATTGTCTTAAAATGACTGAACATGTTTGTTATTTAGAAAAATGTTCACTTTCTTTATAATCTATTTTTTATTAAACCTTAAAAAATGTACACTCATTCATCATTTAATAAAATATGTTATACATGGTTTTCTAAAAACCACCCGTGTTTGCACACGGGTCTTACCGCTAGTACATATAATAAAGTAAATCTGTTTAGGGACACATGTCATCACCTCATCTCTTCTCACAAATATTCTCCCGCCTAAATCATTATTACCCGGATGATAATACTCTCGGGCTTAAACACGATCCTTAAACACAATCTCGGATCCTATAAAGCTTTTATAACCCTTTTATTATTAGAACTCGATTAGACCCTAATTGCCATCGTCTCTCTCTGCCTCCTTCCTGTACTCCCACCGAAGAACGGATACAACCATAGTGAAGGCGGTGGTGGTGGATCATCGTCTCTCTTGCCCCCGTCCTGTATCATTGTCTCTCAAGGGCTTCATGTATCTGATCATTCCGGTGATCTTCCCAAGTTTCTCCGTGAAAATCCTTATCTACTCAACGATCGCAACCTTGTGGTACGACATCTCCTCTTTTATTTATACTTATGACTTTTGATGTCACTTATTGAAGCAAATATCAGTTGATACTTTTGACTTTTGATGTCACCTATTTAAGCAAATATCAGTTCATATATGTATTATCATGAATCATGATTTGAGGTTTTTCAATTCAGGTTAAAATTAGGCCGATTCAAATTTTTTATGTGGTTTATTGCAAAATCGTTGAAGTGTTAATTATCAGAACAAAGTATACATAAATTGAAAATTTAATCTACAAGTGGTGCTTATATGAGGATATGGAGGTGTAGTCCCAGATTACATCAAGTAGCCAATATTTTAAAGTGATTTTTCAAAGCATTACTTATACGCAATCCTTACTCGCTAATCATGAACTTGTGAGTTTGATATTTTTAATATCTCTTTCAGTTGAAAACGTGTCTTACTCGCTAACCATAAACTTGTAAGTTTTGAAGATTCAATCTCTATTAGCTCATTAAACCCTAAAATAAAAGGGAGCGTTTTTTCAGAATTTTTTGCATAAAGGAGTGGTTTAGAGAAAAAAATAGTGTCTTTAGGTGATCACTGAATTTTGTTGCAACTCTAGGTAAATCGGCATATGAAACAACGAGCTTCCAAGAGAGTTCTGTCCAAAAGCTGCAAAACCTGCAAAAGAAACTGAGGTTATTAAAGATCGCTGTTTGAAACAGCAACCTTCATAAGATCGCTGTTTGAAACAGCAACCTTACCAAAGATCTCTGTTTGAAACAACAATCTTACCAAAGATCGTTGTTTGAAACAGCAACCTTACCAAATATAATTATATAACTAATTTAAAAATAAAATATGGAACAACTTTATTAATTTACATGGATTTGCAAAATTAATAAAATATGAAGCCTTAAATAAAAAAAATAGATTATGAATATAAATACGAATACGATTTTGGAAGAAGAAAACAAAAGGATATTAAAACTTGAAATCCTAGCCAGATCAACTGCTAGCCACCTGATTCAATTTAAGGAGGTTTAAGTAGACTCAACTTAGATAACCGGTTATGCGTCTGATTCGTATTTAAGGAGGTTTAAATCTTCTCCTCTTCCAAAATCTCATTCGTATTTATGTCCATAATCTATTTTTCGTTTATTTAAGGCTTCATATTTTATTAATTTTGCAAATCCATGTAAATTAATAAAATTGTTCCATATTTTATTTTTAAATTAGTTATATAATTATATTTGGTAAGGTTGCTGTTTCAAACAACGATCTTTGGTAAGATTGCTGTTTCAAACAGCGATCTTTGGTAAGGTTGCTGTTTCAAACAACGATCTTTGGTAAGGTTGCTGTTTCAAACAGCGATCTTATGAAGGTTGCTGTTTCAAACAACGATCTTTAATAACCTCAGTTTCTTTTGCAGGTTTTGCAGCTTTTGGACAGAACTCTCTTGGAAGGTCGCTGTTTCATATGGCGATTTACCTAGAGTTGCAACAAAATTCAGTGATCACCTAAAGACACTCTTTTTTTTCTCTAAACCACTCATTTATGCAAAAAATTCCGTTTTTCAACTAGGTATATAGTTTGTCACAAAAGGGAGTGTTATTTGTTTTTTGCTGACTTGAACCAGTAAAAAGTCATACAACAACTCAGTGAGGCAGATGAACGAAGGAAAATGGTGCTTAGGGGAGTGGGGGTGGTCATCACTCATCACTCACAACATCCAATCAAGTTCCGCCATATCATCAACCATTATTCTATCACTCACAACCTTTTTTTAGTGGCGGTGGTCATCACTAGTGATGAAATTCCATCACTCACAACTTTTTTTTATTTTTTTTAAATTAGAAATTAACAATAAAACACTAAAATTATAAATTATAAATTTCATTAAAATAAAACATAAATTACATACAAAAATTAAAAAAAAACTAAACATTGGAAAAAAAACTTAAATTAAATTAAATAAAGCGTGTCGGCTCGCCAAGATTCGCTCGAACCTTTGGTCTTACGGGATTTTTCTTCGTACCCGAACCTCTTTTTTCGAACCCGAACCTCTCTTGCTTGAACCTTCCATCTTTATGTTGAATTTGGATTTTAAGGAAGTAATGAATTTTATTGATTTTGGACGAATGTTTGTATTTTTGTAGAATTTTTGGGGGAATATTTGGATTTTATAAAAGTCCCTCACCTCTGAAAGAATATAACGAAAATATACTGGTGTTTCAGGATATTTGTTGAATTTATTATTGTCTTTTTCTTTTAAAAAAAAAAGAAAGAAGGTTCATATGCTTTTTGGTATTATTGAAAAAGCAGTATAAAGTATGACTACAGAATCTTTTTTTGAAAAATCAACGCGTGGAAAACTCCACGGGTGATAAAGTTCACGCATGAAAGAAAGCAGTGGCGGCGGTGTTTTGTTGTTTACCACGAGTGATGGAAGCCCATCACGTGTCCACTCCCCTTATTCAGATATTTTCATCTCAAGCACGCGAAAGACGTAAGTAGTTTTGCCTTCGAATTAAAATCAACAAATTTACACTCTGCCCCTTATATCTTCCTAATTTTTAAGATGCATTTCTTGTGAATACTATATATATATATATATATATATATATTAACTAAACTTCAAATTCATTAAAAACAAATGTTGACTTGAGATAAATCATAATTATAATACTGGCTCCTTTATTTATTTGAAATCTTTAACCATAGAAATTATTACTGAATAAAAATAAAACAAAATAAGCGGGTGCAGCGGCTGCGCGACGCAGCGGCGGCAGGTGTACGGGCTGCGCGACGAAGCGGCAACGGGTGCAGTGGCGAAAGGAGCCTTTAGCGACGAGCAGCATTAGCAGTGAGCAATAGCATTTTAGCGACGGGGTATTAGTGGCGATTCTTTAGCGGTGACTGGTCGCCGCTAATACTATTAGGGGCGAAAAACAGCACTATTAGCAGCGACTAGAGCGAGTCTCCGCTATTGCTCCTTAATTTTCCTTGTAGTGCTTTGTTGGACATGAGTGTAGCATTATTGTGGTTTCACAACCCACTCGGCCACTCCAAGCTCATGAAGAAAGCTCAGCTATCTCTAATCTAGAATAAGAATTAGCAAAAGATATCATTGTCACTTTATTTAGTGTAGTGAAAAAGCGAAAGGTGAATGTGAAAAGATGGACAAGTCAGACAAACTTATAGATTGATAAATTATTGCAATAGTACTCGTACCGTTTTTGTAATCACAATGAACACATTAAGGGAGAGAGGGGAGAAAACTTATTCAAGCATTTAAACTACATAGGTCCAAAGTGAACCAAACCAAACCAAAAACAACAATATAGATAGTAACCCTAGAAACAAACCGAATGTAGCAGCTCCTGTCCCATTTCAGTCTTGGCTAACCTTTTTAGTTGTCGGTCTCCTCAACCGATTTTCTCACACTCCTAATCATGAGCCAAGAAAAAAACTCGAGCTCAACTTACCCAATGTACGCTTTCTACCAATTTATTTGAAAATCACGATGGGAACTTTGATACTTTATACAATATATACTCTAATACGCATACTATGATACTAAGATCCTCGTGATACTATGACACTCTATACGCATATTTCAATATTTCAGTTACGCAATTTCACAATATTACAAGTTTCAATATGTCAACGCATACTACATTACACGGTTACACGCAAACTCGATACTCGCGATACTCGATTACAAGCAATTACAATTACATATTTCAAGCATTACATACGCATTTCAAGTATTTCATACGTACTCGCTACGCATCTCATACATTATTGCATACACAACGCTTGCACATCATGCATACATGCTTAACATATTTAAACTAACAAAGATAACACGAAAACATCACACGAACATGTTACACACGAACTGGAAATCACCTCGTGCAAGACAACCCAGTTCGTGCGAACTAGACTGGTTCGCACGAACCAGGGTGCCTCGCACAAAACACTTTGCATTCACACAGACACGCCTGATTCGCACGAAACACCCTTTTCACCCTGATTCCACCTCGCCTATAAATACAACCCTCATTCTCACCTCATAACTCTTGCTACCCACTTCGCACGAAACACTCCCTAATCCAAACCCGTGTTTTCTAAGTAAGATTTCATCTTTTCATACCGATTCTACTACGTTTCACAATGATTTCCACAAGTTTTCATCTACTTCATCTCTTTTACTTAAAACCTCATCTATTTTATCTCTTTTCATAAAACCTTCATCTTTTTACCAAAACTTCTTCATTTTCATCTTTAGATCAAAACTCAGGAGCATTTTGGGTTTAGCCTTGGCTTCCCGAATCAGGAATCTGGTTATTTCAAGCTCCTAATGTGTTTAATCCAACTATTATTGTTTAATCCAACGTGGTTTTTGATTTAAAGGTCAATGGGTACGGATGAGTTGGGATGGGTTGGGTCTTTTAATTATATTTTTGGTCTAGACTTTGGTTATGAAGTGGAAATTGCAAGGATGTTTATGGGATGAAATCAATGATTTGGAAAAGTTTATGAGAATGTTTGTGGGTGTTGTTAAATGTTAATTAGATGACTAGCCAATAGATCGACGACACATTTTTAAACATTTTTGGGTATTCTACGGATACTCTAATACATAACCGATGAGAACCAAGGTTAGACATAGTAGTACACCGGCCTCTTACCCCACAATAATGTCATAACAAAACCACCACCATCAACTTTTTCCTCTCTCCTATCACTGTTTGCTTTTAGTAACGGTGATCCAATACTAAAAGCAATAGTGATCCAATAATTCAATCAAAGTGGGCCAAAATGTGTGGTGTGAGGCAACATTTCTATCCGTTTATTTTGGATTCTTTTAAAACAATCAATACTTTATAAATGATTAGGGGACCCGGGGTGGAAAAGAAATCCCACGTGATGGAATTATACAACGAGTGGTGAATTCCCAAACACCACCACCACTCAAATGTACAACACATCAATTTTAGAACGCGTGATATTTCTGACGCGTGATGGGTTATGGGTGGTGAGGGAAATTGTTGGTTTTAAGGGATAAAATTGTTGGGTGTGCCGGTGTGGTGGTGAGTGATGAGCATTTCCATTAAAAAATGTTGTGAGTGATGAAATAATGTTTGATGACATGACGGAACTTGATTGGAAGTTGTGAGTGAGTGATGAGTGATGGGTGATGACCACCCCTACCCCTTATTGATAGGAAGCCAATATTTTCAATAATTCACCATAAAACCCGTAGATCCGCACTGTTCGACTCGTTGCTTTCATGCACACGTTACACATATTTGGCCATACAATTCACCACTTAGCTAACCTTCCTGCAAATCGAGCAGTTACACTATAAATTAAGCAACTTCCCCATGTTTGAGTAAGGCAGTTTTATCGGTTACTACTACTACTACTACTACACAATGGCAAAACTTGAAGTTGTTGCAGTACTCGCTATGGTGGTGATGGTAGCATTTGTTGAGGTTTCTGGCTACCGAACCAAGATCACCACTGTCACCGAGCAGGTTAATGATGACTGTTACTTTGAAGACGACCGATTTTGTTGTGAATGGGATTACAGCAAGTGGATATGCTTCCCGTACCCGGAAGCGTTGAGCGGCTGCCAGCTGCACCTCCTCAATAACAAGCCCATGGTGGAACAACAACAGCTTAACCTGTGCTGCAATCAGCTTAAGGAAGTGGAGGAGGATTCTGGGTGTGAGGCGATCAAACAGGTGGTGAAACAAGTTCCGAAGCAGCTGCATGGCGGACAGCTACTGCAGGTGTTGAAGAAGGCTCAGATGCTCCCCAACCAATGCAACATCAAATGCTCAGTCGGAACCGATACTGTTTGACTGTTTTAGTTTGCATGCATGCATGCATGTAAGATATAATAAAGCCATGCATGATCTCTGTTTTCTTTCTGTAATACTACACGTACAAACTCGATCGTTTTCAGCGTGTATTATTTAAGTTGGAATAAGTCTCAAGTCGTCCGTTTCACTCGCCGGAGTTCCTCATGAACGTTGGTGGTGAACGTGTGTTTGTAATCGTCTATTTAAGTCTTGAAGTTATTGAATGAAATCATCAGTTATGGTGAGAATATTTGTACGTGTGGTCAGATACCAATTTGTTCTTCAACATTATTAACCGTACCTGTGGTCCACAATCGCCATCTTAGGCTTCTTTTTTGCACTAGAGGGTGAAGATAGAGATCAGATTAATTAGCGTATAAACTACAATAATACACATAGCAGGCATGCATACATACACACGTATATGTGTGCTAAAACACAAAACTATTGGTCTCCACCCTCACGGGGTGGCGCGCGCAGTGGCGGATCCAGAAGGAATTTTGTTGAGGGGTGCAAAAACGTCTCCATCCAATAATGTATATGGATTTAACTAGGCTTGGCAAACCGGGCATGTGAGTTTGGGTCACAGGTGGTTCGGATTAGAACCTGTCAACTTAGGGGAGGGGGTGGTTCACTAGTGATATAATTTATCACTCACAAGCACCAATCAAGTTCCGCCATTTTATCGACCATTTTCCATCACTTATAACCTTTTTAGTGGGGGTGGTCATCACTCATCACCACACCCAACAATTTCCCCCCAACCAACAATTACACTCACAAAACCAAACAATAACGCGTGATAAAGATAACGAAAATCGGATTTCGTGGAAATATAACGCGTTGAACTCGGACCCGGCGGTGGAGTATAACGCGTGGATGTTGTTTCCGTGATAATATCACGTACCCACCCCGCCATCTCTTATAGCAAGTCAAATTTAGTTTGGGGCAATATGGGTTTAGATTCGTTAATATAAATATCTTTTCTATCTTATTTTTTCTTCCAATATTTGCGTATTCAAAATGTAATTTGTTTAATACACTTAACTTAAATATAGTACTATTATGGTATGATTTAATTACGTAAGCTTGCTAGAAAAAACAAAAGATGAATTTCTTAATTATTAAATTATATATCCATACAACAACAAGATTGGTCTATAGTGTATGAAGACCGCATGTCAGCTCAGAATTGAACCAGGTTAGTTTTTCTTTCTTTCTTTTTTCTAACATCATTTCCACTTGCTTTTATATTTACTTTCTATTTGTATTTGCCTCACCCTCAATAAATCTAGGCACACTTTTTTTGTATTTTGGTTACCAAACAACCCAACACTTTACTCATCTTATAATTATAACATTTGTTTTTTATTTGTTTCTCATTTAACCCCCTTACAATACATTATACACCATAAAAACTAACGATAATTAAAATTAAGTTTTATTTTAAGTTCATGACGTTAAATTCTTACACTTATTCTAAGACTTTTTTTTTTCTTTAAGTTTATACTAGTAAATTTGACCGCGGGCGTTGCACCGCGGGTCCCTCGGATGATCACGTACATTGTGTGGCATGATCCACGTGTTGTGATTATGATTGCATGTTGATGTTGGTGTTTTAGATGGCTCTGAATAAGTGGATGTATTCTAATTAAGAATCAAGGATTTAAAAGATTGTTGGGGATATCAAGAAATTATACATAGGTCCAAATCTTTATGTTTGGATTGGGCTAGATGGTCTATATTTGATGTTTAGTGTCCTTCCTTTTCTGTTCTTGTAGTTATTGCTTTTTGCCCTTTCGCTAGTCACTTCTCTGGTCTTGTAGTTGTTTCTCTGATCTTGTAGTTGTTTTTAGCCTTTAGCTCGTAGTGGGGTGTTTTTATAAAAGCCGTTTAAAAAAAAAAAAAAAGAAAGAAACTTAGTAACTCTATTTTAATAAAATTACTCTTTGATTAGTTGCATAATTTAGTATACGATTAGTTATTCATATTGTAACACCCTAACCTGAACAGGCTGACGTGTCACTCATACAGATATCAAAACTAAAACCAAAACCAATCCATAATGTTGAAAACAAAAGATCCTAATTACATTTTCGTTACATTACCGAAATAAAAATAAATCTTTATCTTCACGACACTATTCACTTATCCCCACGCTTCCGAGATTACATGTCAAACAAATAAGACAAACACAAGAAAAAAACTACGGCTGAGCCAAAAAGTTGCCCAGTAACGGAGAAATCAACAGTACTTGTAAAGACGAACAAATGAGAACGAAACACCGCATAACGGAAGCTGAACTGAGACTGACATTGAACCTCATATGAAACTAAAACAATTTTCCTTCTCCAACATAGTTTTACTTTTAACATGATATTGTTTAAAAATCCCAATTCCTTTAAAACAAGAAAATTATGGAAACTACTATATTAGGAATAAACATTTAGATTTAAATCAAAATCTAATGATAACTCGAATTTCGTAACAAATCATTATTTAATCAAATCAACTATATTCCTAATTTGAAAATATATATTTAATTAATAAAATGATTTAGATAACCTGGGTTTTGAAAACATAGTAATCTAATACTTGTAAAGATTATGCAAACCGATACTGGAACAAAACGGTTCTAAAACAAATACTGAGGCGGACACTGGACAAATGCTGAAAACAGAGACTGAAATTCCGGCAGAGAAACAGATACTTATGTAACTTGAATCCCAATACTTATACAAAATAGATAACAGATACTGAACATAAACAGATGCATATAATCATATCAAACATATCATAACAGAGACAAGACATACGTGACATCATATAACAGTAAAACAAGTCACGTAATATAGAAGCACCCACGAGCCTAAACAGAGGCATACATGGCTATAGTCCATGTGCCGAGATGGTGCGTGTAGGCGCACACACAGTATTCCATCTCAACAGGAGTCAGGAGTCAGAGCTAAGATCGATCTATTCGCCTCTAGGGGCCATGTGCTACACAAGCACAAACTTGAAACGCCGTGAACTTTAGTTACGCACCGTCACGATGAGTGCCATGTCGTTGACGCCCCAACGACAAGTCTTATAATTGCTCGGGTGATAGAGTACAAAGCGTTTCAGAAATAAAAGTATCTTGACATAAGTCTAAAGGGAACATGCAATAACGAGCACAAAATCTAAGGTTTATTGCATGCTACAACAAATACTAATCACGAAACGGAAACAACTAGCGAAAACATCCGTACTACAAAGTAATGGACTGGATCAAGAAAAGGAATCTATACCAACGAGTAACGGAAAATAAAAGTATACTATGATGAAAAGAAAACAGAATCCGTACCTTAATTTAGCCAGGCGAAACAAAATCGAGTTATCCTCAAATAGTACGAGAACCTACATTCCCATTTTATTTTAAATTAGATTTACTTAAGATAGCTTACCTTATTTTTTTATAAGTTGACGTATTGGTTTCCGGCGACGAAGTTTAGATACTATTTAACAATTAGGCCCTTAATACAATATCAAATCATATATATAAAAGTTATTTTTTTATATTGCTAATTATTGAAAGTGTTATTTTAGATGGATGTATGGCATGACATTTTCATTTATTCTAACTTACATCCTACTTAATAACATATTCATATATATATTCGTTAGTAGAAATCCTAAATTTTGCAACATTAAACAAGAATTCATAAATAATAATATTAAGGATGCTATGATTATTAGCTTTAATTCTAGCCAGCTATGTATACGTATCATGGGCATTTAATGATATTAACATGGGATAAAAATTTGTTTTTCAATCAACATTACAAATTACAAAATTATTTAGAACATGAACACATCACTGTAGAATTTGTTTAATTTACTTTTTTTTTTTTGAACTCAACATAAATATGGGTTAGTCTTGATGAAATTCAACCCCATTTGTCTAATCAACATACTATAACTTACCAAACTATACACACATAGCAACGACCAACAGAGGACACATCTAAAACTCAATTTTAATTATCCTCATATGTTTTAATCTAAAGTAGGTTCACCAAACAATCAATGAAATTAATGCCGTTCTTATTCGCCGGAAAGGAATCGATAAATATCTTTAATCAAACTAAACTCACGGGGTCGAATCCTTACCACCACAAATCGGAATGAGTAGAATAGATAAAGAGGCGATGCTGGTTCAAAGTCCTGATCGTCCGGTTACGACTCGCCAAGAACGGTTGTGGTGACTGTCATTGTTACCGTAAAACAAACTTGAGGGCGGCAATAAATCGGAGATGCAAATACATCGACGGAGTTTATTTGTTACCTGGTTTGTGGCGAAGAATGCAGCGCGACCGAAACTCCGGCGAACAAAGGTTAATGGGGCTGAACGGAATGTGAATGGTGCGGTGTTGGTCACGGTGGCGAACGGCTCTTGGCGGTAAGGTTGTGCGGCGAGGCGGTCATGGCGGAGTGTTACGGTGGTGTCGCGGCGGCTACTCGAACAGGAATGTGATATAAAAGAGTTTAGAATTTGCGATGGAGGGGTCTTTGAATGGTATGTAAATGGGTCATCCTATTCACACACGGCCAAAATTATTTTCACACCCCAAAGCGTCCCGCTATGGCCAAAGAGGGGCGCTTTGGTGTAAAGTCAACAGACAAGGTCTGAACCGGTCAGACCTTGTCTGTTGCTTTACATCAAAGCGCCCCGCTATGGCCTAAGTGGGGCGCTTTGGTTTTTTTTTTTTTACATTTTGGGGCAAAGCGCCCCTCTTAGGTCAAAGCGCAACGCTTAGGGTCTTTTTTAAATTTTTTAAAATTGTTTTTAATTCACAAACGCGTCGATAATAGTCTAAATTTTACGCTTTTTCCATTATACATCATTTTTTAATATATATGGACTATACTGCAAGTTCCGGATCAAATCGGTTACGTGTGATGTCGTATTCCATTATATCGTATCATTTTGATTTGAAAGCACAAGTACTCCTATGAGTAGTTTTATGTGTATCAACCGCCTACCGTACATGTATATGGCGTATTTTTTCATTAATTGTAGTATTATGATGTATATTGTCATTTTGGGTCGTACAAGTGCGTATTGAATCTGATTGGGTCATGTCGGTGACATTCGGTTTTTAACGTGATGTAACGCATATATTGAACAAACACAAACGTACTTTTGGATTGTAAAAGAATTAACGTCATTATTAGTAAACACATTTAACTTTTCGTTCAGTAGTGGAGAGTATGTAGTTTTCGTATAGAAATTTTTGGGTATATACGTTTCCGACCCCCTAATTTTATAGAAATTTTAGGTACGGTGACTTCCGCCCCCCAGATAGAAATCTCAAGCTTCGCCACTAAAAGCACTTAACCATTATATAAACTAGAAGATTTCACTAAATAATGTTGGGATCTAATATATAAATCAAATCTAAGTTGGTCAAAATAGTTTAACCTAACAAATAACAACTTACATTATGTGTGAAAGGAATTAAAACATGCTACTTATTTTAAGTATAGTATTGTTATTAGTTAGAAACGATTTTTTTAAAATAAAATTTTACATGAACGTATCATGTTAAAAATTGTATGGACAAAATATTTTAACTTATTAAATTAAGAGATGTGATTAAAAAGGTAGAGTAGCTTCAGCATCGACAAAATATTTTCCTGACGATGTCGTCGGGATAGGCCGTCGAAAAAAGTCGACTTGTCAGACAAAATTTCTTGTAGTGTCATTCATGGACCCTCACCTCTACTATCTAGCTATCATCTTACTATATTAGTCAAATATAGCTAGCAGTTATATTTCAAACATATTAATTTTTCGTGTCGGCATTATAGATGAATTTTGTTTTTCAAAAAATGTTAACAAGAACTCATTTAAGCTCCGTCGGTAGTGGGGTCCATGCCATCTTTAACCAATCTCACATTTTTTTTAAAAGTTTACCACTTCACCAAGTGTCTAACCGTTGCCAACCCTTTTCAACATAGTTTAAACACTTATGACTGAATGACGTGGCACACTCTCATTGGTTAATTTTGAAGTTTACCACTTTCAAGTGTCTAAGAGCATTCACATCCAATCCACTAAAAATATACATACATTCCACTAAAAAACAACTCATATATCAATATATTTCCACTAAAAACAAATACTTTTTCTCTCTCCTTTTCAATATATATTACATTTTTCTCTCTCCTTCACTCACAACCACTTTCAATATATATTAAAAAATTATAGTGGGTGAACAGTGTCCCCCCAAATATACAGATGAACAGTAATATTTTCTCTCTCCTCTACTCACAACCACTTTTTATACTCTTTACATTTTAAAAACCCCACACTCACAATATGATGCCTTGGATGTGAATGCTCTAACCACTCCCTACACCCTAATGTATAGTATATTTCATTGTGGCAAGTGGCATTGTGGAGCCCACAAGAACTGCTAAATGTATACTATAGCACGGATGGGACTAGTCAAAGAGTTGGAAAGGTTTGTACACGACAGTGAGACGCCTCAACAAATTAAATATTGAGATGGGACTTCACCTTTAGATATATGTGCACAAACAAATTAAATATTGTAAAATTTGGACCAAAAATGTAAAATTTGAACTTAAACGTAGATCAGTCACCAGTCAAAAATACGCCCAAAATGTAAAAAAAAAAAAAAAAACCAAAGCGCCGAGCTTAGGCCAAAGCGGAGCGTTTTGGAAAAAAAAAAGGTTCAGACCTTGTCTGTTGACTTTACACCAAAGCGCCCCGCTTTGGCCATAGCGGGGCGCTTTGGAGTGTTTAAATAGATCAAGGGCGTGTGCAAATAGACCAGGCCTTAAATAAAATAAAAGCTGACCTCCCAAGAGGGTGATCAGAAGTTGATATGATCATTTCAATCAGGTGAAAAGGGAGACTAAAACATAAAGTTATGACACTGATGTTGGTTAGGTTTTTACCAATTACTAGACTAGAGGGTATGGGAGACTCATCTTCATGAGGATGGGTCACCAAGTATGCGTCACATCACCATCTTATGGAGGATGGGTCTCCATGCATTTTAAGGGGGGTGGAGGATGAGTCTACCCCACCTTATTATTTTATAATTTTCCAAGTGTTTTTTTGTCAACTTAATAAAAACTTCAAAAACATTAAAAAATACAACATAAAATAATTCATTTCATAACATTAAAAAAATTACATTTCCTAAAAATAAAAATTACTAATCCTAGAAACGGAAAACATAAAAACAAAAAAAAAAATTACGATACGATTAAAAAACTAAACAACCTACGACGTCCATTTTTTCTTCACCTCTTCTTTCATCATCCGATAAACCTCGCGTTCATCCTCCGGAACTGAGTCGAGATCCAACCTCATAATCCTAAAATCCTCCGCTCGAGCATAGTCGGCCGACACGGTTTTCTTGTGACTATATTTTTCGGCCGCGAACTCTTTGAACGAACGGAATTCGTTTATCAACTCGTCCATTTTCGAAGACGCCTTCGAGCCGCCCTCTCCACCCGAGCCGCCCCTCCACTCGATCCGGCCCCTTTGTGCTTTCCGGCTGCCTCTTTTTTTGCTTTGTCCCTTCCGGTGGGACGTTCCGACTCGTGAACGGGCAACACATCCTCGTCATATATCGAGTCGTCGTTTATGTCGATTTGACAACGAGCGGTAGAGCCTCCCGCACTATAACTTCCGGACTCGGAAGTTTTAGTCCGTTTGGCGGTTGCGACCTCATTTGGAACCGCCTTCCATTTTGGTTCTTTCTTTAAAACGTTCCATGCTCGGAGGTGCGGGAAAGGCGTTGAATTTTGAGAGTCTCACTTAGCCATAGCAAGGTTAAGAATGTCCTCGTCGTTAGTCCCGCTAGGATTTAACAC
Organism: Helianthus tuberosus; assembly: GCA_030545235.1. NCBI lineage: Eukaryota > Viridiplantae > Streptophyta > Magnoliopsida > Asterales > Asteraceae > Helianthus > Helianthus tuberosus. The sequence goes on along the minus strand of CM060432.1, from coordinate 168,745,762 downwards.
CCCGAAAACATGTTTGGTAATCAAACCCCGTTAATATTAAAAGACGGGTAAAGTACCGTTAGTGGTAAAAGTAACCCGATAAATATTATGATTTAAATAAATAATCCTAATATTAAATACAACTTAAATAAAAACTTTTAAGGAAATAAGTTTATAAGAGGCCCGAATTAACGGGATTTAAAATAAACTAAGTCATAACTTCCCGAATTCACCAAGTAGCTAGGAACATTAACCTAGTTAAAAGGTGTCTTAAAACAACGAAGAAAACATGGGTAATAACCCTTTATATAAAGTTACAAAACATGAGGGACTAATGTTGCTGACAAAGAAACTTGTTTTATAAAAAGAAACATAAAACACAACACACACATAGAGTGTGTGTGTGTGTGTTTGTGCGTGGGGAACGACAGGAGCAGGACAAGAGGGTTACAAACCCTAGCTCAAACAATATCTTCAAATTGGAGGATCAATCGAAGGCCAAATTCAGATTCGAATACACCCAAACGATCACCAAGTCAAGGGGATCGTAAGGTATGTTAAAGTTTTAACATTCAAGAAGTTGTGAAAATTAGTTGATTTTGCATGATGCGATTTATGCATAAATCGTAAAGGATATGGCCGAATTAATGAAGTATAAGTGCTTAGAGTCGAACCCTAAGTAAAAATTTGAAGTAAAATTCCTATGATTTGAATAATTAGACGATTCACTACACTTAAACAAGTGGGTTTGGATTATATAATGAAGATGGCGATATGTTTGTGTTAGAAATCATCATAGTTAATGGTTGATGCGAGATACTTAAACAATTTGCAAGTTTGAGTATTTAATCATCATATAAGTTAGTAAAGACAAGCTACTTGAACCATTTAGGTGTTTGAGTACATGAATCATAATTACCATGAATTGGGTTTGGTATTAAAAGATGGAAATAATGATAAACTCGTGTTTAAAATGATGTTGATAACATCATGTGTTAAGAAAGATTAATGTAGTGTTAATTCGATGGATGATGGTTATAAAACTTGGTTAATAAAGGGGATAAATGGTAGACTAAGAAGGGATGCTACCGGGTAATTGACCAAATAATTAAACGAGTAGTCGAACTACATCGTGTAATTACCGATGTTACTAGACCGTTGGCTTTTAAAAGGTCAAACCGACCTATAATACGAGAAATGATAATTTTGGATATAAATTGCGTAAGGTGGAAAATCTTATCATGTCGTGATAAAACTAACCACCTTATGAAATGATGAATGATAGTTGGCGCTTAAACAAGCTAGGTGAAACTTAGGGTGAAAGCGGGTTAAACAAGGCATGCATAAAGGAAAAACGTATTCGGTATGTGAAGTAAGTGTAATTTACACACTTATGTAGAATACTTGTTTATGCTATACGTTATAAACGCGATAACGATAATATTGAAAATATGGATTTTCGTTAAGATTACCTTGTAGTGTAATCTAATAATGAGGAAAAGGGTAAAAATGGAAATTGGTCAAGTGTCGACTAATGTAAATCGAGGTTAAAAGGATACCCATGGCGTAAGCCGAAATGGGTTGAATTTGTATGAAAAGAGTTTAAGAGAAAAATGATTTGGTAATAAAATCCGGGATGGGGTGGTTGTATGAATTGGGAATCAAAAACCATGTTTTTGATTAAATAGATAACGTTGGGCATAGAGTCCAAACGGGTCAAATGGTAGTGATAACACCATTTGACAATATCGACTAATGTGGTTGTCAAGTCTTATGTAAACAGGAGCGATTAGCAAATCGGATAATTGCGTCGCCATAGATTGTGTGATAATGAAAGCGAGGTATAAATCGGGTCTATTTGTTGACCCGGTCAAGGTACGCATAATTTTGTTGTAGTTAAAAGTGCTATTTTGGTCAATAATTGGTGAGAGTCTTTTGTTGTAAAATAAGAGACTAGAATTTACCAAAAAGCCCTTAGCGGGCGAACCGGGAAAACGATCGTTAGAGGTTGTTTAGAAACTTGTTTATTGATTATGAAACCCTTAGATACATATAAAAGTGTAGGCAAAAACATTAGTGGGACGAATGCCTAAAGAATGGGCCATTTGCGTAAAATGACTAGTCAAGGGTAAAATTGGGATTTTGGGGTTCCTTACGTTAAATCCACCATAAAAATAGTTGTGGTGGAAAATAACTAGTCAACTAGTATGGAAATGCGTGATGCGAAAGGAAAATAGCGAGTTGGATGCTAAATGCTTAAAATCCACTAAATGGGTCAAAATAAATTAAAAAGTTAAATGTGCATTAAGTGATTTGAAAGATACACATAAATCGGTGAATGTAAGTGCATACGCGAACCCCGTAATGGGAGTGAAAACTGTAACACCTCGGAAATTCCTGTCCAATAAAATAAAGACACGTGTCATGTGAGACAAACGTGCAGGAACCCGGATCAAATAAAAGATGTATGGTAGGATTTTAAAAAGGGCGTCATGTTATTAAAATACCTCTGAACGACCCAAGGGCGACATGTTATTAAAACACCTCTGAGCAACCCAAATTATAAATCCCAAGATCCTTCAAACGTTGATAAACATATGATATATTAACCGGTTGTTCCTAAATAAATAAAATTCCATCTTTTATATGGAAATTTGGGTCATTAGGAATGTTACTATTAAAATTCTGATTTAAACCTTTGTATAAGGGGAGTTGAAAGTAGTTTAATAAAGCATGTTCAACCTTTATGAGAATCCAAGATGAATTCTTGTAATTTCCGTCAATTTAAACCTTGCCATAAGAATTCAACGTAAGGATATTCGTGCAAGCATGCAAAGCCTGAGATAATGGTCCCTACACTGCAGTAAAAGCCTGAAGATTTGGCATTACACAATTGCATGGTCAATACTTGGAAGTTTGCAAGATTTTTGGCTTCTGGCCATCGGTTACGGACCGTATGGCTTTAAGCTTACGGTCCGTAAGGTGCATACCTGGGCGATTTCAGCAAGGGTCGGTTACGGACCGCAACAGCTCAAGCATACGGTCCGCAAGATGAGCATACGGACCGCAAGGACTTAGGCTTACGGTCCGTAAGCCTGTCGCTGGCAGCACAAAATGGACAGCTGCCTGTTGAGCCTGTTGCACCGCCCTAGCTATATGGTTTTTGAAACCAGGGACTTACTAGGCAATATTTAGCTTATTAGGGACACCTGGGCTGTAAACGAACTGAACGTTCAGCGAACAGTTCGTGAACCGTTCGGCGGGAAGTTCGTTTATGTTCGTTCGTTTAATAAACGAACGAACATGAACAAGAAATTTCGTTCGATTAGTTAAATGAACGAACATGAACAAAGGTCTTGTTCGTTCAATTGTGTTCGTGAACGTTCGGTAAGGTGTTCGTGAACATTCGTTCATTTGCGTTCGTTTACGTTCGTATGTTCGTGTTTTAATTAAAGATTTTTATACTTTCATATATTTTATCTATACTTTTTATCCTATTAAACTTTTATTTATATCATTACCCTAACAACTAAACTAGGTAACCCTATTTCACCTTGTTTATGCACCATTTCCCTTTCTTTTCTCATTATTTACATCGACGAATATGATCTACCTCCATTCCACAATAAGGGATTCAAGTTCTAGTGCTACTCTCTGGGCCATCCACCTTTATCCTTCATCGCGTTCGTCAAATTTATTTGTGTTCGCTTGTGTTCGTGAACCGTTCGTGAACACGCTCATTTCCTTAATGAACGAACACGAACATAAAATCTCGTTCGGTAAGTGTTCATGAACCGTTCGTGAACACATTTATTTCCTTAATGAACGAACACGAACAAGGCCTCGTTCGTGTTCGTTCGGTTCGTTTACAGCCCTAGACACCTGGGATGATCTTGTAACCATCCTAGACTTCCATGTCTTGATCTTGAGCTCCCTTGTTCACTATATAGGGACTTGAGTTGTGACAAAAGGACTTGCTCATTCTCATTCTCATTTGCACTCAAGACATTTCTCTGGAGCTCCTGGACAGCAACCAATTCTTCTTAAGCTCCATAAGCATTCTTAGGACTCTTGTAAGTGTCCTTAACCTCCCTTAATCCAGTTTAGCTTAGTTAATTAGCTAAAAGTCAAACCGTCGTAATTAAGGTTTGACTTCGAGATTAGTCAATAATTACTCAGTCAAATCTTGAATTAAAAATACCTATAAGTAGGTAATTATGTGGGTAACAAACCCTTAAAAGGGTATTTCCAGATTCCCACTCTAACTATGTTAATTGTCGAGTCAAAGCTTACTTTAAAAAGTCAACAGGATGTTTATTTGCAAATTAATGCATAATTAGCAATGTAGGATACATGCAACCTGTTTGATCATTAATATAACTTGGTAATTAATGTAAGAACATGTCCCAACATGTTCAACTCGACAATTTTCTATTTAGACCCGGTTTGGAACCGAAAGTCGCATAGTTTGACTTTCGCTTTGACTTTCAGTTCTGACCCGTTTTAGCCAAGTTTAGGATTGCCTTAGAGCTTCTTTTGGACCTAGTTACATGTTAGTATAGCCCTCTGTGATTACACGGCTTGGTTCACTAGTTGTCTAATTATTATGCAAGTTTCCGTTAAATGCCCATATGTTGACCATTATGCCCAGATGCCCAAAAGACATTTCTCTGGAGCTCCTGGACAGCAACCAATTCTTCTTAGGCTCCATAAGCATTCTTAGGACTCTTGTAAGTGTCCTTAACCTCCCTTAATCCAGTTTAGCTTAGTTAATTAGCTAAAAGTCAAACCGTCGTAATTAAGGTTTGACTTCGAGATTAGTCAATAATTACTCAGTCAAATATCGAATTAAAAATACCTATAAGTAGGTAATTATGTGGGTAACAAACCCTTAAAAGGGCATTTCCAGATTCCCACTCTAACTATGTTAATTGTCGAGTCAAAGCTTACTTTAAAAAGTCAACAGAATGTTTATTTGCAAATTAATGCATAATTAGCAATGTAGGATACATGCAACCTGTTTGATCATTAATATAACTTGGTAATTAATGTAAGAACATGTCCCAACATGTTCAACTTGACAATTTTCTGTTTAGACCCGGTTTGGAACCGAAAGTCGCATAGTTTGACTTTCGCTTTGACTTTCAGTTCTGACCCGTTTTAGCAAAGTTTAGGATTGCCTTAGAGCTTCTTTTGGACCTATTTACATATTAGTATAGCCCTCTGTGATTACACGGCTTGGTTCACTAGTTTTCTAATTATTATGCAAGTTTCCGTTAAATGCCCATATGTTGTCCATTATACCCAGATGACCATAAAATGTGATTTTTGAAAATATAAAAGGGTAGATACCATAGTTACTGAAGTATAATCTTGTACCTAAAAGTTGACATCAGTTTGAGGTCTAGATTAAGAGTTATGCTCATTAGCGTAATTAGAAGCTTTCTTAGTAATTAATTAGCTAGAAGATTTCACTAAATAATGTTGGGATCTAATACATAAATCAAATCTAAGTTGGTCAAAAGAGTTTAACCTAACAAATAACAACTTACATTATGTGTGAAAGGAATTAAAACCTATTGACTAAACCTATTGACCATTAGTTTATATCAATTTTGTAAGTCTGCACTAATTATTTTTTTACTTTCTATTAATATGTGTTATGCATGGTTTTCAAAGAAACAACCCGTGTTTGCACACGGGTCTTACCGCTAGTACATATAATAAAGTAAATCTGTTTAGGGACACGTGTCATCACCGCATCTCCTCTCACAAATATTCTCCCGCCTAAATCATTATTACCCGGATGATAATACTCTCGGGCTTAAACACGATCCTTAAACACAATCTCGGATCCTATAAAGCTTTTATAACCCGTTTATTATTAGAACTCGATTAGACCCTAATTGCCATCGTCTCTCTCTGCCTCCTTCCTGTATTCCCACCGAAGAACGGATACAACCATAGTGAAGGCGGTGGTGGTGGATCATCGTCTCTCTTGCCCCCGTCTTGTATAATCATCTCTCAAGGGCTTCATGTATCTGATCATTCCGGTGATCTTCCCAAGCTTCTCCGTGAAAATCCCTATCTACTCAACGATCGCAACCTTGTGGTACGACATCTCTTCTCTTTTATTTATATTTTTGACTTTTGATGTCACTTATTCAAGCATATATCAGTTCATACTTTTGACTTTTGGTGTCACCTATTGAAGCAAATATCAGTTCATATATGTATTATCATGAATCATGATTTGGGGTTTTTCAATTAAGGTTAAAATTAGGCCCATTCAAATTCTTTATGTGGTTTATTGCAAAATCGCTGAAGTGTTAATTATCAGAACAAAGTATACGTCAATTGAAAATTTAATATACAAGTGGAGTTTATTTGAGGATATGGAGGTGTAGTCCCAGATTACATCAAGTAGCTAATATTTTAAAGTGATTTTTCAAAGCATTAATTAGTTATAGGCAATCCTTACTCGCTAATCATGAACTTGTGAGTTTGATATTTTTAATATATCTTTCAGTTGAAAACGGTGTCTTACTCGCTAACCATAAACTTGTAAGTTTTGAAGATTCAATCTCTGTTAGCTCATTAAACCCTAAACTTGTAAGTTTTTTTAACTAGGTATATAGTTTGTCACAAGTCATACAGCAACTCAGCGAGGTAGATGAACGAAGGAAAATGGTGCTTAGTCAGATATTTTCATCTCAAGCACGTGAAAGACGTAAGGGTGGAGGGAGGGTATAGTCAAACAACTTAGGGTGTTTGAGTGAAATTCTACCCAATAGTATTATGGCATGTCAACTCCCCATTCTACTCCCCATTTTACACTCAATCACTAGTATAGTCAAACACCCCTCAATTAAAAAAAATATATGATTAGTCCATCCTCTCTCTCTCCTCTCTCCTCTCCTCTCAATCACACTCAATCATGTTCGGTGAGAGTTCACCGATTTTGGATGCCTCTCTCCAAGTCACCGCACAACTAAATTAAGTGGGGGTGGTCACCGATCGGTGACCCCCACTCACCGCATATGTCCCTGACGATTATACCCTCCGCCCTAAGTAGTTTTGCCTTCGAATTAAAATCAACAAATTTACACTCTGCCCCTTATATCTTCCTAATTTTTAAGATGCATTTCTTGTGAATACTAGATATATGGGTCAAGGTATTCTACAAAGGCTTCTAATTGTAAGAAGTGTAAGAAGGATTTATAGAGTGATAAGTATACAATAAGCTAATACTAAACCCACTACATCACCACCAAAAACCTAAACACCCACCACCCACCACCACCACCACCCAAAAACCTAAACCCCCCCCCCCCCCCGGGCAAAAAAAAAAAAAAAACAATACCTCACCAAAAAAACCTAACCCCCCACCCCCCAAAAACCTAACCCTCTCCCCCCCTCTTCAAAAAAAAAAAAAAAAAAAACCTAACCCCCCCACCCCCCAAAAACCTAAAAAAAAAATCTAAAAAAAACTAAACACCCACCCCCACCACCCCCACCACCACCACCACCACCCAAAAACCTAAACCCCCACCCCCTCGGCAAAAAAAAAAAAAAAAAAAAATTCTTTGGGTGGGTGATGTGGGGGGGGGGGGGGGGGTTAGGTTTTTGGTGGTGGTGGATGTTTAAGGGGTTTTTTTTTTTTTTTTTTGTAGTGGGGTTTTTTTGTGTTGTGTGTTTTTTAGGTTATTGGACACTTGTCACTCTATAAATCCTTCTTACATTTCTTACAATTAGGATCCTTTGTATTTAATCCTAATCCCTAGATATATATATTAACTAAACTTCAAATTCATTAAAAACAAATGTTGTGGGTATTATACGAACTTGAGATAAATCATAATTATAATACTGGCTCCTTTATTTATTTGAAATCTTTAATCATAGAAATTATTACTGAATAAAAATAAAACAAAATAAGCGGGTGCAGCGGCTGCGCGACGCAGCGGCGGCAGGTGTACGGGCTGCGCGACGAAGCGGCAACGGGCGCAGTGGCGAAATGAGCCTTTAGCGATGAGTAGCATTAGCAGTGAGCAATAGCATTTTAGCGACGGGGTATTAGTGGCGATTCTTTAGCGGTGACTGGTCGCCGCTAATACTATTAGTGGCGAAAAACAACACTATTAGCAGCGACTAGAGCGAGTCTCCGCTATTGCTCCTTAATTTTCCTTGTAGTGCTTTGTTGGACATGAGTGTAACATTATTGTGGTTTCACAACCCACTCGGCCACTCCAAGCTCATGAAGAAAGCTCAGCTATTTCTAATCTAGAATAAGAATTAGCAAAAGATATCATTGTCACTTTATTTAGTGTAGTGAAAAAGCGAAAGGTGAATGTGAAAAGATGGACGAGTCAGACAAACTTATAGATTGATAAATTATTGCAACAGTACTCGTACCGTTTTCGTAATCACAATGAACACATTAAGGGAGAGAGGGGAGAAAACTTATTCAAGCATTTAAACAACATACATAGGTCCAAAGTGAACCAAACCAAAAACAACTATATAGATAGTAACCCTAGAAACAAACCGAATATTGCAGCTCCTCCTGTCCCATTTCAGTCCTGGCTAACCATTTTAGTTGTCGGTCTCCTCAACCGATTTTCTCACACTCCTAATCATGAGCCAAGAAAAAAACTCGAGCTCAACTTACCCAATGTACGCTTTCTACCAATTTATTTGAAAATCACGATGGGAACTTTGATACCTTATACAATATATACTCTAATACGCATACTATGATACTAAGATCCTCGTGATACTATGACACTCTATACGCATATTTCAATATTTCAGTTACGCAATTTCACACTATTACAAGTTTCAATATGTCAACGCATACTACATTACACGGTTACACGCAAACTTGATACTCGCGATACTCGATTACAAGCAATTACAATTACATATTTCAAGCATTACATACGCATTTCAAATATTTCATACGTACTCGCTACGCATCTCATACATTATTGCATACACAACGCTTACACATCATGCATACATGCTTAACATATTTAAACTAACTAAGATAACACGAAAACATCACACGAACATGTTACACACGAACTGGAAATCACCTCGTGCAAGACAACCCAGTTCGTGCGAACTAGACTGGTTCGCACGAACTAGGGTGCCTCGCACAAAACACTTTGCATTCGCACAGACACGCCTGATTCGCACGAAACACCCTTTTCACCCTGATTCCACCTCGCCTATAAATACAACCCTCATTCTCACCTCATAACTCGTGCTACCCACTTCGCACGAAACACTCCTTAATCCAAACCCGTGTTTTCTAAGTAAGATTTCATCTTTTCACACCGATTCTACTACGTTTCACAATGATTTCCACAAGTTTTCATCTACTTCATCTCTTTTACTTAAAACCTCATCTATTTTATCTCTTTTCATAAAACCTTATCTTTTTACCAAAACTTCTTCATTTTCATCTTTAGATCAAAACTCATGAGCATTTTGGGTTTAGCCTTGGCTTCCCGAATCAGGAATCTGGTAATTTCAAGCTCCTAATGTGTTTAATCCAATTATTATTGTTTAATCCGACGTGGTTTTGATTTAAAGGTCAATGGGTACAGATTAGTTGGGATGGGTTGGGTCTTTTAATTATATTTTTGGTCTAGACTTTGGTTATGACGTGGAAATTGTAAGGATGTTTATGGGATGAAATCAATGATTTGGAAAAGTTTATGAGAATGTTTGTGGGTGTTGTTAAATGTTAATTAGATGACTAGCCAATAGATCGACGACACATTTTTAAACATTTTTGGGTATTCTACGGATACTCTAATACATAACCGATGAGAACCAAGGTTAGGCATAGTAGTACACCGGCCTCTTACCCCACAATAATGTCATAACAAAACCACCACCATCAACTTTTTCCTCTCTTCTATCACTGTTTGCTTTTAGTAGTGGTGATCCAATACTAAAAGCAATAGTGATCCAATAATTCAATTACAGTGGGCCAAAATGTGTGGTGTGAGGCAGCATTTTTATCCGTTTATTTTGGATTCTTTTAAAACAATCAATACTTTATAAATGATTAGGGGACCCGGGGTGGAAAACAAATCCCACATGATGGAATTATACAACGAGTGGTGAATTCCCAAACACCACCACCACTCAAATGTACAACACATCAATTTTAGAATGCGTGATATTTTTAACGAGTGATGGGGTATGGGTGGTGAGGGAAATTGTAAGGATGTTTATGGGATGAAATCAATGATTTGGAAAAGTTTATGAGAATGTTTGTGGGTGTTGTTAAATGTTAATTAGATGACTAGCCAATAGATCGACGACACATTTTTAAACATTTTTGGGTATTCTACGGATACTCTAATACATAACCGATGAGAACCAAGGTTAGACGTAGTAGTACACCGGCCTCTTACCCCACAATAATGTCATAACAAAACCACCACCATCAACTTTTTCCTCTCTCCTATCACTGTTTGCTTTTAGTAGTGGTGAACCAATACTAAAAGCAATAGTGATCCAATAATTCAATTACAGTGGGCCAAAATGTGTGGTGTGAGGCAACATTTCTATCCGTTTATTTTGGATTCTTTTAAAACAATCAATACTTTATAAATGATTAGGGGACCCGGGGTGGAAAACAAATCCCACGTGATGGAATTATACAACGAGTGGTGAATTCCCAAACACCACCACCACTCAAATGTACAACACATCAATTTTAGAACACGTGATATTTCTGACGCGTGATGGGGTATGGGTGGTGAGGGAAATTGTTGGTTTTAAGGGGTAAAATTGTTGGGTGTGGTGGTGAGTGATGAGCATTTCCACTAAAAAAGGTTGTGAGTGATGAAATAATGTTTGATGACATGACGGAACTTGATTGGAAGTTGTGAGTGAGTGATGAGTGATGGGTGATGACCACCCCTACCCCTTATTGATAGGAAGCCAATATTTTCAATAATTCACCATAAAACCCGTAGATCCGCACTGTTCGACTTGTTGCTTTCATGCACACGTTACACATATTTGGCCATACAATTCACCACTTAGCTAACCTTCCTGCAAATCGAGCAGTTACACTATAAATTAAGCAACTTCCCCATGTTTGAATAAGGCAGTTTTATCGGTTACTACTACTACTACTACACAATGGCAAAACTTGAAGTTGTTGCAGTACTCGCTATGGTGGTGATGGTAGCATTTGTTGAGGTTTCTGGCTACCGAACCATGATCACCACTGTCACCGAGCAGGTTAATGATGACTGTTACTTTGAAGACGACCGATTTTGTTGTGAATGGGATTACAGCAAGTGGATATGCTTCCCGTACCCGGAAGCGTTGAGCGGCTGCCAGCTGCACCTCCTCAATAACAAGCCCATGGTGGAACAACAACAGCTTAACCTGTGCTGCAATCAGCTTAAGGAAGTGGAGGAGGATTCTGGGTGTGAGGCGATCAAACAGGTGGTGAAACAAGTTCCGAAGCAGCTGCATGGCGGACAGCTACTGCAGGTGTTGAAGAAGGCTCAGATGCTCCCCAACCAATGCAACATCAAATGCTCAGTCGGAACCGATACTGTTTGACTGTTTTAGTTTGCATGCATGCATGCATGTAAGATATAATAAAGCCATGCATGATCTCTGTTTTCTTTCTGTAATACTACACGTACAAACTCGATCGTTTTCAGCGTGTATTATTTAAGTTGGAATAAGTCTCAAGTCGTCCGTTTCACTCGCCGGAGTTCCTCATGAACGTTGGTGGTGAACGTGTGTTTGTAATCGTCTATTTAAGTCTTGAAGTTATTGAATGAAATCATCAGTTATGGTGAGAATATTTGTACGTGTGGTCAGATACCAATTTGTTCTTCAACATTATTAACCGTACCTGTGGTCCACAATCGCCATCTTAGGCTTCTTTTTTGCACTAGAGGGTGAAGATAGAGATCAGATTAATTAGCGTATAAACTACAATAATACACATAGCAGGCATGCATACATACATACATACATACATACACACACACGTATATGTGTGCTAAAACACAAAACTATTGGTCTCCACCCTCACGGGGTGGCGCGCGCAGTGGCGGATCCAGAAGGAATTTTGTTGAGGGGTGCAAAAACGTCTCCATCCAATAATGTATATGGATTTAACTAGGCTTGGCAAACCGGGTGTGTCAGTTTGGGTCACAGGTCAAACCTGGTTCGGATTAGAACGTGTCAACTTATAGCAAGTCAAATTTAGTTTGGGTCAAAATGGGTTTAGATTCGTTAATATAAATATCTTTTCATCTTATTTTTTCTGCCAATATTTGCGTATTCAAAATGTGATTTGTTTAATACACTTAACTTAAATATAGTACTATTATGGCATAATTTAATTACGTAAGCTTGCTAGAAAAAACAAAAGATGAAATTCTTAATTATTAAATTATATATCCATACAACAAGATTGGTCTATAGTGTATGAAGACCGCATGTCAGCTCAGAATTGAACCAGGTTAGTTTTTCTTTCTTTCTTTTTTCTAACATCATTTCCACTTGCTTTTATATTTACTTTCTATTTGTATTTGCCTCACCCTCAATACATCCAGGCACACTTTTTTTTGTATTTTGGTTACCAAACAACCCAACACTTTACTCATCTTATAATTATAACATTTGTTTTTTATTTGTTTCTCATTTAACCCCTTTACAATGTTGGAAATATTAAAAGGATATTAAAGAGGAACATACAAGTTGGTATGTTTCCTCCATCCCACATCGGTGGAGTGAGTGAAGTATGAGTGGTTTATAAGGGATTACCCCTTATGGGCCTCCATAGTGTTAAATGGGTTGAGAAGTGGATGAAGCCCACACGCGCGCCGAGCCGAGCCGAGCTAAACTTGGCATCCTGGCTCTAGCTGATATGGGTGACCCTGAACTCCACGTATCCGAATCAACACACTGGCTATTCGGTTGAGACGCCAACACACCAATAGTCCTAGCCTCGCTACAGTTCAAGTTTCCAACCACCAAATCGTCCAATAGAATAATATCAAAACTTAGAAGACTATCTAGTTATTTATACATTAATAAACTATCTATAACTTCTTTTACTTTAATCTTATTGTATCAGATGCATTATACCAAATTAAGAATTTTAGACCATACAAAGTGGAGATGTTTGGTGGTTGAACATTCCTCCACATGCCTAAATCTAGCCACACCTCTACAGACTCTATTCAAGATCTATTTAAATCTAAATATCTCTTATTATGAACACCATCATATACATATCTACATGTACGGAAAAATATAAAGGAAAATCATATATTTTCCTAAGGATTTCTATTTAAAAGGCCGAGACTTGTAATAGAATTCATTTACGTTGAGATTATCATACACCGATACACATTCATATTTATTCCAAAGCAAAATGGGTCATCTTGGAGGATTTGTTTATTTTTTTAAACAACATGACCAATCATATTGATGAAACTTGAATGGCTGAACTTTAAACATACTAATAGTAACTTGTAATAAAATCACGAGATTTGTATTAGAATTCAATCAAGTTGAGATCAACATAATCACTCAAGTAGTCCTGCTATCTCCCAAATTGATTTTTAAAACAAAATGATAGGCCACTTTGATCTTAACTTGGTATTTGTTTTATCATTTGCAAGTAAAAATAGATACATTCTGCACACGTAATAACAATTACATTTTAAATTTTACCTCGGGAAATAAAAACTTTATAAGTACTCGCCGGAACCCTAACTTTGACCGGAATCTGATATCCCCACCAAATCAGGCACATGTAATCCCAATCAGTGCCATAAGAATTCAACGTAAGGATATTCGTGCAAGCATGCAAAGCCTGAGATAATGGTCCCTACACTGCAGTAAAAGCCTGAAGATTTGGCATTACACAATTGCATGGTCAATACTTGGAAGTTTGCAAGATTTTTGGCTTCTGGCCATCGGTTACGGACCGTATGGCTTTAAGCTTACGGTCCGTAAGGTGCATACCTGGGCGATTTCAGCAAGGGTCGGTTACGGACCGCAACAGCTCAAGCATACGGTCCGCAAGATGAGCATACGGACCGCAAGGACTTAGGCTTACGGTCCGTAAGCCTGTCGCTGGCAGCACAAAATGGACAGCTGCCTGTTGAGCCTGTTGCACCTCCCTAGCTATATGGTTTTTGAAACCAGGGACTTACTAGGCAATATTTAGCTTATTAGGGACACCTGGGCTGTAAACGAACTGAACGTTCAGCGAACAGTTCGTGAACCGTTCGGCGGGAAGTTCGTTTATGTTCGTTCGTTTAATAAACGAACGAACATGAACAAGAAATTTCGTTCGATTAGTTAAATGAACGAACATGAACAAAGGTCTTGTTCGTTCAATTGTGTTCGTGAACGTTCGGTAAGGTGTTCGTGAACATTCGTTCATTTGCGTTCGTTTACGTTCGTATGTTCGTGTTTTAATTAAAGATTTTTATACTTTCATATATTTTATCTATACTTTTTATCCTATTAAACTTTTATTTATATCATTACCCTAACAACTAAACTAGGTAACCCTATTTCACCTTGTTTATGCACCATTTCCCTTTCTTTTCTCATTATTTACATCGACGAATATGATCTACCTCCATTCCACAATAAGGGATTCAAGTTCTAGTGCTACTCTCTGGGCCATCCACCTTTATCCTTCATCGCGTTCGTCAAATTTATTTGTGTTCGCTTGTGTTCGTGAACCGTTCGTGAACACGCTCATTTCCTTAATGAACGAACACGAACATAAAATCTCGTTCGGTAAGTGTTCATGAACCGTTCGTGAACACATTTATTTCCTTAATGAACGAACACGAACAAGGCCTCGTTCGTGTTCGTTCGGTTCGTTTACAGCCCTAGACACCTGGGATGATCTTGTAACCATCCTAGACTTCCATGTCTTGATCTTGAGCTCCCTTATTCACTATATAGGGACTTGAGTTGTGACAAAAGGACTTGCTCATTCTCATTCTCATTTGCACTCAAGACATTTCTCTGGAGCTCCTGGACAGCAACCAATTCTTCTTAAGCTCCATAAGCATTCTTAGGACTCTTGTAAGTGTCCTTAACCTCCCTTAATCCAGTTTAGCTTAGTTAATTAGCTAAAAGTCAAACCGTCGTAATTAAGGTTTGACTTCGAGATTAGTCAATAATTACTCAGTCAAATCTTGAATTAAAAATACCTATAAGTAGGTAATTATGTGGGTAACAAACCCTTAAAAGGGTATTTCCAGATTCCCACTCTAACTATGTTAATTGTCGAGTCAAAGCTTACTTTAAAAAGTCAACAGGATGTTTATTTGCAAATTAATGCATAATTAGCAATGTAGGATACATGCAACCTGTTTGATCATTAATATAACTTGGTAATTAATGTAAGAACATGTCCCAACATGTTCAACTCGACAATTTTCTATTTAGACCCGGTTTGGAACCGAAAGTCGCATAGTTTGACTTTCGCTTTGACTTTCAGTTCTGACCCGTTTTAGCCAAGTTTAGGATTGCCTTAGAGCTTCTTTTGGACCTAGTTACATGTTAGTATAGCCCTCTGTGATTACACGGCTTGGTTCACTAGTTGTCTAATTATTATGCAAGTTTCCGTTAAATGCCCATATGTTGACCATTATGCCCAGATGCCCAAAAGACATTTCTCTGGAGCTCCTGGACAGCAACCAATTCTTCTTAGGCTCCATAAGCATTCTTAGGACTCTTGTAAGTGTCCTTAACCTCCCTTAATCCAGTTTAGCTTAGTTAATTAGCTAAAAGTCAAACCGTCGTAATTAAGGTTTGACTTCGAGATTAGTCAATAATTACTCAGTCAAATATCGAATTAAAAATACCTATAAGTAGGTAATTATGTGGGTAACAAACCCTTAAAAGGGCATTTCCAGATTCCCACTCTAACTATGTTAATTGTCGAGTCAAAGCTTACTTTAAAAAGTCAACAGAATGTTTATTTGCAAATTAATGCATAATTAGCAATGTAGGATACATGCAACCTGTTTGATCATTAATATAACTTGGTAATTAATGTAAGAACATGTCCCAACATGTTCAACTTGACAATTTTCTGTTTAGACCCGGTTTGGAACCGAAAGTCGCATAGTTTGACTTTCGCTTTGACTTTCAGTTCTGACCCGTTTTAGCAGAGTTTAGGATTGCCTTAGAGCTTCTTTTGGACCTATTTACATATTAGTATAGCCCTCTGTGATTACACGGCTTGGTTCACTAGTTTTCTAATTATTATGCAAGTTTCCGTTAAATGCCCATATGTTGTCCATTATACCCAGATGACCATAAAATATGATTTTTGAAAATATAAAAGGGTAGATACCATAGTTACTGAAGTATAATCTTGTACCTAAAAGTTGACATCAGTTTGAGGTCTAGATTAAGAGTTATGCTCATTAGCGTAATTAGAAGCTTTCTTAGTAATTAATTAGCTAGAAGATTTCACTAAATAATGTTGGGATCTAATACATAAATCAAATCTAAGTTGGTCAAAAGAGTTTAACCTAACAAATAACAACTTACATTATGTGTGAAAGGAATTAAAACCTATTGACTAAACCTATTGACCATTAGTTTATATCAATTTTGTAAGTCTGCACTAATTATTTTTTTACTTTCTATTAATATGTGTTATGCATGGTTTTCAAAGAAACAACCCGTGTTTGCACACGGGTCTTACCGCTAGTACATATAATAAAGTAAATCTGTTTAGGGACACGTGTCATCACCGCATCTCCTCTCACAAATATTCTCCCGCCTAAATCATTATTACCCGGATGATAATACTCTCGGGCTTAAACACGATCCTTAAACACAATCTCGGATCCTATAAAGCTTTTATAACCCGTTTATTATTAGAACTCGATTAGACCCTAATTGCCATCGTCTCTCTCTGCCTCCTTCCTGTATTCCCACCGAAGAACGGATACAACCATAGTGAAGGCGGTGGTGGTGGATCATCGTCTCTCTTGCCCCCGTCTTGTATAATCATCTCTCAAGGGCTTCATGTATCTGATCATTCCGGTGATCTTCCCAAGCTTCTCCGTGAAAATCCCTATCTACTCAACGATCGCAACCTTGTGGTACGACATCTCTTCTCTTTTATTTATATTTTTGACTTTTGATGTCACTTATTCAAGCATATATCAGTTCATACTTTTGACTTTTGGTGTCACCTATTGAAGCAAATATCAGTTCATATATGTATTATCATGAATCATGATTTGGGGTTTTTCAATTAAGGTTAAAATTAGGCCCATTCAAATTCTTTATGTGGTTTATTGCAAAATCGCTGAAGTGTTAATTATCAGAACAAAGTATACGTCAATTGAAAATTTAATATACAAGTGGAGTTTATTTGAGGATATGGAGGTGTAGTCCCAGATTACATCAAGTAGCTAATATTTTAAAGTGATTTTTCAAAGCATTAATTAGTTATAGGCAATCCTTACTCGCTAATCATGAACTTGTGAGTTTGATATTTTTAATATATCTTTCAGTTGAAAACGGTGTCTTACTCGCTAACCATAAACTTGTAAGTTTTGAAGATTCAATCTCTGTTAGCTCATTAAACCCTAAACTTGTAAGTTTTTTTAACTAGGTATATAGTTTGTCACAAGTCATACAGCAACTCAGCGAGGTAGATGAACGAAGGAAAATGGTGCTTAGTCAGATATTTTCATCTCAAGCACGTGAAAGACGTAAGGGTGGAGGGAGGGTATAGTCAAACAACTTAGGGTGTTTGAGTGAAATTCTACCCAATAGTATTATGGCATGTCAACTCCCCATTCTACTCCCCATTTTACACTCAATCACTAGTATAGTCAAACACCCCTCAATTAAAAAAAATATATGATTAGTCCATCCTCTCTCTCTCCTCTCTCCTCTCCTCTCAATCACACTCAATCATGTTCGGTGAGAGTTCACCGATTTTGGATGCCTCTCTCCAAGTCACCGCACAACTAAATTAAGTGGGGGTGGTCACCGATCGGTGACCCCCACTCACCGCATATGTCCCTGACGATTATACCCTCCGCCCTAAGTAGTTTTGCCTTCGAATTAAAATCAACAAATTTACACTCTGCCCCTTATATCTTCCTAATTTTTAAGATGCATTTCTTGTGAATACTAGATATATGGGTCAATGTATTCTACAAAGACTTCTAATTGTAAGAAGTGTAAGAATGATTTATAGAGTGATAAGTATACAATAAGCTAATACTAAACCCACTACATCACCACCAAAAACCTAAACACCCACCCCCCCCCACCACCACCACTACCCAAAAACCTAAACCCTCTCCCCCCCTCTTCAAAAAAAAAAAAAAAAAAAAAACCAAAAAAAACCTAACCCCCCCACCCCCCAAAAACCTAAAAAAAACTAAACACCTACCCCCACCACCACCACCACCACCCAAAAACCTAAACCCCCACCCTCTCGGCAAAAAAAAAAAAAAAAAAAAAAAAAAAATTCTTTGGGTGGGTGATGTGGGGGGGGGGGGGGGGGGGGGGTTTAGGTTTTTGGTGGTGGTGGATGTTTAAGTGGTTTTTTTTTTTTTTTTTTTTTTTTTTTTTTTTTTTTTTGTAGTGGGGTTTTTTTGTGTTGTGTGTTTTTTAGGTTATTGGACACTTGTCACTCTATAAATCCTTCTTACATTTCTTACAATTAGGATCCTTTGTATTTAATCCTAATCCCTAGATATATATATTAACTAAACTTCAAATTCATTAAAAACAAATGTTGTGGGTATTATACGAACTTGAGATAAATCATAATTATAATACTGGCTCCTTTATTTATTTGAAATCTTTAATCATAGAAATTATTACTGAATAAAAATAAAACAAAATAAGCGGGTGCAGCGGCTGCGCGACGCAGCGGCGGCAGGTGTACGGGCTGCGCGACGAAGCGGCAACGAGCGCAGTGGCGAAAGGAGCCTTTAGCGACGAGTAGCATTAGCAGTGAGCAATAGCATTTTAGCGACGGGGTATTAGTGGCGATTCTTTAGCGGTGACTGGTCGCCGCTAATACTATTAGTGGCGAAAAACAACACTATTAGCAGCGACTAGAGCGAGTCTCCGCTATTGCTCCTTAATTTTCCTTGTAGTGCTTTGTTGGACATGAGTGTAACATTATTGTGGTTTCACAACCCACTCGGCCACTCCAAGCTCATGAAGAAAGCTCAGCTATTTCTAATCTAGAATAAGAATTAGCAAAAGATATCATTGTCACTTTATTTAGTGTAGTGAAAAAGCGAAAGGTGAATGTGAAAAGATGGACGAGTCAGACAAACTTATAGATTGATAAATTATTGCAATAGTACTCGTACCGTTTTCGTAATCACAATGAACACATTAAGGGAGAGAGGGGAGAAAACTTATTCAAGCATTTAAACAACATACATAGGTCCAAAGTGAACCAAACCAAAAACAACTATATAGATAGTAACCCTAGAAACAAACCGAATATTGCAGCTCCTCCTGTCCCATTTCAGTCCTGGCTAACCATTTTAGTTGTCGGTCTCCTCAACCGATTTTCTCACACTCCTAATCATGAGCCAAGAAAAAAACTCGAGCTCAACTTACCCAATGTACGCTTTCTACCAATTTATTTGAAAATCACGATGGGAACTTTGATACCTTATACAATATATACTCTAATACGCATACTATGATACTAAGATCCTCGTGATACTATGACACTCTATACGCATATTTCAATATTTCAGTTACGCAATTTCACACTATTACAAGTTTCAATATGTCAACGCATACTACATTACACGGTTACACGCAAACTTGATACTCGCGATACTCGATTACAAGCAATTACAATTACATATTTCAAGCATTACATACGCATTTCAAATATTTCATACGTACTCGCTACGCATCTCATACATTATTGCATACACAACGCTTACACATCATGCATACATGCTTAACATATTTAAACTAACTAAGATAACACGAAAACATCACACGAACATGTTACACACGAACTGGAAATCACCTCGTGCAAGACAACCCAGTTCGTGCGAACTAGACTGGTTCGCACGAACTAGGGTGCCTCGCACAAAACACTTTGCATTCGCACAGACACGCCTGATTCGCACGAAACACCCTTTTCACCCTGATTCCACCTCGCCTATAAATACAACCCTCATTCTCACCTCATAACTCGTGCTACCCACTTCGCACGAAACACTCCTTAATCCAAACCCGTGTTTTCTAAGTAAGATTTCATCTTTTCACACCGATTCTACTACGTTTCACAATGATTTCCACAAGTTTTCATCTACTTCATCTCTTTTACTTAAAACCTCATCTATTTTATCTCTTTTCATAAAACCTTATCTTTTTACCAAAACTTCTTCATTTTCATCTTTAGATCAAAACTCATGAGCATTTTGGGTTTAGCCTTGGCTTCCCGAATCAGGAATCTGGTAATTTCAAGCTCCTAATGTGTTTAATCCAATTATTATTGTTTAATCCGACGTGGTTTTGATTTAAAGGTCAATGGGTACAGATTAGTTGGGATGGGTTGGGTCTTTTAATTATATTTTTGGTCTAGACTTTGGTTATGACGTGGAAATTGTAAGGATGTTTATGGGATGAAATCAATGATTTGGAAAAGTTTATGAGAATGTTTGTGGGTGTTGTTAAATGTTAATTAGATGACTAGCCAATAGATCGACGACACATTTTTAAACATTTTTGGGTATTCTACGGATACTCTAATACATAACCGATGAGAACCAAGGTTAGGCATAGTAGTACACCGGCCTCTTACCCCACAATAATGTCATAACAAAACCACCACCATCAACTTTTTCCTCTCTTCTATCACTGTTTGCTTTTAGTAGTGGTGATCCAATACTAAAAGCAATAGTGATCCAATAATTCAATTACAGTGGGCCAAAATGTGTGGTGTGAGGCAGCATTTTTATCCGTTTATTTTGGATTCTTTTAAAACAATCAATACTTTATAAATGATTAGGGGACCCGGGGTGGAAAACAAATCCCACATGATGGAATTATACAACGAGTGGTGAATTCCCAAACACCACCACCACTCAAATGTACAACACATCAATTTTAGAATGCGTGATATTTTTAACGAGTGATGGGGTATGGGTGGTGAGGGAAATTGTAAGGATGTTTATGGGATGAAATCAATGATTTGGAAAAGTTTATGAGAATGTTTGTGGGTGTTGTTAAATGTTAATTAGATGACTAGCCAATAGATCGACGACACATTTTTAAACATTTTTGGGTATTCTACGGATACTCTAATACATAACCGATGAGAACCAAGGTTAGACGTAGTAGTACACCGGCCTCTTACCCCACAATAATGTCATAACAAAACCACCACCATCAACTTTTTCCTCTCTCCTATCACTGTTTGCTTTTAGTAGTGGTGAACCAATACTAAAAGCAATAGTGATCCAATAATTCAATTACAGTGGGCCAAAATGTGTGGTGTGAGGCAACATTTCTATCCGTTTATTTTGGATTCTTTTAAAACAATCAATACTTTATAAATGATTAGGGGACCCGGGGTGGAAAACAAATCCCACGTGATGGAATTATACAACGAGTGGTGAATTCCCAAACACCACCACCACTCAAATGTACAACACATCAATTTTAGAACACGTGATATTTCTGACGCGTGATGGGGTATGGGTGGTGAGGGAAATTGTTGGTTTTAAGGGGTAAAATTGTTGGGTGTGGTGGTGAGTGATGAGCATTTCCACTAAAAAAGGTTGTGAGTGATGAAATAATGTTTGATGACATGACGGAACTTGATTGGAAGTTGTGAGTGAGTGATGAGTGATGGGTGATGACCACCCCAACCCCTTATTGATAGGAAGCCAATATTTTCAATAATTCACCATAAAACCCGTAGATCCGCACTGTTCGACTTGTTGCTTTCATGCACACGTTACACATATTTGGCCATACAATTCACCACTTAGCTAACCTTCCTGCAAATCGAGCAGTTACACTATAAATTAAGCAACTTCCCCATGTTTGAATAAGGCAGTTTTATCGGTTACTACTACTACTACTACACAATGGCAAAACTTGAAGTTGTTGCAGTACTCGCTATGGTGGTGATGGTAGCATTTGTTGAGGTTTCTGGCTACCGAACCATGATCACCACTGTCACCGAGCAGGTTAATGATGACTGTTACTTTGAAGACGACCGATTTTGTTGTGAATGGGATTACAGCAAGTGGATATGCTTCCCGTACCCGGAAGCGTTGAGCGGCTGCCAGCTGCACCTCCTCAATAACAAGCCCATGGTGGAACAACAACAGCTTAACCTGTGCTGCAATCAGCTTAAGGAAGTGGAGGAGGATTCTGGGTGTGAGGCGATCAAACAGGTGGTGAAACAAGTTCCGAAGCAGCTGCATGGCGGACAGCTACTGCAGGTGTTGAAGAAGGCTCAGATGCTCCCCAACCAATGCAACATCAAATGCTCAGTCGGAACCGATACTGTTTGACTGTTTTAGTTTGCATGCATGCATGCATGTAAGATATAATAAAGCCATGCATGATCTCTGTTTTCTTTCTGTAATACTACACGTACAAACTCGATCGTTTTCAGCGTGTATTATTTAAGTTGGAATAAGTCTCAAGTCGTCCGTTTCACTCGCCGGAGTTCCTCATGAACGTTGGTGGTGAACGTGTGTTTGTAATCGTCTATTTAAGTCTTGAAGTTATTGAATGAAATCATCAGTTATGGTGAGAATATTTGTACGTGTGGTCAGATACCAATTTGTTCTTCAACATTATTAACCGTACCTGTGGTCCACAATCGCCATCTTAGGCTTCTTTTTTGCACTAGAGGGTGAAGATAGAGATCAGATTAATTAGCGTATAAACTACAATAATACACATAGCAGGCATGCATACATACACACGTATATGTGTGCTAAAACACAAAACTATTGGTCTCCACCCTCACGGGGTGGCGCGCGCAGTGGCGTATCCAGAAGGAATTTTGTTGAGGGGTGTGCAAAAACGTCTCCATCCAATAATGTATATGGATTTAACTAGGCTTGGCAAACCGGGTGTGTCAGTTTGGGTCACAGGTCAAACCTGGTTCGGATTAGAACGTGTTAACTTATAGCAAGTCAAATTTAGTTTGGGTCAAAATGGGTTTAGATTCGTTAATATAAATATCTTTTCATCTTATTTTTTCTGCCAATATTTGCGTATTCAAAATGTGATTTGTTTAATACACTTAACTTAAATATAGTACTATTATGGCATAATTTAATTACGTAAGCTTGCTAGAAAAAACAAAAGATGAAATTCTTAATTATTAAATTATATATCCATACAACAAGATTGGTCTATAGTGTATGAAGACCGCATGTCAGCTCAGAATTGAACCAGGTTAGTTTTTCTTTCTTTCTTTTTTCTAACATCATTTCCACTTGCTTTTATATTTACTTTCTATTTGTATTTGCCTCACCCTCAATACATCCAGGCACACTTTTTTTTGTATTTTGGTTACCAAACAACCCAACACTTTACTCATCTTATAATTATAACATTTGTTTTTTATTTGTTTCTCATTTAACCCCTTTACAATGTTGGAAATATTAAAAGGATATTAAAGAGGAACATACAAGTTGGTATGTTTCCTCCATCCCACATCGGTGGAGTGAGTGAAGTATGAGTGGTTTATAAGGAATTACCCCTTATGAGCCTCCATAGTGTTAAATGGGTTGAGAAGTGGATGAAGCCCACACGCGCGCCGAGCCGAGCCGAGCTAAACTTGGCATCCTGGCTCTAGCTGATATGGGTGACCCTGAACTCCACGTATCCGAATCAACACACTGGCTATTCGGTTGAGACGCCAACACACCAATAGTCCTAGCCTCGCTACAGTTCAAGTTTCCAACCACCAAATCGTCCAATAGAATAATATCAAAACTTAGAAGACTATCTAGTTATTTATACATTAATAAACTATCTATAACTTCTTTTACTTTAATCTTATTGTATCAGATGCATTATACCAAATTAAGAATTTTAGACCATACAAAGTGGAGATGTTTGGTGGTTGAACATTCCTCCACATGCCTAAATCTAGCCACACCTCTACAGACTCTATTCAAGATCTATTTAAATCTAAATATCTCTTATTATGAACACCATCATATACATATCTACTTGTATGGAAAAATATAAAGGAAAATCATATATTTTCCTAAGGATTTCTATTTAAAAGGCCGAGACTTGTAATAGAATTCATTTACGTTGAGATTATCATACACCGATACACATTCATATTTATTCCAAAGCAAAATGGGTCATCTTGGTGGATTTGTTTATTTTTTTAAACAACATGACCAATCATATTGATGAAACTTGAATGGCTGAACTTTAAACATACTAATAGTAACTTGTAATAAAATCACGAGATTTGTATTAGAATTCAATCAAGTTGAGATCAACATAATCACTCAAGTAGTCCTGCTATCTCCCAAATTGATTTTTAAAACAAAATGATAGGCCACTTTGATCTTAACTTGGTATTTGTTTTATCATTTGCAAGTAAAAATAGATACATTCTGCACACGTAATAACAATTACATTTTAAATTTTACCTCGGGAAATAAAAACTTTATAAGTACTCGCCGGAACCCTAACTTTGACCGGAATCTGATATCCCCACCAAATCAGGCACATGTAATCCCAATCAGTGCCAGAATTCTACCTCTACCGAAACACCTGCCATTGACATCGAACCTGCAAAATCATAACAGAAATGTGTAGTTCAACAAAAAAAAAAAAAAAAAAACCCTGAATTATAGCCCTAAAAAAGCAAATCAATCAACATGGGTTAACTTTTTGTAACTGGATCAAAAATTGCATCCAAATCTATGGAAGGTACATAAATAATCCAAACCTGGAAGAGATTTAGGGCATCGTCGAGGAAGAAAGACATACGGGGAGAAGCAGCAACGTTGATCAGGGCTTCAATTGTTAGAGAAGCAACAACTTTGATTAGGGCTTCAATTATTAGAGAAGCCACGGTAAGGATAGGCATCTGCGATGGGAAAAAGGCTATGATGCAAGAAACCCTAAAAGTTATCTCCTTTGTTTTTGTTAGCGTGTTTGAGGAAACCGGAGGGATTCCAAATTTGAATCTCTCTATGAAAGTCAATTGGGCGCCCATTTTCCTTGGGAGTGATAGCTTTAAAGCTTCTTCTTTATATATGCAACACTGACACATAGGGTTTATTAAAAAACAAAATCTCAGAATTTGACACGTAGGATGAAATAAATAAGGGGGCTTGTGAAGGTGACACGTGTCTTGCAAAACTTTTCCTTTATTATAGTAGAGATATATATACTAGGTTATAACCCCGTGTATTACACGGGTTGAATAAATGAATTTTATATGCCAAATAATAAAACATTATTTTTTTTAAAAGCCTCCTTTATTGCACGGGTTAAAGAAATGTAATTTTATATATTAAATAATAAAATAAGTTATATCTATAAGAACCATATGTATTGTACGGGTTGAATAAATGTAATATTATATACCAAATAATAAAAAAATTATATCTTTAAAACCATTGTATTACACGGGTTGAATAAATGTAATATTGTTTACCAAATAATAAAAAAAGTTATATTTTTAAAAACCCCCGTGTATCACATGGGTTGAATAAATATGATTTTATATACCAAATAATAAAAAAAATATATATTTAAAAAACTAACGGATTTTTTTTATATTTAAAGTAGGATAAGATTGAATATTAATCTGAACTAACGGATTTTTTTATATTTAAAGTAGGATAAGATTGAATATTAATCTTTATTTATTTAGTTAATATAAGATTGAAAAATCATATGATTGAATAGGTGAGAGGTTGTATGATGATAAATCGGTTAACCGTACTAAATGATAAAAATAACAGTGATTGTTGAACAAATTAATTAATCGAATTTAGCAGAAACATTTGTGATGTTAGGTGGATTTTTTTTAGTTATTTGAAAGTTAATATCAACTTTCATAAAAAATGTAATTTTTTCAACTTGTCGATAATTTAAGCTTCCATTCAACCCATAATACTTAACCAATCGGAATATTTAAGATTACTTAGATAAGTTGAATTTATTAACTATGTATTCTTATTAGATTTGATTAAATATTATTGATAATAAAAATTTGTATTAGATTAGATTTTAGATTTGATTAAATATTATTAATAATAAAAATTTGTATTAATTTAGATTAAATATTATTATTATTATTAGTATTATTAATAATTTTAATCAATTAAATGAGAGAATGACAAGTGTCCCAAAACATGTTTCTTTTATTATATAGTATAGATTTTTTTGGGGTATTGGATTTTAATAATCCCAAGTTTCACAATTTGGCCGGTAATAATCCCAACTTCAAAAATTGCCTACAACAGTCCCAACTTGTAAGATTTTGGCCACCAATGATCCTTGTCTAACTGGGTTATAACCCAGTTAGTTTTTTGAAGTTTTGAGTGGCGGAGAAGGTCACTAGAGGTTGGAGATGACAAGTTGTGGTCTCCTTTGGTGGTTTCAGGGGTAAAGAAGGTCGTCGGAATAAGTTGCAGGTCACCGGATTGCGTAGATGGTGGAAATTTTAAACTTTTGAGAAGCGGATGAGATTACAGGAGGTCGGAGATGATTGGTGGTGGTCTCGTTTGGTGGTTTCAGGGGTAAAACGGGTCGCCGGAATAAGTTGCAGGTCACCAGCCCAACAAGGTTATAACCCAGTTAGACAAGGATCATTGGTGGCCAAAATCTTACAAGTTGGGACTGTTGTAGGCAATTTTTAAAGTTGGGATTATTACCGGTCAATTAGTGAAACTTGAGATTATTAAAATCCAATACCCCTATTTTTTTTCCTAAACGTGTTCCCTCAAAATCAACAAACTAATCAAAATAATATTCAAATCACATTTAATTAAAAACAATTACATTGGTTTATCATTCAATTTAATTAGATCACCACATCTAAAAATAACTAAACTTGTAGTTATCCATTCTATTATTTTATTAAAACTCTGAATATTACACATATTGCTGTATTTTTTAAAGTCATTTTGTGTGGTTATCTCTACTTGACAAAAATATATCAAATATTATGCTCAATACGTAGATTAATGGCGTTATGATTGATAACAACCGAATTCGTCTTATTTAGCCAATGATTTTCGTTTTAAATTCAGTCAACCAAGCTCTTGAACATTTTCAATATTTTAATTCTTCAAAATTTTAAATCTTAGATCTGATTTCAACTATGTAAAATCAATGTAAAAAGGTGTAAGGCCTCCTAATCCAAGATCTCACTCAGCTAAAGCCACCAACAGGTGTGCGGAATCCACCTGATGATTAACCACTGCAGATGAAACACTAGTATGCAAAGATTTGTGAGAGAAATCAAGAATACACAGAGTATTCTTAATGATGAAGATGAATGACGTCACTCACACAAAGCAGCCGCCAGACAAAAACACACAGAATGATTAGGGTTAGGTGCACAGAATTTTACACAGAATCGCCACCTTGTCTATTCCACATAAAGGTATAAATACAAGGCAAAACCCGGACTTTCAAGACAAACTAGAAAGCCCGGACAAACAAACTACACAAAGCAAAACTCTGACTTTTGTCCTAAACAAAACTCAGACACTTTTGTCCTAGACAAAACTCAGACAAAAGACCATCCTAAAACTTGGACAAAATGTCCAAGGATAAAGTTGGGACTAAGTTTCACTAGATGTACAATAAAGACCCTATAGAATGGGAGACATGCACTTATCACCTAAAGTGCATTAACAAACTCCCCCTTGATCAGTGCATGGTCTTCATTGGTCTTGAGATCTTCATCCTTTCTTCGAGTACTCGCTGCCTGGTTTTTCACACAGAACTGCACGACCTTGATGTATTGATCAGCTAACAGTTGATCTTCTTCAAAGGAATGCAACGACAGACGTCTTAGCTTCTTTAAATCTACCATCTTGAGATGAACGATCCAGACGCACACAACTTCTTCAAATCTTCCATCTTGTGATGAACGATCCAGACGCACACAGCTTCTTCAAATCTTCCATCTTGTGATGAACGATCCAGACCTGAAACACTTAACACCGGATTAAGAATCTTAACCCCGGAGATACTCAGCCCAAACCTGGATCCCAAAAATAATTCCAATACCCCGGAATCAACAATTGAAATATTAAACAACCAATATTTAATAATTTGTATTTCAAAAACACGATCATTCAGAACAACTTACTTCAAAACTTATACTTTTGGAAAAATATCACAACTTGGAAGCAAATTTACCGAAACACCTTAAAATGACGTGATTACCCACACACTTAGATGGATCTTGCACGGCCGATTTTTATACAAAAAGACTTATTTTAAGATTACCTAACTTGATGTTTAACACCTTATTAAAGAATGCTCACAACCCTTAGAGAATTTTCAAAATGATAACTCGCACATAGAAACAAGAAAGCAAAATCTTTTTGATGTTTTTGATGATTTTTTTTGACTGAATAAAGATATTAAACCTACGAACGTATTTACACTAATTATCTTTTTGTGAAATCGGAGCAAAGGGATCATATCGGTTTTTTTGTCAATATCGAACACAAGAACATAGTTTATCAGTTTAAGCTCTTAGAATGATATTAACAGTTCAAGACGTTCAACGATATTGTGGTCCACTTAAGCTTTAGCACGCTTTCGAACACTGTTTTCGAGATATGCGATTAAGTGTATTAATAACTGATTGTAACTATGTTTACCCACCTCAGAATATACTCCCGTATCAAGGTATGCACGAGAGTTTATCTTACTGGTGAGTATACCATTTATCATCTGTTTTGACGTATAAACTGATGTGAGATACTCACTTATTTTGAATTGAAAACAAGCCCTATGTGATAGAATCACTTATTGATGAGGAACTTGATTTTCAGATGCATGAGGGCACAGGAGCAAGTCCGTGAACAGGTTAGTACCATCGTACAGACAAAGAGACGAACATGAATCCCGCAAAAGAGCTGTGATACATTATCACATATTTTGCGGGACATGTGATTGTTTATCACTTATTGAGGTCGAATGCATCATGAATTAAGGATATTTACACGCATGTATGGTATCATGGAAGATCTAGACTTGCGTCCCCGTTGTTTTCGGTAAAAGAAACAACCATGATACCCAGATGATAAACAGCATAAAGACCACGTATCTCAGAACCTCGGCAATCTATCAAACGAAATTACGGTACCAAGACCATATATCCGAGAGATGTACCACACAAGTTACGCAGTTCATTATGTTTATATACCAAAAACAGGTTCTTATTGACGCGTAAAACCTACCGAAGCAACGTATAATGAAGCTGTTACAGTTAACGGTTAATTTTATATATTACTATAATCCTGTACCAGATACGACTAACCGATGTACTATCATTTCCCTTATATCTCAACACGACTTCATTTTATATTTTTCAAATGTTTTTGTATTTTTCTTAAAATTTATCCTACAACTAAGTAAAATATTTTTGGAGTTTTTCAATTTTTCGAAAGCGGTAAGAACTGTACAGTAAACATAAAATAAAGTTTCTATGCGAGTTTTGAAAAGCATTTTACTCGGGGTTGATCATGCCAATCATTCGGACCAGATTTTCAAATCTAGCCCGATCGAATGTCTTAGTAAACAGGTCGGCAAGATTATCCAAGGTGTCTACCCTAACCACTTCTATTAAACCCTTCTCAGCACAGTCACGAATGAAATGATGCCTAACATCTATGTGCTTAGTGCGTGAGTGATTAACTGGATTGTTAGTTATGGAAATGGCAGAGTTGTTATCGACAAGAATAGGAGTTCGAGTAAAATTCAAACCGTAGTCCCTCATTTGCTGTTGAATCCACAAGACCTGAGCACAACAGCTTGATGCAGCAATGTACTCGGCCTCGCACGTGGATAGAGAAACGACAACTTGCTTTTTGCATTGCCAAGAGACAAGACGGTTCCCAAGAAGTTGTGCGCCGCCAGAGGTTGACTTTCTGTTCATCCGGCACCCTCCGAAATCTGCGTCAGCATACGCCATCAAATCCAGACCACCTTCAGCTGGATACCACAATCCAAGCTTAGGCGTCCCTTTCAGATATCTGAAAATACGCTTGACCGCTTTCAAGTGAGACTCCTTCGGAGTTGATTGGTACCTAGCACACAAACAAACAGAGAACATAATATCTGGTCGTGAAGCAGTAAGATACATCAATGAACCTATCATTGCTCGATATAGAGTCGGATCCACTTCAGGATCTTTCTCCTTATCAGGTGAAAGCTTGAGATTTGTCGGGAGAGGCGTGTCATAGGGTAAGCTATCTTCCAATCCAAATCTTTTGAGAATCTCGTGGACATACTTTGTCTGATGCACGTACGTCCCGGTTTTTTCTTGACTCACTTGAAGACCTAAAAAGAATGATAACTCGCCCATCGCACTCATTTCAAATTTTGACTTCATCGCAGCCTCGAACTCACGACACAATTCTTCATTTGAAGAACCAAAAATTATGTTATCAACGTAAATTTGTACAATCAGAAAATCTCCCCCTTTCTTCAATATGAACAGTGTGGAGTCAATCGCGCCACGCGAGAACCCGTGCTCCAAAAGATGCTTTGACAACGTCTCGTACCATGCTCGAGGGGCCTGATGGAGACCGTAAAGAGCCTTGTCCAACAAATAGACCTTGTTGTCTAACCCTGGAGCTTCGAAACCCGGTGGTTGGGACACATACACAGTTTCATGCAATTTCCCGTAAAGGAAGGCGCTTTTCACATCCAACTGATAGACTTTGATACGCATGTGTGCAGCAAAGGCTAGAAACAAACGAATAGCTTCCAGTCTTGCCACCGGTGCATAAACTTCGGTATAATCAATCCCTTCATCCTGATTGAAGCCTTGAACAACCAACCGTGCTTTGTTTCTGACAACGACACC
This sequence comes from Helianthus tuberosus, assembly GCA_030545235.1. Taxonomy (NCBI): domain Eukaryota; kingdom Viridiplantae; phylum Streptophyta; class Magnoliopsida; order Asterales; family Asteraceae; genus Helianthus; species Helianthus tuberosus. Next base: position 168,714,657 of record CM060432.1, on the reverse strand, counting down.
CTTATCGTCTTTCTTGCACTTGAAAACCCATTTCGTGTTGATTGCATGTTGGCCTTTTGGAAGATCGACCAAATTCCACACCTTTAACTTGTCGAACTGATTTTAGCCAATGATTTTGGTTTTAAATTCAGTCAACCAAGCTCTTGAACATTTTCAATATTTTAATTCTTCAAAATTTTAAATCTTAGATCTGATTTCAACTATGTAAAATCAATGTAAAAAGGTGTGTGACCATTGAAGAAAAACACATGAAAAAAAAAACAAATCTAGATTGGTTTTACACAACACTACTGGATTAATTCCTTGCAAAAAAAAAAAAAAAAAAAAAAAAAAACCTTTAAAGACCTACAAATTGATCAAAACAAATTGTTTGGTTCAGGCCTACCACAAAAACACACTCAAAGAACACAACTCAAGAACCAGAGAATTGGCATTTTTCTTAAAACTTTCTGCACCTTCATTCATGTAACATCTTTGTATTTTTCAAACACATTTATAAACGCTTTGAATTATTTAATATTTTCATTTTATTTGCAATAATTTTTGGTGCAAAATATACTAAGTAAATTAATAAAATTATTCAAAATTTTAAAATATTACGAAACAAAGTTTAAAAAAAATATATAATAAATTCTATTGTTGACCTTTTCTTTAGATTTTGAAGTTTTAATATTATGTATATCTTCGAAACGATGCATGACAGTTTTTAGCAAAGTCTGTTGGAAAGCAACAGAGGTTTTTAACGGTCGATAGACAACAGTGGTTTTGTTATCAACATAATGGAATTCCTATTGACTAAACCTATTGACCATTAGTTTATATCAATTTTGTAAGTCTGCACTAATTATTTTTTTACTTTCTATTAATATGTGTTATGCATGGGTTTCAAAGAAACAACCCGTGTTTGCACACGGGTCTTACCGCTAGTACATATAATAAAGTAAATCTGTTTAGGGACACGTGTCATCACCGCATCTCCTCTCACAAATATTCTCCCGCCTAAATCATTATTACCCGGATGATAATACTCTCGGGCTTAAACACGATCCTTAAACACAATCTCAGATCCTATAAAGCTTTTATAACCCGTTTATTATTAGAACTCGATTAGACCCTAATTGCCATCGTCTCTCTCTGCCTCCTTCCTGTACTCCCACCGAAGAACGGATACAACCATAGTGAAGGAGGTGGTGGTGGATCATCGTCTCTCTTGCCCCCGTCTTGTATAATCATCTCTCAAGGGCTTCATGTATCTGATCATTCCGGTGATCTTCCCAAGCTTCTCCGTGAAAATCCCTATCTACTCAACGATCGCAACCTTGTGGTACGACATCTCTTCTCTTTTATTTATATTTTTGACTTTTGATGTCACTTATTGAAGCATATATCAGTTCATACTTTTGACTTTTGGTGTCACCTATTGAAGCAAATATCAGTTCATATATGTATTATCATGAATCATGATTTGGGGTTTTTCAATTCAGGTTAAAATTAGGCCCATTCAAATTCTTTATGTGGTTTATTGCAAAATCGCTGAAGTGTTAATTATCAGAACAAAGTATACGTCAATTGAAAATTTAATATACAAGTGGAGTTTATTTGAGGATATGGAGGTGTAGTCCCAGATTACATCAAGTAGCCAATATTTTAAAGTGATTTTTCAAAGCATTAATTACTTATAGGCAATCCTTACTCGCTAATCATGAACTTGTGAGTTTGATATTTTTAATATATCTTTCAGTTGAAAACGGTGTCTTACTCGCTAACCATAAACTTGTAAGTTTTGAAGATTCAATCTCTATTAGCTCATTAAACCCTAAACTTGCAAGTTTTTTTAACTAGGTATATAGTTTGTCACAAGTCATACAGCAACTCAGCGAGGTAGATGAACGAAGGAAAATGGTGCTTAGTCAGATATTTTCATCTCAAGCACGCGAAAGACGTAAGGGTGGAGGGAGGGTATAGTCAAACAATTTAGGGTGTTTGAGTGAAATTCTACCCAACAGTATTATGGCATGTCAACTCCCCATTTTACACTCAATCACTAGTATAGTCAAACACCCCTCAATTAAAAAAAATATATGATTAGTCCATCCTCTCTCTCTCCTCTCTCCTCTCCTCTCAATCTCACTCAATCATGTTCGGTGAGAGTTCACCGATTTTGGATGCCTCTCTCCAAGTCACCGCACAACTAAATTAAGTGGGGGTGGTCACCGATCGGTGACCCCCACTCACCGCATATGTCCCTGATGATTATCCCTCCGCCTTCGAATTAAAATCAACAAATTTACACTCTGCCCCTTATATCTTCCTAATTTTTAAGATGCATTTCTTGTGAATACTAGATATATGGGTCAAGGTATTCTACAAAGGCTTCTAATTGTAAGAAGTGTAAGAAGGATTTATAGAGTGACAAGTATACAATAAGCTAAAACAAAACCCACTACATCACCACAAAAAACCTAAACACCCACCCCCCACCACCACCACCACCCAAAAACCTAAACCCCCCCACCCACCCGGGCAAAAAAAAAAAAAAAAAAAAAAACTATAACTCACCAAAAAAACCTAACCCCCCACCCCCCAAAAACCTAACCCTCTCCCCCCTCTCAAAAAAAAAAAAAAAAAAAAAAAAAAAAAACCGAAAAAAACCTAACCCCCCCCCCCCCCACCTCCCAAAAACCTAAAAAAAATCTAAAAAAAACACCACCACCCAATTAAGGAAAATACACGTATGTATGGTATCATGGAAGATCTAGACTTGCGTCCCCGTTGTTTTCGGTAAAAGAAACAACCATGATACCCAGATGATAAACAGCATAAAGACCACGTATCTCAGAACCTCGACAATCTATCAAACGAAATTACGGTACCAAGACCATATATCCGAGAGATGTACCACACAAGTTACGCAGTTCATTATGTTTATATACCAAAAACAGGTTCTTATTGACGCGTAAAACCTACCGAAGCAACGTATAATGAAGCTGTTACAGTTAACGGTTAATTTTATATATTACTATAATCCTGTACCAGATACGACTAACCGATGTACTATCATTTCCCTTATATCTCAACACGACTTCATTTTATATTTTTCAAATGTTTTTGTATTTTTCTTAAAATTTATCCTACAACTAAGTAAAATATTTTTGGAGTTTTTCAATTTTTCGAAAGCGGTAAGAACTGTACAGTAAACATAAAATAAAGTTTCTATGCGAGTTTTGAAAAGCATTTTACTCGGGGTTGATCATGCCAATCATTCGGACCAGATTTTCAAATCTAGCCCGATCGAATGTCTTAGTAAACAGGTCGGCAAGATTATCCAAGGTGTCTACCCTAACCACTTCTATTAAACCCTTCTCAGCACAGTCACGAATGAAATGATGCCTAACATCTATGTGCTTAGTGCGTGAGTGATTAACTGGATTGTTAGTTATGGAAATGGCAGAGTTGTTATCAACAAGAATAGGAGTTCGAGTAAAATTCAAACCGTAGTCCCTCATTTGCTGTTGAATCCACAAGACCTGAGCACAACAGCTTGATGCAGCAATGTACTCGGCCTCGCACGTGGATAGAGAAACGACAACTTGCTTTTTGCATTGCCAAGAGACAAGACGGTTCCCAAGAAGTTGTGCGCCGCCAGAGGTTGACTTTCTGTTCATCCGGCACCCTCCGAAATCTGCGTCAGCATACGCCATCAAATCCAGACCACCTTCAGCTGGATACCACAATCCAAGCTTAGGCATCCCTTTCAGATATCTGAAAATACGCTTGACCGCTTTCAAGTGAGACTCCTTCGGAGTTGATTGGTACCTAGCACACAAACAAACAGAGAACATAATATCTGGTCGTGAAGCAGTAAGATACATCAATGAACCTATCATTGCTCGATATAGAGTCGGATCCACTTCAGGATCTTTCTCCTTATCAGGTGAAAGCTTGAGATTTGTCGGGAGAGGCGTGTCATAGGGTAAGCTATCTTCCAATCCAAATCTTTTGAGAATCTCGTGGACATACTTTGTCTGATGCACGTACGTCCCGGTTTTTTCTTGACTCACTTGAAGACCTAAAAGGAATGATAACTCGCCCATCGCACTCATTTCAAATTTTGACTTCATCACAGCCTCGAACTCACGACACAATTCTTCATTTGAAGAACCAAAAATTATGTCATCAACGTAAATTTGTACAATCAGAAAATCTCCCCCTTTCTTCAATATGAACAGTGTGGAGTCAATCGCGCCACGCGAGAACCCGTGCTCCAAAAGATGCTTTGACAACGTCTCGTACCATGCTCGAGGGGCCTGATGGAGACCGTAAAGAGCCTTGTCCAACAAATAGACCTTGTTGTCTAACCCTGGAGCTTCGAAACCCGGTGGTTGGGACACATACACAGTTTCATGCAATTTCCCGTAAAGGAAGGCGCTTTTCACATCCAACTGATAGACTTTGATACGCATGGGTGCAGCAAAGGCTAGAAACAAACGAATAGCTTCCAGTCTTGCCACCGGTGCATAAACTTCGGTATAATCAATCCCTTCATCCTGATTGAAGCCTTGAACAACCAACCGTGCTTTGTTTCTGACAACGACACCCTTATCGTCTTTCTTGCACTTGAAAACCCATTTCGTGTTGATTGCATGTTGGCCTTTTGGAAGATCGACCAAATTCCACACCTTTAACTTGTCGAACTGAGCTAACTCTTCTTGCATCGCCTCACACCAAGAATTATCCTTCAGAGCCATTTGATAGTTCTTCGGCTCTATCTGAGAGATAAAACATTCATGTAGGCTAAGATTGTAGATTTCTTCTTTCTTGATAGCAGAGAACAGACATTGCATCTCTGAAATTCTCCTTCGCGTTTGCACTCCCGCATTTGGATTCCCAATAATATTATCAACAGGATGATGAATATTTGTTCTTGGAACTGGGATTGCAGGAGCTTGAAGATTGTTTCCCAAATTCGATTGAATCTCCCCCTCAACATTTGCATTACTACTAGAAGCTTGATCATTTCCAGAAGACGCGTGAACATTTGGATATGCTGAAAAGTCAACGTACAGATCTCCACTTGTAGTTTGAGCAGCTGCATTGGGGATCTGCTCAGCAACAACTTCATTCACGATTGAAGAATCAACGACTGGATCTCCTGAGTGAACATTCGAAGACACATTAGTAGGAATACTTGCTCTCCAGCTTGCATCCACTTCTTCTTTGTTCACAAGATGTGTGTAGACAACCTTCGAATCTTCTTCTGAAAGATCAGGAAGATCAAATGAATCAAATAATTTATCATAATCATAACCGCTTTTAGGACCGAATTCGGACGGTGGAGGATCGAAACTCAAAGGAGTTATATCAAACACGATCTCCACTGTACGCTTCTTAGCGTTATAAACGTGTTTGTTTGGAGTTCCATTGGCATAACCCAAAAAGAACCCAATTTCACCAACTTCCCCCATTTTAGGAGTATCTTTGGTGCGTTTGATAACACACTTTATCCCAAAAGGTTGAAAACCAGATAAGTTCAGTTTCTTGTTTTCAAGCAATTCATAACACGTTTTATCTTCTCTTTTGACCGTAAGCACATGATTTAACACATAACATGCAGTGTTTACCGCCTCGGCCCAGAAGAAAATTGGCAATTTTGATTCAGAAAGCATAGTTCGGGCCGCCTCAATTAGGGTACGATTCTTCCGTTCTGCAACTCCGTTCTGTTGAGGAACATATGGAGCGCTGAACTGATGAACTATTCCCATTTCCCGACGTAACTCATCCATATAATGATTTTTAAACTCAGTGCCGTTGTCACTTCGGATTTTCTTAACAGGAAGTGAATAATTTTTCTCAAGTTGTTTGAACAAGTCTCTTAAAATACCAGCAGTTTGGTCCTTTGTTTTTAAGAAAAATACCCACGAGTATCGTGAGAAATCGTCAGTGACAACTAGGCAATAAGACATCCCACCAATGCTAGCAACATGGATTGGGTCGAAAAGATCCATGTGAAGCAATTCAAGTGGCTTTTGGATTGAGTTAACAGTTTTTGGTTTGTGAGGCTTTCGTTTGATTTTTCCTTTTTCACATGATTCACATTTGTTGTGCATATTGAAACTACGTAAAGGAACCCCCAACACTAAGTTGTTTTTCACTAAGTGGTTCATTTTTCGCAGATGCACATGGCCCATTCTCCTATGCCAGAGATACGATTATTCTTCAGTCGCCTTCGAAAGTAGACATGTCACTGGAGCAGACGAGTTAACCAACGGGCGCATGTCCATGACATATGTGTTATTCACCCTTGGAGCCCTCATAACAATCCAATCTTCAGGAACAACAAATCCCGGACGCAAAACGAAGCAAGCTTTATCAGTGAACAACATCGTGTACTTGTTATCACAGATTTGAGAAACCGACATCAAGTTATGCTTCAATTCTTCAACGTAGTTCACTTTATGCAGCGTAATTTTTCCATTTGACACAGAACCTTCACCGGTGATGTATCCACCCTTCTCACCTGCAAAGTTCACATAACCACCACGAATTTGTTTAAAATTGTTCAATAACTCTTTATTTCCTGTCATGTGTCTGGAACAGCCACTATCGATATACCAAATATAGATAACTCTTTTCAGCTGCTCCTACACTCCCCAATAAGAAAATTTAGTTAGAATGTGGGAGCCAAGCCATGATGGTCTTGGGTCGTCCCGATTCGTCAACATAAGAAAACTCTTTGAAATAGCCATCATCGTCTCTATGTCCTCCATTTCCATTTTGGAAATTGTTGGAATGACTCCCCGCAAATCGTGGATTATACGGAGTTGACGATCTGTTGGTATAACCAGAGTTTCCATAACCTCGGCTTCCATAGTTTTGGTAACTGTAATTTTGATTCCTGGGTGGCTCAAAATTCCTACCAAATCTAGGAACATCATCGTGTCTTGAGAATGATCGTGGATGATTATCCGAATGCTGTCTTTGATTTGGAAATCGAGGGGGTGACGCATTTCGGTCATTCACGAATCTGTTTTGTGCATGAGGTCTAACATAGTTGTTGTTCGAACCTCCAGAACATTGGTCATTCTCATGTGTTTGGAAAGTAACATGATTTTGTCGTCTGTGAGGGGTTTTCTCACGAGTATCATGTTTTTGGGATGAACTTTCCGATCTGTCCCCACGGTTAATAACAACAGGTTTCTCCTCTTGATTCTGATTTCGTTGTGATTTAACATTTGGTTTAACAACTGGTTTTACTTCTTGTTTAATCACTTTGTTTTTCTCAACCTTCTGATTTTTACCATTTTTCTTTTCAACATTAACTGTTTCATTTTGTTGTTTTCCAACAAAAGGTTTCTTTTGATCAGGATCAACAAGAGACTTACCTTTGTCAGCTGGACAGTCTGCTGCTAAGTGTCCTTTCCCACGACACTTATAACATCTGCAAACTTTCGCAGCATTCTTTGGACGTTCCTCATGACTGGTCAAAGATGATGAGTCGTTGGTGGAATTTTTCAAAATTTGGTTCACAAACTGAGAGTTAGAACCAGTTTCGATCTTTACTTCTTCTTTGACAAAATCCTCCCCTTTAACAAACTAGGGATATTTTTCAAAGACTTTTTAGATTTCCCACGTGACTTTAGTTTTGACTTCACATTTTGAACTTGATTAAACATTTCCAAAATCTTATTGTTTATCAATTTTTCAATGTTTTCAAGATTTACTTCATTTTTCTTTGAAACTCCACTCATCTTCGACTGATATGAGTCAGTAACTTCATCTGGCTCAGATTCTGACTCACTTTGTGGTTCAACCGTCAGAGGGGTCTTTGGCACAAAATTTACCAATTCAGGATCAATGCATGGCATCGATGTATAATTATGGTTTACCGGAGGAGGCACTTTCTTATAACCGATGCCGAACATTTCTTCCTCAGATTCTTTGAGACGTTGGCTGTTAATACAGAAATTCATGACTTCAGATGAATCCCCGAACTTTTCAATTTTTCGTTGCAAGTCTAAAATCAGATTATCTTTTTCCAAAATGATTTTGTTCTTTTCCAAAACACAATTTTGGTTCATTTCAAGTTCAGATTTTAATTCCTGATTTTTAACCGTTCCCTGAGCCACAAGTCTCTCAAATTCAGAGATATCATTTTTCAGCGCTTTTATCTTAATTCGGTGTTCTTTATCCGAATTAGACAAAACAGCAATGAGTTCTCTGGATTTTTCTAAATCTGCAATTATGTTTGTGTTGTGAAGTGCGTATCTATCAATCTTAGTCACAAACTCAACACATCTAGCACATCGCTTATCTACAGAAGATGATTTTACCTCAATGCCAGCCATGAATGCACAAGCCTCGTTTTCAACGGAGTTTTCTTCCAACCTTTTAGCTTCTGCATCCGCAAATTGCTGCATTTCAGCTGTGGAGATGTTGAATTCAAAACGTTCTCCCTTTTCTCCATCTTCTGTTTTGTTAGCTTTTTCAACAGTCTCTTCAATCGAGGAATCTTCATTCGCAGCAACATTCCTCGAATCCAACTCTTCCACCAAAACCTCAGCTACAACCGCAAGCTCCTCAATACTAGTCTCTTCGACAGCCTCTTCACACACTTCTTCAGCTACAACCGCAAATTCCTCAATGCTAGTCTCTTCGACAATCTCTTCACACACTTCTTCGTTGACAATTTCAGCTATAAAGGCTTGTGACACAATAGCTCCTGAAATGTCTTCCAATGCACAACCCCAGTCGTAAGGCTCAGTCACTTTTTGTAAAGATTGAGCCACCATAGCATTGTTTGTTGAAGGTGTAAGATTTTCAGAACCACTTGGACGAGCACTTGAGTTTGAAGTAGTTGCTGAATTGTTGTGAGGTCTTGAGTTGTTTCCTTGAGAGTAGTTTTCTCTGTTCGATCTTTCCATCTTCGGCTTCCGACAATCACGTGCGAAATGCCCGTAGATGCTGCAGTTGTGACATTTCACCTTTGACATGTCGACTCCCATTCGAGTCTTTGTCTGACCTCCTATGAACTTCCTACCCGTTCCTAATAGAAACTTCTTCGCTCTACGGACTAAGAGTGCCATATTGAGTTGTAGATCAAGTTCTTCCATTTCGTTTTTGTCTATCTGGACAAAGTCCTCATCGAGACGTGACGGTTCAACGAGCTTTCCAAGACAGAAGTTCTCGTAGGCAGTCATGAAGGACGCCAAAAGGCTCATGTTTTCTTCAATCAACTTTAAACAGCTTGCATCTACCTTTGGAATGTTCAAGCTTGTCGCTTGAGATTTCTGAGCTCCACTGGAAGAGTACATTCCTTGATTGGAATTTGTTGTTCCACTTGAATTGACATTGTTGCTTATAAAGGCGTGTTCACTAGCGGGAACTTCATTCTCTGAATATAGGGCAACACCGGCTCCTCCATTACTACCCTTATCCGTCGGTTTTGAAGCTTTATAACTGAGGATCTTGGATCTTCTCGAAATCGGATGCTTGATCTTCCATATTCCAAGCATAACCCTTCAGTTTTTGTATAACTTCTTCCAATGAGAGCTCCTCGTAGAGAACACCTTCTCTAATCAAAGCGGTGTACATATTCCATTCTCTGGAAAGGCAATTCAGAAACTTCACAACCTTCTCAAATTCAGTGTAGATACCCTCTTGACTTCTATCAAGTTCGCTCAACAAATGATAAAAGCGGTTCACTGTATCATCAAATGATTCATTTCTTAAAGCTTTAAACACAACAAATTGAGTCTTCAAACGTTCGAGTCGACGTTTCTTGTATATTGCATTTCCTTCATAGCGCTCGATCATGCTATCCCACAACTCCTTCGAGCTATTTCTCTTGCGGAACGTATGAAGTATAGATTGTGACATTGCCATCGTTATCATCGACATAGCTTTCTCTTCACAGTCAAAAAATCTCTTCTGGTCGTCAGTGAGTGCCAAATACGTTTCAATCGTCAACGTACGTACTGGAGTAGCTCCACATCCTTTAACAATACACAACCAAATTTTGATGTCTTTCGCTCGTACATACCTTTCGAAACGCTCCTTCCACTCAGGAAAATCAAGCTCGTTTATCAATAAAGGTGGTTTATCGTTACTTCCTACCTCAGCATTGTGCTTGAGGTTTTGCACCATTGTAGTCAGATTGTTGTTTGCCATTTCAGAAAACAACAGTAGGTTTCCAAGCAAGAACTGTGTCACTGAAAAGATTCTCTAAGTCCAAACTCGGAGAGAAAACACGGAGTGAAATGTCTGAGCTTTAAACAGAGTGTGAAAACCCGGATCTCAAAACCTGAAATAAACACAAACAGAAAAACTCGCACACTACACTGTTAGAAATTTAAACTCAGACCACCTAATAAAAGAAGAAAAATTCGGACTCCCTAACAACACAAGACACAAAGTTCTGACTCAAATGAGGTTAAGATACGGACACAGGGACCTTTAGACTAAAATTCGGACTTAACTAGAAAATTCTATAAAATTCGGACTCAAGAGCTCTAAAGAAGTTATAAAATTCGGACTCACCAAGAGTTCGGACGCAAGAACTCAGACTCCACTTGAGAAACTAAATTTAAAAAACTAAATAAAGAGATCGGACCCTAATAAATAAGCAAACAAAGGTCGGACTATCTAAATAAATTATGAAAGTCGGACTAATTTATAATAAAGCTCGGACAGAATTACCTGCCTTAAAAGTCGGACCTATATGACTTAACTAAATAAATAAAAGTCGGACACTTCAAGTTAAAAGTTGGACTCAAAATAAAATTCAATAAAAGTCGGACACTAATTAAACTTCGGACCAATATTATAATCTAAAATTCGGACACAATAAAGTTTAAACTAAAATTTGGACTACAAGGAGAAGACAAAAATTCGGACAGAACAATCTTAAAAACACGGACTAATAAGAGTTTTTCAAAACTCAGAAGAACCAATCTCCGGACTATCTCCTCAATGTGACTACACACTGGTTCAACAATACCCCGGAGACACAAACACAGAAATTAAACCACGGACAAAGTTTCCAAAGATCAAACTCAGAATCTTTTTCAACCTTCAAACTCTGTATGAAGAAGAACCAAAAACCCCTGTAAAACCCAGATGAAGAACAACACTAATAATCACCAAACTACTCAAAATCCATCATCAAATCACGAGATATGAATGAAGAATCATGAATAAAACACAAAAACTCACTAAACACTCACTAAACCCTATCAAAGATTGAACTTTTCTCACAAAAAACCTTCAAACTAAGAAACACCTACAGTAGTATGAGCACACTACTCTGATACCACTTGTAAGGCCTCCTAATCCAAGATCTCACTCAGCTAAAGCCACCAACAGGTGTGCGGAATCCACCTGATGATTAACCACTGCAGATGAAACACTAGTATGCAAAGATTTGTGAGAGAAATCAAGAATACACAGAGTATTCTTAATGATGAATATGAATGACGTCACTCACACAAACCAGCCGCCAGACAAAAACACACAGAATGATTAGGGTTAGGTGCACATAATTTTACACAGAATCGCCACCTTGTCTATTCCACATAAAGGTATAAATACAAGGCAAAACCCGGACTTTCAAGACAAACTAGAAAGCCCGGACAAACAAACTACACAAAGCAAAACTCTGACTTTTGTCCTAAACAAAACTCAGACACTTTTGTCCTAGACAAAACTCAGACAAAAGACCATCCTAAAACTTGGACAAAATGTCCAAGGATAAAGTTGGGACTTAGTTTCACTAGATGTACAATAAAGACCCTATAGAATGGGAGACATGCACTTATCACCTAAAGTGCATTAACAAAAGGTGTGTGACCATTGAAGAAAAACACATGAAAAAAAAAAAAACAAATCTAGATTGGTTTCACACAACACTACTGGATTAATTCCTTGCAAAAAAAAAAAAAAAAAAAAAACCTTAAAAGACCTACAAATTGATCAAAACAAATTGTTTGGTTTAGGCCTACCACAAAAACACACTCAAAGAACACAACTCAAGAACAAGAGAATTGGCATTTTTCTTAAAACTTTCTGCACCTTCATTCATGTAACATCTTGTATTTTTCAAACACATTTGTAAACGCTTTGAATTATTTAATATTTTCATTTTATTTGCAATAATTTTTGGTGCAAAATATACTAAGTAAATTAATAAAATTATTCAAAATTTTAAAATATTACGAAACAAAGTTTAAAAAAAATATATAATAAATTCTATTGTTGACCTTTTCTTTAGATTTTGAAGTTTTAATATTATGTATATCTTCGAAACGATGCATGACAGTTTTTAGCAAAGTCTGTTGAAAAGCAACAGAGGTTTTTAACAGTCGATAGACAACAGTGGTTTGGTTATCAACATAATGGAATTCTTATTGACTAAACCTATTGACCATTAGTTTATATCAATTTTGTAAGTCTGCACCAATTATTTTTTTACTTTCTATTAATATGTGTTATGCATGGTTTTCAAAGAAACAACCCGTGTTTGCACACGGGTCTTACCGCTAGTACATATAATAAAGTAAATCTGTTTAGGGACACGTGTCATCACCGCATCTCCTCTCACAAATATTCTCCCGCCTAAATCATTATTACCCGGATGATAATACTCTCGGGCTTAAACACGATCCTTAAACACAATCTCGGATCCTATAAAGCTTTTATAACCCGTTTATTATTAGAACTCGATTAGACCCTAATTGCCATCGTCTCTCTCTGCCTCCTTCCTGTACTCCCACCGAAGAACGGATACAACCATAGTGAAGGCGGTGGTGGTGGATCATCGTCTCTCTTGCCCCCGTCTTGTATAATCATCTCTCAAGGGCTTCATGTATCTGATCATTCCGGTGATCTTCCCAAGCTTCTCCGTGAAAATCCCTATTTACTCAACGATCGCAACCTTGTGGTACGACATCTCTTCTCTTTTATTTATATTTTTGACTTTTGATGTCACTTATTGAAGCATATATCAGTTCATACTTTTGACTTTTGGTGTCACCTATTGAAGCAAATATCAGTTCATATATGTATTATCATGAATCATGATTTGGGGTTTTTCAATTCAGGTTAAAATTAGGCCCATTCAAATTCTTTATGTGGTTTATTGCAAAATCGCTGAAGTGTTAATTATCAGAACAAAGTATACGTCAATTGAAAATTTAATATACAAGTGGAGTTTATTTGAGGATATGGAGGTGTAGTCCCAGATTACATCAAGTAGCCAATATTTTAAAGTGATTTTTCAAAGCATTAATTACTTATGGGCAATCCTTACTCGCTAATCATGAACTTGTGAGTTTGATATTTTTAATATATCTTTCAGTTGAAAACGGTGTCTTACTCGCTAACCATAAACTTGTAAGTTTTGAAGATTCAATCTCTATTAGCTCATTAAACCCTAAACTTGTAAGTTTTTTTAACTAGGTATATAGTTTGTCACAAGTCATACAGCAACTCAGCGAAGTAGATGAACGAAGGAAAATGGTGCTTAGTCAGATATTTTCATCTCAAGTACGCGAAAGACGTAAGGGTGGAGGGAGGGTATAGTCAAACAACTTAGGGTGTTTGAATGAAATTTTACCCAATAGTATTATGGCATGTCAACTCCCCATTTTACACTCAATCACTAGTATAGTCAAACACCCATCAATTAAAAAAAAATATATGATTAGTCCATCATCTCTCTCTCCTCTCTCCTCTCAATCTCACTCAATCATGTTCGGTGAGAGTTCACCGATTTTGGATGCCTCTCTCCAAGTCACCACACAACTAAATTAAGTGGGGGTGGTCACCGATCGGTGACCCCCACTCACCGCATATGTCCCTGACGATTATACCCTCCGCCCTAAGTAGTTTTTCCTTTGAATTAAAATCAACAAATTTACACTCTGCCCCTTATATCTTCCTAATTTTTAAAATGCATTTCTTGTGAATACTAGATATATGGGTCAAGGTATTCTACAAAGGCTTCTAATTGTAAGAAGTGTAAGAAGAATTTATAGAGTGACAAGTATACAATAAGCTAAAACTAAACCCACTACATCACCACAAAAAACCTAAACACCCACCCCCCACCACCACCACCACCCAAAAACCTAACCACCCCCCCCCCCCCCCCCGGGCAAAAAAAAAAAAAAAAAAAAAAAAAAACTATACCTCACCAAAAAAACCTAACCCCCACCCCCAAAAACCTAACCCTCTCCCCCCCCCCCCCCCTAAAAAAAAAACCGAAAAAAACCTAACCCCCCCACCCCCCAAAAACCTAAAAAAAAACTAAACACCCACCCCCACCACCACCACCCAAAAACCTAAACCCCCACCCCCTCGGCAAAAAAAAAATAAAATATTTTTTTTTGGGTGTGTGATGGGGGGGGGGGGGGGGGGTTAGGTTTTTGGTGGTGGTGGATGTTTAAGGGTTTTTTTTTTTTTTTTGTAGTGGGGTTTTTTTGTGTTGTGTGTTTTTTAGGTTATTGGACACTTGTCACTCTATAAATCCTTCTTACATTTCTTACAATTAGGATCCTTTGTATTTAATCCTAATCCCTAGATATATATATATTAACTAAACTTCAAATTCATTAAAAACAAATGTTGTGGGTATTATACGAACTTGAGATAAATCATAATTATAATACTGGCTCCTTTATTTATTTGAAATCTTTAATCATAGAAATTATTACTGAATAAAAATAAAACAAAATAAGCGGGTGCAGCGGCTGCGCGACGCAGCGGCGGCAGGTGTACGGGCTGCGCGACGAAGCGGCAACGGGTGCAGTGGCGAAAGGAGCCTTTAGCGACGAGTAGCATTAGCAGTGAGCAATAGCATTTTAGCGACGGGGTATTAGTGGCGATTCTTTAGCGGTGACTGGTCGCCGCTAATACTATTAGTGGCGAAAAACAACACTATTAGTAGCGACTAGAGCGAGTCTCCGCTATTGCTCCTTAATTTTCCTTGTAGTGCTTTGTTGGACATGAGTGTAACATTATTGTGGTTTCACAACCCACTCGGCCACTCCAAGCTCATGAAGAAAGCTCAGCTATCTCTAATCTAGAATAAGAATTAGCAAAAGATATCATTGTCACTTTATTTAGTGTAGTGAAAAAGCGAAAGGTGAATGTGAAAAGATGGACGAGTCAGACAAACTTATAGATTGATAAATTATTGCAATAGTACTCGTACCGTTTTCGTAATCACAATGACACATTAAGGGAGAGAGGGGAGAAAACTTATTCAAGCATTTAAACAACATACATAGGTCCAAAGTGAACCAAACCAAAAACAACTATATAAATAGTAACCCTAGAAACAAACCGAATATTGCAGCTCCTCCTGTCCCATTTCAGTCCTGGCTAACCATTTTAGTTGTCGGTCTCCTCAACCGATTTTCTCACACTCCTAATCATGAGCCAAGAAAAAAACTCGAGCTCAACTTACCCAATGTACGTTTTCTACCAATTTATTTGAAAATCACGATGGGAACTTTGATACTTTATACAATATATACTCTAATACGCATACTATGATACTAAGATCCTCGTGATACTATGACACTCTATACGCATATTTCAATATTTCAGTTACGCAATTTCACACTATTACAAGTTTCAATATGTCAACGCATACTACATTACACGGTTACACGCAAACTCGATACTCGCGATACTCGATTACAAGCAATTACAATTACATATTTCAAGCATTACATACGCATTTCAAGTATTTCATACGTACTCGCTACGCATCTCATACATTATTGCATACACAACGCTTACACATCATGCATACATGCTTAACATATTTAAACTAACTAAGATAACACGAAAACATCACACGAACATGTTACACACGAACTGGAAATCACCTCGTGCAAGACAACCCAGTTCTTGCGAACTAGACTGGTTCGCACGAACCAGGGTGCCTCGCACAAAACACTTTGCATTCGCACAGACACGCCTGATTCGTACGAAACACCCTTTTCACCCTGATTCCACCTCGCCTATAAATACAACCCTCATTCTCACCTCATAACTCTTGCTACCCACTTCGCACGAAACACTCCCTAATCCAAACCCGTGTTTTCTAAGTAAGATTTCATCTTTTCACACCGATTCTACTACGTTTCACAATGATTTCCACAAGTTTTCATCTACTTCATCTCTTTTACTTAAAACCTCATCTATTTTATCCCTTTTCATAAAACCTTATCTTTTTACCAAAACTTCTTCATTTTCATCTTTAGATCAAAACTCATGAGCATTTTGGGTTTAGCCTTGGCTTCCCGAATCAGGAATCTGGTAATTTCAAGCTCCTAATGTGTTTAATCCAATTATTATTGTTTAATCCGACGTGGTTTTGATTTAAAGGTCAATGGGTACAGATGAGTTGGGATGGGTTGGGTCTTTTAATTATATTTTTGGTCTAGACTTTGGTTATGACGTGGAAATTGTAAGGATGTTTATGGGATGAAATCAATGATTTGGAAAAGTTTATGAGAATGTTTGTGGGTGTTGTTAAATGTTAATTAGATGACTAGCCAATAGATCGACGACATATTTTTAAACATTTTTGGGTATTCTACGGATACTCTAATACATAACCGATGAGAACCAAGGTTAGGCATAGTAGTACACCGGCCTCTTACCCCACAATAATGTCATAACAAAACCACCACCATCAACTTTTTCCTCTCTTCTATCACTGTTTGCTTTTAGTAGTGGTGATCCAATACTAAAAGCAATAGTGATCCAATAATTCAATTACAGTGGGCCAAAATGTGTGGTGTGAGGCAACATTTTTATCCGTTTATTTTGGATTCTTTTAAAACAATCAGTACTTTATAAATGATTAGGGGACCCGGGGTGGAAAACAAATCCCACATGATGGAATTATACAACGAGTGGTGAATTCCCAAACACCATCACCACTCAAATGTACGACACATCAATTTTAGAATGCGTGATATTTTTAACGAGTGATGGGGTATGGGTGGTGAGGGAAATTGTTGGTTTTGAGGGAAATTGTAACGTTGGTGGTGAACGTGTGTTTGTAATCGTCTATTTAAGTCTTGAAGTTATTGAATGAAATCATCAGTTATGGTGAGAATATTTGTACGTGTGGTCAGATACCAATTTGTTCTTCAACATTATTAACCGTACCTGTGGTCCACAATCGCCATCTTAGGCTTCTTTTTTGCACTAGAGGGTGAAGATAGAGATCAGATTAATTAGCGTATAAACTACAATAATACACATAGCAGGCATGCATACATACACACGTATATGTGTGCTAAAACACAAAACTATTGGTCTCCACCCTCACGGGGTGGCGCGCGCAGTGGCGGATCCAGAAGAAATTTTGTTGAGGGGTGCAAAAACGTCTCCATCCAATAATGTATATGGATTTAACTAGGCTTGGCAAACCGGGTGTGTCAGTTTGGGTCACAGGTCAAACCTGGTTCGGATTAGAACGTGTCAACTTATAGCAAGTCAAATTTAGTTTGGGTCAAAATGGGTTTAGATTCGTTAATATAAATATTTTCATCTTATTTTTTCTGCCAATATTTGCGTATTCAAAATGTGATTTGTTTAATACACATAACTTAAATATAGTACTATTATGGTTACCAAACAACCCAACACTTTACTCATCTTATAATTATAACATTTGTTTTTTATTTGTTTCTCATTTAACCCCTTTACAATGTTGGAAATATTAAAAGGATATTAAAGAGGAACATACAAGTTGGTATGTTTCCTCCATCCCACATCGGTGGAGTGAGTGAAGTATGAGTGGTTTATAAGGGATTACCCCTTATGGGCCTCCATAGTGTTAAATGGGTTGAGAAGTGGGTGAAGCCCACACGCGCGCCGAGCCGAGCCGACCCGCGAGCTCGCGAATGGTCGCGTTTGAGGCGCGAATGGTCACGTTTGAGGCGCGAATTGGCGTGTTTGACCTAAAAGTCAAAGTTCTTACCTCTGCTCCTTACACTTAGTCTTTGCAAGATAATCCAAAAGACGATGCAAATGGATTTTCTTCAAAGAGTAGACCAAAATCTTTGCATAAAAACAATGATCTTTCAAGCATAGCAAAATAAACCAAAACATTTAGGGGTGAGCAAATGCAATTAACCGACCCGACCCGGTGTTTACCCGAGCTGAACCGAAAAAAACAAAAAAAACTAAGACAAAGAACCAGCATCTTACTCAAAAACCAAAAAAAGTTACTTTAAGAAAAAGAAGTCAGAAACTTATAAAGTAGAAATATGTTGTTTCTATATTTTTACAGTCCAAACATTAAAAAATACTATTAAGAACACTTAAAAAGTTATTTTCAGTTTATATAGTTAATCATATATGGTTTAAGGTTAAAAACTATACAGGAACATTAATATAACAAAGCTAAACTTGGCAACCCGGCTCTAGCTGATATGGGTGACCCTGAACTCCACGTATCCGAATCAACACACTGGCTATTCGGTTGAGACGCCAACACACCAATAGTCCTAGCCTCGCTACAGTTCAAGTTTCCAACCACCAAATCGTCCAATAGAATAATATCAAAACTTAGAAGACTATCTAGTTATTTATACATTAATAAACTATCTATAACTTCTTTTACTTTAATCTTATTGTATCAGATACATTATACCAAATTAAGAATTTTAGACCATACAAAGTGGAGATGTTTGGTGGTTGAACATTCCTCCACATGCCTAAATCTAGCCACACCTCTACAGACTCTATTCAAGATCTATTTAAATCTAAATATCTCTTATTATGAACACCATCATATACATATCTACATGTATGGAAAAATATAAAGGAAAATCATATATTTTCCTAAGGATTTCTATTTAAAAGGCCGAGACTTGTAATAGAATTCATTCACGTTGAGATTATCATACACCGATACACGTTCATATTTATTCCAAAGCAAAATGGGTCATCTTGGAGGATTTGTTTATTTTTTTAAACAACATGACCAATCATATTGATGAAACTTGAATGGCTGAACTTTAAACATACTAATAGTAACTTGTAATAAAATCACGAGATTTGTATTAGAATTCATTCAAGTTGAGATCAACATAATCACTCAAGTAGTCCTGCTATCTCACAAATTGATTTTTTAAAACAAAATGATAGGCCACTTTGATCTTAACTTGGTATTTGTTTTATCATTTGCAAGTAAAAATAGACACATTCTGCACACGTAATAACAATTACATTTTAAATTTTACCTCGGGAAATAAAAACTTTATAAGTACTCGCCGGAACCCTAACTTTGACCGGAATCTAATATCCCCACCAAATCAGGCACATGTAATCCTAATCAGTGCCAGAATTCTACCTCTACCGAAACACCTGCCATTGACATCGAACCTGCAAAATCATAACATAAATGTGTAGTTCAACAAAAAAAAAAAAACCCCCTGAATTATAGCCCTAAAAAAGCAAATCAATCAACATGGGTTAACTTTTTGTAACTGGATCAAAAATTGCATCCAAATCTATGGAAGGTACATAAATAATCCAAACCTGGAAGAGATTTAGGGCATCGTCGAGGAAGAAAGACATACGGGGAGAAGCAGCAACGTTGATCAGGGCTTCAATTGTTAGAGAAGCAACAACTTTGATTAGGGCTTCAATTATTAGAGAAGCCACGGTAAGGATAGGCATCTGCGATGGGAAAAAGGCGATGATGCAAGAAACCCTAAAAGTTATCTCCTTTGTTTTTGTTAGCGTGTTTGAGGAAACCGGAGGGATTCAAAATTTGAATCTCTCTATGAAAGTCAATTGGGCGCCCATTTTCCTTGAGAGTGATTGCTTTAAAGCTTCTTCTTTATATATGCAACACTGACACATAGGGTTTATTAAAAAACAAAATCTCAGAATTTGACACGTAGGATGAAATAAATAAGGGGGCTTGTGAAGGTGACACGTGTCTTGCAAAACTTTTCCTTTATTATAGTAGAGATATATATACTAGGTTATAACCCCGTGTATTACACGGGTTGAATAAATGAATTTTATATGCCAAATAATAAAACATTATTTTTTTAAAAGCCTCCTTTATTGTACGGGTTAAAGAAATGTAATTTTATATATTAAATAATAAAATAAGTTATAACTATAAGAACCATATGTATTGTACGGGTTGAATAAATGTAATATTATATACCAAATAATAAAAAAATTATATCTTTAAAACCATTGTATTACACGGGTTGAATAAATGTAATATTGTTTACCAAATAATAAAAAAAAGTTATATTTTTAAAAACCCCCGTGTATTACATGGGTTGAATAAATATGATTTTATATACCAAATAATAAAAAAATATATATTTAAAAAACTAACGGATTTGTTTATATTTAAAGTAGGATAAGATTGAATATTAATCTGAACTAACCGATTTTTTATATTTAAAGTAGGATAAGATTGAATATTAATCTTTATTTATTTAGTTAATATAAGATTGAAAAATCATATGATTGAATAGGTGGGAGGTTGTATGATGATAAATCGGTTAACCGTACTAAATGATAAAAATAACAGTGATTGTTGAACAAATTAATTAATCGAATTTAGCAGAAACATTTGTGATGTTAGGTGGATTTTTTTTAGTTATTTGAAAGTTAATATCAACTTTCATAAAAAATGTAATTTTTTCAACTTGTCGATAATTTAAGCTTCCATTCAACCCATAATACTTAACCAATCGGAATATTTAAGATTACTTAGATAAGTTGATTTTATTAACTATGTATTCTTATTAGATTTGATTAAATATTATTGATAATAAAAATTTGTATTAGATTAGATTTTAGATTTAATTAAATATTATTAATAATAAAAATTTGTATTAATTTAGATTAAATATTATTATTATTATTAGTATTATTAATAATTTTAATCAATTAAATGAGAGAATGACAAGTGTCCCAAAACATGTTTCTTTTATTATATAGTATAGATTTTTTTGGGGTATTGGTTTTAATAATCCCAAGTTTCACAATTTGGCCGGTAATAATCCCAACTTCAAAAATTGCCTACAACAGTCCCAACTTGTAAGATTTTGGCCACCAATGATCCTTGTCTAACTGGGTTATAACCCAGTTAGTTTTTTGATGTTTTGAGCGGCGGAGAAGGTCACTAGAGGTTGGAGATGACAAGTTGTGGTCTCCTTTGGTGGTTTCAGGGGTAAAGAAGGTCGTCAGAATAAGTTGCAGGTCACCGGATTGCGTAGATGGTGGAAATTTTAAACTTTTGAGAAGCGGATGAGATTATAGGAGGTCGGAGATGATTGGTGGTGGTCTCGTTTGGTGGTTTCAGGGGTAAAACGGGTCGCCGTAATAAGTTGCAGGTCACCAGCCCAACAAGGTTATAACCCAGATAGACAAGGATCATTGGTGGCCAAAATCTTACAAGTTGGGACTGTTGTAGGCAATTTTTAAAGTTGGGATTATTACCGGTCAATTAGTGAAACTTGAGATTATTAAAATCCAATACCCCTATTTTTTTTTCCTAAACGTGTTCCCTCAAAATCAACAAACTAATCAAAATAATATTCAAATCACATTTAATTAAAAACAATTACATTGGTTTATCATTCAATTTAATTAGATCACCACATCTAAAAATAACTAAACTTGTAGTTATCTATTCTATTATTTTATTAAAACTCTGAATATTACACATATTGCTGTATTTTTTAAAGTCATTTTGTGTGGTTATCTCTACTTGACAAAAATATATCAAATATTATGCTCAATACGTAGATTAATGGCGTTATGATTGATAACAACCGAATTCGTCTTATTTAGCCAATGATTTTCGTTTTAAATTAAGTCAACCAAGCTCTTGAACATTTTCAATATTTTAATTCTTCAAAATTTTAATTCTTAGATCTGATTTCAACTATGTAAAATCAATGTAAAAAGGTGTGTGACCATTGAAGAAAAACACATGAACCAGAGAATTGATCAAAACAAATTGTTTGGTTCAGGCCTACCACAAAAACACACTCAAAGAACACAACTCAAGAACCAGAGAATTGGCATTTTTCTTAAAACTTTCTGCCCCTTCATTCATGTAACATCTTGTATTTTTCAAACACATTTATAAACGCTTTGAATTATTTAATATTTTCATTTTATTTGCAATAATTTTTGGTGCA
Organism: Helianthus tuberosus; assembly: GCA_030545235.1. Classification (NCBI taxonomy): domain Eukaryota; kingdom Viridiplantae; phylum Streptophyta; class Magnoliopsida; order Asterales; family Asteraceae; genus Helianthus; species Helianthus tuberosus. The sequence continues at coordinate 168,692,449 of CM060432.1, read as the reverse complement.
AAATATACTAAGTAAATTAATAAAATTATTCAAAATTTTAAAATATTACGAAACAAAGTTTAAAAAAAATATATAATAAATTCTATTGTTGACCTTTTCTTTAGATTTTGAAGTTTTAATATTATGTATATCTTCGAAACGATGCATGACAGTTTTTAGCAAAGTCTGTTGGAAAGCAACAGAGGTTTTTAACAGTCGATAGACAACTGCCTGGAATATCATAAGCAAACGACACACATGTGACCATTGTTCAATCAAACACCGTCCGACAGTTTGAAAGTTTAACAAATTGTTCAGTTTTAGGTTTTTAACTTTCAAAACTTGCAAATTTCGACCGTTTATGAAGAATCAGTCGTTTCGGTTTTCAATCAGGTTTCAGGTAACGAAGACTCGAGATCCAACATCGTACAATCGAAAATAAGACAGAAATAAAATCTTTTTGGCTTTTATAAAGTTTATATTAAAACACACCTAAAATCTTTTTGGAATTTTTTTGAATATTTCAAATGTAAAGACAGAAAGCAGTAAATAAATATATACAAAGGTGCAGAAACTGAAAGCAGTAAATAAATATTTACAGACATTCTTTTTACGAGTTTCGAGGGTAAGAGAATCATATCAGTGTACGGTCATGCCAAAACGCTCTTGTTTGTTCAATTAGTTAACATTTAGATAAGCATCCTATAACGATTATCGGTATTGTTGTCCACATAAGCTCAACTTATCATTTGTAATCATGGCGCGGGGACACGTTAAGGTATGATTTATACTTACCGACCGGTGTTCATCCACATCACGACACATTCCCGTATCAAGGTATGCACGAGGGTTCATCTTACCGGTGAGTATACCGATTATCATCTGTTTGACCGTATATGATGTGAGATTCTCACTTATTTTGATTGAAAACAAGCCCTATGTGATAGAATCACTTATTAATGAGGAACTTGATTTTCATATGCATGAAGGCACAGGAGCAAGTCCGTGAACAGGTCAGTACTTTCGTACAGCAGAGAGACGAACTTGACTCCCGGATAAATGTGATATATTATCACTTATTTGATTGGACATGTGATTGTTGATGACTTATTGAGGTCGAATGCAATATGTACACGTATGTATGGTATCATGGAAGATCTAGACTTGCGTCCCCGTTATAATTTTTCGGTAAAAGATACAACCATGATACCCAGATGATAAGCAGCATAAAGACCGAATATCTCAGAACCTCGGCAATCTCTCAAACGAAATTTCGGTACTAAGACCATATGCCAATGAATGGTTCCCACCTGGTCTTCAGTCGATTTAAGTTTATATCACCCTGCACACTTTAAAATGATTGTGAGCCTACCGATACATCTTATATAGAGCTGCTTATCGTTTTTCATTTAAGGGTTTAAAGAGGTTTGGATAGACCACTGATGTACTATCATTTTCTCTTTAGCTCGCCAGGAAACTCATTTTTGTTTTTCTATTGTTTTTGTGTTTTTGAAATTTTTCAATGTTTTTGGATTTTCAAATTTATTTTTCAAACACATTTATAAACGCTTTGAATTATTTAATATTTTCATTTTATTTGCAATAATTTTTGGTGCAAAATATACTAAGTAAATTAATAAAATTATTCAAAATTTTAAAATATTACGAAACAAAGTTTAAAAAAAATATATAATAAATTCTATTGTTGACCTTTTCTTTAGATTTTGAAGTTTTAATATTATGTATATCTTCGAAACGATGCATGACAGTTTTTAGCAAATCTGTTGGAAAGCAACAGAGGTTTTTAACAGTCGATAGACAACAGTGGTTTGGTTATCAACATAATGGAATTCTTATTGACTAAACCTATTGACAATTAGTTTATATCAATTTTGAAAGTCTGCACTAATTATTTTTTTACTTTCTATTAATATGTGTTATGCATGGTTTTCAAAGAAACAACCCGTGTTTGCACACGGGTCTTACCGCTAGTACATATAATTGTAGGTCCCTCGGAGGATGAGGTTAAACCTTATCCTTGTTATGTTTAACACACTAGCAAGTGCGGAATCCAAGCTAGAATGCAAACCGGTAGTTTATATGAGAACACAAGCTACAAAGAGAAAGGTAGACACACGAGATCTCAAAGTTTTCTCTTGTATTTCAGCGGACACGGTTACAGCCCTTGACCAAACTGAAAATACGCTCTCTACAAGACTAAGTTCACTCACATCTCACACTTAATGAAGTGAACACATTACATGAGTATATATATCCATCACAGCTCGTCTGGTCGAAGGATCAGATAGCCTGATCGAAGGATCATCTATCGATCTGAAACCTATCGAAGGATCCACATATACCTCGAAGGATGATATCCTTCGAGGTCCATCTATATCCATCGAAGGTTTATCCTTCGAGTTCATCGAAGGATATAAACAATCCTTCGATGACTCATCCTTCGACACAAACATCTTACAAACCATGTTCTAACTGTTTGGTCAAGTCAAACCAGGAGGATGGTTGACTTGGTCAAACTTACATCGAACACATATAATAACAAACCTAAGACGTAACTCAGACTAACACAAGACATCGTTTTGTATCATGACAAAATACAGACAAAGTACAGACACAAGTGCACCAACAAACTCCCCCTTGGCTGTAGCTTTGTCTCGATTTTCGTGTCTTCAAGTCTTTGACGTCCTTTCAAGTCTTCAATGTCGGAGGATCTTTAAAGTCTTCACGTCTTGAGAGCAGAAAGTTGTAACGACTCTCATCAAAAGTCATAATTATTAAATTAATTTGACCAATAGGAAACTCTAATTGAGACACCCAAGTGATTCTGTGCAAACCCTAGAATTATCATAATTTTCAGAATCAGGATTAGGGCCCCTAAAACTCAGGGGGGGCATTCCCTACTTGATGATTATCTATATTTGCGTGTTCAGAAAGTTGAAATTAATAATATCGTCGACTCAGCAGGCCTACTCCCACGCGTGGCTACCCTATAGTGATTTGCTGTCTCATACGGACCGTAACATTGATAACCTTACGGACCGTAAGCTATCATACGGACCGTAACATTGGCAGCCTTACGGTCCGTAAGCTAGGCAGATTTCGTGTATAAATAGCAGGCTGTGGCACTTGATTTCTGGTGTTCAAACGACGAAAGAATTCGTCCAATTCTTCGATATATCGTCTGTTTACTTCAATTAACACACACGAATCTTCAATTAAGTATAGCGGGGTGCTGCAGAACAGGGTATTAACTTAATCGCTATTACGATTCATTGTCCGATCGATCCATATATCCAATGAATGTTTAAGTGCCGCCCACATTAGGGTTATACTTTATCGTTCGTCATTAATTTAACGGATTGTCGTTAATTCGATAGGTAAAGTATTATACTTTGTCGTTCGTCGTTAATTCGACGGATCATCGTTAATTCGATGTATGAAGTATTGCACTTTGTCATTTGTTGTGAGAATATGATCTCGTGAGTTATCGTAAAATGCTATATTAAGTTACTTACCTAGTTCATGTGCATTAGGTTAAAAAGGCTAATCACTAGGCTAGGCTCTGCTCAAATTAAATCTGCAATATATCAAGGATTATCTGTAGACTAAGCTTTGCCCGTAGAAATCTGCAATGTGAGTTCATTTCTCTTTTCTCACAGTTTGTGAGTCCATTATATTTTCTCACAGTTTTATCACATTTTTGTGAAACAATTATATTTACAAAGATTTTACAGAATCTTAAATAATTACCAGTTATACTTACAGTGATTAAGTTTTTATATTAACTGCTGGTATGAAAGATTTATATATTATTTGATTCTCATTATTATTTGCCAGAAAGTTAGTTAATATTATCATGATTACAATAACAGTGGAAAATTATGCATTTTACTAAGATTATATTTTAGTCTTAGTCACGTTAAAATATTAAATAATGATATTACAATTATTTAATTAACATATTTGATAAGTATAGTAATTTGATATAAATTGAGATATGTCATTTTCTGGATTAAATGGTTTTATGCCAAAAGTAATATATTTGATAAAGAAATGTCACGGGACATCATTATGTCTGAAGACACGGGTTGAGAGAATGATCAACAGTGTTATGAATAGAAATTACTAGTTGAAAGAATGATCAACAGTAATATAATCTAAGTTACTAGTTGAAAGAATGATCAACAGTGACAGGACCGAAAACACTAGTTGAAAGAATGATCAACAGTGTTATAGAATCACTAGTTGAAAGAATGATCAACAGTGATATGACCAGAATCATTAATTGAAAGAATAATCAATATTGATATGATTATAGTCACAGGAATCGCCTAGTGGCAGATAAATTAAATAATAGTCAAATACATTTATTTGATGAATTCACTATCGGACTAAAGTGAAGTCAATAAATTGATATGATTACTATCACATTGGAACTGTCATTATTTGACAAATACTGAGTGAATTGGGTAAATATAAAAACCTTAATACTGTAAGGTATAACAATATGTTTATAAAATGGAATGAATTCACTCAGTGTTATCGTTGACAAAACCTTTTTAAAACATTTTTCAGGTAAGTGGAATAAGAGCTGGATACGACACTGAAAGGCTTCAAGAAGTGGCTTATTTTATTTAAATCAAATTAAGAAATATTGTAAACAAAATTCACTTTATAAAATATGGGTTTATCCCATCTCTTTCAATAAAATCCGGTGTTTTCTAAACTCTGATATTTTTCCTAACTCACGGTCCTGATGAAATTTCCGCTGCAATGTTTTTAAAATAATCACCGGTACCGCTGGACTGTTCACGGCACCCGATTCCGTCCAGGGTGGGTCGGGGGTCGTGACAGAAGGTGGTATCAGAGCCAAACTCAAAGAGCCACTTGTTTAAGCTGATTAGGTATTCTTTTTAATACCTAAACTTAAACAATAAAGTTAGGAAACTGATACAAATTAACATATGTGTTACATATGAATATATATATGTCAATATGCACATATAATATCCTGGAAGTATTGTTTTGTTTTAACTATTCTGTGATGTTAATATGTGAAAAGGTTTGCAATTCAGATGTCGAATGAAGTACCACATAATCCAGAAGTTCATGTTAATAATGAAAATCCTTTGGATAAAAATGCTATAGAAAATCTAATAGCCTAAGGAATAGCTAATGCTTTACCTTCAATAATTAAAGCTGTTAAAAATACCGTAGAACCTACCAAAGTTGTGAGTAGCAAGCATACTCGTGACGATGGTTTTAGCCATAGTGTCAATGGAGGTAATGATGATATTATCAAAACCCCATTTCCCAAGAAAAAGAAGGCGATGACTTTCGGGTGTACCTACAAAGAATTTCTAGCTTGTAAACCAACTGAGTTCGCCGGCAGTGAAGGAGCCACAGCTGCTCTGCGATGGTTGGAAAAGACGGAAGCTGTTCTTACAATCAGCAAATGTGCCGAAGAAGATAAGGTGATGTATGCATCTAATCTCTTTAAGGAAGAAGCTTTAGAATGGTGGAATACAATTCTTCAGGCAAAAGGAAGTGGTATGGCTTATGCCATGAACTGGGAAAAATTCAAGGAAATGACAGAAAGGAAATTCTGTCCTCCTTATGAAAAGGAACGAATAGCTAACAAGTTCCTAAATCATAAAATGATAGATGTGAATTGTCGTGAATATACGACAACGTTCTTCGAATATGCAAGAATGGTACCAACTCTGGCTTCGCCAGAACCTGTACTTATTTCTCGTTATATTTGGGGATTAGTTAGCGAAATTCGAGACATAGTTAAGGCCACTAGACCACAGAATATTGAAGAAGCAGTCGAGTTAGCTAACATGCTGACAGATGGACTAATTCGCACAAGAGAAGAAAACAAGAAGAAAGAGTTAGCCCAGAAAATTTCCCAAGAATTCTACAAAAAGACAGGAACTGAACCGTTACTGGAGCAACCTATCTGCAGAAGCTGTAACAAAAAGCATTCAGAAAAATGCCGTTTTAGGAGAACATCCTACTGTAAATTCTGCAAGATGACCGGGCATATAGAGGAAGAGTGTAGAAGGAAAACTACTGTTTGTTTCAATTGCGGAGAAACAGGACACATTAAACCATATTGCCCAAAACTAACCAAAGCACTTGACAACAAGGCCAGAACAACAGACGAAGCTAAAAAGAATGAGCGAGCATTCGTACTTACTACGCAAGAAGCGGAAATAATTCCAGACGTAGTCGCTGATATGTAGTATCTAAGTTAAGTTATTATTTGACCCTAGTACAAATAAAAGTTTATAAATAAATACATTCTGTCAAAGTACTTCATCTATTCAAAACCATAACAGAATTGTTTGGTTTTTACTTTCACTGAATCATTTATTTGGTCACGATCACCTTGCGGTGACGTTTTCACAAAAAAAAAAATTGAAGCTTGTGCTAATCTCCTTGCATACGGGTTTAATTATTCATTTCTATTGAATCCGTTTTGCTGGTTTATTCTATAAAATCGATCTTAACACAATCATGTGCTAAGATAATGATACACAATTTCATTTCATATTTCAGTGTATCTCTTAAAGATTTTTATATCAGCAATCGAGCGTTTCGTAATCCTTATTGTTTTATCATCTTTGATCGAAAAACATTATTCAAGTATTTCGATTTCAATCTTACTCGATTTATTCGAAACATTCGGATTTACTTCATTTGATTTAAAGCATGGTGAAATTCGTTTCATTCACCACTATTATTTTCAATTCCTATGACACCTTGTGGTGGCATTTTCTTTAAATTTGAATCTTGAGATAATCTCATTTTCACTCCTGATGAACGAATTTTAATTTCTGTTGATTCATCATCTTAAACAGTCTTAATACAATTATGTGTTAAGATAAGTGTACACAAATTCATATCATATTCCGGTGTACCTCTTAACGTTTCTTTCATCCTTTATCGAAAATTCTAAAAATTTCATTTGGTCTTATCATTTGAAAATCCTATTCGAACTGAATATCCAAAATTTCTTCATTTGAGCTTTCAGTTGATTACACGGTGAAATTGTTTAGTCACCGTAATTATTGAATTATTTCAATCCTTACGACACCTTGTGGCGTCGTTATAAATTTGTAGCTTGAGCTAATCATAAGCATACGAATCTTTCAAAATCACGTATGTATTTCGTTTGATTCATCATTGAAAAATAGTCTTGATGCAATTATGTATTAAGACAATGATACACTAAACTCTATTGTATTCCAGTGTATCCTTGCAAATTCAATAATGACAAAACCCTGATTTTTCTCTTGTTATGATTCGATAGTTGACAAAATATTTTCGTGCTTCTATTTTCATTTTGAACTTGTTGATTCTGAGTCTTCTTCAGTTGCCAATCAAAGTAAGCTTTCTTTTGACAAAAGAATTTTTATTTGATTCTAAAAATTCTTTACATTCATTCTAAATATCTATTTGATCACATATCTTTTGACTTGAAAATAGTCACATTGGAAATTATATCATTTCATCTCATTCGTTTGACATCGATTTCTTGAATTTATTCAGTTGAACCTTTGAAATCTTACCTATTGTACAAACTCATATTCACAAAAATTCGATTCTGTGTCATCTACCTTAATATTGTTTTTATTGACTAGAATATGACATAAGTCTAAAAGAAATATCATAACCCAAATACACTTGGAAGCTGGAACCTGAGATGAAGAAAATATATTCCTACTTATTCCAGCAAATCTCGAGGACGAGATTTTTATTAAGGTGGGGAGAATGTAACGACTCTCATCAAAAGTCATAATTATTAAATTAATTTGACTAATAGGAAACTCTAATTGAGACACCCAAGTGATTCTGTGCAAACCCTAGAATTATCATAATTTTCAGAATCAGGATTAGGGCCCCTAAAACTCAGGGGGGGCATTCCCTACTTGATGATTATCTATATTTGCGTGTTCAGAAAGTTGAAATTAATAATATCGTCGACTCAGCAGGCCTACTCCCACGCGTGGCTACCCTATAGTGATTTGCTGTCTCATACGGACCGTAACATTGATAACCTTACGGACCGTAAGCTATCATACGGACCGTAACATTGGCAGCCTTACGGTCCGTAAGCTAGGCAGATTTCGTGTATAAATAGCAGGCTGTGGCACTTGATTTCTGGTGTTCAAACGACGAAAGAATTCGTCCAATTCTTCGATATATCGTCTGTTTACTTCAATTAACACACACGAATCTTCAATTAAGTATAGCGGGGTGCTGCAGAACAGGGTATTAACTTAATCGCTATTACGATTCATTGTCCGATCGATCCATATATCCAATGAATGTTTAAGTGCCGCCCACATTAGGGTTATACTTTATCGTTCGTCATTAATTTGACGGATTGTCGTTAATTCGATAGGTAAAGTATTATACTTTGTCGTTCGTCGTTAATTCGACGGATCATCGTTAATTCGATGTATGAAGTATTGCACTTTGTCATTTGTTGTGAGAATATGATCTCGTGAGTTATCGTAAAATGCTATATTAAGTTACTTACCTAGTTCATGTGCATTAGGTTAAAAAGGCTAATCACTAGGCTAGGCTCTGCTCAAATTAAATCTGCAATATATCAAGGATTATCTGTAGACTAAGCTTTGCCCGTAGAAATCTGCAATGTGAGTTCATTTCTCTTTTCTCACAGTTTGTGAGTCCATTATATTTTCTCACAGTTTTATCACATTTTTGTGAAACAATTATATTTACAAAGATTTTACAGAATCTTAAATAATTACCAGTTATACTTACAGTGATTAAGTTTTTATATTAACTGCTGGTATGAAAGATTTATATATTATTTGATTCTCATTATTATTTGCCAGAAAGTTAGTTAATATTATCATGATTACAATAACAGTGGAAAATTATGCATTTTACTAAGATTATATTTTAGTCTTAGTCACGTTAAAATATTAAATAATGATATTACAATTATTTAATTAACATATTTGATAAGTATAGTAATTTGATATAAATTGAGATATGTCATTTTCTGGATTAAATGGTTTTATGCCAAAAGTAATATATTTGATAAAGAAATGTCACGGGACATCATTATGTCTGAAGACACGGGTTGAGAGAATGATCAACAGTGTTATGAATAGAAATTACTAGTTGAAAGAATGATCAACAGTAATATAATCTAAGTTACTAGTTGAAAGAATGATCAACAGTGACAGGACCGAAAGCACTAGTTGAAAGAATGATCAACAGTGTTATAGAATCACTAGTTGAAAGAATGATCAACAGTGATATGACCAGAATCAATAATTGAAAGAATAATCAATATTGATATGATTATAGTCACAGGAATCGCCTAGTGGCAGATAAATTAAATAATAGTCAAATACATTTATTTGATGAATTCACTATCAGACTAAAGTGAAGTCAATAAATTGATATGATTACTATCACATTGGAACTGTCATTATTTGACAAATACTGAGTGAATTGGGTAAATATAAAAACCTTAATACTGTAAGGTATAACAATATGTTTATAAAATGGAATGAATTCACTCAGTGTTATCGTTGACAAAACCTTTTTAAAACATTTTTCAGGTAAGTGGAATAAGAGCTGGATACGACACTGAAAGGCTTCAAGAAGTGGCTTATTTTATTTAAATCAAATTAAGAAATATTGTAAACAAAATTCACTTTATAAAATATGGGTTTATCCCATCTCTTTCAATAAAATCCGGTGTTTTCTAAACTCTGATATTTTTCCTAACTCACGGTCCTGATGAAATTTCCGCTGCAATGTTTTTAAAATAATCACCGGTACCGCTGGACTGTTTACGGCACCCGATTCCGTCCAGGGTGGGTCGGGGGTCGTGACAAAAGTGTACCAACAAACTCCCCGTTTCATGTAGGAAGTGTGTTGACAAACTCCCCCTTAACACAAGCTCCCCCTTGATTTATACTTGTGAAATACTTGTTCTTTATGAATTGAGATCCTTGTGGTGTTGATGATGGCCAGCGGCAACTCGATCATCTTCATCACTTGAGTGCCTTCACGTCGTGTCTTCATTCCGAAGCTTGTCATCGACCATGTTCTCCTTGCCTTTAGAATCTGCACATGCAAGAAATCTAAACGCGTAATGAGAACAACTGCCTGGAATATCATAAGCAAACGACACACATGTGACCATTGTTCAATCAAACACCGTCCGACAGTTTGAAAGTTTAACAAATTGTTCAGTTTTAGGTTTTTAACTTTCAAAACTTGCAAATTTCGACCGTTTATGAAGAATCAGTCGTTTCGGTTTTCAATCAGGTTTCAGGTAACGAAGACTCGAGATCCAACATCGTACAATCGAAAATAAGACAGAAATAAAATCTTTTTGGCTTTTATAAAGTTTATATTAAAACACACCTAAAATCTTTTTGGAATTTTTTGAATATTTCAAATGTAAAGACAGAAAGCAGTAAATAAATATATACAAAGGTGCAGAAACTGAAAGCAGTAAATAAATATTTACAGACATTCTTTTTACGAGTTTCGAGGGTAAGAGAATCATATCAGTGTACGGTCATGCCAAAACGCTCTTGTTTGTTCAATTAGTTAACATTTAGATAAGCATCCTATAACGATTATCGGTATTGTTGTCCACATAAGCTCAACTTATCATTTGTAATCATGGCGCGGGGATACGTTAAGGTATGATTTATACTTACCGACCGGTGTTCATCCACATCACGACACATTCCCGTATCAAGGTATGCACGAGGGTTCATCTTACCGGTGAGTATACCGATTATCATCTGTTTGACCGTATATGATGTGAGATTCTCACTTATTTTGATTGAAAACAAGCCCTATGTGATAGAATCACTTATTAATGAGGAACTTGATTTTCATATGCATGAAGGCACAGGAGCAAGTCCGTGAACAGGTCAGTACTTTCGTACAGCAGAGAGACGAACTTGACTCCCGGATAAATGTGATATATTATCACTTATTTGATTGGACATGTGATTGTTGATCACTTATTGAGGTCGAATGCAATATGTACACGTATGTATGGTATCATGGAAGATCTAGACTTGCGTCCCCGTTATAATTTTTCGGTAAAAGATACAACCATGATACCCAGATGATAAGCAGCATAAAGACCGAATATCTCAGAGCCTCGGCAATCTCTCAAACGAAATTTCGGTACTAAGACCATATGCCAATGAATGGTTCCCACCTGGTCTTCAGTCGATTTAAGTTTATATCACCCTGCACACTTTAAAATGATTGTGAGCCTACCGATACATCTTATATAGAGCTGCTTATCGTTTTTCATTTAAGGGTTTAAAGAGGTTTGGATAGACCACTGATGTACTATCATTTTCTCTTTAGCTCGCCAGGAAACTCATTTTTGTATTTCTATTGTTTTTGTGTTTTTGAAATTTTTCAATGTTTTTGGATTTACTCCCCCTAAAATCAATAAACTAAGACAAATTTAAAACACAAAGATATTTACAAAAATGATTTTCCGATGTTGGTTTTACTCTTGCTTGACCTTAATGCCGTTTACCAATAATAAATAGTCAAATCTTGATTTGTCAAATGCTTTGGTAAAAAGGTCGGCACGTTGGTCATCGGTGTGGACGTAAGTAACATCGATTAGCCTTTTCTCAAAGCAATCACGTATGAAGTGATACTTAATTTCGTTGTGCTTAGTCTTTGAATGCTGCACAGGATTTCTAGTGATCTGTAAGGCAGCAGAATTATCAACGTAAATAGGAGTAGTTAGGAATTCAAAACCGTAGTCGCGCATTTGTTGTTGGATCCATAGGACTTGGGAGCAACAACTTGAGGCAGCAATGTATTCAGCTTCGCATGTTGATGTAGCGACGCACGTCTGCTTCTTGCACTGCCATGTGACTAAGCGATTTCCCAAAAACTGACATCCAGCCGTTGTGGATTTGCCGTCGATTTTGCATCCGCCAAAATAAGAATCACTGAATGCGATCAAGTCAAAGTTATTATCCCTAGGGTACCATAGACCGGTGTCAGGGCAACCCTTCAAATAACGAAAAATCCTTTTTACAGCTGCAAGATGTGAGGCCTTCGGGTTGACTTGATATCTGGCAAGCAGGCACGTTGGGTACATTATATCTGGTCTTGATGCTGTGAGGTACATAAGAGATCCGATCATCGCGCGGTAGTATGAGGGGCTAACAGCTTCACCCTTCAAGTCTGGAGTAATTCCGTGATTTTGCGGCAATGGGGTACCGATGGGCGTTGCATCAGACATCTGGAACCGGCTCAAGATGTCACCAACATATTTAGTCTGATGGATGAATATCCCAGATTCAGTTTGTTGCACTTGTAGGCCCAAAAAGAAGGTCATTTCCCCCATAGCACTCATCTCGAATTTATCCTGCATAATGCGCTCGAAATTCCTACACAAAACATCATTAGTAGAACCAAAAATAATATCATCAACGTATACCTGAACCAGTAGAAGATCTCCATCTTGTTCTTTGATGAAAAGAGTACAATCGATAAGACCTCTGCGAAATCCATTCTCCAGCAAATAATTAGATAAGGTTGCATACCAAGCTCGCGGTGCTTGATGTAGACCATATAGAGCTTTGTTGAGCAACCAAACCCGATCGGGATGGATAGGATCTTCAAAACCTGGAGGCTGTTCGACGTACACCTCTTCTTCCACCACACCATGTAAGAATGCACTTTTCACGTCCATCTGGTATACCTTGAAACCTTTGAATGAGGCATAAGCCAGAAAGATCCGAATTGCTTCTAGACGTGCAACAGGTGCATACACTTCGTTGTAGTCGATCCCTTCTATCTGACGAAAACCTTGAACGACTAGCCTTGCTTTGTTTCGAATAACGACTCCACGGTCATCCTTTTTGCATTTAAACACCCAACGGGTACCAATCTTCTTGTAACCAGCAGGTTTCTCTACGAGTTTCCAGACACCAAGCTTCTGGAATTGTTGCAATTCTTCCTGCATTGCTTCAACCCAAGAGTTATCTTTCAAAGCTTCTTTCCAAGTTCTTGGCTCTTCCTGTGAGACATAACACGCGAAGGACCAATCATTTTGTTGACCAGATTCTCGGATAGCTGCATACATGCCTGCATTGTTGTTGTTTCGCAACATGTTTCTTGTTTGAACGCCACTTTGTACATTTCCGATGATGTTTTGTTGAGGATGGGTATTGTGAATCCTTGTTTCTGGATTATCTTGAACTGGAATGTTTGTACCCAGATTGTTGAGATTGAGATCAACAACCAATTCAATGCCCGGAATTGACGAAGAGGATGATGCAGTAGCTTCAGCTGTTCTAGGGGCGTCCACTGGAGGAGTACCCTCTGAAGTACCATGAACTGCTGTTGTAGGAGCTTCTTGATCTGCATCGAGAAATTCATCATCCTCTGAAGATTCGTTCAATTCGGTAGCATCGTGAAAATCCTCATTGTCGAGAGCATTATTGTTCACTGAAGAAGGTTCTTGATTGACAATAATTGGACGAACCAACGGTGAATCTGTTGCGTTGTCACTCTCGAAAAACATCCTTGCCGCATCGTTTTCTTCAACTGCTTCAACATTGATCGAATTGAAAAAGTCATCGTACTCAAACATCCAAGGCTGACCAGGATTTCTGACTGGTAAAGTGTGCCTTTGTACTCTGACTTCAGACCATTCCTTGACCCTTTTAGTCTCTAGATTCCAGACTCTTAAGTTTGGGGTGGAATACCCAAGAAAGTATCCTTCAATTGCTTTAGCCCCAATCTTTCCATTAGGATTGATTAGTGTGCACGGAGCTCCAAACGGTTCAAGATATGACAAATCTGGTTTCCGTTTGTTAATAAGCTCAAAGCAGGTCTTGTTGTGCCTTTTGACTGTAAGGACTCGGTTCAACGTATAACATGCAGAGGCCACAGCTTCAGTCCAGAATGGAATCGGCAATTGTGACTCTACCAACATAGTCCTAGCAGTCTCGATCAATGTGCGGTTCTTACGTTCAGCGACACCATTTTGTTGAGGAGTGTAGGCCGCACTAAATTCGTGAAGAATACCTTTTGAAGTGCAAAACTCCGCCATGGCATGATTTTTGAATTCAGTACCATTGTCGCTACGTATCCGCCTAACCTTCAACTTATATAGATTCTCAATCTGAATGATCAAGTTTTTGATAATACCGAAGGTTTCACTCTTATGTGCCATGAACGCCACCCAAGAAAATCTTGAATAATCATCAGTTATCACGAGGCAGTATTGATCATTCCTAATACTTTTGTGCTTGACAGGACCGAACAAATCCATGTGCAAACGTTCAAGAGGAACAACCACCGTGTTGATTTTCTTTGTCGGGTGTCGCTTCTTCGTTTGTTTTCCTTTTTGGCACGAAACACAGACGTCTTGAAGATGAAAGTTTTTAAGAGGAACACCATTCACTAATTCATTTGACACCAAATGATTCATTTTGCGTAAGTGAATGTGACCCATTCGTCTGTGCCAAGAGATTGAGTCTTTTTCTGTGGCTTTGGAAACGAAACAGGTTGCTTGTGCAGACGTTGTGATAGCTTGGCTCATATCAAGGACATACAAGTCATTTATCCTTGGAGCAGATAAGAGAATCCATTCTTTCGGAATTTTGAAGCCGGGTTTCAGCACATAACATCCATTTGCATCAAAGTGTACTGAGAACTGCTTATCACAAATTTGAGAAACACTAAGAAGATTGTGATCAAGTTGTTGTACGAAGTTGATCTTATCAAAGCTAACAACCCCGTTGGAAATCATTCCTTCACCCATAATATATCCGCCTTTATCTCCAGCAAAAGCAACATAACCTCCTCTAATAGATTTGACGTCGTAGAGAAGCTTCATGTCGCCTGTCATGTGCCTGGATGCCCCACTATCAACAATCCAATGACTACTGATAGTTCCTCCTGGAACACCCTGCACATGAACTCACATGATTAGTTGGAGATGGGGACCCAAGCCATTGTGGTCTTGGGTCTTCCATTTTCATCAACAACAATAACTTCTATTCTTTGATGATTCATAAATTGTGATGGTCCCTCTGAACTTGTGATCAATTTAGGTTTCCATGTCTGTTGAGTTTTACCAGTTTGATTGTTTGACAATTTAACTTCGTGATTGTTCGAAGTTTTTGAAAATTTTGAGTTTTCTGGCTTAATTGAAACAGATTGTTTTCGAACCACATCAGTTTTAAGTGCCTTTTCAATCACCTTGACTTGTTGGCGTTTCTGTTTCTTTTCCCTTTCTCTTACAAGTCGGGGATCTTGTTTTACAGAAACAGATCGCTTTTGGTGATTGCGTTCACAGGGATCATCATCCTTTGCTTTCAACTTATGAAGATACGGGCAATTTCGAATGATATGCCCAATTTCACCACATTCAAAACATGATCTTCGTTCAACAAACCCCGAAGTATCATGTGATCGTCTTGCCGATAATGATGAACTTTGTGACCCCGAGGTACTTGGTTTTGAACTACTTGGTTCATTTCTTTTCAACACTGTTGCTTGTTTAACAAAATCCAAGTTAGATTTGTTTTCAAAAGTTTCGATTTTGTCCGTTCCCTTTGATTTCACAAAGTTCACATTCTTGTTCTTCTTTTGATTTGGCTTCTTTTGACTTTGAGCCGGCAATTTTCCTTTTTGTTTGTTATGATTTTGCTGCCTTTTCTCTGTTGGTAATTTCTGATGCCAAATTGTTTTCTAACTTCAGCCTTTGGGATGGGAGGGCACTGTGTTACCACAACGTGTGATCCTTTCTTACCCAGAAATTTACTTGTCGAATTTTTAAAAACTTTACTGATTAAGGATTGATTTACATTCTTAATCGGAAAATCTTTGTCAGAATAAATTTTATTATCACCAACAAGAGTATACAGCAAATCCACACTCTCCGACTCTTGTGCAGACAAGGACTCGATTGCAACAGTCTTAGCGGGTTTTGCAGGAGGATCACACAGAATATGATTCTCAAGAGGTATGTCCTCTTCTTTTATCACCGCATCAGACTTTGCTGAATCAGTATCATCAGATTCATCATCAGAAGAATCAGCATCCTCAATAACAACTGGAGGATCCTGATTCTGTTCAGCAGAAGACACACATGTATCTGCTGACACATCCGAATCTGATGATACTTCTTTCTTGTATCCGAGTCCTGTTGCAAATTCATTAACATCTAGAGGAACAGATGGTTCAAAGAAAGTTCTATCCTCCTCGTCAGGCATGGCATCATAATTGTGTCTCACAGGTGGTGGACATTTCTTGTATCCAATGCATGTGACATCCCGTTTCTCTTTCTGTACGTCAATGATGTGATCCAACACATAGCTAGAGCTCAAATAACTGTCTAGCTTAAGTTGGATCGCCTCACTTTCAGTTTTGACACAAGCCATTTCCTTTTGCATTACCTCAAGGCGAGTTATATACAAATTAATGTCAGTTTGTTTTCTGGAAACCATTTTTGTTAGCTCGGTTTTATCTTTCTTTAATTTCTCAATTACCGATTTAAACTCCTTTTCATGGTTTTCATAAAACATGTTGGCTTCAGTGCACTTCGAGAGATCCACGGTCAATTTCTGATTGTGGATGAATGTCACATCATATTTCTCTTGCAAAGCCTCGTGTTTGCTTTGCAATTCACACCACTTATCATTCAATGAAACATGTTTGTCTTGCAAGTCAAACAAACTAGCTTGTAAAGCATCATGTTTGCCTTGCAACTCAGACATGTTTGCCTCTAAATCAGCACATTTAACATTTAAACTATCACAGTTATCACAACTAACAGCAATGGGTTCATCGACACATACCTGACTTGATGAACTGTCGACATTAGCCATAAAGGCTGAATGGAGAGAAGACGAAGAATAAGCAGCTTGATCCACCAAAATAGATCTTCTATCAGTTCCTGCTGCAGCTTCCTCCAAAAGCTCATCAATATTTGCATCGACTGACGCACTTGATGTCTCATCCACATGATCATCACCTGAACTTGAGGATTCTTCATCCGAACTTCTACTATAACCGGAGCTGTCTTCATCTTCAGAAGATTCATCACCATTGGTGGAAGATTCTCCACCACTGGCGTGTTTAAGATCCTTGACAACTTCAGCAAAACAAGCTGTTCCATCTGGAGCATCATTTCCCAACTGAAGCGACCAATCACAACCTTCATCTACTTGAACCACAAGTGCCTGGTTGGCATTAGATGGTCCTGCTTGACTCTGTTGTTGACAGGCACCAATGTGCGCTCATTGTTCCTTACTTGGTTCTGATTTGCCCTGTTGCCTTGACCTCTGAAAGGATTTTGGTTTCCATGTTGAGATGGCCTCGTACATTCACGTTTGAAATGACCACGTTCACCACAATTGAAGCACTTAACAGCCTGCTTATCAAACCCATACTTGGTGTCTTTCTTGCTTTCCAAGCTGGTTCTGCCAGTTCTTTCCATGAAATCCTTTGCTCGCCTAACAGCACTGGCAAAGGCCCACTTGATGTCCATCATCTCCATCTCCTCTTTATCGATCTGCTGATAGTCTTCTTGAGTCAGATTAATGTTGCCAATCTGACCTTCCACTAATCCACAGTATGCGCTCACCAAAGTGTTTAGAAGCTCCATATGTTCTTTTGCTACTTCAACACTGACTTTAGAGAAACTTGAGGTGTCGAGCCGTACTGTATTTGGCTTTGATTGCTGACTAGCAGATGATGTGCTTCCATAACATGCTTGCTGTTGAGGAGGAAGTGGATTCCCGTATAAATCTGTTGGTCCGGTAGATCGAACAGGTAATGGATTTCCGAACATATCAGTTGCTCTGGTAGGTCGTTGGCTTTGCTGTTGTGGTACTGGTTGAGGGACTGGTTCAAGCGGATTTCCATACATGTCTGTTGTTGGAGGAGGCTTGACCGGAACTTGGATAGGATTGCCATACATGTCAGTGCTAGACACAAACGCTGTTTGAATTGGAGCGTGTGAAGAAGGTTTTGTAGAAGTGCTAGAAGTTCCATAATACATTTCAGGATTTTGTGGCACTGGAACTCTTTTCGCCTTGAGAGTTTCTTCCTGATTCTTGTTTTACAGGAGTTGAACAAAGTCATTGAAGTTTGTTGTAGCTAAAGTGCCATTGTACTTCATGATTTCCAAGAAAGTATTCCATTGAGGTGGCAGTGCATCTGCAAACTTTTTCACTACCTCTGCTGAAGTTGTTACAACCCCAATATTTGCCAATTCAGTCAGCAAATGATTAAATCGACTTGTCAAATCTCCTAAAGATTCATTCTCCATACAAGTAAAACCATCAAACTCTTTCTTTAGCAGGTCTTTTCTCAATTGACGTGTCGCTTCATTTCCTACGCCCCTTATCTTCAATGCATCCCACAACTTCTTCGTTGTCTTGAAACTGACAAATTGATGATAAATATCTTTGCTTAACGCCTGAGTAAGAATGGCATACGCTTTCTTCTCTAAGTCATAGACCTTCTTCTGATCTTCCGTAAGATCGGCAAACGTAGCGGCAGATGAAGCGGCAACCTCTATTGTTTGATCAAAATCTGTGATGAAACGCAACCACAATTCTGTATTTTGACCAAGGACGTATGTATGAAATCTATCAAACCATCCCGGATATTCACTTAAGTGCATCAACTTTGGAGGCCTATTCAAACTTCCCATTTCACTCTCGCTTAACAAAATGCTTTGAATACTTGGAGTTTGATTTGATACGAATGCCCATTGACCGGTAGATATAGCATTAGCTTGCGAAGATACAGGTACGGGAGATTCGGCCCATGCAGGAGATAAACTGGTATTTCTATACTTTCCCGAATCCGGAGCCGGAGTACCATAATACATTTCTGTATTTATCGGAGTACCCCACATCGAATTCATTTTTGATCAAGAAAAATTGTTACACTAGTTCTCTCGGGTTCTCCTTGTTAACAACCAACCAGCCGAAGGATCCCTGATCGAAAGACGAGAAAAACACAAACTTGTTAAACTTAAACAGACTAGGATCGAAGGATCAATACTTGTTCGAAGGATCAACAGTGTTCGAAAGATCACTGTTGAATTTCGAACAATGATTTTGAAGGATTCTCCAATCGAAAGATCCTTATGTTTCGAACCAGAACTGTAGATCGAAAGATGTATCCTTCGAAAAGATTCCTTGGATCGAAGGATAAGTCACAGACTTCGAAGGATGATTATCTATCGAACTTCCTTTGATCGAAAGATGATCTTTCGACTTCGAAGGATATCCTTCGATCTGTACTGACACAGTTGACAAAAGTGACAGGTTGGTGAAAAGGTGATGGGTTGGAAGAAAGCTTTCGGCAGAAGGTATGCTCAGACCATACCTTTTACCAAACCAAGATTTGAACAATAAAATATTACTTAAAAAGACAGTTCTTATCCAGAAAACCGGTCACCGGAGTAAGCCGGAATTTGGCCGGAAATTACCAAACTTCTTAAAAACAAGTTTTTAAGTTACCCAACCCGTCCTTTAACACACCCGGTTAGTTTAGAACACGTTTTTACGTCTAGAAATGCGAGAAAAACACTAAAAACGGGTGCTAAACCATGTGAGTTTTGTCCAAACACTCCAAAGTCTTGTATAAACTCGGTTTTTAACAAGGAAAAGAGCCACGGCTCTGATACCACTTGTAGGTCCCTCGGAGGATGAGGTTAAACCTTATCCTTGTTATGTTTAACACACTAGCAAGTGCGGAATCCAAGCTAGAATGCAAACCGGTAGTTTATATGAGAACACAAGCTACAAAGAGAAAGGTAGACACACGAGATATCAAAGTTTTCTCTTGTATTTCAGCGGACACGGTTACAGCCCTTGACCAAACTGAAAATACGCTCTCTACAAGACTAAGTTCACTCACATCTCACACTTAATGAAGTGAACACATTACATGAGTATATATATCCATCACAGCTCGTCTGGTCGAAGGATCAGATAGCCTGATCGAAGGATCATCTATCGATCTGAAACCTATCGAAGGATCCACATATACCTCGAAGGATGATATCCTTCGAGGTCCATCTATATCCATCGAAGGTTTATCCTTCGAGTTCATCGAAGGATATAAACAATCCTTCGATGACTCATCCTTCGACACAAACATCTTACAAACCATGTTCTAACTGTTTGGTCAAGTCAAACCAGGAGGATGGTTGACTTGGTCAAACTTACATCGAACACACATAATAACAAACCTAAGACGTAACTCAGACTAACACAAGACATCGTTTTGTATCATGACAAAATACAGACAAAGTACAGACACAAGTGCACCAACAAACTCCCCCTTGGCTGTAGCTTTGTCTCGATTTTCGTGTCTTCAAGTCTTTGACGTCCTTTCAAGTCTTCAATGTCGGAGGATCTTTAAAGTCTTCACGTCTTGAGAGCAGAAAGTGTACCAACAAACTCCCCGTTTCATGTAGGAAGTGTGTTGACAAACTCCCCCTTATCACAAGCTCCCCCTTGATTTATACTTGTGAAATACTTGTTCTTTATGAATTGAGATCCTTGTGGTGTTGATGATGGCCAGCGGCAACTCGATCATCTTCATCACTTGAGTTTTGATGTCACTTATTGAAAATCCCTATCTACTCAACGATCGCAACCTTGTGGTACGACATCTCTTCTCTTTTATTTATATTTTTGACTTTTGATGTCACTTATTGAAGCATATATCAGTTCATACTTTTGACTTTTGGTGTCACCTATTGAAGCAAATATCAGTTCATATATGTATTATCATGAATCATGATTTGGGGTTTTTCAATTCAGGTTAAAATTAGGCCCATTCAAATTCTTTATGTGGTTTATTGCAAAATCGCTGAAGTGTTAATTATCAGAACAAAGTATACGTCAATTGAAAATTTAATATACAAGTGGAGTTTATTTGAGGATATGGAGGTGTAGTCCCAGATTACATCAAGTAGCCAATATTTTAAAGTGATTTTTCAAAGCATTAATTACTTATGGGCAATCCTTACTCGCTAATCATGAACTTGTGAGTTTGATATTTTTAATATATCTTTCAGTTGAAAACGGTGTCTTACTCGCTAACCATAAACTTGTAAGTTTTGAAGATTCAATCTCTATTAGCTCATTAAACCCTAAACTTGTAAGTTTTTTTAACTAGGTATATAGTTTGTCACAAGTCATACAGCAACTCAGCGAGGTAGATGAACGAAGGAAAATGGTGCTTAGTCAGATATTTTCATATCAAGCACGCGAAAGACGTAAGGGTGGAGGGAGGGTATAGTCAAACAACTTAGGGTGTTTGAATGAAATTTTACCCAATAGTATTATGGCATGTCAACTCCCCATTTTACACTCAATCACTAGTATAGTCAAACACCCCTCAATTAAAAAAAAAATATATGATTAGTCCATCCTCTCTCTCTCCTCTCTCCTCTCAATCTCACTCAATCATGTTCGGTGAGAGTTCACCGATTTTGGATGCCTCTCTCCAAGTCACCGCACAACTAAATTAAGTGGGGGTGGTCACCGATCGGTGACCCCCACTCACCGCATATGTCCCTGACGATTATACCCTCCGCCCTAAGTAGTTTTGCCTTCGAATTAAAATCAACAAATTTACACTCTGCCCCTTATATCTTCCTAATTTTTAAAATGCATTTCTTGTGAATACTAGATATATGGGTCAAGGTATTCTACAAAGGCTTCTAATTGTAAGAAGTGTAAGAAGAATTTATAGAGTGACAAGTATACAATAAGCTAAAACTAAACCCACTACATCACAACTATATAGATAGTAACCCTAGAAACAAACCGAATATTGCAGCTCCTCCTGTCCCATTTCAGTCCTGGCTAACCATTTTAGTTGTCGGTTTCCTCAACCGATTTTCTCACACTCCTAATCATGAGCCAAGAAAAAAACTCGAGCTCAACTTACCCAATGTACGTTTTCTACCAATTTATTTGAAAATCACGATGGGAACTTTGATACTTTATACAATATATACTCTAATACGCATACTATGATACTAAGATCCTCGTGATACTATGACACTCTATACGCATATTTCAATATTTCAGTTACGCAATTTCACACTATTACAAGTTTCAATATGTCAACGCATACTACATTACACGGTTACACGCAAACTCGATACTCGCGATACTCGATTACAAGCAATTACAATTACATATTTCAAGCATTACATACGCATTTCAAGTATTTCATACGTACTCGCTACGCATCTCATACATTATTGCATACACAACGCTTACACATCATGCATACATGCTTAACATATTTAAACTAACTAAGATAACACGAAAACATCACACGAACATGTTACACACGAACTGGAAATCACCTCGTGCAAGACAACCCAGTTCTTGCGAACTAGACTGGTTCGCACGAACCAGGGTGCCTCGCACAAAACACTTTGCATTCGCACAGACACGCCTGATTCGTACGAAACACCCTTTTCACCCTGATTCCACCTCGCCTATAAATACAACCCTCATTCTCACCTCATAACTCTTGCTACCCACTTCGCACGAAACACTCCCTAATCCAAACCCGTGTTTTCTAAGTAAGATTTCATCTTTTCACACCGATTCTACTACGTTTCACAATGATTTCCACAAGTTTTCATCTACTTCATCTCTTTTACTTAAAACCTCATCTATTTTATCTCTTTTCATAAAACCTTATCTTTTTACCAAAACTTCTTCATTTTCATCTTTAGATCAAAACTCATGAGCATTTTGGGTTTAGCCTTGGCTTCCCGAATCAGGAATCTGGTAATTTCAAGCTCCTAATGTGTTGAATCCAATTATTATTGTTTAATCCGACGTGGTTTTGATTTAAAGGTCAATGGGTACAGATGAGTTGGGATGGGTTGGGTCTTTTAATTATATTTTTGGTCTAGACTTTGGTTATGACGTGGAAATTGTAAGGATGTTTATGGGATGAAATCAATGATTTGGAAAAGTTTATGAGAATGTTTGTGGGTGTTGTTAAATGTTAATTAGATGACTAGCCAATAGATCGACGACACATTTTTAAACATTTTTGGGTATTCTACGGATACTCTAATACATAACCGATGAGAACCAAGGTTAGGCATAGTAGTACACCGGCCTCTTACCCCACAATAATGTCATAACAAAACCACCACCATCAACTTTTTCCTCTCTTCTATCACTGTTTGCTTTTAGTAGTGGTGATCCAATACTAAAAGCAATAGTGATCCAATAATTCAATTACAGTGGGCCAAAATGTGTGGTGTGAGGCAACATTTTTATCCGTTTATTTTGGATTCTTTTAAAACAATCAATACTTTATAAATGATTAGGGGACCCGGGGTGGAAAACAAATCCCACATGATGGAATTATACAACGAGTGGTGAATTCCCAAACACCACCACCACTCAAATGTACGACACATCAATTTTAGAATGCGTGATATTTTTAACGAGTGATGGGGTATGGGTGGTGAGGGAAATTGTTGGTTTTGAGGGAAATTGTAAGGATGTTTATGGGATGAAATCAATGATTTGGAAAAGTTTATGAGAATGTTTGTGGGTGTTGTTAAATGTTAATTAGATGACTAGCCAATAGATCGACGACACATTTTTAAACATTTTTGGGTATTCTACGGATACTCTAATACATAACCGATGAGAACCAAGGTTAGACGTAGTAGTACACCGGCCTCTTACCCCACAATAATGTCATAACAAATCCACCACCATCAACTTTTTCCTCTCTCCTATCAGTGTTTGCTTTTAGTAGTGGTGAACCAATACTAAAAGCAATAGTGATCCAATAATTCAATTACAGTGGGCCAAAATGTGTGGTGTGAGGCAACATTTCTATCCGTTTATTTTGGATTCTTTTAAAACAATCAATACTTTATAAATGATTAGGGGACCCGGGGTGGAAAACAAATCCCACGTGATGGAATTATACAACGAGTGGTGAATTCCCAAACACCACCACCACTCAAATGTACAACACATCAATTTTAGAACACGTGATATTTCTGACGCGTGATGGGGTATGGGTGGTGAGGGAAATTGTTGGTTTTAAGGGGTAAAATTGTTGGGTGTGGTGGTGAGTGATGAGCATTTCCACTAAAAAAGGTTGTGAGTGATGAAATAATGTTTGATGACATGACGGAACTTGATTGGAAGTTGTGAGTGAGTGATGAGTGATGGGTGATGACCACCCCTACCCCTTATTGATAGGAAGCCAATATTTTCAATAATTCACCATAAAACCCGTAGATCCGCACTGTTCGACTCGTTGCTTTCATGCACACGTTACACATATTTGGCCATACAATTCACCACTTAGCTAACCTTCCTGCAAATCGAGCAGTTACACTATAAATTAAGCAACTTCCCCATGTTTGAGTAAGGCAGTTTTATCGGTTACTACTACTACTACTACACAATGGCAAAACTTGAAGTTGTTGCAGTACTCGCTATGGTGGTGATGGTAGCATTTGTTGAGGTTTCTGGCTACCGAACCAAGATCACCACTGTCACCGAGCAGGTTAATGATGACTGTTACTTTGAAGACGACCGATTTTGTTGTGAATGGGATTACAGCAAGTGGATATGCTTCCCGTACCCGGAAGCGTTGAGCGGCTGCCAGCTGCACCTCCTCAATAACAAGCCCATGGTGGAACAACAACAGCTTAACCTGTGCTGCAATCAGCTTAAGGAAGTGGAGGAGGATTCTGGGTGTGAGGCGATCAAACAGGTGGTGAAACAAGTTCCGAAGCAGCTGCATGGCGGACAGCTACTGCAGGTGTTGAAGAAGGCTCAGATGCTCCCCAACCAATGCAACATCAAATGCTCAGTCGGAACCGATACTGTTTGACTGTTTTAGTTTGCATGCATGCATGCATGCATGTAAGATATAATAAAGCCACGCATGATCTCTGTTTTCTTTCTGTAATACTACACGTACAAACTCGATCGTTTTCAGCGTGTATTATTTAAGTTGGAATAAGTCTCAAGTCGTCCGTTTCACTCGCCGGAGTTCCTCATGAACGTTGGTGGTGAACGTGTGTTTGTAATCGTCTATTTAAGTCTTGAAGTTATTGAATGAAATCATCAGTTATGGTGAGAATATTTGTACGTGTGGTCAGATACCAATTTGTTCTTCAACATTATTAACCGTACCTGTGGTCCACAATCGCCATCTTAGGCTTCTTTTTTGCACTAGAGGGTGAAGATAGAGATCAGATTAATTAGCGTATAAGCTACAATAATACACATAGCAGGCATGCATACATACACACGTATATGTGTGCTAAAACACAAAACTATCGGTCTCCACCCTCACGGGGTGGTGCGCGCAGTGGCGGATCCAGAAGGAATTTTGTTGAGGGGTGCAAAAACGTCTCCAACCAATAATGTATATGGATTTAACTAGGCTTTGCAAACCGGGTGTGTCAGTTTGGGTCACAGGTCAAACCTGGTTCGGATTAGAACGTGTCAACTTATAGCAAGTCAAATTTAGTTTGGGTCAAAATGGGTTTAGATTCATTAATATAAATATCTTTTCATCTTATTTTTTCTGCCAATATTTGCGTATTCAAAATGTGTTTTGTTTAATACACTTAACTTAAATATAGTACTATTATGGCATAATTTAATTACGTAAGCTTGCTAGAAAAAACAAAACATGAATTTCTTAATTATTAAATTATTTATCCATACAACAAGATTGGTCTATAGTGTATGAAGACCGCATGTCAGCTCAGAATTGAACCAGGTTAGTTTTTCTTTCTTTCTTTTTTCTAACATCATTTCCACTTGCTTTTATATTTACTTTCTATTTGTATTTGCCTCACCCTCAATACATCCAGGCACACTTTTTTTTTGTATTTTGGTTACCAAACAACCCAACACTTTACTCATCTTATAATTATAACATTTGTTTTTTATTTGTTTCTCATTTAACCCCTTTACAATGATGGAAATATTAAAAGGATATTAAAGAGGAACATACAAGTTGGTATGTTTCCTCCATCCCACATCGGTGGAGTGAGTGAAGTATGTGTGGTTTATAAGGGATTACCCCTTATGGGCCTCCATAGTGTTAAATGGGTTGAGAAGTGGGTGAGGCACACACGCGCGCCGAGCCGAGCCGAGCCGAGCCGCGAGCTCGCGAATGGTCGCGTTTGAGGCGCGAATTGGCGTGTTTGACCTAAAAGTCAAAGTTCTTACCTCTGCTCCTTACACTTAGTCTTTGCAAGATAATCCAAAAGACGATGCAAATGGATTTTCTTCAAAGAGTAGACCAAAATCTTTGCATAAAAACAATGATCTTTCAAACATAGCAAAATAAACCAAAACATTTAGGGGTGAGCAAATGCAATTAACCGACCCGACCCGGTGTTTACCCGAGCTGAACCGAAAAAAAATAAAAAAACTAAGACAGAACCAGCATCTTACTCAAAAACCAAAAAAAGTTACTTTAAGAAAACGAAATCAGAAACTTATAAAGTAGAAATATGTTGTTTCTATATTTTTACAGTCCAAACATTAAAAAATACTATTAAGAACACTTAAAAAGTTATTTTCAGTTTATATAGTTAATCATATATGGTTTAAGGTTAAAAACTATACAGGAACATTAATATAACAAAGCTAAACTTGGCAACCTGGCTCTTATTGTGTCAGATACATTATACCAAATTAAGAATTTTAGACCATACAAAGTGGAGATGTTTGGTGGTTGAACATTCCTCCACATGCCTAAATCTAGCCACACCTCTACAGACTCTATTCAAGATCTATTTAAATCTAAATATCTCTTATTATGAACACCATCATATACATATCTACATGTATGGAAAAATATAAAGGAAAATCATATATTTTCCTAAGGATTTCTATTTAAAAGGCCGAGACTTGTAATAGAATTCATTTACGTTGAGATTATCATACACCGATACACGTTCATATTTATTCCAAAGCAAAATGGGTCATCTTGGAGGATTTGTTTATTTTTTTAAACAATATGACCAATCATATTGATGAAACTTGAATGGCAGAACTTTAAACATACTAATAGTAACTTGTAATAAAATCACGAGATTTGTATTAGAATTCATTCAAGTTGAGATCAACATAATCACTCAAGTAGTCCTGCTATCTCACAAATTGATTTTTAAAACAAAATGATAGGCCACTTTGATCTTAACTTGGTATTTGTTTTATCATTTGCAAGTAAAAATAGATACATTTTGCACACGTAATAACAATTACATTTTAAATTTTACCTCGGGAAATAAAAACTTTATAAGTACTCGCCGGAACCCTAACTTTGACCGGAATCTGATATCCCCACCAAATCAGGCACATGTAATCCCAATCAGTGCCAGAATTCTACCTCTACCGAAACACCTGCCATTGACATCGAACCTGCAAAATCATAACATAAATGTGTAGTTCAACAAAAAAAAAAAAAAAACCCTGAATTATAGCCCTAAAAAAGCAAATCAATCAACATGGGTTAACTTTTTGTAACTGGATCAAAAATTGCATCCAAATCTATGGAAGGTACATAAATAATCCAAACCTGGAAGAGATTTAGGGCATCGTCGAGGAAGAAAGACATACGGGGAGAAGCAGCAACGTTGATCAGGGCTTCAATTGTTAGAGAAGCAACAACTTTGATTAGGGCTTCAATTATTAGAGAAGCCACGGTAAGGATAGGCATCTGCGATGGGAAAAAGGCGATGATGCAAGAAACCTTAAAAGTTATCTCCTTTGTTTTTGTTAGCGTGTTTGAGGAAACCGGAGGGATTCAAAATTTGAATCTCTCTATGAAAGTCAATTGGGCACCCATTTTCCTTGAGAGTGATAGCTTTAAAGCTTCTTCTTTATATATGCAACACTGACACATAGGGTTTATTAAAAAACAAAATCTCAGAATTTGAGACGTAGGATGAAATAAATAAGGGGGCTTGTGAAGGTGACACGTGTCTTGCAAAACTTTTCCTTTATTATAGTAGAGATATATATACTAGGTTATAACCACGTGTATTACACGGGTTAAATAAATGAATTTTATATGCCAAATAATAAAACATTATTTTTTTAAAAGCCTCCTTTATTGCACGGGTTAAAGAAATGTAATTTTATATATTAAATAATAAAATAAGTTATATCTATAAGAACCATATTTATTGTACGGGTTGAATAAATGTAATATTATATACAAAATAATAAAAAAATTATATCTTTAAAACCATTGTATTACACGAGTTGAATAAATGTAATATTGTTTACCAAATAATAAAAAAAGTTATATTTTTAAAAACCCCCGTGTGTGTATTACATGGGTTGAATAAATATGATTTTATATACCAAATAATAAAAAAATATATATTTAAAAAACTAACGGATTTTTTTATATTTAAAGTAGGATAAGATTGAATATTAATCTGAACTAACATATTTTTTTTATATTTAAAGTAGGATAAGATTGAATATTAATCTTTATTTATTTAGTTAATATAAGATTGAAAAATCATATGATTGAATAGGTGGGAGGTTGTATGATGATAAATCGGTTAACCGTACTAAATGATAAAAATAACAGTGATTGTTGAACAAATTAATTAATCGAATTTAGCAGAAACATTTGTGATGTTAGGTGGATTTTTTTTAGTTATTTGAAAGTTAATATCAACTTTCATAAAAAATGTAATTTTTTCAACTTGTCGATAATTTAAGCTTCCATTCAACCCATAATACTTAACCAATCGGAATATTTAAGATTACTTAGATAAGTTGAATTTATTAACTATGTATTCTTATTAGATTTGATTAAATATTATTGATAATAAAAATTTGTATTAGATTAGATTTTAGATTTAATTAAATATTATTAATAATAAAAATTTGTATTAATTTAGATTAAATATTATTATTATTAGTATTATTAATAATTTTAATCAATTAAATGAGAGAATGACAATTGTCCCAAAACAGGTTTCTTTTATTATATAGTATAGATTTTTTTGGGGTATTGGATTTTAATAATCCCAAGTTTCACAATTTGGCCGGTAGTAATCCCAACTTCAAAAATTGCCTACAACAGTCCCAACTTGTAAGATTTTGGCCACCAATGATCCTTGTCTAGCTGGGTTATGTGACAACCCTCAATTTACATGTATTCCGTACAATTTATTTAATAATAATTTAAGTGCTTGATGACTGTGTTGAAATATTTAACTGCTCTCTGATTACTGAGCTATACTTACATGAGCATGTTAACATACTGGTAGTATACAGAAAAGTCACTAAATGGTCCGGTGTATTTTCCTATGTGTTAGGAATTTATTTCGTTACAAAAAAAAAAAAAAATATAAATAAGACGCCTTACGGAACAATTAAACAATTTAACGGAACAGTGTCCGACCGAATAACCGGACATTACCCGAGACACTAAATTTTTGGCAGACACATTGTTTTATTATTTATGGGTAGTCATGATCCACGTATGCCATAACACCCGCTAAAAATAAACCAACTAACTTACACCACCATTTTTCTTACATACTTACAATCTAACATTCTAGTTGCACATTGTCTACCTCAAGACACCCCCCCAACGATTTTGGTTCCTTGTGGACCCACCATATCAACCTTCCATACTCCATATATTTGTCTTGATTTTATGGCAATTGCTTACTTGTGTAAGTATCCAAAACATACAAGTAATCTAATAAGTATGGAACTTTGATTTCACTTATCATTTACTAGATTTCACACTCCATCTTCACTCTCTCTCCCTCTTGATCGGCTGCCCAAACCGAAACCACCCTCACCCCCTCTAAACATCATCATCTCCTTCATCTTATACAATCCCTTCAAGCTTCAAAGTGCAATCATGGAAGGTGCATCTTGAAGAACCCTCAAAGGAGCTCGTTCTAGTCTTCTTTCACCATCATTTTCTCATCACATTTCATTAGATTCTTCCCTAGCTAGAGGCTAGTAGTAAGTTTCTTCATACTTGATCTCATCTTGTTCGAAATATTGGCATATCGCATGAAGTATTGTTGTTTAAATCACTAAATTACAAGAATATTAGAAAAATATGAAACATAAGTTATGAACATAAAATCTACATAAAAGTTTACTTGTGTATGATTTATGAAGTGGAATCTTGTCGGTTTAAGGATTGGTTAACACATACTTGATGTTTAAAAGTTGTTTTCTTGTTAAACCCGTTAATCGGACACTTGTAACATGAATTAATAACATCTAAATCACGAAACAGCATGCTGAGTCACTGTTTCAGCCGCCTTCAACAGGCTGTAAACGGACTTTAAAAACTCGAAAAATGGAATTTCAAAAGCCTAAATCGTGTCATTTTGAAAAACAAAGAAAATGGGGCTGGAATCGTATTTTTCTGAAGTCGGTTACTATTTAAAAAAAAAACTGTTTTCATGACAGCAGCTAAGGCTGATTTTTACTGCAGTAAATTGGGCTGTGCGTTTTCGATCACAACTTAAAACCTGAACCGAACCAGCCCCTGAAACTTTTATCAAAGATAGTCACGGATGTATTCGTGACCCTCGAACTGGAATTTTGTCAAACGGACTCCCGAGGAATTTTAGACGAATTATTCCGTAAACTGTGATCAGAATGTGACAAATCTGATCACAGTTTGGTAGACGATTTTCTATAAAATATTGGTAATGAACCGGACCCCGCTATTTTTTCACAATAAAAATTGAAACGTTTATGACATCCTGTAAAAATTTGAGAATTTTTGGAAAAGGTTAACTATTTTATTAAAATGCTCGAAAACAGTCCAGTTCTGATTAATAAAGCTGAAACGACATTAGTAGTAATTTGCGTGTCTAAATGTAGAGTATGTTATCTGTGAATGATCTAACATGCTATATGTGTTACGTGCAATATCGTATGTCTGTTTATGAGTGGGGAATGGATGGGAAGTTTATATGGGCGTGAATCGTTAAAGTGTGTACCTGTTATGTGGACGAAGTAATGTGCAAATAAACCATAGGTAGGATACGTGTTATGCATGAGAAACTGATTGTTATCCATACCTTATTAGGACGTGATTGACCGACCTTGACTGTTAACTATATTTGAGAACCTAACCGAGCAAACCGAGGTGAGTTCACACTTTTTACAAGGCATGGGATTCCCGGTGGCTTGGGAATGGGTTAAAGAATTAAAACTAAATCTACATATCCCTTTGGGGAAATATGTACGGCCATCCTTCCTATGGGTAGGATGCCATTATTAAACCTACGAATTCTCCTGGTGCAGAATACGTACGTTGTTGTCCTCCTGGTGCAGGACGACGACCTTAAAACTAGCTAGACAAAACTCTATCATTAAGTCCCTCTTCATTATATCGACTTAATCGCCGAGGCCAATGGCGAGCGGGTCATTAGTTAATAGCGCTATTAGGTTTAACAAACCTCACACCGTGCCAGTCGGACGGGCGTGTACTAATGGACTATGGCAGATTGTCAGTGATGATAGACACTGATATAGGGCACAACTTATTTGCGTAGCAGTCGATATCATTCCGTCTAGTAGTTCACACGGGGAAAGCCCCCACTGATTATGGATATGGTTTGGGTAAAGAAAAAGGAACTGGTTAAACATACTTTCAACTTCGGGGTAACCCCCACGGCAAACAAGCCAACGAAAGTCAAACTACGTTTTTCAGAAACAACTTAAAACTAAACAACCAAACGTGAACTCACTCAACTTTGTTGTTGACTCGTTGTTACATGCCTTACAGGTTGCTAAATGCTTGGAGCTTGCACGAGGAAGGAGTCGTTGTGGTGTACGGACTGTTATGTTCCGTATTTAATAAATAAACTTTATGAACTTATGAAACTTATGTTTTGGGACTTTAAACTCATAAACTATGGACTTATGTTTTGGTTTTACGGTTATGCTTCCGCTGTTTAAAATGAACATGGTTGGTCTTATTTACTTAATTACGATGTTCAATATGATTGGTGGCTCGATCCTGGTCACGTCACGCCTCCAAGCGGTGGTACTCCGCATGGTGGATTTTGGGGGTGTGACAGATTGGTATCAGAGCCATTGGTTATAGTGAACTTGGTTTTAATAAGGGAAAAAGTTTTTGTTAAAACCAGACTATAACCTGTACAGTGCTCAACAATCCACAATGACGCTTCGCTCCACGTGCAAGACTCGACATTATAGGTAATATGGTTTATGTTTGTATTACCTACCTGCTAGTAGCACATTTGATTATAGTATGCATTAGCTAGTATAATAACTGCTATTTGAACCTTGTGTGCTTACTCTTTTCTGTCACTCCACACTTACGCACTTGCGACACCTTTCTTACGTGTATCCCTTCGATGTGAAGATCATGAGTGGACGTCTCGACATGACCCAGGGTCAGCTGACGACCTTGATTAACGAACGGATTGCTGAAGCCTTAGCAACCCAAACAGGGAGTCAACCCATGCACCTTCAAACACGCATGGGCACCTTCAAGGCGTTCCTGGAAGCAAACCTCCCACATTCGACGGCACTGAAGGGACAATCGGCCTTCTACACTGGATCCGAAGAATCGAATTTACATTCGAAGAGAGTGAAAGCCCTACCAACAAACGAGTGGAGTACGCTACTGGCATGTTGCAAGGGAAAGCGTATTCTTGGTGGAACGCACAGGTTCAGATGCTCGGATTGGCAAACGCAAATGCCACCCTTTGGGGCGACTTCAAGGATTTGATTAAGGAAGAATTCTGCCACCTGGACGACATTCTGGAACTTGAAATAGAGTATCATGGTTTGAAGATGGAAGGATCAGAGATTGAGGCATACACAAAGAGGTCCAACGACTTGGCTGCCTTATGTCCTAACTTGTCCCAACCCATATCTAGACGGATCACGCTATACCTCAAAGGCTTAGTCCCGGAGATCCAAGGGTCTGTGATTGAGGCCAACCTTTCCACAATCCAGCAAGTCATTCGTCTGGCGCACCAACTCACCGATCAGGCGGTAGAAGGGGGCAAGCTGCCCAAGCGCGTCAGTACTATTGCTACTGGTGCCCCCAGCAATGACAAGCGCAAGTGGGATGGAAATTCGGGCAGGGGTTCCACTCCAGTTCAGTCTCAGTTGCAGAGGCGAAGGACAGATGAACACAGGAACCCCAGTCAGCAGTTTTCTGGAAATCAGGGTCAGGGTGGATACAGGGGAAACCACCCTAAGTGCAAACGATGTAGATTGCACCACAGCTGGCCGTGCAACAAGGATCGTTGTCAGAGATGTAACAAGCTTGGGCATAAATCCAGAGATTGCAGGAGCTCACGTCTTGCGAATCAGAATCGGCAACAGCAGCCACAAGCTCCACAGAACCAACAGCAACAGCAGGTTAACAAGGAATGCTATCAGTGTGGTGCTGAAGGTCACTTCAAGAGAAACTGTCCCCGATTGAACCGGAAACAGAACAACAACAACAACAATCAGGGGAACAAAAACAATAATGGGGGAAACAATGATGGCAATGGGGCCAGGGAACGTGCGTTCATGATTGGGCAGGATGATGCAAGGAACGATCCCAACGTTTTGATGGGTAAGTTTCTTCTGTATGATTTCTTTGTTACCATTTTATTTGATTCGGGTGCCGATACTAGTCACGTGTCCTTAAAAGTTAGTTAAGATGCTTAAGCGTACCTCAACACTTCTAAACACCAAACACACGGTAGAACTAGCAAACGGTAAAAGTCTTGAAGCCACACACGTAGTCAAAGGTTGTAACCTCGTCTTAGCTGGTCAGACTTTCTCTATCGATCTTATTCCTATCACATTTGGTAGTTTCGACGTCGTTATTGGGATGGATTGGTTATCTCAACGCCAAGCGGAAATCCTTTGCAACGAGGAGATCGTCCGCATTCCTCGTTCTGGTGAAGAACCTCTCGTGATTCGTGGCGACAAGAGTGGTGCTGTCGAAGGCATCATCTCTTTCCTTAAGGCCTAGAAGTGTTTGCGAAAGGGCCACACTGCCATTCTGGCACTTGTTACTAACACATCAACGGAAGAAAAGAGAATTGAAGACATCCCTATTGTGCGCGAATTTCCCGAGGTATTTCCTGAGGAATTACTTGGTCTTCCTCCTCACCACCAAAGTTGAATTTCAAATCGAGCTAGCTCCTGGAGCAGCGCCAGTAGCTCGTGCACCTTATCGCTTAGCTCCAGCCAAACTGGAAGAACTGTCCAAGCAATTACAAGAACTCTTGGAAAAGGGTTTTATACGTCCTAGCTCTTCGCCCTGGGGAGCTCCAGTCTTGTTCGTGAAGAAGAAAGACGGTACCTTCAAAATGTGCATCGACTACCGCGAACTCAATAAGGTAACCGTAAAGAATCGTTATCCTCTCCCTCGCATTGATGACTTATTCGACCAGCTGCAAGGGTCGAGCTACTACTCCAAGATTGATCTGAGATCGGGTTACCATCAACTGAGAGTCCGAGACGAGGATGTCTCCAAAACAGCATTCAAAACTCGTTACGGCCATTACGAGTTTCTGGTTATGCCTTTCGGACTAACAAACGCACCAGCGGTTTTCATGGATCTCATGAACCGAGTGTGCAAACCTTACCTGGATAAGTTCGTTATCGTTTTCATCGACGATATCCTGATCTATTCTAAGAGTCAGGAGGAACACGAGCAACATCTACGACTTATGCTGGAACTTCTTCGAGCAGAGAAACTGTATGCTAAATTTTCGAAATGTGACTTCTGGCTTCGTGAAGTCCATTTTCTAGGCCACGTAGTAAATAAGGATGGGATTCACGTTGATCCATCCAAGGTTGACTCGATCAAGAACTGGCCTGCACCCCGCACACCAACAGAAATCCGCCAATTCTTGGGTCTGACGGGCTACTACAGACGATTTATCAAGGATTTCTCAAGGATTGTGCAACCTCTCACTTCACTGACTCAGGAGGGTGTCATCTACCATTGGGGAGATGCACAGGAGTTAGCATTTCAGCACCTAAAAGACAGACTTTGTAGCGCACCTATCCTCTCATTGCCTGAAGGCACAGATGATTTCGTGGGTTATTGTGACGCTTCCATCCAAGGACTTGGTTGCGTGTTGATGCAACGAGACAAGGTCATTTCCTACGCATCACGCCAACTCAAGGTTCACGAAAGAAATTACACTACTCACGATCTGGAGCTAGGAGCAGTTGTTTTCGCGCTTAAGATATGGAGACATTACCTGTACGGTACCAAGTGCACCATTTACACCGATCACAGGAGTCTCGAGCATATCTTCAAGCAAAAGGAGTTAAACATGCGTCAACGCCGATGGGTTGAGCTCTTGAACGATTATGAATGTGCGATCAAGTATCATCCGGGCAAAGCCAATGTTGTGGCCGACGCCCTCAGTCGAAAGGATACCATACCTAGGCGTGTACGTGCTCTACAGCTTACCATCCAATCTAACCCTCCCGCTCAGATTCGCGATGCTCAGGTTGAAGCATTGAAGGCAGAGAACATCAGGGCTGAGTCCTTACGAGGATCGAGGCAGCGACTAGAACAAAGGAAGACGGCGCCTACTATGTAACAGGGCGCATCTGGGTTCCACTTTATGGAAACTTACGCGAGCTTGTGATGGATGAAGCACATAAGTCTCGTTATTCAGTACATCCTGGTTCGGATAAGATATACCACGACTTAAAGACCACATACTGGTGGCCTGGCATGAGAGCCCACATAGCAAACTACGTCAGCAAGTGCTTGACTTGTGCGAGAGTCAAGTCTGAATATCAGAAACCATCAGGCCTACTTCAACAACCGGAGATCCCAAAATGGAAATGGGAGCAAATTTCCATGGATTTTGTTACCGGCCTGCCCAGATCTCAACGCGGAAACGATACCATTTGGGTGATCGTAGATCCACTAACCAAGTCTGCACATTTTCTGGCTATCAAAGAAACGGATAAGTTTTCTACTCCTGCAGACATTTACCTAAAGGAAGTGGTATCAAGGCACGGAGTGCCATCCTCTATTATATCTGATCGTGACGCACGTTTTACTTCTGAATTATGGCAAGCAATGCACAAGTCCTTTGGCTCACGTTTAGACATGAGCACCGCTT
Source organism: Helianthus tuberosus (assembly GCA_030545235.1). Classification (NCBI taxonomy): domain Eukaryota; kingdom Viridiplantae; phylum Streptophyta; class Magnoliopsida; order Asterales; family Asteraceae; genus Helianthus; species Helianthus tuberosus. The sequence continues at coordinate 168,656,232 of CM060432.1, read as the reverse complement.
ATCACCCGCAGACGGATGGGCAATCTGAACGCACCATCCAAACCCTTGAAGACATGCTTAGGGCATGTGTAATCGATTTTGGTAATGGCTGGGAAAGGCACCTCCCGCTAGTGGAGTTTTCGTACAACAACAACTACCACACCAGCATCCAAGCTGCTTCGTTTGAGGCATTGTACGGACGCAAATGCCGATCACCTCTCTGTTGGGCAGAAGTTGGTGACAGCCAAATCACTGGCCCAAAACTTGTGGTAGATACCACCGAGAGAATAGCTCAGATACGACAGCGAATGGCGGCAGCTCGTGACCGTCAGAAAAGCTATGCTGATAAGGGAAGAAAGCCACTCGAGTTCCAGGTTGGGGACCGGGTGCTACTCAAAGTCTCACCTTGGAAAGGTGTAGTCCGTTTTGGCAAAAGGGGCAAACTCAATCCACGATATGTCGGACCGTTCGAAATCATAGAGAAAATAGGCAAAGTGGCCTACAAACTGGACCTACCAACAGAACTCAGTGCAGTTCATAACATATTCCACGTGTCAAATCTGAAAAAGTGTCTGTCAGATGAGACCCTCATAGTTCCTCTCAAGGAACTCACAATCGACGACCAGCTGCGATTCGTCGAGGAACCAGTAGAGATTACGGATCGAGACGTTAAGATCCTCAAGCGTACCAGGATACCTCTGGTCCGAGTTCGTTGGAATGCTCGTCGTGGCCCAGAGTATACCTGGGAACGAGAAGACCAAATGAAACTCAAGTATCCCCGGCTGTTTAAGAAAAACGCAACCACTACTGAGGTTGAGGCTACTGCAGAATTTCGGGACGAAATTCCAAATCAACGGGGGGATGATGTGACACCCCAGGAAAAGCAGGAAAACAACGCAACTTAACTAGCTTCCTCAGTAACCACGCCCTAAATTTCGGGACGAAATTCTCTTAACAGGGGGAGAATGTGACAACCCTCAATTTACATGTATTCCGTACAATTTATTTAATAATAATTTAAGTGCTTGATGACTGTGTTGAAATATTTAACTGCTCTCTGATTACTGAGCTATACTTACATGAGCATGTTAACATACTGGTAGTATACAGAAAAGTCACTAAATGGTCCGGTGTATTTTCCTATGTGTTAGGAATTTATTTCGTTACAAAAAAAAAATATAAATAAGACGACTTACGGAACAATTAAACAATTTAATGGAACAGTGTCCGACCGAATAACCGGACATTACCCGAGACACTAAATTTTTGGCAGACACATTGTTTTATTATTTATGGCTAGTCATGATCCCCGTATGCCATAACACCCGCTAAAAATAAACCAACTAACTTACACCACCATTTTTCTTACATACTTACAATCTAACATTCTAGTTGCACATTGTCTACCTCAAGACACCCCCCAACGACTTTGGTTCCTTGTGGACCCACCATATCAACCTTCCATACTCCATATATTTGTCTTGATTTTATGGCAATTGCTTACTTGTGTAAGTATCCAAAACATACAAGTAATCTAATAAGTATGGAACTTTGATTTCACTTATCATTTACTAGATTTCACACTCCATCTTCACTCTCTCTCCCTCTTGATCGGCTGCCCAAACCGAAACCACCCTCACCCCCTCTAAACATCATCATCTCCTTCATCTTATACATTCCCTTCAAGCTTCAAAGTGCAATCATGGAAGGTGCATCTTGAAGAACCCTCAAAGGAGCTCGTTCTAGTCTTCTTTCACCATCATTTTCTCATCACATTTCATTAGATTCTTCCCTAGCTAGAGGCTAGTAGTAAGTTTCTTCATACTTGATCTCATCTTGTTCGAAATATTGGCATATCGCATGAAGTATTGTTGTTTAAATCACTAAATTACAAGAATATTAGAAAAATATGAAACATAAGTTATGAACATAAAATCTACATAAAAGTTTACTTGTGTATGATTTATGAAGTGGAATCTTGTCGGTTTAAGGATTGGTTAACACATACTTGATGTTTAAAAGTTGTTTTTCTTGTTAAACCCGTTAATCGGACACTTGTAACATGAATTAATAACATCTAAATCACGAAACAGCATGCTGAGTCACTGTTTCAGCCGCCTTCAACAGGCTGTAAACGGACTTTAAAAACTCGAAAAACGGAATTTAAAAAGCCTAAATCGTGTCATTTTGAAAAACGAAGAAAATGGCGCTGGAATCGTATTTTTCTGAAGTCGGTTACTATTTTAAAAAACTGTTTTCGTGACAGCAGCTAAGGCTGATTTTTACTGCAGTAAATTGGGCTGTGCGTTTTTGATCACAACTTAAAACCTGAACCGAACCAGCCCCTGAAACTTTTATCAAAGATACTCACGGATGTATTTGTGACCCTCGAACTGGAATTTTGTCAAACGGACTCCCGAGGAATTTTAGACGAATTATTCCGTAAACTGTGATCAGAATGTGACAAATCTGATCACAGTTCGGTAGACGATTTTCTATAAAATATTGGTAATGAACCGGACCCCGATATTTTTACACAATAAAAATTGGAACGTTTATGACATCCTGTAAAAATTTGAGAATTTTTGGAAAAGGTTAACTATTTTATTAAAATGCTCGAAAACAGTCCAGTTCTGATTAATAAAGCTGAAACGACATTAGTAGTAATTTGCGTGTCTAAATGTCGAGTATGCTATCTGTGAATGATCTAACATGCTATATGTGTTACGTGCAATATCGTATGTCTGTTTATGAGTGGGGAATGGATGGGAAGTTTATATGGGCATGAATCGTTAAAGTGTGTACCTGTTATGTGGACGAAGTAATGTGCAAATAAACCATACGTAGGATACGTGTTATGCATGAGAAACTGATTGTTATCCATACCTTATTTGGACGTGATTGACCGACCTTGACTGTTAACTATATTTGAGAACCTAACCGAGCAAATCGAGGTGAGTTCACACTTTCTACAAGGCATGGGATTCCCGGTGGCTTGGGAATGGGTTAAAGAATTAAAACTAAATCTACATATCCCTTTGGGGAAATATGTACGGCCATCCTTCCTATGGGTAGGATTCCATTATTAAACCTACGAATTCTCCTGGTGCAGAATATGTACGTTGTTGTCCTCCTGGTGCAGGACGACGACCTTAAAACTAGCTAGACAAAACTCTATCATTAAGTCCCTCTTCATTATATCGACTTAATCGCCGAGGCCAATGGCGAGCGGGTTATTAGTTAATAGCGCTATTAGGTTTAACAAACCTCACACCGTGCCAGTCGGACGGGCATGTACTAATGGACTATGGCAGATTGTCAGTGATGATAGACACTGATATAGGGCACAACTTATTTGCGTAGCAGTCGATATCATTCCGTCTAGTAGTTCACACGGGGAAAGCCCCCACTGATTATGGATATGGTTTGGGTAAAGAAAAAGGAACTGGTTAAACATACTTTCAACTTCGGGGTAACCCCCACGGCAAACAAGCCAACGAAAGTCAAACCACGTTTTTCAGAAACAACTTAAAACTAAACAACCAAACGTGAACTCACTCAACTTTGTTGTTGACTCGTTGTTACATGCCTTACAGGTTGCTAAATGCTTGGAGCTTGCACGAGGAAGGAGTCGTTGTGGTGTACGGACTGTTATGTTCCGTATTTAATAAATAAACTTTATGAACTTATGAAACTTATGTTTTGGGACTTTAAACTCATAAACTATGGACTTATGTTTTGGTTTTACGGTTATGCTTCCGCTGTTTAAAATGAACATGGTTGGTCTTATTTACTTAATTACGATGTTCAATATGATTGGTGGCTCGATCCTGGTCACGTCACGCCTCCAAGCGTTGGTACTCCGCATGGTGGATTTTGGGGGTGTGACAGGTTATAACCCAGTTAGTTTTTTGAAGTTTTGAGCGGCGGAGAAGGTCACTAGAGGTTGGAGATGACAAGTTGTGGTCTCCTTTGGTGGTTTCAGGGGTAAAGAAGGTCGTCGGAATAAGTTGCAGGTCACCGGATTGCGTAGATGGTGGAAATTTTAAACTTTTGAGAAGCGGATGAGATTACAGGAGGTCGGAGATGATTGGTGGTGGTCTCGTTTGGTGGTTTCAGGGGTAAAACGGGTCGCCGGAATAAGTGGCAGGTCACCAGCCCAACAAGGTTATAACCCAGTTAGACAAGGATCATTGGTGGCCAAAATCTTACAAGTTGGGACTGTTGTAGGCAATTTTTAAAGTTGAGATTATTACCGGTCAATTAGTGAAACTTGAGATTATTAAAATCTAATACCCCTATTTTTTTTCCTAAATGTGTTCCCTCAAAATCAACAAACTAATCAAAATAATATTCAAATCACATTTAATTAAAAACAATTACATTGGTTTATCATTCAATTTAATTAGATCACCACATCTAAAAATAACTAAACTTGTAGTTATCTATTCTATTATTTTATTAAAACTCTGAATATTACACATATTGCTGTATTTTTTAAAGTCATTTTGTGTGGTTATCTCTACTTGTCAAAAATATATCAAATATTATGCTCAATGCGTAGATTAATGGCGTTATGATTGATAACAACCGAATTCGTCTTATTTAGCCAATGATTTTCGTTTTAAATTCAGTCAACCAAGCTCTTGAACATTTTCAATATTTTAATTCTTCAAAATTTTAAATCTTAGATCTGATTTCAACTATGTAAAATCAATGTAAAAAGGTGTGTGACCATTGAAGAAAAACACATGAAAAAAAAAAAACAAATCTAGATTGGTTTTACACAACACTACTGGATTAATTCCTTGCAAAAAAAAAAAAAAAAAAAAACCTTTAAAGACCTACAAATTGATCAAAACAAATTGTTTGGTTCAGGCCTACCACAAAAACACACTCAAAGAACACAACTCAAGAACCAGAGAATTGGCATTTTTCTTAAAACTTTCTGCACCTTCATTCATGTAACATCTTTGTATTTTTCAAACACATTTATAAACGCTTTGAATTATTTAATATTTTCATTTTATTTGCAATAATTTTTGGTGCAAAATATACTAAGTAAATTAATAAAATTATTCAAAATTTTAAAATATTACGAAACAAAGTTTAAAAAAAATATATAATAAATTCTATTGTTGACCTTTTCTTTAGATTTTGAAGTTTTAATATTATGTATATCTTCGAAACGATGCATGGCAGTTTTTAGCAAAGTCTGTTGGAAAGCAACAGAGGTTTTTAACGGTCGATAGACAACAGTGGTTTTGTTATCAACATAATGGAATTCCTATTGACTAAACCTATTGACCATTAGTTTATATCAATTTTGTAAGTCTGCACTAATTATTTTTTTACTTTCTATTAATATGTGTTATGCATGGGTTTCAAAGAAACAACCCGTGTTTGCACACGGGTCTTACCGCTAGTACATATAATAAAGTAAATCTGTTTAGGGACACGTGTCATCACCGCATCTCCTCTCACAAATATTCTCCCGCCTAAATCATTATTACCCGGATGATAATACTCTCGGGCTTAAACACGATCCTTAAACACAATCTCAGATCCTATAAAGCTTTTATAACCCGTTTATTATTAGAACTCGATTAGACCCTAATTGCCATCGTCTCTCTCTGCCTCCTTCCTGTACTCCCACCGAAGAACGGATACAACCATAGTGAAGGAGGTGGTGGTGGATCATCGTCTCTCTTGCCCCCGTCTTGTATAATCATCTCTCAAGGGCTTCATGTATCTGATCATTCCGGTGATCTTCCCAAGCTTCTCCGTGAAAATCCCTATCTACTCAACGATCGCAACCTTGTGGTACGACATCTTTTCTCTTTTATTTATATTTTTGACTTTTGATGTCACTTATTGAAGCATATATCAGTTCATACTTTTGACTTTTGGTGTCACCTATTGAAGCAAATATCAGTTCATATATGTATTATCATGAATCATGATTTGGGGTTTTTCAATTCAGGTTAAAATTAGGCCCATTCAAATTCTTTATGTGGTTTATTGCAAAATCGCTGAAGTGTTAATTATCAGAACAAAGTATACGTCAATTGAAAATTTAATATACAAGTGGAGTTTATTTGAGGATATGGAGGTGTAGTCCCAGATTACATCAAGTAGCCAATATTTTAAAGTGATTTTTCAAAGCATTAATTACTTATAGGCAATCCTTACTCGCTAATCATGAACTTGTGAGTTTGATATTTTTAATATATCTTTCAGTTGAAAACGGTGTCTTACTCGCTAACCATAAACTTGTAAGTTTTGAAGATTCAATCTCTATTAGCTCATTAAACCCTAAACTTGCAAGTTTTTTTAACTAGGTATATAGTTTGTGACAAGTCATACAGCAACTCAGCGAGGTAGATGAACGAAGGAAAATGGTGCTTAGTCAGATATTTTCATCTCAAGCACGCGAAAGACGTAAGGGTGGAGGGAGGGTATAGTCAAACAACTTAGGGTGTTTGAGTGAAATTCTACCCAACAGTATTATGGCATGTCAACTCCCCATTTTACACTCAATCACTAGTATAGTCAAACACCCCTCAATTAAAAAAAATATATGATTAGTCCATCCTCTCTCTCTCCTCTCTCCTCTCCTCTCAATCTCACTCAATCATGTTCGGTGAGAGTTCACCGATTTTGGATGCCTCTCTCCAAGTCACCGCACAACTAAATTAAGTGGGGGTGGTCACCGATCGGTGACCCCCACTCACCGCATATGTCCCTGATGATTATCCCTCCGCCTTCGAATTAAAATCAACAAATTTACACTCTGCCCCTTATATCTTCCTAATTTTTAAGATGCATTTCTTGTGAATACTAGATATATGGGTCAAGGTATTCTACAAAGGCTTCTAATTGTAAGAAGTGTAAGAAGGATTTATAGAGTGACAAGTATACAATAAGCTAAAACAAAACCCACTACATCACCACAAAAAACCTAAACACCCACCCCCCACCACCACCACCACCCAAAAACCTAAACCCCCCCACCCACCCGGGCAAAAAAAAAAAAAAAAAAAAAAAAAACTATACCTCACCAAAAAAACCTAACCCCCCACCCCCCAAAAACCTAACCCTCTCCCCCCTCTCAAAAAAAAAAAAAAAAAAAAAAAAACTGAAAAAAACCTAACCCCCCCCCCCCACCCCCCAAAAACCTAAAAAAAATCTAAAAAAAACACCACCACCCAATTAAGGAAAATACACGTATGTATGGTATCATGGAAGATCTAGACTTGCGTCCCCGTTGTTTTCGGTAAAAGAAACAACCATGATACCCAGATGATAAACAGCATAAAGACCACGTATCTCAGAACCTCGGCAATCTATCAAACGAAATTACGGTACCAAGACCATATATCCGAGAGATGTACCACACAAGTTACGCAGTTCATTATGTTTATATACCAAAAACAGGTTCTTATTGACGCGTAAAACCTACCGAAGCAACGTATAATGAAGCTGTTACAGTTAACGGTTAATTTTATATATTACTATAATCCTGTACCAGATACGACTAACCGATGTACTATCATTTCCCTTATATCTCAACACGACTTCATTTTATATTTTTCAAATGTTTTTGTATTTTTCTTAAAATTTATCCTACAACTAAGTAAAATATTTTTGGAGTTTTTCAATTTTTCGAAAGCGGTAAGAACTGTACAGTAAACATAAAATAAAGTTTCTATGCGAGTTTTGAAAAGCATTTTACTCGGGGTTGATCATGCCAATCATTCGGACCAGATTTTCAAATCTAGCCCGATCGAATGTCTTAGTAAACAGGTCGGCAAGATTATCCAAGGTGTCTACCCTAACCACTTCTATTAAACCCTTCTCAGCACAGTCACGAATGAAATGATGCCTAACATCTATGTGCTTAGTGCGTGAGTGATTAACTGGATTGTTAGTTATGGAAATGGCAGAGTTGTTATCGACAAGAATAGGAGTTCGAGTAAAATTCAAACCGTAGTCCCTCATTTGCTGTTGAATCCACAAGACCTGAGCACAACAGCTTGATGCAGCAATGTACTCGGCCTCGCACGTGGATAGAGAAACGGCAACTTGCTTTTTGCATTGCCAAGAGACAAGACGGTTCCCAAGAAGTTGTGCGCCGCCAGAGGTTGACTTTCTGTTCATCCGGCACCCTCCGAAATCTGCGTCAGCATACGCCATCAAATCCAGACCACCTTCAGCTGGATACCACAATCCAAGCTTAGGCGTCCCTTTCAGATATCTGAAAATACGCTTGACCGCTTTCAAGTGAGACTCCTTCGGAGTTGATTGGTACCTAGCACACAAACAAACAGAGAACATAATATCTGGTTGTGAAGCAGTAAGATACATCAATGAACCTATCATTGCTCGATATAGAGTCGGATCCACTTCAGGATCTTTCTCCTTATCAGGTGAAAGCTTGAGATTTGTCGGGAGAGGCGTGTCATAGGGTAAGCTATCTTCCAATCCAAATCTTTTGAGAATCTCGTGGACATACTTTGTCTGATGCACGTACGTCCCGGTTTTTTCTTGACTCACTTGAAGACCTAAAAAGAATGATAACTAGCCCATCGCACTCATTTCAAATTTTGACTTCATCACAGCCTCGAACTCACGACACAATTCTTCATTTGAAGAACCAAAAATTATGTCATCAACGTAAATTTGTACAATCAGAAAATCTCCCCCTTTCTTCAATATGAACAGTGTGGAGTCAATCGCGCCACGCGAGAACCCGTGCTCCAAAAGATGCTTTGACAACGTCTCGTACCATGCTCGAGGGGCCTGATGGAGACCGTAAAGAGCCTTGTCCAACAAATAGACCTTGTTGTCTAACCCTGGAGCTTCGAAACCCGGTGGTTGGGACACATACACAGTTTCATGCAATTTCCCGTAAAGGAAGGCGCTTTTCACATCCAACTGATAGACTTTGATACGCATGTGTGCAGCAAAGGCTAGAAACAAACGAATAGCTTCCAGTCTTGCCACCGGTGCATAAACTTCGGTATAATCAATCCCTTCCTCCTGATTGAAGCCTTGAACAACCAACCGTGCTTTGTTTCTGACAACGACACCCTTATCGTCTTTCTTGCACTTGAAAACCCATTTCGTGTTGATTGCATGTTGGCCTTTTGGAAGATCGACCAAATTCCACACCTTTAACTTGTCGAACTGAGCTAACTCTTCTTGCATCGCCTCACACCAAGAATTATCCTTCAGAGCCATTTGATAGTTCTTCGGCTCTATCTGAGAGATAAAACATTCATGTAGGCTAAGATTGTAGATTTCTTCTTTCTTGATAGCAGAGAACAGACATTGCATCTCTGAAATACTCCTTCGCGTTTGCACTCCCGCATTTGGATTCCCAATAATATTATCAACAGGATGATGAATATTTGTTCTTGGAACTGGGATTGCAGGAGCTTGAAGATTGTTTCCCAAATTCGATTGAATCTCCCCCTCAACATTTGCATTACTACTAGAAGCTTGATCATTTCCAGAAGACGCGTGAACATTTGGATATGCTGAAAAGTCAACATACAGATCTCCACTTGTAGTTTGAGCAGCTGCATTGGGGATTTGCTCAGCAATAACTTCATTCACGATTGAAGAATCAGCGACTGGATCTCCTGAGTGAACATTCGAAGACACATTAGTAGGAATACTTGCTCTCCAGCTTGCATCCACTTCTTCTTTGTTCACAAGATGTGTGTAGACAACCTTTGAATCTTCTTCTGAAAGATCAGGAAGATCAAATGAATCAAATAATTTATCATAATCATAACCGCTTTTAGGACCGAATTCGGACGGTGGAGGATCGAAACTCAAAGGAGTTATATCAAACACGATCTCCACTGTACGCTTCTTAACGTTATAAACGCGTTTGTTTGGAGTTCCATTGGCATAACCCAAAAAGAACCCAATTTCACCAACTTCCCCCATTTTAGGAGTATCTTTGGTGCGTTTGATAACACACTTGATCCCAAAAGGTTGAAAACCAGATAAGTTCGGTTTCTTGTTTTCAAGCAATTCATAACACGTTTTATCTTCTCTTTTGACAGTAAGCACATGATTTAACACATAACATGCAGTGTTTACCGCCTCGGCCCAGAAGAAAATTGGCAATTTTGATTCAGAAAGCATAGTTCGGGCCGCCTCAATTAGGGTACGATTTTTCCGTTCTGCAACTCCGTTCTGTTGAGGAACATATGGAGCGCTGAACTGATGAACTATTCCCATTTCCCGACATAACTCATCCATATAATGATTTTTAAACTCAGTGCCGTTGTCACTTCGGATTTTCTTAACAGGAAGTGAATAATTTTTCTCAAGTTGTTTGAACAAGTCTCTTAAAATACCAGCAGTTTGGTCCTTTGTTTTTAAGAAAAATACCCACGAGTATCGTGAGAAATCGTCAGGGACAACTAGGCAATAATACATCCCACCAATGCTAGCAACATGGATTGGGCCGAAAAGATCCATGTGAAGCAATTCAAGTGGCTTTTGGATTGAGTTAACAGTTTTTGGTTTGTGAGGCTTTCGTTTGATTTTTCCTTTTTCACATGATTCACATTTGTTGTGCATATTGAAACTACGTAAAGGAACCCCCAACACTAAGTTGTTTTTCACTAAGTGGTTCATTTTTCGCAGATGCACATGGCCCATTCTCCTATGCCAGAGATACGATTGATATTCAGTCGCCTTCGAAAGTAGACATGTCACTGGAGCAGACGAGTTAACCAACGGGCGCATGTCCATGACATATGTGTTATTCACCCTTGGAGCCCTCATAACAATCCAATCTTCCGGAACAACAAATCCCGGACGCAAAACGAAGCAAGCTTTATCAGTGAACAACATCGTGTACTTGTTATCACAGATTTGAGAAACCGACATCAAGTTATGCTTCAATTCTTCAACGTAGTTCACTTTATGCAGCGTAATTTTTCCATTTGACACAGAACTTTCACCGGTGATGTATCCACCCTTCTCACCGGCAAAGTTCACATAACCACCACGAATTTGTTTAAAATTGTTCAATAACTCTTTATTTCCTGTCATGTGTCTGGAACAGCCACTATCGATATACCAAATATAGATAGCTCTTTTCAGCTGCTCCTACACTCCCCAATAAGAAAATTTAGTTAGAATGTGGGACCCAAGCCATGATGGTCTTGGGTCGTCCCGATTCGTCAACATAAGAAAACTCTTTGGAATAGCCATCATCGTCTCTATGTCCTCCATTTCCATTTTGGAAATTGTTGGAATGACTCCCCGCAAATCGTGGATTATACGGAGTTGACGATCTGTTGGTATAACCAGAGTTTCCATAACCTCGGCTTCCATAGTTTTGGTAACTGTAATTTTGATTCCTGGGTGGCTCAAAATTCCTACCAAATCTAGGAACATCATCGTGTCTTGAGAATGATCGTGGATGATTATCCGAATGCTGTCTTTGATTTGGAAATCGAGGGGGTGACGCATTTAGGTCATTCACGAATCTGTTTTGTGCATGAGGTCTAACATAGTTGTTGTTCGAACCTCCAGAACATTGGTCATTCTCATGTGTTTGGAAAGTAACATGATTTTGTCGTCTGTGAGGGGTTTTCTCACGAGTATCATGTTTTTGAGATGAACTTTCCGATCTGTCCCCATGGTTAATAACAACGGGTTTCTCCTCTTGATCCTGATTTCGTTGTGATTTAACATTTGGTTTAACAACTGGTTTTACTTCTTGTTTAATCACTTTGTTTTTCTCAACCTTCTGATTTTTACCATTTTTCTTTTCAACATTAACTGTTTCATTTTGTGGTTTTCCAACAAAAGGTTTCTTTTGATCAGGATCAACAAGAGACTTACCCTTGTCAGCTGGACAGTCTGATGCTAAGTGTCCTTTCCCACGACACTTATAACATTTGCAAACTTTCGCAGCATTCTTTGGACGTTCCTTATGACTGGTCAAAGATGATGAGTCGTTGGTGGAATTTTTCAAAATTTGGTTCACAAACTGAGAGTTAGAACCAGTTTCGATCTTTACTTCTTCTTTGACAAAATCCTCCCCTTTAACAAACTCAGTTTTAGGGATATTTTTCAAAGACTTTTTAGATTTCCCACGTGACTTTGGTTTTGACTTCACATTTTGAACTTGATTAAACATTTCCAAAATCTTATTGTTTATCAATTTTTCAATGTTTTCAAGATTTACTTCATTTTTCTTTGAAACTCCACTCATCTTCGACTGATCTGAGTCAGTAACTTCATCTGGCTCAGATTCTGACTCACTTTGTGGTTCAACCGTCAGAGGGGTCTTTGGCACAAAATTTGCCAATTCAGGATCAATTCTTGGCATCGATGTATAATTATGGTTTACCGGAGGAGGCACTTTCTTATAACCGATGCCAAACATTTCTTCCTCAGATTCTTTGAGACGTTGGCTGTTAATACAGAAATTCATGACTTCAGATGAATCCCCGAACTTTTCAATTTTTCGTTGCATGTCTAAAATCAGATTATCTTTTTCCAAAATGATTTTGTTCTTTTCCAAAACACAATTTTGGTTCATTTCAAGTTCAGATTTTAATTCCTGATTTTTAACCGTTCCCTGAGCCACAAGTCTCTCAAATTCAGAGATATCATTTTTCAGCGCTTTTATCTTAATTCGGTGTTCTTTATCCGAATTAGACAAAACAGCAATGAGTTCTCTGGATTTTTCTAAATCTGCAATTAAGTTTGTGTTGTGAAGTGCGTATCTATCAATCTTAGTCACAAACTCAACACATCTAGCACATCGCTTATCTACAGAAGATGATTTTACCTCAATGCCAGACATGAATGCACAAGCCTCGTTTTCAACGGAGTTTTCTTCCAACCTTTTAGCTTCTGCATCCGCAAATTGCTGCATTTCAGCTGTGGAGATGTTGAATTCAAAACGTTCTCCCTTTTCTCCATCTTCTGTTTTGTTAGCTTTTTCAACAGTCTCTTCAATCGAGGAATCTTCATTCGCAGCAACATTCCTCGAATCCAACTCTTCCACCAAAACCTCAGCTACAACCGCAAGCTCCTCAATACTAGTCTCTTCGACAGCCTCTTCACACACTTCTTCAGATACAACCGCAAATTCCTCAATGCTAGTCTCTTCGACAATCTCTTCACACACTTCTTCGTTGACAATTTCAACTATAAAGGCTTGTGACACAATAGCTCCTGAAATGTCTTCCAATGCACAACCCCAGTCGTAAGGCTCAGTCACTTTTTGTAAAGATTGAGCCACCATAGCATTGTTTGTTGAAGGTGTAAGATTTTCAGAACCACTTGGACGAGCACTTGAGTTTGAAGTAGTTGCTGAATTGTTGTGAGGTCTTGAGTTGTTTCCTTGAAAGTAGTTTTCTCTGTTCGATCTTTCCATCTTCGGCTTCCGACAATCACGTGCGAAATGCCCGTAGATGCCGCAGTTGTGACATTTCACCTTTGACATGTCGACTCCCATTCGAGTCTTTGTCTGACCTCCTATGAACTTCCTACCCGTTCTCAATAGAAACTTCTTCGCTCTACGGACTAAGAGTGCCATATTGAGTTGTAGATCAAGTTCTTCCATTTCGTTTTTGTCTATCTGGTCAAAGTCCTCATCGAGTCTTGATGGTTCAACGAGCTTTCCAAGACAGAAGTTCTCGTAGGCAGTCATGAAGGACGCCAAAAGGCTCATGTTTTCTTCAATCAACTTTAAACAACTTGCATCTACCTTTGGAATGTTCAAGCTTGTCGCTTGAGATTTCTGAGCTCCACTGGAAGAGTACATTCCTTGATTGGAATTTGTTGTTCCACTTGAATTGACATTGTTGCTTATAAAGGCGTGTTCACTAGCGGGAACTTCATTCTCTGAATATAGGGCAACACCGGCTCCTCCATTACTACCCTTATCCGTCGGTTTTGAAGCTTTATATAACTAAGGATCTTGGATCTTCTCGAAATCAGATGCTTGATCTTCCATATTCCAAGCATAACCCTTCAGTTTTTGTATAACTTCTTCCAATGAGAGCTACTCGTTGAGAACACCTTCTCTAATCAAAGCGGTGTACATATTCCATTCTCTAGAAAGGCAATTCAGAAACTTCACAACCTTCTCAAATTCAGTGTAGATACCCTCTTGACTTCTATCAAGTTCGCTCAACAAATGATAAAACCGGTTCACTGTATCATCAAATGATTCATTTCTTAAAGCTTTAAACACAACGAATTGAGTCTTCAAACGTTCGAGTCGACGTTTCTTGTATATTGCATTTCCTTCATAGCGCTCGATCATGCTATCCCACAACTCCTTCGAGCTATTTCTCTTGCGGAACATATGAAGTATAGATTGTGACATTGCCATCGTTATCATCGACATAGCTTTCTCTTCACAGTCAAAAAATCTCTTCTGGTCGTCAGTGAGTGCCAAATACGTATCAATCGTCAACATACGTACTGGAGTAGCTCTACATCCTTTAACAATACACAACCAGATTTGGATGTCTTTCGCTCGTACATACCTTTCGAAACGCTCCTTCCACTCAGGAAAATCAAGCTCGTTTATCAATAAAGGTGGTTTATCGTTACTTTCTGTCACACCCCGACCGCGTAAAGCAACAAATCGCGGCGGAAACATCGGGGCGTGTTGCGACAGAATTAATTGTTTCATAACCATGGCACACAAAGTGTATTTTATTTATTAAACAAGGGTGTTACATTGTCTCAAACAGGTAATTAAAGAGTTCAGAACATAATTAAACATAGTCTATCTTCTTTTAAAGTCTCTAAGGCACAGGTCCGCCCTAGTATCATGAACAACATCCTATGGAAAAGCACCTGAAAACACATGTGAAAATAGGTACGTCAGCATAAAAATGCCTGTGAGATACATAGGTTTTGTGAAAATAAGATTCATGACTTTTGTTTGAGAAAATGTTTAGTCATGAACCTTGTTATTTGCTTTGTCTTGTAAATCATTTGAAAACAATAAGATCAGATGATATGTATAAGTAAATGTCAGGTTAAATAAATAACCATGTAAAAATGTGTTTGTATAAGATAAGTTGTTTGTAAATCAATGTCTTGTGAAAAGTATGTTATTTGTATAAAATGTTCTATGTCTCAAACTGAAATGACTCAAATAACGTTACGCCATGTAATACCATACAAACACTTATATATAGGAAGTACCAGCGGCGTATCCACCATGCTTGTATCATATTACACACGCATCGTTACTTAATCACTTAATCAAACCAAACCAATTGTCAAATGTAT
Organism: Helianthus tuberosus; assembly: GCA_030545235.1. NCBI lineage: Eukaryota > Viridiplantae > Streptophyta > Magnoliopsida > Asterales > Asteraceae > Helianthus > Helianthus tuberosus. The sequence goes on along the minus strand of CM060432.1, from coordinate 168,640,953 downwards.
TGAAAAATATGTCAAAGTGTTTATGTCAAGATGTAAATCATGTCAAATGTCTATGTCAAATATCCATGTCAAATGTCTATGTCAAATATCCATGTCAAATGTCTATGTCAAATATCCATGTCAAATGTCTATGTCAAATATCCATGTCAAATGTCTATGTCAAAATGTCATGTATGGCAAGTGAAATGTCTCAACTAAACCATATGCACGAAAACAAAGTATTGAAGTAAAACTTGGTTTAAATCAAAGCTATGTTTTGTGTAAATGCATGCAACTATTTAATATGAACATTTATGCGGTATTGTGAAAATGCATACATCCAAGCCTGGCGACTGTGGTGATAAACCCTTTAAACAAATTAAAGGTCTATCTGTCTTATGTCAACGAATTCGGTCATTCCTTTCTGTCCCCTTACCCTGGGATGTCCGGAACGGGAGTTGTCAATTCCTATGGTACCACTACCTACTAACGAACGGCGTAGCTAATGTTAATGGATATATTGTCCCATGTAAACAAACCAAATGTCATACCAAAATGTAAACATGTGAAAACAATGCACTAAGTATGTAATCAAATGAACATACATAGCGTGAAATGTCATGTAAAACGATGTACTAAGTAATGCACACAATGGGCACACTTAGCATGAAATGTCATGTAAAACGATGTACTAAGTAATGCACACAATGGGCACACCTAGCATGAAATGTCATGTAAAACAATGTACTAAGTAATGCACACAATGGGCACACCTAGCAGGAAATGTCATGTAAAACAATGTACTAAGTAATGCACACAATGGGCACACCTAGCATAAGATGAAATGAAATCATGTACTATAATGTACTAACGAACATAGCATGTATATGATGTGAAAACAGGAAAGCATGAAAGTAACAAGTAGGCACATGTGTTCCACCCCAAAACAGTTTGGAAAAACAGTAAAAGAGGGGTCTATGTACTCACTTGAGATTGCTCAGTTGTATAAAGATAACCACAAAGCAATGCAAGAGATCTCGGAATCAAACGGCACCTAATATAGGTAACTATGTTAATAACCGGACCTTAATCGGATGATTGGATAGAATGAGGTTTTGTAAACCAAACGAGTGTAGAGACTCGTGTCATTTGGTTTAACAAAGCCTTCATACTAAATGAAACCTAACATAATTGTTTACGACCCATTACGACCCGTTTAGGAAGCTTATGCTACTTTAACGCGTCGTGCGCGTGAAACGCGTTCGGACCGCCTAACTAGTCCTATGATAAGTATTATATGCCTAAACATGTTACATAATCAGTTACGTGACAAAAGTTTAGGTTACATATGCTAAATTACCAATTATGTATGAAAAGGGTATTCTGGTAATTTACCTAAGGCATATAAACTACCTATCATACAACTACTTAAACGTCGTGACCATAAGGTATAACCTCGGAAGGTTATTCCCTACACTATGGTCACCTAATGTGTTTGGTCGGATCCTAATGATCGACCAAACTGGGTCGGGTTCGAGGCATAAGCGATTTATTAGATCGCTTACCCTACGACCCTATACAACGTGGTAATCAGTAGGCATAGTCCCAAGGGACTATGACCATCGTGATTACAATCACGTTGCGAAGTTCTAGCGAACTTCGCATTGACCATTACTGGTCAACGCTGAAAGTCAAACGAAGTTTGACTTTCTGACTCGAAAAGCAGTAAAATAAGGAAAAGAACGAAAGAATACTTACGAAGGGTCCCCGAATGCTAATCCCGATCCAAGAACTCAGGTATGAAACAATGGTTTCAACTTAGAGCTCTCAAAATCAGAATTCTAGTGGGTTTTGATGTTGTGTGGGTTGGGTATTTATAGGAATACCCGAACCGTTAGGATCGTTTGTCGAAAATCGTGCCTTAATCATGTCCGTACAAGTGTCGGAATGTTATGGTGCCTAATTTGCTACTAACCATAGGGAATCAACACTTGGCAAGGGATTTGGGAGTGGATAACAACTGTAAACAGCTGTCGATACATCGAATCCGGTCCCGAAAATGCGAAAAATGAGTTTTCTGCATGTTTCTGCCCCAGACTAGGCAGTCGCGTAGCGCGACGGTGAGGGCCTAGGCAGTCGCGCTACGCCACTGACCCCCCAGTTTCAGAAAAGTTTCAAAAGTGGCAGGAATGGTCCCTGCACGTGTTTAAGGCCTTTTTCGATGCGTTTGAACCCCGTTAACCTCATTTCAAGGCTCTAAAATGTAGTTAAAGTATAGGGAACTCAAAACATACTCAAAAATATGCCGGATGATGGTTCGTTTGGTCGTACGAACGCGATGTTCGCTTAATTACGACGGAATGCGCATAAGCGCGAAAAACGAACCAAATGACGCGACGAATGGATTTTTCTTAAGGCGAACACTAAAATATAATGTAGTCATGCCTACATAAATTTTTGGATGTCCAGATGTATTCAGAACGTAAGTTATGCGCGAAAATGCAAACTTGTGCACTTTTTGACACTTTTAGTCCCTGAATGTCCCAAAAGTTTATTTTAGCACACCAAACCCCTCAAAGCCTATTTCTAAGCTATGTAAAGGATATTTAAGGTGTGTTTAACTTATGGTTATGTTCTGGAATGTTCGTTACAGTTCAAATTGACATACTTTCGCAGTTTGTCATATTTAGTCCCTGTAAGCGAATTAACTTGTTTTTGCCATACCAAAGCCTTCAAAACTTATTTCTAAGTTATGTAAAGGTTATTTAAGGTATGTTGAGTATATGTTGATGTTCCAGAGTATTTCTCGCATTAAACTGAGTACGTTTACGCACTAGTTTGCGTATAACTCTCCAGAAAGCGATGTAGAGTTTGAAATTACATAAAAGTCAAAACATGAAAAATGTATAACATAACAAAACAGACATTGGGATCAAATAACATTGTTTTATTGATAACAGAACTGTTCATAGTGATTACAAGCACAGTTGTTACACTTCCTACCTCAGCATTGTGCTTGAGGTTTTGCACCATTGTAGTCAGATTGTTGTTTGCCATTTCAGAAAACAACAGTAGGTTTCCAAGCAAGAACTGTGTCACTGAAAAGATTCTCTAAGTCCAAACTCGGAGAGAAAACACGGAGTGAAATGTCTGAGCTTTAAACATAGTGTGAAAACCCGGATCTCAAAACCTGAAATAAACACAAACAGAAAAACTCGCACACTACACTGTTAGAAATTTAAACTCAGACCACCTAATAAAAGAAGAAAAATTCGGACTCCCTAACAACACAAGACACAAAGTTCTGACTCAAATGAGGTTAAGATACGGACACAGGGACCTTTAGACTAAAATTCGGACTTAACTAGAAAATTCTATAAAATTCGGACTCAAGAGCTCTAAAGAAGTTATAAAATTCGGACTCACCAAGAGTTCGGACGCAAGAACTCAGACTCCACTTGAGAAACTAAATTTAAAAAACTAAATAAAGAGATCGGACCCTAATAAATAAGCAAACAAAGGTCGGACTATCTAAATAAATTATGAAAGTCGGACTAATTTATAATAAAGCTCGGACAGAATTAACTGCCTTAAAAGTCGGACCTATATGACTTAACTAAATAAATAAAAGTCGGACACTTCAAGTTAAAAGTTGGACTCAAAATAAAATTCAATAAAAGTCGGACACTAATTAAACTTCGGACCAATATTATAATCTAAAATTCGGACACAATAAAGTTTAAACTAAAATTTGGACTACAAGGAGAAGACAAAAATTCGGACAGAACAATCTTAAAAACACGGACTAATAAGAGTTTTTCAAAACTCAGAAGAACCAATCTCCGGACTATCTCCCCAATGTGACTACACACTGGTTCAACAATACCCCGGAGACACAAACACATAAATTAAACCACGGACAAAATTTCCAAAGATCAAACTCAGAATCTTTTTCAACCTTCAAACTCTGTATGAAGAAGAACCAAAAACCCCTGTAAAACCCAGATGAAGAACAACACTAATAATCACCAAACTACTCAAAATCCATCATCAAATCACTAGATATGAATGAAGAATCATGAATAAAACACAAAAACTCACTAAACACTCACTAAACCCTATCAAAGATTGAACTTTTCTCACAAAAAACCTTCAAACTAAGAAACACCTATAGTAGTATGAGCACACTGCTCTGATACCACTTGTAAGGCCTCCTAATCCAAGATCTCACTCAGCTAAAGCCACCAACAGGTGTGCGGAATCCACCTAATGATTAACCACTGCAGATGAAACACTAGTATGCAAAGATTTGTGAGAGAAATCAAGAATACACCGAGTATTCTTAATGATGAAGATGAATGACGTCACTCACACAAAGCAGCCGCCAGACAAAAACACACACAATGATTAGGGTTAGGTGCACAGAATTTCACACAGAATCGCCACCTTGTCTATTCCACATAAAGGTATAAATACAAGGCAAAACCCGGACTTTCAAGACAAACTAGAAAGCCCGGACAAACAAACTACACAAAGCAAAACTCTGACTTTTGTCCTAAACAAAACTCAGACACTTTTGTCCTAGACAAAACTCAGACAAAAGACCATCCTAAAACTTGGACAAAATGTCCAAGGATAAAGTTGGGACTAAGTTTCACTAGACGTACAATAAAGACCCTATAGAATGGGAGACATGCACTTATCACCTAAAGTGCATTAACAAAAGGTGTGTGACCATTGAAGAAAAACACATGAAAAAAAAAAAAACAAATCTAGATTGGTTTCACACAACACTACTGGATTAATTCCTTGCAAAAAAAAAAAAAAAAAAAAAAAAACCCTTAAAAGACCTACAAATTGATCAAAACAAATTGTTTGGTTTAGGCCTACCACAAAAACACACTCAAAGAACACAACTCAAGAACCAGAGAATTGGCATTTTTCTTAAAACTTTCTGCACCTTCATTCATGTAACATCTTGTATTTTTCAAACACATTTATAAACGCTTTGAATTATTTAATATTTTCATTTTATTTGCAATAATTTTTGGTGCAAAATATACTAAAGTAAATTAATAAAATTATTCAAAATTTTAAAATATTAAGAAACAAAGTTTAAAAAAAATATATAATAAATTCTATTGTTGACCTTTTCTTTAGATTTTGAAGTTTTAATATTATGTATATCTTCGAAACGATGCATGACAGTTTTTAGCAAAGTCTGTTGAAAAGCAACAGAGGTTTTTAACAGTCGATAGACAACAGTGGTTTGGTTATCAACATAATGGAATTCTTATTGACTAAACCTATTGACCATTAGTTTATATCAATTTTGTAAGTCTGCACTAATTATATTTTTACTTTCTATTAATATGTGTTATGCATGGGTTTCAAAGAAACAACCCGTGTTTGCACACGGGTCTTACCGCTAGTACATATAATAAAGTAAATCTGTTTAGGGACACGTGTCATCACCGCATCTCCTCTCACAAATATTCTCCCGCCTAAATCATTATTACCCGGATGATAATACTCTCGGGCTTAAACACGATCCTTAAACACAATCTCGGATCCTATAAAGCTTTTATAACCCGTTTATTATTAGAACTCGATTAGACCCTAATTGCCATCGTCTCTCTCTGCCTCCTTCCTGTACTCCCACCGAAGAACGGATACAACCATAGTGAAGGCGGTGGTGGTGGATCATCGTCTCTCTTGCCCCCGTCTTGTATAATCATCTCTCAAGGGCTTCATGTATCTGATCATTCCGGTGATCTTCCCAAGCTTCTCCGTGAAAATCCCTATCTACTCAACGATCGCAACCTTGTGGTACGACATCTCTTCTCTTTTATTTATATTTTTGACTTTTGATGTCACTTATTGAAGCATATATCAGTTCATACTTTTGACTTTTGGTGTCACCTATTGAAGCAAATATCAGTTCATATATGTATTATCATGAATCATGATTTGGGGTTTTTCAATTCAGGTTAAAATTAGGCCCATTCAAATTCTTTATGTGGTTTATTGCAAAATCGCTGAAGTGTTAATTATCAGAACAAAGTATACGTCAATTGAAAATTTAATATACAAGTGGAGTTTATTTGAGGATATGGAGGTGTAGTCCCAGATTACATCAAGTAGCCAATATTTTAAAGTGATTTTTCAAAGCATTAATTACTTATAGGCAATCCTTACTCGCTAATCATGAACTTGTGAGTTTGATATTTTTAATATATCTTTCAGTTGAAAACGGTGTCTTACTCGCTAACCATAAACTTGTAAGTTTTGAAGATTCAATCTCTATTAGCTCATTAAACCCTAAACTTGTAAGTTTTTTTAACTAGGTATATAGTTTGTCACAAGTCATACAGCAACTCAGCGAGGTAGATGAACGAAGGAAAATGGTGCTTAGTCAGATATTTTCATCTCAAGCACGCGAAAGACGTAAGGGTGGAGGGAGGGTATAGTCAAACAACTTACGGTGTTTGAGTGAAATTCTACCCAACAGTATTATGGCATGTCAACTCCCCATTTTACACTCAATCACTAGTATAGTCAAACACCCCTCAATTAAAAAAAATATATGATTAGTCCATCCTCTCTCTCTCCTCTCTCCTCTCCTCTCAATCTCACTCAATCATGTTCGGTGAGAGTTCACCGATTTTGGATGCCTCTCTCCAAGTCACCGCACAACTAAATTAAGTGGGGGTGGTCACCGATCGGTGACCCCCACTCACCGCATATGTCCCTGACGATTATACCCTCCGCCCTAAGTAGTTTTGGCTTCGAATTAAAATCAACAAATTTACACTCTGCCCCTTATATCTTCCTAATTTTTAAGATGCATTTCTTGTGAATACTAGATATATGGGTCAAGGTATTCTACAAAGGCTTCTAATTGTAAGAAGTGTAAGAAGGTTTTATAGAGTGACAAGTATACAATAAGCTAAAACTAAACCCACTACATCACCACAAAAAACCTAAACACCCACCCCCCACCCCCCACCACCACCCAAAAACCTAAACCCCCCCACCCCCCAGGGAAAAAAAATAAAAATAAAAAATAAAACTATACTGTCACACCCCTATTTTCCATGTGTTACCGGTGGGCCCGGTAGGGGAGTAACGTGACGTGGTTGGCAACATAATAGTCAAACAACACAATATATATGAATGCACAGCGGAAGCAAAAGATAATATATTACAATCCGAATATAAAGTAATATCCAAGTATTACAACGGAAAGTAAGGATCCACAGGCGGATCAAAATAAAATGGAAACTGTTCAACAGACTTTGACATCTAGAGTTTGCGAGACTTGAGTAATGATGCCTGGAGTAGCCAGCCAATTACGCCTAGCACCTGCACTTAACCTTTTTGGAAAATACGTCAGTTTACACTGGTAAATACAACTCAACTGACTCATTTTAAAAGAGTTTAATAAAATTGGTTTGAATGCACTACGGCACAAAATATGTTGACACTTTGATTAAAATGCACATGGCAAAATTAATCTTTTATACTTGGGAAAATTATTTGTATATAATCTTGTATACAGTTTTACTTATTTGTCGTCCGTTAGGATAGATTAACAGACACGCCACAGGCTATCATCCTCTTAGTGGATTACCAGATCTGGTATAATGCCCACAAGGATGATACCTCGGAGTGGATTTCCAGTTTTTACATAAGGCATCTGTCAGGTGTACGCCTACACCCCGTGCTTAGGTCGTGGCCATTTTATAATACAATGATGCCAAGGATATCCGGGACATGGTCATTTAACCCCCAAAGGCCATACACCAAATAATACATATTAAACGGGTTGTAAGTACATTAATCACAATACGATTTAAATAATTACACACCCGACCAAGCGGTACTTTTATAGTGCCGTATCCCAAGCCCTTATAGGGAAAATAAGTTAAGAGTATTTACCTGAGCAAAGTATAAATCCAATACAGTAAGTGTACGTAGCTTTTACTGGGCTCCTAATCTGGAACGAATGTTTTATAATAACCTATTAGATTTCTAACGGGTCGTTAATTAAGCCTAAGCTTAGACCGGTTAGTTTTAAAAGGAAACACGGTTCAAACGCATGAAGAAGCGAAGACCAGTTTAGAATGTGGTTTTGACCCGACAAGCTTTCATGCTTGACTTATGTGGTTAACTTAAACACATTCTAGGTTTTGAGACAAAACCGATAAGGTTTGACCCGTTTCGGCTAATTTATGTAAACTCGTTACATAAACCGAACCGTATGCGTAATAAGCGCAACGGGTATCCAAAAGAGTCATTTACAGGTTTCCTAAGTTAACACGCCTTAAATAAGTTGTGATATCAGTAGGATATCACCCATGATGCCCAAAACGAGTTTAATCTCTTTATAAGCCCCGCAGGGGCATTTTGGTCATTTTAAAGATTATATAAGGGTTTAATTAGACACCTGTGATCCGGGTCTGAGTTGATCAGTAAAATAGGTTATTTTAACAGGTTATAACCTTTGGTAATAAGTCTTATATACTAAAATAGTTTTAAACCCAAACTATGCGTTAAATACGCGTATAAAGTCGTTTTAAGCGATGTGCGGGTTAAAATACGATTCTGAGTTTTCTGATCAAATAAACAGGCTCAAAATACTCCATTTATTATTTAAAATCAGTAGCAATTGGATTGGCGTTAAAAGGATTTGTAAAACTCATTTTATGGCCGAAAAGGGTATTTTTGGTATTAACCGAATCGAGGCGATTAACCTAGCTTATGATCAGTTTAAAAATAATTAAAAATCTTCAAAAATCCCAAAATATTATATCACATCAGTGGGTAAAAGGTTTGGTGTCAAAAATGGGTTTTAGATAGGCGTTACGCTAATGACATCATTTAATTACTAAGAATCGCTATAATTACGTCATTAAGCATAACTCCTAATCTGGATCTCCGCTTGATGTGAAAATTCACATACATGTCTAATAATCAGTAACTAAGATTATTTTACTTTCATATTTCCAAAAATCTCGTTTTATGTTCATAAGGGCATTACGGTCAATATTTAGGCGTTTAACGGAAACATCGGACGATTAGGGATTCGAGTGGTATAAACGCAGAGGCTTATACACACATGCAACTAGGTCCTAATGGAACTTTAAGGCATGTCTAAACCTATATAAATCGGGTCAGAACTGAGGTCAAAGCAAAAGTCAAACTTTTGCGTCTCTCGGTTCCGAATCGGTTCAAAACAGAAAGTTGTCGAACCAAACAAGTTTAGACATGTTATTATACTTATTTTCAGGTTATATGAATGTTAAAACAGATTACACGCCTTCTGTATCATTAAATATGCGATTAACATTTCTGTTGACTTTTCGGAAGAAGTTTGACTCGACAAACGACATAGTTAAGATTGAAATCAGTGGGTGCCCTTTTAGGGGTTTATTAACCATATAAATACCAACTTATAACAACTTTTGATTCGACAATACTCTGGACCGATTGTGATTTATCGATAAATCAAATCGTAGTTACGACGGTTTGATTTCTAGGCTATATACTAAGCATAACTGAATTTAGAAGGGTTAGGCATACTTACACACGACTAAGGGATGATTTGGAATGCTTGTGACCTGCTTGAATGCTCCAGAAATGCCCAGAAATGAAGTGTGGTTGAATGTTGCACATAATGGCCATAAATATCAACTTTGATCTTTCTTAGATGGTTGACAAAGAAGTCTAGGAGTGTTATCAGATGTCAAGCATGTGTCCCTAAGCCTAAAAACCATTTTAGGAAGCCCATTGTATTGCCAAAGGTCGATCTAAGTCGGTTAAGGGACTGAAACAGGCACCTGTCAATGTTTTCTGTCGCTGGGCAGTGCTAGCGCACCGTTACGCTACCATTGTAGCGGTGCGCTAGCCCATCATCAAGCTACTTAAATTTGCAATTTAGTCCCTGGTCCCCCGAAACATCGCTTTCATAGTATTTCTTGCATTTTAAGGCTTTTATATTAACATATAGGGGCTTTAATACTTATACCCACTTTGTCAAGTCCCCGGGTAACTTTGTGATCACCCGAAAAGCCCTAAATTCCAATGTTAACGATTCTAACCCTCACACACGAATTTTATCACAACTTTCTCATACCGTAACGAAACTTGGTGAAATTTTTATGGTACATTCTAGTGAGCATATTTAATCGTTACAAGGCTTCGGGTTTGCTATAAGGTCACTCAGAGGTATAACTTAACTTGTTGACACATTTAACCCCTGTAGTTTGTAATCTCTCACTTTCTTTCACAATTCGCTTCGTATGATCCATGATCCATCCGTTTAAGGTTATAAACATCATGTTGGGTTATTGTAAAGTATATTTATTCATTGTTGACACTTTGAACCCTCAAATTCACATAGTTTCTTTGTTTGTCAACTTTAGTCCTTCAAGAACATTCTTTCACACGTTCAAAGGTTATGACACGTGTCAAGACATTATAGGACGTAAATTTTCGGGGTGTTACATCCTCACCCCCTTAAAAGAAATCTCGACCTCGAGATTTGTTAAAATGCTGGAAGTACTCTTTGTCGCATAAGGGACTTAACTTTTATAGCATATCTGGAGTCCTTCCAAGCTCCCATAGTGGCTCTTATATTAGGCGTATGTATCCTTTTTGGAGCTTCTTGACCTGTCGATCCTCAATCGATACAGGATGCTCATCACATCATAATTCTGCATATCATTATGTGATAGTGCTTCTTGACTTATTGGCGGAACACATCCTCCAGTCACTATTGTGCAATGTATTGCGAGCTCCGTCAAACTCCTTAAGTAGGTTTTAGCTTACAAGCTACTTGATCTTGATACATTCAATTTCCTTCGAATGATTTCCATATATTCAGAGCTTAACTAGCCTGATAATTTCACAAATTTGTTACACCCTTCCTGGGTGATATCTTTTGTTAAACCATATTCTTTAACAAGAACTTAGGAAGTTTGCTATTTTCATAACTCCTCGATTTCTTGCCATATACTGGCAACCTACAATCGATTTTGGATTTGTATAATCTTATTTGTTGTCCCCCAGGAAACTTTCAGATTTTGATAATTGGACTTACCAATTCTCTATCTAACACTAGACATTTAACATTCCATCTATACAAGGTCTCCAAAGGAGTAGCCTTAATACTTACATATCCATTATTATAGAAAAGTTTATTTTTAAGGTGAGATGGTTATTCCAACCACTGCTTAGCTAATGTTTAGGGAATAGCTAATCCTTGCCGTTAGTCGAACAGATCGACGATCCTGGGCAGTTGATGGCAAATTCTTAATCGTTACCTAATTAGGGTGACGGTGATGATGCATAAGCAAAATGAACCGTCTTTCATACTTAACTATACCGGATTCCCAGGATATTGAGTTAGGCTATATGAACCCTCTATTTTAAACTTAGTTAATCAGGGTTTCGATTCATCCAATGATGGTACTAACCGTCTTGGAGATTTCATAAGAACACAGCCTTAAACGGAATTTAAACCTTAACTCTACCTGCCTCTCAAGGGTAAACAGGGTAATATTAGGAGAAGATAATCAAGGTACCAGGAGGTTACAGAGATTTCCATATCTCAGGCTCCAGTTCACTCATCATTGCTTGTGTCAAAGGAGTGACACATTTATGTTATAAGTCCACGAATTCCTTATTCGGGGACATTTACTTGGACAATACCATTCTGGATATCTTCTTTGAATACTACTAGTCGACATTTGTACAATATGACCATTGGGATATCTCAGGGGTTCCATGTATTAAACCTCCATACTGATCAGGCATGAAAGCAATCTATGGGACACACTAGGATACGCCACTCCTCATATGGCACTTTTATCAAACATAGTTTGGCATTCGCAGGCGATAGAAAACAATGAGAAAATAATAAAATAAAATAATATACATTGTCGTACTCTTTTTGAGGAAGAGTACTCCAGATTCTTATGAAAGGATTATCTCCGAGGATGGGAGAGAGGGTTATTAAAGATTCCATTGGTAAATCATATCTTATCTTTAATATCTGAAGTTCTTATGAAATCAAAAGTTTGTTAATCTTATGGTCTTATGAGAGACTTAGCAGCACCTGAATCCTAACGTAACTCTTAGCAAATAAATCACAGTAAGGATTTATCTAGTGTCATTATTACCGTGACTTGCCTCTAATCATTCATCAGGAGGGTTAAGCGCCTCCATTTTTAATCCTTTCAAACTTAGCTGCAAAGTCTATGACAATTTAGGCAGTCTCATCTATGACTGGTCGTTTCTTAATCTATATAACGTGAGTAGCTGAGGTAGATCCATAATGGATTTATAATGAGTAGGTTTTGAAACCTTAGTGCCCCCTCTTATTGCCGATGCTAACTGCTGATAATCATTTGCATTAAGCTTAGATTTTGGGTAAATTGCATAGAGCACTAACTCAGCCAATGGATTAAAATTTGCGACATACTGTCGACAGTCTATAACTTTTATGGCAAGAGTCAGAAAATTCCTATTTCATCTTCTTCTATTTTGTGATGGGGATAATAGGTTTTTCTAATAAGGTCCTTAAAACTTGGACCATTCCACAATGTATAAGAGGATCCTTCTTGAGGGTTTTATTAGTGTCTCGCTATACTCCTTAAACTGTTCCTCTACAGCTTTAGATACAGCTGTATCAATCAGTGAACGAAGTTCTCCTCTGGTTATATTAATCCTCTCATTATCGCGGTTTTCCAGAGGATGACTGTTTATCTCGTCAGAGTTAGCCATGTAGTCTTAGTTGCTACAAAAAGAAAATAAGGGCAAAGTTCATTTAGAAGCCCCTAAATTACTATCGTTCTTGACGATTTATTAACCATGTTTTTAATACACATTATAGTTAATTTGTTAAATATAAAATTGTTCAGGATCTTTATCATAATCCTGGTTATAAGTTAATAATAGCACAAAAGGCCTAGTCACGTAGACAAGTTTAATTTGTAAGCCTTGATTTTACAGAATCGAGGCATTAAGGTTTGAATCAAAGTTCATTACCTTTTCTGTACAGGGAGTTGTAGGCTACCACTGTCTTCAGTCCAGAGGACGTTAATTATAGCCCGTAGGCACTTCATCCATAAGGGATGCTTATATAAATAAGGGAATTTATAATAACCCATCAAAAATGACTTATGTGATTTTATCGTATCACACTTTGTCAAGCATGTTAATATGCTTTCTTATGTCTAATAATGATTTGAATCTCTTGAATAGGTTCTACCATCTTGGCCTTGAATGCAGTGACATTTAGGCTAGGTTTTACCTTTAAGATTCTTTTTAATATTTAACGCAGAAAAATCCTAAATTGAACTGTTAACAAGGATCTGAATCTAATTGTGGATTTACCATCTTGGCCCTGTCTTAATGTGACATATGGCTAGGTCTTGTCCTTTTTAGATTTTGCCATTTTATTATAATGGTAGATCTTATAATATAGGAATGATATTTTAAATATAATCGTTCCTTTAAAATTTAACAAGTATTGGGTTGCCCTAAACGGGACTTCTAATAAAATGACTTACCCATGCAAAGGCAAATCCGAAAAATAACAAGAGAATCAAATAAGGACAAAATAAATAAAAAAAACAAATTTAGAATTTGTCCTATGTTCTTGTCTAGACTCAAGAATGTGCAATTGTGTACTGAGATTAAACACAAAATACTAGTGTTTAATTCACTCAGTGTTGGCTCTGATACCAACCTGTCACACCCCTATTTTCCACGTGTTATCGGTGGGCCCGGTAGGGGAGTAACGTGACGTGGTTGGCAACATAATAGTCAAACAACACAATATATATGAATGCACAGCGGAAGCAAAAGATAATATATTACAATCCGAATATAAAGTAATATCCAAGTATTACAACGGAAAGTAAGGATCCACAGGCGGATCAAAATAAAATGGAAACTGTTCAACAGACTTTGACATCTAGAGTTTGCGAGACTTGAGTAATGATGCCTGGAGTAGCCAGCCAATTACGCCTAGCACCTGCACTTAACCTTTTTGGAAAATACGTCAGTTTACACTGGTAAATACAACTCAACTGACTCATTTTAAAAGAGTTTAATAAAATTGGTTTGAATGCACTACGGCACAAAATAAGTTGACACTTTGATTAAAATGCACAAGGCAAAATTAATCTTTTATACTTGGGAAAATTATTTGTATATAATCTTGTATACAGTTTTACTTATTTGTCGTCCGTTAGGATAGATTAACAGACACGTCACAGGTATAATGCCCACAGGCTATCATCCTCTTAGTGGATTACCAGATCTGGTATAATGCCCACAAGGATGATACCTCGGAGTGGATTACCAGTTTTTACATAAGGCATCTGTCCGGTGTACGCCTACACCCCGTGCTTAGGTCGTGGCCATTTTATAATACAATGATGCCAAGGATATCCGGGACATGATCATTTAACCCCCCAAGGCCATACACCAAATAATACATATTAAACGGGTTGTAAGTACATCAATCACAATACGATTTAAATAATTACACACCCGACCAAGCGGTACTTTTATAGTGCCGTATCCCAAGCCCGTATAGGGAAAATAAGTTAAGAGTATTTACCTGAGCAAAGTATAAATCCAATACAGTAAGTGTAAGTAGCTTTTACTGGGCTCCTAATCTGGAACGAATGTTTTATAATAACCTATTAGATTTCTAACGGGTCGTTAATTAAGCCTAAGCTTAGACCGGTTAGTTTTAAAAGGAAACACGGTTCAAACGCATGAAGAAGCGAAGACCGGTTTAGAATGTGGTTTTGACCCGAAAAGCTTTCATGCTTGACTTATGTGGTTAACTTAAACACATTCTAGGTTTTGAGACAAAACTGATAAGGTTTGACCCGTTTCGGCTAATTTATGTAAACTCGTTACATAAACCGAACCGTACGCGTAATAAGCGTAACGGGTATCCAAAAGAGTCATTTACAGGTTTCCTAAGTTAACACGCCTTAAATAAGTTGTGATATCAGTAGGATATCACCCATGATGCCCAAAACGAGTTTAATCTCTTTATAAGCCCCGCAGGGGCATTTTGGTCATTTTAAAGATTATATAAGGGTTTAATTAGACACCTGTGATCCGGGTCTGAGTTGATCAGTAAAATAGCTTATTTTAACAGGTTATAACCTTTGGTAATAAGTCTTATATACTAAAATAGTTTTAAACCCAAACTATGCGTTAAATACGCGTATAAAGTCGTTTTAAGCGATGTACGGGTTAAAATACAATTCTGAGTTTTCTGATCAAATAAACAGGCTCAAAATACTCCATTTATTATTTAAAATCAGTAGCAATTGGATTGGCGTTAAAAGGATTTGTAAAACTCATTTTATGGCCGAAAAGGGTATTTTTGGTATTAACCGAATCGAGGCGATTAACCTAGCTTATGATCAGTTTAAAAATAATTAAAAATCTTCAAAAATCCCAAAATATTATATCACATCAGTGGGTAAAAGGTTTGGTGTCAAAAATGGGTTTTAGATAGGCGTTACGCTAATGACATTATTTAATTACTAAGAATCGCTATAATTACGTCATTAAGCATAACTCCTAATCTGGACCTCCGCTTGATGTGAAAATTCACAGACATGTCTAATAATCAGTAACTAAGATTATTTTACTTTCATATTTCCAAAAATCTCGTTTTATGTTCATAAGGGCATTACGGTCAATATTTAGGCGTTTAACGGAAACATCGGACGATTAGGGATTCGAGTGGTATAAACGCAGAGGCTTATACACACATGCAACTAGGTCCTAATGGAACTTTAAGGCATGTCTAAACCTATATAAATCGGGTCAGAACTGAGGTCAAAGCAAAAGTCAAACTTTTGCGTCTCTCGGTTCCGAATCGGTTCAAAACAGAAAGTTGTCGAACCAAACAAGTTTAGACATGTTATTATACTTATTTTCAGGTTATATGAATGTTAAAACAGATTACACGCCTTCTGTATCATTAAATATGCGATTAACATTTCTGTTGACTTTTCGGAAGAAGTTTGACTCGACAAACGACATAGTTAAGATTGAAATCAGTGGGTGCCCTTTTAGGGGTTTATTAACCATATAAATACCAACTTATAACAACTTTTGATTCGACAATACTCTGGACCGATTGTGATTTATCGATAAATCAAATCGTAGTTACGACGGTTTGATTTCTAGGCTATATACTAAGCATAACTGAATTTAGAAGGGTTAGGCATACTTACACACGACTAAGGGATGATTTGGAATGCTTGTGACCTGCTTGAATGCTCCAGAAATGCCCAGAAATGAAGTGTGGTTGAATGTTGCACATAATGGCCATAAATATCAACTTTGATCTTTCTTAGATGGTTGACAAAGAAGTCTAGGAGTGTTATCAGATGTCAAGCATGTGTCCCTAAGCCTAAAAACCATTTTAGGAAGCCCATTGTATTGCCAAAGGTCGATCTAAGTCGGTTAAGGGACTGAAACAGGCACCTGTCAATGTTTTCTGTCGCTGGGCAGTGCTAGCGCACCGTTACGCTACCATTGTAGCGGTGCGCTAGCCCATCATCAAGCTACTTAAATTTGCAATTTAGTCCCTGGTCCCCCGAAACATCGCTTTCATAGTATTTCTTGCATTTTAAGGCTTTTATATTAACATATAGGGGCTTTAATACTTATACCCACTTTGTCAAGTCCCCGGGTAACTTTGTGATCACCCGAAAAGCCCTAAATTCCAATGTTAACGATTCTAACCCTCACACACGAATTTTATCACAACTTTCTCATACGGTAACGAAACTTGGTGAAATTTTTATGGTATATTCTAGTGAGCATATTTAATCGTTACAAGGCTTCAGGTTTGCTATAAGGTGGAGTGAGTGAAGTATGAGTGGTTTATAAGGGATTACCCCTTATGGGCCTCCATAGTGTTAAATGGGTTGAGAAGTGGGTGAAGCCCAAACGCGCGCCGAGCCGAGCCGCGAGCTCGCGAATGGTCGCGTTTGAGGCGCGAATGGGCGCGGATTGGCGTGTTTGACCTAAAAGTCAAAGTTCTTACCTCTGCTCCTTACACTTAGTCTTTGCAAGATAATCCAAAAGACGATGCAAATGGATTTTCTTCAAAGAGTAGACCAAAATCTTTGCATAAAAACAATGATCTTTCAAACATAGCAAAATAAACCAAAACATTTAGGGGTGAGCAAATGCAATTAACCGACCCGACCCTGTGTTTACCCGAGCTGAACCGAAAAAAACTAAAAAAACTAAGACAAAGAACCAGCATCTTACTCAAAAACCAAAAAAAGTTACTTTAAGAAAAAGAAGTCAGAAACTTATAAAGTAGAAATATGTTGTTTGTATATTTTTACGGTCCAAACATTAAAAATACTATTAAGAACACTTAAAAAGTTATTTTCAGTTTATATAGTTAATCATATATGGTTTAAGTTTAAAAACTATACAGGAACATTAATATAACAAAGCTAAACTTGGCAACCTGGCTCTAGCTGATATGGGTGACCCTGAACTCCACGTATTCGAATCAACACACTGGCTATTCGGTTGAGACGCCAACACACCAATAGTCCTAGCCTCGCTACAGTTCAAGTTTCCAACCACCAAATCGTCCAATAGAATATCAAAACTTAGAAGACTATCTAGTTATTTATACATTAATAAACTATCTATAACTTCTTTTACTTTAATCTTATTGTATCAGATACATTATACCAAATTAAGAATTTTAGACCATACAAAGTTGAGATGTTTGGTGGTTGAACATTCCTCCACATGCCTAAATCTAGCCACACCTCTACAGACTCTATTCAAGATCTATTTAAATCTAAATATCTCTTATTATGAACACCATCATATACATATCTACATGTATGGAAAAATATAAAGGAAAATCATATATTTTCCTAAGGATTTCTATTTAAAAGGCCGAGACTTGTAATAGAATTCATTTACGTTGAGATTATCATACACCGATACACGTTCATATTTATTCCAAAGCAAAATGGGTTATCTTGGAGGATTTGTTTATTTTTTTAAACAACATGACCAATCATATTGATGAAACTTGAATGGCTGAACTTTAAACATAATAATAGTAACTTGTAATAAAATCACGAGATTTGTATTAGAATTCATTCAAGTTGAGATCAGCATAATCACTCAAGTAGTCCTGCTATCTCACAAATTGATTTTTAAAACAAAATGATAGGCCACTTTGATCTTAACTTGGTATTTGTTTTATCATTTGCAAGTAAAAATAGATACATTCTGCACACGTAATAACAATTACATTTTAAATTTTACCTCGGGAAATAAAAACTTTATAAGTACTCGCCGGAACCCTAACTTTGACCGGAATCTGATATCCCCACCAAATCAGGCACATGTAATCCCAATCAGTGCCAGAATTCTACCTCTACCGAAACACCTGCCATTGACATCGAACCTGCAAAATCATAACATAAATGTGTAGTTCAACAAAAAAAAAAGAACCATGAATTATAGCCCTAAAAAAGCAAATCATTCAACATTGTTAGGCCTCCTAATCCAAGATCTCACTCAGCTAAAGCGACCAACAGGTGTGCGGAATCCACCTGATGGTCAACCACTGTAGATGAAACACTAGAATGCAAAGATTTGTGAGAGAAATCAAGAATACACTGAGTATTCTTGATGAAGAAGATGAATGACGTCACACACACAGTAGCCGCCAGACAAAACACACACAATGATTAGGGTTAGGTGCACAGAATTTCACACAGAATCCCCACCTTGTCTATTCCACATAAAGGTATATATACAAGGCAAAACCCGGACTTTCAAGACAAACTAGAAAGCACGGACAACAAACTACACAAAGCAAAACTCTGACTTTTGTCCCTAACAGAAACCCCTGACCTTTTTCCTAGACATAAAACTTGGACAAAATGTCCCAAGGATAAAGTTGGGACTATCTTTCAACAAATGTACAATAAAGACCCTATAGAATGGGAGACATGCACTTATCACCTAAAGTGCATTAACAAACTCCCCCTTGATCAGTGCATGGTCTTCATTGGACTTGAGATCTTCATACTTTCTTTCTAGTACTCGCTGCCTGGTTTTTCACACAGAACTGCACGACTTTGATGTATTGATCAGCTAACGGTTGATCTTCTTCAAAGGAATGCAACTGCAGACGTCTTAGCTTCTTCAAATCTTCCATCTTGAGATGAGCGATCCAGACGCACACAGCTTCTTCAAATCTTCCATCTTGAGATGAATGATCCAGATGCACACAGCTTCTTCAAATCTTCCATCTTGAGATGAATGATCCAGATGCACACAGCTTCTTCAAATCTTCCATCTTGAGATGAGCGATCCAGACCTGAAACACTTAACACCGGATTAAGAATCTTAACCCCGGAGATACTCAGCCCAAACCTGGATCCCAAAAATAATTCCAATACCCCAGAATCAACAATTGAAATATTAAACAACCAATATTTAATAATTTGTATTTCAAAAACACGATCATTCAGAACAACTTACTTCAAAACTTATACTTTTGGAAAAATATCACAACTTGGAAGCAAATTTACCGAAACACCTTAAAATGACGTGATTACCCACACACTTAGATGGATCTTGCACGGCCGATTTTTATACAAAAAGACTTATTTTAAGATTACCTAACTTGATGTTTAACACCTTATTAAAGAATGCTCACAACCCTTAGAGAATTTTTAAAATGATAACTCGCACATAGAAACAAGAAAGCAAAATCTTTTTGATGTTTTTGATGATTTTTTTTTTGACTGAATAAAGATATTAAACCTACGAACGTATTTACACTAATTATCTTTTTGTGAAATCGGAGCAAAGGGATCATATCGGTTTTTCTGTCAATATCGAACACAAGAACATAGTTTATCAGTTTAAGCTCTTAGAATGATATTAACAGTTCAAGACGTTCAACGATATTGTGGTCCACTTAAGCTTTAGCACGCTTTCGAACACTGTTTTCGAGATATGCGATTAAGTGTATTAATATCTGATTGTAACTATGTTTACCCACCTCAGAATATACTCCCGTATCAAGGTATGCACGAGAGTTAATCTTACTAGTGAGTATACCATTTATCATCTGTTTTGACGTATAAACTGATGTGAGATACTCACTTATTTTGAATTGAAAACAAGTCCTTTGTGATATAGAATCACTTATTGAGGAGGAACTTGAATTTCAGATGCAAAGGGCACAGGAGCAAGTCCGTGAACAGGTTAGTACCATCGTACAGACAAAGAGACGAACTTGACTCCCGCATGATTTTGTGGGACATGTGATTGTTTATCACTTATTTGGGTCGAATGCATCATGAATTAAGGATATTTACACGTATGTATGGTATCATGGAAGATCTAGACTTGCGTCCCCGTTGTTTTCGGTAAAAGAAACAACCATGATACCCAGATGATAAACAGCATAAAGACCACGTATCTCAGAACCTCGGCAATCTATCAAACGAAATTACGGTACCAAGACCATATATCCGAGAGATGTACCACACAAGTTACGCAGTTCATTATGTTTATATACCAAAAACAGGTTCTTATTTACGTGTAAAACCTACCGAAGCAGCGTATAATGAAGCTGTCACAGTTAACGGTTAATTGATTATATATAACCATAGTCCTGCACCAGATACGACTAACTGATGTACTATCATTTCCCTTATATCTTAACACGACTTCATTTTAAATTTTTCAAATGTTTTTGTATTTTTCTTAAAATTTATCCTACAACTAAGTAAAATATTTTTGGAGTTTTTCAATTTTTGGAAAGCGGTAAGAACTATACAGAAAAGATAAAATAAAGTTTCTATGTGAGTTTTGAAAAGCATTTTACTCGGGGTTGATCATGCCAATCATTCGGACCAGATTTTCAAATCTAGCCCGATCGAATGTTTTCGTAAACAGGTCGGCAAGATTATCCAAGGTGTCTACCCTAACCACTTCTATTAAACCCTTCTCAGCACAGTCGCGAATGAAATGATGCCTAACATCTATGTGCTTAGTGCGTGAGTGATTAACTGGATTGTTAGTTATGGAAATGACAGAGTTGTTATCGACAAGAATAGGAGTTCGAGTAAAATTCAAACCGTAGTCCCTCATCTGCTGCTGAATCTACAAGACCTGAGCACAACATCTTGATGCAGCAATGTACTCGGCCTCGCACGTGGATAGAGAAACGGCAACTTGCTTTTTGCATTGCCAAGAGACAAGACGGTTCCCAAGAAGTTGTGCGCCGCCAGAGGTTGACTTTCTGTTCATCCGGCACCCTCCGAAATCTGCGTCAGCATACGCCATCAAATCCAGACCACCTTCAGCTGGATACCACAATCCAAGCTTAGGCGTCCCTTTCAGATATCTGAAAATACGCTTGACTGCTTTCAAGTGAGACTCCTTCGGAGTTGATTGGTACCTAGCACACAAACAAACAGAGAACATAATATCTGGTCGTGAAGCAGTAAGATACATTAATGAACCTATCATTGCTCGATATAGAGTCGGATCCACTTCAAGATCTTTCTCGTTATCGGGTGAAAGCTTGAGATTTGTTGGGAGAGGCGTGTCATAGGGTAAGCTATCTTCCAATCCAAATCTTTTGAGAATCTCGTGGACATACTTTGTCTGATGCACGTACGTCCCGGTTTTCCCTTGACTCACTTGAAGACCTAAAAAGAAAGATAACTCGCCCATCGCGCTCATTTCAACTTTGGACTTCATTACCGCTTCGAACTCATGACACAATTCTTCATTTGAAGAACCAAAAATTATGTCATCAACGTAAATTTGCACGATCAGAAAATCTCCCCCTTTCTTCAAAATGAACAGTGTGGAGTCAATCGCGCCACGCGAGAACCCATGCTCCAATAGATGCTTTGACAACGTCTCGTACCAAGCTCGAGGGGCCTGATGGAGACCGTAGAGAGCCTTGTCCAACAGATAGACTTTGTTGTCTAACCCTGGAGCTTTGAAACCCGGTGGTTGGGATACATACACAGTTTCATGCAATTTCCCGTAAAGGAACGCGCTTTTCACATCCAACTGATAGACTTTGAAGCGCATGTGAGCAGCAAAAGCTAGAAACAAACGAATGGCTTCCAGTCTTGCCACCGGTGCATAAACTTCTGTATAATCAATCCCTTCCTCTTGATTGAAGCCTTGAACAACCAACCGTGCTTTGTTTCTGACAACGACACCCTTATCGTCTTTCTTGCACTTGAAAACCCATTTCGTGTTGATTGCATGTTGGCCCTTTGGAAGATCGACCAAATTCCACACCTTTAACTTGTCGAACTGAGCTAACTCTTCTTGCATCGCCTCACACCAAGAATTATCCTTTAGAGCCATTTGATAGTTCTTCGGCTCTATCTGAGAGATAAAACATTCATGCAGGCTAAGATTGTAGATTTCTTCTTTCTTGATAGCAGAGAACAGACATTGCATCTCTGAAATACTCCTTCGCGTTTGCACTCCCGCATTTGGATTCCCAATAATATTATCAACTGGATGATGAATATTTGTTCTTGGAACTGGGATTGCCGGAGCTTGAAGATTGTTTCCCAAATTTGATTGAATCTCCCCCTCAACATTTGCATTACTACTAGAAGCTTGATCATTTCGAGAAGACACATTAACATTTGGATATGCTGAAAAATCAACGTAAAGATCACCACTTGTAGTTTGAGCAGCTGCATTGGGGATCTGCTCAGCAACAACTTCATTCACGATTGAAGAATCAGCGACTGGAACATTCGAAGACACATTAGTAGGGATACTTGCTCTCCAGCTCGCATCCACTTCATCTTTGTTCACAAGATGTGTGTATACAACCTCCGAATCTTCTTCTGAAACATCAGGAAGATCAAATGAATCAAATAATTTATCATAATCATAACCACTTTTGGGACCGAACTCGGACGGTGGAGGATCGAAACTCAAAGGAGTTATATCAAACACGATCTCCACTGCACGCTTCTTAACGTTATAAACGCGTTTGTTGGGAGTTCCATTGGCATAACCCAAAAAGAACCCAACTTCACCAACTTCCCCCATTTTAGGAGTATCTTTGGTGCGTTTGATAACACACTTGATCCCGAAAGGTTGAAACCCAGATAAGTTCGGTTTCTTGTTTTCAAGCAATTCATAACACGTTTTATCTTCTCTTTTAACCGTAAGCACATGATTTAACACATAACATGCAGTGTTTACTGCCTCGGCCCAGAAAAAAATTGGCAATTTTGATTCAGAAAGCATAGTTCGGGCCGCCTCAATTAGGGTACGATTCTTCCGTTCTGCAACTCCGTTCTGTTGAGGAACATATGGAGCGCTGAACTGATGAACTATTCCCATTTCCCGACATAACTCATCCATATAATGATTTTTAAACTCAGTGCCGTTGTCACTTCGGATTTTCTTAACAGGAAGTGAATAATTTTTCTCAAGTTGTTTGAATAAGTCTCTTAAAATACCAGCAGTTTGATCCTTTGTTTTTAAGAAAAATACCCATGAGTAACGTGAGAAATCGTCAGTGACAACTAAGCAATAAGACATCCCACCAATGCTAGCAACATGGATCGGGCCGAAAAGATCCATGTGAAGCAATTCAAGTGGTTTTTGGATTGAGTTAACTGTTTTCGGTTTATGAGGCTTTCATTTGATTTTTCCTTTTTCACATGATTCACATTTGTTGTGCATATTGAAACTACGTAAAGGAACCCCCAACACCAAGTTGTTTTTCACTAAGTGGTTCATTTTTCGCAGATGCACATGGCCCATTCTCCTATGCCAGAGATACGATTGATCTTCAGTCGCCTTTGAAAGTAGACATGTCACAGGAGCAGACGAGTTAAACAACGGGCGCATGTCCATGACATATGTGTTATTCACCCTTGGAGCCCTCATAACGATCCAATCTTCAGGAACAACAAATCCCGGACGCAAAACGAAGCAAGCTTTATCAGTGAACATCATTGTGTACTTGTTATCACAGATTTGAGAAACCGACATCAAGTTATGCTTCAGTTCTTCAACGTAGTTCACTTTATGCAGCGTAATTTTTCCATTTGACACCGAACCTTCACCGGTGATGTAACCACCCTTCTCACCGGCAAAATTCACATAACCACCACGAATTTCTTTAAAATTGTTCAATAACTCTTTATTTCCTGTCATGTGTCTGGAACAGCCACTATCGATATACCAAATATAGATAGCTCTTTTCAGCTGCTCCTACACTCCCCAACAAGAAAATTCAGTTAGAATGTGGGACCCAAGCCATGATGGTCTTGGGTCGTCCCGATTCATCAACATAAGAAAACTCTTTGAAATAACCATCATTGCCATCGTGTCCTCCATTTCCATTTCGGAAATTGTTGGAATGACTCCCCGCAAATCGTGGATTATACGGAGTTGACGATCTATTGGTATAACTAGAGTTTCCATAACCTCGGCTCCCATAGTTTTGGTAACTGTAATTTTGATTCCTGGATGGCTCAAAATTCCTACCAAATCTAGGAACATCATCGTGTCTTGAGAATGATCGTGGATGATTATCCGAATGCTGTCTTTGATTTGGAAATCGGGGTGGTGACGCATTTCGGTCATTCACGAATCTGTTCTGTGCATGAGGTCTAACATTGTTGTTGCTCGAACCACCAGAACGTTGGTCATTCTCATGTGTTTGGAAAGTAACATGATTTTGTCGTCTGTGAGGGGTTTTCTCACGAGTATCATGTTTTTGAGATGAACTTTCCGGTCCTTTACCACGATTTATAACAACTGGTTTCTCCCCATGATCCTGATTTTGTTGTGATTTAACATTTGTTTTGACAACTGGTTGTACTTCTTGTTTAATCACTTTGTTTTTCTCAACCTTCTGATTTTTACCGTTTTTCTTTTCAATATTTACTGCTTCATTTTGTGGTTTTTCAACAAAAGGTTTCTTTTGATCAGGATCAACAAGAGATTTACCCCTGTCATCTGGACAGTCTGCTGCTAAGTGTCCTTTCCCACGACACTTATAACATTTGCGAATTTTTGCAGCATTCTTTGGACGTTCCTCATGACTGGTCGAAGATGATGAGGCGTTAGTGGAATTTTTCAAAATTTGGTTCACAAACTGAGAGTTGGAACGTGTTTCGATCTTCACTTCTTCTTTGATAAAATCCTCCCCTTTAACAAACTCAGTTTTAGGGATATTTTTCAAAGCCTTTTTAGATTTCCCACGTGACTTTGGTTTTGACTTCACATTTGGAACTTGATTAAAAATTTCCAAAATCTTGTTGCTTATCAAATTTTCAATGTTTTCAAAATTCATCTCATTTTTCTTCAAAACTTCACTCACCTTCGACTGTTCTGAGTCAGAAGCCTCATCAGGCTCTGATTCTGACTCACTTTGCGGTTCAACCGTCAGAGGGGTCTTTGGCACAAAATTTGCCAATTCAGGATCAATGCTTGGCATCGATGTATAATTATGGTTTACCGGAGGAGGCACTTTCTTATAACCGATGCCGAACATTTCTTCCTCAGATTCTTTGAGACGTTGGCTGTTAATACAGAAATTCATCACTTTAGATGAATCCGCGAACTTTTCAATTTTTCGTTGCAAGTCTAAAATCAGATTATCTTTTTCCAAAATGATTTTGTTCTTTTCCAAAACACAATTTTGGTTCATTTCAAGTTCAGATTTTAATTCCTGATTTTTAACAGTTCCCTGAGCCACAAGTCTCTCAAATTCAGAGATATCATTTTCAGCGCTTTTATCTTAATTCGGTGTTCTTTATCCGAATTAGACAACACAGCAATGAGTTCTCATGAGTTCTCTGGATTTTTCTAAATCTGCAATTAAGTTTGTGTTATGAAGTGCATATCTATCAATCTTGGCGACAAACTCAACACATCTAGCACATCGCTTATCTACAGAAGATGATTTTACCTCAATGCCAGCCATGAATGCACAAGCCTCTTTTTCTACGGATTTTTGTTCCAACCTTTTAGCTTCTGCATCCGCAAATTGCTGCATTTCAGCTGTGGAGATGTTGAATTCAAAGCGTTCTCCCTTTTCTCCATCTTCTGTCTTGTTAGACTTCTCAACAGACTCTACATTCGAGGGATCTTCATTTTCAGCAACATTGCCCGAATCCAACTCTTCCCCAAGAACCTCAGCTACCACCGCAAGTTCCTCAATGCTAGTCTCTTCGGCAATCTCTTCACACACTTCTTCAGCTACAACCGCAAGTTCCTCAATGCTAGTCTCTTCGACAATCTCTTCACACACCTCTTCGTTGACAATTTCAGCTACAAAGTCTTGTGACACAATAGCTCCTGAAATGTCTTCTAATGCACAACCCCAGTCGTAAGGCTCAGTCACTTTTTGTAAAGATTGAGCCACCATAGCATTGTTTGTTGAAGGTGTAAGATTTTCAGAACCACTTGGACGAGCACTTGAGTTGGAAGTAGTTGCTGAATTGTTGTGAGGTCTTGAGTTGTTTCCTTGAGAGTAGTTTTCTCTGTTCGATCTTTCCATCTTCGGCTTCCGACAATCACGTGCGAAATGCCCGTAGATGCCGCAGTTGTGACATTTCACCTTTGACATGTCGACTCCCATTCGAGTCTTTGTATGACCTCCTATGAACTTCCTACCCGTTCTCAACAGAAATTTCTTCGCTTTACGGACTAAGAGTGCCATATTGAGTTGTAGATCAAGTTCTTCCATTTCGTCTTGGTCTATCTGGTCAAAGTCCTCATCGAGACTTGACGGTTCAACGAGCTTTCCAAGACAGAAGTTCTCGTAGGCAGTCATGAAGGACGCCAAAAGGCTCATGTTTTCTTCTATCAACTTTAAGCCGCTTGCATCTAACTTTGGAATGTTCAAGTTTGTTGCTTGAGATTTCTGAACTCCACTAGAAGAGTACATTCCTTGATTGGAATTCGTTGTTCCACTTGAACTGACATTGTTGCTCATAAAGGCGTGTTCAATTGCGGGAACTTCATTCTCTGAATATAGGGAAACACCGGCTCCTCCATTACTACCCTTATCCGTCGGTTTTGAAGCTTTATATAACTGAGGATCTTGGATCTTCTCGAAATCGGATGCTTGATCTTCCATATTCCAAGCATAACCCTTCAGTTTTTGTATAACTTCTTCCAATGAGAGCTCCTCATAGAGAACACCTTCTCTAATCAAAGCGGTGTACATATTCCATTCTTTGGAAAGACAATTCAGAAACTTCTCAACCTTCTCAAATTCAGTGTAGATACCCTCTTGACTTCTATCAAGTTCGCTCAACAAATGATAAAACCGGTTCACTGTATCATCAAATGATTCATTTCTTAAAGCTTTAAACACAACGAATTGAGTCTTCAAACGTTCGAGTCGTCGTTTCTTGTAAATTGCGTTTACTTCATATCGCTCGATCATGCTATCCCACAACTCCTTCGAGCTATTTCTCTTACGGAACGTATGAAGTATAGACTGTGACATTGCCATCGTTATCATTGACATAGCTTTCTCTTCACAGTAAAAAAATCTCTTCTGGTCGTCAGTGAGTGCCAAGTACGTATCAATCGTCAACGTACGTACTGGAGTAGCTCCACATCCTTTAACGATACACAACCAGATTTTGATGTCTTTCGCTCGTACATACCTCTCGAAACGCTCCCTCCACTCAGGAAAATCAAGCTCGTTTATCAACAACGGAGGTTTGTCGTTACTCCCTACCTCAGCATTGTGCTTGAGGTTTTGCACCATTGCAGTCAGATTGTTGTTTGCTATTTCAGAAAACAACAGTAGATTTCCAAGCAAGAACTGTGTTACTGAAAGGATTTTCTAAGTTTAAATTCGGAGAGAAAACATGGAGTGAAGTGTCTGAGCTTTAATCAGAGTGTGAAAACCCGGATCACAAAAACCTGAAACAAAACACAAACAGAAAAACTCGGACACTACACAGTTAGGAATTTAAACTCAGACTACCTAAAGGTTAGGTTAAAATTCGGACACAGTGAACTTTGGACTACAAATTCGGACTAATACTTCATTAACAATAAAGAACAAAACCTCGGACTAAACAAAATAAAAAAATTCGGACTCTATAATAACTAAAAGTCGGACTCTATATAAATAAGCAAACAAAGGTCGGACTATCTAAATAAATTATGAAAGTCGGACTAACTTATAATAATTCGGACTACCTAAATATAAGATAAACTTCGGACTACCTAGGACAAAACAACGGACTCAAATAAAACAACTGACTCAAATAAGAGGTTAAACTACGGACTAAACAATACAATAAAGCTCGGACTGAATTAACTGTTTTAAAAGTCGGACTCTATAAAACTAACAAAAATTAAAACTCAGATCTAATGACTCGGACAAGTGACTCAAAACTCGGACTCTAAGTTATAAAACTCAAAACACAAAACTCGGACAAGGTAAAGGTTACTAGACACAAATTCGGACAAGGTATCTTAGACTTAAAACTCGGATCATCTTCACTGATAATAAGATCTAAAGGTCAGACTCACTAATGTGTGAATAAAATTCGGACTAATGAGAATTCGGACTTAACTAAAGAGAAAAAAAACACGGACCTAAATAAACTAGGGTAAAATTCGGACCTGAGATAATAAAACTCAGACTATAACCTAAGAACAAAATTCGGACAAGGTAACAGAGATTTGAAACTCAGAACAGGTTCAAAACTCAGAAGAACCAATCCCCGGACTATCTCCCCAATGTGACTTCACACTGGTTCAACAATACCCCGGAGACACAAACACAGAATTTAAACTACGGACAAATCTTCCAAAGATCAAACTCAGGAATCTTTTTCCACCTTCAAACACTCTATGAATAAGAACCAAAACCCCTGTAAAACCCATATGAAGAATAACACTAAAAATCACCAAACTACTCAAAATCCATCATCAAATCACTAGATATGAATGAAGAATCATGAATAAAACACAAAAACTCACTAAACTCTCACTAAACCCTATCAAAGTTTGAACTTTTCTCACAAAACCTTCAAACTAAGAAACACCTACAGTAGTATGAGCACACTGCTCTGATACCACTTGTTAGGCCTCCTAATCCAAGATCTCACTCAGCTAAAGCAACCAACAGGTGTGCGGAATCCACCTGATGATCAACCACTGTAGATGAAACACTAGAATGCAAAGATTTGTGAGAGAAATCAAGAATACACTGAGTATTCTTGATGAAGAAGATGAATGACGTCACACACACAGTAGCCGCCAGACAAAACACACACAATGATTAGGGTTAGGTGCACAGAATATCACACAGAATCCCCACCTTGTCTATTCCACATAAAGGTATACATACAAGGCAAAACCCGGACTTTCAAGACAAACTAGAAAGCCCGGACAACAAACTACACAAAGCAAAACTCTGACTTTTGTCCCTAACAGAAACCCCTGACCTTTTTCCTAGACATAAAACTTGGACAAAATGTCCCAAGGATAAAGTTGGGACTATCTTTCAACAAATGTACAATAAAGACCCTATAGAATGGGAGACATGCACTTATCACCTAAAGTGCATTAACAAACATGGGTTAACTTTTTGTAACTGGATCAAAAATTGCATCCAAATCTATGGAAGGTACATAAATAATCCAAACCTGGAAGAGATTTAGGGCATCGTCGAGGAAGAAAGACATACGGGGAGAAGCAGCAACGTTGATCAGGGCTTCAATTGTTAGAGAAGCAACAACTTTGATTAGGGCTTCAATTATTAGAGAAGCCACGGTAAGGATAGGCATCTGCGATGGGAAAAAGGCGATGATGCAAGAAACCCTAAAAGTTATCTCCTTTGTTTTTGTTAGCGTGTTTGAGGAAACCGGAGGGATTCAAAATTTGAATCTCTCTATGAAAGTCAATTGGGCGCCCATTTTCCTTGGGAGTGATAGCTTTAAAGCTTCTTCTTTATATATGCAACACTGACACATAGGGTTTATTAAAAAACAAAATCTCAGAATTTGACACGTAGGATGAAATAAATAAGGGGGCTTGTGAAGGTGACACGTGTCTTGCAAAACTTTTCCTTTATTATAGTAGAGATATATATACTAGGTTATAACCCCGTGTATTACACGGGTTGAATAAATGAATTTTATATGCCAAATAATAAAACATTATTTTTTTAAAAGCCTCCTTTATTGCACGGGTTAAAGAAATGTAATTTTATATATTAAATAATAAAATAAGTTATATCTATAAGAACCATATGTATTGTACGGGTTGAATAAATGTAATATTATATACAAAATAATAAAAAAATTATATCTTTAAAACCATTGTATTACACGGGTTGAATAAATGTAATATTGTTTACCAAATAATAAAAAAAGTTATATTTTTAAAAACCCCCGTGTGTGTATTACATGGGTTGAATAAATATGATTTTATATACCAAATAATAAAAAAATATATATTTAAAAAACTAACGGATTTTTTTATATTTAAAGTAGGATAAGATTGAATATTAATCTGAACTAACGGATTTTTTTATATTTAAAGTAGGATAAGATTGAATATTAATCTTTATTTATTTAGTTAATATAAGATTGAAAAATCATATGATTGAATAGGTGGGAGGTTGTATGATGATAAATCGGTTAACCGTACTAAATGATAAAAATAACAGTGATTGTTGAACAAATTAATTAATCGAATTTAGCAGAAACATTTGTGATGTTAGGTGGATTTTTTTTAGTTATTTGAAAGTTAATATCAACTTTCATAAAAAATGTAATTTTTTCAACTTGTCGATAATTTAAGCTTCCATTCAACCCATAATACTTAACCAAAGGGAATATTTAAGATTACATAGATAAGTTGAATTTATTAACTATGTATTCTTATTAGATTTGATTAAATATTATTAATAATAAAAATTTGTATTAGATTAGATTTTAGATTTGATTAAATATTATTAATAATAAAAATTTGTATTAATTTAGATTAAATATTATTATTATTATTAGTATTATTAATAATTTTAATCAATTAATTAAATGAGAGAATGACAAGTGTCCCAAAACAGGTTTCTTTTATTATATAGTATAGATTTTTTTGGGGTATTGGATTTTAATAATCCCAAGTTTCACAATTTGGCCGGTAATAATCTCAACTTCAAAAATTGCCTTCAACAGTCCCAACTTGTAAGATTTTGGCCACCAATGATCCTTGTCTAACTGGGTTATAACCCACTTAGTTTTTTGAAGTTTTGAGCGGCGGAGAAGGTCACTAGAGGTTGGAGATGACAAGTTGTGGTCTCCTTTGGTGGTTTAAGGGGTAAAGAAGGTCGTCGGAATAAGTTGCAGGTCACCGGATTGCGTAGATGGTGGAAATTTTAAACTTTTGAGAAGCGGATAAGATTACAGGAGGTCGGAGATAATTGGTGGTGGTCTCGTTTGGTGATTTCAGGGGTAAAACGGGTCGCCGGAATAAGTTGCAGGTCACCAGCCCAACAAGGTTATAACCCAGTTAGACAAGGATAATTGGTGGCCAAAATCTTACAAGTTGGGACTGTTGTGGGCAATTTTTAAAGTTGGGATTATTACCGGTCAATTAGTGAAACTTGAGATTATTAAAATCCAATACCCCTATTTTTTTTTCCTAAACGTGTTCCCTAAAAATCAACAAACTAATCAAAATAGTATTCAAATCACATTTAATTAAAAACAATTACATTGGTTTATCATTCAATTTAATTAGATCACCACATCTAAAAATAACTCAACTTGTAGTTATCTATTCTATTATTTTATTAAAACTCTGAATATTACACATATTGCTGTATTTTTTAAAGTCATTTTGTGTGGTTATCTCTACTTGACAAAAATATATCAAATATTATGCTCAATACGTAGATTAATGGCGTTATGATTGATAACAACCGAATTCGTCTTATTTAGCCAATGATTTTCGTTTTAAATTCAGTCAACCAAGCTCTTGAACATTTTCAATATTTTAATTCTTCAAAATTTTAAATCTTAGATCTGATTTCAACTATGTAAAATCAATGTAAAAAGGTGTGTGACCATTGAAGAAAAACACATGAAAAAAAAAAAAAATCTAGATTGGTTTTACACAACACTACTGGATTAATTCCTTGCAAAAAAAAAAAAAAAAAAAAAAAAAAAAACCCTTAAAAGACCTACAAATTGATCAAAACAAATTGTTTGGTTCAGGCCTACCACAAAAACACACTCAAAGAACACAACTCAAGAACCAGAGAATTGGCATTTTTCTTAAAACTTTCTGCACCTTCATTCATGTAACATCTTGTATTTTTCAAACACATTTATAAACGCTTTGAATTATTTAATATTTTCATTTTATTTGCAATATATAAAAAATAGAAAATATTAAGGATAAAAAAAAAATATATAATAAATTCTATTGTTGACCTTTTCCTTAGATTTTGAAGTTTTAATATTATGTATATCTTCGAAACGATGCATGACAGTTTTTAGCAAAGTCTGTTGGAAAGCAACAGAGGTTTTTAACAGTCGATAGGCAACAGTGGTTTGGTTATCAACATAATGGAATTCTTATTGACTAAACCCAGGGCCGGCTCAAAATTTTCTATATTTTTGTAGGCCTAAAGCGAATAGCAAAATTGGGGCCCTTTTTGTAAACGAAAAAAATTGCTATGGATCCTACTATTCATATATCATCTATGTATACGCATAATTATAGATCATAAACCTCATTGTTAACAATCTCAAAGCCAAAATTACCAACATATAATATATTTTCTTGGAATTTGAGGCCCTAAGAAAATGGAGGCCTAAAGCACTTGCTTTATTTCACTCCCCCTTAAGCCGGCCCTGACTAAACCTATTGACCATTAGTTTATATCAATTTTGTAAGTCTGCACTAATTATTTTTTTACTTTCTATTAATATGTGTTATGCATGGTTTTCAAAGAAACAACCCGTGTTTGCACACGAGTCTTACCGCTAGTACATATAATAAAGTAAATCTGTTTAGGGACACGTGTCATCACCGCATCTCCTCTCACAAATATTCTCCCGCCTAAATCATTATTACCCGGATGATAATACTCTCGGGCTTAAACACGATCCTTAAACACAATCTCGGATCCTATAAAGCTTTTATAACCCGTTTATTACTAGAACTCGATTAGACCCTAATTGCCATCGTCTCTCTCTCCCTCCTTCCTGTACTCCCATCGAAGAACGGATACAACCATAGTGAAGGCGGTGGTGGTGGATCATCGTCTCTCTTGCCCCCGTCTTGTATAATCATCTCTCAAGGGCTTCATGTATCTGATCATTCCGGTGATCTTCCCAAGCTTCTCCGTGAAAATCCATATCTACTCAACGATCGCAACCTTGTGGTACGACATCTCTTCTCTTTTATTTATATTTTTGACTTTTGATGTCACTTATTGAAGCATATATCAGTTCATACTTTTGACTTTTGGTGTCACCTATTGAAGCAAATATCAGTTCATATATGTATTATCATGAATCATGATTTGGGGTTTTTCAATTCAGGTTAAAATTAGGCCCATTCAAATTCTTTATGTGGTTTATTGCAAAATCGCTGAAGGGTTAATTATCAGAACAAAGTATACGTCAATTGAAAATTTAATATACAAGTGGAGTTTATTTGAGGATATGGAGGTGTAGTCCCAGATTACATCAAGTAGCCAATATTTTAAAGTGATTTTTCAAAGCATTAATTACTTATAGGCAATCCTTACTCGCTAATCATGAACTTGTGAGTTTGATATTTTTAATATATCTTTCTGTTGAAAACGGTGTCTTACTCGCTAACCATAAACTTGTAAGTTTTGAAGATTCAATCTCTATTAGCTCATTAAACCCTAAACTTGTAAGTTTTTTTAACTAGGTATATAGTTTGTGACAAGTCATACAGCAACTCAGCGAGGTAGATGAACGAAGGAAAATGGTGCTTAGTCAGATATTTTCATCTCAAGCACGCGAAAGACGTAAGGGTGGAGGGAGGGTATAGTCAAACAACTTAGGGTGTTTGAGTGAAATTCTACCCAATAGTATTATGGCATGTCAACTCCCCATTCTACTCCCCATTTTACACTCAATCACTAGTATAGTCAAACACCCCTCAATTAAAAAAAATATATATGATTAGTCCATCCTCTCTCTCTTTCTCCTCTCTCCTCTCCTCTCAATCACACTCAATCATGTTCGGTGAGAGTTCACCGATTTTGGATGCCTCTCTCCAAGTCACCGCACAACTAAATTAAGTGGGGGTGGTCACCGATCGGTGACCCCCACTCACCGCATATGTCCCTGACGATTATACCCTCCGCCCTAAGTAGTTTTGCCTTCGAATTAAAATCAACAAATTTACACTCTGCCCTTTATATCTTCCTAATTTTTAAGATGCATTTCTTGTGAATACTAGATATATGGGTCAAGGTATTCTACAAAGGCTTCTAATTGTAAGAAGTGTAAGAATGATTTATAGAGTGACAAGTATACAATAAGCTAAAACTAAACCCACTACATCACCACCAAAAACCTAAACACCCACCCCCCCCCACCACCACCACCCAAAAACCTAAACCCCCCCCCCCCCCCGGGCAAAAAAAAAAAAAAAAACTATACCTCACCAAAAAAACCTAACCCCCCACCCCCCAAAAACCTAACCCTCTCCCACCCCCCTCCCAAAAAAAAAAAAAAAAAAAAAAAAACCGAAAAAAACCTAACCCCCCACCCCCCAAAAACCTAAACAAAAATCTAAAAAAAACTAAACACCCACCCCCACCACCCCCACCACCACCACCCAAAAACCTAAACCCCCACCCCCTCGGCAAAAAAAAAAATATATATATATAAATAAAATTTTTTTTGGGTGGGTGATGTGGGGGGGGGGGGGGGTTTAGGTTTTTGGTGGTGGTGGATGTTTAAGGGTTTTTTTTTTTTTTTTTTTTTTTTTTTTTTTTTGTAGTGGGGTTTTTTTGTGTTGTGAGTTTTTTAGGTTATTGGACACTTGTCACTGTATAAATCCTTCTTACATTTCTTACAATTAGGATCCTTTGTATTTAATCCTAATCCCTAGATATATATATATTAACTAAACTTCAAATTCATTAAAAACAAATGTTGTGGGTATTATACGAACTTGAGATAAATCATAATTATAATACTGGCTCCTTTATTTATTTGAAATCTTTAATCATAGAAATTATTACTGAATAAAAATAAAACAAAATAAGCGGGTGCAGCGGCTGCGCGACGCAGCGGCGGCAGGTGTACGGGCTGCGCGACGAAGCGGCAACGGGTGCAGTGGCGAAAGGAGCCTTTAGCGACGAGTAGCATTAGCAGTGAGCAATAGCATTTTAGCGACGGGGTATTAGTGGCGATTCTTTAGCGGTGACTGGTCGCCGCTAATACTATTAGTGGCGAAAAACAGCACTATTCGCAGCGACTAGAGCGAGTCTCCGCTATTGCTCCTTAATTTTCCTTGTAGTGCTTTGTTGGACATGAGTGTAACATTATTGTGGTTTCACAACCCACTCGGCCACTCCAAGCTCATGAAGAAAGCTCAGCTATCTCTAATCTAGAATACGAATTAGCAAAAGATATCATTGTCACTTTATTTAGTGTAGTGAAAAAGCGAAAGGTGAATGTGAAAAGATGGACGAGTCAGACAAACTTATAGATTGATAAATTATTGCAATAGTACTCGTACCGTTTTCGTAATCACAATGAACACATTAAGGGAGAGAGGGGAGAAAACTTATTCAAGCATTTAAACAACATACATAGGTCCAAAGTGAACCAAACCAAAAACAACTATATAGATAGTAACCCTAGAAACAAACCGAATATTGCAGCTCCTCCTGTCCCATTTCAGTCCTGGCTAACCATTTTAGTTGTCGGTCTCCTCAACCGATTTTCTCACACTCCTAATCATGAGCCAAGAAAAAAACTCGAGCTCAACTTACCCAATGTACGCTTTCTACCAATTTATTTGAAAAGCACGATGGGAACTTTGATACTTTATACAATATATACTCTAATACGCATAACGCATATTTCAATATTTCAGTTACGCAATTTCACACTATTACAAGTTTCAATATGTCAACGCATACTACATTACACGGTTACACGCAAACTCGATACTCGCGATACTCGATTACAAGCAATTACAATTACATATTTCAAGCATTACATACGCATTTCAAGTATTTCATACGTACTCGCTACGCATCTCATACATTATTGCATACACAACGCTTACACATCATGCATACATGCTTAACATATTTAAACTAACTAAGATAACACGAAAACATCACACGAACTAGAAATCACCTCGTGCAAGACAACCCAGTTCGTGCGAACTAGACTGGTTCGCACGAACCAGGGTGCCTCGCACAAAACACTTTGCATTCGCACAGACACGCCTGATTCGCACGAAACACCCTTTTCACCCTGATTCCACCTCGCCTATAAATACAACCCTCATTCTCACCTACCACTTCGCACAAAACACTCCCTAATCCAAACCCGTGTTTTCTAAGTAAGATTTCATCTTTTCACATCGATTCTACTACGTTTCACAATGATTTCCACAAGTTTTCATCTACTTCATCTCTTTTACTTAAAACCTCATCTATTTTATCTCTTTTCAAAAAACCTTATCTTTTTACCAAAACTTCTTCATTTTCATCTTTAGATCAAAACTCATGAGCATTTTGGGTTTAGCCTTGGCTTCCCGAATCAGGAATCTGGTAATTTCAAGCTCCTAATGTGTTTAATCCAATTATTATTGTTTAATCCGATGTAGTTTTGATTTAAAGGTCAATGGGTACAGATGAGTTGGGATGGGTTGGGTCTTTTAATTATATTTTTGGTCTAGACTTTGGTTATGACGTGGAAATTGTAAGGATGTTTATGGGATGAAATCAATGATTTGGAAAAGTTTATGAGAATGTTTGTGGGTGTTGTTAAATGTTAATTAGATGACTAGCCAATAGATCGACGACACATTTTTAAACATTTTTGGGTATTCTACGGATACTCTAATACATAACCGATGAGAACCAAGGTTAGGCATAGTAGTACACCGGCCTCTTACCCCACAATAATGTCATAACAAAACCACCACCATCAACTTTTTCCTCTCTTCTATCACTGTTTGCTTTTAGTAGTGGTGATCCAATACTAAAAGCATTAGTGATCCAATAATTCAATTACAGTGGGCCAAAATGTGTGGTGTGAGGCAACATTTTTATCCGTTTATTTTGGATTCTTTTAAAACAATCAATACTTTATAAATGATTAGGGGACCCGGGGTGGAAAACAAATCCCACATGATGGAATTATACAACGAGTGGTGAATTCCCAAACACCACCACCACTCAAATGTACAACACATCAATTTTAGAATGCGTGATATTTTTAACGAGTGATGGGGTATGGGTGGTGAGGGAAATTGTTGGTTTTGAGGGAAATTGTAAGGATGTTTATGGGATGAAATCAATGATTTGGAAAAGTTTATGAGAATGTTTGTGGGTGTTGTTAAATGTTAATTAGATGACTAGCCAATAGATCGACGACACATTTTTAAACATTTTTGGGTATTCTACGGATACTCTAATACATAACCGATGAGAACCAAGGTTAGACGTAGTAGTACACCGGCCTCTTACCCCACAATAATGTCATAACAAATCCACCACCATCAACTTTTTCCTCTCTCCTATCACTGTTTGCTTTTAGTAGTGGTGAACCAATACTAAAAGCAATAGTGATCCAATAATTCAATTACAGTGGGCCAAAATGTGTGGTGTGAGGCAACATTTCTATCCGTTTATTTTGGATTCTTTTAAAACAATCAATACTTTATAAATGATTAGGGGACCCGGGGTGGAAAACAAATCCCACATAATGGAATTATACAACGAGTGGTGAATTCCCAAACACCACCACCACTCAAATGTACAACACATCAATTTTAGAACACGTGATATTTCTGACGCGTGATGGGGTATGGGTGGTGAGGGAAATTGTTGGTTTTAAGGGGTAAAATTGTTGGGTGTGGTGGTGAGTGATGAGCATTTCCACTAAAAAAGGTTGTGAGTGATGAAATAATGTTTGATGACATGACGGAACTTGATTGGAAGTTGTGAGTGAGTGATGAGTGATGGGTGATGACCACCCCTACCCCTTATTGATAGGAAGCCAATATTTTCAATAATTCACCATAAAACCCGTAGATCCGCACTGTTCGACTTGTTGCTTTCATGCACACGTTACACATATTTGGCCATACAATTCACCACTTAGCTAACCTTCCTGCAAATCGAGCAGTTACACTATAAATTAAGCAACTTCCCCATGTTTGAATAAGGCAGTTTTATCGGTTACTACTACTACTACTACACAATGGCAAAACTTGAAGTTGTTGCAGTACTCGCTATGGTGGTGATGGTAGCATTTGTTGAGGTTTCTGGCTACCGAACCATGATCACCACTGTCACCGAGCAGGTTAATGATGACTGTTACTTTGAGGACGACCGATTTTGTTGTGAATGGGATTACAGCAAGTGGATATGCTTCCCGTACCCGGAAGCGTTGAGCGGCTGCCAGCTGCACCTCCTCAATAACAAGCCCATGGTGGAACAACAACAGCTTAACCTGTGCTGCAATCAGCTTAAGGAAGTGGAGGAGGATTCTGGGTGTGAGGCGATCAAACAGGTGGTGAAACAAGTTCCGAAGCAGCTGCATGGCGGACAGCTACTGCAGGTGTTGAAGAAGGCTCAGATGCTCCCCAACCAATGCAACATCAAATGCTCAGTCGGAACCGATACTGTTTGACTGTTTTAGTTTGCATGCATGCGTGCATGTAAGATATAATAAAGCCATGCATGATCTCTGTTTTCTTTTTGTAATACTACACGTACAAACTCGATCGTTTTCAGCGTGTATTATTTAAGTTGGAATAAGTCTCAAGTCGTCCGTTTCAATCGCCGGAGTTCCTCATGAACGTTGGTGGTGAACGTGTGTTTGTAATCGTCTATTTAAGTCTTGAAGTTATTGAATGAAATCATCAGTTATGGTGAGAATATTTGTACGTGTGGTCAGATACCAATTTGTTCTTCAACATTATTAACCGTACCTGTGGTCCACAATCGCCATCTTAGGCTTCTTTTTTGCACTAGAGGGTGAAGATAGAGATCAGATTAATTAGCATATAAACTACAATAATACACATAGCAGGCATGCATACATACACACGTATATGTGTGCTAAAACACAAAACTATTGGTCTCCACCCTCACGGGGTGGCGCGCGCAGTGGCGGATCCAGAAGGAATTTTGTTGAGGGGTGCAAAACGTCTCCATCCAATAATGTATATGGATTTAACTAGGCTTGGCAAACCGGGTGTGTCAGTTTGGGTCACAGGTCAAACCTGGTTCGGATTAGAACGTGTCAACTTATAGCAAGTCAAATTTAGTTTGGGTCAAAATGGGTTTAGATTCGTTAATATAAATATCTTTTCATCTTATTTTTTCTGCCAATATATGCGTATTCAAAATGTGATTTGTTTAATACACTTAACTTAAATATAGTACTATTATGGCATAATTTAATTACGTAAGCTTGCTAGAAAAAACAAAAGATGAATTTCTTAATTATTAAATTATATATCCATACAACAAAATTGGTCTATAGTGTATGAAGACCGCATGTCAGCTCAGAATTGAACCAGGTTAGTTTTTCTTTCTTTCTTTTTTCTAACATCATTTCCACTTGCTTTTATATTTACTTTCTATTTGTATTTGCCTCACCCTCAATACATCCAGGCACACTTTTTTTTGTATTTTGGTTACCAAACAACCCAACACTTTACTCATCTTATAATTATAACATTTTTTGTTTTTTATTTGTTTCTCATTTAACCCCTTTACAATGTTGGAAATATTAAAAGGATATTAAAGAGGAACATACAAGTTGGTATGTTTCCTCCATCCCACATCGGTGGAGTGAGTGAAGTATGAGTGGTTTATAAGGGATTACCCCTTATGGGCCTCTATAGTGTTAAATGGGTTGAGAAGTGGGTGAAGCCCACACGCGCGCCGAGCCGAGCCGAGCCGAGCCGCGAGCTCGCTAATGGTCGCGTTTGAGGCGCGAATTGGCGTGTTTGACCTAAAAGTCAAAGTTCTTACCTCTGCTCCTTACACTTAGTCTTTGCAAGATAATCCAAAAGACGATGCAAATGGATTTTCTTCAAAGAGTAGACCAAAATCTTTGCATAAAAACTATGATCTTTCAAACATAGCAAAATAAACCAAAACATTTAGGGGTGAGCAAATGCAATTAACCGACCCGACACGGTGTTTACCCGAGCTGAACCGAAAAAAACCAAAAAAACTAAGACAAAGAACCAGCATCTTACTCAAAAACCAAAAAAAGTTACTTTAAGAAAAAGAAGTCAGAAACTTATAAAGTAGAAATATGTTGTTTCTATATTTTTACAGTCCAAACATTAAAAAATACTATTAAGAACACTTAAAAAGTTATTTTCAGTTTATATAGTTAATCATATATGGTTTAAGGTTAAAAACTATACAGGAACATTAATATAACAAAGCTAAACTTGGCAACCTGGCTCTAGCTAATATGGGTGACCCTGAACTCCACGTATTCGAATCAACACACTGGCTATTCGGTTGAGACGCCAACACACCAATAGTCCTAGCCTCGCTACAGTTCAAGTTTCCAACCACCAAATCGTCCAATAGAATAATATCAAAACTTAGAAGACTATCTAGTTATTTATACATTAATAAACTATCTATAACTTCTTTTACTTTAATCTTATTGTATCAGATACATTATACCAAATTAAGAATTTTAGACCATACAAAGTGGAGATGTTTGGTGGTTGAACATTCCTCCACATGCCTAAATCTAGCCACACCTCTACAGACTCTATTCAAGATCTATTTAAATCTAAATATCTCTTATTATGAACACCATCATATACATATCTACATGTATGGAAACATATAAAGGAAAATCATATATTTTCCTAAGGATTTCTATTTAAAAGGCCGAGACTTGTAATAGAATTCATTTACGTTGAGATTATCATACACCGATACACGTTCATATTTATTCCAAAGCAAAATGGGTCATCTTGGAGGATTTGTTTATTTTTTTAAACAACATGACCAATCATATTGATGAAACTTGAATGGCTGAACTTTAAACATACTAATAGTAACTTGTAATAAAATCACGAGATTTGTATTAGAATTCATTCAAGTTGAGATTAACATAATCACTCAAGTAGTCCTGCTATCTCACAAATTGATTTTTAAAACAAAATGATAGGCCACTTTGATCTTAACTTGGTATTTGTTTTATTATTTGCAAGTAAAAATAGATACATTCTGCACACGTAATAACAATTACATTTTAAATTTTACCTCGGGAAATAAAAACTTTATAAGTACTCGCCGGAACCCTAACTTTGACCGGAATCTGATATCCCCACCAAATCAGGCACATGTAATCCCAATCAGTGCCAGAATTCTACCTCTACCGAAACACCTGCCATTGACATCGAACCTGCAAAATCATAACATAAATGTGTAGTTCAAAAAAAAAAAAAACCTGAATTATAGCCCTAAAAAAGCAAATCAATCAACATGGGTTAACTTTTTGTAACTGGATCAAAAATTGCATCCAAATCTGTGGAAGGTACATAAATAATCCAAACCTGGAAGAGATTTAGGGCATCGTCGAGGAAGAAAGACATACGGGGAGAAGCAGCAACGTTGATCAGGGCTTCAATTGTTAGAGAAGCAACAACTTTGATTAGGGCTTCAATTATTAGAGAAGCCACGGTAAGGATAGGCATCTGCGATGGGAAAAAGGCGATGATGAAAGAAACCCTAAAAGTTATCTCCTTTGTTTTTGTTAGCGTGTTTGAGGAAACCGGAGGGATTCAAAATTTGAATATCTCTATGAAAGTCAATTGGGCGCCCATTTTCCTTGGGAGTGATAGCTTTAAAGCTTCTTCTTTATATATGCAACACTGACACATAGGGTTTATTAAAAAACAAAATCT
Source organism: Helianthus tuberosus (assembly GCA_030545235.1). Classification (NCBI taxonomy): domain Eukaryota; kingdom Viridiplantae; phylum Streptophyta; class Magnoliopsida; order Asterales; family Asteraceae; genus Helianthus; species Helianthus tuberosus. Next base: position 168,598,728 of record CM060432.1, on the reverse strand, counting down.
CAGAATTTGACACGTAGGATGAAATAAATAAGGGGGCTTGTGAAGGTGACACGTGTCTTGCAAAACTTTTCCTTTATTATAGTAGAGATATATATACTAGGTTATAACCCCGTGTATTACACGGGTTGAATAAATGAATTTTATATGCCAAATAATAAAACATTATTTTTTTAAAAGCCTCCTTTATTGCACGGGTTAAAGAAATGTAATTTTATATATTAAATAATAAAATAAGTTATATCTATAAGAACCATATGTATTGTACGGGTTAAATAAATGTAATATTATATACCAAATAATAAAAAAATTATATCTTTAAAACCATTGTATTACACGGGTTGAATAAATGTAATATTGTTTACCAAATAATAAAAAAAGTTATATTTTTAAAAACCCCCGTGTATTACATGTGTTGAATAAATATGATTTTATATACCAAATAATAAAAAAAATATATATTTAAAAAACTAACGGATTTTTTTATATTTAAAGTAGGATAAGATTGAATATTAATCTTTATTTATTTAGTTAATATAAGATTGAAAAATCATATGATTGAATAGGTGGGAGGTTGTATGATGATAAATCGGTTAACCGTACTAAATGATAAAAATAACAGTGATTGTTGAACAAATTAATTAATCGAATTTAGCAGAAACATTTGTGATGTTAGGTGGATTTTTTTTTAGTTATTTGAAAGTTAATATCAACTTTCATAAAAAAATGAAATTTTTTCAACTTGTCAATAATTTAAGCTTCCATTCAACCCATAATACTTAACCAATCGGAATATTTAAGATTACTTAGATAAGTTGAATTTATTAACTATGTATTCTTATTAGATTTGATTAAATATTATTGATAATAAAAATTTGTATTAGATTAGATTTTAGATTTGATTAAATATTATTAATAATAAAAATTTGTATTAATTTAGATTAAATATTATTATTATTATTAGTATTATTAATAATTTTAATCAATTAAATGAGAGAATGACAAGTGTCCCAAAACAGGTTTCTTTTATTATATAGTATAGATTTTTTTGGGGTATTGGATTTTAATAATCCCAAGTTTCACAATTTGGCCGGTAATAATCCCAACTTCAAAAATTGCCTACAACAGGCTCAACTTGTAAGATTTGGGCCACCAATGATCCTTGTCTAACTGGGTTCAGTTAGTTTTTTGAGATTTTGAGCGGCGGAGAAGGTCACTAGAGGTTGGAGATGACAAGTTGTGGTCTCCTTTGGTGGTTTCAGGGGTAAAGAAGGTCGTCGGAATAAGTTGCAGGTCACCGGATTGCGTAGATGGTGGAAATTTTAAACTTTTGAGAAGCGGATGAGATTACAGGAGGTCGGAGATGATTGGTGGTGGTCTCGTTTGGTGGTTTCAGGGGTAAAACGGGTCGCCGGAATAAGTTGCAGGTCACCAGCCCAACAAGGTTATAACCCAGTTAGACAAGGATCATTGGTGGCCAAAATCTTACAAGTTGAGACTGTTGTAGGCAATTTTTAAAGTTGGGATTATTACCGGTCAATTAGTGAAACTTGAGATTATTAAAATCCAATACCCCTATTTTTTTTTCCTAAACGTGTTCCCTCAAAATCAACAAACTAATCAAAATAATATTCAAATCACATTTAATTAAAAACAATTACATTGGTTTATCATTCAATTTAATTAGATCACCACATCTAAAAATAACTAAACTTGTAGTTATCTATTCTATTATTTTATTAAAACACTCTGAATATTACACATATTGCTGTATTTTTTAAAGTCATTTTGTGTGGTTATCTCTACTTGACAAAAATATATCAAATATTATGCTCAATACGTAGATTAATGGCGTTATGATTGATAACAACCGAATTCGTCTTATTTAGCCAATGATTTTCGTTTTAAATTCAGTCAACCAAGCTCTTGAACATTTTCAATATTTTAATTCTTCAAAATTTTAAATCTTAGATCTGATTTCAACTATGTAAAATCAATGTAAAAAGGTGTGTGACCATTGAAGAAAAACACATGAAAAAAAAAACAAATCTAGATTGGTTTTACACAACACTACTGGATTAATTCCTTGCAAAAAAAAAAAAAAAAAAAAAAAAACCTTAAAAGACCTACAAATTGATCAAAACAAATTGTTTGGTTCAGGCCTACCACAAAAACACACTCAAAGAACACAACTCAAGAACCAGAGAATTGGCATTTTTCTTAAAACTTTCTGCACCTTCATTCATGTAACATCTTGTATTTTTCAAACACATTTATAAACGCTTTGAATTATTTAATATTTTCATTTTATTTGCAATAATTTTTGGTGCAAAATATACTAAGTAAATTAATAAAATTATTCAAAATTTTAAAATATTAAGAAACAAAGTTTAACAAAAATATATAATAAATTCTATTGTTGACCTTTTCTTTAGATTTTGAAGTTTTAATATTATGTATATCTTCGAAACGATGCATGACAGTTTTTAGCAAAGTCTGTTGGAAAGCAACAGAGGTTTTTAACAGTCGATAGACAACAGTGGTTTGGTTATCAACATAATGGAATTCTTATTGACTAAACCTATTGACCATTAGTTTATATCAATTTTGTAAGTCTGCACTAATTATTTTTTTACTTTCTATTAATATGTGTTATGCATGGTTTTCAAAGAAACAACCCGTGTTTGCACACGGGTCTTACCGCAAGTACATATAATAAAGTAAATCTGTTTAGGGACACGTGTCATCACCGCATCTCCTCTCACAAATATTCTCCCGCCTAAATCATTATTACCCGGATGATAATACTCTCGGGCTTAAACACGATCCTTAAACACAATCTCGGATCCTATAAAGCTTTTATAACCCGTTTATTATTAGAACTCGATTAGACCCTAATTGCCATCGTCTCTCTCTGCCTCCTTCCTGTACTCCCACCGAAGAACGGATACAACCATAGTGAAGGCGGTGGTGGTGGATCATCGTCTCTCTTGCCCCCGTCTTGTATAATCATCTCTCAAGGGCTTCATGTATCTGATCATTCCGGTGATCTTCCCAAGCTTCTCCGTGAAAATCCCTATCTACTCAACGATCGCAACCTTGTGGTACGACATCTCTTCTCTTTTATTTATATTTTTGACTTTTGATGTCACTTATTGAAGCATATATCAGTTCATACTTTTGACTTTTGGTGTCACCTATTGAAGCAAATATCAGTTCATATATGTATTATCATGAATCATGATTTGGGGTTTTTCAATTCAGGTTAAAATTAGGCCCATTCAAATTCTTTATGTGGTTTATTGCAAAATCGCTGAAGTGTTAATTATTAGAACAAAGTATACATCAATTGAAAATTTAATATGCAAGTGGAGTTTATTTGAGGATATGGAGGTGTAGTCCCAGATTACATCAAGTAGCCAATATTTTAAAGTGATTTTTCAAAGCATTAATTACTTATAGGCAATCCTTACTCGCTAATCATGAACTTGTGAGTTTGATATTTTTAATATATCTTTCAGTTGAAAACGGTGTCTTACTCGCTAACCATAAACTTGTAAGTTTTGAAGATTCAATCTCTATTAGCTCATTAAACCCTAAACTTGTAAGTTTTTTTAACTAGGTATATAGTTTGTGACAAGTCATACAGCAACTCACCGAGGTAGATGAACGAAGGAAAATGGTGCTTAGTCAGATATTTTCATCTCAAGCACGCGAAAGACGTAAGGGTGGAGGGAGGGTATAGTCAAACAACTTAGGGTGTTTGAGTGAAATTCTACCCAATAGTATTATGGCATGTCAACTCCCCATTCTACTCCCCATTTTACACTCAATCACTAGTATAGTCAAACACCCCTCAATTAAAAAAAATATATGATTAGTCCATCCTCTCTCTCTCCTCTCTCCTCTCCTCTCAATCACACTCAATCATGTTCGGTGAGAGATCACCGATTTTGGATGCCTCTCTCCAAGTCACCGCACAACTAAATTAAGTGGGGGTGGTCACCGATCGGTGACCCCCATTCACCGCATATGTCCCTGACGATTATACCCTCCGCCCTAAGTAGTTTTGCCTTCGAATTAAAATCAACAAATTTACCCTCTGCCCCTTATATCTTCCTAATTTTTAAGATGCATTTCTTGTGAATACTAGATATATGGGTCAAGGTATTCTACAAAGGCTTCTAATTGTAAGAAGTGTAAGAAGGATTTATAGAGTGACAAGTATACAATAAGCTAAAACTAAACCCACTACATCACCACCAAAAACCTAAACACCCACCCCCCACCACCACCACCACCCAAAAACCTAAACCCCCCCCCCCCCCCCCGGGGCAAAAAAAAAAAAAAAAAAAAAAATATACCTCACCAAAAAAACCTAACCCCACACCCCCCAAAAACCTAACCCTCTCCCCCCCTCTCCAAAAAAAAAAAAAAAAAAAAAAACCCGAAAAAAACCTAACCCCCCCCACCCCCCCAAAAACCTAAAAAAACGAAACACCCACCCCCACCACCACCACCCAAAAACCTAAACCCCCACCCCCTCGGCAAAAAAAAAAAAAAAAAAATTGGGTGGGTGACGTGTGGGGGGGGGGGGGGTTAGGTTTTTGGTGGTGGTGGATGTTTAAGGGTTTTTTTTTGTAGTGGGGTTTTTTTGTGTTGTGTGTTTTTTAGGTTATTGGACACTTGTCACTCTATAAATCCTTCTTACATTTCTTACAATTAGGATCCTTTGTATTTAATCCTAATCCCTAGATATATATATTAACTAAACTTCAAATTCATTAAAAACAAATGTTGTGGGTATTATACGAACTTGAGATAAATCATAATTATAATACGGGCTCCTATATTTATTTGAAATCTTTAATCATAGAAATTATTACTGTATAAAAATAAAACAAAATAAGCGGGTGCAGCGGCTGCGCGACGCAGCGGCGGCAGGTGTACGGGCTGCGCGACGAAGCGGCAACGGGTGCAGTGGCGAAAGGAGCCTTTAGCGACGAGTAGCATTAGCAGTGAGCAATAGCATTTTAGCGACGGGGTATTAGTGGCGATTCTTTAGCGGTGACTGGTCGCCGCTAACACTATTTGTGGCGAAAAACAGCACTATTAGCAGCGACTAGAGCGAGTCTCCGCTATTGCTCCTTAATTTTCCTTGTAGTGCTTTGTTGGACATGAGTGTAACATTATTGTGGTTTCACAACCCACTCGGCCACTCCAAGCTCATGAAGAAAGCTCAGCTATCTCTAATCTAGAATAAGAATTAGCAAAAGATATCATTGTCACTTTATTTAGTGTAGTGAAAAAGCGAAAGGTGAATGTGAAAAGATGGACGAGTCAGACAAACTTATAGATTGATAAATTATTGCAATAGTACTCGTACCGTTTTCGTAATCACAATGAACACATTAAGGGAGAGAGGGGAGAAAACTTATTCACGCATTTAAACAACATACATAGGTCCAAAGTGAACCAAACCAAAAACAACTATATAGATAGTAACCCTAGAAACAAACCGAATATTGCAGCTCCTCCTGTCCCATTTCAGTCCTGGCTAACCATTTTAGTTGTCGGTCTCCTCAACCGATTTTCTCACACTCCTAATCATGAGCCAAGAAAAAAACTCGAGCTCAACTTACCCAATGTACGCTTTCTACCAATTTATTTGAAAATCACGATGGGAACTTTGATACTTTATACAATATATACTCTAATACGCATACTATGATACTAAGATCCTCGTGATACTATGACACTCTATACGCATATTTCAATATTTCAGTTACGCAATTTCACACTATTACAAGTTTCAATATGTCACATACTACATTACACGGTTACACGCAAACTCGATACTCGCGATACTCGATTACAAGCAATTACAATTACATATTTCAAGCATTACATACGCATTTCAAGTATTTCATACGTACTCGCTACGCATCTCATACATTATTGCATACACAACGCTTACACATCATGCATACATGCTTCACATATTTAAACTAACTAAGATAACACGAAAACATCACACGAACATGTTACACACGAACTGGAAATCACCTCGTGCAAGACAACCCAGTTCGTGCGAACTAGACTGGTTCGCACGAACCAGGGTGCCTCGCACAAAACACTTTGCATTCGCACAGACACGCCTGATTCGCACGAAACACCCTTTTCACCCTGATTCCACCTCGCCTATAAATACAACCCTCATTCTCACCTCATAACTCTTGCTACCCACTTCGCCCGAAACACTCCCTAATCCAAATCCGTGTTTTCTAAGTAAGATTTCATCTTTTCACACCGATTCTACTACGTTTCACAATGATTTCCACAAGTTTTCATCTACTTCATCTCTTTTACTTAAAACCTCATCTATTTTATCTCTTTTCATAAAACCTTATCTTTTTACCAAAACTTCTTCATTTTCATCTTTAGATCAAAACTCATGAGCATTTTGGGTTTAGCCTTGGCTTCCCGAATCAGGAATCTGGTAATTTCAAGCTCCTAATGTGTTTAATCCAATTATTATTGTTTAATCCGACGTGGTTTTGATTTAAAGGTCAATGGGTACAGATGAATTGGGATGGGTTGGGTCTTTTAATTATATTTTTGGTCTAGACTTTGGTTATGACGTGGAAATTGTAAGGATGTTTATGGGATGAAATCAATGATTTGGAAAAGTTTATGAGAATGTTTGTGGGTGTTGTTAAATGTTAATTTTATGACTAGCCAATAGATCGACGACACATTTTTAAACATTTTTGGGTATTCTACGGATACTCTAATACATAACCGATGAGAACCAAGGTTAGGCATAGTAGTACACCGGCCTCTTACCCCACAATAATGTCATAACAAAACCACCACCATCAACTTTTTCCTCTCTTCTATCACTGTTTGCTTTTAGTAGTGGTGATCCAATACTAAAAGCAATAGTGATCCAATAATTCAATTACAGTGGGCCAAAATGTGTGGTGTGAGGCAACATTTTTATCCGTTTATTTTGGATTCTTTTGTTGGTACACTTTATGTGGACGCGACTCGACTCGGTTAGATTCGGTACGGGTTGACTCGGTTAGGTCCGGCTCAAGCCCGACGTCACGACATTCCTCCGTCGTGCGCCCCAGAGTTCGACACGCGAAGCACGGAACGCCGCAAGCCATTCCAGTTTACACGTCACCATGACATCATCATTGTGATGTCATGGTGATATCACAACATTTGGCCTATGCATGAATTGGTTAAATGTTTAGTCAACAGAAACTCATCTGGGCCAATTCATTTCAACATTGGGCTGTAACTTATCTGTGGGCTTTGACTAATATGTGGGCTGCTATATCAAACATCCTGAACTGTTGTAAATTTTATACAGGGAGCTTTTAAAACTGTTCTAACTTTGTGTTTTAAATTGTTTGACCAGGTGTTATCATACATATACCAAATATGAGTAACAAAGGTCTGTGGGATTGGAGTTCGGACTCAAGACCAAGTGAAAATCAGCATTCCCTTGCCGATTTAATGAACCAATTGCCTCAAAAACAACAATCAGTAAATACAAGTCAATGGGCAATGGTTTCTAATCAAAATCAAAACATTCAAAATCTATTGCTCAGTGAGAATGAGACGGGAAGCAACAATCGCCCGCCAAAGCTAAATCACATGAACGACTATCCATCTTGGAAGGGTCGTTTTCACACATACATTCAAGGACAAAACGTTGAACTTTGGACGTGTTTCACTACTGAATGCAGCCCGGAACTCGAAGTAGCAGCATCAACTGCCGCTGGTATTTCTAATATGCTTGAACAAGACAAGAAAGCCTATGAATTAGAGAAGAAGGCGTTTGCTTTTCTAACACAAGCTCTTCATAAAGACATCTATCATCAATTTTCTTATAGTAAGAGCACAAAAGCTTTATGGGATGCATTGGAAACAAGAGGAGAAGGAAATGCAGCTTCTAGAAAAATACGCCATGATCTTTTGAAGAAAGAATTTGAATCATTTCAATCTTTGGAAAATGAAACCCTAAATGATTTGACTTCTCGTTTCTATCATTTGATAAGTGAAATGAGTTCTTATAAGGTTGCTTTATCTCATGTGGAAATGATTGCACGTTTAGCCGATGCTCTACCTCCTATTTGGAGTCCATTCATTGAACTTCTAAAGCATACTGGTGCTCTGGATGGGGAAAATGTCACTATCTATGGATTCGTTCAGAAGTTGGAGCACAAGAACGAAGAGGAAAATCGGAAAGCTAAAAGGATTGGAGCTCCTCAAAACACAGAAATTTATTTGCCTGGTTTTGCTCCTTCTGCAAGTTCTAGTTATGTTCAGCAACCTAAGCTTCAAACGGCGTGTGTTTCCAACACAAACTCATCTCCGTTTCCAACGTTCCCTCAACCTACTCAACCAGAGTTTGATTTAGGTGCTTATCTTTCACAATCGTTATCCAAATCTAAAGCACAACCGCCACCACAACAAGTACATTATACCAACAATCCTCCACCCCAAGACACGAATACTATCAAAGTTGATACTTCGAACCTCTCAAAAGTTAGCATTGAAGTTGCAAAGGAGCATTCGGAACTCATTAATACGATGGTCAGTGCTTACTGCGGTTTGGTTGCAGGTCAAATTGGGAACATCAGTATGACCAACGAAGATTATCAACAAATCGACCGTGATGAAATGGAGTTGATGGATATAAAGTGGGCGTTTGCGAGTGCAGTTAGAAGGGCAAAGGACTTCATGGCTCGAACGGGAAGAAGTTCCTTGGAAAGTAAGCAGGATACAAAGTACGGGTTTGATAAAGAAACCGTTACATGCTTCAATTGTGGCGAGAAGGGTCACTTTAAACATGAATGCACTCGACCACCCAAGCAAGGCAATCAGAACCCTTTCTGAAATCAGACAGGTACTTCAAATGCCAATCAAGGCAATCAAGACAATCGTGGAAGAGGGATAGTAGCTGTGAACAACACCACCAACCAGAACCAGTCTGGGCCATCAAACAACACTCGTGCATTGGTTGTTCAAACAGATGAAGGGTGTAATTGGTCTTTACAATTAGGGGAAGGTGATAATGAAGGAGGAGGAACCGCGTACTACGCAAAGATCATCAATCACATCAAGCACGTTCGTAGGGAAGAATTTTCTGAAAGTGACGACAGTTCGGGTTATACCGGGAGTTCTGATGAAGAAAGTTCTATTTCGGGTGATGTGAAAGAAGAAGCGAGTTCTATTGATGATTTGTTGAGTGAAGCAGAGGAGTTGAAGTCTCAGAAATCTGTTCTTATCAAGAAGGCTGGGAAAGCATCTAAAGAAATGGAGAAGTTCTTCTCTGAAGACGGATCTTTTTCTTTTCAAACTCCCTTTATGGCAAATGTTTCAGCCTCGTCGAGTCAGGTAACATCTGAAACTCCTAGAATTTGTAATGACTGTGCTTATATGAAACAGGAATGTGAAAGAGTGAAACTTGAATGTGACACAATTCATAGTCACAATCAACATTTGGTTGTTGATATGTCAAAGTGCAAAGAGGCAAACATGGCTTTAACAAGAAATGAAAAGGACTTTAAATCTTTAATTGAAAATTTAAAGAAAAGTGTTTCTGAAACTACCAAAGTTGTTTATCATAAACAAATTAGTATTAACAAGTACATTAACATCGTTGAGGAAACCAAAAAGGAATTAGCCATTGCCAAGTGCGAGCATGATGCAATCAAGCAAAAGTTGGAGAGTTATTCTAACTCCTGATTTGTGCTCGATCACATCATTGACGTTTAACAATTGAAGAAAAACAAGAGTGGTGTTGGGTATAAGAAATGTCCGCCCCCTTTGAGACACAATTATGCTCCACCACCTGATGAAGAGGATATGCCTCGTTTTGAACCCAGTGTGCCTCTTAATTATGAGGAATTTACTACTGGATTAGGGACGACCCAAGACCACTATGGCTTGGGTCCCCATCCTTAACTAATCACTGGATGATTTGTGCAGGGTGTTCCAGGAGGAACTATTAATAGTCATTGGATTGTTGATAGTGGAGCATCTAGGCACATGACGGGCGACTTACGGCTTCTGTACGATGTGAGAAATATTAGAGGAGGCTATGTCGCGTTCGCAGGAGACAAAGGCGGATATATCACCGGAGAAGGAATGATCTCAAATGGTGTGGTATGTTTCGAAAAGATTAATTATGTTCGTCAACTTGATCATAATCTTCTCAGTGTGTCGCAAATCTGCGATAAGAAGTTCACCGTGCATTTTGATGATGCCGGTTGTTATGTGCTTAAACCTGGATTCAAGATTCCTGATGAATGGATTCTATTATCGGCTCCAAGAATTAATGATCTTTATATTCTTGACATGAGCCAAGCTATTACGACATCTGCGCAAGTACAATGTTTTGTCTCAAAAGCCACAGAGAAGGAGTCTATTTCTTGGCACAGAAGAATGGGGCACATTCACTTGAGGAAAATGAACCATTTGGTGAAAAATAATCTTGTGAATGGTGTACCTGTGAGAAGCTTTCATCTACAAGATATCTGTGTTTCGTGCCAGAAAGGGAAACAAACAAAGAAGTCTCACCCTCTGAAGAAAATCAACACTGTCAGCATGCCTCTCGAACGTCTTCATATGGACCTCTTTGGACCTATGAAACACAAGACAACATTCGGCGATGCTTACTGTCTGGTTGTTACTGATGAGTATTCTCGATTTTCTTGGGTAGCTTTTATGGCACACAAGAGTGATACTCCTGGAATCCTCAAGGATCTTCTTACAATGTTGGAAAATCTCTACACGTTGAAAGTTAAGAGGATCCGAAGCGACAATGGAACTGAATTCAAGAACCGTGTGATCGATGAGTTCTGTACTTCTAAAGGCATTCTTCATGAATACAGTTCTCGCTATACTCCACAACAAAACGGTGTCGCTGAGAGGAAGAATCGCACGATTATTGAAACTGCAAGAACGATGTTGGTAGAGTCGGAGCTTCCTGTTCAATTCTGGGCAGAAGCCGTGTCGACTGCTTGCTACACTTTGAACTGCGTTCTTACAGTTAAGAGGCATGACAAAACTTGTTTCGAACTTCTACAGAAAAGGAAACCAGATCTTTCTTTCCTTGAACCCTTTGGCGGTCCATGTACCATGATTGATCCAGATGGAAAGTTTGGCGCAAAAGCTATCGAAGGTTTCTTCCATGGATATGCAACTCCGAATTTTCGTGTATGGAATCTGACCACCAAAAAGATTGAACTTTGGAATGATGTAAGGGTTCAAAGGTACACAAATCCTGTTAGATCTTCGGGTGATCCTTGGATGTTCGATTACGATGGGATATTCGACTCCTTTAATCTGCCCACCTTTGATGAAGAATCTGCAGCTGTTCAAATGTTATTTGATAGTGACAACGCTGCCGGCTCGTCATTGATAAGACCAATTATTGTTAACCCACAAGGTTCTAATTCAGTTAACAATACTGTTCAAAATGAGGTATTTGAAGATGCTACTGACTACAATGAGTCATCGGAAGATGATGAACATCTTGATGCGACTGAAGGCACTTCTGCCCCGGTTGCTCCTGTTCAGGGCACTTCTGTTGAAACTCCTCATGTGCAGGTTGATGATACTGCTGAAGGGAATGCATCCACTTCTACGCATATTCCAGGTGTGGAGTTGGTTGTTGATCTTAATATTAACAATTTGGGTGTTAATGCTCGTGTTCCTGAAAATCCTGAAATGAGGATACACGATACCCATCCTCGGCAAAATATCATAGGAGATGTCCAACAAGGGGTGCAGACGCGTAATCAGCTGAGAAACAACCAAAGTGCTGGTTTATATTCAGCCATTAGAGAATCTGGTCTTCAAAACGATTGGTCCTTTGCTTGTTATGTTTCACAAGAAGAACCGAGGTCTTGTAAGGATGCTTTAAAAGATAATTCTTGGGTTGAAGCCATGTAGGACGAACTGCAACAATTTCAAAAGCTTGGTGTTTGGAAGCTTGTTGAAAAACCAGAAAACTACAAGAAAATTGGCACACGATGGGTTTATAAATGCAAGAAGGACGACCGTGGAGTGGTTATTCGCAACAAGGCGAGATTGGTTGTTCAGGGTTTTCGCCAGATTGAAGGCATTGACTACAATGAAGTTTATGCACCTGTTGCACGTCTGGAAGCTATTCGGATCTTCTTAGCTTATGCTTCTTTCAAAGGATTCAAAGTTTACCAGATGGACGTCAAAAGTGCTTTTCTTCATGGTATAGTTCAAGAAGAGGTGCACGTCGAACAACCTCCAGGTTTTGTAGATCCTATTCACCCCGATCGGGTTTGGTTGCTCAACAAAGCTCTTTATGGTTTACATCAAGCACCTAGGGCTTGGTACGCAACCTTATCCAACTATCTTCTGGAGAATGGATTTCAACGAGGTCTTATTGATTGCACACTCTTTATCAAGGAACTAGATGGAGATCTTCTGCTGGTGCAGGTATACGTTGATGATATAATATTTGGTTCTACTAATGATTCTTTGCAGTGACGAAATCCCTAGTGATTTCGTGAAGCATGTATGGCGAAATCACTAGTGATTTCGTCCATAGTGTTTTCGTTCAAAGCTCTGTATAAATAGCTTAGCATATTTCACAGTTTAGGTTACGAGAGCATATTGAAACCAGAGAGTTTATCGACAAACATTGTGTGTATATGTTTGTGAATGTTCTTGTCCTTTTAATCCAAGTGAATCTTTGATTATCTGTTTGTGTTACTCGCTTTACTTTACGTTTGTTTGGTTTGCACCGTTACGTGGGATTCCGCACCCGTGATAGTGTTTGTGATAAACAAGGATAGGTTACGTATCGGATCCTCCGAGAAAAACGGACCTACAAGTTCAACAAACAGAGTCTGGAATATTCATTCATCAGACTAAATATGTTGGTGACATCTTGAGCCGATTCCAGATGTCAGACGCAACGCCCATTGGTACCCCAGTTCCGCAGAATCACGGGATTACTCCGGATTTAAAGGGAGAAAGTGTCAACTCTTCATACTATCGCGCCGTGATCGGATCTCTCATGTATCTCACCGCTTCGAGGCCTGACATCATGTATCCAACGTGCCTGCTTGCAAGATATCAAGCTAATCCGAAGGCCTCACATCTGTCAGCTGTCAAAAGGATTTTTCGCTATTTGAAGGGATGCCCGGACCTTGGTCTTTGGTACCCTAAGGATGATAGTTTTGAATTAATTGCATACAGTGATTCTGATTTCGGTGGTTGCAAAATTGATGGCAAATCGACAACAGCAGGATGTCAGTTCTTAGGAAATCGCCTGGTCACGTGGCAGTGCAAGAAGCAAACATGTGTTGCTACATCAACATGTGAAGCAGAATACATTGCTGCCTCAAGTTGTTGCTCCCAAGTTCTTTGGATACAACAACAAATGCGCGACTACGGTTTTGAATTCCTATCTACTCATATTTTTGTTGATAATAATGCTGCCTTACAGATCACTAGAAATCCTGTGCAGCATTCTAAGACTAAACACATCGACATTAAATATCACTTCATACGTGATTGTTTTGACAAGAGATTAATCGATGTTGTTCATGTCCCCACCGATCACCAACGTGCCGACCTGTTTAGAAAAGCCTTTGATAAATCACGTTTTGATTATCTACTTTTGGTCAATGGCATTAAGGTGATACCCGAGTAAACTTCTTTGGCTGATCGTTTTTGTAAATATTTTCTTTATAAACTCTAAAAATTCAAAAAGATTTTAGTTTTCGTAACCTTTTAGCATTTTAGGGGGAGAAATTTCAAGAAAATACAAAAACATTGCAAAATTTCAAAATCCAAAAAGATGTCTTTACTTTCTGTCGTTTCGTTAAGTTAAAAAAAAATGAGTTTCGTGGAGAAAAGAAGGGAAAGTGATGATATACACTGGTGTGATCTGTCAATATGGTCAAAAAAAAAATTGAAAAATGATAAGTAGCTTTACTAACGATGTATCGGCAGGCTCACAATCAGACTAAAATATGCAGGATGATATAAACCTAACAGACTTCAAGTCAGGTGGGAACCATTCATTGGCATATGGTCTTAGTACCGAAATTTCGTTTGAGAGATTGCCGAGGTTCTGAAATATTCGGTCTTTATGCTGTCTTACCATCTGGGTATCATGGTTGTATCTTTTACCGAAAAATAACGGAGACGAAGTCTAAGATCTTCCATGATACTATACATACGTGTACATATTGCATTCGACCTCAATAAGTGATCAACAATCACATGTCCAAACAAAATAAGTGATAATATATCACAGATTCTTTGCGGGAGTCAAGTTTGTCTCTCTGCTGTACGAAAGTACTGACCTGTTCACGGACTTGCTCTTGTGCCCCTCATGCATCGAAAATCAAGTTCCTCATCAATAAGTGATTCTATCACATAGGGCTTGTTTTCAATCAAAATAAGTGAGTTTCTCACATATTTTATACGGTCAAACGGATGATAAGCAGTATACTCACCGGTAAGATGAACTCTCGTGCATACCTTGATACGGGAATGTGTCGTTAGTGGATGAACACCGACAAGTAAGTATAATTCTTACCTTAAATCATATCTCCTAATTATGATTACATCTGATAAGTTGAGCTTAGGTGGAAAACAATACCGATAATTGTGGTAGAATACTTATCTAAAGCTTTAAACAGAAATCAGAAACCGTTTTGACAAGACCGTAAGCTGGTAATGATTCTCTTACCTTGAAACTCGCAAAAAGTTGTTTCTTTGTACAAATTTCTTTATCTTATTGTCTTTCGTAGTTAACCGCTTTTTAATTTATGTTGTAGTGTAATTCGTAAAACTTGTTTTGATTAGCCGATGTTGGAACTCGAGTATACCATACCCAAAATCCTGTTTCTAAGCTGGAAAACAATTGCACTTTCGTAAACTGTCGAAGTTAACTAGTTTTGAAAGTTAAAGGTTAAAATTGATCATTTTTCTAAACTTTCAAACTGTTGTCGGTCGGTGTTTAATTGAGATTTGATCTCATATGTGTCATTTGTTTAATTTGTCTAAATTCCAAACGGTTGTTCTCATTACGTGTTTAGCTTTCTTGTATGTGCAGATGCGACATCAGAATCAGCTAAAGGCGAAGAGAACGTGTCAGATGAAAAGCCGTAAAGTGAAGACATTACGAAGTGAAGGCACTCAAAAGATAAAAATGATCGAGTTGCCGCTGACCCTTCATCAACATCACAAGGATCTGAAGATTTGACAAATCAAAAGATTCACGAGCATAACTCAATGGAGAGTTCATTCTAAGGGGGAGTTTGTTAACACACTACCTAAATGAAAAGGGAGTTTGTTGATACACTTTCTTCTTACGACGCGTGAAGACTTTGAAGATCCTCCGACACGAAAGACACAGAAGACGAACCATCACGAGTAGCGTCCAAGGGGGAGATTGTTGGTACACTTTATGTGGACGCGACTCGACTCGGTTAGATTCGGTACGGGTCGACTCGGTTAGGTCCGGCTCAAGCCCGACGTCACGACATTCCTCCGTCGTGCGCCCCAGAGTTCGACACGCGAAGCACGGAACGCCGCAAGCCATTCCAGTTTACACGTCACCATGACATCATCATTGTGATGTCATGGTGATGTCACAACATTTGGCCTATGCATGAATTGGTTAAATGTTTAGTCAACAGAAACTCATCTGGGCCAATTCATTTCAACATTGGGCTGTAACTTATTTGTGGGCTTTGACTAATATGTGGGCTGCTATATCAAACATCAAAGTGACGAAATCCCTAGTGATTTCGTGAAACATGTATGGCGAAATCACTAGTGATTTCGTCCATAGTGTTTTCGTTCAAAGCTCTGTATAAATAGCTTAGCATATTTCACAGTTTAGGTTACGAGAGCATATTGAAACCAGAGAGTTTATCGACAAACATTGTGTGTATATGTTTGTGAATGTTCTTGTCCTTTTAATCCAAGTGAATCTTTGATTATCTGTTTGTGTTACTCGCTTTACTTTACGTTTGTTTGGTTTGCACCGTTACGTGGGATTCCGCACCCGTGATAGTGTTTGTGATAAACAACGATAGGTTACGTATCGGATCCTCCGAGAAAAATGGACCTACATCTTTTACAACAATCAATACTTTATAAATGATTAGGGGACCCGGGGTGGAAAACAAATCCCACATGATGGAATTATACAACGAGTGGTGAATTCCCAAACACCACCACCACTCAAATGTACAACACATCAATTTTAGAATGCGTGATATTTTTAACGAGTGATGGGGTATGGGTGGTGAGGGAAATTGTTGGTTTTGAGGGAAATTGTAAGGATGTTTATGGGGTGAAATCAATGATTTGGAAAAGTTTATGAGAATGTTTGTGGGTGTTGTTAAATGTTAATTAGATGACTAGCCAATAGATCGACCACACATTTTTAAACATTTTTGGGTATTCTACGGATACTCTAATACATAACCGATGAGAACCAAGGTTAGACGTAGTAGTACACCGGCCTCTTACCCCACAATAATGTCATAACAAAACCACCACCATCAACTTTTTCCTCTCTCCTATCACTGTTTGCTTTTAGTAGTGGTGAACCAATACTAAAAGCAATAGTGATCCAATAATTCAATTACAGTGGGCCAAAATGTGTGGTGTGAGGCAACATTTCTATCCGTTTATTTTGGATTCTTTTAAAACAATCAATACTTTATAAATGATTAGGGGACCCGGGGTGGAAAACAAATCCCACGTGATGGAATTATACAACGAGTGGTGAATTCCCAAACACCACCACCACTCAAATGTACAACACATCAATTTTAGAACACGTGATATTTCTGACGCGTGATGGGGTATGGGTGGTGAAGGAAATTGTTGGTTTTAAGGGGTAAAATTGTTGGGTGTGGTGGTGAGTGATGAGCATTTCCACTAAAAAAGGTTGTGAGTGATGAAATAATGTTTGATGACATGACGGAACTTGATTGGAAGTTGTGAGTGAGTGATGAGTGATGGGTGATGACCACCCCTACCCCTTATTGATAGGAAGCCAATATTTTCAATAATTCACCATAAAACCCGTAGATCCGCACTGTTCGACTTGTTGCTTTCATGCACACGTTACACATATTTGGCCATACAATTCACCACTTAGCTAACCTTCCTGCAAATCGAGCAGTTACACTATAAATTAAGCAACTTCCCCATGTTTGAATAAGGCAGTTTTATCGGTTACTACTACTACTACACAATGGCAAAACTTGAAGTTGTTGCAATACTCGCTATGGTGGTGATGGTAGCATTTGTTGAGGTTTCTGGCTACCGAACCATGATCACCACTGTCACCGAGCAGGTTAATGATGACTGTTACTTTGAAGACGACCGATTTTGTTGTGAATGGGATTACAGCAAGTGGATATGCTTCCCGTACCCGGAAGCGTTGAGCGGCTGCCAGCTGCACCTCCTCAATAACAAGCCCATGGTGGAACAACAACAGCTTAACCTGTGCTGCAATCAGCTTAAGGAAGTGGAGGAGGATTCTGGGTGTGAGGCGATCAAACAGGTGGTGAAACAAGTTCCGAAGCAGCTGCATGGCGGACAGCTACTGCAGGTGTTGAAGAAGGCTCAGATGCTCCCCAACCAATGCAACATCAAATGCTCAGTCGGAACCGATACTGTTTAACTGTTTTAGTTTGCATGCATGCATGCATGTAAGATATAATAAAGCCATGCATGATCTCTGTTTTCTTTCTGTAATACTACACGTACAAACTCGATCGTTTTCAGCGTGTATTATTTAAGTTGGAATAAGTCTCAAGTCGTCCGTTTCACTCGCCGGAGTTCCTCATGAACGTTGGTGGTGAACGTGTGTTTGTAATCGTCTATTTAAGTCTTGAAGTTATTGAATGAAATCATCAGTTATGGTGAGAATATTTGTACGTGTGGTCAGATACCAATTTGTTCTTCAACATTATTAACCGTGTTGGCCCCAAAATGGATCTTTGATCTCTAGAATGAGCGTGATAAACAAACATGAATAATAATAACTTGAATATAATAACCGAATGTATGTATGTATCGAATATGAGAGTGTATGTAGTGTTACAAATGAAATCAAATGACCCCCTATTTATAGTTTTCAACGGGTGCGAGTGAAGAGTTGTGTCTCTTTGTGAATAGACGCATCCCTTGAATGTGTGGCTGCGATTAATCATGAAGAGACACGTTGTTTCCTGTCCACAAGTTCCAACCGGTGCCTTCCTTCTTTTCCCTTTGCCTTGGCCGATCGGAAATGATGTGAGGGAGGGGACACACCCTTTCGGTAAGGGTGGTAGTTACCACCTTTTATCCTTGGCAACTTTGGTCCTTGTAGTTCATAACCGCTATATAACTATGTATTCTAACTATCTAACTAAGTGTTTGATGTTAAGAGATTAACCGGGTTTCATTCACCCCCTAATCTCGAACATCCTTAAGTTGCTTCAAATCTTGAATCTTTGATCAATTCCATTTTCTTGAAATTCCTCAGTATCCAACGTTTCACACGGATCTTCTTATTCACCAACCTTGCTTCTCACGAACCTTGTTTCACTTGAACTCACTTCACACGAACTTGCTTCACACTTGTCTTAACCGTACTTGATTTGTATCACACGAACCTTTTTCTTGTGTAGTTGTCTGAACACGAACTCCACCGGTCTTGATTAACTTGCCCACCATCATATCACATGAATTAAATCCATCTCGCATAGGTTTAAACAATCTAACTCACTTAGATTTGTCTTGCGGTTGTATCACACAACAATTTGTTTCCTGACTCAGTCACAGGATTATTTGTATGTTTCGCACGCATGTCTCCTCCTTGATTTATCTTCTTCACGGTTGTCTCTCACAACGGGTTCTTCATCATTGATTGCTTCCCTCACGGATTCTTCACTTTTTCCTGATCCATTCACTGGATTGTTTTGTTTTACCTTTCACAGGTTATCTTCCTCCGCATCACACGGCTTTTTCCCTTTGATCGTTTCACACGACCAAATTCCATGTTTCTATTTCTCTTCAACGTGTAGGCACATCAGAAGTGCCGGTTCATCATCTTCCATTTCAACCAAGAGTGTCTCATTTTCCTTGGTTTTCTTGGTTGGGCATTCGTAGGCATAGTGCCCAAGTTTCTCACATCTATAGCAAGTGATTTTCGACTTATCTCTCATAGCCGATGTTTCTTGCTTGCTATCATCCCTTTGTGGTTTGTCGGTTCCTTCCGACTCGTAAGAGGTGTGTCCTTCACCCCTATGTTGATAATTGCCTCTCTCTCGGCCTCGTGATGGACGGAATCTCCCTCGTCCACGGTTTCCAACATGTTGTCCATGACCCGCATACAGGAGTTCTTCTAGATTGTTCATGGGGCTTTCCTTTTTCTTCAACTTTAACCTTTCTTCATACGTTTTTAATCTTCTGACCGCTTCTTCTAGCGTCATAGTTTCTAGATCGGAGTATTGTTCCATGGAGGCAACGATTTGAGTAAACTTATCCGGTACGCCATTTAGGAGTTTGCGTACTAGAGTCGGTTGACTCAATGTCGTTCCTACTTCAGTTGCCCGGGTAACGATACTATTAATCTTTGCGGTAAACGAATCAATAGTGTCGTCATCCTTCATTTGCAACAATTCAAATTCTGATAATAACGTGTGCATTCGCGCCTTTTGTACCCGATCAACACCAACGTGTCTTACCTTTAGATTTTCCCAAATTTCCTTTGCAGTCTTACAACTTGCAACTTGCAATACAACATCTTCTGGTATTGCTTGAAACAAATATGCAATTGCAGATTTATCTTTCTTAATGTCTACCGTTGCATTTTCTGCCGGTTCGATCGTTTCCCACAAACCATTCGCTTCAAGAATCGTCTTGATACGAATAGCCCAAACCGTATAGTTTGTTGGTTTCAGAATCGGACACTGAAACTGGGAAAGAGAACTTCCTTCCTTCTGTATTATTATCTGATTTTGTCCGGATGTTCCTGACATGACTTCTTGCCGAACAATCTTCACTTTTACTAAACTTTTACTTTCTTGGTTTCAATAAATCTCAAACCCACGATTACCCGAATCGTGTAACAATCAAACAATCAACAATCTAATTCGCACTAAACCCCGGAATCAACAAACCCTAGATTCCTAACCAAACCCGGT
This sequence comes from Helianthus tuberosus, assembly GCA_030545235.1. Lineage (NCBI taxonomy): Eukaryota > Viridiplantae > Streptophyta > Magnoliopsida > Asterales > Asteraceae > Helianthus > Helianthus tuberosus. The sequence goes on along the minus strand of CM060432.1, from coordinate 168,578,497 downwards.
TCAACCGTATCACCCTAGAACCGAATTCTTAAACAAAAAATTATGAATTGAAACTTGCGAATTGAAAACGAAATTGAAACCTGATCGCGAATTCCCTGCGATGCCTTGTGATTCCCACGCCTAGAGCCTGATGCTCTGATACCAATTGTTGGCCCCAAAATGGATCTTTGATCTCCAGAATGAGCGTGATAAACAAACTTGAATAATAATAACTTGAATACAATAACCGAATGTATGTATGTATCGAATATGAGAGTGTATGTAGTGTTACAAATGAAATCAAATGACCCCTATTTATAGTTTTCAACGGGTGCGAGTGAAGAGTTGTGTCTCTTTGTGAATAGACGCATCCCTTGAATGTGTGGCTGCGATTAATCATGAAGAGACACGTTGTTTCTTGTCCACAAGTTCCAACCGGCGCCTTCCTTCTTTTCCCTTTGCCTTGGCCGATCGGAAATGATGTGAGGGAGGGGACACACCCTTTCGGTAAGGGTGGAAGTTACCACCTTTTATCCTTGGCAACTTTGGTCCTTGTAGTTCATAACCGCTATATAACTATGTATTCTAACTATCTAACTAAGTGTTTGATGTTAAGAGATTAACCGGGTTTCAAACCGTACCTGTGCTCCACAATCGCCATCTTAGGCTTCTTTTTTGCACTAGAGGGTGAAGATAGAGATCAGATTAATTAGCGTATAAACTACAATAATACACATAGCAGGCATGCATACATACACACGTATATGTGTGCTAAAACACAAAACTATTGGTCTCCACCCTCACGGGGTGGCGCGCGCAGTGGCGGATCCAGAAGGAATTTTGTTGAGGGGTGCAAAAACGTCTCCATCCAATAATGTATATGGATTTAACTAGGCTTGCAAACCGGGTGTGTCAGTTTGGGTCACAGGTCAAACCTGGTTCGGATTAGAACGTGTCAACTTATAGCAAGTCAAATTTAGTTTTGGTCAAAATGGGTTTAGATTCGTTAATATAAATATCTTTTCATCTTATTTTTTCTGCCAATATTTGCGTATTCAAAATGTGATTTGTTTAATACACTTAACTTAAATATAGTCCTATTATGGCATAATTTAATTACGTAAGCTTGCTAGAAAAAACAAAAGATGAATTTCTTAATTATTAAATTATATATCCATACAACAAGATTGGTCTATAGTGTATGAAGACCGCATGTCAGCTCAGAATTGAACCAGGTTAGTTTTTCTTTCTTTCTTTTTTCTAACATCATTTCCACTTGCTTTTATATTTACTTTCTATTTGTATTTGCCTCACCCTCAATACATCCAGGCACACTTTTTTTTATATTTTGGTTACCAAACAACCCAACACTTTACTCATCTTATAATTATAACATTTTTTTTTATTTGTTTCTCATTTAACCCCTTTACAATGTTGGAAATATTAAAAGGATATTAAAGAGGAACATACAAGTTGGTATGTTTCCTCCATCCCACATCAGTGGAGTGAGTGAAGTATGAGTGGTTTATAAGGGATTACCCCTTAAGGGCCTCCATAGTGCTAAATGGGTTGAGAAGTGGGTGAAGCCCACACGCGCGCCGAGCCGAGCCGAGCCGCGAGCTCGCGTTTGAGGCGCACTTTGCACGTACGCATCGTCACTAGGAGCTGAGGAGCTTTTATTTTTAGCTAAGGTTCGGTTTCAGGTGGGTCAGATCTGTAAACCGAATGAGATGAGATAAAAAGGAGATAGAGATGGATTCGAAACAGTGGGGGTTATCCCATGGTAAATCGAATTTGTATGGGATAATAATTCAGCAACCGAATTCGTATGAGATAAGGAATTCGAATTGGTTATGGATGGTTATTCTACTCCCCATTTTTCTCATTCTCTGGTATGATTATAACCTATAAATAAAAGCTTCCTCCTACCCATTCTGCACTTGCAATTTTTTCAGCTCTCTCTCTCTCTCTCTCTATTGTGTTTTCTGTTTTCGTTTCAGCTTCTGCGTTTTCTGGTTTCCATTGTTGTTGGAATATCAGATCAATTCTGCATTAAATCCTGGGAGTTTACGCTGCAGCTCACAGCAATACGAGCGCGTAAAATCCTTTAAGGACAGGAATCATCTGTGCAGTTTCAAAGATTGTTCTTTCTCAATAGCCAGGTTGGTTTTAATTTTGCGTGTACTTTAAATTCGTCCGATAACGGGACAGTCTCCTTCTACCTTTCTTTAATCAGTTTGCTCAAGTTGGAACAAACTGGTTTGGCTGATAACTCGGTAATTAATAAAGTTTATTTATTTATTGTTGATTGAATTATTTTTTGAACAATACATTATACAGCATAATGTGCTCAAGTCTGAGGACTACTCTTTGGATGAACTGTTGAAGCACCTTCGAATTGAGGAGGAAACGTGCAACAGGGACAAAAGAGGTAAAGTCGGATCGAGTGTGAATCATGTTGCTGGAGGGTCTGGTCAAAAGGGAAAAGGGGCATCATCAAAGAATAAGAAGTTTACAGCACCAAAGAAAAAAGAATTCAAGAAGTCACAACACACTAACAACCATCAACCAAAGAGATCTGGTAAATGTCATGTTTGTGGAGAAATAGGGCATTATGCACGAGAGTGCTCTCAGAGGAAATCTGGATCTACTGTTGGTTCTACAAGTGCTATTGATGTTGAGAAAGTCACCAATCTAGTGGCCAGTGTGGGTCTTGGTGAAGTTAATATGCTTTCTCAATATACACGCATTATAGCATGTAGAGGATGGTTCTTGGATTCTGGTGCCACTGTTCATGTTTGTGGGAATCGTGGCTCGTTTCTTACTTATGCTCCTGTTCCTCAAGGAACAGTGGTGGTATGTGCTGATGGACATCGTGTAGAAGTACATGGTAAAGGCACGGTGCGACTAAACTTTAGAGATGGTCAAGTGGTTACCCTTCAGGACGTGTTGCATGTTCCTGGTATCACCAAGGGTCTGGTTTCTGCTGATAAGTTTGATCGGAATGGTTACAAGATGGTTATCAAGAATCTTCGTGTGAAGTTTTCTTTAAATGACATCTATGTGGGTCAAGCAAAGAACACGGGTGGAATGTATGGTCTTGACTTAGCTGAAGATGGGATTGATGAAGAAGATTCGGATGAAGGGGGCGTTTCAGTGATTGATGGGTTTGGGAATGAAAGTGATAGTGATAGTGGTGGTAGTGATAGTTCTAGTATTGGTGAATGTAAGGCAATTGGTTTTGATTTGAATGAAATTATGTCTTCTGATTATATCGCTTGTTCAATTTCTTTATGGCATAAACGTTTAGCTCATACAAATATTAAAAATATTGAAAAAATGCAAACTAAAGGTTTATTAAAATTAAAAGATAAAGACTTTGAAAAATGCAAAACTTGTGTGAAATCAAAATTCACAAAGAAGCCTTTTCCAAGTGTCCATAAACGCAATACATCACTACTAGAACTAATTCATTCAGATATTTGTGAACTGAATGGAGTTCTTACTCGTGGGAGTAAGAGATACTTTATCACTTTCTGCGATGACTCGAGCCGATACTTATATGTTTATTTGTTGCATTCAAAAGACGAAGCTTTTGAGGCATTTAAAATATATAAGGCTGAGGTTGAAAAACAAAAGGAGAAACGCATTAAAATTCTTCGCTCAGACAGAGGCGGAGAATACTTTAACCGAAAGTTTGATGCATTCTGCGAAGAAGAAGGCATCATACATGAGAGAACTGCACCTTATACTCCCCAACAAAATGGTTTGGCTGAGAGAAAGAACCGAACCTTGTTAGAGATGGCTAACTGTATGTTAAACCAATCGGGTCTACCTCGTAATATGTGGGGGAAGCTGTGTTAACCGCATGTTATGTTCATAATAGGATCACTAGTCGTGTGATACCTACGAGTCCATATGAGTTGTGGAAAGGAAGAAAACCAAACCTAGAGCATTTGAGGGTTTGGGGTTGTCTTGCTTACTATCGCGTACCTGATCCAAAGACACTCAAACTGGGAGAACGAGCTTTCAAGAGTGTATTCATTGGATATGCTTCGCATAGTAAATCTTACCGATTGTTGGATGACGAATCAGGTATAGTTGTAGAATCCAGAGATGTGGAATTCTTTGCGAACAAGTTTTCTAGAGATGATGAAAACTCAAATGGCACCACAACTTCTCGTACTTCTGAGAAAAGGGTTCAACCCTCACCAATAGTTGAAGAACCAAGGAAAAGTACTAGAGTTAGAAAAGAGAAAAGTTATGGAGATGATTTCTTTTCTTACCTGGTTGAAGGAACTCAAAAGAAAGTGACGAGAGAGGTCATTTTCGCTGTAAATTTGGATGATGATCCTAAAACTTTCAGCGAAGCTATGTCATCAAGAGATGCTCCTTTGTGGAAGGAGGCAGTCAATGATGAAATGGATTCCATTATGGGAAATGGAACTTGGGAGTTAGCTGATCTACCCAAGGGAAAGAAACCTATTGGATCCAAATGGATTTTCAAAAGGAAGTATCATCCAGATGGATCCATCTCTGCCTATAAAGCGAGATTAGTTGCTAAAGGGTATAGGCAGAGAGAAGGGATCGACTATTTTGATACCTATGCACATGTGGCTAGAATAAGTTCTATTAGAACTCTAATAGCGGTGTCTGCTTTGAAAGGGTTGTACATTCATCAAATGGATGTAAAGACAACATTTCTAAATGGGTATCTAAATGAGGAGATTTATTTGGAGCAACCAGAAGGGTTTGTGATGCCTGGACAAGAAAACAAAGTGTGTAGACTTATTAAATCTCTGTATGGTTTAAAGCAAGCTCCTAAACAGTGGCATGAGAGATTTGACACCACTGTGACTGCTTTCGGGTTTCGACACAACAGTGCTGACAGATGTATTTATACTAAATGCGAACCCGGTTATACAGTCGTGATTTGTCTTTATGTTGATGATATGTTGATCATTAGCACTCACCTTGAAGGTATTTCTGAAACTAAGAAATATTTGTCCTCGAACTTTAAGATGAAAGATCTAGGAGAAGTTGATACCATTCTTGGGATCAAGGTGAAGAGAACTGGAAGTCAGATTTCTCTAAGTCAATCTCATTACATAGAGAAAATTCTGACTAAGTTTCAACACTTAAATATTAAAGAGTTTAATACTCCGTTTGATCCAAGTGTGAAACTTAATGTGAACTCTGGAAGAGCAGTGGCTCAACTGGAGTATGCGAGTGCTATTGGAAGTATGATGTATGCTAGGAGCTGAGGAGCTTTTATTTTTAGCTAAGGTTCGGTTTCAGGTGGGTCAGATCTGTAAACCGAATGAGATGAGATAAAAAGGAGATAGAGATGGATTCGAAACAGTGGGGGTTATCCCATGGTAAATCGAATTTGTATGGGATAATAATTCAGCAACCGAATTCGTATGAGATAAGGAATTCGAATTGGTTATGGATGGTTATTCTACTCCCCATTTTTCTCATTCTCTGGTATGATTATAACCTATAAATAAAAGCTTCCTCCTACCCATTCTGCACTTGCAATTTTTTCAGCTCTCTCTCTCTCTCTATTGTGTTTTCTGGTTTCCATTGTTGTTGGAATATCAGATCAATTCTGCATTAAATCCTGGAAGTTTACGCTGCAGCTCACAGCAATACGAGCGCGTAAAATCCTTTAAGGCCAGGAATCATCCGTGCAGTTTCAAAGATTGTTCTTTCTCAATAGCCAGGTTGGTTTTAATTTTGCGTGTACTTTAAATTCGTCTGATAACGGGACAGTCTCCTTCTACCTTTCTTTAATCAGTTTGCTCAAGTTGGAACAAACTGGTTTGGCTGATAACTCGGTAATTAATAAAGTTTATTAATTTATTGTTGATTGAATTATTTTTTGAACAATACATTATACACCATAAAAACTAACGATAATTAATATTAAGTTTTATTTTAAGTTCATGACGTTAAATTCTTACACTTATTCTAAGACTTCTTTTTTTTTTCTTTAAGTTTATACTAGTGAATTTAAAGATAGACATTATTTTCTCCCATATATTGTGCTAATCTCTTTATCACCTACCATAGATGGCTCCTATGATCATAGCCTTATTCACGTTTCTATGGCCTATATATTCTTATTCCTTTTTGTTTTGTGATATAAGAAAACAACATTCAGTATCCCCATTGTAATACACCTTTTGATCTTTTACCATAATGTCTTTTATTATGGTATTAGAGCGGTCCTAGAAGATCCTCTGATCATGATCTGTGATGATCAAACGGCCTGCACTATTCCAGGAATAACAGAGGCACAATATCAACAACTTTTGAAGATATTCAGAAGCAGAGAAGGAAAAATCAATGAAGAAAACTCACCGGCAGCCAACACAGGAGGTAACATTTGTAGAGAAGGAAAAATGATCATCGACTCCGGAGCAACCGAACATATTATTTGCGATGATTCGTCACTAAGAGACAAGACGAAAAGAGGTTATGAACCGCCCGTTACTATACCCAATGGTGAAGCCATTGCCGTTGAAGGTAGAGGAAATTACATTATGCCTAACGGGATGATGCTTAAAGATGTTCTTTATGTTCCCAAGTTTAAGTGCAATTTATTATCAGTTGGTAGATAATTATCACGAGACCTCGAATGTGCTGTAACCTTTTTCCCAGATTTTGTTGTTATGCGGAGCTTACGTTCAAGGGCATTGATTGGAGTAGGTCAATACAAAAATGGCCTATACAAGATGGAGTTAATGGGAGACAGGAGGCAAGCCATGATGACAACGCTTAGCACATGGCACAAAAGGTTAGGTCACCCATCAAATTCCAAACTACAACATGTTGATTTCCTCAAAAATTCCACTTTGAAGTCTAAATATTTTTGTGAGTCATGTATTAAAGCCAAGTTTGCTAGACTACCATTTCCTATTAGTACAACTAAAACACATGCTTGCTTTGATTTATTGCATTGTGATATATGGGGCAAATACCGCACACCTTCTTTTACACGTGCAAGCTATTTTTTAACAATAGTCGACGACTTTAGTCGAGCAACTTGGGTGTTTCTCCTCAAACACAAACACGAGGCAAGCACGTGTCTCGAATTTTTTCACAAAATGGTGCAAATACAATTTGAGAAAAATATCAAAAGAATTAGATGTGACAACAGAGGAGAATTTACCTCAAATCATATGCTCGATTTTTATGCGAAACAAGGAATGGTGCTTGAAACAACTTGTCCACATACGCCACAACAAAATGGCGTGGTGGAACGAAAGCACAGACACTTGTTGGAAACAACACGAGCATTAAGATTTGAGGCAAACTTTCCCATAAGATTTTGGGGTGAATGCATCCTAACGGCTACGCATGTGATAAACCGAATGCCATCGGATGTTATTGGACACAAGACGCCGTATGAAATATTGTACAACGAAAAACCTGATTACGAGTACATGAGGGTTTTTGGTTGTCTTGCGTACTATAAAAGTACGGAGACAAAAGGAGATAAACTCGTAAGAAAGGGAAACCAGGAGTTTTTCTAGGCTATCCACCTGGAACGAAGGGATACAAGATTTTGGATATTCAAAATAATAAGATTGTTATTTCAAGGGATGTGAAGTTTATAGAAGAAATCTTCCCTTTTGCAAATGGCAAGGTAGAGAAAGAAGAAATATTTGTTTTACCAAACAAGTGGATCGATGATCATGTAATCGAGGTGGACCAGTCTAAGTCCAAGTCTGCTGCTAACCAAAGTGAGCCCAACTTAGGAGAAGATGCAAATGATCAGGCTGGCCTTCCACCAAATACCGAAAATGGCACATCCATTGAATCAGAAGAAGTGATTGGGCCTGAAGCCCATGTTGAAAATGAGGGATTGGAAGAAAGCCCACAAACTGGAAATTTTTTTGAACCTAGCACCGAGAACGAACAGGTTGGTCTTGATTCAGAAAATATAATACTTGAAAAAACTCAGACAATTCCAGAAAATGAAGAGCAACCAAGAGAAAAACGAACCAGGTCCCGTCCGAAACACTTTGACGACTATGAGGTCAAGCTTCCCCCTTCTATGGATCACAAGCAATCCACCCCCTCAACGGTACATCCCTTAGCACATTTTATTTCATATGATAAGTTCACTAAATCTCATAAAGCTTTTCTAGCGACCATTACCTCAAGTAGTGAGCCAAAACAATTTGATCAAGCTGCTCGAGACCCAAAGTGGATAGACGCCATGAAGAAAGAAATCCAAGCCCTCGAAAGCAACGAGACTTGGACTTTAGAAGAGTTACCAGAAGGGAAACGGGCAATTGATTCCAAGTGGGTGTATAAAATCAAATATAAGCCAAATGGAGACATCGAAAGGTACAAAGCTCGCCTCGTTGCTAAAGGTTTCACACAAATGGAAGGGGTAGACTTTCATGAAACTTCCGCGCATGTCGCAAAACTTGTGACTGTCTGAACCCTATTAACTGTTGCCGTAAAAAGGGAATGGTATATACACCAACTTGACGTAAACAATGCTTTCTTGCATGGGGAATTACATGAAGAAGTCTACATGAAGTTACCTCAAGGATTTAGAAAGCCGAACGATAATAGAGTGTGTAAACTAAAGAAGTCACTTTACGGGCTCAAACATGTGTTAAGGAATTGGTATCAAAAATTCACAAATTCCTTAATTGAAGTGGGTTTCAAGCAGACTGGGGCAGACCATTCATTGTTCATATTCAAAGGGGAAGATGTTTTTGTTGCTGCGCTCATATATGTTGATGATATTATCATCACAGGAAATGACTCGAACAAGATACAAGAAACAAAAAAAACTTTATCAACAAACGATTCAACATTAAAGATCCAGGTCCTTTGAAGTTTTTCCTTGGGATAGAAGTCGCTAAAACAAGGTAGGGAATGGTCCTAAGTCAATGAAATACACGCTAGATATTTTGGAAGAAACAGGAATGATGGGTTGTCGACCAAGTTCATTTCCAATGGAGCAAAATTTAAAACTTGGTAAATGCGATGACGAGCCGCGGGTTGATCCCAACTAGCATCGACGGCTGGTTGGTAAACTCCTTTACTTGCAGGCGATGAGACCTGACATCACATACGCTGTCAATGTTCTAAGTCAATTTGTAAATGACCCAAGACAAAGGCACATGGATGCGTGCAACCGAGTTTTACGATACCTTAAGACGACACCGGGTCAAGGTATTTTGATTCCAAAAGGGGGAGGTACAAATCTCACTGCTTACCCTGACTCGGATTGGCTTGGTTGTCCATTCACAAGGCGGTCACGAACAAGTTATCTTCTTCTTTTAGGTGGTGCTCCTATTTCATGGAAATCGAAGAAGCAGTCTGTCGTCTCTCGATCATCCGCCGAAGCAGAATATAGAGCAATGGCAAATGCAGTTAGTGAAGTGTTGTGGATGAGGTGGCTCCTTAGCTTGCTTGAACTCGCCCCCATCGGCCCAACACCCTTGTTTTGTGATAATCAAGCCGCTCATCATATAGCAAACAATCCGGTGTTCCATGAACGAACCAAGCATGTAGAAATGGACTGTCATTTCGTTAGAGAACGTGTTGAGTCCAAAGAAATACAACCGATGAAAATTGATGCTAAAAATCAGATTGCCGACATTCTCACGAAGCCCTTGGGTACCTATCAGTTCCGCACGTTACTAGACAAGTTGGGCATTCAAGACCTCCATGCTCCAACTTGAGGGGGAGTAAACATTATTTTCTCCCATATATTGTGCTAATCTCTTTATCACCTACCATAGATGGCTCCTATGATCATGGCCTTATTCACGTTTCTATGGCCTATATATTCTTATTCCTTTTTGTTTTGTGATATAAGAAAACAACATTCAGTATCCCCATTGTAATATACACCTTTTGATCTTTTACCATAATGTCTTTTATTAGAATTTGACTCACGTACATTGTGTGGCATGATCCACATGTTGTGATTATGATTGCATGCTGATGTTGGTGTTTTGGATGGCTCTGAATAAGTGGATGTATTCTAATTAAGAATCAAGGATTTAAAAGATTGTTGGGGATATCAAGAAATTATACATAATCGAAATCTTTATGTTTGGATTGGGCTAGATGGTCTATATTTGATGTTTAATGTCCTTCCTTTTCTGGTCTTGTAGTTATTGTTTTTGGCCCTTTCGCTAGTCACTTCTCTGGTCTTGTAGTTGTTTCGAGCCTTTAGCTCGTAGTGGGGTGTTTTTATAAAAGCCGTTTTTTTTAAAGAAAGAAACTTAGTAACTCTATTTTAATAAAATTACTCTTTGATTAGTTGCATAATTTAGTATACGATTAGTTATTCATACTGCTGTATTTTTTTTAAAGTCATTTTGTGTGGTTATCTACTTGACAGAAATATATAAAATATTATGCTCAATACATAGATTAATGGCGTTATGATTGATAACAACCGAATTCGTCTTATTTAGCCAAAGATTTTCGTTTTAAATTCAGTCAACCAAGCTCTTGAACATTTTCAATATTTTAATTCTTCAAAATTTTAAATCTTAGATCTAATTTCAACTATGTAAAATCAATGTAAAAAGGTGTGTGACCATTGAAGAAAAACACATGAAAAAAAAAAGCCAAATCTAGATTGGTTTTACACAACACTACTGGATTAATTCCTTGAATAAATAAATAAAAAACAAACTCAAAAGACCTACAAATTGATCAAAACAAATTGTTGGTTCAGGCCTACCACAAAAACACACTCAAAGAACACAACTCAAGAACCAGAGGATTGGCATTTTTCTTAAAACTTTCTGCACCTTCATTCATGTAACATCTTGTATTTTTCAAACACATTTATAAACGCTTCGAATTATTTAATATTCATTTTATTTGCAATAATTGTTGGTGCAAAATACACTAAGTAAATTAATAAAATTATTCAAAATTTTAAAATATTACGAAATAAAGTTTAAAAATATATGTATAATTCTATTGTTGACCTTTTCTTTAGATTTTGAAGTTTTAATATTATGTATATCTTCGAAACGATGCATAACAGTTTTTAGCAAAGTCTGTTGGAAAGTAACAAAGATTTTTAAGAGTCGATAGGCAACAGTAGTTTGGTTATCAACATAATGGAATTCCTGTTGACTAAACCTATTGACCATTAGTTTATATCAATTTTGTAAGTCTGTACTAATTATTTTTTTTACTTTCTATCAATATGTGTTATGCATGGTTTTCGAAGAAACCACCCGTGTTTGCACACGTGTGTTACCGCTAGTACATATAATAAAGTAAATCTGTTTAGGGACACGTGTGATCACCGCATCTCCTCTCACAAATATTCTCCCGCCTAAATTATTATTACCCGGATGATAATACTCTCGGGCTTAAACACGATCCTTAAACACAATCTCGGATCCTATAAAGCTTTTATAACCCGTTTATTATTAGAACTCGATTAGACCCTAATTGCCATCGTCTCTCTCTGCCTCCTTCCTGTACTCCCACCGAAGAACGGATACAACCATAGTGAAGGCGGTGGTGGTGGATCATCGTCTCTCTTACCCCCGTCTTATATAATTTTCTCTCAAGGGCTTCATGTATCTGATCATTCCGGTGATCTTCCCAAGTTTCTCCGTGAAAATCCCTATCTACTCAACGATCGCAATCCTGTGGTACGACATCTCTTCTCTTTTATTTATACTTTTGACTTTTGATGTCACTTATTGAAGCAAATATCAGTTCATACTTTTGACTTTTGATGTCACCTATTGAAGCAAATATCAGTTCATATATGTATTATCATGAATCATGATTTGGGGTTTTTAAATTCAGCTTAAAATTAGGCTCATTCAAATTCTTTATGTGGTTTATTGCAAAATCGCTGAAGTGTTAATTATCAGAACATAGTATACGTAAATTGAAAATTTAATCTACAAGTGGTGTTTATTTGAGGATATGGAGGTATAGTCCCAGATTACATCAAGTAGCCAATATTTTAAAGTGATTTTTCAAAGAATTACTTAGGGGAGTGGGGGTGTTATCACTTGCAAAAATTTCATCACTCACAAACATCCAATCAAGTTCCGCCATGTCATCAACCACTAGTCTATCACTCACAAGCTTTTTTTAGTGGCTGTGGTCATCACTAGTGATGGAATTCCATCACTCACAACTTTTTTTAAATTTTTTTTAAATTAGAAATTAACAATAAAACACTAAAATTATAAATTTCATTAAAATTAAAACATACTAGTTCAATTTAACATACTAGAAATATTTTAGGCTACAATTTAAAAACAAATACTAAAAAACTCTACTCCTCGTCCGACTCATGAAAATCCAAACATAAAGAACCTACTAGTTCGATTAAATCGTATCTCAACCGAAAGTGAGTTTCTTCATCACGCAAGTCTTGTTGGATATTTTCTGGAACTTGAACTTGTGTAGGAGGATCCGGCATTGTTTTGGTAAACGAAACCGATCTCTAAACGTTCCGGCATTGTAGAGCGGATTCTCCACAAAATAATCGTTCATTAACACTTCGTTGGCATGTATACGATCACGATCTACCATCTTCTTCTTTGGGCGGGACGAACTATATTCAAGTTCGTTATACACCGACACAAAATATTTAAGCTTCTCATTGTCGGAAGACGACTGGGTATCGCCCTGTCCATCGGAAACGTCGAATCCGTAGGAAACTCCATTTGAGAAAGATGTAGATTGTGTGAAATATGTTTGTGTTTTGGTGTGGGTGAAATGGTTAAAAATGGAGAAGTATATATAAAAAGGTTTAAAGGTTTTTTTTTATTTTCTTAAAGTTACCCTTAAAAACGGTCAAAAAGGAGCCAACGTTCAAAATTTACAAATGTTCAACGCGTGATATGTTCCACGCGTGGTGGATGTTGGTGGCGGCGGTGTGCAACTCTTGGTCACGCGTGATGGATGCTCTATCACGGACCACCCCCAGTCCCCTTATAGGCAATCCTTACCCGCTAATCATGAACTTGTGAGTTTGATATTTTTAATATATCTTTCAGTTGAAAACGGTGTCTTACTCGCTAACCATAAACTTGTAAGTTTTGAAGATTCAATCTCTATTATGAAGATTCAATCTCTATTAGCTCATTAAACCTTAAAATAAAAGGGAGTGTTTTTCAACTAGGTATATAGTTTGTCACAAAAGGGAGTGTTATTTGTTTTTTTGCTGATTTGAACCGGTTAAAAAGTCATACAGCAACTCAGCGAGGCAGATGAACTAAGGAAAATGGTGCTTAGATATTTTCATCTCAAGCACACGAAAGACGTATGTAGTTTTGCCTTCGAATTAAAATCAACAAATTTACACTCAGCCCCTTATATCATCCTAATTTTTAAGATGCATTTGAATACTAGATATATATATTAACTAAACATCAAATTCATTAAGAACAAATGTTGTGGGTATTATACGAACTTGAGATAAATCATAATTATAATACTGGCTCCTTGATTTATTTGAAATCTTTAACCATAGAAATTATTACCGAATAAAAATAAAACAAAATAAGCAGGTGCAGCGGCTGCGCGACGGAGCGGCGGCAGGTGTACGGGCTGCGCGACGAAGCGGCAACGGGTGCAGTGGCGAAAGGAGCCTTTAGCGACGAGTAGCATTAGCGGTGAGCAATAGCCTTTTAGCGACGGGGTATTAGTGGCGATTCTTTAGCGGTGACTGGTCGGCGCTAATACTATTGGTGGCGAAAAACAACACTATTAGCAGCGACTAGAGTGATCGAGTCTCCGCTATTGCTCCTTTTCCTTGTAGTGCTTTGTTGGACATGAGTGTAATATTAATTATTGTGGTTTCACAACCCACTCGGCCACTCCAAGCTCATGAAGAAAGCTCAGCTATCTCTAATCTAGAATAAGAATTAGCAAAAGATATCACTGTCACTTTATTTAGTGTAGTGAAAAAGCGAAAGGTGAAGGTGAAAAGATGGACGAGTCAGACAAACTTATAGATTGATAAATTATTGCAATAGTACTCGTACCGTTTTCGTAATCACAATGAACACATTAAGGGAGAGAGGGGAGAAAACTTATTCAAGCATTTAAACAACATACATAGGTCCAAAGTGAACCAAACCAAAAACAACTATATAAATAGTAACCCTAGAAACAAACCGAATATTGCAGCTCCTCCTGTCCCATTTCAGTCCTGGCTAACCATTTTAGTTGTCGGTCTCCTCAACCGATTTTCTCACACTCCTAATCATGAGCCAAGAAAAAAACTCGAGCTCAACTTACCCAATGTACGCTTTCTACCAATTTATTTGAAAATCACGATGGGAACTTTGATACTTTATACAATATATACTCTAATACGCATACTATGATACTAAGATCCTCGTGATACTATGACACTCTATACGCATATTTCAATATTTCAATTACGCAATTTCACACTATTACAAGTTTCAATATGTCAACGCATACTACATTACCCGGTTACACGCAAACTCGATAGTCGCGATACTCGGTTACAAGCAATTACAATTACATATTTCAAGCATTACATACGCATTTCAAGTATTTCATACGTACTCGCTACGCATCTCATACATTATTGCATACACAACGCTTACACATCATGCATACATGCTTAACATATTTAAACTAACTAAGATAACACGAAAACATCACTCGAACATGTTACACACGAACTGGAAATCACCTCGTGCAAGACAACCCAGTTCGTGCGAACTAGACTGGTTCGCACGAACCAGGGTGCCTCGCACAAAACACTTTGCATTCGCACAGACACGCCTGATTCGCACGAAACACCCTTTTCACCCTGATTCCACCTCGCCTATAAATACAACCCTCATTCTCACCTCATAACTCTTGCTACCCACTTCGCACGAAACACTCCCTAATCCAAACCCGTGTTTTCTAAGTAAGATTTCATCTTTTCACACCGATTCTACTACGTTTCACAATGATTTCCACAAGTTTTCATCTACTTCATCTCTTTTACTTAAAACCTCATCTATTTTATCTCTTTTCATAAAACCTTCATCTTTTTACCAAAACTTCTTCATTTTCATCTTTAGATCAAAACTCATGAGCATTTTGGGTTTAGCCTTGGCTTCCCGAATCAGGAATCTGGTTATTTCAAGCTCCTAATGTGTTTAATCCAATTATTATTGTTTAATCCAACGTGGTTTTTGATTTAAAGGTCAATGGGTACGGATGAGTTGGGATGGGTTGGGTCTTTTAATTATATTTTTGGTCTAGACTTTGGTTATGACGTGGAAATTGTAAGGATGTTTATGGGATGAAATCAATGATTTGGAAAAGTTTATGAGAATGTTTGTGGGTGTTGTTAAATGTTAATTAGATGACTAGCCAATAGATCGACGACACATTTTTAAACATTTTTGGGTATTCTACGGATACTCTTAGACATAACCGATGAGAACCAAGGTTAGGCATAGTAGTCCACCGGCCTCTTACCCCACAATAATGTCATAACAAAACCACCACCATCAACTTTTTCCTCTCTCCTATCACTGTTTGCTTTTAGTAGTGGTGATCCAATACTAAAAGCAATAGTGATCCAATAATTCAATTACAGTGGGCCAAAATGTGTGGTCTGAGGCAACATTTCTGTCCGTTTATTTTGGATTCTTTTAAAACAATCAATACTTTATAAATGATTAGGGGACCCGGGGTGGAAAACAAATCCCACATGATGGAATTATACAACGAGTGGTGAATTCCCAAACACCACCACCACTCAAATGTACAACGCATCAATTTTAGAATGCGTGATATTTTTGACGTGTGATGGGGTATGGGTGGTGAGGGAAATTGTTGGTTTTGAGGGAAATTGTAAGGATGTTTATTGTCACACCCCGATTTCCACGTGTCACCGGTGGGCCCGGTGGGGGAGTATCGTGACGTGGTTGGCAACGTAATAGTCAAACAACACAATATAATAATGCACAGCGGAAGCAAATTTAAAATAAGATATAACCGAATTTATTTATTGTAAACAAGGTCACAATTATCCGGTGTTTATCCACAGTAGGATCGAAACAAAATAACATTTAATTGTTCAACAGACTTCGGCATCTTTAAGTTTGCGAGACTTCTAATGATGCTTAGGAGAATCCCAGCCTATTTCGCCTAGTACCTGCATTTAATCTTTTTGGGAAAATACGTCAGTTTACACTGGTAAATACATTCAACTGACTCATTTTATAAAATGATTGAAAATTGGTTTGGATGCACATGGCATAAACATTTTTATTAACTTGGGAGAATTATTTTATATTATAATCTTGTGAACGATTTACATGTTACTTATGCGTTCAGTAGCCCGGACGTATCCGGGTTAAAGATCAATAGACACACCACTTTAAGTGAGTTATACACGGGAGTACGCCTACACCCCGTGCTCAGGTCGTGGCTATCTCGTAAGATAATGCCGAGGATATCCGGGACACGGTCATTAACCCCCCAAAGGCTGTAAAGTAAACACATCTGTTTAAAACGAGCCGATCAAATTATTCAATTAACCACCCAACGATGGAAGATTTGATGCCCGATCAAGCGGTACGCTATGTACCGTAACCCAAGCCCGTATAGGGAAAATAAGTTAAAAGTATTTACCTTGATGCAAAGTATAGTCACAATAATCAAATAGCAGGTAGCTTTTACTGTTTCTCCTAATCTGGAACGAAGGTTAAATATAACCTATTAGAATCCTAGCGGGTCTTTAATTATGCTTAAGCTTAGACCGGCTAGTTTCGAAGATACGGTTCGTACGCACGATTAAGCGAAGACCGGATAGAATGTGATTCAGACCCGACAAGTTTGAAGACTTGTATAATATGGGTTTATTATTCACATTCTGGATTTTGAGATAAAACCGATAAGGTTTGACCCGTTTCGGCTAATTTATGTAAACTTGTTACATAAACCGAGCCGAACGCGTAATATGCGTAACGGGTATCCGTAAGAGCCATATACAGGTTTCCTAAGTTAATATGCTTCAAATATGTTGTGACATCAGTAAGATGTCTTTCGTTATGCCCCGAACTAAATTAAACACAAACTATGCCCCGTAGGGGTAGTTTGGTCATTTTAAAGTTTGTAAAAGCGTTTATATGTTCAACTGAGTTACAGGTCTGATGTAAACAGCAAACATACTCTTTTTGATGGGTTATAACAGTAGGCTAAGGCACATATGTGAAATTTATCATATTTAACCAAACTAGGCCCCGTAGGGGTATTTTGGTAATTTCACACAAGCCGACAAGCTCAAAACTGAAGTCTGAGTTTGTCAACTTTTGCTTACTGTTAAAATATGATAATTTTCTTCTTATATCAGTAGGTATCAACCCGGGTATGTCCAATATGATTCTAAGACATACTATGCGTTAAAAACGCTAATTATGGCGATTAAAGGCCATTTCCGGGTTCTATACTTAAATCTGATATTTTTATATTTCCAGAAGGCTTAAAATAATTTATTAATCATATGAGATCAGTAGCAAAAGGTTTGGAGTCGTTTAGATAAGTAAAACTCATTTTATGGCCCGTAAGGGCAAAACCGACAATTACCGGATTAAGCCTACGACTATGAGTTATGCTCAGCCTAAAATTAATTAAAAATCTTTAAAATTCCCAAAATAATATATTACATCAGTGGGTAATTCGTTTGATACCAAAAAGTATGTTTAATTAGGCTATACGCTAATCACGCCACTTTATTAACATAAAGCACCGTAATTACGCTAATGAGCATAACTCTTAGTCTACAAGTCAAACTGATGTCAAATTTTGCATACAAGTTTATATATCAATATTCAAGGTTTCTACACTTTTACATTTTCATAAAACATGATTTAAGGTAATAAGGGCATAACGGTCAACATATGAACAATTAACGGAAACTTGCATATTAATTGGATAACTAATGAACCGAGGTGCACAATCACAGAGGGTTGTTCTAACATGTAACCTAGTCCAATTTAAGCTCTGTGGCATTTCTAAAATATGCCCAAACGGGTCAGAACTGAAAGTCAAAGTGAAAGTCAAACTATGTGACTTTCGGTTCCGAACCGGGTCTAAACAGGAAATAGTCGGGTTGAACAGGTTTGGACATGTTCTTACACTAATTACTAAGTTATAACAATAATCAAACAGGTTATACATGGTCTAGATAGCTAATTATGCATAATTGACCTTTTAAGAAATCTGTTGACTTTTTAAGTATATGTTTGACCCGACTTTTGAACTAGTTAAAGTGGTGATCAGGGGAAACCCTTTTGGGGTTTTATTACCCACATAAATACCAACTTATAACTACTTTTAATTCGAGATTTGACTGAGCCATTATTGACTAATCTCGAAGTCAAACCGTAATTACGACGGTTTGACTTTTAGCTAATTAACTAAGCTAAACTCAAACAAGAAAGGATTAGAACACTTACAAGGGTCCTATGCACGACTTATGATCAGTTGGGAGAGTTCCTAAGCTTCAGAAAGGCTCCAGATGATCAAATGAAGGTGTGAGAAAAATGGTGAACTTGGAAGGCTATTTATAATGGTTCCACACACCATAATTCTTTGACAACTGAGTCTAGGAGTGCCCACAATCGTTTGACATGTGTCCTAGGGGCTTAGGGGACATTTTAGGGGCCAGGAGAAGTGGAAAAACGGGTTGTGGTCGCGAAAATACGTAAAGGCAGACAACCAGCGTTTTTTTCGGAGCTGGGCACACCCTCGCGTAGCGCGAGGGTGCCGTCGCGCAGCGCGACCACCTTAACAGATCAGATTGTTGATTTTGTTTGCGATTCAGCCCTTGTCCCTTCAAAACTCGAATGGTTACTGATTTATTGCACTTTAAACCTCCACAATTTATCTACTAAGGCCTTAAATCATATACCCACTTTGCCAAGTCCCCGGGTAACTTTATTTTCACCCGAAAAGTCCTAACTTTCGACGTTTACGCTTTAACGCTTCGCACACGAATTTGATCATATCTTTCTCATACGATAACGAAACTTTATGAAATTTTTAGGGTGCATTCTCATGAGCACAATTAATATTTACAAAGCTTCGGGTTTGTCAAAAGGTCACTCAGAGGTATAATTTAAACATGTTGACACAATTGGTCCCTGTAGTTTGAAATCACTCACTTTAAGCTTCGTATGATCCATGATTTATTCGTTTGAAGGTATGAGCATCTTGTAGGGTTAAAATACAATATATTTATTCACAGTTGACACTTAGAATACGTATATTTACATACTTTCCACGTTTGTCAACTTTAGTCCTTCCATAATATTTCTTTCACACGTTTAAACTTTGTGACACGTGTCAACATATTATAGGACGTGAATTTCCGAGGTGTTACATCCTCACCCCCTTAAAATAAATCTCGACCCGAGATTTACTGAAATAAGTAAGGGTACTTTTCTTTCATTGTGGATTCAACCTCCCACGTGAAATCGGGACCTCTACGGGAATCCCATTTGACCTTAACAAAAGGTATATGCTTTCTTCTAAGCTTTCTTACCTGTCGATCTTCAATCGACAAAGGTTTTTCCACAAACGTTAAGCTCTTATCTATTTGCACATCTGTATGTGGCATGACATGTGAATCGTCAGCGGAACACTTCTTTAGATTGCAGATATGGAACACATTGTGAATTCCACTGAGCTCTTCTGGTAAGTTCAACTTGTAGGCAACTGACCCGACACGTTCGATAACCTCGAAAGGTCCTATGTATCTCGGGCTTAGTTTGCCTTTCTTACCGAATCGCATCACCCCTTTCCATGGTGACACTTTAAGTAGGACTTTGTCACCTACTTCGAAGTGAAAATCCTTACGACTTGGATCCGCGTAACTCTTCTGCCTATTTTGGGCAGCTTGGAGATTGTTACGAATCTGGACAATCTTGTCCGTTGTTTCGAACATGATCTCTGGTCCCGATAACTGGACTTCTCCAACTTCCGCCCAACAAATTGGCGATCTACACTTTCTACCGTATAATGCCTCAAAAGGCGCAGCCTTTATGCTGGTATGGTAGCTATTGTTGTATGAGAATTCGATCAATGGTAAGTTCTTATCCCAGCTACCTTCCAATTCGATCGCACATGCACGTAGCATGTCTTCCAACGTTTGAATAGTACGCTCACTCTGACCGTCAGTCTGGGGATGGTAAGCCGTACTAAAGTTCAAACGTGTGCCCAAAGATTGTTGGAAACTTTTCCAAAAATGTGACGTGTACCTAGTATCCCGGTCGGAGATAATAGCTACAGGTATGCCGTGTAGGGCTACAATCTTATCAACATATAACTGGGCTAACATATCGGAGCTATAAGTCTCCTTGATGGGTAAGAAATGAGCTGACTTGGTCAGTCGGTCAACTATAACCCATATCGTATCATTTCCTTTCCTCGTTTTGGGTAACTTGGTAATAAAATCCATAGTTACCATTTCCCACTTCCACGTAGGAAGTTCGGGCTGTTGTAGCAAACCTGACGGTTTCTGATGCTCGGCTTTGACTTGCGCACATGTCAAGCATTTTGCTACATGGGCGGCTACAGACTTCTTCAAGCCTATCCACCAATAGTTTGCCTTTAAATCCTGGTACATCTTATCAGCTCCAGGATGAACGGAGTATTTGGAACTATGGGCTTCTTGGAGGATGACATCACGAAGTCCCCCAAAAATTGGAACCCATATTCGTCCGTTTAACCGTAAAATTCCGTCCTTGCTAAGAGTTAACTGCTCCTCAGTTACTCCTAACTTTTCATTAGGATAGTTAGCTTCCAACACAGCTTCCTTCTGTGCAGCTAACACCCTTTCTATCAAACTGTTCTTTATTTCCATGCGCTTGGCATTGATTCGGATGGGCTTAACCCTTTCCTTTCGACTCAAGGCATCGGCGACTACATTCGCCTTGCCGGGATGGTATTTGATTTCACAATCATAATCATTTAAAGTTTCAATCCAACGGCGTTGCCTCATGTTTAATTCTTTCTGGTTAAACAGATGCTGGAGGCTCTTGTGATCAGAAAAGATCACAAACTTGATTCCATAAAGATAATGCCTCCACAGTTTTAGTGCGAACACAACGGCACCCAATTCCAAGTCATGGGTGGTGTAATTCTTTTCGTGCACCTTTAACTGTCGTGATGCATAGGCAATCACCTTGCCTTTCTGCATAAGCACACACCCCATGCCAGTGTGTGATGCATCACAATAAACTACAAATTCTTCAGCGCCTTCAGGTAAGGTAAGCACAGGAGCGTTGCTCAACTTTTGTTTCAAAACATCGAAGGACTCTTGCTGCTTAGGGCCCCAAACGAACTTTACTTTCTTCTTGGTCAAGGAATTTAGGGGTGCAGCAATCCTTGAAAAATTTTCAATAAAACGCCTGTAATAACCTGCCAATCCCAGGAAGCTACGAATCTCCGTAGGCGTCTTTGGCTCTTGCCAATTCATAACAGCTTCAACTTTAGCGGGATCCACTTGGATGCCACGCTCACTGACCACATGCCCAAGGAATTGGACTTCTCGTAGCCAAAATTCACACTTAGAGAATTTGGCATAGAGCTTCTCCTGATGTAGGAGTTTGAGAATACAACGTAGGTGTTTCTCATGGTCAGCTTGATTCTTAGAATAAATAAGGATGTCATCGATGAAAACGATAACAAATTTATCTAAGTAAGGCTTGCAGACGCGATTCATGAGATCCATGAACGCGGCTGGTGCATTAGTGAGCCCAAAAGGCATCACTAGGAACTCGTAGTGACCGTAGCGAGTCCTGAATGCAGTCTTGTGAACGTCTTCATCCTTAACCTTCAACTGATGGTATCCTGACCTCAGATCAATCTTTGAGAAGTAACTTGCCCCTTGAAGCTGATCAAACAAATCGTCGATCCTGGGCAATGGATATCTATTCTTGATCGTGACTTTATTAAGCTCGCGATAGTCGATGCACAGACGCATCGACCCATCCTTCTTCTTGACAAACAGGATTGGCGCTCCCCAAGGAGATGAACTAGGTCAAATGAAACCCTTAGCCAGCAATTCATCTAGCTGCGTCCGCAACTCCTTCATTTCCGTGGGTGCCAATCTGTATGGAGCTCTAGCAACAGGTGCTGCTCCGGGGATGATATCGATCCTGAACTCCACTTGTCTATCTGGTGGCAAACCAGGTAGATCTTCAGGAAACACTTCTGGGTATTCAGAGATGACAGGGATGTCTTCTAACTTCGGTTTGGGCTCATCAATAATTACCTGTGCCATGTAGATGACACACCCCTTCTTCAAACACTTGGAAGCCTTGAGCATAGTCACGTGCTCAGGTAGTCCATACTGGGTATCTCCCCGAATGGTAAGTGACTCACCAGACGGAGTCTTTATCACTACTTGCTTCATGTTACAGACGATTTGGGCCTGGTTATGAGATAACCAGTCCATACCCAGAACTATGTCAAAACCGGCTAACTTAAAGGGAAGTAGAGATAGAGGAAAAGAATGGTTCTTAATGGATATAACACATCCATCTAACACAGTAGAGACGGTTTCAATGGTACCATCTGCTAACTCTACCTCATAATTCACTTTTAGGGTTTTGACAGGTAAATTCAACAATCTACAAAATTTATGATCTACGAAAGACTTATCTGCGCCTGAATCAAAAAGTACTCTTGCAAAAACATCATTTACAAGGAAAGTACCTGTTATGACGTTATCATCCTGCACAGCTTCTTTCGCATCCATCCTGAAGACTCTGGCGTTAGTCTTCTTAGCCTCCTCAGGCTTCTTGTTGTACTTAGGGCAGTTAGTCTTTATGTGGCCCTTTTCATTGCAACGGTAGCACGTTGCATCTTTCATCTTCTTGCAATCCAAGGTTTTGTGTTCCTTGGACTTGCACAAACCACAAGCAAAAGACCTTGACTCGTTATTCGAGTTTGATTCGAGTCTGCACTTTCCAAAGTGCTGTTTCTTGCAAGTTTTGCATGTGGGCTTCTCTCCAGAACGATGCCCATCTTTCTTTGATTCCGATCCCTTCTTGTGATCACCGTTCCCACGGTGTTTCTTATTCGACCTACGCGAACCATCATCTTCATGCTTCCTCTTCTCGGCATTCTTATTCCTCAGCGATCTCTGCCGGACCGCATCCAGTGTGAGGGATAAGGAAAGGTCAGTTACAGACCTGAAGGTAACTGGCCGAGAAGCTTTTACACTGACCTTGATCTCGGGTTCTAATCCCCCAATAAAACGAGCGATCCTTTTAGGCTCCGGGGTTACCAGGTAAGGTACCAACCGGGATAGTGTATTGAAGCTTGTCAGATAAGCTTGACAATCGAGGTTCTTCATCACCAATGATAGAAAGTCTGATTCTATCTTTTCCACCTCATGTTGAGGGCAGAAATTTTCCTTGATCAAGGCGATGAATTGATCCCACGACATACTATACAACGGGATCTTTCCGGAGGCCTCCATCAGAGATCTCCACCAAGCTAACGCATCACCCTTGAATGACTGTGAGACAAATTTAACCACATCACCTTCAGCGCATCCGCTGATGTCCACGACCGTGTCCATCTCATCTAGCCACGTCATACAATCGACGGCTCCTTTCTCCCCCGTAAAATCCCTGGGTTTACAAGACACAAAGTACTTATATGTGCAACCCTTGTTACGGTGTCCCTGATGCAGTACTAAATGCTGAGATGGATTACTTTGGTGGTTGGTGGACTGGCGATCATCATCGTTTTTCTTTGGTCCATTCTTTTTGGGAGGAGGCTTGTTATGAGCCTCAGAATGTGTCCTTGGCTTTGAATGTGAAGCAGAGTGGGTCCTACTCCGAGTACCACTGTATTCCTCATATTGTCTATCCAAAGCTTGTGTGATAGCGCCGTCAATGATTGCTTTAAGTTCAGCACCCGTTAATGTAATCTGGGCGTTCTCATTCGGCTCCACAGGATGACTGTTTACTTCATTGGAGTCAGCCATTTGTATTGAACTGTTGCAGAAAACAAGGTCAATATTTTTATTTGGGATTTTATTATGGAATTACCCCTTAGGGTAATTCGTTAACCATGGTAAACAGAGACCATATTTGGTTAATTTATTAATCGCATTAATTTAGGATTTTAATTAAAATTTATCCTAAACATAAACAATAACAATATATATATTAGCACATAAGGCTTGGTCACATGGACAATTTCATAAACTATGATTTCAGAGAATCAAGACTTTTAAGGTTTGCACCTAGTTCATTACCTTTATTAGACAGGGAGTCGTAGCTACCACTGTCTTTTGGCTCATGTAGAAATGAGCAAGGCCCGTAGGCACTACATTACCACGTATGGTTAAATATGATCATCTTAATTGATGATGTAAATCCAGGATTCAGAGATCATTATACTGGATTAGGAATCTTCTAAAGAATCCTTATTCATTTAAGAATGACATGTGATTTTTAACGAATCACTTCTGCCAGGAGTGTTAACATGTTTTAAGATGTTAACAGGGATTTGAATCTTTTAAACCGGTCTTACCATTTTGGCCCGGTCTTATATTTGACACGAAGCTAGGTTTCACACTTAAAGATTCTTAATTAAATAATTACCTAGGCAGATTAAAAGGAATGATTTTAATTTATTTATTTCATTTATAATTTATTTATGCACAAATGGCAAACATGAAATTTATAAAAATAACACTCCATTAATTTCTCACTATATTACATATCGCCCTAAACGGGTCTTTTACACAAGAAGTCTTGCCCACGCAGGAGCTAAATCATACAGATATGCCCACACAGGGGTCTTACAGAAGACATGCCCACGTAGGGGTCTTACAGAAAGACATAAGTCCTCGCAGGGACTATCAAACATAAGTCCACGCAGGGACTATCAAACATAAGTCCACGCAGGGACTAAACATACAACATACCCTCGTAGGCGTTTATGGAAAGATAGACCCACGTAGGGGTCAATACACACAACAAACATACATACCCACGTAGGGGCTTAACAACAAGATATGCCCACGCAGGGGCTCAACAACAGCTGGGAGGATTTAATAATCCTTCTTGTTCTTTCCTTTGAGCAGTCCTATTAATCCCTGGAAGAAGGTCTGCTTCTCTTGGCGGTCGCGGCGAGCCTCCCGCTCAACCTGATTCAATCTATGTAGAATTTCCTCCCGTTCTGGGGGAGAAAATCGTGGTGGCTGCGACTGCGTTCTAATGATAGGCCTGGGAGGTATTGGGTACCCCTGATTCGGGTAGCTTACCCCCCATGGATCTCCGTAGGGTCCTTGGGCATTGAGGGCGTTATAATTTGTTGCTCCCATATAAGGATCTGCCTCAGCGTATCCGTAGTTGTGGTAAGCTGGTGGTTCAAACGGGTTGTAATTACTTGGACCCGTGTACGCTGGTATTGGGTTTTCAAAACCCATGGGCGGTGGCTGTTGAAAAGCTGGCTGCGAAGGCCCACCCATTTGTGGGTCCTCATAGTGCGGTGGGTAGTGACTAGCACTAGACTGTCGTGGGGAATCGAAAGTGAAGCCCCCCGGTCGTACTGACATGCGTGCACCAGTTCTCCTACGCCTTGGCGGTTGAGGAGGTGGCGGTTGAACTGGTGGCGGTGGAGGTGGTGGCGTAACTGCCACAAAGCGGTGATCCTCAGATGAATCTTGATGATGCGGCTGTGGCTGTGGCTGTGGCTCCTGCTGCTGCTGCTGAGAATGCTGCTGCTGATGCTGCCCATGTGACGACGAGTGGTGTGATGGTGTATAATACCACTGGTGTTGATCAAACAGGGCTTGGTAACTGTCCGGACCACCATAGGGTGACCCGTGGAAGGACGATCCGTCGGAGATTTCGATCGGATGGTTTGGAGTACCGCTTGCCGGCATGACGGGGTCCGTATCCTCGTCCATATCGTCGGCGTGATCTCCTGAAAAGTGGTCCTCCGGACCCAGTGGGTTAAAACCCACGGGCTCTGGTATGAACCCAACCGGGTTAAACTGTCCCCTAAAAACAGGTGTGGGGTCCCCATATGAATTATGAGATAGGGACCTCTGTAGTGGTATGTAAGACGGTTGAGGGTTATTGGGTTCATAGGGATTTAGAGCAGGAGGTGTGGAAGTATGTGAAACTGATCGCCTAGCCGGCTCGTACTGGTTTCTTCGGTTTTCCCGCTCTCGGTATTGGATGGAGCTCGCCGTTGCGAAGGTCCAGCTTCGTGGTCGTTGGGGGCTATAACTAACCCCTTTCCTCGTCCTCTTCCTCGTGTTCGGAAGAATCTTGGAGGCATCTTTGTTATTCCTGTCAATAAAGCATGAGATAACAATAACAAAAATATAAAATTTAAAGGACAAAACAAAAACCGAATAAGGTGGAATTTGTCCTAGGTTATAAGTCTAGACTCGAAGGTTTAGATATGTGCAATTGTGTAACTGAGATTAAACACAAAAGGCTAGTGTTTAATTCACTCAGTGTTGGCTCTGATACCAACCTGTCACACCCCGATTTCCACGTGTCACCGGTGGGCCCGGTGGGGGAGTATCGTGACGTGGTTGGCAACGTAATAGTCAAACAACACAATATAATAATGCACAGCGGAAGCAAATTTAAAATAAGATATAACCGAATTTATTTATTGTAAACAAGGTCACAATTATCCGGTGTTTATCCACAGTAGGATCGAAACAAAATAACATTTAATTGTTCAACAGACTTCGGCATCTTTAAGTTTGCGAGACTTCTAATGATGCTTAGGAGAATCCCAGCCTATTTCGCCTAGTACCTGCATTTAATCTTTTTGGGAAAATACGTCAGTTTACACTGGTAAATACATTCAACTGACTCATTTTATAAAATGATTGAAAATTGGTTTGGATGCACATGGCATAAACATTTTTATTAACTTGGGAGAATTATTTTATATTATAATCTTGTGAACGATTTACATGTTACTTATGCGTTCAGTAGCCCGGACGTATCCGGGTTAAAGATCAATAGACACACCACTTTAAGTGAGTTATACACGGGAGTACGCCTACACCCCGTGCTCAGGTCGTGGCTATCTCGTAAGATAATGCCGAGGATATCCGGGACACGGTCATTAACCCCCCAAAGGCTGTAAAGTAAACACATCTGTTTAAAATGAGCCGATCAAATTATTCAATTAACCACCCAACGATGGAAGATTTGATGCCCGATCAAGCGGTACGCTATGTACCGTAACCCAAGCCCGTATAGGGAAAATAAGTTAAAAGTATTTACCTTGATGCAAAGTATAGTCACAATAATCAAATAGCAGGTAGCTTTTACTGTTTCTCCTAATCTGGAACGAAGGTTAAATATAACCTATTAGAATCCTAGCGGGTCTTTAATTATGCTTAAGCTTAGACCGGCTAGTTTCGAAGATACGGTTCGTACGCACGATTAAGCGAAGACCGGATAGAATGTGATTCAGACCCGACAAGTTTGAAGACTTGTTTAATATGGGTTTATTATTCACATTCTGGATTTTGAGATAAAACCGATAAGGTTTGACCCGTTTCGGCTAATTTATGTAAACTTGTTACACAAACCGAGCCGAACGCGTAATATGCGTAACGGGTATCCGTAAGAGCCATATACAGGTTTCCTAAGTTAATATGCTTCAAATATGTTGTGACATCAGTAAGATGTCTTTCGTTATGCCCCGAACTAATTTAAACACAAACTATGCCCCGTAGGGGTAGTTTGGTCATTTTAAAGTTTGTAAAAGCGTTTATATGTTCAACTGAGTTACAGGTCTGATGTAAACAGCAAACATACTCTTTTTGATGGGTTATAACAGTAGGCTAAGGCACATATGTGAAATTTATCATATTTAACCAAACTAGGCCCCGTAGGGGTATTTTGGTAATTTCACACAAGCCGACAAGCTCAAAAGTGAAGTCTGAGTTTGTCAACTTTTGCTTACTGTTAAGATATGATAATTTGCTTCTTATATCAGTAGGTATCAACCCGGGTATGTCCAATATGATTCTAAGACATACTATGCGTTAAAAACGCTAATTATGGCGATTAAAGGCCATTTCCGGGTTCTATACTTAAATCTGATATTTTTATATTTCCAGAAGGCTTAAAATAATTTATTAATCATATGAGATCAGTAGCAAAAGGTTTGGAGTCGTTTAGATAAGTAAAACTCATTTTATGGCCCGTAAGGGCAAAACCGACAATTACCGGATTAAGCCTACGACTATGAGTTATGCTCAGCCTAAAATTAATTAAAAATCTTTAAAATTCCCAAAATAATATATTACATCAGTGGGTAATTCGTTTGATACCAAAAAGTATGTTTAATTAGGCTATACGCTAATCACGCCACTTTATTAACATAAAGCACCGTAATTACGCTAATGAGCATAACTCTTAGTCTACAAGTCAAACTGATGAAAAATTTTGCATACAAGTTTATATATCAATATTCAAGGTTTCTACATTTTTACATTTTCATAAAACATGATTTAAGGTAATAAGGGCATAACGGTCAACATATGAACAATTAACGGAAACTTGCATATTAATTGGATAACTAATGAACCGAGGTGCACAATCACAGAGGGTTGTTCTAACATGTAACCTAGTCCAATTTAAGCTCTGTGGCATTTCTAAAATATGCCCAAACGGGTCAGAACTGAAAGTCAAAGTGAAAGTCAAACTATGTGACTTTCGGTTCCAAACCGGGTCTAAACAGGAAATAGTCGGGTTGAACAGGTTTGGACATGTTCTTACACTAATTACTAAGTTATAACAATAATCAAACAGGTTATACATGGTCTAGATAGCTAATTATGCATAATTGACCTTTTAAGAAATCTGTTGACTTTTTAAGTATATGTTTGACCCGACTTTTGAACTAGTTAAAGTGGTGATCAGGGGAAACCCTTTTGGGGTTTTATTACCCACATAAATACCAACTTATAACTACTTTTAATTCGAGATTTGACTGAGCCATTATTGACTAATCTCGAAGTCAAACCGTAATTACGACGGTTTGACTTTTAGCTAATTAACTAAGCTAAACTCAAACAAGAAAGGATTAGAACACTTACAAGGGTCCTATGCACGACTTATGATCAGTTGGGAGAGTTCCTAAGCTTCAGAAAGGCTCCAGATGATCAAATGAAGGTGTGAGAAAAATGGTGAACTTGGAAGGCTATTTATAATGGTTCCACACACCATAATTCTTTGACAACTGAGTCTAGGAGTGCCCACAATCGTTTGACATGTGTCCTAGGGGCTTAGGGGACATTTTAGGGGCCAGGAGAAGTGGAAAAACGGGTTGTGGTCGCGAAAATACGTAAAGGCAGACAACCAGCGTTTTTTTCGGAGCTGGGCACACCCTCGCGTAGCGCGAGGGTGCCGTCGCGCAGCGCGACCACCTTAACAGATCAGATTGTTGATTTTGTTTGCGATTCAGCCCTTGTCCCTTCAAAACTCGAATGGTTACTGATTTATTGCACTTTAAACCTCCACAATTTATCTACTAAGGCCTTAAATCATATACCCACTTTGCCAAGTCCCCGGGTAACTTTATTTTCACCCGAAAAGTCCTAACTTTCGACGTTTACGCTTTAACGCTTCGCACACGAATTTGATCATATCTTTCTCATACGATAACGAAACTTTATGAAATTTTTAGGGTGCATTCTCATGAGCACAATTAATATTTACAAAGCTTCAGGTTTGTCAAAAGGTCACTCAGAGGTATAATTTAAACATGTTGACACAATTGGTCCCTGTAGTTTGAAATCACTCACTTTAAGCTTCGTATGATCCATGATTTATTCGTTTGAAGGTATGAGCATCTTGTAGGGTTAAAATACAATATATTTATTCACAGTTGACACTTAGAATACGTATATTTACATACTTTCCACGTTTGTCAACTTTAGTCCTTCCATAATATTTCTTTCACACGTTTAAACTTTGTGACACGTGTCAACATATTATAGGACGTGAATTTCCGAGGTGTTACATCCTCACCCCCTTAAAATAAATCTCGACCCGAGATTTACTGAAATAAGTAAGGGTACTTTTCTTTCATTGTGGATTCAACCTCCCACGTGAAATCGGGACCTCTACGGGAATCCCATTTGACCTTAACAAAAGGTATATGCTTTCTTCTAAGCTTTCTTACCTGTCGATCTTCAATCGACAAAGGTTTTTCCACAAACGTTAAGCTCTTATCTATTTGCACATCTGTATGTGGCATGACATGTGAATCGTCAGCGGAACACTTCTTTAGATTGCAGATGTGGAACACATTGTGAATTCCACTGAGCTCTTCTGGTAAGTTCAACTTGTAGGCAACTGACCCGACACGTTCGATAACCTCGAAAGGTCCTATGTATCTCGGGCTTAGTTTGCCTTTCTTACCGAATCGCATCACCCCTTTCCATGGTGACACTTTAAGTAGGACTTTGTCACCTACTTCGAAGTGAAAATCCTTACGACTTGGATCCGCGTAACTCTTCTGCCTATTTTGGGCAGCTTGGAGATTGTTACGAATCTGGACAATCTTGTCCGTTGTTTCGAACATGATCTCTGGTCCCGATAACTGGACTTCTCCAACTTCCGCCCAACAAATTGGCGATCTACACTTTCTACCGTATAATGCCTCAAAAGGCGCAGCCTTTATGCTGGTATGGTAGCTATTGTTGTATGAGAATTCGATCAATGGTAAGTTCTTATCCCAGCTACCTTCCAATTCGATCGCACATGCACGTAGCATGTCTTCCAACGTTTGAATAGTACGCTCACTCTGACCGTCAGTCTGGGGATGGTAAGCCGTACTAAAGTTCAAACGTGTGCCCAAAGATTGTTGGAAACTTTTCCAAAAATGTGACGTGTACCTAGTATCCCGGTCGGAGATAATAGCTACAGGTATGCCGTGTAGGGCTACAATCTTATCAACATATAACTGGGCTAACATATCGGAGCTATAAGTCTCCTTGATGGGTAAGAAATGAGCTGACTTGGTCAGTCGGTCAACTATAACCCATATCGTATCATTTCCTTTCCTCGTTTTGGGTAACTTGGTAATAAAATCCATAGTTACCATTTCCCACTTCCACGTAGGAAGTTCGGGCTGTTGTAGCAAACCTGACGGTTTCTGATGCTCGGCTTTGACTTGCGCACATGTCAAGCATTTTGCTACATGGGCGGCTACAGACTTCTTCAAGCCTATCCACCAATAGTTTGCCTTTAAATCCTGGTACATCTTATCAGCTCCAGGATGAACGGAGTATTTGGAACTATGGGCTTCTTGGAGGATGACATCACGAAGTCCCCCAAAAATTGGAACCCATATTCGTCCGTTTAACCGTAAAATTCCGTCCTTGCTAAGAGTTAACTGCTCCTCAGTTACTCCTAACTTTTCATTAGGATAGTTAGCTTCCAACACAGCTTCCTTCTGTGCAGCTAACACCCTTTCTATCAAACTGTTCTTTATTTCCATGCGCTTGGCATTGATTCGGATGGGCTTAACCCTTTCCTTTCGACTCAAGGCATCGGCGACTACATTCGCCTTGCCGGGATGGTATTTGATTTCACAATCATAATCATTTAAAGTTTCCATCCAACGGCGTTGCCTCATGTTTAATTCTTTCTGGTTAAACAGATGCTGGAGGCTCTTGTGATCAGAAAAGATCACAAACTTGATTCCATAAAGATAATGCCTCCACAGTTTTAGTGCGAACACAACGGCACCCAATTCCAAGTCATGGGTGGTGTAATTCTTTTCGTGCACCTTTAACTGACGTGATGCATAGGCAATCACCTTGCCTTTCTGCATAAGCACACACCCCATGCCAGTGTGTGATGCATCACAATAAACTACAAATTCTTCAGCGCCTTCAGGTAAGGTAAGCACAGGAGCGTTGCTCAACTTTTGTTTCAAAACATCGAAGGACTCTTGCTGCTTAGGGCCCCAAACGAACTTTACTTTCTTCTTGGTCAAGGAATTTAGGGGTGCAGCAATCCTTGAAAAATTTTCAATAAAACGCCTGTAATAACCTGCCAATCCCAGGAAGCTACGAATCTCCGTAGGCGTCTTTGGCTCTTGCCAATTCATAACAGCTTCAACTTTAGCGGGATCCACTTGGATGCCACGCTCACTGACCACATGCCCAAGGAATTGGACTTCTCGTAGCCAAAATTCACACTTAGAGAATTTGGCATAGAGCTTCTCCTGATGTAGGAGTTTGAGAATACAACGTAGGTGTTTCTCATGGTCAGCTTGATTCTTAGAATAAATAAGGATGTCATCGATGAAAACGATAACAAATTTATCTAAGTAAGGCTTGCAGACGCGATTCATGAGATCCATGAACGCGGCTGGTGCATTAGTGAGCCCAAAAGGCATCACTAGGAACTCGTAGTGACCGTAGCGAGTCCTGAATGCAGTCTTGTGAACGTCTTCATCCTTAACCTTCAACTGATGGTATCCTGACCTCAGATCAATCTTTGAGAAGTAACTTGCCCCTTGAAGCTGATCGAACAAATCGTCGATCCTGGGCAATGGATATCTATTCTTGATCGTGACTTTATTAAGCTCGCGATAGTCGATGCACAGACGCATCGACCCATCCTTCTTCTTGACAAACAGGATTGGCGCTCCCCAAGGAGATGAACTAGGTCGAATGAAACCCTTAGCCAGCAATTCATCTAGCTGCGTCCGCAACTCCTTCATTTCCGTGGGTGCCAATCTGTATGGAGCTCTAGCAACAGGTGCTGCTCCGGGGATGATATCGATCCTGAACTCCACTTGTCTATCTGGTGGCAAACCAGGTAGATCTTCAGGAAACACTTCTGGGTATTCAGAGATGACAGGGATGTCTTCTAACTTCGGTTTGGGCTCATCAATAATTACCTGTGCCATGTAGATGACACACCCCTTCTTCAAACACTTGGAAGCCTTGAGCATAGTCACGTGCTCAGGTAGTCCATACTGGGTATCTCCCCGAATGGTAAGTGACTCACCAGACGGAGTCTTTATCACTACTTGCTTCATGTTACAGACGATTTGGGCCTGGTTATGAGATAACCAGTCCATACCCAGAACTATGTCAAAACCGGCTAACTTAAAGGGAAGTAGAGATAGAGGAAAAGAATGGTTCTTAATGGATATAACACATCCATCTAACACAGTAGAGACGGTTTCAATGGTACCATCTGCTAACTCTACCTCATAATTCACTTTTAGGGTTTTGACAGGTAAATTCAACAATCTACAAAATTTATGATCTACGAAAGACTTATCTGCGCCTGAATCAAAAAGTACTCTTGCAAAAACATCATTTACAAGGAAAGTACCTGTTATGACGTTATCATCCTGCACAGCTTCTTTCGCATCCATCCTGAAGACTCTGGCGTTAGTCTTCTTAGCCTCCTCAGGCTTCTTGTTGTACTTAGGGCAGTTAGTCTTTATGTGGCCCTTTTCATTGCAACGGTAGCACGTTGCATCTTTCATCTTCTTGCAATCCAAGGTTTTGTGTTCCTTGGACTTGCACAAACCACAAGCAAAAGACCTTGACTCGTTATTCGAGTTTGATTCGAGTCTGCACTTTCCAAAGTGCTGTTTCTTGCAAGTTTTGCATGTGGGCTTCTCTCCAGAACGATGCCCATCTTTCTTTGATTCCGATCCCTTCTTGTGATCACCGTTCCCACGGTGTTTCTTATTCGACCTACGCGAACCATCATCTTCATGCTTCCTCTTCTCGGCATTCTTATTCCTCAGCGATCTCTGCCGGACCGCATCCAGTGTGAGGGATAAGGAAAGGTCAGTTACAGACCTGAAGGTAACTGGCCGAGAAGCTTTTACACTGGCCTTGATCTCGGGTTCTAATCCCCCAATAAAACGAGCGATCCTTTTAGGCTCCGGGGTTACCAGGTAAGGTACCAACCGGGATAGTGTATTGAAGCTTGTCAGATAAGCTTGAAAATCGAGGTTCTTCATCACCAATGATAGAAAGTCTGATTCTATCTTTTCCACCTCATGTTGAGGGCAGAAATTTTCCTTGATCAAGGCGATGAATTGATCCCACGACATACTATACAACGGGATCTTTCCGGAGGCCTCCATCAGAGATCTCCACCAAGCTAACGCATCACCCTTGAATGACTGTGAGACAAATTTAACCACATCACCTTCAGCGCATCCGCTGATGTCCACGACCGTGTCCATCTCATCTAGCCACGTCATACAATCGACGGCTCCTTTCTCCCCCGTAAAATCCCTGGGTTTACAAGACACAAAGTACTTATATGTGCAACCCTTGTTACGGTGTCCCTGATGCAGTACTAAATGCTGAGATGGATTACTTTGGTGGTTGGTGGACTGGCGATCATCATCGTTTTTCTTTGGTCCATTCTTTTTGGGAGGAGGCTTGTTATGAGCCTCAGAATGTGTCCTTGGCTTTGAATGTGAAGCAGAGTGGGTCCTACTCCGAGTACCACTGTATTCCTCATATTGTCTATCCAAAGCTTGTGTGATAGCGCCGTCAATGATTGCTTTAAGTTCAGCACCCGTTAATGTAATCTGGGCGTTCTCATTCGGCTCCACAGGATGACTGTTTACTTCATTGGAGTCAGCCATTTGTATTGAACTGTTGCAGAAAACAAGGTCAATATTTTTATTTGGGATTTTATTATGGAATTACCCCTTAGGGTAATTCGTTAACCATGGTAAACAGAGACCATATTTGGTTAATTTATTAATCGCATTAATTTAGGATTTTAATTAAAATTTATCCTAAACATAAACAATAACAATATATATATTAGCACATAAGGCTTGGTCACATGGACAATTTCATAAACTATGATTTCAGAGAATCAAGACTTTTAAGGTTTGCACCTAGTTCATTACCTTTATTAGACAGGGAGTCGTAGCTACCACTGTCTTTTGGCTCATGTAGAAATGAGCAAGGCCCGTAGGCACTACATTACCACGTATGGTTAAATATGATCATCTTAATTGATGATGTAAATCCAGGATTCAGAGATCATTATACTGGATTAGGAATCTTCTAAAGAATCCTTATTCATTTAAGAATGACATGTGATTTTTAACGAATCACTTCTGCCAGGAGTGTTAACATGTTTTAAGATGTTAACAGGGATTTGAATCTTTTAAACCGGTCTTACCATTTTGGCCCGGTCTTATATTTGACACGAAGCTAGGTTTCACACTTAAAGATTCTTAATTAAATAATTACCTAGGCAGATTAAAAGGAATGATTTTAATTTATTTATTTCATTTATAATTTATTTATGCACAAATGGCAAACATGAAATTTATAAAAATAACACTCCATTAATTTATCACTATATTACATATCGCCCTAAACGGGTCTTTTACACAAGAAGTCTTGCCCACGCAGGAGCTAAATCATACAGATATGCCCACACAGGGGTCTTACAGAAGACATGCCCACGTAGGGGTCTTACAGAAAGACATAAGTCCTCGCAGGGACTATCAAACATAAGTCCACGCAGGGACTATCAAACATAAGTCCACGCAGGGACTAAACATACAACATACCCTCGTAGGCGTTTATGGAAAGATAGACCCACGTAGGGGTCAATACACACAACAAACATACATACCCACGTAGGGGCTTAACAACAAGATATGCCCACGCAGGGGCTCAACAACAGCTGGGAGGATTTAATAATCCTTCTTGTTCTTTCCTTTGAGCAGTCCTATTAATCCCTGGAAGAAGGTCTGCTTCTCTTGGCGGTCGCGGCGAGCCTCCCGCTCAACCTGATTCAATCTATGTAGAATTTCCTCCCGTTCTGGGGGAGAAAATCGTGGTGGCTGCGACTGCGTTCTAATGATAGGCCTGGGAGGTATTGGGTACCCCTGATTCGGGTAGCTTACCCCCCATGGATCTCCGTAGGGTCCTTGGGCATTGAGGGCGTTATAATTTGTTGCTCCCATATAAGGATCTGCCTCAGCGTATCCGTAGTTGTGGTAAGCTGGTGGTTCAAACGGGTTGTAATTACTTGGACCCGTGTACGCTGGTATTGGGTTTTCAAAACCCATGGGCGGTGGCTGTTGAAAAGCTGGCTGCGAAGGCCCACCCATTTGTGGGTCCTCATAGTGCGGTGGGTAGTGACTAGCACTAGACTGTCGTGGGGAATCGAAAGTGAAGCCCCCCGGTCGTACTGACATGCGTGCACCAGTTCTCCTACGCCTTGGCGGTTGAGGAGGTGGCGGTTGAACTGGTGGCGGTGGAGGTGGTGGCGTAACTGCCACAAAGCGGTGATCCTCAGATGAATCTTGATGATGCGGCTGTGGCTGTGGCTGTGGCTCCTGCTGCTGCTGCTGAGAATGCTGCTGCTGATGCTGCCCATGTGACGACGAGTGGTGTGATGGTGTATAATACCACTGGTGTTGATCAAACAGGGCTTGGTAACTGTCCGGACCACCATAGGGTGACCCGTAGAAGGACGATCCGTCGGAGATTTCGATCGGATGGTTTGGAGTACCGCTTGCCGGCATGACGGGGTCCGTATCCTCGTCCATATCGTCGGCGTGATCTCCTGAAAAGTGGTCCTCCGGACCCAGTGGGTTAAAACCCACGGGCTCTGGTATGAACCCAACCGGGTTAAACTGTCCCCTAAAAACAGGTGTGGGGTCCCCATATGAATTATGAGATAGGGACCTCTGTAGTGGTATGTAAGACGGTTGAGGGTTATTGGGTTCATAGGGATTTAGAGCAGGAGGTGTGGAAGTATGTGAAACTGATCGCCTAGCCGGCTCGTACTGGTTTCTTCGGTTTTCCCGCTCTCGGTATTGGATGGAGCTCGCCGTTGCGAAGGTCCAGCTTCGTGGTCGTTGGGGGCTGTAACTAACCCCTTTCCTCGTCCTCTTCCTCGTGTTCGGAAGAATCTTGGAGGCATCTTTGTTATTCCTGTCAATAAAGCATGAGATAACAATAACAAAAATATAAAATTTAAAGGACAAAACAAAAACCGAATAAGGTGGAATTTGTCCTAGGTTATAAGTCTAGACTCGAAGGTTTAGATATGTGCAATTGTGTAACTGAGATTAAACACAAAAGGCTAGTGTTTAATTCACTCAGTGTTGGCTCTGATACCAACCTGTCACACCCCGATTTCCACGTGTCACCGGTGGGCCCGGTGGGGGAGTATCGTGACGTGGTTGGCAACGTAATAGTCAAACAACACAATATAATAATGCACAGCGGAAGCAAATTTAAAATAAGATATAACCGAATTTATTTATTGTAAACAAGGTCACAATTATCCGGTGTTTATCCACAGTAGGATCGAAACAAAATAACATTTAATTGTTCAACAGACTTCGGCATCTTTAAGTTTGCGAGACTTCTAATGATACTTAGGAGAATCCCAGCCTATTTCGCCTAGTACCTGCATTTAATCTTTTTGGGAAAATACGTCAGTTTACACTGGTAAATACATTCAACTGACTCATTTTATAAAATGATTGAAAATTGGTTTGGATGCACATGGCATAAACATTTTTATTAACTTGGGAGAATTATTTTATATTATAATCTTGTGAACGATTTACATGTTACTTATGCGTTCAGTAGCCCGGACGTATCCGGGTTAAAGATCAATAGACACACCACTTTAAGTGAGTTATACACGGGAGTACGCCTACACCCCGTGCTCAGGTCGTGGCTATCTCGTAAGATAATGCCGAGGATATCCGGGACACGGTCATTAACCCCCCAAAGGCTGTAAAGTAAACACATCTGTTTAAAACGAGCCGATCAAATTATTCAATTAACCACCCAACGATGGAAGATTTGATGCCCGATCAAGCGGTACGCTATGTACCGTAACCCAAGCCCGTATAGGGAAAATAAGTTAAAAGTATTTACCTTGATGCAAAGTATAGTCACAATAATCAAATAGCAGGTAGCTTTTACTGTTTCTCCTAATCTGGAACGAAGGTTAAATATAACCTATTAGAATCCTAGCGGGTCTTTAATTATGCTTAAGCTTAGACCGGCTAGTTTCGAAGATACGGTTCGTACGCACGATTAAGCGAAGACCGGATAGAATGTGATTCAGACCCGACAAGTTTGAAGACTTGTTTAATATGGGTTTATTATTCACATTCTGGATTTTGAGATAAAACCGATAAGGTTTGACCCGTTTCGGCTAATTTATGTAAACTTGTTACACAAACCGAGCCGAACGCGTAATATGCGTAACGGGTATCCGTAAGAGCCATATACAGGTTTCCTAAGTTAATATGCTTCAAATATGTTGTGACATCAGTAAGATGTCTTTCGTTATGCCCCGAACTAATTTAAACACAAACTATGCCCCGTAGGGGTAGTTTGGTCATTTTAAAGTTTGTAAAAGCGTTTATATGTTCAACTGAGTTACAGGTCTGATGTAAACAGCAAACATACTCTTTTTGATGGGTTATAACAGTAGGCTAAGGCACATATGTGAAATTTATCATATTTAACCAAACTAGGCCCCGTAGGGGTATTTTGGTAATTTCACACAAGCCGACAAGCTCAAAAGTGAAGTCTGAGTTTGTCAACTTTTGCTTACTGTTAAAATATGATAATTTGCTTCTTATATCAGTAGGTATCAACCCGGGTATGTCCAATATGATTCTAAGACATACTATGCGTTAAAAACGCTAATTATGGCGATTAAAGGCCATTTCCGGGTTCTATACTTAAATCTGATATTTTTATATTTCCAGAAGGCTTAAAATAATTTATTAATCATATGAGATCAGTAGCAAAAGGTTTGGAGTCGTTTAGATAAGTAAAACTCATTTTATGGCCCGTAAGGGCAAAACCGACAATTACCGGATTAAGCCTACGACTATGAGTTATGCTCAGCCTAAAATTAATTAAAAATCTTTAAAATTCCCAAAATAATATATTACATCAGTGGGTAATTCGTTTGATACCAAAAAGTATGTTTAATTAGGCTATACGCTAATCACGCCACTTTATTAACATAAGGCACCGTAATTACGCTAATGAGCATAACTCTTAGTCTACAAGTCAAACTGATGTCAAATTTTGCATACAAGTTTATATATCAATATTCAAGGTTTCTACATTTTTACATTTTCATAAAACATGATTTAAGGTAATAAGGGCATAACGGTCAACATATGAACAATTAACGGAAACTTGCATATTAATTGGATAACTAATGAACCGAGGTGCACAATCACAGAGGGTTGTTCTAACATGTAACCTAGTCCAATTTAAGCTCTGTGTCATTTCTAAAATATGCCCAAACGGGTCAGAACTGAAAGTCAAAGTGAAAGTCAAACTATGTGACTTTCGGTTCCAAACCGGGTCTAAACAGGAAATAGTCGGGTTGAACAGGTTTGGACATGTTCTTACACTAATTACTAAGTTATAACAATAATCAAACAGGTTATACATGGTCTAGATAGCTAATTATGCATAATTGACCTTTTAAGAAATCTGTTGACTTTTTAAGTATATGTTTGACCCGACTTTTGAACTAGTTAAAGTGGTGATCAGGGGAAACCCTTTTGGGGTTTTATTACCCACATAAATACCAACTTATAACTACTTTTAATTCGAGATTTGACTGAGCCATTATTGACTAATCTCGAAGTCAAACCGTAATTACGACGGTTTGACTTTTAGCTAATTAACTAAGCTAAACTCAAACAAGAAAGGATTAGAACACTTACAAGGGTCCTATGCACGACTTATGATCAGTTGGGAGAGTTCCTAAGCTTCAGAAAGGCTCCAGATGATCAAATGAAGGTGTGAGAAAAATGGTGAACTTGGAAGGCTATTTATAATGGTTCCACACACCATAATTCTTTGACAACTGAGTCTAGGAGTGCCCACAATCGTTTGACATGTGTCCTAGGGGCTTAGGGGACATTTTAGGGGCCAGGAGAAGTGGAAAAACGGGTTGTGGTCGCGAAAATACGTAAAGGCAGACAACCAGCGTTTTTTTCGGAGCTGGGCACACCCTCGCGTAGCGCGAGGGTGCCGTCGCGCAGCGCGACCACCTTAACAGATCAGATTGTTGATTTTGTTTGCGATTCAGCCCTTGTCCCTTCAAAACTCGAATGGTTACTGATTTATTGCACTTTAAACCTCCACAATTTATCTACTAAGGCCTTAAATCATATACCCACTTTGCCAAGTCC
This sequence comes from Helianthus tuberosus, assembly GCA_030545235.1. Classification (NCBI taxonomy): domain Eukaryota; kingdom Viridiplantae; phylum Streptophyta; class Magnoliopsida; order Asterales; family Asteraceae; genus Helianthus; species Helianthus tuberosus. The sequence goes on along the minus strand of CM060432.1, from coordinate 168,538,261 downwards.
CCGGGTAACTTTATTTTCACCCGAAAAGTCCTAACTTTCGACGTTTACGCTTTAACGCTTCGCACACGAATTTGATCATATCTTTCTCATACGATAACGAAACTTTATGAAATTTTTAGGGTGCATTCTCATGAGCACAATTAATATTTACAAAGCTTCGGGTTTGTCAAAAGGTCACTCAGAGGTATAATTTAAACATGTTGACACAATTGGTCCCTGTAGTTTGAAATCACTCACTTTAAGCTTCGTATGATCCATGATTTATTCGTTTGAAGGTATGAGCATCTTGTAGGGTTAAAATACAATATATTTATTCACAGTTGACACTTAGAATACGTATATTTACATACTTTCCACGTTTGTCAACTTTAGTCCTTCCATAATATTTCTTTCACACGTTTAAACTTTGTGACACGTGTCAACATATTATAGGACGTGAATTTCCGAGGTGTTACATTTATGGGATGAAATCAATGATTTGGAAAAGTTTATGAGAATGTTTGTGGGTGTTGTTAAATGTTAATTAGATGACTAGCCAATAGATCGACGACACATTTTTAAACATTTTTGGGTATTCTAGGGATACTCTAATACATAACCGATGAGAACCAAGGTTAGACGTAGTAGTACACCGGCCTCTTACCCCACAATAATGTCATAACAAAACCACCACCATCAACTTTTTCCTCTCTCCTATCACTGTTTGCTTTTAGTAGTGGTGAACCAATACTAAAAGCAATAGTGATCCAATAATTCAATTACAGTGGGCCAAAATGTGTGGTGTGAGGCAACATTTCTATCCGTTTATTTTGGATTCTTTTAAAACAATCAATACTTTATAAATGATTAGGGGACCCGGGGTGGAAAACAAATCCCACGTGATGGAATTATACGAGTGGTGAATTCCCAAACACCACCACCACTCAAATGTACAACACGTCAATTTTAGAACGTGTGATGGGGTATGGGTGGTGAGGGAAATTGTTGGTTTTAAGGGGTAAAATTGTTGGGTGTGGCGGTGAGTGATTAGCATTTCCACTAAAAAAAGGTTGTGAGTGATGGAATAATGTTTGATGATATGACGGAACTTGATTGGAAGTTGTGAGTGAGTGATGAGTGATGGGTGATGACCACCCCTACCCCTTATTGATAGGAAGCCAATATTTTCAATAATTCACCATAAAACCCGTAGATCCGCACTGTTCGACTTGTTGCTTTCATGCACACGTTACACATATTTGGCCATACAATTCACCGCTTAGCTAACCTTCCTGCAAATCGAGCAGTTACACTATAAATTAAGCAACTTCCCCATGTTTGAATAAGGCAGTTTTATCGGTTACTACTACTACTACTACACAATGGCAAAACTTGAAGTTGTTGCAGTACTCGCTATGGTGGTGATGCTAGCATTTGTTGAGGTTTCTGGCTACCGAACCATGATCACCACTGTCACCGAGCAGGTTAATGATGACTGTTACTTTGAAGACGACCGATTTTGTTGTCTTTGGGATTACAACAAGTGGTTATGATTCCTGTACCCGGAAGCGTTGAGCGGCTGCCAGATGCACCTCCTCAATAACAAGCCCATGGTGGAACAAGAACAGCTTAACCTGTGCTGCAATCAGCTTAAGGAAGTGGAGGAGGATTCTGGGTGTGAGGCGATCAAACAGGTGGTGAAACAAGTTCCGAAGCATCAGCCTGGTGGACAGCTACTGCAGGTGTTGAAGAAGGCTCAGATGCTCCCCAACCAATGCAACATCAAATGCTCAGTCGGAACCGATACTGTTTGACTGTTTTACTCCGTTTGCATACATGCATGCATATAAGATATAATAAAGCCATGCATGATCTCTGTTAGTTTTCTTTCTGTAATATTACACGTACAAACTCGATCGTTTTCAGCGTGTATTATTATTTAAGTTGGAATAAGTCTCAAGTTGTCCGTTTTACTCGCCGGAGTTCCTCATGAACGTTGGTGGTGAACGTGTGTTTGTAATTAAGTGAAATCATCAGTTATGGTGAGAATATTTGTGTGATCAGATACCAATTTGTGCTTCAACATTATTAACCATACCTGTGGTCGGGCCGGCCCTGAGGGGCCTTTTTTTCCAAGGGCCTAAAATTTTCAGAAATGTATCTATCTATTATACTAAATGAATTCTCTTAGGCCACAAGGTTTAATCTTAGCCAATCATTTTGATGATGTGGACATGCTCTAAAGGCTGCTAATTCATTTTGTGCGCCAATTTCATTTCCTTCATTCTCCTTTCTTTGCAATTTCTTTTGAATACGTATTAAATGCTTTTCTCTTTCCAATCAATTAATCTTGCCAAAATTATGAATTGGTTTCTATTTCAAATCAAAAATCCCTAAATGTTAAGAATCATCTACATTCCAGAAAGTAACTCACCGGATTTCTCACTTCTATAAGGGCGATCAACTATTGCTGGGGTTTTCATCTTTCATCTCATATACAAAAACCCTAGATCTGATTATATATTTCACGTTGTCGATTCTTCTCTCAAAGGATTCCGGTCAGCTAGGGTTTCCTCTGTAACTGGTGGTGATGGCTGATGATAATAGAGATTGTAGGTCCCTCGGAGGTTGAGGTTTAACCTATTCCTTGTTATGTCTAACACACTAGCGAGTGCGGAATCCAAGCTAGCATGCAAACCGAGAAAGAACAAGCACAAACACAACACAAACTTCACCGATTAACACCACTTGTATTAATACGTATGAAAGGTTCCGGTTACAAGCTCAATGTTTACAAATCAGTTTTGCAAACTCTCTAAGTATGTGTATGTGCTCACAGCAGTATCTCTCTAAGTGTGTGTCTGTCTAAGTCTCCCCAAATGTCTCTACTGAAATGAACACACTGCATGGGATTATATACCCAGCATAGATCATCTGGTCGAAGGATCAGAATTACTGATCGAAACATCATCTTTCGATCATGCATCCATCGAAGGATCCACATATGCTTCGAAGGATGACATATCCTTCGAAGTCCATCAGTATCCTTCGTGGGATATCTTTCGAGCTCATCGAAGAATAGAAACAATCCTTCGATTGCCCAACCTTCGACACAGACAATTTACAACCATATGATAACTATTTGGCCAAGTCAAACCAGGAGGACGGTTGACTTGGTCAAGCTTACATGACTAATAAGGACATCGTTTTACATTGTGACCGAATACAGACAAAGTACAGACACAAGTGCACCAACAAACTCCCCCTTGGCTGTAGCTTTGTCTCGATCTTGATCATCTTTGATCTTCGTGTCTTCAAGACTCAAATGTCCTTTCAAGTCTTCAATGTCGGAGGATCTTCAAGGTCTTCACGTCTTGAAAGCAGAAGGTGTACCAACAAACTCCCCGTTTGATGTAGGAAGTGTGTTGACAAACTCCCCCTTAACATAAGCTCCCCCTTGAGTTATGCTCGTGAAATACTTGATCTTTATGAATTGAGATCCTTGTGGTGTTGATGATGGTCAGCGGCAACTCGATCATCTTTATCACTTGAGTGCCTTCACGCCGTGTCTTCATTCCGAAGCTTGTCATCGACCATGTTCTCCTTGCCTTTAGAATCTGCACATGCAAGAAATCTAAACGCGTAATGAGAACAACTGCCTGGAATATCATAAGCAAACGACACACATGTGACCATTGTTTAATCAAACACCGTCCGACAGTTTGAAAGTTTAGAAAATTTGTCAATTTTAGTCTTTAACTTTCAAAACTTGCAAATTTCGACCGTTTATGAAGATTTAGTCGTTTCGGTTTTCGTTCAGGTTTCAGGTAACGAAGACTCGAGTTCCAACATCGTACGATCGAAAATAAGATAGAAATAAAATCTTTTTGGCTTTTATAAAGTTTATATTAAAACACACCTAAAATCTTTTTGGTATTTTTGAATATTTCAAATGTAAGGACTGAAAGCAGTAAATAAATATATACAAAGATTCTTTTTGCGAGTTTCGAGGGTAAGAGAATCATATCAGTGTACGGTCATGCCAAAACGCTCTTGTTGTTCAGTTAATTAACATTTGGATAAGCATCCTATAACAATTATCGGTATTGTTGTCCACTTAAGCTCAACTTATCAGATGTAATCATGGCGAGGGGATACGTTAAGGTATGATTTATACTTACCGACCGGTGTTCATCCACATCACGACACATTCCCGTATCAAGGTATGCACGAGGGTTCATCTTACCGGTGAGTATACCGATTATCATCTGTTTGACCGTATATGATGTGAGATTCTCACTTATTTTGATTGAAAACAAGCCCTATGTGATAGAATCACTTATTGAGGAGGAACTTGATTTTCAGATGCATGAGGGCACAGGAGCAAGTCCGTGAACAGGTCAGTACTTTCGTACAGCAGAGAGACGAACTTGACTCCCGGAAAGAATTTGTGATATTTTATCACTTATTTTTTGGACATGTGATTGTTGATCACTTATTGAGGTCGAATGCAATATGTACACGTATGTATGGTATCATGGAAGATCTAGACTTGCGTCCCCGTTATTTTTCGGTAAAAGATACAACCATGATACCCAGATGATAAGCAGCATAAAGACCGAATATCTCAGAACCTCGGCAATCTCTCAAACGAAATTTCGGTACTAAGACCATATGCCAATGAGTGGTTCCCACCTGGTCTTCAGTCGGATTTAAGTTTATATCACCCTGCACACTTTAAAATGATTGTGAGCCTACCGATACATCTTATACAGAGCTGCTTATCGTTTTTCATTTAAGGTTTAAAGAGGTTTGGACAGACCACTGATGTACTATCATTTTCTCTTTTGCTCGCCAGGAAACTCATTTTTGATTTTCTATTGTTTTTGTGTTTTTGAAATTTTTCAATGTTTTTGGATTTTCAAATTTTGGATTTACTCCCCCTAAAATCAATAAACTAAGACAAAATTAAAAACACAAAGGTATTTACAAAAATGATTTTCCGATGTTGGTTTTACTCTTGCTTGACCTTAATGCCGTTTACCAATAATAAATAGTCAAATCTTGATTTGTCAAATGCTTTGGTAAAAAGGTCGGCACGTTGGTCATCGGTGTGGACATAAGCAACATCGATTAGCCTCTTCTCAAAGCAATCACGTATGAAGTGATACTTAATTTCGATGTGCTTAGTCTTTGAATGCTGCACAGGATTTTTAGTGATCTGTAATGCAGCAGAATTATCAACGTAAATAGGAGTAGTTAGGAAATCAAAACCGTAGTCGCGCATTTGTTGTTGGATCCATAGGACTTGGGAGCAACAACTTGAGGCAGCAATGTATTCAGCTTCGCATGTTGATGTAGCGACGCACGTCTGCTTCTTGCATGTAACACCTCGAAAATTCACGTCCTGTAATGTGTAGACACGTGTCAAATGTTTAAACGTGTGAAAGAAATATTATAGAAGGACTAAAGTTGACAGTCATGGAAAGTATGGGGATATACGTATTCTAAATGTCAACAGTGAATAAATATAATGTACATTAACCCTACATGATGCTCATACCTTCAAACGAATAAATCATGGATCATACGAAGATAAAAGTGAGAGATTACAAACTACAGGGGTTAAATGTGTCAACATGTTTGATTTATACCTCTGAGTGACCTTTTGACAAACCCGAAGCTTTGTAACGGTTAATTATGCTCACTAGAATACACGATTAAAATTTCATAAAGTTTCGTCAACGTATGAGAAAGTTATGATCAAATTCGTGTGCAAGGGGTTAAAGCGTCAACGTTGAAAGTTAGGCCTTTTCGGGTGACAATTAAGTTAACTGGGGACTTAACAAAGTGGGTATATGTCTTGAGGCCCTTATATATAAATTACGGGGGCTCAAAATGCAATAAACGAGTGTCTATACAAGGTTTGAAGAGCCAGGGACCAATCTGCAATTTATTAAAAGTTTGTTGGCTGATACATACATGCTCGCGTAGCGCGAGCCTGAAGCCTTATGGCGTCGCGCTACGCGAGGCCTACATCTGGACAGAAGCTGATTGTGTTCGATCTTTTGTCTGCCACAGCCATGTTAATCCACTCTTGATCGATTTTTCACAACCTTTGGGCCCCTAAAACAACCCCTAGAACACTAGGGCATGTGTCAATCAATTGTGGTAAGTCCTAGACCTTGTTGTCAAGCTTTTGTGGTGCTTGATTCACTATAAAAGGCCACCTTCAAGTCACAACATCACTCACACCTTCATCTGCATTTCTTGAGCACTTCTGGAGCTTAGGAGCAGACCCAATACCTTCCTACTCGAGCTTAGGACTTGGGTAAGTATGCTAGACCTTCCTCGGTTTAGTTTTTTTGCTTAGTTATTAGCTTAAAAGTCAACCGTCGTAATTAACGGTTGACTTAACGATTAATCGCTAATGGTCCAGTGATTAGTCAAACTAAAAGTAGTTTTAGAATGGTATTTATGAGGGAAATAAAATCCCAAAAGGGTTTCCCCTGATCACCATCCTAAACAGGTCAAATGTCGGGTCAAACCTTTACTTAAAAAGTCAACATATTGCTTAGAATGTCATTTATGCATAATTAGCCATCTATAACATGTATAACCTGTTTGAACATTGTTGTAACTTATAAATAAGTGTAAGAACATGTCCCAACATGTTCAACCCGACTATTTCCTGTTTAGACCCGGTTCGGAACCGAAAGTCACATAGTTTGACTTTTCGGTTGACTTTCAGTTCTGACCCGTTTGGGCATATTTTTGAAATGCCTCAGAGCTTTAATTGGATTAGGATACATGTTAGAACAACCCTCTGTGATCATACACCTTGGTTCACTAGTTATCCAATTAATATGCATATTTTCGTTAATTGCTCATACGTTGACCGTTACGCCCTTATTACCTTAAATCATGATTTATGAAAATGTAAAAGTGTAGAAACCTTAGTTACTGATATATAAACTTGTATGCAAAGTTTGACATCAGTTTGACTTGTAGATTAAGAGTTATGCTCATTGTCGCTAAATTAAAGCTTTATGTTAACAAAATGGCGTAATTAGCGTATAGCCTAGTTAAATATACTTTTTGATATCAAATCTTTTACCCACTGATGTAATATATTATTTTGGGATTTTTAAAGATTTTTAATAAATTTTAGGCTGAGCATAACTCATAGTCGTAGGCTTAATTCGGTAATTGTCGGTTTTGCCCTTACGGGCCATGAAATGAGTTTTACTTATCTAAACGACTCCAAACCTTTTGCTACTGATCACATATGATTAATAAATTATTTTAAGCCTTCTGGAAGTATAAAAATATCAGATTTAAGTGTAGAACCCGGAAATGGCCTTTAATCGCCATAATTAGCGTTTTAACGCATAGTATGTTTTAATATCATATTAGACATACCCGGGTTGATACCTACTGATATATGAGGCAAATTATGATATTTTAACAGTAAGCGAAGGATGATAAACTCAGACTTCGTTTTTGAGCTTTTCGGCTTATGTGAAATTACCAAAATACCCCTACGGGGCATAGTTTGGTTAAAGATGATAATTTTCACATATATGCTTTAGCCTACTGATATAAATTATCAATTTAAGTATGTTTGCTGTTTACATCAGACCTGTAACTCAGTTGAACATATAAACGCTTTTACAAACTTTAAAATGACCAAACTACCCCTACGGGGCATAGTTTGTGTTTAAATTAGTTCGGGGCATAACGAAAGACATCCTACTGATGTCACAACATATTTGAAGCATATTAACTTAGGAAACATGTATATGGCTCTTACGGATACCCGTTACGCTTATTTCGTGTTCGGTTCGGTTTATGTAACAAGTTTACATAAATTAGCCGATACGGGTCAAACCTTATCGGTTTTATCTCAAAATCCAGAATGTGAATAATAAACCCATATTAAACAAGTCTCCGAACTTGTCGGGTCTAAATCACATTCTATCCGGTCTTCGCTTAATTGTGCGTACGAACCGTATCTTCGAAACTAGCCAGTCTAAGCTTAAGCTTAATTAAAGACCCGTTAGGATTCTAATAGGTTATTAAAAACCTTCGTTCCAGATTAGGAGCCCAGTAAAAGCTATCTGTACTTGCTGAATTGATATACGGCTGGGATTGAATTTATATTTAGCTCAGGTAAATACTTTTAACTTATTTTCCCTATACGGGCTTGGGTTACGGTACATAGCGTACCGCTTGATCGGGCATCAAATCTTCCACGCTTAGTGGTTAATTGAATAATTTGATCGGCTCGTTTTAAACAGATGTGTTTACTTTACAGCCTTTGGGGGGTTAATGACCATGTCCCGGATATCCTCGGCATTATCTTACGAGATGGCCACGACCTGAGCACGGGGTGTAGGCGTACACCTGTCAGTGTATAACTCTAGAATTGTGGTGTGTCTATTGATCTTTAACCCGGATACGTTCCGGGCTACTGAACGCATAAGTAACATGTAAATCGTTCACAAGATTATAATATTAAATAATTCTCCCAAGTTAAAAAGATTAATTTTGCCTTAGTGCATTTTAATCAATGTGTCAAGATATTTTGTGCCACGTGCATTCAAAACAATTTACAACTCTTTTTTCCAAAATGAGTCAGTTGAATGTATTTACCAGTGTAAACTGACGTATTTTCCAAAAAGGCTAAATGCAGGTACTATACGAAATTGGCTGGATATGTCTCCTTAGCATCAATAGAAGTCTCGCAAGCTTAAGATGCCTAAAAGTCTGTTGAACTATTGCTTCCATGTTATGTTCGATCCTTCTGTGGATAAACTTCCGAATATTGTGACATATGACATTACAATAATAAATTCGGTTGTATTATATTTTCAATTGCTTCCGCTGTGCTTAATAATATTGTGTTGTTTGACTATTATGTTGCCAACCATGACGTCACGATACTCCCCACCGGTGACACGTGGAAATCGGGGTGTGACAGGTTGGTATCAGAGCCAACACTGAGTGAATTAAACACTAGCCTTAGTGTTTAATCTCAGTTACACAATTGCACATATCTAAACCTTCTGAGTCTAGACTTAACTTAGGAATATTCTCAATCCTAATCTTGAAGTTTTACTTTCAACTTTTTATATATTGGATACGTCGCCAAGCGAAGAAGCTGTAATAAGAATTCTCCACATCTGGAGCCTTGAAATGCTGAGCTTCGTACCGCGACCAGGATGAAACGTGCGACCAAGGAGAAAGCCTTCAAGAATTGAATGAAGAAGAAACTCCTTTGCTGAAGATCGTTTCCTCAATAGTCCTTATAAGGACACATTTACCTTTTCAGTCCCTTCGAGGACGACATTATTCCTTTTAAGTCCCGCTTAGGGCAACTTTATACTTTTATTTTTATATAATGGAATGATTAAGTTTAAACCTTCATTCTAAATAAGAAATATTAAATAAATGGAAAAAAAAATAATATTTCCTTTTTGCAAGATCTACCATTATAATAAAATGGCAAAATCTAAAAGGGCAAGACCTAGCTTCGGGTCATATTAAGACCGGCCAAGATGGCAGTTTCGCAATTTAGATTCAGATCCATATTTACACCTCAATTTAAAATTGTTCTGCGTTAATTATAAATTAAAAATCTTTAGTGTGCAACCTAGCCACGGGTCAATTATAAGACCGGGCCAAGATGGTAAGACCTATTTAAAAAGATTCAATTCCCTGTTAACATCTTAAAACATGTTAACACTCCTGGCAGATGTGATTCAATTAAAATCACACACGTCATTTTTTTTATATAGGATTCTTCAAAAGATTCCTAACCCAGTTTAATGATCCCTGAATCCTGGGTTTATGTCATCAATTAAGATGATCATATTTTAACCATACGTGGTAATATAGTGCCTACGGGCCTTGCTCATTTCTACATGAGCCAAAATACAGTGGTAGCTATGACTCCCTGTCAGATAAAGGTAATGAACTAGGTTCAAACCTCAAATGCTTTGATTCTCTGAAATCCTAGCATATAATTTATAATTGTCTACGTGACTAGGCCTATTGTGCCAATATACTATCATGCTTTGATTCTCTGAAATCATAGCTTATAAATTATATATGTCCTTGTGACTAAGCCAGTTGTGCTAATATACTTAAAGGCCTTGATTCTCTGAAGTCATGGCTTATAATTTAAAATTGTCCTTGTGACTAGGCCTTTTGTGCTATAAAATAAAACTGTTATTATTGCTTTGATTCTCTGAAATCATAAGCTTATAATTTATAAATGTCCATGTGACCAGGCCATTGGGTGCCAATAATAAAACTGTTAATGTATTATAATTAGGATAAATTATAAAAGAAATCCTAAATAAATATGATTAATAAATTAACCAAATATGGTCTCTGTTTACCATGGTTAATGAATTACCCTATGGGGCAATTCAGTAATAAACATCCCTTAGAAGGGAAGTGCCTACGGGCTATAGTTAATGTCCTCTGAGACTAAAGACAGTGGTAGCCTACAACTCCCTGTCAAGAAAAGGTAGTGAACTTTGATTCAAACCTTAATGCCTAGATTCTCTAAAATCATGGCTTATAAATTTAACTTGTCTACACGACTAGGCCATTGGTGCTATTATTAACTTATGAATTAGGATTTATGATAAAAATTCTGAATAAAATAAATATCCTTCCTTCTCTGTCAGTATGCAATTGATGGGAATTTTAAAGGTGAAACCTAGCCTACGCGGCCAAGATGGTGAAACCTACTCAAGGGATTCACATCCTTGTTAACACCTAGGAATGTGTTAGCACTCTTGGCAAATGTGATTCGAGAAAATCACAACAGTCATCCTTATATTGGATTCTTCCAATTCTCAAATCTAGCCTAGTGATCTAGGAATCATGGCTTATATCATCCTATAAGATGATCATATTATAAACATACGTTAGTAATGAAGCACCTACGGAGTAAACTAGTTGTCCGATAAGACAACGACAGTGGTGGTCTTTGACCTCCTGTCTAAAATGTTGGACTATGTCCAAACATAATAGTCTATGTGATCAATGCGATCATGACTCATATCATCTAATACGATGATCATATTATTTAACATCCTTTAGTGATGTCTTGCCTACGGGCTATAATATATTGTCCATTTGAGACATTGACATTATTATCCTTATGATTCCTTGCCTAAGGTGGTGAGCTATGCTCAAGCCAAATAGTTCATATGATCAATACGATCATGACAAAAATCATCAATACGATGATTAAAAATTTTAAACATCCGTAATGATGTTTTGCCTAAGGGCTATATTATATCGTCTAACTGAGACAAGGCAATTGTAATCTTTTGTGATTCTTTGCCAAGGGGGTGAGCTATACTCAATTTCCATAGTCTATATTATCAGTGCGATCCTGACTATTATCCTCAGTATGATGATCATAATATTAACATCCCTCGTGATGAAATGCCTACGGGCTATACTTTATTCTAGTATCGGTAAGACAAAGATAGTAGTGATCTTTATGATCCTCTGTTCAAAATGGTGTGACTATACCCAACCCTAATAGTCAATATGATCGATGTGATCATGACTAATATCATTGAATACGATGGTTATATATAAACATCCATTAGTGATGTTGATTGGCGTATTTTCTGCCAAAAGAATCGTCTTTCAAGACGATGACAGTTGTAGTCTATGACTCCCTGTCCAAAGGTGAAGAACCACGTTCAAACCTGGAAGCCCTAATCTAATAAGATTTCGGCTAATAAATTAAGGTCCTTGATAATAGACCATCGAGTTATGTTTTAAAGTCATTCATGACAAGCCTATGTGCTATAATTGGTCATTCGTGACAAGTTAACATATTAAATGTTAACATTCCTGGTGACATGCCTTTATACCAGATTTGATGAATGTCCTTATAACAAGGCCGTTTGTGCCATATCTAAATGTCCTTCGTGACAAGGCCTTCATGCCGTATAATCATTTATGTCCTTCATGACTGTGCTTTATGCCATATTTTTCTACGTCCCTCGTGACAGGCTTCTATGCCATACATGTATATAAATATATAACCGAAGTCATGAAAGGCTAGCCTTTGAGCTATTTATAATTGTCCTTATGACAAAGACAGTTGTGACATTATGGTCCCCTGTCAAGCAAGTATTGGACTCGCTCCAAACTTTGCATGCCATTGATGGTCCCGTTGTGACCTAGGCTAAATATAATGGAAATACGTTCAAATAACATTCACTATGAATGTTCGGAACAGAATAGCCCATACGGTTTATGAATGCCGTGGCTAACCTAAGTCAGGTCATCAGGATGATGACTAATAATGGTTAAATCTTGGTGATTGGTACCAAGTTTCGAGTATGGAAAACTCGGATGAGGTAGACGAAAGTCGCAATACTAATAAGGCGACAAAAGTTAATAAAACTACAAACATAAACCTCAATATCAATGAAGTTAATCTCCAGGCTGTGGTTGACGCAGCAAATGGAAGGACCATAGAAAGGTCATGAGACAATACAAAGAGGTGAATACTTCTCGCTCTAAATCTCATTCAAAACCATGTTAAATTACTCATGAGGAGAGCTATGTTTACACTTCAAATATGAAGGAGGAACCAAAGAAGGAGGATAACTCTAAGAAATCTGAGAAAGAGAACGAGTACAGGCTTAATAAAAAGCAACGAAAGTTCAGTAAGAAGCCTGTATACCTCTGAGACTGCTTCAGCATTAATAGATGGATGTTTTATATCCATTAAAAATCATTTTTCCGATGTCCTAAGTTTCGGACTCCAAATATTGATAAAAATCGATTGGTTGCCTTAAAAATCAAGCCCATATTGTGGGTAATAAGGAGCAATTAATTATCAAGACTCCTTACGAGACAACCCTCGTAATTACACGTATCTGTACGACTAATAAATATTAAACATAAAAAAATGGTGGAACTGGCCGTCCCCGGAATCGAACCTGGGTCTAGGCCGGCCGCACCCTTTCGCGCGCCTAGCCAACTGGGCTAGGTGCCTAGTTTGTGAAACTTCCATCATTAATTAAATATAAGCACTCGTACAATAAACTTCCTTATCATTTATTAATGATAATTTCTGCTAAGTGTCCTATTTTTACAGGAAATAATAAATCTTCACGAACCATAAACTTAGCAAATTTTTTCCCACAAGGTATAAATTACCAAGGAAACCATAGTAACCAATTCTTCTAGTATCGGCAAGGAATCCTTCCGAAAATCTAAGAGTACTCTTTCTTCGCATAGAGTACGACAACATATGTTATTTTAATTATTCTTCTCATTGTTTTCTATCGCCTTCGAATGCCAAACTATGTTTGATAAAAGTGTCATATGAGGATTGGCGTATCCTAGTGTGTCCCATAGATTATTTCCATGTCTGATCAGCATGGAGGTTTAATACATGGAACCCCTAAGATATCCCAATGATCATATTGTACTAAGGTCGACTAGTAGTATTCAAAGAAGATATCCAAAATGGAAATTTTTCCAAGTAAATGTTCCCGAATAAGGAATTCGTGGACTTATAACATAAAGGTGTCACTCATTTGACACGAACGATAATGGATGAACTGGAGCCTGAGATATGGAAAATCTCTGTAGCCTCCTTGTATCTTAATTATCTTCTCAAAAGTTTTCCATGCTTACCTCCTGGAAGACAGGTAGAACTAAGATTAACATCCCGCTGTGGGCCGGAGTATTATGAAGACTCCATATTGATTATGGAAAAATCGAAACCTTGATTTAGTAGGTTTTAAGACATAGGCACATATAGCCTGACTCAATCTTCTGAGGGTTTTATGTTGTTAAATAAGAAAGACGGTTTATATTGCTTATGCATACATGCCGCAACCCTAATTAGGCAACGATTAAGGATTGTCATCAGCTACCCAGGATCTAAGGACAAACTATTGGTGGATAGGCTTGAACAAGTCTGTAGCCACCCATGTAGTTAAATGCTTGACATGTGCGCAAGTCAAAGCCGAGCATCAAAAGCCGTCAGGCTTGCTACGACAGCCTGAACTTCCTACGTGGAAGTGGGAAATGGTAACTATGGATTTTATTACCAAGTTACCCAAGACAAGGAAAAGAAATGATACGATAAGAGTTACAGTTGACAGACTGACTAAGTCCGCACATTTCCTACCCATCAAGGAAACTTATAGCTCCGATATGTTAGCCCGGTTATACGTGGATAAGATTGTAGCCCTACATGGCATACCTGTAGCTATTATCTCTGACAGAGATACTAGGTACACGACACATTTTTGGAAGAGTTTCCAACAATTTTTGGGCACACGTTTGAACTTTAGTACGGCTTACCATCCTCAGACAGACGGTCAGAGTAAGCGTACTATTCAAACGTTGGAAGACATGCTACGTGCATGTGCGATCGATTTAGGTGGTAGTTGGGATAAGAACCTACCATTAATCGAATTCTCCTACAACAATAGCTACCATACCAGCATTAAGGCTGCGCCTTTCGAGGCATTATAAGGTAGAAAGTGTAGATCACCCATTTATTGGGCAGAAGTTGGAGATGTCCAGTTATCAGAACCAGAGATAGTGTTCGAAACGACGGACGAGATTGTCCAGATTCGTGACCGTCTCGAAGCTGCCCGAGATAGGCAGAAGAGTTACGCTGATCCAAAGCGTAAAGCTTTTCACTTCGAAGTAGGTGATAAAGTGTTGCTAAAAGTATCACCCTGGAAAGGGGTAATACGATTTGGTAAGAAAGGCAAGCTAAGCCCGAGATACATAGGACCTTTCGAGGTTGTCGAACGTATCGGATCAGTTGCCTATAAGTTAAACTTACCGAGAGAGCTCAGTGGAATTCACAAAGTGTTCCACATTTGCAATCTGACGAAGTGTTTCGCTGAGGAATCACTGGTTATACCACATACAGATGTGCATATAGACGAGAGCTTGAAATTTGTTGAAAAAAAAAAAAAAAACCTTTGTCGATTGAAGATCGACAGGTAAAGAAGCTTCGAAGGAAGCACGTACCTATTATAAAGGTCAAATGGGATGCCCATAGAGGCCCCGAATTCACGTGAGAGGTTGAATCCACGATGAAAGAAAAGCACCCTTACTTATTTCAGTAAATCTCGGGTCGAGATTTATTTTAAGGGGTGAGGATGTAACACCTCGAAAATTCACGTCCTGTAATGTGTAGACACGTGTCAAATGTTTAAACGTGTGAAAGAAATATTATAGAAGGACTAAAGTTGACAGTCATGGAAAGTATGGGGATATACGTATTCTAAATGTCAACAGTGAATAAATATAATGTACATTAACCCTACATGATGCTCATACCTTCAAACGAATAAATCATGGATCATACGAAGATAAAAGTGAGAGATTACCAACTACAGGGGTTAAATGTGTCAACATGTTTGATTTATACCTCTGAGTGACCTTTTGACAAACCCGAAGCTTTGTAACGGTTAATTATGCTCACTAGAATACACGATTAAAATTTCATAAAGTTTCGTCAACGTATGAGAAAGTTATGATCAAATTCGTGTGCAAGGGGTTAAAGCGTCAACGTTGAAAGTTAGGCCTTTTCGGGTGACAATTAAGTTAACTGGGGACTTAACAAAGTGGGTATATGTCTTGAGGCCCTTATATATAAATTACGGGGGCTCAAAATGCAATAAACGAGTGTCTATACAAGGTTTGAAGAGCCAGGGACCAATCTGCAATTTATTAAAAGTTTGTTGGCTGATACATACATGCTCGCGTAGCGCGAGCCTGAAGCCTTATGGCGTCGCGCTACGCGAGGCCTACATCTGGACAGAAGCTGATTGTGTTCGATCTTTTGTCTGCCACAGCCATGTTAATCCACTCTTGATCGATTTTTCACAACCTTTGGGCCCCTAAAACAACCCCTAGAACACTAGGGCATGTGTCAATCAATTGTGGTAAGTCCTAGACCTTGTTGTCAAGCTTTTGTGGTGCTTGATTCACTATAAAAGGCCACCTTCAAGTCACAACATCACTCACACCTTCATCTGCATTTCTTGAGCACTTCTGGAGCTTAGGAGCAGACCCAATACCTTCCTACTCGAGCTTAGGACTTGGGTAAGTATGCTAGACCTTCCTCGGTTTAGTTTTTTTGCTTAGTTATTAGCTTAAAAGTCAACCGTCGTAATTAACGGTTGACTTAACGATTAATCGCTAATGGTCCAGTGATTAGTCAAACTAAAAGTAGTTTTAGAATGGTATTTATGAGGGAAATAAAATCCCAAAAGGGTTTCCCCTGATCACCATCCTAAACAGGTCAAATGTCGGGTCAAACCTTTACTTAAAAAGTCAACATATTGCTTAGAATGTCATTTATGCATAATTAGCCATCTATAACATGTATAACCTGTTTGAACATTGTTGTAACTTATAAATAAGTGTAAGAACATGTCCCAACATGTTCAACCCGACTATTTCCTGTTTAGACCCGGTTCGGAACCGAAAGTCACATAGTTTGACTTTTCGGTTGACTTTCAGTTCTGACCCGTTTGGGCATATTTTTGAAATGCCTCAGAGCTTTAATTGGATTAGGATACATGTTAGAACAACCCTCTGTGATCATACACCTTGCTTCACTAGTTATCCAATTAATATGCATATTTCCGTTAATTGCTCATACGTTGACCGTTACGCCCTTATTACCTTAAATCATGATTTATGAAAATGTAAAAGTGTAGAAACCTTAGTTACTGATATATAAACTTGTATGCAAAGTTTGACATCAGTTTGACTTGTAGATTAAGAGTTATGCTCATTGTCGCTAAATTAAAGCTTTATGTTAACAAAATGGCGTAATTAGCGTATAGCCTAGTTAAATATACTTTTTGATATCAAATCTTTTACCCACTGATGTAATATATTATTTTGGGATTTTTAAAGATTTTTAATAAATTTTAGGCTGAGCATAACTCATAGTCGTAGGCTTAATTCGGTAATTGTCGGTTTTGCCCTTACGGGCCATGAAACGAGTTTTACTTATCTAAACGACTCCAAACCTTTTGCTACTGATCACATATGATTAATAAATTATTTTATGCCTTCTGGAAATATAAAAATATCAGATTTAAGTGTAGAACCCGGAAATGGCCTTTAATCGCCATAATTAGCGTTTTAACGCATAGTATGTTTTAATATCATATTAGACATACCCGGGTTGATACCTACTGATATATGAGGCAAATTATGATATTTTAACAGTAAGCGAAGGATGATAAACTCAGACTTCGTTTTTGAGCTTTTCGGCTTATGTGAAATTACCAAAATACCCCTACGGGGCATAGTTTGGTTAAAGATGATAATTTTCACATATATGCTTTAGCCTACTGATATAAATTATCAATTTAAGTATGTTTTCTGTTTACATCAGACCTGTAACTCAGTTGAACATATAAACGCTTTTACAAACTTTAAAATGACCAAACTACCCCTACGGGGCATAGTTTGTGTTTAAATTAGTTCGGGGCATAACGAAAGACATCCTACTGATGTCACAACATATTTGAAGCATATTAACTTAGGAAACATGTATATGGCTCTTACGGATACCCGTTACGCTTATTTCGCGTTCGGTTCGGTTTATGTAACAAGTTTACATAAATTAGCCGATACGGGTCAAACCTTATCGGTTTTATCTCAAAATCCAGAATGTGAATAATAAACCCATATTAAACAAGTCTCCGAACTTGTCGGGTCTAAATCACATTCTATCCG
This sequence comes from Helianthus tuberosus, assembly GCA_030545235.1. Lineage (NCBI taxonomy): Eukaryota > Viridiplantae > Streptophyta > Magnoliopsida > Asterales > Asteraceae > Helianthus > Helianthus tuberosus. Next base: position 168,520,498 of record CM060432.1, on the reverse strand, counting down.
GTCTTCGCTTAATTGTGCGTACGAACCGTATCTTCGAAACTAGCCGGTCTAAGCTTAAGCTTAATTAAAGACCCGTTAGGATTCTAATAGGTTATTAAAAACCTTCATTCCAGATTAGGAGCCCAGTAAAAGCTATCTGTACTTGCTGAATTGATATACGGCTGGGATTGAATTTATATTTAGCTCAGGTAAATACTTTTAACTTATTTTCCCTATACGGGCTTGGGTTACGGTACATAGCGTACCGCTTGATCGGGCATCAAATCTTCCACGCTTAGTGGTTAATTGAATAATTTGATCGGCTCGTTTTAAACAGATGTGTTTACTTTACAGCCTTTGGGGGGTTAATGACCATGTCCCGGATATCCTCGGCATTATCTTACGAGATGGCCACGACCTGAGCACGGGGTGTAGGCGTACACCTGTCAGTGTATAACTCTAGAATTGTGGTGTGTCTATTGATCTTTAACCCGGATACGTTCCGGGCTACTGAACGCATAAGTAACATGTAAATCGTTCACAAGATTATAATATTAAATAATTCTCCCAAGTTAAAAAGATTAATTTTGCCTTAGTGCATTTTAATCAATGTGTCAAGATATTTTGTGCCACGTGCATTCAAAACAATTTACAACTCTTTTTCCAAAATGAGTCAGTTGAATGTATTTACCAGTGTAAACTGACGTATTTTCCAAAAAGGCTAAATGCAGGTACTATACGAAATTGGCTGGATATGTCTCCTTAGCATCAATAGAAGTCTCGCAAGCTTAAGATGCCTAAAAGTCTGTTGAACTATTGCTTCCATGTTATGTTCGATCCTTCTGTGGATAAACTTCCGAATATTGTGACATATGACATTACAATAATAAATTCGGTTGTATTATATTTTCAATTGCTTCCGCTGTGCTTAATAATATTGTGTTGTTTGACTATTATGTTGCCAACCATGACGTCACGATACTCCCCACCGGGCCCACCGGTGACACGTGGAAATCGGGGTGTGACATTGCACTGCCATGTGACTAGGCGATTTCCCAAAAACTGACATCCAGCCGTTGTGGATTTGCCGTCGATTTTGCATCCGCCAAAATCAGAATCACTGAATGCGATCAAGTCAAAGTTATTATCCCTAGGGTACCATAGACCGGTGTCAGGGCAACCCTTCAAATAACGAAAAATCCTTTTTACAGCTGCAAGATGTGAGGCCTTCGGGTTGACTTGATATCTGGCAAGCAGGCACGTTGGGTACATTATATCCGGTCTTGATGCTGTGAGGTACATAAGAGATCCGATCATCGCGCGGTAGTACGAGGGGTTAACAGCTTCACCCTTCAAGTCTGGAGTAATTCCGTGATTTTGCGGCAATGGGGTACCGATGGGCGTTGCATCAGACATCTGGAACCGGCTCAAGATGTCACCAACATATTTAGTCTGATGGATGAATATCCCAGACTCGGTTTGTTGTACTTGTAGGTCCAAAAAGAAAGTCATTTCCCCCATAGCACTCATCTCGAATTTATCCTGCATGATGCGCTCGAAATTCCTACACAAAACATCATTAGTAGAACCAAATATAATATCATCAACGTATACCTGTACCAGTAGAAGATCTCCATCTTGTTCTTTGACGAAAAGAGTACAATCGATAAGACCTCTGCGAAATCCATTCTCCAGCAAATAATTAGATAAGGTTGCGTACCAAGCTCGCGGTGCTTGATGTAGACCATAGAGAGCTTTGTTGAGCAACCAAACCCGATCGGGATGGATAGGATCTTCAAAACCTGGAGGCTGTTCAACGTACACCTCTTCTTCCACCACACCATGTAAGAATGCACTTTTCACGTCCATCTGGTATACCTTGAAACCTTTGAATGAGGCATAAGCCAGAAAAATCCGAATTGCTTCTAGACGTGCAACAGGTGCATACACTTCATTGTAGTCGATCCCTTCTATTTGACGAAAACCTTGAACGACTAGCCTTGCTTTGTTACGAATAACGATTCCACGGTCATCCTTTTTGCATTTAAACACCCAACGGGTACCAATCTTCTTGTAACCAGCAGGTTTCTCTACGAGTTTCCAGACACCAAGCTTCTGGAATTATTGCAGTTCTTCCTGCATTGCTTCAACCCATGAGTTATCTTTCAAAGCATCTTTCCAAGTTCTTGGCTCTTCCTGTGAGACATAACACGCGAAAGACCAATCATTTTGTTGACCAGATTCTCGGATAGTTGCATACAAGCCTGCATTGTTATTGTTTCGCAACATGTTTCTTGTTTGAACGCCACTTTGTACATTTCCGATGATGTTTTGTTGAGGATGGGTATTGTGAATCCTTGTTTCTGGATTATCTTGAACTGGAATATTTGTACCCAGATTGTTGAGATTGAGATCAACAATCAATTCAAGGCCCGGAATTGCCGAAGAGGATGATGCAGTAGCTTCAGCTGTTCTAGGGACATCCACTGGAGGTGTACCCTCTGAAGTACCATGTACTGCTGTTGTTGGAGCTTCTTGATCTGCATCTAGAAATTCATCATCCTCTGAAGATTCGTTCAATTCGGTAGCATCATGAAAATCCTCATTGTCGAGAGCATTATTGTTCACTGAAGATGGTTCTTGATTGACAATAATGGGACGAACCAACGGTGAATCTGTTGCGTTGTCACTCTCGAAAAACATCCTTGCCGCAGCATTTTCTTCAACGGCTTCAACATTGATCGAATTGAAAAAGTCATCGTACTCAAACATCCAAGGCTGACCAGGATTTCTAACTGGTAAAGTGTGCCTTTGTACTCTGACTTCAGACCATTCCTCGACCCTTTTAGTCTCTAGAATCCAGACTCTTAAGTTAGGGGTGGAATACCCAAGAAAGTATCCCTCAATTGCTCTTGCCCCAAACTTTCCATTAGGATTGATTATTGTGCACGGAGCTCCAAACGGTTCAAGATATGACAAATCTGGTTTCCGTTTGTTAATAAGCTCAAAGCAGGTCTTGTTGTGTCTTTTGACTGTGAGGACTCTGTTCAACGTGTAACATGCAGATGACACAGCTTCAGTCCAGAATGGAATCGGCAATTGTGACTCTACCAACATAGTCCTAGCAGTCTCGATCAATGTGCGGTTCTTACGTTCAGCGACGCCATTTTGTTGAGGAGTATAAGCCGCACTAAATTCGTGAAGAATACCTTTTGAAGTGCAAAACTCCGCCATGGCATGATTTTTGAATTCAGTACCATTGTCGCTACGTATCCGCCTAACCTTCAAGTTATAAAGATTCTCAATCTGAATGATCAAGTTTTTGATAATACCGAAGGTTTCACTCTTATGTGCCATGAACGCCACCCACGAAAATCTTGAATAATCATCAGTTATCACGAGGCAATATTGATCATTCCTAATACTTTTGTGCTTGACAGGACCGAACAAATCCATGTGCAAACGTTCAAGAGGAACAGCCACCGTGTTGATTTTCTTTGTAGGGTGTCGCTTCTTCGTTTGTTTTCCTTTCTGGCACGAGACACAGACGTCTTGAAGATGGAAGTTTTTAAGAGGAACACCATTCACTAATTCATTTGACACCAAATGATTCATTTTGCGTAAGTGAATGTGACCCATTCGTCTGTGCCAAGAGATTGTGTCTTTTTCTGTGGCTTTTGAAATGAAACAAGTTGCTTGTGCAGACGTTGTGATAGCTTGGCTCATATCAAGGACATACAGATCATTTATCCTTGGAGCCGACAAGAGAATCCATTCTTTCGGAATTTTGAAGCCGGGTTTCAGCACATAACATCCATTTGCATCAAAGTGTACTGAGAACTGCTTATCACAAATTTGAGAAACACTAAGAAGATTGTGATCAAGTTGTTGTACGAAGTTGATCTTATCAAAACTAACAACCCCGTTGGAAATCATTCCTTCACCCGTAATATATCCGCCTTTATCTCCAGCAAAAGCAACATAACCTCCTCTAATAGATTTGACGTCGTAGAGAAGCTTCATGTCGCCTGTCATGTGCCTGGATGCCCCACTATCAACAATCCAATGACTACTGACAGTTCCTCCTGGAACACCCTGCACATAAACTCAGATTATTAGTTGGAGATGGGGACCCAAGCCATTGTGGTCTTGGGTCTTCCATTTTCATCAACAACAATAACTTTTATTCTTTGATGATTCGAAAATTGTGATGGTCCCCCTGAATTTGTGGTTATTTTAGGTTTCCATGTCTGTTGAAATTTACCAGTTTGATTGTTTGCAAATTTAACTTCGTGTTTGTTTGAAGTTTTTGAAAATTTTGAACTTTCTGGTTTAACTGGAACCGTTTGTTTTTGAACCACTTCATTTTTAAGTGCCTTTTCAACCGCCTTGACTTGTTGGCGTTTCTGTTTCTTTTCCCTTTCTCTTGCAAGTCGGGGATCTTGTTTTACAGAAACAGATCGCTTTTGGTGATTGTGTTCACGGGGATCATCTTCTTTGGCTTTTAATTTATGAAGATATGGGCAATTTCTAACAATGTGCCCAATTGTACCACATTCAAAACATGATCTTCGTTCAACAAACCCCGAAGTATCATGTGGTCGTCTTGCCGATGATGAACTTTGTGATCCCGAGGTACTAGGTTTTGAACTACTTGGTTCATTCCTTTTCATCACTGTTGCCTTTTTGACAAAATCTAAGTTAGATTGATTTTCAAATGTTGCAATTTTGTCCGTTCCCTTGGATTTCACAAAGTTCACATTCTTTTTCTTCTTCTGATTCGGCTTCCTTTGACCTTGAGCCGGTAATTTTCCTTTTGGCTTGGTATGGTTTTGCTGTTTTTGCACTGTTGGTAATTTCTGATTGCCAAATTGTTTTCTAACTTCAGCCTTTCGGATAGGAGGGCACTGTGTTACTGTAACACGTGATCCTGTCTTTCCCAAAAACTTACTTGTTGAATTCTCAAAAACTTTACTGATTAGGGATTGATTTACATTCTTAATCGGAAAATCTTTGTCAGAATAAATTTTATTATCACCAACAAGAGTGTACAGCAGATCCACACTCTCCGACCCTTTTTCAGACGAGGACTCGATTTCAACAGTCTTAGCGGGTTTTGCAGGAGGATCACACAGAATATGATTCTCAAGAGGTATGTCCTCTTCGTTTATCACCGCATCAGACTTTGCTGAATCAGTATCATCAGACTCATCATCAGAAGAATCAGCATCCTCAATCACAACTGGAGGATCCTGATTCTGTTCAGCAGTTACAAATGTATCTGCTGACACATCTGAATCTGACGATACTTCTTTCTGGTATCCGAGTCCTGCTGCAAATTCATTAACATCTAGAGGAACAGATGGTTCAAAGTGAGTTCTATATTCCTCATCCGGCATGGCATCATAATTGTTTCTCACGGGTGGTGGACATTTCTTGTAACCTATGCATGTGACATCCCGTTTCTCTTTCTGAACGTCAATGATGTGATCCAACACATAGCTAGAGCTCAAATAACTGTCTAACTTGAGTCGGATCGCCTCACTTTCAGTTTTAACACAGGCCATTTCCTTTTGCATTACCTCAAGACGAGTTATATAAAGGTTAATGTCAGTTTGTTTTCTGGAAACCATTTTTGTCAGCTCTGTTTTATCTTTCTTTAACGTTTCAATCATTGACTTAAATTCCTTTTCATGGTTTTCATAAAACATGTTAGCTTCTGTGCACTTGGAAAGATCAACGGTCAACTTTTGGTTGTGAATGAATGTCACATCATATTTCTCTTGCAAAGCCTCGTGTTTGCTTTGCAATTCACACCACTTATCATTCACAGAAACATGTTTGTCTTGCAAGTCAAACAAACTAGCTTGTAAAGCATCATGTTTGCCTTGCAACTCAGACATGTTTGCATCCAAATCAGCACATTTAATACGCAAACTATCACAGTTATCACAACTACCAGAAGTGGGTTCATCGACACATACCTGACTTGATGTACTGTCGACATTAGCCATAAAGGCTGAATGGAGAGAAGACGAAGAATAAGCAGCTTGATCCACCAAGATAGATCTTCTTTCAGTTCCTGCTGCAGTTTCTTCCAAAAGCTCATCAATATCTGCATCGATTGACGCATTTGATGTCTCATCCACATGATCATCACCTGAGCTCGAGGATTCTTCATCCGAACTTCTGCTGTAACCAGAAGAGTCTTCATCCTCAGAAGAGTCACCACCATTGGCGGAAGATTCTCCACCACTGGCGTGATTAAGATCCTTGACAATCTCAGCAAAACACGCTGTTCCATCTGGAGCATCATTCCCCAACTGGATTGACCAATCACAGCCTTCATCTACTTGAACCACAAGTGCCTGGTTGGCATTAGATGGTCCCGCTTGACTCTGGTTGTTGACAGGTACCAACGTACGAACATTGTTCCTGTTTTGGTTCTGCTGGTTGCCTTGATTTCTGAAGGGATTTTGGTTTCCATGCTGAGATGGTCTCGTACATTCATGCTTGAAATGACCACGTTCACCACAGTTGAAACACTTGACAGCCTGCTTATCAAACCCATACTTGGTTTCTTTCTTGCTTTCCAAGCTGGTTCTGCCGGTTCTTTCCATGAAATCCTTTGCACGCCTAACAGCACTGGCAAAGGCCCACTTGATGTCCATCATCTCCATCTCCTCTTTATCGATCTGCTGATAGTCTTCTTGAGTCAGATTAATGTTGCCAATCTGACCTTCCACTAACCCACAGTATGCGCTCACCAAAGTGTTTAGCAGCTCCATGTGTTCTTTTGCTACTTCCACACTGACTTTAGAAAAGCTTGAGGTGTCGAGCCGTACTGTATTTGGCTTTGATTGCTGACCAGCAGATGATGTGCTTCCATAACAAGCTTGCTGTTGAGGAGGAAGTGGATTCCCATACATGTCTGTTTGTACGGTAGACTGAGGAGGAAGTGGATTCCCATACATGTCTGTTGATCCGGTAGAGCGAACAGGTAATGGATTTCCGAACATATCAGTTGGTCTGAGAGGTCGTTGGCTTTGTTGTTGTGGTACTGATTGAGGGACAGGTTCCAGCAGATTTCCATACATGTCTGTCTTTGGAGGGACCGGAACTTGGATAGTATTGCCATACATGTCAGTGCTAGACACAAACGCTGTTTGAATTGGAGCATGCGAAGAAGGTTTCGTAGAAGTGCTAGAAGTTCCATAATACATTTCAGGATTTTGTGTCACTGGAACTCTTTTTGCCTTGAGAGTTTCTTCCTGATTCTTGTTTTCCAGGATTTGAACAAAGTCGTTGAAGCTTGTTGTAGCTAAAGTACCATTGTACTTCATGATTTCCAAGAAAGTATTCCATTGAGGTGGCAACGCATCTGCAAACCTTTTTACAATCTCTGCAGAAGTTGTAACAACCCCAAAATTTGCTAATTCAGTCAGCAAATGATTAAATCGACTTATCAGATCACCCAACGACTCATTCTCCATACAAGTAAAACAATCAAACTCTTTCTTTAGCAGTTCTTTTCTCAATTGACGTGTCGCTTCATTTCCTACGCCCCTTGTCTTCAATGCGTCCCACAACCTCTTTGTCGTCTTGTAACTGACAAATTGATGATAAATATCTTTACTCAACGCCTGAGTAAGAATGGCATATGCTTTCTTCTCCAAATCATAGACCTTCTTCTGATCTTCCGTAAGATCTGCAAATGTAGCAGCAGATGATGCGGCAACCTCTATTGTTTGATCGAAATCTGTAATGAACCGCAACCACAATTCTGTATTTTGACCAAGAACGTATGTATGAAATCTATCAATCCATCCTGGATATTCATATAAGTGCATCAACTTTGGAGGCCGATTCAAACTTCCGGTTTCGCTCTCGCTTAAGAGAATGCTTTGAATACTTGGAGTTTGATTTGATACGAAAGCCCATTGACCGGTAGAAGTTGCACTAGAAGATACCGGTGCGGGAGACGGAGTACCAAAATACATGTCTGTATTTACCGGAGTATTCCATCTTGGATTCATTTTTAATCAAGGAAAAATTGTTACACCAGTCGAAGGATCTGAGATCGAAAGACCTGAAACACAAACTTGTTAAACAAAAACAGACTAAGGATCGAAAGATCAACACTAGTTCGAAGGATCAACTTGTTCGAAGGATCAACAGTGTTCGAAAGATTACTGTTGAGTTTCGAACAATTGTTTTCGAAAGACTCCCCAATCGAAGGATCCTGGTCTTTCGAATAAGAGCAGTAAACCGAAAGATGTATGCTTCGAAATGATTCCTTGGTTCGAAGGATGATTATCTATCGAACCTCCACTGATCGAAAGATGATCTTTCGATTTCGAAGGATATCTTTCGAACTCCTCTGACACAGTTGACAAAGAGTGACAGGTTGGTGAAAAAGGTGATGGGTTGGTGAAAACTTTCGGCAGAGGTATGGTCAGACCATGATTTTCTGCCAAAATCAGATTTTGAACCAATAAAATATTGCTAAAAACAGAAGGTTCAACCCAGAAACCGGTCACCGGAGAAGCCGGAATTTTGGCCGGAAAATACCAAACAACTCAAAAACAAGTTTTTAAGTTACCCAACCCGTTCCTTAACACACCCGGTTAGTTTAGAACACATTTTAACGTAAAGATAAGCGAGAAAATCAGTAAAAACGGCTGCAAAAACCAAGTGAGTTTTGTCCAAAACACTCCAAAGTCTTGTAAAAACTCGGTTTTTAACAAGGAAAAGAGCCACGGCTCTGATACCACTTGTAGGTCCCTCGGAGGTTGAGGTTTAACCTATTCCTTGTTATGTCTAACACACTAGCGAGTGCGGAATCTAAGCTAGCATGCAAACCGAGAAAGAACAAGCACAAACACAACACACAAACTTCACCGATTAACACCACTTGTATTAATACGTATGAAAGGTTCCGGTTACAAGCTCAATGTTTACAAATCAGTTTTGCAAACTCTCTAAGTATGTGTATGTGCTCACAGCAGTATCTCTCTAAGTGTGTGTCTGTCTAAGTCTCCCCAAATGTCTCTACTGAAATGAACACACTGCATGGGATTATATACCCAGCATAGATCATCTGGTCGAAGGATCAGAATTACTGATCGAAACATCATCTTTCGATCATGCATCCATCGAAGGATCCACATATGCTTCGAAGGATGACATATCCTTCGAAGTCCACCAGTATCCTTCGTGGGATATCTTTCGAGCTCATCGAAGAATAGAAACAATCCTTCGATTGCCCAACCTTCGACACAGACAATTTACAACCATATGATAACTGTTTGGCCAAGTCAAACCAGGAGGACGGTTGACTTGGTCAAGCTTACATGACTAATAAGGACATCGTTTTACATTGTGACCGAATACAGACAAAGTACAGACACAAGTGCACCAACAGAGATGACGGTGGTGGTGGTTCTGGCTATGATTATGATGAATGTCGGTACAATGTTAAAGGTTAGGATGTTTTGATTTGAAACAAATATTTTTTATGACTCTAATTTAGAATTGTGAAATCGGAGTTCCATTGCATTAAAGTTTTGATTCAAAGCAGGGTTCTTTTAGAATGGGAAATACAATGAATATTTTATGTTCGGTAATTTTATTTTGAATCTGTTTATACAATGTTTGTGCAAGTAATTATTGGTTGTATTATATATTTTATATTTGATCCGTATGTTAACACATTGTTCATTGGTTCCAGGTTCATATGTATTTTCTCCGCCGATTTTGCGAAAGATCATCAGGTATGCATACACAATTCACATTTGAATTCTCCATTAAACATAATAAAATGTTTATACGCGATAAAATTGGAAACGTATTCATAGTTTTGTAGAATATTTTCAAGTAATTGATGACTGATTGCGGTTTCTATATGAAAAGCATATCAGTGGTTTCAAAATTGAATGAAACGTATTGGAGAAGATTTATAACTGTGATTGAGAATTGAGTGAGTTTCCATATAAATCATTTTGCCGCTTAAACAACCAATTCTCTAGCCGCTTAAGCAACCAATTCTCTAGTCAAAGAGATAGATTCACAAAACTAATAATATTTTTTGTTTGATTTATGTTCATTAAGTGGTACTTAAAAGTGATTTTTTGTGTGTAATTTACCTTTCACCTACATGTGAAGTTAGCCGGGTTCTTCCATCACCACCTGTAAATTCACACTTTTTTTTTAATATATTAGGGCATTCTTTAAATATTGGGTTATCATGTCTAATTTACTCTCCTATTTTCAGCTCAAGTATCATGGTTCTTCAGAGGTACAAGTTGGTCGGTGGTTATTGTTGGTTTAGTACCTGATAAAGCAATGGATCCCGACACCCCTACGTCTTCTGCATTTGCTAGCTATGGTATTCAATTGGCCGAGTAAGTACATAAGTTCATTTAATTATTTTTCTCACGTCTTATTTATAGTTCTACAAATGTTTTGTTTGTTTCCTATGAATAATATTTTTTTCACATGTATATGATAACCATAGGTCTTTTAATTGCTCTCTGCTCAACATTAATGGGTTCACTTTTGCCTCACGTGAACAATTGTTACTTTATATTAGATGTCACTTATGCAATGCTTTATATTGATTTGATTATTGGACTTACTGAGATTTGTTTTGAACCGGGTCATCATGAGTATAGGTTGAAATGGGCCAAGTCTGACTTTCAACTTTTCAATTATTTCCAATTAATCCCTTGGTCAGTTCGCAAATCCTGGCATGTTTGTTAACCGTTTTATGTTGGTGTTATAATAATAAAATATGGGTGATTCTATACACACACCCCTGTAATCTTATTTCGCAAGATGGCGGTTCCGGAGCCTGCTTAAGCGTTGCAGAATCTGCCGGTGTCGCCGCTTCGGCAGGCGAAGAAAAGTCGACGTGGACTGAGGTCTCAAAGCTCACAGTATCGCGGTGTGACGTTTTATCGGCGTACTGGACGTTGGGAATCACATTCAAAAGGGGGTGGCGGCGCAGCTTGTTGCCCGTCTACCAACCCATGATTTGTAATTTGCCTTTTATGAGTAAATGAAAAATTTAGTAAAAAAAAAAAAAAAAAAATTTCTAATAATTGTGTACTTATGAGTAGTATAAGAGTGTTTAGGAGTGAGTATGTTTGTAAAAAGTAACATAATAATCTGAATTTCATTAATTGATGCAGATACAAAGGTACATATCATACTTAAGAAGTGGCTATAAAGATACTAAAAACTGAACGCTTAAACAAAGATTTTGCAAAAAGTACTTGCCGAGGAAGTTTATATTTTGATTCTTGAGGTCAGTATATATATACTTTTCCTTTTTTGCATTGTTCGACTGCATTTTCTTTAAGGATGAGCTTGGAACCAACTGGTACCAAAAATCCCCTAAAATGGGTACCGGTATCGAATATACCTGGTACGGTTCGGTACCGGTATTGAGGATAAAAATCGGTACCAAAAACGTCAAATGTCGGTATCGAAAATGTACGCGGTTAGGTAAATTTGGTACCGGTACCCGGTACCATTTGGTCTTCCCTAATTTTCTTTGCAAACTGTATTATTGTTTTTTCCTTACATGTGACATTTAGTAAGATTTATTATGTTCAGGCAAGTTCGACATACTAATGCAGTGTAGTTTACACGAGCATGTACCAAGCTTCCAAGTTTGTGCATTGTAACAGGTAATACGGGGAATCTAAAACTACTTTGTTATGCTTCAGTCTTGGTAAATTTGTTTCTTATTTTGACTTTTGGGGATTCCAAATCTTTAGCCTTGAGTGTATGCATTTGAGGTTCGTTGTGTAAAAATTTGGGGGTGAACAAATTCTTTGTCAACTCTAACTTTTTCTTAACAGACTCTACATATTTAGCTTAATTTTAGTTCTCTGTTTAATTTTTTGAGTGATGTAGCATTGATGTTGTTAGGCTATCTAGCATGTGTTAGTAGTGAATTCATTTATAGATATAAAGTAATTACCAAAGATCATGGTAATTTTCTTCAGATTAAATTTTTATTAGTTTTTTGGATTACTTAAAACAAATTAGTGGGTGTGAATGAAAGTTACCTAAAATCGAATCTGTAACAAAAAAATGCATGGAAGGGTTTGAACCCTGAGTGCTTTGGTTTAGATAGCAGTTATGAGCCAGCTGCGTTTACATTTGGGCCTCATGTTCTACAGTTTCTCTGTCTCTAAGCAGCCTTCGAGTCAGTTTTAATTGCTTTGTTCTGTATGTGGTCGTTGCTTCTGTTTTAGTGGGTCAATTGAAATTGAAATAGGAAGGAAGTTATATCTGCAGAGTTTAGGCAACCCAAAAGATGATTTGAAAACATCTATGTAAAGTAACTTATTCGCCTATAATCTTTGGTTTTCTTTCTCAACGTAAACAAATTGTTTTATACTTTTTCATGTTGTTCGTCAAACAATCTAATGTGTTAATGGTGATCAATAGTTGGCAGTTGGATTACTCTAAGATGCCTAGAAGTCGAAAGGGTTCATCAGGAGGTGGTGCTGATTTGGAGTATGTTCATGCAGATGCACGGGCTTCTGCCTACAGTTCGTTTGCAGCTGGAGCTGCATTGATTGCTGGTATTTATGGGCAATTGGGTTTAATATGCAGTCTTTACTTTCTATAATTTTGATTCACTTTTTATTGAATGGATAATCGGGTTACATCTTTTCTCTAACAGGTCAAATAGAAAGATTTAGCTAAAGATTAAAAAGAAAACTCAAATGGTTCAAATGGGCCAAAAGTCTCTCAAAGCTTATTTAATAGCGCACACAATTTAGATCGGCTTATTAATATAGGCGATTATTTATAAAGTCAACTGATTTTGCTAAAATGAGTTCAGTATTTACACTAGGAGCACGTACTAGCGGCATCACAGATTGCTTTTGTATTTCAAGTGGGTCAAAGATGTGGCCTTCATTTTTCAATTGCATCTGCGAGTCCACCACTCGCACTGGCTTCAACACAGAAGTATTTTGAATCGCTAGATTACACTGACTTCTTGAGGAAATATAAGTTGTGGTCAAAAGAAGGTACCTTACCAAGATTAATGTAGCTTACATTTAATTGTTGTTTTTGAGCTGCATAGGGAATTTCGTAAGCTGCTTATCGTAATGTCTAAAAATTTGCTTCGTCAAAAAGACTGCAAGTCGAATTTATCTGAGTTTGATGATGTTTAAGACTTCAAGGCCACTTGGCTTTGTTAAATAAGGGACCGAATTTAAACGACTCACTAAGGACCAAAACGATCAGTCGGATCTTGAAGAAAGGATTAGGTGTTTGGTGCTTTGCTCTGGAAAGGTTTGCAGTTATTCAAATGCTGATTTGACAATTACAGCCTGTTTATTTCTTAATGGGTTGATTTAGGTTATGTTTTTATCTCAAAAGGGGTTAAGAAAACATAATTCTGCTAAAAACGATACGGGTCAAATGGGTAGAAAGTCACCTAAAGATGCTATATATGCAAAAAAAAAAAAATGTTTACTGAAACTAAGATATCATTTATCTACATGTTTTAAAATTTATTTAAAAATAGTTATCCAAATATGAAAGTATAGTATGGGTGCCATTTTTGTCATGTGCTCTTATAAACAAGTCAGTTTGGGCTATGTTTATGTGTAACAGATCAAAAGGGTCATATAAACTAAAAAGTGTTTTTATGATACTATATTAAAAAGCATTCATTAATCAAATAATTTAATTATTACAATCAAATCTTAGAGATCTGTCGAAAATGTCATGCTATAACACAACTCGGCCCGGGCAGCCCTCCTGTTTTGACCATAACCCATTTTGACCCTTTTTTACCCAACCAACCAGGGTAGTCGTCCTACCATGTTAAACAATATGCTTACACTCTTACACCATTTTGCAGTTGTGTATATATCTATCTTTTGATATATTCATGAACAAACTTTATGGCAACAGAAAAATCACTTACAAAGGTTCAAGTTGCCTGAGCGTGTAGTCTGCATTGGTGGCTTTTTGCGAATTGAGTTGTTAGCTCGGGTTCAGGTACAATCAGCAGTCGGAAAATACAATATATGGTCAATGTATTATTCCTAATATACTTAATTAATAATTTAAAGGCTATGTTCTTCGAACAGTCGGTTAAAATTACTCTTTTTTTTTCAGTTTGGCTCACAGTTTGACTCACAGTTTGGCTCACGTGCAAGTGATAGGGCGCAAATAATCACCTGCATTTAGTTTCGAATTTTATGAATCATCAAAATGTATATCTCTGAAATATGATGCTGAGGAATTTGGACCTACAATGAGAAGTGTTTCGAGTGAACGTGATAGTTCGCTTAGCACAAAAGTTTAGTACCCCTACAACCTCCTAAACAACTAGCTCTGGGGAACTTACATGACTTTTTGCACATGATGGTATTTTCCGTAATAATGTTTATTTGTAATAACAAGTTGGTGTATGTTTATTTTCTATTAACAAGTTGGTGATTTTGATTATATTTTGATTTAAATGTTTTTTTAATTCAATCTTTAATAATCCAGAATTTACAAATTGGTCAAATGTTTTACTTATCGGCTTAATTTTGTAAAAAGAGAAAATGGACAACAATTTAACATGCACAAAAAAAATTTGATTGTTGTCTAAAAAAAGTTATTAAAGATTCAAAATGTAATATTATTTTTATACAACGAAAATATTAAAAGATGAAAAGTTAAGATATTTAGATGTATTGGTGTGTGTTATCTATGACTCTACGTTCATGTCTTAATGTATATTTAGATGTTAACACTGCTGGTGCAAGTCATATTGGCCAAAAGGCATGAAAAGATCATGAAGCTTTAGTTGACAAAATGTTAATATGTAACAGAGATGAGCGAGATGCACTAACGGGATGTGATCAACGGTCTCAAAATATTAGGCTTACCAAATCATAGGTTAACGATTCATCGTTTAGAATTCATTATGTGTTTTGTTGGTGTTAAGCCACCCGCGAAACTCGCGGGGTCTTAGGCTAGTTATGCATATTTTAAACATGAAGTTATAGTCGGTAGAGACCTAATAGTTTAGATGAGAAAAAAAAAAGAACTAAAGTTAGTTTGATTTGTGTTTAATGTGACCTTCAATGTGTTCTTCAATGTTGGATTGTGAATAAGAAGATGGTGAGCAGGAGAGATAAGGAGAAGTAATATTATAGTAGGTCATTTAATAACACTAAACAATTATTTTATTAGATCACGTGTATGTGTAGTGGGCTTGAAACTAATATCTCATTTATGCGTATGAAGCAACATGTGGCGGTCGAGTTAGCATTGGGGTATTTGATGGTATTTGTTTAAAATGGATGTAGTGGAATAATGTCCCAACAATGATTACCCAATGATTATCTTTTTTTAAAACAAATAATATTAGATGTAAATTTCTTATTGGTTGAACAAAGTGAGGAAGCGTTTTAGATAAACGGCAAACCTAAAATCTTGCAAAAGACGCCCCCGGAGCGGTGTGGGAGACCATAGATGGCATTTGTTTGGCCATCCACGCCCTTTCATTGCACCACTACACTTCTTCTTTAGGTTTTACTTTTCAAACATCCAATAACTACGATTTATATGGACACGATAAGTGAATTTATACATTTATACATTTATATTTCTTTAATAATATAGTTGGGGCAACTAATTATATTTTCTATATGGTTTTGTATTACTACAAAATAAAATGACATAACAGAGAAAAAAAGAAAGGAAGTAACAAATAAAAGTTTATGGTTCCTAATATTTTGACTCTTTATCAGAGTATAACAACTATTTTCGCAATTATACACGTGAGAATCTAGTAGATTTGTATAACCAATATATATATAGGTAATGGTTTTCTTATCACTTATAATAATATTTTGTTTTTATTATATGTATCACATAGATTTTACTATGATAAAGTACGTTTTAGCTTTACCCGGCTCGGCTTGAAAATTTAATTCTTACGTTTGATAGAAATAAGGGTATAAAAAGCGTGACCTCATATGAAAATAATTTGGGGATTATCACTGTTTATCATCGTTTTAGAAAAAACAAAAAAATGGAACTTTATACACTGGGGACGTTTTTTTCAAGCTCATCCTCGGCACTCGGATCCTTAGGGTCGGCCCTGTCTATGATCGCTATCTTATAGGGCTGTAAACGAACCGAACGAACACTAACAAGGCCATGTTCGTGTTCGTTCGTTAAGAAAATTAACATGTTCGTGAACGCATACCGAACATAAGTTTATGTCTGTGTTCGTTCGTTAAGGAAATTCAGTTGTTCACGAACAGTTCGTGAACAATGGTCTCGAACACAAACGAACACAAGCAAATAAAAACAAACGCAAACGAACATTTAACTTGAAAATAAAAAAATAAAAACATTGTTATCCTTAAACATTTGATATAAGTAGTTAAATACAACCATCAAATGATAAATCAAAACACAAGAAGTCTATTAGACCACCAAACGATGAATCAAGTTTACTAATTTAGACATAATTATCCCCAAAATGTCTTAGAATGTCCAATTTTTAGCTAACTTAGAAAAAAATTAGGGTTTTAAGTTTTCAATATTTTTAGATAAAATGTTTATTATTTATTATTTTTTTGATATAATCAAACAGACACGAACGAACGTAAACGAACATATTACCGAACGTTCACGAACGTAGTCGAACGATCGTTCGCAAAGCTAACCGAACGAAATTTTTTGTTCGTGTTCGTTCGCTAAGCTAAGCGAACGAAATTTTTTGTTCGTGTTCGTTCGTTAAGCTAATCGAACGGACATAAACGAACTTCCCGCCGAACGGTTCACGAACTGTTCGCTGAACGTTCGGTTCGTTTACAGCCCTACTATCTTAGGCTTCTTTTTTGCACTACAGGGTGAAGATAGAGATCAGATTAATTAGCGTATAAACTACAATAATACACGCAACAGGCATGCATGCATACATACACACGTATATGTGTGCTAAAACACATTAATTTTGGTCTCCACCCTCACGGGGTGGCATCCAGGAACTTTGTTGAAGGGTGTAAAAACATGTCCTTCCAATAATGTATATGGATGTAACTAGGCTTGGCAAAACGGACGGGTCGGGTCGGGTTGGTCACGGGTCAAACCTGGTTCGGATTAGAGCGTGTTAATTTATAGCAAGTCAAAATTTTGTCCAAATGCGTTTAGATTCGTTCATATAAATATCTTCTCATCTTATTTTTTTCTTATTGTAAATGTTTGTATTTGGCATGTTTTACAGGTTTTTTTTTGTTTGTTTGAAAGTTAACTATCATAAACAAAACTGCCCCGCCCAAAAAACTATGACAGGGCAGCCAGCGACTCAAAAAGAGTCAAACTGAAAACAAACCAAACTTACAAAGGGTACTTACACCACTTTATCCAATCAATACACTCCCAAGCTATATATTTAAACCAAAGATATCCTACTGACTAAACCGAAACTCAAATATCTTCAGCCGAGCAACTCATGTTATTAATTCTCTTGTCGTTCCTGGCTCTCCAAATGTTCCACATGACGATCATGACCAACCCCATAAGAATGTTTGCTTTAGCTTCGCCTATCCTAGCCGTCTGATGGAGATCTAAGAGATCTTTAAAAGAAAACGCGAACATAGGAGGCAACTTACACCAAAAACAAAACGTTGCCCAAACTTCCGTAGCCAACCTACACCATATAAACACATGATCTACCTTTTCACTTTCATCTTCACATAGCACACAAGAATCTGAATCAACATTAACATTTCTCCTTCTAAGAACGTCCCGAGTAGGAAGTCTATCCATCATCGCTCGCGAAACAAAAATGTTACACTCGCTCGCCAAACAAAAATGTTACACTTTAAATGAATCCATTTGCACCACTTTAAATGAATCCACTGTACAAAGCAACATATATTTCACCGTCCCAAGCGAGAACCCATTCGAACCATCTCCAACCCATTCCCGGGCATTCGAAACCAATACCAAGCTGATAACATTTTAACATTCCATCCATTCTCTAATTTCTACCGGCAATTCAAAGGACCTTCTCCATCTCCACTTCCACACCATCGAATTACCCTCGACCACCACACAATCTTCAACAATACACCCCTTCTCCAATTCCAAAGCAGAAATATTCGGCCTAAGGTCTATCCCCCATCCACAGCTCCATCCAAAATCTAATACCATCACCTTTACCAACATTACCTTTCATATAACAATGAAACTTCTTATCCCCTAGTTTTATTTTGTCTTCCAGCCTCACAATAGTATTCCAACACCCGGATATAGCTTTATTAGAAGGAAGATACGCCTACTTATTTTTCCATGATATGCATCCACCACCCTTCTCCACTAGCTACTTTTGTCCACCTTATACCTCCAAACCCACTTCATTAATAAAGCATTATTCACATCTACTATCCTGCAAATCCCAAGACCACCCTTTCTTCTTCGACAAAGTTGCCATTTCCCAAGCCACCCAATGCATTTTTTACTCACTCGTCCCCGATCATTAGAAACGCTTCATCATAGATTCCAAGCCATTTATCAATGTTACCGGGTCTTTAAAAATGGAAAAGAAATAAATCGGCAGAGTTTCATGCACCACCTTAATTAAAATTACCCCCCGGCTATAGAAAGGGTACGGGCTTTCCAAGAAGATAATCGTTTCTCAAGATCTCGAAAACCGGTCTCTGACTATTTATCTTATTCAGGTTAATTAGCCCCCATTACGATCCCCAAATAATTAAACGACGCCGACCCCGTTTTACACCCAAGAATCGCCACCATTCCCGACACCTCACCCCCTCCTACTCCAATCCCCACTAAAAAAAACTTGTGTAAATTGATTTTTAGCCTCGAGCACATATAAAACGCTCTTAGAATCCTCGCCACGTTCCTCACATCACTCCTCGACCACTCTCCCATCAATAATATCATCCGCATATAATAGATGAGTGATGGTCGGCCCATTATCAGGAGTTTAATTCCCATCAACAATACAAATTTCACTAGCTCTGGAAAACATGCACTCGAACGCTTCCATAACAATTAGAAAAAGGAATGGTGACAGAGGATTTCCTTGTCTAATCCATTGCTGACACTGAAATTCAAAAGCCGGGCTACCATGACCGCCGATCTAGCTGATTTAAGCACCCCAAAAATCCAACCACACCAAACTTCCTGAAACCCATTACGCGCAAAATCGAGTTGAGGAAAATCCAATTCACATTATCGTAAGCCTTTTTCAAAATCTATCGTTAAAAGAAACGCCTGACTTCCTCTTCTATATAACCAAGACATCGACTCATTTATAAATCGTATAAATAATAATTGTATTTTATATATTAAAAATATATATTTCTTTTGTAAAGTATATAAATAAAATTTTCGATTATTTATTTTTTACTCGTTATCCTCGGACGGTTACTGTTCCAACGGCTATTTTTTCGAACGAATATTGTTCCAACGGCTATTTTTTCAAAAGCTTAGGTTCCAATACTATTTTTTCAAACCTAAGGTGTAACATCCTGGATAATTTCATCAAGTTATAAGACGACACATGTCCTGATATAGTCCGGATTGTGGAAGAAAAGGGCCAAAGTCGTCAACTTAAATATTGAAATCAAGTTGAGGGGTTAAAGATGCAAAAATGCAAAACTTTGCATTTCTTGAAGCCTTTACGGACTGCAAGAGGTTAAGCCTAGGCTTTTAAAATCATTGCGGGCCTAACGTCCTTACGGTCCGTAAGGCCTTCGCTTACAGCAAGTATCTTGCTAGCAACAACCTTCTTCTCTTGGTGCCAAATATCTCTGGTTTGTGCCACCTTTCTCCTCCTTCCTCCACCTGGTAGGCCACTAATCAACACCAGGGAGGTTCCATTAACACTTGGCATGATTTGGGGACTTGAGATCAAGTATAAATAGCTCATCATGTTGAACACTTTAGTCACGCCTTCACAAAAGACACTAAATCTTTCACTTGGAACTTCTCTTGGGATTAGGAGCAACCCACTAGAATTTTTCATAGTCCTCTAGCCTAGTAAGTCATTCTCCTTCGGTCAATTTCGTTTATTTGATTAGTATTCAACCAAAAGGCAAACAATTTGACTTTCGGTTTGACTTTGACTTTTTAATCTGACCCTTATGGTCAAGTCAAAGTTCGAAACAAACTTCCCTACGTGATCGTATTAATGAGGGTATCAATCTCCTGTGGTCATACCCTCTTATTATCACGTTAAGTAGGCGAAATAACAAGTCAAGCATGTTACAAATAAAAGTAAAAAATATAAAATTTCCCATTTGCGATAAACGAACTTCCAAGCATCTAAATCATCTGTTTTGACATTATAATAGTTGATATGAACTTATCAAACTTATTTTTACATGCCCAACTCGTTAATTTCAATTTAGCCTTCCATTATATGTTGAAAGTCAAGCAGTTTGACTTTTGCTTTGATTTCGATTCTGGCCCGTTTGGTCAACGTTAAAACCCAATCGAGGCTTAATATGTGACCATGTTATTATGAATAACCCTCCAAGGTTATACTATCTGCTCACACCGTTTGAAAGGTCAAAAGACGAGTCAAAGTATATATTTCAAAATGTAAAAAATGCCGTTTTGGTGAGAAAATGGTTTTTAACCTATGAAACATGTAAGCTGACCTCAAGGTCAAATTTTATAACATTATGAAAATATTTTTTGATAAACCGGACTCGGAATAGGACCATTCGACCGCCTGATACCGCATTTACGCATTCGACTAGTTTAATAATACGAACTATATAAACTAGTTGAGGCAGGTCAAAATCTTTCAAAATCATTCCAAATCAGAATGTTGGTCAAATAAGCTCGTATCCATCCAGACTTGGTACTCGTACAGGTATAAACCACATTCTATCCGGTCAACGTTTTACCTAGGGAAACCGAGCAAAATTCAAAGTTAAATGGGTCAAAGTCTATGACTTACCAATGACCCGTAAACTTTCCAACCGGATATTAATCCTATTCATCCCGAACTATAGAACCTTCCAGATAATCGCATCTAAGACTAAGAAACTTTGGATACAGCTTTGCTTCAAGTACTAAATTTTCGGATTTAAATTTGCCTAAGCAAAGGTAAATATTCTTTGACCAATTTTATTAAAACTTGGGATATGACTTATGCCCCTTGATACGGGTATCGCAAAAGGTTTATTGCTTACAGAGGTGGGTATTCGTTTTAATTTGTATATTTGCTAACGATTTAAACACTTTGGGATTGATGGTACTGTATCTCTGGGCGTCCCATTTCATTTAATTGCAAATGGCCATTAAGTAGGCATAAACCTGACAGTCACATATATTTTTGGCATGTACATCGATCAAATATTGGTTTTCATACTAGTTCCCAACTGTACAAAAAACTTGTAAATTGATAATAAGAAATTATCCAAACAACTTTTGAAATAACCTTTTTATAAATAATTTTCAAAACGAGTCATGGAATTGTATTTACCACGTATTTTTAAAGATTAATCACAGGTGATGAACCCCATTAGCGGGTTGGATTAGGTTCGTTCTTTTAACCTGGAACTTCGACGCCATAGCTTGGGCCTAAGATGTTCGAAATCCATTTTTGTTTTGATCCTACCTTGTGGGATTTTACCATACATCTTGTATAAACTTTATTACATAAATTCAAGCTTTTAAAAGTTTAATATTTTTATTCCGTCTTCCCCTGGTAAGTTGTGATACTGTTATCAATCGTCACGTATAAACCCACAATTCAGGCCCACCGAAAGGACGTGACAGGTTGGTACCAGAGCTACATTTTGAGCAGACTAGACACTAACCTTTTGTGTCTAAGCTCCTGTAGGTCCCTAAATCGGAGGATCGATTTTCACTACGGAATCCTTGTTTATAACAAACAAAGTTAAGTGTGCGGAATCCACTTAACTTAGCCAACCAAACATAGAACAAGATAAACACAAGGTTAACCAAAGAAACACAATCGTTTGATTAACAAGATGAGAAATGCAAACTGATACAAACACAGTTCTTACAAGCACCAAGGGTAAACTCACATCTCTAGTGAAACTGTGAACATTCTGTGCCTATTTATAGCAGGTGGGCTGTTAGACTTGACGAATCAGGACATGGGCCGACGAAACACAAGTAAGCCCATGAAACAAGCCCAACAGTCAACGAATCAGGCTGAACCATGACAAAGGTTGACGAAACAAAATCTGTTTCGTCATATGCTTTCAAAGTTCACATATTTCCACATAAGACAAAATAGTGACATCATCATGACATCACTAAGGTGATGTCATGGTGATGTGTCGGCGGGAAAGGCTTGCGGCGCTCCGTGCTTCGCGTGTCGAACTCTGGGGCGCACGACGGAGGAATGTCGTGACGTCGGGCTTGAGCCGGACCTAACCGTGTCGAAACCAAGTCGTACCGAGCCGAGTCGAACCGAGCCGAGTCGCGTCCACATAAAGTGTACCAACAAACTCCCCCTTGGACGCTACTCGTGAGGTTCGTCTTCTGTGATGGTTCGTCGTCTGTGTCTTTCATGTCGGAGGATCTTCAAAGTCTTCACGCGTCGTGAGAAGAAAGTGTATGTAACAACTCTAATCAAAAGTCATAATTATTAAATTAATTAGTCCAAAAGGAAACCCTAATTGAGACACCCAAGTGATACTGAACAAACCCTAAAATTTTCATAATTTTCAGAATCAGGATTAGGGCCCCTAAAACTCAGGGGGGGTTAAACCCTATGGACGATTATCCATTTTAAACGTTGGCAACAAGGAATTATCGAAAACTGTCAACTCAGCAAGGCTAGTGCCAACCGTGGCAACCTATACCTAAAAAATAGGTCTCACGCGGCCCGCCTCAGGTTAAGCGTATTCTTACGCGGGCCGCGTAAGGGTGAAATTTCACCTATAAATAGTGGGGTTTGGGACTGGAATCTGGGCATAGAAACGACGTAAAATTTCGAAATATTCACTGAGTTACGTTCGAATTACTATACAAACACACACGGGTCTCGAAATTCTGCTGCAAAACAGGGTATTAGCACAATCGCTGCTACGATTCATTTTCCGACGATCAATATATCCAATGAATGTTTAAGTGCCGCCCACATTAGGGTTATACTTTATCGTTCGTCATTAATTTGACGGATCATCGTTAATTCGATGGATAAAGTATTATACTTTGTCGTTCGTCATTAATTTGACGGATCATCGTTAATTCGATGGATGAAGTATTGCACTTTTACATTCATTGTGAGAATTTGATCTCGTGAGTTATCGTAATTGCTGGATTGATTACTAACCCAGTTTTGTGTGCATTGTTATTTAAATTAGGTTAACAAGGCTAAATCATAGACTAGACTCTGTCCGTATTAAATTAGCAATGTGAGTCATTCTCTCTTTTTTATCAAATCTATTTACAAAATCATGTTTATTTCAAAGTTATAATTACGGGGATTAAGTCTTTGTAATCACCAAGTTACAGCCGGTATGTGGGGTTTTGTATACATTACTTGATAATCGTCACCATTGGGGCAGCCAATGGGGGATATGACCATAGTCACAGTCACCATTGGACGAATGGGCCAATGGGTCGAGTGACAAATACCGTGGGTAGTTGGCTTGATATCAGAAACATTGTAATCGCTCTTAATACTGTATATTATAACAAATGTGTCATTTTAGTAAAATAGAATGATTCACTCAGTATTTCCCGCTGACAAAACCTTTTTCAAACATGTTTCAGGTGATCTGTTGTAATTCAGGAAAAAGTGCTGGGGAGCATTTCAAGCTTAAAATAGTGGCTCATTATAAAAAAAATAAAGAAATAAGTTTTGTAATATAACAATTTTATAGTAAAATCATACTATTGTAAATTATCGGGGTTTTATCCCGAATTGTGAAATAAAATAATCGGGAAAAATTTTAGCTTTAAACGATTCTGATGAAAACTTCCGCTGTTAAACTTAATCAATTAAATACCGCAGTATTTCTGTCCCGCGGCTTCTGAAACGGGTCAAACCGGGTTGGGGGCCGTGACAGAAAAAGGTGGTATCAGAGCCACTGAGTTAAGCTAATTAAGTATTTAGAAATACTTAAATTTTTTCCTGATTACTATTATGTGATTATTTGTGTTATTAACTAATTAATTGTTAATTACAGTATGGGTAAGAAAAAGCTAGCAAGTATCTATCTTAAATTAGATAGATCATCCAATGAGAAGGGAAGTTCATCCCGAACCAAATCCTCGAATCAGGCTGAAATTCCTGAAGAAGGAATATTTGTGCGGAAGGCACAATACGAGGAATCACTTTCTCCTAAAAGGAGGGAGATGATTATTAAGAAAAGTAAAGAGCAAATTCGACAAAAGAAGATTAAACGGGAAACCCAGGAATTAATTGATAAATCACCTTGGGAAGATAAACTAGATGAGAAATGGGCAAATTTATATATGCTAGCCACAGTAGCAGAAAATACAAATCTCTAAAAAGTTAGCACCCTACTCTCACAATCTAGAAACTCTGTGTGATAAATAAAATTTGAAACCTAAGTGTGTTTTTCAGTTATCTTTGTAATCAAATAGTACACAGTATGTAATAAATTACAAAGTTATTTGTAAATTTAACTTAGTATTTTGTGCATTTTTGCATATATGCTACATCAGCATGAGTGGGATATCCGAAGCTTTTCAGAACCTTAATCTTTACCCCGTAACTATCGAAGCTTCCCAAGAATATACTAGCTACTATCCTGATATAGAACAACCAGTAGAATTCAAGGTTCCACCTTTGAGCAAGCCAAAACAAAAGAAAAGAACTTATGTAGGATGGAGAAAAATACGTAAGAAGAAGCCAGCTAAAAAACTGCCCAAAATAAATAATCCTTTGAAAAAGGGAAAAGAAATTATAACCGGAGAGAGTTCCAAACAACCGGAAATGGAATTTGAATACAAGGAGAAGGTTAAGGAGATAGGAATTCAGATGGAGGAAGGTACAAAAGAAATTGTAACCAGGAAAAGTTCTAGACTCCAAAAGATGGAGACTGAAGCTAAAGAAGTTTCTAGGCAAATGGAGAGGCAGTTTGAGGAATACTCTAAGGACATAGAAATGGAAGTTGGGCAAGGCTCTAGACCAACTCAGAGAGAAATCGGAGAAAGCTCCAATCAAAACCAGGGAAGGACTTTTCAAGATGAGATAGATTTCCTATTGGCCAGCTGCGAAACAATTCAGCCTGTCAATAATAATAATAATATTTTTACTTATTCTCTTGAAAACCAACTCCCTATGAATTGGGAACCAGCAATTCCAGACCCAATAGTTCACTCTCAAACCATAGGAATGGACGAATGGTGGACGAACGATTGGCAATTCCAAAATATTGTCAACGATCCTTACTCTTTTCTTCCACAATTTGATCCAGAACCCCTACCTAATCCACCCATGAGTAATGAAAACATGGCTGAACTTCGCCACTTTGGTGAAGAGTTGTTTGATGCTGGAACTAGAATCAGGGAAATAGGGGGACAGATTGCCTGGAAGTACGATGAGAGGGAACTGCGTTTTTAGAACAGCAAGTGAAGAAAGATAGTTGGATGGTAAAACGATGTTTGTATAATAGTAATAACAAAGTTAGTCTGTAAATAACGAATAAAACTCTGTATGATATTTGTGAGTAATGATGCATACTATAATAGATATAAAATGAAATCGAGAAATCGATTGTTTTGACTATACCTGTATTAATTTTCTGATTGTGTGTATATAATTATTATTTAGCAGATACTAATAAAATTTATATATATATTATCAGATGGCAAACAGTGGTAATGAACCTATAAATGAAGTTAATCAGTCTGAGCAACATCCAGGAGATCAATATATGACTCGGCAAGATATCGAAAACATTGTTGCTCAAGGGATAGCTAATGCTATTCCAGCATTCGTTGCTGCTATCAAAAATCCACCTGAACCACAACAAATTGTCCCTAGTAAACAGATTACTGAAGATAACTTCAGTAATAGTGTAAATGGAGGCAACAATCATGTTAACCATAATAAGGAACCACATCAAGCTCCATTACCCAAGAAAATGAAAACTGCAACGCCTGGTTGCACTTTCAAAGAATTCCTTGCTTGTAAACCCACTGAATTTGCAGGCAATGAAGGAGCAACTGCATCACTGCGTTGGTTAGAGAAAACCGAAGCAGTCATTGCAATAAGTAAATGTGGTAAAGATGATCAGGTCATGTATGCATCCAATCTGTTCAAAGAAAGTGCACTCGAATGGTGGAACACTGTGTTACAATCAAAAGGAAGAGTAATAGCTTATGCTATGACTTGGGAAGAATTTAAGGGTTTGGTGGAAAGAAAATTCTGTCCCGAGTATGAAAAAGAACAGATGGCGAATAAGTTTCTAAATCATCGGATGATGGGTGTGGATTGTCGAGGGTATACCTCGACATTCTTTGAATATGCAAGAGTGGTACCAACACTGGCTTCGCCAGAACCGGTACTCATTTCTCGCTATATTTGGGGGCTAATTAGCGAAATCCGCAATATTGTTAAAGCTGCGAGACCTCGCACTATTGATGATGCGGTAGAATTAGCCAATACTCTAACCGATGAACTGGTGCGCACAAGAGATGAAGATAGGAAAAAGGCATTAGCCCAGAAAATTACCCAAGGATTTCGTGTGGGTAATAATAACAGCTTCAAGAGAAAAGGAACAGGGCAAGCTCCAACTCCGTCATTCTGCAGGAAATGCAAAAATAAACATTATGGAAGATGCGATATCACTTGCAATTTTTGCAAGGGTATAGGACATCGTGAAGAAAACTGCAAAAAGAAAACAGTAATCTGTTTTAACTGTGGAGAAGCAGGGCATTATAAAACAGAATGTCCTAAATTGATCAAGCCAGTAGATAACAAAACCAAGACAACCGAAGGAACTACAAAGAAGAATGCCAGGGCATTTCAGCTGACCACTCAAGAAGCAGAACTCATTCCGGATGTGATAGCGGGTACGTTCTTAGTCCACAATGTGTATGCAAAAGTATTATTTGACTCTGGTGCAAACCAAAGTTTTATAAATACTTCATTCTGCCAAGCTCTTAGTTTACCTTTAACCAATATTGGGCAGATTTTTACAGTTGAAACAGCAGACGGAAATTCAGTTAAAATAGATAAAGTTTTGCAGGAAGGAAACATAGAACTTTTAGGACATAAATTCTCTGCAAAACTATTACCGATGAAATTAGCTGAATTTGATGTGGTATTAGGAATGGATTGGTTAATCGCCAACCATGCTAGAATCCTTTGTGATCAAAATTCCATAGAAATTCAATCACCCACCGGAGAAGTAATTAGGATTACAGGAGATAAACCACGTAAGGCCATGAAGTTCATATCAGTAATGAAAGTTGCTAATTATGAACGAAAACAAGGAATAGTGTATATGATTTCGGTAATCATCAGCACTAAGGGAAAAGATCTTAAGGAAATACCAATAGTCTCAGAATATCCTGATGTATTTCTAGAAGATTTACCGGGATTACCTCCAGATAGGGAAGTAGAATTTAGGATTCATCTAATTCCAGGAACTACACCGATAGCCAAGGCACCTTATCGGTTAGCACCCACAGAAATGTTAGAACTGAAACAGCAATTAGATGAATTACTAAGTAAAGGATTCATACAACCTAGCTCGTCCCCGTGGGGAGCGCCAGTGTTGTTTGTGAAGAAAAAGGATGGTTCAATGAGAATGTGTATCGATTATAGAGAATTGAATAAGGTTACAATTAAGAATCGATATCCATTACCTAGGATTGATGATCTTTTTGATCAACTTCAGGGGGCTAGATATTTTTCTAAGATAGATTTACGCTCCGGATACCATCAATTGAAGGTACAAGAAGAAGACATACCTAAGACTGCTTTCAGAACTAGGTATGGTCATTACGAGTTTACAGTCATGCCCTTCGGATTAACAAATGCGCCTGCAGCATTTATGGACATGATGAATAGGATCTGTAAACCGTATTTGGATAAATTTGTAATTGTCTTCATAGACGATATACTTATTTATTCCAAAAGTCAGACAGAGCATTGTGAACATCTTCATGCACTCTTAACTTTGTTAAGAAAAGAAAAGTTGTATGCCAAATTCTCGAAATGTGAATTTTGGTTACAAGAAGTGCAATTTTTAGGACACATGGTAAACCATGAAGGTATTCATGTAGATCCTGCTAAGATCGAGGCAATTACTAAATGGAAGGTTCCACAAACAGCAACGGAAATTAGAAGTTTTATAGGTTTAGCTGGGTATTATAGACGGTTTATTAAGGATTTTTCCAAGATAGCTGTACCATTAACTAAGCTAACCTGTAAAGCTACTAAGTTTGAATGGGGACCTAAACAAGAAGAAGCTTTTAGAATTTTAAAACAGAAATTAACCCATGCACCAATCTTAGCCTTACCAGAAGGAACTGAAGATTTTGAAGTATATTGTGATGCTTCAAAATTAGGATTTGGATGTGTGCTTATGCAACGCAAGAAGGTAATTGCATACGCATCAAGACAGTTGAAAAAGCACGAAGAAAATTATACGACTCATGATTTAGAATTAGGAGCCGTAATTTTTGCCCTTAAGATTTGGAGACATTATCTGTACGGAAGTAAGTTTACTATCTATACAGATCATAAGAGTTTAAGATATATCTTTGGGCAAAAAGAGTTAAACATGAGGCAAAGGAGATGGATGGAAATCCTAAGTGACTACGAATGTGATATTCAGTATCACGAAGGAAAGGCGAATGTAGTTGCAGATGCCTTAAGTCGTAAGTATTATGAAAAACAAAGACGAGTTCGTGCTCTCAGATTAAATCTACAAATAGATTTAATGGAACAATTGAAGAATGTTCAAGCTACAGCAATCAAGGATGATGCTGAAGGAATGAAAGGACGAATTCAGGAATTAGAACCAGGAGCAGATGGAATTTGGAGATTCCATAAAAGTAGAATTTGGGTACCTAAGCAGGGAGACTTAAGATCTAAGATTTTAGAAGAAGCTCATAAATCTAGGTATACTATACACCCAGGAAACAATAAGATGTACCAAGATTTAAGAAAGAACTTTTGGTGGATAGGAATGAAAAAGGACATAGCCAGCTATGTTTCTAAATGTCTTACTTGTTCACAAGTTAAGGCAGAACATCAGAAACCTTCAGGATTACTACAACAATTAGAAATGCCAGTATGAAAATGGGAACTTATAACAATGGATTTTGTTACTAAGTTACCCAAAACCAGAAAAGGTAATGATGCGATTTGGGTAATTGTGGATCGATTAACCAAATCTGCTCACTTTTTACCAATGAAAGAAACCTTTAGCATGGAAAGACTGGCTAAATTGTATGTAGATGAAGTTGTATCCTTACATGGAGTTCCACTCTCCATTGTTTCGGATAGAGATAGTCGTTTTACTTCCCATTTCTGGAAAAGTTTTCAGCAAGCTATGGGAACTCGACTAAATTTGAGCACTGCATATCATCCCCAAACAGATGGGCAAAGTGAAATGAACGATCCAAACTCTAGAAGACATGCTCCGAGCATGTGTAATAGACTTTGGTGGAAGTTGGGATGATCATTTACCATTAATTGAATTCTCCTATAACAATAGTTATCACTCAAGCATTGATACTGCTCCATTTGAAGCATTATATGGAAGAAAATGTAGAACTCCAGTTTGTTGGGCAGAAATAGGAGAAAATCAATTATCAGGTCCAGAGATTGTGCAAGAAATAACTGATAAGATCACTCAAATCAAGGAAAGACTGAAGACAGCTCGAAATCGTCAGAAGAGCTATGCTGATAATAGATGCAAGCCATTAGAATTCCAAGTTGGAGACAGAGTACTGTTGAAAGTTTCTCCTTGGAAAGGAGTTGTTAGATTTGGTAAGAAAGGAAAGCTAAGTCCAAGATACGTAGGACCATTTCCAATAATCCAACGTATAGGACCAGTAGCTTATCGTTTACAATTACCAGAAGAATTATCTGGAGTACATGATGTATTTCATGTATCCAATCTCAAGAAATGCTTATCAGATGAATCACTGGTAGTACCTCTTCGAGATATAGAGGTAAACGAAAAGTTGAAATTCGTTGAGAGACCTCTTCAAATTGAGGATCGAAAGATCAAGTTTCTCAAGCACAAACGACTAGTTCTAGTCAAAGTTAGATGGGATTCAAAGAGAGAAGCTGAGTACACTTGGGAACTGGAATCAGAAATGAAGAAAAAGTATCCTCAATTATTCCAGTAAATCTCGAGGACGAGATTTTTATTAAGGTGGGGAGAATGTAACAACTCTAATCAAAAGTCATAATTATTAAATTAATTAGTCCAAAAGGAAACCCTAATTGAGACACCCAAGTGATTCTGAACAAACCCTAAAATTTTCATAATTTTCAGAATCAGGATTAGGGCCCCTAAAACTCAGGGGGGGTTAAACCCTATGGACGATTATCCATTTTAAACGTTGGCAACAAGGAATTATCGAAAACTGTCAACTCAGCAAGGCTAGTGCCAACCGTGGCAACCTATACCTAAAAAATAGGTCTCACGCGGCCCGCCTCAGGTTAAGCGTATTCTTACGCGGGCCGCGTAAGGGTGAAATTTCACCTATAAATAGTGGGGTTTGGGACTGGAATCTGGGCACAGAAACGACGTAAAATTTTGAAATATTCACTGAGTTACGTTCGAATTACTATACAAACACACACGGGTCTCGAAATTCTGCTGCAAAACAGGGTATTAGCACAATCGCTGCTACGATTCATTTTCCGACGATCAATATATCCAATGAATGTTTAAGTGCCGCCCACATTAGGGTTATACTTTATCGTTCGTCATTAATTTGACGGATCATCGTTAATTCGATGGATAAAGTATTATACTTTGTCGTTCGTCATTAATTTGACGGATCATCGTTAATTCGATGGATGAAGTATTGCACTTTTACATTCATTGTGAGAATTTGATCTCGTGAGTTATCGTAATTGCTGGATTGATTACTAACCCAGTTTTGTGTGCATTGTTATTTAAATTAGGTTAACAAGGCTAAATCATAGACTAGACTCTGTCCGTATTAAATTAGCAATGTGAGTCATTCTCTCTTTTTTATCAAATCTATTTACAAAATCATGTTTATTTCAAAGTTATAATTACGGGGATTAAGTCTTTGTAATCACCAAGTTACAGCCGGTATGTGGGGTTTTGTATACATTACTTGATAATCGTCACCATTGGGGCAGCCAATGGGGGATATGACCATAGTCACAGTCACCATTGGACGAATGGGCCAATGGGTCGAGTGACAAATACCGTGGGTAGTTGGCTTGATATCAGAAACATTGTAATCGCTCTTAATACTGTATATTATAACAAATGTGTCATTTTAGTAAAATAGAATGATTCACTCAGTATTTCCCGCTGACAAAACCTTTTTCAAACATGTTTCAGGTGATCTGTTGTAATTCAGGAAAAAGTGCTGGGGAGCATTTCAAGCTTAAAATAGTGGCTCATTATAAAAAAAATAAAGAAATAAGTTTTGTAATATAACAATTTTATAGTAAAATCATACTATTGTAAATTATCGGGGTTTTATCCCGAATTGTGAAATAAAATAATCGGGAAAAATTTTAGCTTTAAACGATTCTGATGAAAACTTCCGCTGTTAAACTTAATCAATTAAATACCGCAGTATTTCTGTCCCGCGGCTTCTGAAACGGGTCAAACCGGGTTGGGGGCCGTGACAGTGTATCAACAAACTCCCTTTTCATTTAGGAAGTGTGTTAACAAACTCCCCCTTAGAATGAACTCTCCATTGAGTTATGCCTGTGAATATTTTGATTGTCAATTCTTCAGATCCTTGTGGTGTTGAGGAGTGATCAACTGCAATCCGATCATCTTGATCTTCTGATTGCATCAACGTCGTGTCTTCACTTTACGGGTTGTCATCTGACACGTTCTCTTTGTCTTTAGCTAGTTTTGATGTCGCATCTGCACATACAGGAAAGCTAAACACGTAATGAGAACAACCACTTGGAATTTAGACAAATTAAACAAACGACACATATGAGATCAAATCTCAATCAAACACCAACCGACAACAGTTTGAAAGTTTAGAAAATGTACAATTTTAATCCTTTAACTTTCAAAACGTGTTAACTTCGACCATTTATGAAGGTGCAATTGTTTTCCGGCTTATAATCAGGATTTTGGGTAGGATAGACTCGAGTTCCAACATCAGTCAATCAAAAATAAACTAGAAGCAAAATCTTTTTGGATTTTATAAAGTTTATATTAAAACACACCTAAAATCTTTTTGAAATTTTTCATTTTTCAAATGTAAAGACGGAAAGCAATAAATAAATATAAACAACGATACAGAAACGAAAGCAGTAAATAAATATTTACAGACATTCTTTTTGCAAGTTTCAAGGGTAAGAGAATCATATCAGTGAACGGTCACGTCAAAACGCTCTTGTTGTTCAATTAGTTAACATTAAGATAAGCATCCAATAACAATTATCGGTATTGTTGTCCACTTAAGCTCAACTTATCAGATGTAATCATGGCGAGGGGATACGTTAAGGTATGATTTATACTTACCGACCGGTGTTCATCCACACACGACACATTCCCGTATCAAGGTATGCACGAGAATTCATCTTACCGGTGAGTATACCGATTATCATCTGTTTGATCGTATATGAAAATGTGAGAAACTCACTTATTTTGATTGAAAACAAGCCCTATGTGATAGAATCACTTATTTATGAGGAACTTGATTTTCAGATGCATGAGGGCACAGGAGCAAGTCCGTGAACAGGTCAGTACTTTCGTACAGCAAAGAGACGAACTTGACTCCCGCAAAGAATCTGTGATATATTATCACTTATTTTGCATGGACATGTGATTGTTGATCACTTATTGAGGTCGAATGCAATATGTACACGTATGTATAGTATCATGGAAGATCTAGACTTTGTCTCCGTTATCTTTCGGTAAAAGATACAACCATGATACCCAGATGATAAGCAGCATAAAGACCGAATATCTTAGAACCTCGGCAATCTCTCAAACGAAATTTCGGTACTAAGACCATATGCCAATGTGCGGTTCCCACCTGGTCTTCAGTCGATTAAGGTTTATATCACCCTGGACACTTTAAAATGATTGTGAGCCTACCGATACATCTTATATAGAGCTGCTTATCGTTTTTCATTTTAGGTTTAAAGAGGTTTAGACAGACCACTGATGTACTATCATATTCTCTTTTTCTCGCCAGGAAACTCATTTTTGTTTTTCTATTGTTTTTGTGTTTTTAAATTTTTCGATGTTTTTGGATTTTTCAAATTTGGATTTACTCCCCCTAAAATCAACAAACTAAGATAAAATTTAAAAGACACAAAGATATTTACAAAAACGATTTCCCGATGTCGGTTAACTCATGTTTTACCTCAATGCCATTTACCAAAATTAAATTTTAATCAGAATGATTTATCGAATTTTGGAAAAATGAGTTGGCACGTCGGTAAGCGGTGCGGACCATGACAACATTGGTGAGTTTCATAGTGAAACAATCACGTGTGAGGTGATATTTGAGTTCCACGTGTCTGGCGAAAGAGTGCTATATGAGATGATAATAATTCATAAAGCAGCTTAAAAAATCGATAAGTATAGGAGAGATTAGAAATTTAAAAACCGTATCCTGCAACTGCTTCGTGCATTGCAATGAATCTGAGTACTCTCCCAAACTGGATATCCACCCGGTGTGGATTTCAAGGTCAAATTTGCAGCTACTGAGAAATCTCTTGACAGCAACAAGATCATAAACCTCCGGGTCCGGCTGGTCTTCCACATTGCACCAGCGAAGGTCTTTGTCTTTCTCTTTCAGAAATAGTGTGCGGTTGTTCAATCCACGCCAAGGCATCCGCACACCCGGTTGGTTTGTTCAACAAACACATTTTCTTCAATCACACCGTGAAGAAATGTACACTGCACGTTCATCTTGTCGATTGTGAACTTCAGACGTGCTGCAGGTGCGTACATTTTGATTTGAATCTACCCCTGGGGACCCGATCAAAGCCTTTAACAATCACACTTTGAAATGATTTGCATTTTGTCGAAGTTATCAATTTCTTTCAACAGACAACTCTGTTTCCCCTTTCTTTTTCTCTCCATCAAAGGAAACAATTTCTTCTGTCGCCTATCTTGTGCAAGGACGCTCCACTATCAACAATCTTACGACTATCGAAAGTTCCTCCTGGAACATCCTACACACTCACTCAGAGATTAGTTGGAGAGGGGGACCCAAGCCTTCATAGACTTAGGTTGCCCCTGAGAATCAAGAAATGTAATTTCAATTTCCTGATGATTTTCAAACACAGCACCTCCCCCTGAACTTTCACCCGTTTTAGGTTTCCAAGTTTGTTTTTGTTTACCAGATTGTGTATTAAGTACAGTTTCTGGTTTTAATGGTTGTGACAAACTAGGTTTCCTTTTAACCGTTTTGACTTCAGATTTTAAAGCCTTTTCAACAGCTTTGATGTTATGACGTCGTTGTTTCGTTTCTTGTTCCTTAACAGTTCTTTTATCATGTTTTGGAGAAACAGGACGACGTTGTGAGTGACCTTGTTCAGAAGGGGTTCTTTCAACAAAATTTGGTTTAGGCGAGTTTGTGCAGTCTTTAATGATGTGCCCAAACTTCCCACATTTGAAACACGTTCTCCTTTCAACAAACTTAGGAGAATTTGATCGACTGGCAGATGTCGAACCAGTAGAACCTGAGGTACTTGCTCTTTCATCACACCCGTTTGTGTGTTGGGTGTAATTGTTATCACTATTACGTTTCAAAATCTTGACTTGTTGTACAAAATCGGTGTTTGATTTGTTTTCAAAAGTCTCGATTTTATCCGTACCCTTTGATGCTACAAATTTAACATCCTTTCTTTTCTTCTGATAACGAGCTCCTTTTGTTTCAAATTTTGATTGAGAAATGTTAGGCTTTTGAGCTCTCCTTTTTGGTTGTTTACCCTTAGAGGCAATAGGTTGTTGCTTTGTCGATGATTTCTGTTTTCCAAATTGTTTTCTAATTTCTGATTTTGGAACAGGATCACATTGTGTTACCACAACTCCGGGAATGCTCTTTCCCAAAAATTTATTCGTGTTGTCTTCAAACACTTTATCAATCAAAGATGGATTGACATTTTTAATTGGAAAATCATTGTCCGAATAAATTTTAGCATCATCGACCAAAGTATACAACACATTATTGCTCTTAACAGCAGACACACATTTTTTGTCATCCTTGACATTCTTGACAGGATCTATCACTTGCTTGGCAACAGGTTGCACGACAGGAGTAGGAGGATCACAAAGAATATGATTCTCAATTGGAATTTCTACTCCTTTCGTCTCATCAAGTGATTCATCCTGGTCATTCACATCTGATTCATCATCTGAAGAATCATAGTCCTCAATGGTTGGAGGACTTTGATTTGAAGCACATGATGACTTTTCTTTGTTATCAGATGAGCCCTCCGATGAATTGTCCGTTTTGAAACCTAAACCAGTTGTAACATCCTCATAATCGAGAGGTACAGATGGTTCAAAACGAGGCATATCCTCTTCATCGGGCATTTTGGTATAGTTGTGTCTCAAAGGAGGCGGACACGACTTATACCCAACGCCTTTCACATTTCCTTTCAGTTTTTGAACGTCTATGATGTGATCGAGCACAAATCGGGAGTTAGAATAACTCTCCAACTTTTGCTTGATAGCATCATGCTCGCATTTGGCAATGGCTAACTCCTTTTTGGTTTCCTCAACAATGTTAATGTAATCGTTAATACTAACTTGTTTATGATAAACAACTTTGTTCAATTCGGAAACACTTTTCTTTAGGGTTTCAATTACAGATTTAAAATCCTTTTCGTTTCGAGTTAACGCCATGTTTGCCTCTTTGCACTTAGACAATTCAATAACCAAACTTTGATTGTGACTATGAACCGTTTCGGATGCAAGTTTCAATTCAGCACATTTAAGTTTCATATTAGCACAATCACTACATATGCTAGAAGTTTCAGATTTTACCTGACTCGTAGAGGCTGAGACATTTGCCATAAAGGCAGTTTGACAAGAAAAAGATCCATCTTCAGTGAGAATCTTCTCCATTTCTTCTGATGTAACATCAGCTTTCTTGATCAAGTCAGATTTTTGACTTTTTGTCTCCTTGGCACCATTCGACAAAGAATCATCTTCAGAATCAGTTCTTTCATTCAAATTCGATTCTTCATCCGAACTGCCACTGTATCCCGAACTATCATCTTTTCCTGAAGAACCATCATTGACATTCTTGACAATTTCAACATAAAACGCAGTGATCACTGTTTCCCAATTGTATGGCCGGACCACAATCGACACTTGGATCGAATTGAGGTTGTGTTGTGGAAACTTGAGGTTGAGGTTGGGCTTGAGGTTTGGGTATGGATTGTGAAAGATAAGCACTTTGATCCCACTGTGGTTGGACTTGAGATTTGGGTATGGTACTCGCTAAATATTCGGCCATCGTCATCTGTTTTTGAGCTGGTTGTGGATCCGTACTCCAATCCCAGGGACTCGTACAACTCATGATTGGTGTATGAAATTGAAAACCTGATCAAATACTTGAAAAGAAACTGTTAAATTAGTTTTGCAGAGCCTCTGTTAAAAATTTGACAAGTTTCGACGAAACTCTTTTTGATGAAACCGTGATATTTAAAAGCGCGATTCAAATCAACTCCGCGAATACCCGACCCCACTTTCCTTTATTAAATCTAGCTATGTGCACCAAAAAGAATTTTCCACAAATGTTGTAATATAAATTCTTGTGTAGTCCATAGTCACCACTTATAGAGAATATGATTGGACCAATCCTTTGTCCAATAATCTTCGAAAGTACATGGACCACCAACTAATTTTTCACATGCAAATGATGTCACGTGAATCAATTTTTGAACCTCTTTTATTTCAAGTCAAAAATAATGTCACGTGAATTCTGAGTCATATGTAAGTGGCTGGCAACATTGTTTCTATTGGGCCGAAACTCTTGATCAGTTAATGGGTCGGTGCAATACTTAATTGCTGATGAGATGGGTCAGTTCAATACTTAATTGCTTGACACATGATAAAGTTGCTGAAACAGTTCACGTGATGTACTTAATTGCCTGACACATGATAAAGTTGCTGAAACAGTTCACGTGATCGACGAAACTTGTTATATAGCGACGAAACTGAATGATTGCTGATTGGCGAAATAGATTTCTAATTCGTCGAAGGGACCTTTGGCGAAACAAATGTTTGATTCGTCAAAGTGACCTTTGGCGAAACAACCTTTGATTCGTCGAAGGGACTTTGGCAAAACACTTTTCTGTTTCGTTGACTTCTTGATTCGCCGATAAGTTTGTTTCTTCGAGGTCTGTTACGTCAAAAAGGTTGTCAGAAGGTTGGTAAAAGTTGGTGAAAAGGTTATACCCAAGCTGTCAACCTCACACGAATTTCAACCTTCCTTTTCACCAACTTAGAAGTATGGTGGATAAAGAGGTTGGTCAAACACTTTTCAAATACTCACACCTTATCTTTTAGATTAAAAGTTCACTTTTAATAAAAACACTTGAAGATATTATGAAGATGTGAAGAACACTAAACAACCGGATGAACTGACAGTTTACAAAAACCAATTTTAACTAATAATTTCAACAAAAACCAACTTGTAAGTATGAAAAACACACAAACAAGCAAGGTTTTCACTAAAATTTTAGCAAAATCCCAAGAAAGTCAACAGTTTATGATAACTTTTTCCAGAAAAATATGAAGTTCCAAGAATCAAAATCTTATAAAAACACTACAACTTGTTCAACAACCCGAACTATGTTTGATTTTAAACAAGGATAAGAGCCTACGCTCTGATACCACTTGTAGGTCCCTAAATCGGAGGATCGATTTTCACTACGGAATCCTTGTTTATAACAAACAAAGTTAAGTGTGCGGAATCCACTTAACTTAGCCAACCAAACATAGAACAAGATAAACACAAGGTTAACCAAAGAAACACAATCGTTTGATTAACAAGATGAGAAATGCAAACTGATACAAACACAGTTCTTACAAGCACCAAGGGTAAACTCACATCTCTAGTGAAACTGTGAACATTCTGTGCCTATTTATAGCAGGTGGGCTGTTAGACTTGACGAATCAGGACATGGGCCGACGAAACACAAGTAAGCCCATGAAACAAGCCCAACAGTCAACGAATCAGGCTGAACCATGACAAAGGTTGACGAAACAAAATCTGTTTCGTCATATGCTTTCAAAGTTCACATATTTCCACATAAGACAAAATAGTGACATCATCATGACATCACTAAGGTGATGTCATGGTGATGTGTCGGCGGGAAAGGCTTGCGGCGCTCCGTGCTTCGCGTGTCGAACTCTGGGGCGCACGACGGAGGAATGTCGTGACATCGGGCTTGAGCCGGACCTAACCGTGTCGAAACCAAGTCGTACCGAGCCGAGTCGAACCGAGCCGAGTCGCGTCCACATAAAGTGTACCAACAGCTCCAATATCACAATCGCATATTCCTTAGGAAACTCTGAGTCTAGACTTAACCTAAGACTACTCCTATCTATATAGTTATTGATTTTGAAATATTTGACAAGAAAATGCCACCAAGGAGACGAGGACAAGGCAAGGGACCCATGATAGGAAGAGGACCACCACGACCTCAACTGTCATTCCCACCAAACTAGCGGTTCGTTCTATGCTTTGAATTACTTGAATTCTCCTCATCCCAATCAATACCAACAAGATGAGGATTCTGACCCTAAGATGCCTAACTCGGGAACAGAACATCATCCCATAGAGTTATCCGGTCATACCACCTCATACCACGGCTCACCCTATCATGGTCCAGATGAATGGGACATGTATTTTAACCGGTTCACCTTTTATAACACTCCAGAACACAATTCCCTGCATACCTACAACCACTTACTTATGCAACACCTCCTCCTCCGCAGGATGATGCCCCAATGTTACCCCACCAACTGGTGGAACAACAACAAAGAAGACACCGCACTAAGCCTAGGATGTCGGTACGACCAGGAGTACCTCTTAGCACTTTTCCCCCTATATCCCCATCTATTGGTCAACTTGGACGTATGCAAGAATAACCTTAGATGTGTGGACCTTCTTACCCCACCCGGCCGATGATTCAGTACCCCCCCCCCCCCCCCCCCGGGTTTTGAAAACCCTATACCAACGTACCCGACCTCATCTGGGTACGAAAACCCTTTTGCATTAGCCCCAACGGAGTATACATCTCCACCATATGACCCTTTTGTTCAAGCAGACGTACAAAACTCCAACAAAGCTTTGTTGGATATGCTTTTAAGGGTGTGTTTGGTTAGCAAAATTTAATACAGATGGAATCTGAATTTAAGTTTCAAATGTTTTTGTACAATTTTTTGGTATTTTAATTCAATACGTTTGGATTCTGAGTTCCTTCATAATCCAATTTCTTTAAGATATTCTAATTCCATCAACCATATTTTGTTTGTAATCTGTGATTGTGAAATGGCAAACTATAGAATAAAAAACTACTTTAGTTAAAAAATAACTTGAAGGAGGTGTTTAACAAGTCCTATAGCCACAAGTCCTGCATTGCATCCCATCCGAACAAGATTGTAGGTGATGATGTCTTCTCTAAACTTATACCTATTAACTACAATGCTAGAAAGAGATGGAGATGTGTTATAAATACAACAATTTGCAATTAATATCCCGATATCTTCACATCTTACGCCCCATTTTGCTAGAAGCATGTGATGTTCATCTCGACTTCCTTCTAGCAACTTCTAGTGATGGATGATACTTTTCTTCAAAAAAGATCTCTGCTAGATAAGTGGAGTCACCAAGGCCAGATCTTTCTAATGTTTTCTTCATGAAGTCTAGTATTTCTTGTGAGAAGTATCCACTTTGTATTGGTTGCTTCATGGAATGCTACTTTGAGTCCTTCCGAGAGATTGTAGGCTTGTAACATACGAAATCAATTAAATACATTTTGGGTGTTGTTCTTTTTATCCTGACAAAATACAACAAAAGAAGACTATATACAACTAGGAGGGCAATGATCATAACTTTTGAATTGAAGAGATTCTTCAAATCTAGGTTAATAAACATGATTGTGGTATGATATATGTTGTATCCGGATGATTCTCTAACCAAATTCGAACCGATTGCAATAAAATAAAGATGAAGAAGACGACTTGGATTTCCCCACAAATCGTGTAATCACTTTCAGATTAACCTATTTGGTGGTACTAC
Source organism: Helianthus tuberosus (assembly GCA_030545235.1). Classification (NCBI taxonomy): domain Eukaryota; kingdom Viridiplantae; phylum Streptophyta; class Magnoliopsida; order Asterales; family Asteraceae; genus Helianthus; species Helianthus tuberosus. The sequence goes on along the minus strand of CM060432.1, from coordinate 168,480,061 downwards.
CAATGATTAATCGGATAAGATGTGGAGACCACTCAAGAATGAATTTGTTTTTTGTATGAGAAGATTGAATCGCGTACCCTTTCTTTTCTGTATTGTTCGAATAAGAACCGTTTTTTTTTTTTTCTTTTGTGCGTGATACTGTGCGTCACAACCACCCTAAAATTTTCATTAGTTTGTCTTCCTTATTTTTCCAATGAAAACAAAACAGATACGTGGCATATTTGCATCTCACATCCAATATAATAGGCTCATTAATCTAAACCAATTAATATAAGCCCAAATATAAGTGATTATTAATTTAACAAATAGCCCACTTAGGCCCAATCGCAAATTAATTTTATTGATTCAACAAGGCCCAAAACAAACCGATACCCGATCTTGTTAAATTAAATCGAGCATGCACTCCCGCATCTCCTAACTCGTTTAATTTAAACAAGATCGACTTAGTCGACAAGCTAATCCAATACCACTAAAATATGTTGATAACACTAAAATTACCAACAATCCTCCCCCATTTTAGTGATATCCATGATTAACTTAAAACACTTCTCAAACAAACTCAAACTTATGCATAAATGAAATATCGCGACGATTGAATTTCACATTAGTATATTACACATTCCAAATATTCGAATATCAGGGTGTCGCTATGGATTGAACCCTTTCTATTCACAATGAATACATGAAGATAATATACACATAAGTTCACAAATTCATTGTTCTTACTTGACACAATATTTTACTAGCCTGTGTCCAATCCTTCAAAGAGTATATCAAAGCCAAGTCCAAGCTTCTTGAAGCGGCTAAACTTCATACTCTTATAGGTAGTTCTTTTATTCTCGCACCTGCAAATGCAATTTTTCAAAGAACTATTAAGAAGTTATACTTCAACCTCCTTTATCTTGCAGTCTGAACACAACCTTGGGATGATTCTGATCATGTGTTCCAATATCTCTATGACAAGCTTTCCACATTGAATTCTACATCTAACGTTGTATTAGATGGGAATTGGGTATCTTGACATAGGATATTAAAGTGTGGACTTTAAACTCATCCCTGTGACTGATTTATTCACGAGATCTCTACTAACTCCTTAGTTAGACAATCAGTCAAATTATACTTAGATCTTACATATTCAACAAATATCACTCTGTGCATGATGAGCTCATGAATCATGCTATGTATAACACACAACCGTCTAGACTTTTCATTATACACCTGACTATAATCCTTAGCCAGCACTATCACAACTGATAGATATTGGTGATATCTGTTTTGACTGCAAAGGAATCTCAAAGATCAAATTTCTTAGTCATTCAGCTTCTTTACCAGTTGCCGCTAAAGCTACAAATTCATATTCCTTTATATTTGCGATGCAAGTCTGCTTCTTTGAAGTCCAGGAGATAACACCTCCACCAAGTAGAAATACGCATCCACCTATAGAAGAATGATCCTTCAAACTAGTTATCCAACTTGCATCAAAATACCCTTCTAGTATAGAAGGAAACCCTAGATAGCCCAAACCATAGTTTATGGTTTCTTTCATATATACATGAACAATCTGTTCAAATCTTACAAATAATGTCAGTGCTTGGATTACTAGTATATCTACTCAGTTTTCCCACAACATAGGCTATATAAGGTCTTGTGCTAATCATAACATACATTAAACATCCTATTTCCTTTGAATCCTAGGAGGAAAAGTAATTAATTTCAAATGTTATTTGCATAGTAGAGTCCATCTCATCATCATTGCTTCTTTCCAGAATGCTACATGTCGAGATGCCATAACTTCACTATAGGTATTTGGATCTTTATCAATATTAAAATAATATGGATATTGAGTTTGAAACTCACTCCTTGACCCTTCCACTTCACTATAGGCACATGAATATATGATCCATAGTTGTTAGCTATTCTTACTCTACTACTTCTCCTTGGCTCAGGAGATATATCCCTTATGTACCCCAGTCACTTAAAAGTTACTAGAGCTTGGAACCATATCATTAGATCTATGTATAAAGAGAATCTATTCACATCAAAATAAGCATGTCTTAACTCAATCACAGTGTTTATAAACACATACCCATTTGTTTCTAAGACATAAAAATTATAATCATACCCTTAAAGTATGCACTTTATACCTCTTTCACTTATGTTCCTCATCATAGGTTTAGTGAGTCTTATTAAAATTTTACACCTAGACTCTTTAGGTAACTAAAATCCAATGACATTTATGCCAAATTGTTGGTGCACTTATGTCTGTACTTTGTCTGTATTCGGTCACGATGTAAAACGATGTCGTTGTTAGTCTTGTAAGTTTGACCAAGTCAACCATCCTCCTGGTTTGACTTGGCCAAACAGTCAACATTTTGGTTGTAATATGGCTGGGTCGAAGGATGGTCATCGAAGGATAGCTTAGATCCTTCGATGATGAGCTCGAAACATAAACATTCGACAGATGGACCACGAAAGATCACATCTTTCGTGGTACATATGGATCCTTCGAGCTGTTTCTGGTCGACAGATGATCGTTCGACCAGTCTGCCTGATCCTTCGACCAGACCTGCTGTTTTGGGTATAAATACCCGTGTGTTGTGTTCACTTCAAGGTTAGACACAGATTAGAGAGTTAGACAATTTCAGACAAAGTGAGAGCATTCTGCTCAGAGAACACACACACGAAAGATAGAGAGAGTTTATAGAATACATCTGTAAACCTTGTGCTTGTAACCGAACCTTTCATACGCATTAATACAAGTGGTGTTAATCGTTGAATATTGTGTGTTGTGTTTATCATTGTGCTTGTTCTATCCCGGTTTGCATGCTAGCTTGGATTCCGCACTCGCTAGTGTGTTAGACATAACAAGGAATAGGTTAAACCTCAACCTCCGAGGGACCTACAAGTGGTATCAGAGCCGTGGCTCTTTTCCTTGTTAAAAAACCGGGTTTTTACAAGTCTTTGGAGTGTTTGGATAAAGCTCACTGTTTTGGCATCCGTTTTTAACTGTTTTTCTCGATTTTCTTGACGTTAAAACGTGTCTAAACTTACCGGGTGTGTTAAAAGACGGGTTGGGTAACTTGAAAACTTGTTTTTAAGTTGTTTGGTATTTTCCGGCCATAATTCCGGCTTCTCCGGTGACCGGCTTTTCTGGATAAGTTTATTATATTTTATGTTTCAAATCATGGTTTTGGCAGAAAGCATGGTCTGACCATATCTTCCGCAGAAAGTTTCTACCAACCCATCACCTTTTTCACCAACCTGTCATCCTTTGTCAACTGTGTCAGAACCGTTCGAAAGATATCCTTCGAACTCGAAAGACCATCTTTCGATCAGTGGAGGTTCGATAGATCAATCATCATTCGAACCAAGGAATCATTTCGAAAGACCATCTTTCGATAAGTGGAGGTTCGATAGATCATCATCCTTCGAACCAAGGAATCATTTCGAAGCATACATCTTTCGGTCTACAGTTCTTTTTCGAAAGACCAGGATCCTTCGATAGGGGAGTCTTTCGAAAACAATTGTTCGAAACTCAACAGTGATCTTTCGAACACTGTTGATCCTTCGAACAAGCTTTGATCTTTCGATCCTTAGTCTGTTTATGCTTAACAGTTTGTGTTTCTTGTCTTTCGATCGCTTATCCTTCGAACAGATCCTTCGGCTGGTGTAATATTATTTTTCTTGATAAAAAATGAATTCGATGTGGGGTGTTCCGGTAAATGCCGAGATGTATTTTGGTACTCCAGCTCCGGATTCGGGTTCGCAAGCTAATGCTACATCTACCGGTCAATGGGCATTCGTATCAAATCAAGCTCCAAGTGTTCAAAGCATTTTACTAAGCGAAAGTGAAACGGGAAGTTTGAATCGGCCTCCAAAGTTGATGCATTTAAGTGAATATCCGGGATGGTTTGACAGATTTCATACATATGTCCTTGGTCAAAATACAGAACTGTGGTTGCGCTTCATCACAGATTTTGATCAAACGATAGAGGTTGCCGCTTCATCTGCTGCTACGTTTGCTGATCTTACGGAAGATCAGAAGAAGGTCTATGACTTAGAAAAGAAAGCATATGCCATTCTTACTCAGGCGTTAAGCAAAGACATTTATCATCAATTTGTCAGTTTCAAGACAACGAAGAAGTTGTGGGACTCATTGAAGATAAGGGGCATAGGAAATGAAGCAACACGTCAATTAAGAAAAGATCTGCTAAAGAAAGAGTTTGATGGTTTTGTTTGTATGCAGAATGAATCTCTAGGAGATTTGACAAGTCGATTTACTCATCTGCTGACTGAATTGGCAAATACTGGGGTTGTAACAACTTCAGCAGAGATAGTGAAGAAGTTTGCAGATGCACTGCCACCTCAATGGAGTAATTTCTTAGAGATCATGAAGTACAATGGCACTTTGGATACAACAAGCTTCAGTGATTTTGCTCAACTCCTGGAAAACAAGAATCAGGATGAAACTCTCAAGGCAAAAAGAGTTACAGTGCCACAAAATCCTGAAATTTATTTTGGAACTTCTAGCACTTCTACAAAACCTTCTTCACACGCTCCAATTCAAACAGCATTTGTGTCTAGCACGAGCTTGTATGGCACTCCTCCTCCAACAACAGATATGTTTGGAAATCCGCTTAATCCAGCTCCTCAACCAGCACCACAACAGCAACAGCAAATCAGAACAACTGATATGTTCGGGAATCCACTTCCTCCTCAACAGCAAGCGTGTTATGGAAGCACATCATCTGCTGGTCAACAATCAAAGCCAAATACAGTACGGCTCGACACCTCAAGCTTTTCTAAAGTCAGTGTGGAAGTAGCAAAGGAACACATGGAGCTGCTAAACACTGTGGTGAGCGCATACTGTGGATTAGTGGAAGGTCAGATTGGGAACATTAATCTGACACAAGAAGACTATCAGCAGATTGATAAGGATGAGATGGAGTTGATGGACATCAAATGGGCTTTCGCCAGTGCTGTAAGGAGAGCAAAAGATTTCATGGAAAGAACTGGAAGAACCAGCTTGGAAAGCAAGAAAGACACCAAGTATGGGTTCGACAAGCAAGCTGTAAAGTGCTTTAACTGTGGTGAACGGGGTCATTTCAAAAGGGAATGCACAAGACCAGCTCAGCATGGAAACCAGAATCCTTTCAGAAACCAAGGCAACCAGCAGAACCAGAACAGGAACAATGTTCGTACGCTGGTACCTGTCAACAACCAAAGCCAAGCAGGACCATCAAATGCCAACCAGGCACTTGTGGTTCAAGTAGATGAAGGTTGTGACTGGTCACTACAGTTGGGAAATGATGCTCCGGATGGAACAGCGTGTTTTGCTGAGATTGTCAAGGATCTTAATCACACCAGTGGTGGAGAATCTTCCGCCAATGGTGGTGACTCTTCTGAGGATGAAGACTCTTCGGGTTACAGCAGAAGTTCGGATGAAGAATCCTCGAGCTCAGGTGATGATCATGTGGATGAGACATCAAATGCGTTAATCGATGCAGATATTGATGAACTCTTGGAAGAAACTGCAGCAGGAATTCAAAGAAGATCTATTTTGGTGGATCAAGCTGCTTATTCTTTGTCTTCTCTCCATTCAGCCTTTATGGCGAATGTCGACAGTTCATCAAGTCAGGTATGTGTCGATGAACCCACTTCTGTTAGCTGTAATAACTGTGATAGTTTGCGTGTTAAATGTGCTGATTTAGAGGCAAACCTGTCTGAGTTGCAAGGCAAACATGATGCTTTACAAGCTAGTTTGTTTGACTTGCAAGACAAACATGTTTCTGTGAATGATAGGTGGTGTGAATTGCAAAGCAAACACGAGGCTTTGCAAGAGAAATATGATGTGACGTTCATTCACAATCAGAAATTGACCGTTGATCTTTCAAAGTGCACTGAAGCCAATATGTTTTATGAAAACCATGAAAAGGAATTTAAGTCAATGATTGAAACGTTAAAGAAAGATAAAACAGAGCTGACAAAAATGGTTTCCAGAAAACAAACTGATATTAATTTGTATATAACTCGTCTTGAGGTAATGCAAAAGGAAATGGCTTGTGTTAAAACAGAAAGTGAGGCGATCCGACTCAAGTTAGACAGTTATTTGAGCTCTAGCTATGTGTTGGATCACATCATTGATGTTCAGAAAGAGAAACGGGATGTCACATGCATAGGTTACAAGAAATGTCCATCACCTGTGAGACATAATTATGATGCCATGCCGGATGAGGAAGATAGAGTTTTCTTTGAACCATCTGTTCCTTTAGCTGTTGAAGAATTTGCAGGACTCGGATACAAGAAGGAAGTATCGTCAGATTCAGATGCGTCAGCAGATACATTTGTAACTGCTGAACAGAATCAGGATCCTCCAGTTGTGATTGAGGATGCTGATTCCTCTGATGATGAATCTGATGATACTAATTCAGCAAAGTCTGATGCGGTGATAAAAGAAGAGGACATACCTCTTGAGAATCATATTCTATGTGATCCTCCTGCAAAGCCCGCTAAGACTGTTGCAATCGAGTCTGTGTCTGCAAAAGAGTCGGAGAGTGTGGATTTGCTGTACACTCTAGTTGGTGATGATAAAATCTATTCTGACAAAGATTTTCCTATTAAGAATGTTAATCAATCATTAATCAGTAAAGTCTTTGAAAATTCAACAACTAAGTTTTTGGGAAAGACAGGATCACGTGTTACAGTCACACAGTGTCCTCCTATCCCAAAGGCTGAAGTTAGAAAACAATTTGGGAACAAGAAATTACCAACAGTGGAAAAACAGCAAAATCATACCAAACCCAAAGGTAAGGCACCGACTCAAAATCACAGGAAGCCGAATCAGAAGAAAAAGAAGAATGTGAACTTTGTGAAGTCGAAGGGAACGGACAAAATTGAAAAGTTTGCAAATCAATCTAACTTAGATTTTGTCCAGAAAGCAACTGTGATGAAAAGGAATGAATCAAGTTGTTCAAAACCTAGTACTTCGGGATCACAAAGTTCATCATCGGCAAGACGACCACATGATACTTCGGGGTTTGTTGAACGAAGATCATGTTTTGAATGTGGAACAATCGGGCATATTGTTCGAAATTGCCCGTATCTTCATAAACAAAAAGGCATAGTTGATGTTCCCCGTGACCACATTGACCGCAAGCGATCTGTTTCATCAAAACAAGATCCCCGCCTTGTAAAAGAAAGGGAAAAGAAACAGAAACGCCAACAGGTCAAGAAAATTGAAAAAGCAATTAAAACTGATGTGGTTAACAAACCATCTGTTTCTGTCAAACCAGAAAATTCAAAAACTTCTGACAATCATGAAATTAAAATTTTAAAGAATAACACTGGTATAAGAAAACAGACCTGGAAACCAAAAACGGTTAAAGAATCAGGGGGACCATCACAATTTTCAAATCATCAAAGAATAGAAGTTATTGTTGTTGATGAAAATGGAAGACCCAAGACCACAATGGCTTGGGTCCCCATCTCCAACTAATTATGTGAGTTCATGTGCAGGGTGTTCCAGGAGGAACTATCAGTAGTCATTGGATTGTTGATAGTGGGGCATCCAGGCACATGACAGGCGACATGAAGCTTCTCTACGACGTCAAATCTATTAGAGGAGGTTATGTTGCTTTTGCTGGAGATAAGGGCGGATATATTACGGGTGAAGGAATGATTTCCAACGGGGTTGTTAGCTTTGATAAGATCAACTTTGTACAACAACTTGATCACAATCTTCTTAGTGTTTCTCAAATTTGTGATAAGCAGTTCTCAGTACACTTTGATGCTAATGGATGTTATGTGCTGAAACCCGGCTTCAAAATTCCAAAAGAATGGATTCTCTTATCGGCTCCGAGGATAAATGATTTGTATGTCCTTGATATGAGCCAAGCTATCACAACGTCTGCACAAGCAACATGTTTCGTTTCCAAAGCCACAGAAAAAGACACAATCTCTTGGCACAGACGAATGGGTCACATTCACTTACGCAAAATGAATCATTTGGTATCAAATGAATTGGTGAATGGTGTTCCTCTTAAAAACTTTCATCTTCAAGACGTCTGTGTTTCGTGCCAGAAAGGAAAACAAACGAAGAAGCGACACCCTACAAAGAAAGTCAACACAGTGGCTGTTCCTCTTGAGCGTTTGCACATGGATTTGTTCGGTCCTGTCAAGCACAAAAGCATTAGGAATGATCAATATTGCCTCGTGATAACTGATGATTATTCAAGATTTTCTTGGGTGGCGTTCATGGCACATAAGAGCGAAACCTTCGGTATTATCAAAAACTTAATCATTCAGATTGAGAATCTTTATAACTTGAAGGTTAGGCGGATACGCAGCGACAATGGTACTGAATTCAAAAATCATGCCATGGCGGAGTTTTGCACTTCAAAAGGTATTCTTCACGAATTTAGTGCAGCCTATACTCCTCAACAGAATGGCGTCGCTGAACGTAAAAACCGCACATTGATCGAGACTGCTAGGACTATGTTGGTAGAGTCGCAGCTGCCCATTCCATTCTGGACTGAAGCTGTGTCCTCTGCATGCTATACGTTGAACCGAGTCCTTACAGTCAAAAGGCACAACAAGACCTGTTTTGAGCTTATTAACAAACGGAAACCAGATTTGTCATATCTTGAACCGTTTGGAGCTCCTTGCACAATAATCGATCCTAATGGAAAGTTTGGGGCAAGAGCCATTGAAGGATACTTTCTTGGGTATTCTACCCCGAACTTAAGAGTCTGGAATCTAGAGACTAAAAGGGTTGAGGAATGGTCTGAAGTCAGAGTACAAAGGCACACTTTACCAGTTAGAAATCCTGGTCAGCCTTGGATGTTTGAGTACGATGACTTTTTCAATTCGATCAATGTTGAAGAAGTTGAAGAAAATGCTGCGGCAAGGATGTTTTTCGAGAGCGACAATGCAACAGATTCACCGTTGGTTCGTCCCATTATTGTCAATCAAGAACCATCTTCGGTGAACAATAATGCTCTCGACAATGAGGATTTTCATGATGCTTCCGAATTGAACGAATCTTCAGAGGATGATGAATTTCTAGATGCAGATCAAGAAGCTCCAACAGCAGTTCATGGTATTTCAGAGGGTACTCCTCCAGTGGATGTCCCTAGAACAGCTGAAGCTACTGCATCATCCTCTTCGTCAAATCCGGGCCTTGAATTGATTGTTGATCTCAATCTCAACAATCTGGGTACAAATATTCCAGTTCAAGCTAATCCAGAAACGAGGATTCACAATACCCATCCTCAACAAAACATCATCGGAAATGTACAAAGTGGCGTTCAAACAAGAAACATGTTGCGTAACAACAACAATGCAGGCTTGTATGCAGATATTAGAGAATCTGGTCAACAAAATGATTGGTCTTTCGCGTGCTATGTCTCACAGGAAGAGCCAAGAACTTGGAAAGAAGCTTTGAAAGATAACTCATGGGTTGAAGCAATGCAGGAAGAGCTGCAACAATTCCAGAAGCTTGGTGTCTGGAAACTCGTAGAGAAACCTGCTGGTTACAAGAAGATTGGTACCCGTTGGGTGTTTAAATGCAAAAAGGATGACCGTGGAATTGTCATCCGAAACAAAGCAAGGCTAGTCGTTCAAGGTTTTCGTCAGATAGAAGGGATCGACTACAACGAAGTGTATGCACCTGTTGCACGTCTAGAAGCAATTCGGATCTTTCTGGCTTATGCCTCATTCAAAGGTTTCAAGGTATACCAGATGGACGTGAAAAGTGCATTCTTACATGGTGTGGTAGAAGAAGAGGTGTACGTCGAACAGCCTCCAGGTTTTGAAGATCCTATCCATCCCGATCGGGTTTGGTTGCTCAACAAAGCTCTATATGGTCTACATCAAGCACCGCGAGCTTGGTACGCAACCTTATCTAATTATCTGCTGGAGAATGGATTTCGCAGAGGTCTTATCGACTGTACTCTCTTCATCAAAGAACAAGATGGAGATCTTCTACTGGTACAGGTATACGTTGATGATATTATTTTTGGTTCTACTAATGATGTTTTGTGTAGGAATTTCGAGCGCATCATGCAGGATAAATTCGAGATGAGTGCTATGGGGGAAATGACTTTCTTTTTGGGCCTACAAGTACAACAAACCGAGTCTGGGATATTCATCCATCAGACTAAATATGTTGGTGACATCTTGAGCCGGTTCCAGATGTCTGATGCAACGCCCATCGGTACCCCATTGCCGCAAAATCACGGAATTACTCCAGACTTGAAGGGTGAAGCTGTTAGCCCCTCATACTACTGCGCGATGATCGGATCTCTTATGTACCTCACAGCATCAAGACCAGATATAATGTACCCAACGTGCCTGCTTGCCAGATATCAAGTCAACCCGAAGGCCTCACATCTTGCAGCTGTAAAAAGGATTTTTCGTTATTTGAAGGGTTACCCTGACACCGGTCTATGGTACCCTAGGGATAATTACTTTGACTTGATCGCATTCAGTGATTCTGACTTTGGCGGATGCAAAATCGACGGCAAAACCACAACGGCTGGATGTCAGTTTTTGGGAAATCGCCTAGTCACATGGTAGTGCAAGAAGCAGACGTGCGTCGCTACATCAACATGCGAAGCTGAATACATTGCTGCCTCAAGTTGTTGCTCCCAAGTCCTATGGATACAACAACAAATGCGTGATTACGGTTTTGAATTCCTAACTACTCCTATTTATGTTGATAATTCTGCTGCATTACAGATCACTAGAAATCCTGTGCAGCATTCAAAGACTAAGCACATCGAAATTAAGTATCACTTCATACGTGATTGCTTTGAGAAAAGGCTAATCGATGTTGCTTATGTCCACACCGATGACCCACGTGCCGACCTTTTTACCAAAGCATTTGACAAATCAAGATTTGACTATTTATTATTGGTAAACGGCATTAAGGTCAAACAAGAGTAATCCACATCGGAAAATCATTTTTGTAAATACCTTTGTGTTTTAAATTTTATCTTAGTTTATTGATTTTAGGGGGAGTAAATCCAATATTTGAAAATCCAAAAACATCGAAAAATTTCAAAAACACAAAAACAATAGAAAAACAAAAATGAGTTTCCTGGCGAGAAAAAGAGAAAATGATAGTACATCAGTGGTCTGTCCAAACCTCTTTAAACCTTAAATGAAAAACGATAAGCAGCTCTATATAAGATGTATCGGTAGGCTCACAATCATTTTAAAGTGTGCAGGGTGATATAAACTTAAAATCGACTGAAGACCAGGTGGGAACCATTCATTGGCATATGGTCTTAGTACCGAAATTTCGTTTGAGAGATTGCCGAGGTTCTGAGATATTCGGTCTTTATGCTGCTTATCATCTGGGTATCATGGTTGTATCTTTTTCCGAAAAAATAACGGGGACGCAAGTCTAGATCTTCCATGATACCATACATACGTGTACATATTGCATTCGACCTCAATAAGTGATCAACAATCACATGTCCCTCAAAATAAGTGATAATATATCACAAATTCTTTCCGGGAGTCAAGTTCGTCTCTCTGCTGTACGGAAGTACTGACCTGTTCACGGACTTGCTCCTGTGCCCTCATGCATCGAAAATCAAGTTCCTCATCAATAAGTGATTCTATCACATAGGGCTTGTTTTCAAATCAAAATAAGTGAGAATCTCACATCATATACGGTCAAACAGATGATAATCGGTATACTCACCGGTAAGATGAACCCTCGTGCATACCTTGATACGGGAATGTGTCGTGATGTGGATGAACACCGGTCGGCAAGTATAAATCATACCTTAACGTATCCCCTCGCCATGATTACATCTGATAAGTTGAGCTTATGTGGACAACAATACCGATAATTGTTATAGGATGCTTATCTTAATGTTAACTAATTGAACAACAAGAGCGTTTTGGCATGACCGTACACTGATATGATTCTCTTACCCTCGAAACTCACAAAAAGAATGTCTGTAAATATTTATTTAATGCTTTCAGTTTCTGCATATTTGTATATATTTATTTACTGCTTTCAGTCTTTACTTTTGAAAAATTCAAAATACCAAAAAGATTTTATTTCTATTTTATTTTCGATCGTACGATGTTGGAGCTCGAGTCTTCGTTACCTGAAACCTGAACGAAAACCGAAACGACTGAATCTTCATAAGCGGTCGAAATTTGCAAGTATTGAAAGTTAAAATTTGAAATTGATAAAATTTGTTAAAACTTTCAAATTGTCGGACGGTGTTTGTTTAAAACAATGGTCACACATGTGTCGTTTGTTTATGTTTACTATATTCCAAGCAGTTGTTCTCATTACGCGTTTAGATTTCTTGCATGTGCAGATTCTAAAGGCAAGGAGAACATGGTCGATGACAAGCTTCGGAATGAAGACACGACGTGAAGGCACTCAAATGATGAAAATGATCGAGTTGCCGCTGACCATTATCAACACCACAAGGATCTCACTTCATAAAGATCAAGACTTTCACGAGCATAACTCAAGGGGGAGCTTATGTTAAGGGGGAGTTTGTCAACACACTTCCTACATGAAACGGGGAGTTTGTTGGTACACTTTCTGCTTTCAAGACGTGAAGACTTTGAAGATCCTCCGACATTGAAGACTTGAATAGAAGTCAAAGACTTGAAGACACGAGAACTTACAAGAATGAAGATCGAGACAAAGCTACAGCCAGACAAAGCTACAGCCAAGGGGGAGTTTGTTGGTGCACTTATGTCTGTACTTTGTCTGTATTCGGTCACGATGTAAAACGATGTCGTTGTTAGTCTTGTAAGTTTGACCAAGTCAACCATCCTCCTGGTTTGACTTGGCCAAACAGTCAACATTTTGGTTGTAATATGGCTGGGTCGAAGGATGGTCATCGAAGGATAGCTTAGATCCTTCGATGATGAGCTCGAAACATAAACATTCGACAGATGGACCACGAAAGATCACATCTTTCGTGGTACATATGGATCCTTCGAGCTGTTTCTGGTCGACAGATGATCGTTCGACCAGTCTGCCTGATCCTTCGACCAGACCTGCTGTTTTGGGTATAAATACCCGTGTGTTGTGTTCACTTCAAGGTTAGACACAGATTAGAGAGTTAGACAATTTCAGACAAAGTGAGAGCATTCTGCTCAGAGAACACACACACGAAAGATAGAGAGAGTTTATAGAATACATCTGTAAACCTTGTGCTTGTAACCGAACCTTTCATACGCATTAATACAAGTGGTGTTAATCGTTGAATATTGTGTGTTGTGTTTATCATTGTGCTTGTTCTATCCCGGTTTGCATGCTAGCTTGGATTCCGCACTCGCTAGTGTGTTAGACATAACAAGGAATAGGTTAAACCTCAACCTCCGAGGGACCTACACAAATTTCACAAGGGGTAATCTATTCCTTTTATTTGGAATCCTATTTAGCAAATAGCAGGTTGTTCACATAACCTCACCCCAAAACCCTTCATTTACACCTGAATAGGGTAACATGGAGTTAACCATTCTTTAAGAGCCTTATTCTTGCACTTAGATACACCATTTTGCTATGGTGTATAAGGAACAATGGTTTGATAAAGAATACCCACTGCTTGGAAATAATTTAGCACATAGTGCTCACCTCCCCTATCAGTGCGAACGTAAACCATTCATTTGAATTCCACCTTAGTCTAAAACATTTTGAATTTTGTCTAGGACTCTATATTTCGCATGCATTAAGTAGACATAGCAAAATATAGATGTACTACATTTTTTTTAATTAACGATGAAGGATAGAGTTAAGACACACAAATCATTGTGTACAAGTTCCAGTATATCTACCAAGGCAAGAATCGAACAATCATTTGACATATTATGCAATTTCCTATAATTTACATAATCTAAACAAGCATGCCAAATCATAGGATCATGACTTCACATTTAATAAACACATTTTACTACGCTAATGTCCAAGTATCAAGAAATTCGCAATTCCAAGTTTCACAAAATCTCGATCCAAAGTGTTGTCCACTTTAAGAAAATAAAAGGAAAATCAATTTGATCAAGCTTAACGAGAAACAACTTAATAAAAGACCACCGTCAAAGTGTCATCCCCATTATCCTTTATCAAGATCACAAAGTCAAGAAAACGATTTCTCTCGAAATTGACGGTAACGAGAGTAAAACAAAGTTTTAAAATACATTTTCAAAACTACGAGGATCCATTAAAGAACTCACATGAAACGTGGCAAAAGGCAAAAGGGTAAATGTATTCAAACTTAGCCCACAAATATATTACATGTCCAATATATAATATGCGGCATATATATATATCTAACGAATGTGAACTGGACTAAACACATTGTTAAACTCACATGCTAAGACCATATATTATGCGAACTGTACCCATGTTACACATTTACTAAATTATTATTAACATTCCATGTTTTCTAACTTTACAAAGCACATTCTAAAAGCTCACATGCCAAGACCATATATTGGTGACCACTATTACAGATTCCACATATACTTTTCCAACCACATTGCCTTTGCCATTAAAATATTGGATACCAAGTTTCATGGATCAATAAATCCACAATGAAACCAATTACATGGATATTTAATATCCACACATCTGATACTCATAGGTAGGCATCTAGTAAAACACATCAGACATTTTCAAAACCAAAAAAAAAAAAAAAAAAGAACGTTTTTAGATTCACAAGTTATACCTTATGATATCTAATATCCAAATTATAAAAAGTAACTATTTCTTAATAGTATCAGAGTTAAACAAATTTCTCACAACCCTAGTATCAATTCAATCCTAATTTATATAATCTTAAAGATGAATGTCGGTGCCTAGACCAAATGACTATATATGTCCTCACCCAACCAACCAAATTACAAAACTGCCATGGTTCCTTCTCTTTCTTTATCTCCTGTCTCTGTGTTTCTCTCTCTCTGTGTTTCTTTGGGATGAACGACTCCTCAAAACCACCACAACCACCACTGCCACCACTCTCTCCGCCGTCTCCCTCCCTCTCCTACCTTTCTAGGTCGGTGCAAACAGTGTTATTGTCAAAGAAGTAAACATCTTTCTCACTCAGATTTCTTTCTCACCCTAACCCTAAAACAAGTAAACATCTTATGTACATAGAAGCGACTACACTGCTCCAGCCCTTCACCGCCTCACCCCCACCACAGTCACCATCACCGCCAATACCATTACGGATTCTTTATATTTTTGGATGTAACTCGGGTTCCACGTCAACAAGAGTGGATGATCTGGTTTGTGATGGAGAACGATGACTATCGGCGACGATTTAACAACCATGGTCAATCAAATGTTTTGTTCGATCGACCACTAACACGAACAACAAACTTGAAACCAGATTCGAATAGAACCGAACAACGCAAAAGTTTCATCTTTCATCTAAGTTGAATACCGCAATCATGAACCAAGAACACCATATAAATCAATCTTGTTTCGACTGCAAATCCACAGGAACCCGACCCGATTGACGATTCCCATATACCACAAGAACAACGAGCCTGTCATCCTTGTTTTCACGATTACAAAATCAGAAAAGCAAAACCGTTGGGATTCTCTATTTTCCCGTCCCTATTCCACGAACACAAACCCAACTTCCGTTCGATTTGAAATCGACACCAGCCACAATTTCCGTATGTTGTGACCCTTTTTTTTTCTTCATTGGAACAACAGAAATTTTGACCTCCTTTTTGTGTGCCTTTGATGAACAAGAAGCACCCCAAAACCAAACAAGTTTCGATTTTAATCTGCCTTTGTATGCAACAAACAACCTTTCGGCTTTCTTTTCTGGCTTCGATGGAACAACCACAACACCGACGATCTCGACTAATCTTCCCAACAACGGAACAAATTTATGGCTTCAGTTCCGTAACAAAACAGGAAACCATGTTGCCTTCTGTCTTCTTTGACTTGCAGCGCACACCATCAATGACTAACGGTGATTGCGCTTCCTGTGATCGATTAAATTGAAAATAAAAAATAGCGAATTGAATCTGGAGTGAAACCTTTCCGATTCAGTTGCCGCCTATGCCTTCTTATCAATCGATGATTGATATTATTCAAGTCGTCTCTGTTTGCAAGAGATGAACAGGCGTACACTTTCTTGTTAGAGAATTGCAAGAAACGAACCACTTCCGATACAAATTTTCAAAGATCACAAATTCTTAAATCAAACAAGTCAATTCGAAAATTAGATCATAATAGAATCAACCAACATAAATAGGTTAATCTTTGTTGTATCCGGATGATTCTCTGACCAAATTCGAACCGATTGCAATAAAATAAAGATGAAGAAGACGACTTGGATTTCCCCACAAATCGTGTAATCACTTTCAGATTAACCTATTTGGTGGTACTACCAATGATTAATCGGATAAGATGTGGAGACCACTCAAGAACGAATTTGATTTTTGTATGAGAAGATTGAATAGCGTACCCTAAAATTTTCATTAGTTTGTCTTCCTTATTTTTCCAATGAAAACAAAACAGATACGTGCCATATTTGCATCTCACATCCAATATAATAGGCTCATTAATCTAAACCAATTAATATAAGCCCAAATATAAGTGATTATTAATTTAACAAATAGCCCACTTAGGCCCAATCGCAAATTAATTTTATTGATTCAACAAGGCCCAAAACAAACCGATACCCGATCTTGTTAAATTAAATCGAGCATGCACTCCCGCATCTCCTAACTCGTTTAATTTAAACAAGATCGACTTAGTCGACAAGCTAATCCAATACCACTAAAATATGTTGATAACACTAAAATTACCAACAATATATTTTTAAGAAGCCTTCCTGTTTAATGGTCCTGAAGCTTCTATACAGGGATTTAACACCCCATACATGATTGTGAGGGGTGTTAAATATAGGTAAATATTTCTAAATAGGAGTTAAACTAGGATTTTGACCCGCCGCGCGTTGCGGCGGCATCAAATGTTATAGTAACTCGAAATTATATGCTATATTTGACACGACTCATTTTCAAAAAAAATTACGTCGCCATCGAATGAAAATGTATTATATTTGTTGATCTGACTCGCTTTCGAACATGTATACACCAAACCATGAAATCACCATACTGAAATTTAAAGGGATAATTCAAGACATCCTGGCAAAGATTCAAATATACAAACTAAACACACTGGTAAAAGACAATCACATGATATGTTCCCATTTGGATTTCACCTTGATAGATCTCAAAGCGTTGACGACAGGAATGGATGGGAAACAACTACTAATATGGCCGGCCATCTATCAGTTATGACTTGCTAGTAGTTTGCTCAATTCCGTTCACAATCTAATAAAAGATTTCAAACAAAGTCCTGCAACTATTTATGGCCACATACCCTATAGCGACCTTGGACCTATACGCTACGCTATTCGTTATAGCGACCGCTATTGACAACTATGGTTAAAACCTACAACTTTTGGAGTGCGAGATTATTCATCCGTACTTAAAAAATGACATGTTTCAAGTTTCAGCTCGTACTGATGGGTTTAAATCAGAAAGAGAACTTACAGTCCAGTTGATCTGATCCAGCTTCAGAACCTTACACAGCGTAAAGCCGTATAACTTGGTCAATCTTGGTTCGATAAACAGGGCAACCCCAATTTTTGCTTTTGATTTCATTCAAACATGTCATGCATCCAGCCATGTGACCACGTGGGATGCACGCCACTCGACCGGTGCATCCAGACATATAACACATGATGAGGAATCATTATTATTGTTATTATTATTATTTTCCTTCTTGGAAAGATCGATATCGGTGGAATCAATTGACGGGTAGTGAATCGGACCATCATCCACTATGTCTGGCAATGGTGGTGCTGACGGCGCATCGATGTTCACAGGTGCGGTTGGGACAATTTGAGAATGCGTGTTGGTATCTGAGTGGGGATGATAACTGATTGGAGCGCTGCTTGTTCCAACATCCTCGATCCCATTGCGTTTTTTTATTATTGTCGATGTTATGGGTGGTGGGGTTGGTCGAACCAGAAGGGGTACTTGAGCTAGAACCGTGGTAGGTGTTGGGAGCCGTGGGTCCCACTTCTGAACTGGATTGTAGGGAGGCGGTAATAGCTGTAGGTCCGGCTAGGGGAGGATCTAGTCGCCTAATCCTTGTTTACAAACCAACCCGGTTGTGCGGAATCCAACCAAGATAGCAAACCGAGATAGAACACGCAAATGATCAACACACAAGACTCAACGATTAACACCACTTGTATTAAACGTATGAAAGGTCCATTTACAAGCACAAGGTTTACAAATCAGTCCTGTAAACTCTCTCAGTGTGTGTGTGTTCTCTGTGTTCCTTATCTGTCTCACTTATCTAAATGAACATAACACACGGGTATTTATACCCAACACAGCAGGTCTGGTCGAAGGATCAGACAGACTGATCGAAAGATCATCTGTCGACCAGAAATAGCTCGAATGATCCACATGTACCACGAAGGATGATATCCTTCGTGGTCCATCTGTCGAATGTTTATGTTTCGAGCTCATCATCGAAGGATCTAAGTTATCCTTCGATGACCATCCTTCGACCCAGCCATATTACAACCATTTTCTAACTGTTTTGCCAAGTCAAACCGGAGGATGGTTGACTTGGTCAAACTTACAGGACTACAAAGACATCGTTATGTATCAAGACGAAATACAGACAAAGTACAGACACAAGTGCACCAACAAACTCCCCCTTGGCTGTAGCTTTGTCTCGTAGCTTTGTCTCGATCTTAATTCTTGATCTTCGAGACTTCAAGTCTTTGACGTCCTATCAAGTCTTCAATGTCGGAGGATCTTTAAAGTCTTCACGTCTTGAAAGCAGAAAGTGTACCAACAAACTCCCCGTTTCATGTAGGAAGTGTGTTGACAAACTCCCCCTTAACATAAGCTCTCCCTTGAGTTATGCTCGTGAAATACTTGTTCTTTATGAATTGAGATCCTTGTGGTGTTGATGATGGTCAACGGCAGCTCGATCATTTTCGTCATTTGAGTGCCTTCACGTCGTGTCTTCATTCCGAAGCTTGTCATCGACCATGTTCTCCTTGCCTTTAGAATCTGCACATGCAAGAAATCTAAACGCGTAATGAGAACAACTGCTTGGAATATAATTAGTATAAACAAATGACACACGTATGACCATATTTAATCAAACACCGTCCGACAGTTTGAAAGTTTAATAAATTTGTCAATTTTAGTCTTTAACTTTCAAAACTTGCAAATTTCGACCGTTTATGAAGATTTAGTCGTTTTGGTTTTCAATCAGGTTTCAGGTAACGAAGACTTGAGCTCCAACATCGTACGATCGAAAATAAAATAGAAATAAAATCTTTTTGGTATTTTGAATTTTTCAAATGTAAGGACAGAAAGCAGTAAATAAATATATACAAAGATGCGAAAAATGAAAGCATTAAATAAATATTTACAGGCATTCTTTTTGCGAGTTTCGAGGGTAAGAGAATCATATCAGTGTACGGTCATGCCAACACGCTCTTGTTGTTCAATTAGTTAACATTAAGATAAACATCCTATAACAATTATCGGTATTGTAGTCCACTTAAGCTCAACTTATCAGATGTAATCATGGCGAGGGGATACGTTAAGGTATGATTTATACTTACCGACCAGTGATCATCCACATCACGACACATTCCCGTATCAAGGTATGCACGAGGGTTCATCTTACCGGTGAGTATACCGATTATCATCTGTTTGACCGTATATGATGTGAGATTCTCACTTATTTTGATTGAAAACAAGCCCTATGTGATAAAATCACTTATTGATGAGGAACTTGATTTTCGATGCATGAGGGCACAAGAGCAAGTCCGTGAACAGGTCAGTACTTTCGTACAGCAGAGAGACGAACTTGACTCCCGGATAAATGTGATATTTTATCACTTATTTTGAGGGGACATGTGATTGTTGATCACTTATTGAGGTCGAATGCAGTATGTATACGTATGTATAGTATCATGGAAGATCTAGACTTGCGTCCCCGTTATTTTTCGGTAAAAGATACAACCATGATACCCAGATGATAAGCAGCATAAAGACCGAATATTTCAGAACCTCGGCAATCTCTCAAACGAAATTTCGGTACTAAGACCATATGCCAATGAATGGTTCCCACCTGGTCTTCAGTCGATTTAAGTTTATATCACCCTGCACTCTTTAAAATGATTGTGAGCCTACCGATACATCTTATATAGAGCTGCTTATCGTTTTTCATTTAAGGTTTAAAGAGGTTTGGACAGACCACTGATGTACTATCATTTTCTCTTTTGCTCGCCAGGAAACTCATTTTTGCTTTTCTATTGTTTTTGTGTTTTTGAAATTTTTCGATGTTTTTGGATTTTCAAATTTTGGATTTACTCCCCCTAAAATCAATAAACTAAGACAAATTTAAAACACAAAGGTATTTACAAAAATGATTTTCCGATGTGGATTACTCTTGCTTGACCTTAATGCCGTTTACCAATAATAAAAAGTCAAATCTTGATTTGTCAAATGCTTTGGTAAAAAGGTCGGCACGTTGGTCATCGGTGTGGACGTAAGCAACATCGATTAGCCTTTTCTCAAAGCAATCACGTATGAAGTGATACTTAATTTCGATGTGCTTAGTCTTTGAATGCTGCACAGGATTTCTAGTGATCTGTAATGCAGCAGAATTATCAACGTAAATAGGAGTAGTTAGGAATTCAAAACCGTAGTCGCGCATTTGTTGTTGGATCCATAGGACTTGAGAGCAACAACTTGATGCAGCAATGTATTCAGCTTCGCATGTTGATGTAGCGACACACGTCTGCTTCTTGCACTGCCATGTGACTAGGCGATTTCCCAAAAACTGACATCCAGCCGTTGTGGATTTGCCGTCGATTTTGCATCCGCCAAAATCAGAATCACTGAATGCGATCAAGTCAAAGTTATTATCCCTAGGGTACCATAGACCGGTGTCAGGGTAACCCTTCAAATAACGAAAAATCCTTTTTACAGCTGCAAGATGTGAGGCCTTCGGGTTGACTTGATATCTGGCAAGTAGGCACGTTGGGTACATTATATCTGGTCTTGATGCTGTGAGGTACATAAGAGATCCGATCATCGCGCGGTAGTATGAGGGGCTAACAGCTTCACCCTTCAAGTCTGGAGTAATTCCGTGATTTTGCGGCAATGGGGTACCGATGGGCGTTGCATCTGACATCTGGAACCGGCTCAAGATGTCACCAACATATTTAGTCTGATGGATGAATATCCCATACTCGGTTTGTTGTACTTGTAGGCCCAAAAAGAAAGTCATTTCCCCCATAGCACTCATCTCGAATTTATCCTGCATGATGCGCTCGAAATTCCTACACAAAACATCATTAGTAGAACCAAATATAATATCATCAACGTATACCTGTACCAGTAGAAGATCTCCATCTTGTTCTTTGATGAAAAGAGTACAATCGATAAGACCTCTGCGAAATCCATTCTCCAGCAGATAATTAGATAAGGTTGCGTACCAAGCTCGCGGTGCTTGATGAAGACCATAGAGAGCTTTGTTGAGCAACCAAACCCGATCGGGATGGATAGGATCTTCAAAACCTGGAGGCTGTTCGACGTACACCTCTTCTTCTACCACACCATGTAAGAATGCACTTTTCACGTCCATCTGGTATACCTTGAAACCTTTGAATGAGGCATAAGCCAGAAAAATCCGAATTGCTTCTAGACGTGCAACTGGTGCATACACTTCGTTGTAGTCGATCCCTTCTATCTGACGAAAACCTTGAACGACTAGCCTTGCTTTGTTTCGAATAACGACTCCACGGTCATCCTTTTTGCATTTAAACACCCAACGGGTACCAATCTTCTTGTAACCAGCAGGTTTCTCTACGAGTTTCCAGACACCTAGCTTCTGGAATTGTTGCAGTTCTTCCTGCATTGCTTCAACCCATGAGTTATCTTTCAAAGCTTCTTTCCAAGTTCTTGGCTCTTCCTGTGAGACATAACACGCGAAAGACCAATCGTTTTGTTGACCAGATTCTCGGATATCTGTATACAAGCCTGCATTGTTGTTGTTTCGCAACATGTTTCTTGTTTGAACGCCACTTTGTACATTTCCGATGATGTTTTGATGAGGATGGGTATTGTGAATCCTTGTTTCTGGATTATCTGGTACAGGAACATTAATACCCAGGTTGTTGAGATTGAGATCAACAACCAATTCAATACCCGGAATTGGCGAAGAGGATGATGCAGTAGCTTCAGCTGTCCTAGGAACAACCACTGGAGGAGTACCCTCTGAAGTACCATGAACTGCTGTTGTTGGAGCTTCTTGATCTGCATCTAGAAATTCATCATCCTCTGAAGATTCGTTCAATTCGGAAGCATCGTGAAAATCCTCATTGTCGAGAGCATTGTTGTTCACTGAAGATGGTTCTTGATTGACAATAATGGGACGAACCAACGGTGAATCTGTTGCATTGTCACTCTCGAAAAACATCCTTGCCGCAGCATTTTCTTCAACGGCTTCAACATTGATCGAATTGAAAAAGTCATCGTACTCAAACATCCTAGGCTGACCAGGATTTCTGACTGGTAAAGTGTGCCTTTGTACTCTGACTTCAGACCATTCCTTGACCCTTTTAGTCTCTAGATTCCAGACTCTTAAGTTCGGGGTGGAATACCCAAGAAAGTATCCCTCAATTGCTCTTGCCCCAAACTTTCCATTAGGATCGATTATCGTGCAAGGAGCTCCAAACGGTTCAAGATATGACAAATCTGGTTTCCGTTTGTTGATAAGCTCAAAACAGGTCTTGTTGTGCCTTTTGACTGTAAGGACTCGATTCAACGTATAACATGCAGAGGACACAGCTTCAGTCCAGAATGGAATGGGCAGCTGCGACTCTACCAACATAGTCCTAGCAGTCTCGATCAATGTGCGGTTCTTACGTTCAGCGACGCCATTTTGTTGAGGAGTGTAAGCTGCACTAAATTCGTGAAGAATACCTTTTGAAGTGCAAAACTCCCCCATGGCATGATTTTTAAATTCAGTACCATTGTCGCTACGTATCCGCCTAACCTTCAAGTTATAGAGGTTCTCAATCTGAATGATCAAATTTTTGATAATACCGAAGGTTTCACTCTTATGTGCCATGAACGCCACCCAAGAAAATCTTGAATAATCATCAGTTATCACGAGGCAATATTGATCATTCCTAATGCTTTTGTGCTTGACAGGACCAAACAAATCCATGTGCAAACGTTCAAGAGGAACAGCCACCGTGTTGACTTTCTTTGTAGGGTGTCGCTTCTTCGTTTGTTTTCCTTTCTGGCACGAGACACAGACGTCTTGAAGATGGAAATTTTTAAGAGGAACACCATTCACCAATTCATTTGCCACCAAATGATTCATTTTGCGTAAGTGAATGTGACCCATTCGTCTGTGCCAAGAGATTGTGTCTTTTTCTGTGGCTTTGGAAACGAAACAAGTTGCTTGTGCAGACGTTGTGATAGCTTGGCTCATATCAAGGACATACAAATCATTTATCCTTGGAGCCGACAAGAGAATCCATTCTTTTGGAATTTTGAAGCCGGGTTTCAGCACATAACATCCATTAGCATCAAAGTGTACTAAGAACTGCTTATCACAAATTTGAGAAACACTAAGAAGATTGTGATCAAGTTGTTGTACAAAGTTTATCTTATCAAAGCTAACAACCCCGTTGGAAATCATTCCTTCACCCGTAATATATCCGCCTTTATCTCCAGCAAAAGCAACATAACCTCCTCTAATAGATTTGACGTCGTAGAGAAGCCTCATGTCGCCTGTCATGTGCCTGGATGCCCCACTATCAACAATCCAATGACTACTGATAGTTCCTCCTGGAACACCCTGCACATGAACTCACATAATTAGTTGGAGATGGGGACCCAAGCCATTGTGGTCTTGGGTCTTCCATTTTCATCAATAACAATAACCTCTACTCTTTGATGATTCGAAAATTGTGATGGTCCCCCTGAATTTGTGGTTATTTTAGGTTTCCATGTCTGTTGAAATTTACCAGTTTGATTGTTTGAAAGTTTAACTTCGTGATTGTTTGAAGTTTTTGAAAATTTTGAACTTTCTGGTTTAACTGGAACCGTTTGTTTTTGAACCACTTCATTCTTAAGTGCCTTTTCAACCACCTTGACTTGTTGGCGTTTCTGTTTCTTTTCCCTTTCTCTTACAAGTCGGGGATCTTGTTTTACAGAAACAGATCGCTTTTGGTGATTGTGTTCATGGGGATCATCATCAATTGCTTTCAACTTATGAAGATACGGGCAATTTCGAATGATATGCCCAATTGTACCACATTCAAAACATGATCTTCGTTCAACAAACCCCGAAGTATCATGTGATCGTCTTACCGATGATGATGAACTTTGTGATCCCGAGGTACTAGGTTTTGAACTACTTGGTTCATTCCTTTTCATCACAGTTGCTTTCTTGACAAAATCTAAGTTAGATTGATTTTCAAATGTTGCAATTTTGTCCGTTCCCTTAGATTTCACAAAGTTCACATTCTTCTTCTTCTTCTGATTCGGCTTCTTTTGACCTCGAGCCGGTGTTTTACCTTTTGGTTTGGCATGATTTTGCTGTTTTTGCACTGTTGGTAATTTCTGATTGCCAAACTGTTTTCTAACTTCATCCTTAGGGATAGGAGGGCACTGTGTTACTGTAACACGTGATCCTGTCTTTCCCAAAAACTTAGTTGTTGAATTTTCAAAGACTTTACTGATTAATGATTGATTAACATTCTTAATAGGAAAATCTTTGTCAGAATAGATTTTATCATCACCAACTAGAGTGTACAGCAAATCCACACTCTCCGACTCTTGTGCAGACGAGGACTCGATTGCAACAGTCTTAGCGGGTTTTGCAGGAGGATCACACAGAATATGATTCTCAAGAGGTATGTCCCCTTCGTTTATCACCGCATCAGACTTTGCTGAATCGGTATCATCAGACTCATCATCAGAAGAATCAGCATCCTCAATCACAACTAGAGGATCCTGATTCTGTTCAGCAGTTACAAATGTATCCGCTGACACATCTGAATCGGATGATACTTCTTTCTTGTATCCGAGCCCTGTTGCAAATTCCTCAACGTCCAAAGGAACAGATGGTTCAAAATGAGTTCTATACTCCTCATCAGGTAGTGCATCAAAATTGTTTCTTACGGGTGGTGGACATTTTTTGTACCCTATGCATGTGACATCCCGTTTCTCTTTCTGAACATCAATGATGTGATCCAACACATAGCTAGAACTCAAATAACTGTCTAACTTGAGTCGGATCGCCTCACTTTCTGTTTTAACACAAGCCATTTCCTTTTGCATTACCTCAAGACGAGTTATATAAAGGTTAATGTCAGTTTGTTTTCTGGAAACCATTTTTGTCAGCTCTGTTTTATCTTTCTTTAAGGTTTCAATCATTGACTTAAATTCCTTTTCATGGTTTTCATAAAACATGTTGGCTTCAGTGCACTTTGAAATATCAACGGTCAATTTCTGATTGTGAATGAATGTCACATCATATTTCTCTTGCAAAGCCTCGTGTTTGCTTTGCAATTCACACCACCTATCATTCATAGAAACATGTTTGTCTTGCAAGTCAAACAAACTAGCTTGTAAAGCATCATGTTTGCCTTGCAACTCAGACATGTTTGCCTCTAAATCAGCACATTTAACACGCAAACTATCACAGTTATCACAGCTAACAGAAGTGGGTTCATCGACACATACCTGACTTGATGAACTGTCGACATTCGCCATAAAGGCTGAATGGAGAGAAGACAAAGAATAAGCAGCTTGATCCACCAAAATAGATCTTCTTTGAATTCCTGCTGCAGTTTCTTCCAAGAGTTCATCAACATCTGCATCGATTAACGCATTTGATGTCTCATCCACATGATCATCACCTGAGCTCGAGGATTCTTCATCCGAACTTCTGCTGTAACCAGAAGAGTCTTCATCCTCAGAAGAGTCACCACCATTGGCGGAAGATTCTCCACCACATGTGTGATTAAGATCCTTGACAATCTCAGCAAAACACGCCGTTCCATCCGGAGCATCATTTCCCAACTGTAGTGACCAGTCACAACCTTCATCTACTTGAACCACAAGTGCCTGGTTGGCATTTGATGGTCCTGCTTGGCTTTGGTTGTTGACAAGTACCAGCGTACGAACATTGTTCCTGTTCTGGTTCTGCTGGTTGCCTTGGTTTCTGAAAGGATTCTGGTTTCCATGCTGAGCTGGTCTTGTGCATTCCCTTTTGAAATGACCCCGTTCACCACAGTTAAAGCACTTTACAGCTTGCTTGTCGAACCCATACTTGGTGTCTTTCTTGCTTTCCAAGCTGGTTCTTCCAGTTCTTTCCATGAAATCTTTTGCTCTCCTTACAGCACTGGCGAAAGCCCATTTGATGTCCATCAAATCCATCTCATCCTTATCAATCTGCTGATAGTCTTCTTGTGTCAGATTAATGTTCCCAATCTGACCTTCCACTAATCCACAGTATGCGCTCACCACAGTGTTTAGCAGCTCCATGTGTTCCTTTGCTACTTCCACACTGACTTTAGAAAAGCTTGAGGTGTCGAGCCGTACTGTATTTGGCTTTGATTGTTGACCAGCAGATGATGTGCTTCCATAACACGCTTGCTGTTGAGGAGGAAGTGGATTCCCGAACATATCAGTTGCTCTGATTTGCTGTTGCTGTTGTGGTGCTGGTTGAGGAGCTGGATTAAGCGGATTTCCAAACATATCTGTTGTTGGAGGAGGAGTGCCATACAAGCTCGTGCTAGACACAAATGCTGTTTGAATTGGAGCGTGTGAAGAAGGTTTTGTAGAAGTGCTAGAAGTTCCATAATAAATTTCAGGATATTGTGGCACTACAACTCTTTTTGCCTTGAGAGTTTCTTCCTGATTCTTGTTTTCCAGGAGTTGAGCAAAATCACTGAAGCTTGTTGTATCCAAAGTGCCATTGTACTTCATGATTTCTAAGAAATTACTCCATTGAGGTGGCAGTGCATCTGCAAACTTCTTCACTATCTCTGCTGAAGTTGTTACAACCCCAGTATTTGCCAATTCAGTCAGCAAATGAGTAAATCGACTTGTCAAATCTCCTAGAGATTCATTCTGCATACAAACAAAACCATCAAACTCTTTCTTTAGCAGATCTTTTCTTAATTGACGTGTTGCTTCATTTCCTATGCCCCTTATCTTCAACGCGTCCCATAACTTCTTCGTTGTCTTGAAACTGACAAATTGATGATAAATGTCTTTGCTTAACGCCTGAGTAAGAATGGCATATGCTTTCTTTTCTAAGTCATAGACCTTCTTCTGATCTTCCGTAAGATCAGCAAATGTAGCAGCAGATGAAGCGGCAACCTCTATCGTTTGATCAAACTCTGTGATGAAGCGCAACCACAGTTCTGTATTTTGACCAAGGACATATGTATGAAATCTGTCAAACCATCCCGGATATTCACTTAAATGCATCAACTTTGGAGGCCTATTCAAACTTCCCGTTTCACTTTCGCTTAGTAAAATGCTTTGAACACTTGGAGCTTGATTTGATACGAATGCCCATTGACCGGTAGATGTAGCATTAGCTTGCGAACCCGAATCCGGAGCTGGAGTACCAAAATACATCTCTGCATTTACCGGAACACCCCACATCGAATTCATTTTTGATCAAGAAAAATAATACCAGCCGAAGGATCCTGATCGAAAGATGAGAAAAACACAAACTTGTTAAACTTAAACAAACTGAGGATCGAAAGATCAACACTTGTTCGAAGGATCAACAGGGTTCGAAAGATCACTGTTGAACTTTCGAACAATGATTTCGAAAGATTCTCCAACCGAAGGATCCTTATCTTTCGAAAAAGGACTGTAGACCGAAAGATGAACACGAAAGATCACTTCGAAAGACTCCCCAATCGAAGGATCCTAGTCTTTCGAGAAAGAGCAGTAGACCGATAGATGTATGTTTCGAAAATATTCCTTCGAAGGATATCTTTCGAACAGCTCTGACACGGTTGACAAATGTGACAGGTTGGTGAAAAGTTGACGGGTTGGTGAGAACTTTCGGCAGAAAGTATGTTCAGACCATATCTTCTGAACATGCAGGTTTCACCAAACAGGTAATGTCCAATATTTTAATCAGTTTACTCTTTTCAATGCACAAACAAGTTTAATATTCAAATTTTTAAGATCAAAGAGTGTAATATTATGAAGAACACTTGAATATGTCAAGAACACAGCCCAAATATCTGAGTTTTCCGGTAAACCCACAAACTTTCGGAACACAATATTTGCTAAAATGTTTAACAAAAACCCAAGACTAGCATGAAAACATGAAAAATAACAAGGTTTTTAACAAAACACCAAGCAAGAGCTAACTCGGGGTCCTCTGGTGTTGTTTGAGGTGGTCCAACAACAGAGGCTTGGTTGTTGAATGGAAATGCAGAATGCGTAACCTGAGATATGTAAAATATGCATGTATATTTCAGCATTGTGTGTGTATACATATAAGTCGTAATAGTTTGAATCGGTTTCAAAAAATCTGTTTATCCAGGCGTTGAAAATTAATTATTGCGCCTTTTAAGTCGTAATAGTTAGAATCAGTTTCAAAAAATAAATCCAAACACCCATTATAAATGCATCATAGAGTCACAAAGTAAAATTGTACACTACTAAAAAAGAATACGAAAAAAGGTTAAGAATAAATCAAGTAGATGATTATACCTGAGGAATTCCTTTGCATGCATTGCAAAACCGTTGCAATTGTGGCTTTTCACTTTCGCTAACTGGTGTAAGTTTGATGCGTGTTTCTGTAGTTGAAATTAACTCAGGTTTAGGGAACATAAAAACATGTATTCATAATTTCATACTACCATTATTTTGCAGATAAAACCGTTGTATACATCAATAATCTAATTAATAAACATATAAAGACAAAATGATACTTATAAGTTATAACCACGAAATTCAACTTAAACCTATAGAAAAATCTTCAACAACCAAATAAGTGTAAAATAGAAACTTGAAAAGAAGCTAATCATATAATATGCGGATAAATTAATTTGACTTTCAACTACACATCAAGTATATGTAATTCAAATGTGTAGAGAAATTACTGTTGGAACATGTAATGACCACCGTAGGATCAGGCTGGTTAAAGTTTGGTTCATCCATGTTAGCCTTCCACAGAGCAACCAGTGCCCGAACATGTCCTCTACGGGTCAAAATTTCAGTAGTTGAGTTCTCTTAACTTTCTCTACTGGGTCAAGTTCTACTCTCTACCTATAGGCAGGCTTTACAGTAAAGCCAATTAACCGGTGGAAATATATTAGTTTACTAAATGCATTGACTATAGAATAAGGTAAAACAACACAGTCATGATCTTTTAAAAATTTTGAATCCTTTTAAAAACACCTTAACTCCTCATAGAAGATCAAGCAACAAACATATAACCTTTCCTCTAGATAAATTATCAATTTCTAGCAGAAATCAAAAGCCCTAATGGCATCAAAAATTAAATTATCGCAAAGAATTTCATATATAAACACATCAAACTTTTTCTAAGCTCTACCTTTATAAATAAAAGTTGACATATCAAACCTCTTAGTGAGTGATTTGGGGTTCAGTACCGTCTCACTCAGCGACTCCATTATCAACCATTGATGTCGGGCTGCCAGAGTTCGTCTCCGCCGGCGAAGCCAGCATTGACGCGTGGAACGACCACCTTAGCCCCCAACAATCTTGAAAAAAACAAAAATCGGAAGATCGTATGGCAGATTTAAGTCAAATAACCGGAGAATTAGGGTTAAAAGTGTTGGATCTTACTTGACTCCACTTCGTTCCAAATCACGAAAACCCCCAAATCACAAAACATTTGATTGACCACGGTTGTTAAATCGTCGCCGATGCAGTCATCGTTCTCCATCACAAACCAGATCATCCACTCTTGTTGACGTGGAACCCGAGTTACATCCAAAAATATAAAGAATCCGTACTGGTATTGGCGGTGATGGTGACTGTGGTGGGGGTGAGGCGGTGAAGGGCTGGAGCAGTGTAGTCGATTCTATGTACAGAAGATGTTTACTTGTTTTAGGGTTAGGGTGAGAAAGAAAGCTGAGTGAGAAAGATGTTTACTTCTTTGACAATAACACTGTTTGCACCGACCTAGAAAGGTAGGAGAGGGAGGGAGACGGCAGAGAGAGTGGTGGCGGTGGTGGTTGTGGTGGTTTTGAGGAGTCGTTCATCCCAAAGAAACACATAGAGAGACACAGAGACAGGAGATAAAGAAAGAGAAGGAACCATGGCAGTTTTGTAATTTGGTTGGTTGGGTGAGGACATATATAGTCATTTGATCTAGGCACCGACATTCATCTTTAAGATTATATAAATATAGGTAAATATTTTTGAAAACAGCATTTTACTAAATATTCTTCATGATTGTGGTATTGAACTATCAGGTGTGTCTTTCGCATATTACATGTAACAAAACTGTCACCTTAGTATCTCACCAGTTTTAACACCCCGTACATGACCGTGAAAAAGGTTATCACATGTGAAAAATGACCTCATCATTTTTTTTAATTTTTAAATGGAATTTATATATACTCTAATAACTTACAACAATTCGGTGCAATGAAGTTGGTACATTCTGCTTAGAATGTTGTACTAGGTTTTCCAACATTTTGTTGTTATCCACACACGTCCTTTTCTACCTGCAACATAATCAAGAAAAACAGGGATCAGATGAGATATGAGATACAGAGAGAAATAGGGACTTGAAGTCAAGAAAAACAGGGATTAGATGAGATACAGAGAGAAAGAGAGACTTGAAGAGGGAGAGACCGTAAAGAAGATGGAGCCCAGCAGCGGTGGTTCTAGGGAGGCATCGCGGCAGCAACATCGCCACGGTGGTGAAGATAACAGCGGACACAACCCTAATTCCGGCGAACCTAGGGTTCTTCCATCATCATCGTCAGTCACTACACCATTCCCACATACAATTCCATCAAACAACCACCAGTCACCACCATCATCATCATGAGTTACTACGCCGAACCCTAAACGACAGTCGGCGCTCCTTCCCCTCAAGGCCAGTTACCCTTCAATCCAGATCTTCTTTATGATGGATGTTATTTCAAAATTAGGGCTTTTATCTATGTTGTTCTATTCTTGCAGGTTATCCACCAGTGGCGGACCCAGGATTTTTTTCCTGAGGGTGCGGAATATTTTCAAAGATTTTAGGCCCCTAACTGTATAAAAATATCGGTTCATAGCGGGTCGGGTCGGATCATGTAAGACAAAAGAACATCAAACTAAACTTTATAAATCATCAAAAACACGTCAAACGTCATTACAAATTACAAACGTATTTAAAAGTGTGCCCTACAGTTTTTTTTTTTTTTTTTTTTTGACATATATCCAAAATATCATCTAAAGATACTAAACACACCATAAGTTCATTACATTCTTACTCATTGTTCCTAATACATAATTTGCTTCATAAGTTCATAAAACAACACTAAACAATTAAACAAAATAAACAATCATGTTCAACCACATAGCCCATAACTTTCAATTATATTTTTAAACATTCAAGCCCTAATATTAAATGTTGATTACTTGTAACTAATCATTTAAACAAACAAACCTATAAATAAAACAACAAAATCATTTAACTACAAGTCTAGAACAACAAAAAAATCAAAAAAATATAAAAAGATTAAACCCTTACACATCTATATTTTCTCCTAATCATCACATAAAACAAAATAAATAAATAAACCATACTAGTTCTATATTGGAATTCTAACGTAATATGGGTCGGTCCAATCGGAATTTTGGTTTTTCCGGTAAAAAAAGCCATCAGATCGTGAGCAGTGGCGTCAAGTCGCTAGGAGTTTTTTTGGGGGCGGGATTTGAAAATGGAATGGATGGATGGGTTTGGGTTATTTTATTTAGTTCAAATTTCTTTAGGTTGGGTTTGGGCTTGTGTTAATAAAAATTGATTGCTGATTGGGCTTTGATTGGATTAAATAATTAAGTGAATAAGTGGTTAATAATTATTTTTTTATCTAAGTGGGGCGGTTGAAAATTTTCAAGGGGTGCGGGTGAAAAATTCCAAGGGGTGCGGTCGGGATTTCCGGCGAAAAATAACACTAAAAATTATTTTTTCATGGGGTGCGCCCGCCCACCCTTAGCTTAGGGTGGGTACGCCCCTGTTATCCATCATAGCAAGGGTAACCACCTCACTACGGCGTGCAAACTTGCTGGTGAAACCAATTAACATTCTCTTTATGCTGATCTGAGTTACAGCCAAGTGATAGGTAAGGAAGTATTGATTAGGTTGTTTGTACAAGTGTTTAATTGGTGTTTCTTTGAAATCTATAGACGCATTGGTTTTGTTTACTCATACCCCCAAACTCATAAATACACATCCAGATAGAGAGAGTGCGAACAGCGTAGCATCAGAGAGAGAGAGAGAGAGAGAGAAGCAGGATAGAGCGAGACCGATGAAGGGAGAGGAAGTCGACCGCCTCAACCCGATGAAGGGGATGATGGCGACGGCTTATGGTTGAGATCTTTATTCCGGCAACCAGATTGGCAACGATGGCGGCTAGGGTTCCAATTTAGGGGAACACCTAAGTGGAGATTGTGGTGGTGTGCGGCAACAGTTGTCGAGGGGCATTTGCTAGCGACGTGTGTCGATTTATGCGTTGCTTTCAGTGGTCGACTACGATTATGTGCTTGAGACGAACGAAGGTGGGTTCGGTTTAGTATATGGCGATGAATGGAGAGACTAATATGGTTGCCAAAAAAAAATTGATCGGTAAGGGAAAACATAGAGGGTTGACAAGGTTTTCTCGAGATGTAGGGAGAGGCAGGGCCGCTTTTTATAACTGATGGTGCTACGAGTTAAGGTTTTGGAGTCCAAAATCTGGTGAAATCATTTAGAGCTATACATCAATGGTTTTCAAATGATGGTATGCTTATCAAATTTTATTGCTTAAAAAGATGGTATTTGAATTAACGTGGTGGAACAGTACATAAACTAAACGAAAAGATAAGAAAAAAAATCATATAAATTTCTGCTGAGGCAAACAAATGGGTAGGTAAGAATCTAAATTTGGTGGTTGATTGTTTAGGGTTTCATTATTCAAGTCTTTTTTATTAAAATGAAAGTTATACTTTATAACTGATGTAAGTGCATTTCATGTTTTTAGTGTGTAAAATAGTTATATCATTATATCAAGATGATATGTTAGCATATGTTTTGTTGAATGCATATAGATCCTTATAGAATATTCTCTTTGAAAATTGATTTTGAAGTTTAAAAAAATTACTAAGAATACGTTTTTGGTAAGTTTATTTGTGGGAATTATTTGAATAAAAAGTACTTGAGCATATCGATATTTGGTTTAAAAAATGTAAGTAAACTGTTTCAATTCTATCTGGAGTATTGAGCTAAAAAAGTTGTGTACAAAAGTTTAAAAGGTAAATGTAGTTATAGTGATGAATGCAGGGACCCTTTTTTCTGTAGAATCAAGAAGAGAAGTAGAATAAGAAGGGTTTTCGGAGCTGTGTTTGGTGGTTGAATTGCCTCTAGGAGCCGAATAGGTTTGCAAGGTATACTATATGTCTGTGTGTGTATACATGAATTGTAGTTTTGTCCTTAAGATTTGTGGTGTTTCTTAATGATTCAATTGTTTAATTTATTTTATGATACATTTGTAGGTTTTCGTCAGAACCAGACAATCCGGCGACCACTAACGAATTTACCGACAGAAACAGATTCTGGACAAGGCGAGGGTTCCGGCGAAGATCCGGTAAGTTTATGTTGTTTAAGATTACACTTCATGTACTTTCCCGTACCATTCGTCTTGATAACATTTTGCTCTGTGTACAACAATGATAATGGTGGAATGTGGCCATCCTCACCAGACAGAATCAAGATACCTTAGACACCATTCCACAACTCAAATACTCCACAACCATGAATGTCCCTAGCCAATGGTCCACCGGCCTTTGTGATCGTTAGATAACCGAAAATCGTTTGTGATCGTTGTGTATTCTGCATTAGGTTTGATTAAAGTTATTGCTGAATTCGTTGTTGTATGATAACATACTTAACCGATTTCGAAGAGTCCGTAGAGATTAAAATATGTCCAGGAATATGATTTGTGTAATAATGTTGGTATCGATCGTATAACTAGAGTTTAAACGTTAAGGTCGGCTCTGAATCGGTGGGTTCAGAGTTCTTCAGTTTTGCAGATTTATTGTATGATTTGTTCATAAGATTGAATCGTCATTAAGTTTGCTGAGGTTGTGCGTTTCAGTTTTCCTCCTAATTTCAGTTTGTTACTCAGCAAATTAGCTTCGATTATGATTATGTAACGCTAGGTCATTAGAGAATCGAAAATCGGTTCCTATTATTATGAATTTTATTTTTTTTGCATTAGGTCTATCAAAGTGACTGCTGAATCATTATTGTATAATAGCGTACTTTGATATCACAAAGTCTGTACGGATTGATTATTTGGGGAAAATATCTTCTAAGAATATGATTTGTTTAATAATGTCGGTATTGATCGTATTATTAGGTTTATCAAAGTTGAAATGTTAAGGCTGACTCTTTTTTGCAGATTTGTTGTATGAGTTTTTTTCGTAAGCTTGAATTGTCCTTGAGCCTGTGAGTTTCAGTTTCGGTATAATTTCATTTTTTCTGCAAATTCGCTTCGATTATACAGCGATAGATCATTAGAGAACCAAAAATCAATTTGGATCGTTTGTATTTTGCATTAGGTTTTATTAAAGCCGTTGCTGAATCGTTGATGCATAATAACATAGTAAACTGATCTTACAGAGTCGTAGGTAACTAGGTATTGATTCTTTGGGGAAAATATCTTCGAGAATATGATGTATTTAATAATGTTGGTAGTGATTATAATACTAGGTATGTCAAGATTGCTGGCTCAAACTTTTTAGGGTCATAAAGCTTGTTAGGATCTGAGGCTCTCATGATTGTGCTTGTTTGTGATGTTTGAACAAATCAAATAGATATGAGCAGTTTTAAGTGCAGCGGAAATGAATAACAAACTTTGTAAACACAATCAAAGGAGAATATAGTTTGATAAACAATTGCTTTTTCATAGAGTCAAAAGATTACATTAAAAGCAAAAGGTTACAATGCAAGCTTACAGACTAAACTCCCCCTCAGCCTGATACTCCAGGGTTGGTTGCACAAGATGAAAGGATTGAATTGAGGAGAATAACTCACTCAAAACGAATCAAATATAACAGTACAGAGTACTGTCATATTTATAAGCAAACCAAACTACTGATGTACCTCAGCTGACGTCACCATGATAGTGACATCTAACAGCCTAACAACCTATAAACACTGATCTATACAAAACTACTGATGTCTAACAACTGATTGATAATACAATACAAAACAAATCTAACACTGTTCACGTTCCACTGTTGTAGCCTAAGCACTGATTACTTGAACATCAGTGCTTTCTTCAAAAGGTGATCAGTCTTTGAATGAGCAGTGCTTGGATCTTCAGCAGTACTTAAGAGACAGCAGTAGATAGAGCTCAGCATTTGCTTTTCAGCAGTCTTTAGTTGTTTCATCAGTGTTTGGTTAATCAGTTGTTCTTCTGAGCAGTGATTAGAGTGTATCAGCAGATAGGTAACCACTGTCAAGGGGAGAGCATAGTGTAAACATCTGCTTATTGTGAATCCACTGTTGTGATCAGGTTTTGGCTTTACATTATATGTTCCTCTGGTAGGGTTCAATCCCAACAATCTCCCCCTGGAACAGATAATGCCAAAACCTGTCATTATTCTGGATTTTTATTCTTCATTAGAAGTTCCTTTGCTTTTCTTTTAAATTCTTCTTCAAACTCTTTGGAACTTAAATCATCCTCATCCCTGCACAGTGTAAGCTCAAGGAGATCTTGTAGATCTTCAACACTTAGGCCTAGTGCTTGATTCCTTGATATATGCCTCACTTCTCCATTGGTTCTGATCAGAGTCAATACGTGGGTCTTTTGATCAGAGAGCCACTTTAGTATTTTTAAACCAAATGGGTTTCTTGGGAGAGGTTTATTGACTGATGAAATTAAAATGTTTGGCCTAGAGAAGAAGTGTAGAGCAGTATCATGAGCTTCAAACACTCGTGTGAATGCTTTTTCAATAATCTCATTAGCTGCAGCTATGTCTGCTTCAACTTCTTTGTCAGACAGCTCACTGTTTGTGACATCTGCTGATGACTTTTGGCTTGCTACTTTGACCCTTTTGGCAAGGTCTTGTAGTTTTGCTAATCTTTCTTTATCTGAAGCTATTTTCTTGATAGCTTCTTCAATCTGATCAGCTTCGTTATTCTTTTCTTCTCCAGCAGGCAGCATTTCCTTTCTTTCTTTTCTCAATTTTGTGACAAAGGCTTATGCTGTCTTGATCTGTGTTTCAAAGGTCTTGACTTGCTCCTGCAGCTTTTTGTAGTTAGACTTTTTTGGAATGTCAGAGACTTTCAACCTCTGCTTCTCAAGCCTTTCATAAGCTTCATCAGTTTGTTGCTTTGACCATTTTGCTATGGCATCCGCAGTATCCACCTTTC
This sequence comes from Helianthus tuberosus, assembly GCA_030545235.1. NCBI lineage: Eukaryota > Viridiplantae > Streptophyta > Magnoliopsida > Asterales > Asteraceae > Helianthus > Helianthus tuberosus. The sequence goes on along the minus strand of CM060432.1, from coordinate 168,443,340 downwards.
CATCCACCAACTCCTGCTTCTTTCTTTTATGCTCGGAAATAAGATCAGCTATGAATTTGTTGTATTTGTTCCAATTTGGAGCTGTCTTTTTCTTCCGTGGATCAAGTTTAATCTTTTCAATTCTGTTAGCCTCAAGCTTTAGTGCAACGATTGGCCAGTCTTTGAATTTTGTTTCTTCAGCAGGATATAACTTTTCTTTCATTATGTATGCAAGATATTATTTTCTCAATTCATTTCGTTGTTCTGCTTCAGGTAATAAACTTGACACTTCTTTGTTCAGCTCACTTGCATATTCTTCTATTTGTTTGACTTTGTTGAGCAGGAATTCCCTTCTTTCCAAAATGGCTTCATCACCTTGATCCTTGCATTCAACTTTGGCTCTTATCCTTGCTTGTCTTGCTTTTATTTCGAGATATTCATCCATGTTTTCTGGAATTATGAAACCTATGAGAGAAGGAAATTTCCTTTTTTGTAGGATCATCTTCAGTGTAAAACTGATTCATCTCATTTTTCACAGCTTCTAATTCCAATGGATATTTAGCAGCAACAGGATCATACTTTTCATCAGTAGCCTGAGCTGTTTCTCTTTTTCTTTTGTGAGGCTTTGAAGGTTGTGGTGTTGGAATGATAAGATCAGTGGTGGATGTTTGACTAACAGTGGTTGATACAACTGGTGTATCAACCGCTGTTGTCATTACAACTGCTGATATGTCATCAGATGTCTTCTGCTTTTGAGCAGGGGATGAAAAATGTGGGGTAGTATTTAATGGTGGTGATGGTGGTGGTGACTCATCATCAGGAATGAAAACCCTTCTCCTTTTTAATGTAGGAGATGCTGATGATGTTTTGAGTGGATCAGTGGTTTGAGATTGGATAGCAGTGGTTTGTGATTGTGATTGACTGACAGTGGTTGAAACAACTGGTGTTTCAATCACTGTTGTCATTTCAGCAGATGTTGTAACATTTGCTGTCTTCTGCTTTATGGCAGGAGACAGTGGTGGTGATATGATTATAGATAATGATGGTGGTGGAACAGTGGTTGTGATGGTGTGTGATAGAGTGGTGTGTGTTGGAGGTGTGTGTGTTGATGACATGGCAGCTGTTTGGCTACTGACAGCAGTTTTTGTAACTACTGATGTATCAGTTGTTTGAATTGAAGTTTTGGATTTTGTGGTTTGAAGTGATTTGGATGGCTCTTTTTCTTCTTCTGGTTCAATATACAGCCCATCTTCTATTCCTTTCTTTCTCAACTTGATTTTCTCCCCCTTTTTGTCATTATCTGCAAGGGGTGTATCCATGAAGAGGATGGAAGATGGAACTTTTCCACTATGGGCAGTCTTTTGTATGCTAGCCTTTATAGCCTTGATATCTGCTTGAGTGTCTTTAAACCTTGATTCCACCATGTTGGTCTGCATTTGTACTTGAATAGCATGCTTTTGATCAGCCATATGTTGTTGTTTTTCAAGCATGGGTTGAAAGATATTCCAAAGCTCATTTGCAGCAAATGCATGTTGTGCAGGTGCTTGAGTAGGAACAGCAGTATCTTGTGCTTTTTGAGCTTTTAAAATCTCTTGCACCATATTTTTAATTTCAGCAACTGAATCTTCAAGTTTTTCAACCCTTTCCGTCAATTCCTGATATTTTGAATCATCACCTACATTAGTAGGATCATCTGAATCCCCACCAGTAGTGGTTGTATCAATGTGTGACTTAGGAACTGAGTCCCAAAAATCATCCATTGATGCCCCTTGTTCTTGGTACTGGGGACTTCTTTCTTCAGCACTCGATAAACCTTTGATGGTACCGGTGGTTAAAATCAACTCACTGGTGGTTACCGATGTTGCCATGGAAGAAATTGCCTTCAAGGGAGTCTTATTAATGAAACAACTGTCCAACTGAAGATCTGTTGATCCATCAGTTGTAGTTGCTGCTCCACTTGAACTACCACCGAGAGTTACTTGTAACTCAGGGGGTGTAACCTCCTCAGTTGTTGCTGGGATAGCAGAGGTATAAGCATCAGACCCAGTCACTTGTGGAGGTATACTCTCAGTAATGGGTGATAGAGAGGAACGGGTTTGTGTCTGTGCAATAACAACTGCATGCAACAAGGGTATTATTGATTGTGGCAATATGATTGGTGAGGGTATGGGTGTTGAAAGAGACATGTCCTTGGGATCAGGACTGTGGAAGATAGATCCGAGTGGATCCAGAGCTTCATAATTTGGTGTCCCTGTGATTACAACCTGATCCTTTTGTGAGGATGCAGGAGGAGTTTTAGGCTGGGGTTGAGATCTTTCTTCCAACTGCTGTGAGGAAGTAGCAGCAGTGGTTATTGGTGACTTTTGTGCTGTCACTGGCATTGACTCTGGGATCTCATCTTCCAGAGTTGCCTTTGGTGTGGGTTTGGTGGGTTTTCTGGATGTTTTTCTTATGGTCTTTTTGGTAATGTCAGGTGTGGGTTTCAGAGCAGTGGTTGTGCTGCTCTGATCACCTGGAGCAGTGGGCTCAGCAGAAGTTGCCTGAGGATTAGTGGCAGTTTCTAAAATCTGCTCAGGCACCTTTGCTTTTAATTTTATTGGTGCCATCATTCTTGAAAATGTTTCAATTGTTAAACCTTTTATTTGAAAATGGACACCTTGTTTGGGCAAATTCTCATCCTCTTTTTCAAATTTTTGTTTAAAGTAATAGCTCAGAAATCTTGGAAAAAGAAGAAATGATTTGCTGTCAACATTCTTTACCATGTCATTGAAGATCTCCTGGGAATAGTTGTAATCTTTATTGTTTAGAATAGCATATCCCAGACTGTAGGTCCCTATCCGAGGATGAGATCGAAACCTTTTCCTTGTTATATCAAACACACTAGCGAGTGCGGAATCCAAGCTAGCATGCAACCGAGAAGTTATACGAGAGCAAGCACAAAACACAACACACAACATTCAACGATTAACACCACTTGTATTAATGCGTATGAAAGGTTCGGTTACAAGTCCAATGTTCACAGATGTATTCTGCAAACTCTCAAAGTTCTCTCGTGTGTGTGCTCTCAACAGAATGCTCTCACAGTTTCTGTCTCTCACTTGTCTCACTCTGCACACAACACACTACATGGGTATATATACCCGACACAGCAGGTCTGGTCGAAGGATCACACAGATTGATCGACAGATCATCTGTCGACCAGAAAGCCATCGAAAGATCATCTGTCGACCACGAAGGATGATATCCTTCGTGGTCTATCCTTCGTGGTTATCTTTCGAGCTCATCATCATCGAAGGATATAAGAAATCCTTCGATGACCATCCTTCGACACAGCCATCTTTCAACCAATGTGCTAACTGTTTGGCCAAGTCAAACCAGGAGGATGGTTGACTTGGTCAAACTTACATTGACCGCACATTGTAACAAACTCAGACGTAACCCAGACTAACATAAGACATCGTTTTGTATCATTACGAAATACAGACAAAGTACAGACACAAGTGCACCAACAAACTCCCCCTTGGCTGTAGCTTTGTCTCGATCTTCGTGTCTTCAAGTCTTCAAGGCCGAGTCGAACCGAGCCAAGTCGCGTCCACACAAAGTGCATCAACAAACTCCCCCTTGGACGCTACTCGTGATGGTTCGTCTTCTATGTCTTTCATGTCGGAGGATCTTCAAAGTCTTCACGTCTTGAAAGCAGAAAGTGTATCAACAAACTCCCCCTTGGACTTAGGTAGTGTGTCAATAAACTCCCCCTTAGATTGAGCTCTCCATTGAGTCATGCTCGTGAATCTTTTGACTTGTCAATTCTTCAGATCCTTGTGGTGTTGATGAAGGGACAGCGGCAACTCGATCATTTTATCCTTTGAGTGCCTCCACTTCGTGTCTTCATTCCAAAGCTTTTCATCGAACATGTTCTCCTCGCCTTTAGCATCTGCACATGCAAGAAAGCTAAACGCATAATGAGAACAACCGCTTGGAATATAGTTAACATTTAAACTAACGACACATATGAGATCAAATCTCAATCAAACACCAACCGACAGCAGTTTGAAAGTTTAGAAAAATATTCATTTTAATCCTTTAACTTTCAAAAATCGTTAACTTCGACTGTTTATGAAGATGCAATTGTTTTCCAGCTTAAGATCAGGATTTTGGATAGGATAGACTCGAGTTCCAACATCGGTCAATCAAAAATAAACTAGAAGCAAAATCTTTTTGGATTTTATAAAGTTTATATTAAAACACACCTAAAATCTTTTTGAAATTTTCATTTTTCAAATGTAAAGACGGAAAACAATAAATAGATATATACAAAGATGCATAAACAGGAAACATTAAATAAATATTTACAGACATTCTTTTTGCGAGTTTCGAGGGTAAGAGAATCATATCAGTGTACGGTCATGCCAAAACGCTCTTGTTGTTCAATTAGATAACATTAAGATAAACATCCTATAACAATTATCGGTATTGTTGTCCACATAAGCTCAGCTTATCATTTGTAATCATGGCGAGGGGATACGTTAAGGTATAATTTATACTTACCGACCGGTGTTCATCCACATCACGACACATTCCCGTATCAAGGTATGCACGAGGATTCATCTTACCGGTGAGTATACCGATTATCATCTGTTTGACCGTATATGATGTGAGATTCTCACTTATTTTGAATTTGAAAACAAGCCCTGTGTGATATAATCACTTATTGATGAGGAACTTGATTTTCGATGCATGAGGGCACAGGAGCAAGTTCGTGAACAGGTCAGTACTTTCGTACAGCAGAGAGACGAACTTGACACCCGGAAAGAATTTGTGATATATTATATCACTTATTTGTTTGGACATGTGATTGTTGATCACTTATTGAGGTCGTATGCAGTATGTACACGTATGTATAGTATCATGGAAGATCTAGACTTGCGTCCCCGTTATTTTTTCGGTAAAAGATACAACCATGATACCCAGATGATAAGCAGCATAAAGACCGAATATCTCAGAACCTCGGCAATCTCTCAAACGAAATTTCGGTACTAAGACCATATGCCAATGAATGGTTCCCACCCAGTCTTCAGTCGATTTAAGTTTATATCACCCTGCACACTTTAAAATGATTGTGAGCCTACCGATACATCTTATATAGAGCTGCTTATCGTTTTTCATTTAAGGTTTAAAGAGGTTTAGACAGACCACTGATGTACTATCATATTCTCTTTTTCTCGCCAGGAAACTCATTTTTGTTTTTCTATTGTTTTTGTGTTTTTGAAATTTTTCAATGTTTTTGGATTTTCAAAGTTTGGATTTACTCCCCCTAAAATCAACAAACTAAAATAAATTTAAAACACAAAGGTATTTACAAAAATGATTTTCCGATGTTGGTTAACTCATGTTTTACCTCAATGCCGTTTACCAAAATTAAGTTTTAATCAGAAATGATTTAGCAAAATTTTGGAAAAATCAGTTGGCATGTCGGTTTGCGGTGCGGACCATGACAACATTGTCTGGTCAAAGAGTGCTGTACGAGATAATACAAATTCATAAAGCAGCTTAAATATCGACAAGTAAAGGAGAGATTAGAAATTTAAAACCGTATCCTGCAACTGCTTCGTGCATTGCAAGGAATCTGAGTGCTCTCCCAAACTGGATATCCACCCGGTGTGGATTTCAAAGTCGATTCTTTGTAGCTACTGAGAAGTCTCTGAACAGCAACAAGATCATAAACCTTTGGGTCCGGCTGGTCTTCCACATTTTACCAGCGAAGGTTTTTGTCTTTCACTTGAGAAGTAGTGTGCGGTTGTTCAATCCATGCCAAGGCATCCGCACACCCGGTTGGTTTGTTCAACAAACACATTTTCTTCAATTACACCGCGAAGAAATGTACACTGCACGTTCATCTTGTTGATTTTGAAACTTCAGACGTGCTGCAGGTGCGTACATTTTGATTTGAATCTATCCTGGTGACCCGATCAAAGCCTTGAACATTCACATTTTGAAAAGATTTTCATGTTGTCGAAGCTTTTCAATCTCTTTCAACAGACATTTCTGTTTCCCTTTACTTTTTCTCTCCATCAAAGGCAGCAATTTCTTCTGTTGCCTATTTTGTGCAAGGATGCTCCACTATCAACAATCTTACGACCATCGAAAGTTCCTCCTGGAATATCCTACACACTCACTCAAAAATTAGTTGGAGAGAGGGACCCAAGCCTTTGTGGACTTGGGTCGTCCTTGATCATCAAGAAAAGTGATTTCAATCACTCGATGATTAGGAAAAAGAACCTGTGGTGCTCCCCCTGATTGAATTACCTGCTTTTGCTTCCAAGCTGTTTGTTCTTTACCAGTATTTGCATTAATTGATTTAGCATTTACTGGTTTTACAGTTTTAGGTTTTGCTTGAACAGGTTTTTCTTCTTTGACCTCTGATTTTAAGGCCTTTTCAATTACCTTTTGATTCTTTTGTTTTAACTTCTTTTCCCTTTCTTTCAAGACACGTGGGTCTTGTTTCGGGGAAAATGATCGTTTTTGGTAATTGGTTTCTTGGGGAGCACTTGTTGTTGCCTTCAACTTTTGCAGGTATGGGCAGTATCTTACAATATGCCCAATTGTGCCACACTCAAAGCACATTCTCCGCTCTACAAACCTCGGAGAAACATGTTGATGATCAGACAGAGAACCAGACAATGAACTTTGTGATCTAGACGTGCTTGGACCTAAATCACCTCCGTTGGTGTGTTGGGTGTAGTTATTCTGATCATTTCGTTTTAAAATTCTAACTTGTTTGACAAAATCAATGTTAGATTTATCCTGAAATGTTTCAAGTTTATCTGAACCCGTGGATCCAACAAAGTTCACTTTCGGTTCTCTTTTCTTAACAGGAGCTCTTTTGTTTTGCACCCATTGTTGTTGAACCTTAGGTGCTTGAACATCCTTGTTCTGAGCCTTCTTTCCCTGTCCCTTACCCTTTCCGGAGTTGACTTGTTGTTTTCGCTCAACTGATGGTTTTTGGTTTCCGTATTGTTTTCTAATTTGGTCACACGGAATTGGATCACATTGAGTGACGGTAACTTTGCCACTTTTGTTTCCCAAAAACTTGTCAGTACATCCTTTAAAAACTTGCTCAATTAAATCTTGATTTACATTTTTAATTGGAAAATCTTTGTTAGAGTAAATTTTGTCATCTCCTTTGAGCGTGTACAACAAGTTATTCTCCTCACTTGATACACTCGACTCCATTTCTTTTGACATTTCAGTCTCACTCGGTTTCACTGGTGGATCACACAGGATGTGATTCTCAATTGGAATATCCGTTGTAACCGAGTTAGACTGTTGTTTCACAATTACTTCAGATTCATCATCCGAAGAATCAGCATCCTCAACAGTGGGAGGACTCTGTTCCTTAACACATGATGAATCTGTCACATTCTCAGATTCAGATTCAGTTTCAGATTCACCCGAGGATGATGTACCAGTTGTGAACCCGAGGCCTGCTGCAAAATCATCTAGATTGAGTGGCACAGTAGGTTCAAAACGGGGCATATCCTCGTCATCAGGCAATTTGGAGTAATTGTGATTCATTGGGGGAGGACATGATTTAAATCCATTACACTTCCTATCCCCCTTTTTCTTCTGAACATCAATAATGTGATCCAAAACATAGCGGGAATTGGAATAGCTTTCCAATTTCTGCTTGATTGTCTCACATTCACATCTAGCTGTTGCTAACTCAACCATTTGCTTTTCAATTGTGTCAATTAAATCATTGTTAACATGTTGTTTTCTCAAAACAGCCCTTTGTAATTCAGAAACATCATGTTTTAGAGACGCAATTGTTGCCTTAAACTCCTTTTCATTTCTGGTTAAAAACAAATTAGCTTCAGTTGCTTTGGAAAGATCTACAATCAATTCTTGATTGTGTTTGTGTGTGACTTCAAATTTACTTTCCTGTTCAGCATATTTAACCTTTAAACTATCACAATTTTCACAGTTAACTACAGTGGGTTCATCGACACTTACCTGGCCTGATGAACTGTCGACATTAGCCGTAAAGGCTGAATGGAAAGAAAAGGATCCATCTTCAGAGAAGAACTTAGCAAGCTTCTCGGAAGTTCCAGCAGATTTCTGGCATAGAATAGATCTCTTCTTGCATAATACTTCAGCTTCAGCCAAGAGTTCATCAACCTTCAAATCTAAAGCATCACTTGATAAATCACCAGCATCAAGTGATTCCCCATCTGTGCTCCCACTATAACCCGAACTATCTTCATCTTCTGAAGATTCACCAGCAGACGCGGGTTCTACCACCTTCTCAGTCACTTTAGCATAACATGCTGTTCCACCATTTCCTCCTTCACCCAGCTGAAGCGACCAATCACAACCTTCATCTATTTGAACCACGAGTCCCCGGTTGGCATTTGACGACCCTGCTTGGCCTTGGTTGTTAACAGGTATCAACGTACGAACATTGTTCCTGTTTTGGTTCTGCTGGTTGCCTTGATTTCTGAAGGGGTTTTGGTTTCCATGCTGAGCTGGTCTTGTGCATTCCCTTTTGAAATGACCACGTTCACCACAGTTAAAGCATGTTACAGCTTGCTTGTCGAACCCATACTTGGTGTCTTTCTTGCTTTCCAAGTTGGTTCTCCCCGTTCTTTCCATAAACTCCTTCGCTCTTCGAATGGCACTAGCAAGAGCCCATTTAATATCCATCATTTCAAACTCATCTCTATCCACTTGCTGATAATCTTCATTGGTTAGATTGATATTCCCAATCTGACCTGCGATCAATCCACAATAAGCACTAACCAAGGTATTCAACATCTCCATATGCTCCTTGGCTATTTCAACACTGACTTTGGAAAAATTTGAAGTGTCTAATCTGACAGTGTTTGGATTGGAAGTGGCATGAATGTTTGAAGAGCTTCCATAAAACCCTTGCTGTTGCGGTTGTTGCTGCTGAGGAGCTGTCGGTTTCACATCTGGTCTTGGATACATCAAGTATGCTGAAGGATCAAACTGTTCTGTTGTTGATGGACCAGTGTTTGAGACGAAAGCTGTTTGAAGCTTCGCGTGTTGAGAAGCTGGTTTTTCTCCACTGATGCCTCCTGCAATCCCAAAGTACATTTCTGGACTTTGAGGAGTGAGTGTTCTTTTTGCCTTCAGTTTTTCTTCTACATCCTTGTTCTCCAATTTTTGAATTAAATCATAAATGGTGATTGTGTCTAAAACACCAGTTTCTTTGAGAATTTCAAGATAACTGCTCCACTTTGCTGGTAAGCTATCAGCAAATCTCTTCACTATTTCTTGTGGAGTGGCATTGACTTTAAAAGCAAACATCTCGCTCATCAAGTGATGGAACCTTGTAGACAACTCTCCCAAAGTCTCATTCTCCATACACGTGAATCCTTCAAACTCTTTCTTCAGTAAATCTTGCTTGATCTTTCTTGATTGAGCATTTCCTTCACATCGTAACGTGAGCATATCCCACAAGCTTTTAGTTGTCGTGCAGTAAACAAACTGGTGGTAAATGTCTTTGTGAAGAGCTTGTGTGAGAATCATGAATGCCTTCTTTTCTAACTCAATTTTCTTCTTATCTTCATCAGACAAAGTGCTGTAAGTTTGTGGATTAGATCCTGCAACTTCCAACTCATTTTCAAATGCGGTGAAGAAGCACATCCATAGATCTTGACCTTGCCCCTGAACATAAGTTTTCAGCCTTTCTTTCCACCATCCCCAATCATTGATGTGATTCAACTTTGGCGGTTTTGTGCTTGTACCAGTTTCACTGTCGTTCTGCATCATAGATTGAATGCTGCTGTTTTGATTTGTGACCAATGCCCATTGATTTGCAGTTATCATTGCAGCTTGAGGTGGGGCACAAGCTCGCATCCATGCAGTTTTGTCGAACTCTGGCTCAGGTTGTTTAACTGATGATTGTGAAGTCGAGGTCAATTGAGTCCACCATTCACCGTTTGTTCCCATTTTATAAAAATTAATATATTAAGTGAAAATTGATAAAAAAAAATTAATTTTCACAAACTATATTAAAATTTCGAATGATAATCAAACAGCCGAAGGATCCTTGATCGAAAGTCCTGAGAAACACAAACTGTTAAGCTTAAACAGATTAGGATCGAAAGATGCACACAGGTTCGAAAGACAGACACTTGTTCGAAGGATCAACAGTGTTCGAAAGATCCCTGTTGAGTCTCGAACAATGGTTTCGAAAGATTCACTAACTCGAAAGATTCACAGTTTGACAGATCCTTATCTTTCGAGTATATATCCTTATCTTTCGAATAACTATCTTTCGAATAGATTCCCTTGATCGAAAGATAGGTCTCTGACTTCGAATGATGGGTCGAAAGATGATTATCTATCGAGCCTTCCTTGATCGTAAGATGATCTTTCGATGTCGAAAGATATCCTTCGATTGCAACTGACACAACTGACACAAAGTTGACAGGTTGGTGAGAAAGGTGACGGGTTGGTGCACAACTTTCGGCAGAAGGTATGTTCAGACCCTTCTTTCTGCCAAAATCAGATCTGGGTACCTTCCCAATGCAAACAACTTTCGAAAATAGTCAAACAAGATCAAAATACATAAAAGTTTTGAAGAACACTTGAATATTTGAAGAACAACCAAGAACAAACCCAGAAAATTTGAATTTTCCAGAAAACCGACACTTCCGAACACGAGTTTTGGCCGAAACTTCAATAAAAACCAACTTTTAACAATGTGAAAATGAAGAATAAAACGGTTTTTATAACAACTTTCAGCAACATGCAATGATTTTCGAAGTTTTAAAACAGAAAATTTCCAGAAAAGATAAACTTCTAAATCTCGAAACACACCCGAAAACACTCGGTTTTAACAAGGAAAAGAGCCAAGGCTCTGATACCACTTGTAGGTCCCTATCCGAGGATGAGATCGAAACCTTTTCCTTGTTATATCAAACACACTAGCGAGTGCGGAATCCAAGCTAGCATGCAACCGAGAAGTTATACGAGAGCAAGCACAAAACACAACACACAACATTCAACGATTAACACCACTTGTATTAATGCGTATGAAAGGTTCGGTTACAAGTCCAATGTTCACAGATGTATTCTGCAAACTCTCAAAGTTCTCTCGTGTGTGTGCTCTCAACAGAATGCTCTCACAGTTTCTGTCTCTCACTTGTCTCACTCTGCACACAACACACTACATGGGTATATATACCCGACACAGCAGGTCTGGTCGAAGGATCACACAGATTGATCGACAGATCATCTGTCGACCAGAAAGCCATCGAAAGATCATCTGTCGACCACGAAGGATGATATCCTTCGTGGTCTATCCTTCGTGGTTATCTTTCGAGCTCATCATCATCGAAGGATATAAGAAATCCTTCGATGACCATCCTTCGACACAGCCATCTTTCAACCAATGTGCTAACTGTTTGGCCAAGTCAAACCAGGAGGATGGTTGACTTGGTCAAACTTACATTGACCGCACATTGTAACAAACTCAGACGTAACCCAGACTAACATAAGACATCGTTTTATATCATTACGAAATACAGACAAAGTACAGACACAAGTGCACCAACAAACTCCCCCTTGGCTGTAGCTTTGTCTCGATCTTCGTGTCTTCAAGTCTTCAAGGCCGAGTCGAACCGAGCCAAGTCGCGTCCACACAAAGTGCATCAACACAGACATTGAATCTTCAATGGAATTTCATTAAACGCTGTTGTTTTATTAGAAACACAACTTAAAAGTGTGTGGAATAAAAATCTGGGTGCAGATGGAAAATAACCTTTTTGTAAGGTATCTACCTTTGATTGTTCTGCATACCCTCTTTTCATATAATCAGCTTTTAACTCGGTTTTATCAAACGAAGTTTTACCTTTCAGATCATCGAGTTTGAAGACCTCTGAGATTGATTGTGGGGTGATTTGAAATGCTTTACCCTGTATCGAGGAGTTAATGGCTATTACTTTCTTGTCTTGTTTTTCAAGATTTTCATTTTTCCAAAACTCCCTCTGGGTTTGCAAGTAAATGGGAGCATCTGTTGTCAACAAAGTTTTATACTTTGATGCAGATAGGGTATCAATGATGGAGTCGAAGGTGTGGTTATCGGTAGGTTTTGTGAGAGACCCACGTAGTTATGAGGTGATTTGTATGGGATTTCAATGGTTTCTTCGGTCGTTTGAGCGACCTCCTTTGAAGATGATGGTGATTTTGGTTTAGATTTAGATTTTGATTTTAAGTTCGTCATTTTGATGAAGAAGAATCAGAGAATGTTTTGAGAAGAAGGGTTGGAAACTGCTTTGAGAAGAGAACTTTGGAAACAGCTTCTTTACCAGTTGCCGCTAAAGCTACAAATTCATATTCCTTTATATTTGCGATGCAAGTCTGCTTCTTTGAAGCCCAGGAGATAACACCTCCACCAAGTAGAAATACGCATCCACCTATAGAAGAATGATCCTTCAAACTAGTTATCCAACTTGCATCAAAATACCCTTCTAGTATAGAAGGAAACCCTAGATAGCCCAAACCATAGTTTATGGTTTCTTTCATATATACATGAACAATCTGTTCAAATCTTACAAATAATGTCAGTGCTTGGATTACTAGTATATCTACTCAGTTTTCCCACAACATAGGCTATATAAGGTCTTGTGCTAATCATAACATACATTAAACATCCTATTTCCTTTGAATCCTAGGAGGAAAAGTAATTAATTTCAAATGTTATTTGCATAGTAGAGTCCATCTCATCATCATTGCTTCTTTCCAGAATGCTACATGTCGAGATGCCATAACTTCACTATAGGTATTTGGATCTTTATCAATATTAAAATAATATGGATATTGAGTTTGAAACTCACTCCTTGACCCTTCCACTTCACTATAGGCACATGAATATATGATCCATAGTTGTTAGCTATTCTTACTCTACTACTTCTCCTTGGCTCAGGAGATATATCACTTATGTACCCCAGTCACTTAAAAGTTACTAGAGCTTGGAACCATATCATTAGATCTATGTATAAAGAGAATCTATTCACATCAAAATAAGCATGTCTTAACTCAATCACAGTGTTTATAAACACATACCCATTTGTTTCTAAGACATAAAAATTATAATCATACCCTATAAGTATGCACTTTATACCTCTTTCACTTATGTTCCTCATCATAGGTTTAGTGAGTGTAGGTCCGGCTAGGGGAGGATCTAGTCGCCTAATCCTTGTGTACAAACCAACCCGGTTGTGCGGAATCCAACCGAGATAGCAAACCGAGATAGAACACGTAAAAACATGACACGCAATATTCACCGATTAACACCACTTGTATTAAACGTATGAAAGGTCCAGTTACAAAGCAATGTTTACAAATCAGTTCTGTAAACTCTCAGAGTGTGTGTGTGTTCTCTGTGTTCCTTATCTGTCTCACTCGTCTGGTCTGGTCTGGTTGTCTCTCTGTCGAAGTGAACACAACACACGGGTATTTATACCCAATACAGCAGGTCTGGTCGAAGGATCAGATAGGATGATCGAAGGATCATCTATCGATCAGAAACAGCTCGAAGGATCCATATGTACCACGAAGGATGATATCCTTCGTGGTCCATCTGTCGAATGTTTATGTTTCGAGCTCATCATCGAAGGATCTAAGCTATCCTTCGATGACCATCCTTCGACCCAGCCATATTACAACCATATGTTGACTGTTTGGCCAAGTCAAACCAGGAGGATGGTTGACTTGGTCAAACTTACAAGACTAACAACGACATCGTTTTACATCGTGACCGAATACAGACAAAGTACAGACATAAGTGCACCAACAAACTCCCCCTTGGCTGTAGCTTTGTCTGGCTGTAGCTTTGTCTCGATCTTCATTCTTGTAAGTTCTCGTGTCTTCAAGTCTTTGACTTCTATTCAAGTCTTCAATGTCGGAGGATCTTCAAAGTCTTCACGTCTTGAAAGCAGAAAGTGTACCAACAAACTCCCCGTTTCATGTAGGAAGTGTGTTGACAAACTCCCCCTTAACATAAGCTCCCCCTTGAGTTATGCTCGTGAAAGTCTTGATCTTTATGAAGTGAGATCCTTGTGGTGTTGATGATGGTCAGCGGCAACTCGATCATCTTCAACATTTGAGTGCCTTCACGTCGTGTCTTCATTCCGAAGCTTGTCATCGACCATGTTCTCCTTGCCTTTAGAATCTGCACATGCAAGAAATCTAAACGCGTAATGAGAACAACTGCCTGGAATATCATAAGCAAACGACACATATGTGACCATTGTTCAAAACAAACACCGTCCGACAGTTTGAAAGTTTTAACAAATTTTATCAATTTCAAATTTTAACTTTCAACACTTGCAAATTTCGACCGTTTATGAAGATTCAGTCGTTTCGGTTTTCAATCAGGTTTCAGGTAACGAAGACTCGAGCTCCAACATCGTACGATCGAAAATAAGATAGAAATAAAATCTTTTTGACTTTTCTAAAGTTTAAATTAAAACACACCTAAAATGTTTTTGGAATTTTTTTTAATATTTCAAATGTAAAGACAGAAAGCAGTAAATAAATATATACAAAGATCCGAAAAATGAAAGCATTAAATAAATATTTACAGGCATTCTTTTTGCGAGTTTCGAGGGTAAGAGAATCATATCAGTGTACGGTCATGCCAAAACGCTCTTGTTGTTCAATTAGTTAACATTAAAATAAGCATCCTATAACAATTATCGGTATTGTTGTCCACATAAGCTCAACTTATCAGATGTAATCATGGCGAGGGGATACGTTAAGGTATGATTTATACTTACCGACCGGTGTTCATCCACATCACGACACATTCCCGTATCAAGGTATGCACGAGGGTTCATCTTACCGGTGAGTATACCGATTATCATCTGTTTGACCGTATATGATGTGAGATTCTCACTTATTTTGATTTGAAAACAAGCCCTATGTGATATAATCACTTATTGAAGAGGAACTTGATTTTCGATGCATGAGGGCACAGGAGCAAGTCCGTGAACAGGTCAGTACTTTCGTACAGCAGAGAGACGAACTTGACTCTCGGAAAGAATTTGTGATATATTATCACTTATTTTGAGGGGACATGTGATTGTTGATCACTTATTGAGGTCGTATGCAGTATGTACACGTATGTATGGTATCATGGAAGATCTAGACTTGCGTCCCCGTTATTTTTCGGTAAAAGATACAACCATGATACCCAGATGATAAGCAGCATAAAGACCGAATATCTCAGAACCTCGGCAATCTCTCAAACGAAATTTCGGTACTAAGACCATATGCCAATGAATGGTTCCCACCCAGTCTTCAGTCGATTTAAGTTTATATCACCCTGCACACTTTAAAATGATTGTGATCCTACCGATACATCTTATATAGAGCTGCTTATCGTTTTTCATTTAAGGTTTAAAGAGGTTTAGACAGACCACTGATGTACTATCATTTTCTCTTTTGCTCGCCAGGAAACTCATTTTTGTTTTTCTATTGTTTTTGTGTTTTTGAAATTTTTCAATGTATTTGGATTTTCAAATTTTGGATTTACTCCCCCTAAAATCAATAAACTAAGACAAATTTAAAACACAAGGGTATTTACAAAAATGATTTTCCGATGTTGGATTACTCTTGTTTGACCTTAATCCCGTTTACCAATAATAAATAGTCAAATCTTGATTTGTCAAATGCTTTGGTAAAAAGGTCGGCACGTTGGTCATCGGTGTGGACGTAAGCAACATCGATTAGCCTTTTCTCAAAGCAATCACGTATGAAATGATACTTAATTTCGATGTGCTTAGTCTTTGAATGCTGCACAGGATTTCTAGTGATCTGTAATGCAGCAGAATTATCAACGTAAATAGGAGTAGTTAGGAATTCAAAACCGTAATCACGCATTTGTTGTTGGATCCATAGGACTTGGGAGCAACAACTTGAGGCAGCAATGTATTCAGCTTCGCATGTTGATGTAGCGACGCACGTCTGCTTCTTGCACTGCCATGTGACTAGGCGATTTCCCAAAAACTGACATCCAGCCGTTGTGGATTTGCCGTCGATTTTGCATCCGCCAAAATCAGAATCACTGAATGCGATCAAGTCAAAGTTATTATCCCTAGGGTACCATAGACCGGTGTCAGGGTAACCCTTCAAATAACGAAAAATCCTTTTGACAGCTGCAAGATGTGAGGCCTTCGGGTTGACTTGATATCTGGCTAGTAGGCATGTTGGGTACATTATATCTGGTCTTGATGCTGTGAGGTACATAAGAGATCCGATCATTGCGCGGTAGTATGAGGGGCTAACAGCTTCACCCTTCAAGTCTGGAGTAATTCCGTGATTTTGCGGCAATGGGGTACCGATGGGCGTTGCATCAGACATCTGGAACCGGCTCAAGATGTCACCAACATATTTAGTCTGATGGATGAATATCCCAGACTCTGTTTGTTGTACTTGTAGGCCCAAAAAGAAGGTCATTTCCCCCATAGCACTCATCTCGAACTTATCCTGCATGATGCGCTCGAAATTCCTACACAAAACATCATTAGTAGAACCAAATATAATATCATCAACGTATACCTGTACCAGTAGAAGATCTCCATCTTGTTCTTTGATGAAAAGAGTACAGTCGATAAGACCTCTGCGAAATCCATTCTCCAGCAGATAATTAGATAAGGTTGCGTACCAAGCTCGAGGTGCTTGATGTAGACCATAGAGAGCTTTGTTGAGCAACCAAACCCGATCGGGATGGATAGGATCTTCAAAACCTGGAGGCTGTTCGACGTACACCTCTTCTTCCACCACACCATGTAAGAATGCACTTTTCACGTCCATCTGGTATACCTTGAAACCTTTGAATGAGGCATAAGCCAGAAAAATCCGAATTGCTTCTAGACGTGCAACAGGTGCATACACTTCGTTGTAGTCGATCCCTTCAATCTGACGAAAACCTTGAACGACTAGCCTTGCTTTGTTTCGAATAACGATTCCACGGTCATCCTTTTTGCATTTAACCCAACGGGTACCAATCTTCTTGTATCCAGCCGGTTTCTCTACGAGTTTCCAGACACCAAACTTCTGGAATTGTTGCAGTTCTTCCTGCATTGCTTCAACCCAAGAGCTATCTTTCAAAGCATCTTTCCAAGTTCTTGGCTCTTCCTGGGAGACATAACACGCGAAAGACCAATCATTTTGTTGACCAGATTCTCTAATCGCCGTATACAAGCCTGCATTGTTGTTGTTCCGCAACATGTTTCTTGTTTGAACGCCACTTTGTACATTTCCGATGATGTTTTGATGAGGATGGGTATTGTGAATCCTTGTTTCTGGATTATCTGGTACAGGAACATTAATACCCAGGTTGTTGAGATTGAGATCAACAACCAATTCAATACCCGGAATTGGCGAAGAGGATGATGCAGTAGCTTCAGCTGTCCTAGGAACAACCACTGGAGGAGTACCCTCTGAAGTACCATGAACTGCTGTTGGAGCTTCTTGATCTGCATCTAGAAATTCATCATCCTCTGAAGATTCGTTCAATTCAGAAGCATCATGAAAATCCTCATTGTCGAGAGCATTATTGTTCACCGAAGATGGTTCTTGATTGACAATAATGGGACGAACCAACGGTGAATCTGTTGCATTATCACTCTCGAAAAACATCCTTGCCGCAGCATTTTCTTCAACTGCTTCAACATTGATCGAATTGAAAAAGTCATCGCACTCAAACATCCAAGGCTGACCAGGATTTCTGACTGGTAAAGTGTGCCTTTGTACTCTGACTTCAGACCATTCCTCGACCCTTTTAGTCTCTAGATTCCAGACTCTTAAGTTCGGGGTGGAATACCCAAGAAAGTATCCATCAATTGCTCTTGCCCCAAACTTTCCATTAGGATCGATTATTGTGCATGGAGCTCCAAACGGTTCAAGATATGACAAATCTGGTTTCCGTTTGTTAATAAGCTCAAAACAGGTCTTGTTGTGCCTTTTGACTGTAAGGACTCGGTTCAACGTATAGCATGCAGAGGACACAGCTTCAGTCCAGAAGGGAATCGGTAACTGTGACTCTACCAACATAGTCCTAGCAGTCTCGATCAATGTGCGGTTCTTACGTTCAGCGACGCCATTCTGTTGAGGAGTGTAAGCTGCACTAAACTCGTGAAGAATACCTTTTGAAGTGCAAAACTCCGCCATGGCATGATTTTTGAATTCAGTACCATTGTCGCTGCGTATCCGCCTAACCTTCAAGTTATAAAGATTCTCAATCTGAATGATCAAGTTTTTGATAATACCGAAGGTTTCACTCTTATGTGCCATGAACGCCACCCAAGAAAATCTTGAATAATCATCAGTTATCACGAGGCAATATTGATCATTCCTAATGCTTTTGTGCTTGACAGGACCGAACAAATCCATGTGCAAACGTTCAAGAGGAACAGCCACCGTGTTGACTTTCTTTGTAGGGTGTCGCTTCTTCGTTTGTTTTCCTTTTTGGCACGAAACACAGACGTCTTGAAGATGGAAGTTTTTAAGAGGAACACCATTCACCAATTCATTTGATACCAAATGATTCATTTTGCGTAAGTGAATGTGACCCATTCGTCTGTGCCAAGAGATTGTGTCTTTTTCTGTGGCTTTGGAAACGAAACAAGTTGCTTGTGCAGACGTTGTGATAGCTTGGCTCATATCAAGGACATACAGATCATTTATCCTTGGAGCCGACAAGAGAATCCATTCTTTTGGAATTTTGAAGCCGGGTTTCAGCACATAACATCCATTTGCATCAAAGTGTACTGAGAACTGCTTATCACAAATTTGAGAAACACTAAGAAGATTGTGATCAAGTTGTTGTACGAAGTTGATCTTATCAAAGCTAACAACCCCGTTGGAAATCATTCCTTCACCCGTAATATATCCGCCCTTATCTCCAGCAAAAGCAACATAACCTCCTCTAATAGATTTGACGTCGTAGAGAAGCTTCATGTCGCCTGTCATGTGCCTGGATGCCCCACTATCAACAATCCAATGACTACTGATAGTTCCTCCTGGAACACCCTGCACATGAACTCACATAATTAGTTGGAGATGGGGACCCAAGCCATTGTGGTCTTGGGTCTTCCATTTTCATCAACAACAATAACCTCTATTCTTTGATGATTTGAAAATTGTGATGGTCCCCCTGAATTTGTGGTTAATTTAGGTTTCCATGTCTGTTGAGTTTTACCAGTTTGATTGTTTGACAATTTAACTTCGTGATTGTTTGAAGTTTTTGAAAATTTTGAGTTTACTGGTTTAACTGGAACCGTTTGTTTTTGAACCACTTCATTTTTAAGTGCCTTTTCAACCACCTTGACTTGTTGGCGTTTCTGTTTCTTTTCCCTTTCTCTTACAAGTCGGGGATCTTGTTTTACAAAAACAGATCGCTTTTGGTGATTGTGTTCACGGGGATCATCATCAATTGCTTTCAACTTATGAAGATACGGGCAGTTTCGAATGATATGCCCTATTGTACCACATTCAAAACATGATCTTCGTTCAACAAACCCCGAAGTATCATGTGATCGTCTTACCGATGATGATGAACTTTGTGACCTCGAGGTACTAGGTTTTGAACTACTTGGTTCATTCCTTTTCATCACTGTTGCCTTTTTGACAAAATCTAAGTTAGATTGATTTTCAAATGTTGCGATTTCACAAAGTTCACATTCTTTTTCTTCTTCTGATTCGGCTTCCTTTGACCTTGAGCCGGTGTTTTACCTTTTGGTTTGGCATGATTTTGCTGTTTTTGCACTGTTGGTAATTTCTGATTGCCAAACTGTTTTCTAACTTCAGCCTTAGGGATAGGAGGGCACTGTGTTACTGTAACACGTGATCCTGTCTTTCCCAAAAACTTAGTTGTTGAATTTTCAAAGACTTTACTGATTAATGATTGATTAACATTCTTAATAGGAAAATCTTTGTCAGAATAGATTTTATCATCACCAACTAGAGTGTACAGCAAATCCACACTCTCCGACTCTTGTGCAGACGAGGACTCGATTGCAATAGTCTTAGCGGGTTTTGCAGGAGGATCACACAGAATATGATTCTCAAGAGGTATGTCCTCTTCGTTTATCACCGCATCAGACTTTGTTGAATCGGTATCATCAGACTCATCATCAGAAGAATCAGCATCCTCAATCACAACTGGAGGATCCTGATTCTGTTCAGCAGTTACAAATGTATCCGCTGACACATCTGAATCGGATGATACTTCTTTCTTGTATCCGAGCCCTGTTGCAAATTCCTCAACGTCCAAAGGAACAGATGGTTCAAAATGAGTTCTATACTCCTCATCAGGCAGTGCATCAAAATTGTTTCTTACGGGTGGTGGACATTTTTTGTACCCTATGCATGTGACATCCCGTTTCTCTTTCTGAACATCAATGATGTGATCCAACACATAGCTAGAACTCAAATAACTGTCTAACTTGAGTCGGATCACCTCACTTTCTGTTTTAACACAAGCCATTTCCTTTTGCATTACCTCAAGACGAGTTATATAAAGGTTAATGTCAGTTTGTTTTCTGGAAACCATTTTTGTCAGCTCTGTTTTATCTTTCTTTAATATTTCAATCATTGACTTAAATTCCTTTTCATGGTTTTCATAAAACATGTTGGCTTCAGTGCACTTTGAAAGATCAACGGTCAATTTCTGATTGTGAATGAATGTCACATCATATTTCTCTTGCAAAGCCTCGTGTTTGCTTTGCAATTCACACCACCTATCATTCATAGAAACATGTTTGTCTTGCAAGTCAAACAAACTAGCTTGTAAAGCATCATGTTTGCCTTGCAACTCAGACATGTTTGCCTCTAAATCAGCACATTTAACACGCAAACTATCACAGTTATCACAGCTAACAGAAGTGGGTTCATCGACACATACCTGACTTGATGAACTGTCGACATTCGCCATAAAGGCTGAATGGAGAGAAGACAAAGAATAAGCAGCTTGATCCACCAAAATAGATCTTCTTTGAATTCCTGCTGCAGTTTCTTCCAAGAGTTCATCAACATCTGCATCGATTAACGCATTTGATGTCTCATCCACATGATCATCACCTGAGCTCGAGGATTCTTCATCCGAACTTCTGCTGTAACCAGAAGAGTCTTCATCCTCAGAAGAGTCACCACCATTGGCGGAAGATTCTCCACCACAGGTGTGATTAAGATCCTTGACAATCTCAGCAAAACACGCCGTTCCATCCGGAGCATCATTTCCCAACTGTAGTGACCAGTCACAACCTTCATCTACTTGAACCACAAGTGCCTGGTTGGCATTTGATGGTCCTGCTTGGCTTTGGTTGTTGACAAGTACCAGCGTACGAACATTGTTCCTGTTCTGGTTCTGCTGGTTGCCTTGGTTTCTGAAAGGATTCTGGTTTCCATGCTGAGCTGGTCTTGTGCATTCCCTTTTGAAATGACCCCGTTCACCACAGTTAAAGCACTTTACAGCTTGCTTGTCGAACCCATACTTGGTGTCTTTCTTGCTTTCCAAGCTGGTTCTTCCAGTTCTTTCCATGAAATCTTTTGCTCTCCTTACAGCACTGGCGAAAGCCCATTTGATGTCCATCAAATCCATCTCATCCTTATCAATCTGCTGATAGTCTTCTTGTGTCAGATTAATGTTCCCAATCTGACCTTCCACTAATCCACAGTATGCGCTCACCACAGTGTTTAGCAGCTCCATGTGTTCCTTTGCTACTTCCACACTGACTTTAGAAAAGCTTGAGGTGTCGAGCCGTACTGTATTTGGCTTTGATTGTTGACCAGCAGATGATGTGCTTCCATAACACGCTTGCTGTTGAGGAGGAAGTGGATTCCCGAACATATCAGTTGCTCTGATTTGCTGTTGCTGTTGTGGTGCTGGTTGAGGAGCTGGATTAAGCGGATTTCCAAACATATCTGTTGTTGGAGGAGGAGTGCCATACAAGCTCGTGCTAGACACAAATGCTGTTTGAATTGGAGCGTGTGAAGAAGGTTTTGTAGAAGTGCTAGAAGTTCCATAATAAATTTCAGGATTTTGTGGCACTACAACTCTTTTTGCCTTGAGAGTTTCTTCCTGATTCTTGTTTTCCAGGAGTTGAGCAAAATCACTGAAGCTTGTTGTATCCAAAGTGCCATTGTACTTCATGATTTCTAAGAAATTACTCCATTGAGGTGGCAGTGCATCTGCAAACTTCTTCACTATCTCTGCTGAAGTTGTTACAACCCCAGTATTTGCCAATTCAGTCAGCAAATGAGTAAATCGACTTGTCAAATCTCCTAGAGATTCATTCTGCATACAAACAAAACCATCAAACTCTTTCTTTAGCAGATCTTTTCTTAATTGACGTGTTGCTTCATTTCCTATGCCCCTTATCTTCAACGCGTCCCACAACTTCTTCGTTGTCTTGAAACTGACAAATTGATGATAAATGTCTTTGCTTAACGCCTGAGTAAGAATGGCATATGCTTTCTTTTCTAAGTCATAGACCTTCTTCTGATCTTCCGTAAGATCAGCAAACGTAGCAGCAGATGAAGCGGCAACCTCTATCGTTTGATCAAAATCTGTGATGAAGCGCAACCACAGTTCTGTATTTTGACCAAGGACATATGTATGAAATCTGTCAAACCATCCCGGATATTCACTTAAATGCATCAACTTTGGAGGCCTATTCAAACTTCCCGTTTCACTTTCGCTTAGTAAAATGCTTTGAACACTTGGAGCTTGATTTGATACGAATGCCCATTGACCGGTAGATGTAGCATTAGCTTGCGAACCCGAATCCGGAGCTGGAGTACCAAAATACATCTCTGCATTTACCGGAACACCCCACATCGAATTCATTTTTGATCAAGAAAAATAATACCAGCCGAAGGATCCTGATCGAAAGATGAGAAAAACACAAACTTGTTAAACTTAAACAAACTGAGGATCGAAAGATCAACACTTGTTCGAAGGATCAACAGGGTTCGAAAGATCACTGTTGAACTTTCGAACAATGATTTCGAAAGATTCTCCAACCGAAGGATCCTTATCTTTCGAAAAAGGACTGTAGACCGAAAGATGAACACGAAAGATCACTTCGAAAGACTCCCCAATCGAAGGATCCTAATCTTTCGAGAAAGAGCAGTAGACCGATAGATGTATGTTTCGAAAATATTCCTTCGAATGATATCTTTCGAACAGCTCTGACACAGTTGACAAATGTGACAGGTTGGTGAAAAGTTGACGGGTTGGTGAGAACTTTCGGCAGAAAGTATGTTCAGACCATATCTTCTGAACATGCAGGTTTCACCAAACAGGTAATGTCCAATATTTTAATCAGTTTACTCTTTTCAATGCACAAACAAGTTTAATATTCAAATTTTTAAGATCAAAGAGTGTAATATTATGAAGAACACTTGAATATGTCAAGAACACAGCCCAAATATCTGAGTTTTCCGGTAAACCCACAAACTTTCGGAACACAATATTTGCTAAAATGTTTAACAAAAACCCAAGACTAGCATGAAAACATGAAAAATAACAAGGTTTTTAACAAAACACCAAGCAAGAGCTAACTCGGGGTCCTCTGGTGTTGTTTGAGGTGGTCCAACAACAGAGGCTTGGTTGTTGAATGGAAATGCAGAATGCGTAACCTGAGATATGTAAAATATGCATGTATATTTCAGCATTGTGTGTGTATACATATAAGTCGTAATAGTTTGAATCGGTTTCAAAAAATCTGTTTATCCAGGCGTTGAAAATTAATTATTGCGCCTTTTAAGTCGTAATAGTTAGAATCAGTTTCAAAAAATAAATCCAAACACCCATTATAAATGCATCATAGAGTCACAAAGTAAAATTGTACACTACTAAAAAAGAATACGAAAAAAGGTTAAGAATAAATCAAGTAGATGATTATACCTGAGGAATTCCTTTGCATGCATTGCAAAACCGTTGCAATTGTGGCTTTTCACTTTCGCTAACTGGTGTAAGTTTGATGCGTGTTTCTGTAGTTGAAATTAACTCAGGTTTAGGGAACATAAAAACATGTATTCATAATTTCATACTACCATTATTTTGCAGATAAAACCGTTGTATACATCAATAATCTAATTAATAAACATATAAAGACAAAATGATACTTATAAGTTATAACCACGAAATTCAACTTAAACCTATAGAAAAATCTTCAACAACCAAATAAGTGTAAAATAGAAACTTGAAAAGAAGCTAATCATATAATATGCGGATAAATTAATTTGACTTTCAACTACACATCAAGTATATGTAATTCAAATGTGTAGAGAAATTACTGTTGGAACATGTAATGACCACCGTAGGATCAGGCTGGTTAAAGTTTGGTTCATCCATGTTAGCCTTCCACAGAGCAACCAGTGCCCGAACATGTCCTCTACGGGTCAAAATTTCAGTAGTTGAGTTCTCTTAACTTTCTCTACTGGGTCAAGTTCTACTCTCTACCTATAGGCAGGCTTTACAGTAAAGCCAATTAACCGGTGGAAATATATTAGTTTACTAAATGCATTGACTATAGAATAAGGTAAAACAAAACAGTCATGATCTTTTAAAAATTTTGAATCCTTTTAAAAACACCTTAACTCCTCATAGAAGATCAAGCAACAAACATATAACCTTTCATCTAGATAAATTATCAATTTCTAGCAGAAATCAAAAGCCCTAATGGCATCAAAAATTAAATTATCGCAAAGAATTTCATATATAAACACATCAAACTTTTTCTAAGCTCTACCTTTATAAATAAAAGTTGACATATCAAACCTCTTAGTGAGTGATTTGGGGTTCAGTACCGTCTCACTCAGCGACTCCATTATCAACCATTGATGTCGGGCTGCCAGAGTTCGTCTCCGCCGGCGAAGCCAGCATTGACGCGTGGAACGACCACCTTAGCCCCCAACAATCTTGAAAAAAACAAAAATCGGAAGATCGTATGGCAGATTTAAGTCAAATAACCGGAGAATTAGGGTTAAAAGTGTTGGATCTTACTTGACTCCACTTCGTTCCAAATCACGAAAACCCCCAAATCACAAAACATTTGATTGACCACGGTTGTTAAATCGTCGCCGATTCAGTCATCGTTCTCCATCACAAACCAGATCATCCACTCTTGTTGACGTGGAACCCGAGTTACATCCAAAAATATAAAGAATCCGTACTGGTATTGGCGGTGATGGTGACTGTGGTGGGGGTGAGGCGGTGAAGGGCTGGAGCAGTGTAGTCGATTCTATGTACAGAAGATGTTTACTTGTTTTAGGGTTAGGGTGAGAAAGAAAGCTGAGTGAGAAAGATGTTTACTTCTTTGACAATAACACTGTTTGCACCGACCTAGAAAGGTAGGAGAGGGAGGGAGACGGCGGAGAGAGTGGTGGCGGTGGTGGTTGTGGTGGTTTTGAGGAGTCGTTCATCCCAAAGAAACACATAGAGAGACACAGAGACAGGAGATAAAGAAAGAGAAGGAACCATGGCAGTTTTGTAATTTGGTTGGTTGGGTGAGGACATATATAGTCATTTGGTCTAGGCACCGACATTCATCTTTAAGATTATATAAATATAGGTAAATATTTTTGAAAACAGCATTTTACTAAATATTCTTCATGATTGTGGTATTGAACTATCAGGCGTGTCTTTCGCATATTACATGTAACAAAACTGTCACCTTAGTATCTCACCAGTTTTAACACCCCGTACATGACCGTGAAAAAGGTTATCACATGTGAAAAATGACCTCATCATTTTTTTAATTTTTAAATGGAATTTATATATACTCTAATAACTTACAACAATTCGGTGCAATGAAGTTGGTACATTCTGCTTAGAATGTTGTACTAGCTTTTCCAACATTTTGTTGTTATCCACACACGTCCTTTTCTACCTGCAACATAATCAAGAAAAACAGGGATCAGATGAGATATGAGATACAGAGAGAAATAGGGACTTGAAGTCAAGAAAAACAGGGATTAGATGAGATACAGAGAGAAAGAGAGACTTGAAGAGGGAGAGACCGTAAAGAAGATGGAGCCCAGCAGCGGTGGTTCTAGGGCGGCATCGCGGCAGCAACATCGCCACGGTGGTGAAGATAACAACGGACACAACCCTAATTCCGGCGAACCTAGGGTTCTTCCATCATCATCGTCAGTCACTACACCATTCCCACATACAATTCCATCAAACAACCACCAGTCACCACCATCATCATCATGAGTTACTACGCCGAACCCTAAACGACAGTCGGCGCTCCTTCCCCTCAAGGCCAGTTACCCTTCAATCCAGATCTTCTTTATGATGGATGTTATTTCAAAATTAGGGCTTTTATCTATGTTGTTCTATTCTTGCAGGTTATCCACCAGTGGCGGACCCAGGATTTTTTTTCCTGAGGGTGCGGAATATTTTCAAAGATTTTAGGCCCCTAACTGTATAAAAATATCGGTTCATAGCGGGTCGGGTCGGATCATGTAAGACAAAAGAACATCAAACTAAACTTTATAAATCATCAAAAACACGTCAAACGTCATTACAAATTACAAACGTATTTAAAAGTGTGCCCTACAGTTTTTTTTTTTTTTTTTTTTTTGACATATATCCAAAATATCATCTAAAGATACTAAACACACCATAAGTTCATTACATTCTTACTCATTGTTCCTAATACATAATTTGCTTCATAAGTTCATAAAACAACACTAAACAATTAAACAAAATAAACAATCATGTTCAACCACATAGCCCATAACTTTCAATTATATTTTTAAACATTCAAGCCCTAATATTAAATGTTGATTACTTGTAACTAATCATTTAAACAAACAAACCTATAAATAAAACAACAAAATCATTTAACTACAAGTCTAGAACAACAAAAAAATCAAAAAAATATAAAAAGATTAAACCCTTACACATCTATATTTTCTCCTAATCATCACATAAAACAAAATAAATAAATAAACCATACTAGTTCTATATTGGAATTCTAACGTAATATGGGTCGGTCCAATCGGAATTTTGGTTTTTCCGGTAAAAAAAGCCATCAGATCGTGAGCAGTGGCGTCAAGTCGCTAGGAGTTTTTTTGGGGGCGGGATTTGAAAATGGAATGGATGGATGGGTTTGGGTTATTTTATTTAGTTCAAATTTCTTTAGGTTGGGTTTGGGCTTGTGTTAATAAAAATTGATTGCTGATTGGGCTTTGATTGGATTAAATAATTAAGTGAATAAGTGGTTAATAATTATTTTTTTATCTAAGTGGGGCGGTTGAAAATTTTCAAGGGGTGCGGGTGAAAAATTCCAAGGGGTGCGGTCGGGATTTCCGGCGAAAAATAAGACTAAAAATTATTTTTTCATGGGGTGCGCCCGCCCACCCGTGGCTTAGGGTGGGTACGCCCCTGTTATCCATCATAGCAAGGGTAACCACCTCACTACGGCGTGCAAACTTGCTGGTGAAACCAATTAACATTCTCTTTATGCTGATCTGAGTTACAGCCAAGTGATAGGTAAGGAAGTATTGATTAGGTTGTTTGTACAAGTGTTTAATTGGTGTTTCTTTGAAATCTATAGACGCATTGGTTTTGTTTACTCATACCCCCAAACTCATAAATACACATCCAGATAGAGAGAGTGCGAACAGCGTAGCATCAGAGAGAGAGAGAGAGAGAGAGAGAAGCAGGATAGAGCGAGACCGATGAAGGGAGAGGAAGTCGACCGCCTCAACCCGATGAAGGGGATGATGGCGACGGCTTATGGTTGAGATCTTTATTCCGGCAACCAGATTGGCAACGATGGCGGCTAGGGTTCCAATTTAGGGGAACACCTAAGTGGAGATTGTGGTGGTGTGCGGCAACAGTTGTCGAGGGGCATTTGCTAGCGACGTGTGTCGATTTATGCGTTGCTTTCAGTGGTCGACTACGATTATGTGCTTGAGACGAACGAAGGTGGGTTCGGTTTAGTATATGGCGATGAATGGAGAGACTAATATGGTTGCCAAAAAAAAATTGATCGGTAAGGGAAAACATAGAGGGTTGACAAGGTTTTCTCGAGATGTAGGGAGAGGCAGGGCCGCTTTTTATAACTGATGGTGCTACGAGTTAAGGTTTTGGAGTCCAAAATCTGGTGAAATCATTTAGAGCTATACATCAATGGTTTTCAAATGATGGTATGCTTATCAAATTTTATTGCTTAAAAAGATGGTATTTGAATTAACGTGGTGGAACAGTACATAAACTAAACGAAAAGATAAGAAAAAAAATCATATAAATTTCTGCTGAGGCAAACAAATGGGTAGGTAAGAATCTAAATTTGGTGGTTGATTGTTTAGGGTTTCATTATTCAAGTCTTTTTTATTAAAATGAAAGTTATACTTTATAACTGATGTAAGTGCATTTCATGTTTTTAGTGTGTAAAATAGTTATATCATTATATCAAGATGATATGTTAGCATATGTTTTGTTGAATGCATATAGATCCTTATAGAATATTCTCTTTGAAAATTGATTTTGAAGTTTAAAAAAATTACTAAGAATACGTTTTTGGTAAGTTTATTTGTGGGAATTATTTGAATAAAAAGTACTTGAGCATATCGATATTTGGTTTAAAAAATGTAAGTAAACTGTTTCAATTCTATCTGGAGTATTGAGCTAAAAAAGTTGTGTACAAAAGTTTAAAAGGTAAATGTAGTTATAGTGATGAATGCAGGGACCCTTTTTTCTGTAGAATCAAGAAGAGAAGTAGAATAAGAAGGGTTTTCGGAGCTGTGTTTGGTGGTTGAATTGCCTCTAGGAGCCGAATAGGTTTGCAAGGTATACTATATGTCTGTGTGTGTGTATACATGAATTGTAGTTTTGTCCTTAAGATTTGTGGTGTTTCTTAATGATTCAATTGTTTAATTTATTTTATGATACATTTGTAGGTTTTCGTCAGAACCAGACAATCCGGCGACCACTAACGAATTTACCGACAGAAACAGATTCTGGACAAGGCGAGGGTTCCGGCGAAGATCCGGTCAGTTTATTTTGTTTAAGATTACACTTCATGTACTTTCCCGTACCATTCGTCTTGATAACATTTTGCTCTGTGTACAACAATGATAATGGTGGAATGTGGCCATCCTCACCAGACAGAATCAAGATACCTTAGACACCATTCCACAATTCAAATACTCCACAACCATGAATGTCCCTAGCCAATGGTCCACCGGCCTTTGTGATCGTTAGATAACCGAAAATCGTTTGTGATCGTTGTGTATTCTGCATTAGGTTTGATTAAAGTTATTGCTGAATTCGTTGTTGTATGATAACATACTTAACCGATTTCGAAGAGTCCGTAGAGATTAAAATATGTCCAGGAATATGATTTGTGTAATAATGTTGGTATCGATCGTATAACTAGAGTTTAAACGTTAAGGTCGGCTCTGAATCGGTGGGTTCAGAGTTCTTCAGTTTTGCAGATTTATTGTATGATTTGTTCATAAGATTGAATCGTCATTAAGTTTGCTGAGGTTGTGCGTTTCAGTTTTCCTCCTAATTTCAGTTTGTTACTCAGCAAATTAGCTTCGATTATGTAACGCTAGGTCATTAGAGAATCGAAAATCGGTTCCTATTATTATGAATTTTATTTTTTTTGCATTAGGTCTATCAAAGTGACTGCTGAATCATTATTGTATAATAGCGTACTTTGATATCACAAAGTCTGTACGGATTGATTATTGTTGATACATATATGTGGACGCGACTCGACTCGACGCGACTTGGTTCGGTTCGACCCGGTTAGGTTCGGCTCAAGCCCGACGTCACGACATTCCTCCGTCGTGCGCCCCAGAGTTCGACACGCGAGGCACGAAGCGCCGCGAGCCGGTTCCCGCTGCCACATCATCATGACATCATCATGATGATGTCATGATGATGTCACCATGTTGACTAAATACAATTTCATGAACTAAGGCTTACAATTTACGAAATTGTTGAAGACTGTACGTGCATGGCATATTATATTGGTCCAATCAGATTGTTTGGGCCTCTCCAACATTGGGCCGAACTCCAACTCAATCGCACAAGTCAGAATATATATATACATGCTGAAATCTTGTTTTCAGGGACAAGGGTGAGACAAGAACCGGACAACAATCGCACAAGAAGAACTGAGAGATTTGTTAGAGAGTTTACAAAGATTGTTTTGTAAACATTGATTTGTAACCGACTTTTCTTACGTATTAATACATTGGTGTTAATCGTTGAGTCTCGGTCTTGTATCTCGTGTTCTTGTTCATCTCGTTCTCGGTTTGCCATTTCCGGTTGGATTCCGCACAACCGGGTTGGTTCGTACACAAGGAGTAGGCGACTAGATCCTCCCCTAGCCGGACCTACAAGTGGTATCAGAGCCTTGGCTCTTCTCCTTGTTAAAACCGAGCGTTTTCGGGTTGTTTTCCGGGTGTTTGAAGTTCTTATATTTTCCGGAAAATCTGTTGAATCTTCGAAATTTCTGGTGTTTGGCTGCTAGTTCATCAGAAAAACCTTGCTTAAAACTGATTTGTGTATGGTTTGTTAAGGTTTTTAGTGAAGTTTGGAGCAAAACGGTGTTTCGGAAAGTTGTCGGCTTGTCGGAAAATTCTAAATTTCTGAAGTGTTCTTCAAATATTCATCCTATCTTCAAACGGTTCTTAATATTATCAACTTTTTGATCTTGATCTAAGATATTGTCAAGTTGTTTGTGTTATTGGAAATTGCAACTTGGATTATTATATTACAAATCATCATTGGTTGGTAAAGTTGGAAATGGTGTAGTTGATAAGGAAGGTTACTTTGTCAGATGATTTGATGGTCACACAAGTTGATAGAAAGTCAAATTGTCTGATGTTGGATCGCACAACAATTGGATAATCGTACAAGAAAGTTGGAACGTACAAGATAGTGGACTCACAACAAGAATTGGGCTTCAGTGGATTTCTGTTTGGGCTTCTCGCACAAGAATTCATCAGTCGCACAAGCATTGGGCCTTTCATCAGTTCTGGGCCGAAATCAACATCATCAGACGAAATCACTACTTGTTACCGAAAACACTTAACAGGCCTAATTCACATCTGGGCCTGGACTGTTTCGATTAACTGGGAGCCCAAAAGAAATTGAATCGTACAAGATTATTTGTTGCACAATTTGTTTCAGTCGCACAAGATTTACTTTGTTCAGTCGCACAAGAATTGATATTGGGATCGCACAAGACATCCATTTCCCAATCGTACAAGATTTGATGATTTGGCTCGCACAAGAATTATCAATCGTACAAGTTTGACTTGCTCGCACAACAAAATTGGGCTTCTGTTTGGGCTCGTTTTCGTCGCCTATCTTTCAAGAAGTGTGGTTCATCGCGTTGTATCACAAGACTTGTTTCGTCGGATCTTTGTTTCGCGGGACTTTGTTTTGTCAAGATATTAAAAAAAAAATTTGTATAAGTGATTTAACTGTTTGTTTGAGGTGTGATTTTCAGGTATTCTTTTTTTCTTGATAAAAAATGAATCCAAGATGGGGTACTCTGGTAAATACTGAGATGTATTTTGGTACTCCGTCTCCCGCACCGAGTATTCAAAGCCAACGACCTATCAAAGCAACTGATATGTTCGGAAATCCATTACCTGTTCGATCTACCGGACCAACAGACATGTATGGGAATCCACTTCCTCCTCAATCTACTGGACCAACAGACATGTATGGAAATCCGCTTCAACCAGTTCCTCAACCAGTGCCTCAACAGCAAACCCAAAGGCCTCCTGTGACAACAGATTTATATGGCAATCCGATACAAGTTCCAGTAAAGCCAGCTCCAACAACAGACTTGTATGGAAATCCTCTACAACCAGCTCCACAACAGCAAGTCTATCGGCCATCTACTGTAACCGCTTGTTTTGCTGAGGTTGTCAAGATTTTAAATCACGCCAGTGGTGGAGAATCTTCCACCAATGGTGATGAATCTTCGGAGGATGAAGACTCTTCTGGTTACAGTAGAAGCTCAGATGAAGAATCCTCAACTTCAGGCAATGATCATTTGGATGACACGTCAAGTGCGTCAGTTGAAGCAGAAGTTGATGAGGTATTGGGAGACACTGCAGCAGAAAATCATAGGAGATCTATATTGGTGGATCAAGCTGCTTATTCTTCTTCTTCTCTCCATTCAGCCATTATGGCTAATGTCGACAGTTCATCAAGTCAGGTATGTGTCGATGAACCCACTGCTGTTATTTGTGATAATTGTGATAGATTGAGTGTTAAGTGTGGTGATTTAGAGGCAAACATGTCTGAGTTGCAAGGCAAACATGATGCTTTACAAGCTAGTTTGTTTGACTTGCAAGACAAACATGTTTCTTTAAATGATAAGTGTTGTGAATTGCAAAGCAAACACGAGGCTTTGCAAGAGAAATATGATGTGACATTCATCCACAATCAAAAGTTGACCGTGGATCTTTCTAAGTGCACAGAAGCCAACATGTTTTATGAAAACCATGAAAAGGAATTTAAAACGATGATTGAAACTTTAAGGAAAGATAAAACTGAGTTAACGAAAATGGTTTCAAGAAAACAAACTGACATCAATTTGTATATAACTCGGCTTGAGATAATGCAAAAAGAGATGGCTTGTGTTAAAACTGAAAGTGAGGCGATCCGACTCAAGTTAGACAGCTATTTGAGCTCTAGCTATGTGTTGGATCACATCATTGATGTTCAGAAAGAGAAACGGGATGTCACATGCATTGGATATAAGAAATGTCCACCACCCGTGAGAAACAATTATGATGCACTGCCTGATGAGGAGTATAGAACTCACTTTGAACCATCTGTTCCTTTGGACGTTGAGGAATTTGCAGCAGGACTAGGATACAAGAAGGAACTATCGTCAGATTCGGATGTGTCAGCAGATACATTTGTAACTGCTGAACAGAATCAGGATCCGCCAGTTGTGGTTGAGGATGCTGATTCTTCTGATGATGAATCTGATGATACTGACTCAGCAAAGTCTGATGCGGTGATCAAAGAAGAGGACATACCTCTTGAGAATCACATTCTTTGTGATCCACCTGCTAAACCGTCTGTGATTGCTACAGCCAAGTCTGTTGAATCCTCATCTGGAAGCTGTGAAAGCGTGAACTTGCTTTACACGTTGATTGGATCTGATAAAATATATTCAGACAAGGATTTCCCTATCAAAAATGTCAATCAATCTTTGATTGATAAAGTTTTCGAAGATTCTACCAGTAAGTTTTTGGGAAAGTCGAGCCCAGGAGTTGTAGTAACTCAGTGTGCTCCTATCCCAAAATCCGAAGTTAGAAAGAAATATGGGAATCAAAAATTGCAAACATAAAACAATCAACGAAAGAAAAATCACGCTGCCCAAGGAAATGGAAAAGGCAAACAGAGCCAAAACAAGAAAAAGGACAAGAAGGTGAACTTTGTGAAATCAAAGGGAACGGACAAAATTGAAACGTTTGAAAACAAATCTAACTTAGATTTTGTTAAACAAGCAACAGTGTTGAAAAGAAATGACCCGAACTGTTCGAAACCTAGTACCTCGAGATCACAAAGTTCATCATCATCGGCAAGACGATCACATGATACTTCGGGGTTTGTTGAACGAAGATCATGTTTTGAATGTGGCACAATTGGACATATCATTCGAAATTGTCCATATCTTCATAAACAAAAAGCCAAAGTTGATGTCCCCCATGGTAACAATTACCATAAAAGACCTGTTTCACCAAGACAGGACCCTCGTCTTGTTAAACAACGGGAAATGAAACAGAAAAAGAAACAACGACAAGAAGTTGAAAAGGTTTTAAAACCAGAGGTTGTCCAAACGCAATCTGTTAAGTTAGAAGTTAAAAATGAAAAACAAAAACAGATTTGGAAACCAAAACCAGTAACTATTTCAGGGGGAGCTACATCAATTCCGAATCATCGGGAAATGGATGTCACAATCCTCGATGATGACGGACGACCCAAGTCTGTGAAGGCTTGGGTCCCCCTCTCCAACTAATCTCTGAATGAGTGTGCAGGATGTTCCAGGAGGAACTATTGATAGTCTTAGGATTGTTGATAGTGGAGCGTCCATGCACAAGATCGGCGACACCAGACTCCGAAACATCATTATATCTAGGAGTTGTTGCCTTTGATGGAGAGAAATGAGAAAAGAAAGGAAAAAGATAAGAAGACAAACATTCCGATGAAGGAATGATGGTGAAAGAATGTGGTTGAATGAAGTTGAAAAATTCGACCAGATGAAAAATGTGCCAAAATTTTGGTTGTTATGGTTTTTGATCGGGTCCTCAGGAAAGATTCCAATGAAAAGTACGCGCCTGTAGCACGTCTGAAGCTTTTTGAAGATTCATGGATTTTTCTTCCACAAGAAGTTCAAAGTCCACAAGATGAACGTGTAGGGTACTTTTCTTCACGGTGTGATTGAAGAGAATGTGTTGTTGATCAAACCAACCGGGTGTGCGGATGCCTTGGCATGGATTGAACAACCGCACACTACTTCTCAAGAGAAAGATAAAGACCTTCGCTGGTGCAATGTGGAAGACCAGCCGGACCCAGAGGTTTTTGATCTTGTTGCTGTGAAGGGATTGAAGTAGCTACTAAATCGACTTTGAAGTCCACACCGGGTGGATATCCAGTTTAGGAGAGCGCTCAGATTCCTTGCAATGAACAAAGCAGTTGCAGGATACGGTTTTGAATTTCTAATCTCTCCTATACTTGTCGATATTTAAGCTGCTTTATGAATTATTATCATCTCATACAGCACTCTTTGACCTGACACGTTGATCTCGAATATCACCTCACACGTGATTGTTTCACTATGAAATTCATCAATGTTGTCATGGTCCACACCGATGACCAACGTGCCGACCTTTTTACCAAAGCATTTGACAAATCAAGATTTGACTTTTTAATTTTGGTAAACGGCATTGAGGTAAAACATGAGTTAACCAACATCGGGAAATCGTTTTTGTAAATACCTTTGTGTTTTAAATTTATCTTAGTTTGTTGATTTTAGGGGGAGTAAATCCAAATTTGAAAATCCAAAAACATCGAAAAATTTCAAAAGCACAAAAACAATAGAAAAGCAAAAATGAGTTTCCTGGCGAGCAAAAGAGAAAATGATAGTACATCAGTGGTCTGTCCAAACCTCTTTAAACCTTAAATGCAAAACGATAAGCAACTCTATATAAGATGTATCGGTAGGCTCACAATCATTTTAAAGTGTGCAGGGTGATATAAACTTAAATCGACTGAAGACCAGGTGGGAACCATTCATTGGCATATGGTCTTAGTACCGAAATTTCGTTTGAGAGATTGCCGAGGTTCTGAGATATTCGGTCTTTATGCTGCTTATCATCTGGGTATCATGGTTGTATCTTTTACCGAAAAATAACGGGGACGCAAGTCTAGATCTTCCATGATACTATACATACGTGTACATATTGCATACGACCTCAATAAGTGATCAACAATCACATGTCCAAACAAAATAAGTGATAATGTATCACATTTATCCGGGAGTCAAGTTCGTCTCTCTGCTGTACGAAAGTACTGACCTGTTCACGGACTTGCTCCTGTGCCCTCATGCATATGAAAATCAAGTTCCTCATCAATAAGTGATTATATCACATAGGGCTTGTTTTCAATCAAAATAAGTGAGAATCTCACATCATATACGGTCAAACAGATGATAATCGGTATACTCACCGGTAAGATGAACCCTCGTGCATACCTTGATACGGGAATGTGTCGTGATGTGGATGAACACCGGTCGGTAAGTATAAATCATACCTTAACGTATCCCCTCGCCATGATTACATCTGATAAGTTGAGCTTAAGTGGACAACAATACCGATAATCGTTATAGGATGCTTACCTTAGTGTTAACTAATTGAACAACAAGAGCGTTTTGGCATGACCGTACACTGATATGATTCTCTTACCCTCGAAACTCGCAAAAAGAATGTCTGTAAATATTTATTTAATGCTTTTAGTTTCTGCATCCTGGTATATATTTATTTACTGCTTTCAGTCTTTACATTTGAAATATTCAAAAATTCCAAAAAGATTTTAGGTGTGTTTTAATATAAACTTTATAAAAGCCAAAAAGATTTTATTTCTATTTTATTTTCGATCGTACGATGTTGGAGCTCGAATCTTCGTTACCTGAAACCTGATTGAAAACCGAAACGACTGAATCTTCATAAACGGTTGAAATTTGCAAGTGTTGAAAGTTAAAATTTGAAATGGATAAAGTATTTTAAACTTTCAAACTGTCGGACGGTGTTTGATTGAACAATGGTCACATGTGTGTCGTTTGCTTATGATATTCCAGGCAGTTGTTCTCATTACGCGTTTATATTTCTTGCATGTGCAGATTCTAAAGGCAAGGAGAACATGGTCGATGACAAGCTTCGGAATGAAGACACGACGTGAAGGCACTCAAGTGATGAAGATGATCGAGTTGCCGCTGACCATTCTCAACACCACAAGGATCTCAAGTTGTAAAGATCAAGACATTCAGGAGCATAACTCAAGGGGGAGCTTATGTTAAGGGGGAGTTTGTTAACACACTTCCTACATGAAACGGGGAGTTTGTTGATACACTTTCTGCTTTCAAGACGTGAAGACTTTGAAGATCCTCCGTCTTAGAAGACAAGAAAGGCGAATCTCGCGAGTAGCGTCCAAGGGGGAGTTTGTTGATACATATATGTGGACGCGACTTGACTCGACGCGACTTGGTTCGGTTCGACCCGGTTAGGTTCGGCTCAAGCCCGACGTCACGACATTCCTCCGTCGTGCGCCCCAGAGTTCGACACGCGAGGCACGAAGCGCCGCGAGCCGGTTCCCGCTGCCACATCATCATGACATCATCATGATGATGTCATGATGATGTCACCATGTTGACTAAATACAATTTCATGAACTAAGGCTTACAATTTACGAAATTGTTGAAGACTGTACGTGCATGGCATATTATATTGGTCCAATCAGATTGTTTGGGCCTCTCCAACATTGGGCCGAACTCCAACTCAATCGCACAAGTCAGAATATATATATACATGCTGAAATCTTGTTTTCAGGGACAAGGGTGAGACAAGAACCGGACAACAATCGCACAAGAAGAACTGAGAGATTTGTTAGAGAGTTTACAAAGATTGTTTTGTAAACATTGATTTGTAACCGACTTTTCTTACGTATTAATACATTGGTGTTAATCGTTGAGTCTCGGTCTTGTATCTCGTGTTCTTGTTCATCTCGTTCTCGGTTTGCCATTTCCGGTTGGATTCCGCACAACCGGGTTGGTTCGTACACAAGGAGTAGGCGACTAGATCCTCCCCTAGCCGGACCTACAATTATTTGGGGAAAATATCTTCTAAGAATATGATTTGTTTAATAATGTCGGTATTGATCGTATTATTAGGTTTATCAAAGTTGAAATGTTAAGGCTGACTCTTTTTTGCAGATTTGTTGTATGAGTTTTTTTCGTAAGCTTGAATTGTCCTTGAGCCTGTGAGTTTCAGTTTCGGTATAATTTCATTTTTTCTGCAAATTCGCTTCGATTATACAGCGATAGATCATTAGAGAACCAAAAATCAATTTGGATCGTTTGTATTTTGCATTAGGTTTTATTAAAGCCGTTGCTGAATCGTTGATGCATAATAACATAGTAAACTGATCTTACAGAGTCGTAGGTAACTAGGTATTGATTCTTTGGGGAAAATATCTTCGAGAATATGATGTATTTAATAATGTTGGTAGTGATTATAATACTAGGTATGTCAAGATTGCTGGCTCAAACTTTTTAGGGTCATAAAGCTTGTTAGGATCTGAGGCTCTCATGATTGTGCTTGTTTGTGATGTTTGAACAAATCAAATAGATATGAGCAGTTTTAAGTGCAGCGGAAATGAATAACAAACTTTGTAAACACAATCAAAGGAGAATATAGTTTGATAAACAATTGCTTTTTCATAGAGTCAAAAGATTACATTAAAAGCAAAAGGTTACAATGCAAGCTTACAGACTAAACTCCCCCTCAGCCTGATACTCCAGGGTTGGTTGCACAAGATGAAAGGATTGAATTGAGGAGAATAACTCACTCAAAACGAATCAAATATAACAGTACAGAGTACTGTCATATTTATAAGCAAACCAAACTACTGATGTACCTCAGCTGACGTCACCATGATAGTGACATCTAACAGCATAACAACCTATAAACACTGATCTATACAAAACTACTGATGTCTAACAACTGATTGATAATACAATACAAAACAAATCTAACACTGTTCACGTTCCACTGTTGTAGCCTAAGCACTGATTACTTGAACATCAGTGCTTTCTTCAAAAGGTGATCAGTCTTTGAATGAGCAGTGCTTGGATCTTCAGCAGTACTTAAGAGACAGCAGTAGATAGAGCTCAGCGTTTGCTTTTCAGCAGTCTTTAGTTGTTTCATCAGTGTTTGGTTAATCAGTTGTTCTTCTGAGCAGTGATTAGAGTGTATCAGCAGATAGGTAACCACTGTCAAGGGGAGAGCATAGTGTAAACATCTGCTTATTGTGAATCCACTGTTGTGATCAGGTTTTGGCTTTACATTATATGTTCCTCTGGTAGGGTTCAATCCCAACAATCTCCCCCTGGAACAGATAATGCCAAAACCTGTCATTATTCTGGATTTTTATTCTTCATTAGAAGTTCCTTTGCTTTTCTTTTAAATTCTTCTTCAAACTCTTTGGAACTTAAATCATCCTCATCCCTGCACAGTGTAAGCTCAAGGAGATCTTGTAGATCTTCAACACTTAGGCCTAGTGCTTGATTCCTTGATATATGCCTCACTTCTCCATTGGTTCTGATCAGAGTCAATACGTGGGTCTTTTGATCAGAGAGCCACTTTAGTATTTTTAAACCAAATGGGTTTCTTGGGAGAGGTTTATTGACTGATGAAATTAAAATGTTTGGCCTAGAGAAGAAGTGTAGAGCAGTATCATGAGCTTCAAACACTCGTGTGAATGCTTTTTCAATAATCTCATTAGCTGCAGCTATGTCTGCTTCAACTTCTTTGTCAGACAGCTCACTGTTTGTGACATCTGCTGATGACTTTTGGCTTGCTACTTTGACCCTTTTGGCAAGGTCTTGTAGTTTTGCTAATCTTTCTTTATCTGAAGCTATTTTCTTGATAGCTTCTTCAATCTGATCAGCTTCGTTATTCTTTTCTTCTCCAGCAGGCAGCATTTCCTTTCTTTCTTTTCTCAATTTTGTGACAAAGGCTTCTGCTGTCTTGATCTGTGTTTCAAAGGTCTTGACTTGCTCCTGCAGCTTTTTGTAGTTAGACTTTTTTGGAATGTCAGAGACTTTCAACCTCTGCTTCTCAAGCCTTTCATAAGCTTCATCAGTTTGTTGCTTTGACCATTTTGCTATGGCATCCGCAGTATCCACCTTTCCATCCACCAACTCCTGCTTCTTTCTTTTATGCTCGGAAATAAGATCAGCTATGAATTTGTTGTATTTGTTCCAATTTGGAGCTGTCTTTTTCTTCCGTGGATCAAGTTTAATCTTTTCAATTCTGTTAGCCTCAAGCTTTAGTGCAACGATTGGCCAGTCTTTGAATTTTGTTTCTTCAGCAGGATATAACTTTTCTTTCATTATGTATGCAAGATATTATTTTCTCAATTCATTTCGTTGTTCTGCTTCAGGTAATAAACTTGACACTTCTTTGTTCAGCTCACTTGCATATTCTTCTATTTGTTTGACTTTGTTGAGCAGGAATTCCCTTCTTTCCAAAATGGCTTCATCACCTTGATCCTTGCATTCAACTTTGGCTCTTATCCTTGCTTGGCTTGCTTTTATTTCGAGATATTCATCCATGTTTTCTGGAATTATGAAACCTATGAGAGAAGGAAATTTCCTTTTTGTAGGATCATCTTCAGTGTAAAACTGATTCATCTCATTTTTCACAGCTTCTAATTCCAATGGATATTTAGCAGCAACAGGATCATACTTTTCATCAGTAGCCTGAGCTGTTTCTCTTTTTCTTTTGTGAGGCTTTGAAGGTTGTGGTGTTGGAATGATAAGATCAGTGGTGGATGTTTGACTAACAGTGGTTGATACAACTGGTGTATCAACCGCTGTTGTCATTACAACTGCTGATATGTCATCAGATGTCTTCTGCTTTTGAGCAGGGGATGAAAAATGTGGGGTAGTATTTAATGGTGGTGATGGTGGTGGTGACTCATCATCAGGAATGAAAACCCTTCTCCTTTTTAATGTAGGAGATGCTGATGATGTTTTGAGTGGATCAGTGGTTTGAGATTGGATAGCAGTGGTTTGTGATTGTGATTGACTGACAGTGGTTGAAACAACTGGTGTTTCAATCACTGTTGTCATTTCAGCAGATGTTGTAACATTTGCTGTCTTCTGCTTTATGGCAGGAGACAGTGGTGGTGATATGATTATAGATAATGATGGTGGTGGAACAGTGGTTGTGATGGTGTGTGATAGAGTGGTGTGTGTTGGAGGTGTGTGTGTTGATGACATGGCAGCTGTTTGGCTACTGACAGCAGTTTTTGTAACTACTGATGTATCAGTTGTTTGAATTGAAGTTTTGGATTTTGTGGTTTGAAGTGATTTGGATGGCTCTTTTTCTTCTTCAAGGGGTGTATCCATGAAGAGGATGGAAGATGGAACTTTTCCACTATGGGCAGTCTTTTGTATGCTAGCCTTTATAGCCTTGATATCTGCTTGAGTGTCTTTAAACCTTGATTCCACCATGTTGGTCAGCATTTGTACTTGAATAGCATGCTTTTGATCAGCCATATGTTGCTGTTTTTCAAGCATGGGTTGAAAGATATTCCAAAGCTCATTTGCAGCAAATGCATGTTGTGCAGGTGCTTGAGTAGGAACAGCAGTATCTTGTGCTTTTTGAGCTTTTAAAATCTCTTGCACCATATTTTTAATTTCAGCAACTGAATCTTCAAGTTTTTCAACTCTTTCCGTCAATTCCTGATATTTTGAATCATCACCTACATTAGTAGGATCATCTGAATCCCCACCAGTAGTGGTTGTATCAATGTGTGACTTAGGAACTGAGTCCCAAAAATCATCCATTGATGCCCCTTGTTCTTGGTACTGGGGACTTCTTTCTTCAGCACTCGATAAACCTTTGATGGTACCGGTGGTTAAAATCAACTCACTGGTGGTTACCGATGTTGCCATGGAAGAAATTGCCTTCAAGGGAGTCTTATTAATGAAACAACTGTCCAACTGAAGATCTGTTGATCCATCAGTTGTAGTTGCTGCTCCACTTGAACTACCACCGAGAGTTACTTGTAACTCAGGGGGTGTAACCTCCTCAGTTGTTGCTGGGATAGCAGAGGTATAAGCATCAGACCCAGTCACTTGTGGAGGTATACTCTCAGTAATGGGTGATAGAGAGGAACGGGTTTGTGTCTGTGCAATAACAACTGCATGCAACAAGGGTATTATTGATTGTGGCAATATGATTGGTGAGGGTATGGGTGTTGAAAGAGACATGTCCTTGGGATCAGGACTGTGGAAGATAGATCCGAGTGGATCCAGAGCTTCATAATTTGGTGTCCCTGTGATTACAACCTGATCCTTTTGTGAGGATGCAGGAGGAGTTTTAGGCTGGGGTTGAGATCTTTCTTCCAACTGCTGTGAGGAAGTAGCAGCAGTGGTTATTGGTGACTTTTGTGCTGTCACTGGCATTGACTCTGGGATCTCATCTTCCAGAGTTGCCTTTGGTGTGGGTTTGGTGGGTTTTCTGGATGTTTTTCTTATGGTCTTTTTGGTAATGTCAGGTGTGGGTTTCAGAGCAGTGGTTGTGCTGCTCTGATCACCTGGAGCAGCGGGCTCAGCAGAAGTTGCCTGAGGATTAGTGGCAGTTTCTAAAATCTGCTCAGGCACCTTTGCTTTTAATTTTATTGGTGCCATCATTCTTGAAAATGTTTCAATTGTTAAACCTTTTATTTGAAAATGGACACCTTGTTTGGGCAAATTCTCATCCTCTTTTTCAAATTTTTGTTTAAAGTAATAGCTCAGAAATCTTGGAAAAAGAAGAAATGATTTGCTGTCAACATTCTTTACCATGTCATTGAAGATCTCCTGGGAATAGTTGTAATCTTTATTGTTTAGAATAGCATATCCCAGACATTGAATCTTCAATGGAATTTCATTAAACGCTGTTGTTTTATTAGAAACACAACTTAAAAGTGTGTGGAATAAAAATCTGGGTGCAGATGGAAAATAACCTTTTTGTAAGGTATCTACCTTTGATTGTTCTGCATACCCTCTTTTCAGATAATCAGCTTTTAACTCGGTTTTATCAAACGAAGTTTTACCTTTCATATCATCGAGTTTGAAGACCTCTGAGATTGATTGTGGGGTGATTTGAAATGCTTTACCCTGTATCGAGGAGTTAATGGCTACTACTTTCTTGTCTTGTTTTTCAAGATTTTCATTTTTCCAAAACTCCCTCTGGGTTTGCAAGTAAATGGGAGCATCTGTTGTCAACAAAGTTTTATACTTTGATGCAGATAGGGTATCAATGATGGAGTCGAAGGTGTGGTTATCGGTAGGTTTTGTGAGGAGACCCACGTAGTTATGAGGTGATTTGTATGGGATTTCAATGGTTTCTTCGGTCGTTTGAGCGACCTCCTTTGAAGATGATGGTGATTTTGGTTTAGATTTAGATTTTGATTTTAAGTTCGTCATTTTGATGAAGAAGAATCAGAGAATGTTTTGAGAAGAAGGGTTGGAAACTGCTTTGAGAAGAGAACTTTGGAATTCAATTCGACAGTGTAAAACCCTGTTTGGAGGTTTAGGGCAGGGTTTTATTTAGGGAAAAAGTGATCGCTGATGTGGCAGCGGTTATTTTGATCTGAAGGCTAAAACCTGACCACGTGTCAAACACTGATGAAATGGATGAAGAGTGGAAAACAGTTGTTTTAAGAGCCACTGATGAATCAAGCATCAGTGGTTACAACGGTAATTGTCACGACCCCCGACCCACCCTGGACGGAATCGGGTGCCGCGAACAGTCCAGTGGTACCGGTGATTATTTTGAAAACGTTGCAGCGAAATTTCCTCAGAACCGTGAGTTAGGAAAAATATCAGAGTTTAGAAACACCGGATTTTATTTTAATAAATAAATGGGATAAACCCATGTTTTATAATGGTAGCTTTAATAAAGATAAATTTTAGTATATAAAACAATATTTCTAAAAATTTAATTAATAAAATAAGCCACTTCTTGATGCCTTTTTGTGCCGTATCCATCTCTTACTCCAATTCTACTGTAATTGCCTGAAAAGTGTTTAAAAAGGTTTTGTCAGCGGGAAATACTGAGTGAATCATTCTATTTACTAAAATGACACATTTGTTATAATTTACAGTATTAAGAGCGATTACAATGTTTCTGATATCAAGCCAACTACCCACAGTA
Source organism: Helianthus tuberosus (assembly GCA_030545235.1). Taxonomy (NCBI): domain Eukaryota; kingdom Viridiplantae; phylum Streptophyta; class Magnoliopsida; order Asterales; family Asteraceae; genus Helianthus; species Helianthus tuberosus. The sequence continues at coordinate 168,399,828 of CM060432.1, read as the reverse complement.
CTTGTCACTCAACCCATTGGCCCATTCGTCCAATGGTGTCTGTGACTATGGTCATATCCCCCATTGGCTGCCCCAATGGTGACGATTATCAAGTAATGTATACAAAACCCCACATACCGGCTGTACTTGGTGATTACAAAGACTTAATCCCCGTAATTATAACTTTGAAAATAAATATGATTTTGTAAACAGATTTGATAAAAAGAGAGAATGACTCACAGATAATCAGGCAGATTCATACGGACAAAGTTTAGTTTACAGATAAGCCTTTGATATATTGCAGATTTGTACAAGCAGAGCTTAGCCTATTACTTAGCCTTGGAACCTAATGCATACAAACTAGGTAGATAACTCACGAGATCAAATTCTCACAATGAATGTCAAAATGCAATACTTTGTCCATCGAATTAACGATGATCCATTGAATTAACAATGAATGACAAGGTATAATACTTTACCCATCGAATTAACGATAATCCGTTGAATTAACAACGATCGATAAAGTATAATACTTTACCTATCGAATTAACGACAATCCGTCAAATTAATGACGAACGATAAAGTATAACCCTAATGTGGGCGGCACTTAAACATCCCTTGGATAGTTTAATCGATCGGACAATGAATCGTAAGAGCGGTTGAGTTAATACCCTGTTCTGCAGCACCCCGCTATACTTAATTAGGGTTTCGTGTGTGTTAATTGTAGTATTCAGATGATAACTCGACGGAATTTTGGAGTTTGAACGTCGCTCAATCGCCAGAAATCAAGTCCCAGACGCTGCTATTTATACACAAAACTTGACTAGCTTACGGACCGTAAGCTTATCAATGTTGAGGTCCGTAAGGCAGCATACGGACCGTAAGCTTGGTGACCTTACGGTCCGTAAGGTACACTTCATGCTTAAATTGTTGCCACGTGTGGGACTAGCTCAGATGAGTCGACAGAATTCGAATTTGAAACTTTGTCAGCACGTAATTTGGATAATCGTCAATAGGGTTTAACCTCCCCTGAGTTTTAGGGGCCCTAATCCTGATTCTGAAAATTATGAAATTTTTAGGGTTTGCACAGAATCACTTGGGTGTCTCAATTAGGGTTTCCTTTTGGTTAAATTAAAATAAGAAATATTATTTTAATGAGAGTTGTTTTATCAGGGGTCCGGGTTCATACTTACGGAACGTTTTTAGGATGTTTTTGTGTGAGTCGTTACATTCTACCCACCTTAATAAAAATCTCGTCCTAGAGATTTACTGGAATAAATAGGAATACTTTTTCTTCATCTCAAATTCCAGCTTCCAAGTGTATTTGGGTTATGATATTTCTTTTGGAATTATGTCACCTTTTAGTTAATAGTATTAGGGTAGATGACCCAGAATTGAAATATTAAATTTTATGAATATGAATTGTATAATAAATAGGATTCAATGGTTCAACTGAATTAGTTCAAGAAATCGAGGATAAACGAATGAAATGAAATGATAAAATGTTCAAAGTGACTAGGTTCAAACCAAAAGATATATGATCAATAGATTCTTTAAAATGAATGTGAAGGACTTTTAGAATTAATAAAATTCTTTGTCAAAAGAAAGCTTACTTTGATTGAGGAAAACGTAGAACTGACAGGTTCCAAATGAAATCAAAGCATGAAAAATGATTTGTCAAATATTTATGATATGAGAAATCAAAGTGTTGAAAGGAATGAATTGCAAAGATATATCAAAAGATAATAGAGTTAGTGTATTATTTTAAAGTTTCAAATTGTTTTAATTGTGAAACATTGTGATAGTACACTTTTAATGACTATACTTTTCATACTATCTCCTAGAAATTGAAATATAATAAGAACAAATTATTTTGGTTTGACCAACCATTATACTTTTGTAAAGCAATTTGAATATATATATTATTTGTGTTCTTATCTGAACCGTATCTTATATATATCACATATAAATATTATGTAATATATATATTATTTGTTATGCATTTTTACTATATGTAAATGGTCACCACTTTTAAATAAATATTATTTTTAGTATTTTATCATACTATGTAAAATAATTATGTAAGATATATTACAAAATACCGTAATGAAGTCATTATGTTTACAAAATATTATTTTGTAAAAGAAATCATTATTATTTATAACATTAAATGAGATTTATAAAAATATTTATACAAAATATTCGTACAAATACTTTTGTACATATATCACACTTAATGGGTCGATTCTATGGGATTACTTATTTTTATTTTTATTTTAAAATCATATAACGTTTGTGAATGTATTTACAAATGTTGTAAATAAGTGAAAATTGAGACTATTCTTATATATTGTTTTATGAAAAATATATCTTTCTCCAATGTATATATATTTTAAAATTTACTAAATACGTATGACGATTTATATATATTAATTAATCATTATCATGGTTGGATATTGGTTAGTGCTGCCTTGTTTAAGCATAGGTGGCCAATCCATGCCTAACTAAGGCTAGGCTATCCAATACCTGCCCTTGACAATAATCTTTTAAAAATAATATTAACACTAGTAAAATTATCAATAATAAATAACTAAACAATAACTTCTTCTTCTTTTTTTTTTTTTTTTTTTTTTTTATATAAGAGTATACCTCAAACATAGTTTTTATATATAAAATTTCTTCACCGCAATGGTTTAAAATATAGTAATACTATATTTGTAAATTAGGTAATATATATAATCAATTAAATTTATATATAATGTTTTTCGATCAACTATGATAGAGCAATAAATATTACGAAAGGCTTGATTGATATTGTAATAATTATTAAGAGATATACCGAAATATGAATTTGGGTATCATTATCTGAGCACATGATTGTTTTAAGATTAAATCAACAAAGTGGATTTAATATAATTAATTAGATAATTAAATCCGAGATTAGTGAAATCTTCAGATTTTGTGAAAATGTCACCACCAAGTGATTGTGATCACAGAAATGATTTAGTGAAGTCGAGGATCACACAAACATGTTATAATTCAAGAGAATTGAAATGCTTGTTAGGATTATTCCGAATGTGATGGTTTTAATTCATCATATGGAACTTTGAATTGAATATGAAATACGAGCAAGTTCAAACAATTGAACTCGGTTTAAACAAAATGAGTTTAAATAAGAAAGTTCGGACATGGTCATAACAGAAACCATGGATGCCAAAGAAATTTGAATTTTTTTCAAAAATTTATTGACTTGATATTAGGAGTCATCGTTTAGTAATAATGCGGTTCACCGTGCCAAAATCAAGTTTAACTAAAGGATATTTGGATAAAACGACAAATTAGAATGAATCCCTCCAATGGAAATTCAGAAATTAAATGAACCATATGGGTAACAAACGGTGCATGTGTGGATTTACCAAGAAATGAAATGAATCAATATCCGCTACTATGAAATAAATCCTCCTGGTATGATGACCGTTAGGAAAAAGTAGAAATGCGAAAGTCAACTTATTATATGCAGAAGTCAGAATTTTCAACAAAAGAAATATAAGAACTTCTATCTGGAATTTCGAATGATAACCGTTATTAAATGATATTATCAGGGAATGTCAAATAAAATGAAATAGAGAATTTGCAAAAGTATATGACTCCTTTTTCAGTGTTAATACTTATGACTCTGATTAGACTGTGCACCGATGTTTTTTTTTTTTTTTTTTTTTTTTTTTTTTTTTTTTTTTTTTGTGAAATCTTGTTCTAATATACCTCAGCAAAATTTCATGTTGCTTGTAGGATCATGTGACAAAGTGTTGTTTTTAGTTCTTCTACTGACAGAATTTTAACATTAGTGTCATTGTGCCCAATTTATATTTTTCAAAAATCTTGCCTCGAAAGTTGGGTGTGATATACTTTAACTTTTGCGGACTTATAATTAAATTTTCATGTGTTTTCTTGTACCTTATCACAACTTTACTTGCTTCTTACTTGCGTTAATAGTTTATGGTAACGCGTTAGAAATTCTTTACACTTTCGATGGTATCCCAACTTAATGGGTTTTTATTATTATTATTATTGTCGCTCAAGTTACTAGGCAGATAATCAAACGAAATAATGTTTGATATTGGAAAAGAGATTCCTAAAGAAATCTAGACACAGATACTTGTGCTTTATTCCAAATTGTCAATCCTTATGGTTTTTTGGATTTTCTTATAGATATGCATATCTATTAAATCATATTTTTCATATACTGAATTAAACATACCATCTATCAGGTCAATGTATTTAACAGATTCATATTTCCAAAAACCAGTCAAATATCTGATTATGATACTATTTAGGGAAATCTTGTCACTCGTTTGACATATTATATATTCCGTCTTATCCGATTCGCGCCGGAGCTGTAATTCCAATATATCCGAACAAACTGGAGAGTCTACTACATCATACCCAGTCTTGCCGGAGAAAATTTTCTATTTCCCATAAATAGTATCTTTTCAAAAAGTGCCTATCTTATTAGGGCTTTTATTCAGAATTAAGGAAATTTGTATTTCAATAACATATCTTATTATTATATCGATCTCTAGACGATTCCTGTGACAGTGTCAATTTACTATTGATCATTCTTTCAATTAGTGACTCAGGTCATATTACTGTTGATCATTCTTTCAACTAGTAATTCTAATCATAACATTGTTGATCATTCTTTCAACTAGTGCTTTTGGTCATGTCACTGTTGATCATTCTTTCAACTAGTGACTCTGGACTTAGTTGTCCCGTGACATTACTTTATCAAATATATTACTTATGGCACACCAAAATCCATCATATTTATTTACACAAGTACTTAGCTTATCGTGAAGCTAATACTAAGGCATCTTTTCTTAAGTTCAAGTCTAAATGCTATCATGTGTGCTACCAGTTAACAGCAATCTCCTAACTCTTGTATATAAATTTAGGTATTTTTGTCACAACACTTAAAGGCGTAAAGCAGTGGCTCTTTGAGTTGGCTCTGATACCACCTTCTGTCACGACCCCCGACCCACCCTGGACGGAATCGGGTGCCGCGAACAGTCCAGTGGTACCGGTGATTATTTTGAAAACGTTGCAGCGAAATTTCCTCAGAACCGTGAGTTAGGAAAAATATCAGAGTTTAGAAACACCGGATTTTATTTTAATAAATAAATGGGATAAACCCATGTTTTATAATGGTAGCTTTAATAAAGATAAATTTTAGTATATAAAACAATATTTCTAAAAATTTAATTAATAAAATAAGCCACTTCTTGATGCCTTTTTGTGCCGTATCCATCTCTTACTCCAATTCTACTGTAATTACCTGAAAAGTGTTTAAAAAGGTTTTGTCAGCGGGAAATACTGAGTGAATCATTCTATTTACTAAAATGACACATTTGTTATAATTTACAGTATTAAGAGCGATTACAATGTTTCTGATATCAAGCCAACTACCCACAGTACTTGTCACTCAACCCATTGGCCCATTCGTCCAATGGTGTCTGTGACTATGGTCATATCCCCCATTGGCTGCCCCAATGGTGACGATTATCAAGTAATGTATACAAAACCCCACATACCGGCTGTACTTGGTGATTACAAAGACTTAATCCCCGTAATTATAACTTTGAAAATAAATATGATTTTGTAAACAGATTTGATAAAAAGAGAGAATGACTCACAGATAATCAGGCAGATTCATACGGACAAAGTTTAGTTTACAGATAAGCCTTTGATATATTGCAGATTTGTACAAGCAGAGCTTAGCCTATTACTTAGCCTTGGAACCTAATGCATACAAACTAGGTAGATAACTCACGAGATCAAATTCTCACAATGAATGTCAAAATGCAATACTTTGTCCATCGAATTAACGATGATCCATTGAATTAACAATGAATGACAAGGTATAATACTTTACCCATCGAATTAACGATAATCCGTTGAATTAACAACGATCGATAAAGTATAATACTTTACCTATCGAATTAACGACAATCCGTCAAATTAATGACGAACGATAAAGTATAACCCTAATGTGGGCGGCACTTAAACATCCCTTGGATAGTTTAATCGATCGGACAATGAATCGTAAGAGCGATTGAGTTAATACCCTGTTCTGCAGCACCCCGCTATACTTAATTAGGGTTTCGTGTGTGTTAATTGTAGTATTCAGATGATAACTCGACGGAATTTTGGAGTTTGAACGTCGCTCAATCGCCAGAAATCAAGTCCCAGACGCTGCTATTTATACACAAAACTTGACTAGCTTACGGACCGTAAGCTTATCAATGTTGAGGTCCGTAAGGCAGCATACGGACCGTAAGCTTGGTGACCTTACGGTCCGTAAGGTACACTTCATGCTTAAATTGTTGCCACGTGTGGGACTAGCTCAGATGAGTCGACAGAATTCGAATTTGAAACTTTGTCAGCACGTAATTTGGATAATCGTCAATAGGGTTTAACCTCCCCTGAGTTTTAGGGGCCCTAATCCTGATTCTGAAAATTATGAAATTTTTAGGGTTTGCACAGAATCACTTGGGTGTCTCAATTAGGGTTTCCTTTTGGTTAAATTAAAATAAGAAATATTATTTTAATGAGAGTTGTTTTATCAGGGGTCCGGGTTCATACTTACGGAACGTTTTTAGGATGTTTTTGTGTGAGTCGTTACAGTAATAATGTGACAACAGTGGAAGATTTTTACTATCAGTGGATAGTATGTCAGTGGATAAGACACTGATTTTGAGCATCAGTGCTTGTCTTAGCAAAATGAGGAAACAGTGGTTGACTTTCAGCAGTGGATAGTATTTAGTGATCAGATGTTTGAACAAAACAGTGATTAGAGTAACTGATACAGATTTGAAGCACAAATATTTCAACAACTGTTTTGAGAATTTTCATTCAAGGTTTTTGTCACATGTTAATTTTGAAGAACAGTGGTTAAGTACCCCAGATGATGACAACTTTTTACTAAGGCATCTCATTATCGTTTAATATTCAAATTAAAACATAAATACCTCAGTAGTTTAAGCACTGTTTAGCAATCAACCTTTGATGTTTAAAACGACTCTGAGAATGACATGACCTTGACATATGTACCTTTTCCTCTTGACCCATTTATGAGGACAATAATACCAACAAAAATAAGGTATTATATCCTGACAAGAACAGAAATTGTTGCCAACAAAACCAAGCAATAGTTCAAAATACATTATTCTAAAAAATTGAACAATATATCCTGGTTATTTGAGAAAGTCCTTTGAAAAAAAATGATTAAAGGATTTTCTGAAAACAGCATCAAAGAGGATCTGGTAAATTTTTCAATAAGATACGTAATCATATCATTCTTAAGTTTAACAAAATGGTCAGTGGTTCGGCAGTAGTTGGTAGAACATTCTGAATACGTTCTTACCACTGTTATGGTACCATTTTCTTTGTTAGTTGATTGCAAACATGAGGACACACGGATGAAAAATTTGTCTAGTCCTCTTTGGAGTTCATTCACCTGAATCAAAAACCTTTTCCTGAGCAAATGGATGCACATAGTTGCTTAATGATCATTATTACTCTAAACTGTGACTCATAAATGTTTTATGTTTATACTCTTTACTTTTGACTTGAAAAGTTTTGAGATAAACACACTTCTGAGTTTTTGTGAATTTTCTTCTTCCCTTTTTACCCTTCCCAATCATAAGTATTGAAATACTTACTGAGGAGTATTTATTGAAGGAATACTTGTTCCAGAATCATTTTGCAGTAATGTTTTGAGAGATTTGGTCATTTCTGCACATGCTTATGCCAATCTTCTCATTACCTATGATCTGGACATTTTTTACTCCTGATTTTCTTAATGTATTTTAACATAGTTGATTTTGTCCTTTTGAGGAACTCAACCTGTTTTCAACACATAAGATCTGAATGACTAAAGTTTTAATTTCCCTCTATTATGTAATCAAAAACAGTAATGTTTTAAGAACATAGGTTTTTGTTAATCTGAGGTTCATACTTTAGCATTTAGTGAAAACATCACAAATATCAAAACAACAATTGAAATCAATTTTGAAAATATCGAACGATCCCATAATTTATCAGATATTTTTATAGATCTGAAGACTATGAGTGACATGTGCATGATATCACTTGTTGCTTAAAATTTGTGTGTCATATGACATCTTGGTTGACTTACAGAGTTTCTGAATAACCATTTTGATCATGATTCACTCGTTACTCTGTTTTTCAACTGAATACAACCATCCTTAGTATCAATGAATTTTGAGCTGAACTGTTATGTCAAATTGATTGTTAGATCAAATTTGACTGTCCAGGCTCTGATACCAATTGTTAGGATCTGAGGCTTTCATGATTGTGCTTGTTTGTGATGTTTGAACAAATCAAATAGATATGAGCAGTTTTAAGTGCAGCGGAAATGAATAACAAACTTTGTAAACACAATCAAAGGAGAATATAGTTTGATAAACAATTGCTTTTTCATAGAGTCAAAAGATTACATTAAAAGCAAAAGGTTACAATGCAAGCTTACAGACTAAACTCCCCCTCAGCCTGATACTCCAGGGTTGGTTGCACAAGATGAAAGGATTGAATTGAGGAGAATAACTCACTCAAAACGAATCAAATATAACAGTACAGAGTACTGTCATATTTATAAGCAAACCAAACTACTGATGTACCTCAGCTGACGTCACCATGATAGTCATATTTATAAACACTGATCTATACAAAACTACTGATGTCTAACAACTTATTGATAATACAATACAATACAATACAATACAAAACAAATCTAACACTGTTCACGTTCCACTGTTGTAGCCTAAGCACTGATTACTTGAACATCAGTGCTTTCTTCAAAAGGTGATCAGTCTTTGAATGAGCAGTGCTTGGATCTTCAGCAGTACTTAAGAGACAGCAGTAGATAGAGCTCAGCATTTGCTTCTCAGCAGTCTTTAGTTGTTTCATCAGTGTTTGGTTAATCAGTTGTTCTTCTGAACAGTGATTAGAGTGTATCAGCAGATAGGTAACCACTGTCAAGGGGAGAGCATAGTGTAAACATCTACTTATTGTGAATCCACTGTTGTGATCAGGTTTTGGCTTTACATTATCTGTTCCTCTGGTAGGGTTCAATCCCAACAAAGCTGATAATCTGGTGCCTTTTTTTGTAATAAAATATAGTTTTTTGCTTTTCCAAGCTGATCTTGTCAAAACTTGCAAAATTAAATGGAATTAAACCCTAAACCGCCTATTCACAACACTAAGATAAATAGAAATTCCAACAGAAAATTTGAGAGACTGAGAGCTTGAGATCCGAGAGGAAGAATCGAATGCGAATCAAACGTAGTCAAGCATAAAAAATAGAGGCCCCAAGGTTCTGCTTATATTTCTGTACGTTCGAGCTGCTAGATTATTAACGTGGAATGTGAATTGGTCTATGTGAATTTTTGGGCAATATTCAATTGAAGTGTCATCATTGGAATGTTTTGTATATGGTACTGAAAGCGTATTTCTTCTGAATTCCAATTTTGTTTGGATAACATTTTAAAAGAATTGATAATGATTAGTCTTGCTGTGTCTCAAATTATATATTCTTTTAAGGGTTCAAATGTGGGATAAGACTTTGTGACCAATAGGTCCTGGGTTCGATTCTCACAAGGGGGGTTTTTCCCATATTTATTGGGTTTCCTCCTGAATTGGTGTATAAGCGTTATGCCTAGTGGAGATGGATATGATCGGGTGGTTCTGCTGGTGGCACGATGATACTCCAATAGTCCGTCAGTGATCCAAATTTTCCGTTCAAAAAAAAATGTGTACGGCTTAATAGCTGGATAGAATATAATACAATATCTTTATGTTATGTGCTTTGACAAGTCAACATTATATTTTTTGATAGAACTGCTTTATTAATATCATGATTTAAGAAATTGCAGATTCGAGTCGGTGTCTCACTGGAAGCAACCTCTTTATTTCTACGGGGTAGAGGTAAGGCTGTCTATATCTTACCCTACTTAGGCCCCGACCTTTGTTTTGCTATTGGTGGGATTTACTGAGTATGATGATGATGATGACGACGATGATGTGTAGGTTAAATAGTTGGTTGTTAATTTTGGTTACCACGTGTAAACAATAAACAATTGTACATATAAGTTTGTAAACAAAATCACCAAAAGTTTGACAACATATGCTAAAGCCCCCGCCGCATCGCGGCGGGGCACATATCTAGTTATATTTATATATTTTAACAATTTGTAGCTAAAAAGTAAAATATAAATGTAACTTTAATATATAATGAGTTACGTCTAATTTGTAATCAGTTTTAAATTTAATTTTAACTTTATAATGGGCATAGGTTTATTTTCAACTAGGCCCCTTATGTTCCTGAGTTTACTTAAATATTGCAGTCTATAACATTTTTTGTAAGGTAGGCGGTCGCCCCCTACGGGTTGTAACGCTTCGCATTTATTTACTTTCCATAATTAGAAAGTTCTATTCATATTTCTATTTTTAGAAACCTTGTAATTCGTATTTCTTTTCCACATTTGTAATCCAAGGATTCTATCATAAAGGAAACACATTTTCATTCACACTTGTTTATTCATACATACATGATACTTAATCAATCTTGAATACGTGTTTTATATGCAAAACCGAATGACATTTTATGTTATTTTATGCCCGGAATAATATTCATACGTGTTAACAAGTACACGTTTTATTTACGAAACCGAATTGTACTCCTTGTTTATTTACATTCTGAATCATACCCATATACATTCGTAATATTCACATACTCATATATACTTTAAAATGCCCAAAAAATGCAAAACATATCAAGGAATTGCATAAATGGACAACTGACCAAACAACATGGGCCAAAAACAATAAAAAAAAAATATTATCCAGGGGAGCCTTAGGGACCGCAAGACACCTCTTACGGTCCGTGAGAGGCTCTGGGAGGGCAGGATTGGTGATAGCTCGCGGGTTTTGGCCTTAAATCACTTCCCAACCACTTCTAACTACCAACTAACCCCAATTAACACCCAACAACTCAACCCAATTATAAATACCACTCTTCCACACTCTCCTAATCCTTTACACACTCTCAAATCTCTCTCAAATCATCAAAATTTCTCCAATCTTCCAAGTGTTGGCAGATTATCTACTTGTTTAAAACAGTAAGTTTTGAACATCTTTTCTTCTACTTTCTTCTCGTTTTCTTATATCAAACTCCTAGGTTTACCTTGGTGCAACACCATATGAGGCTCCAAAGTGAGTATTATTTTTTGCTTTATAAAAAGTTTAAAAAATGTTTCAATTGTAGTTCCTCTTGCGGTAGTTATGAACCAACCTTGTTCCCAATCAATACTATGATTATTGGTCTTGCGTATGGTTGATTTCCACAAGATTAGAGGTTTAACAACCTACTCCCCTAAAGGTTTCAAACTGCCTACAAAAGTAATGAGACCAAACCAAGCCTACAATCCTCAATGTTGAAAAACTTGTGTTTTGGTTAGGTGTGAACAATGGAAACCTTGGTTCTCCACTATGATTCCACCACCTCACTTGATTAGTTAGCCATACAATCCAATTCACCCAAATGACTTCCAAGAACAAAGTGAACACGACTACTTGATGTGTGAAATATGTGTTAATTAAATTCAACAGGTTTTAAAAGTTGGAAAAACTCGTAAACCACACAATACCGGAAAGTGTACCGATCGTAAGTAGTATGACAAGTAAGTCCGAGTATCGAACCGTGGACACAATCTTGAGACTCTCGATACTAAACCTCTATCGAGCCCTAGACTAATAAATTGTTTGTTTGAGAGAATGGTTTTAACTAAATACTAAACAAATCAAATAAATAAACTTAGACAAAACGGAGCAGAAGACTCGGGATACTGGAGAAAAACTCGATGCTAGGAGAAAACAACTACCTAGGTCTAGAATCCTACCCGTAACTCACAACGCTCGGAATTGGACAATGGAATGGCTACCGAGTTCCTAAAAATATGACTAACTCAAGAATACCCTAAAGACTGCTAGATCACCTCCCAGTCTCACTAACACCTCTTGGACAATCCTAAGATGGACGTGTAAATCACCGGTTACTAGATCGGATCACCTCCCGGTCTCACCTCACTAGAAAATGCTAAGGTATCCGAATGACTCGCTCACCTCCTAGTGGGTTAGTTTGGGTTGCTTTTTGAAATTATATGGGTTGGTTTGGGTAAGATATTTTAACTAAATGGGTCATAATGGGTCACTTGAAATTCCATCTTTTTATTTTCGGGTCAAAACGGGTCGACAACATTAAAGAAATGGGTCGATGTGGGTTAGTGTCTTAAAGAAACGGGGAAGGTTTCAGATCGGAATGGGTTTTGAGTCGGCACAAGTTTCCGCACAAGCCGGGTTATGGCACGAAACGGGTTTTGGATCGGAACGGGTTCAGTTCAAAATTCCAAATTAAGTTTCGGGCTGAGACGGGTTTCGGCACGACGCAGGTTTTGGATCAGAACGGGGTCGGTTCGGGTCGGGTTTCGGGCCGACATGGGTTTCTGCACGGGAGGGGTTTCGGATCGCAATGGGTTTTGGGCCGACACGAGTTTCCACACGAGACGAGTTCCGGGTCGGGACGAGTTTCGTACCGTTTCGACCAGTGAAAGCAGATTAAGGACAATGATTGTGTGTGTTTGAAGTGTATAAGTGATCACATAATCGGTTACTTCTTTTGCTGAACAGGAGTACAGAAAGAATGTGCTTCGGGAGCTTAATTCAATGATATCTGGATCTGAGCTGGAAAACGATGCCATAGATGACGAAGTTACTGATACAGAATGGATTTTTCTCATCTCGATGACGCAATCGTTTTTTAATGGTAATGGATTACCCAGTTAAGCGATCTTGAGTAATCACCCAGTTTGGATTACTAGACAGAAACAGGTGCTAGCGTCACGCTGCGAACATGCACGGCAAGGTCAAGGTTTTGGGTTGCAAACGATAGTTTGCATACCATTTAGAAATGGAGTTGTTGAATTGGGTTCAACGGAGTTGATTTTTCGGAGTTCAGTTGTTATGAACAAGGTTAGAGTTCTGTTTGATTTTGCTAACAGCCAGCCAGATCTAGCACCGATCATTGCAGATCAGACTGCCAGAGGCGATGCTGGTCCTTCGAAAGAGAAATGCAACACAACTACAATCTCATCATCTCAACAAGTGGTTGACAAACAATCTGGAAATACCATGAAAGAAGCTGTGAAATGCAAGACAACTGAGACCTCGTTCCCTCAAGAAGTCGTTGAGAATGAATCTGGAAATTACAAGAAAGAAGCTGTGAAATGCATGACAATTGAGACCTCGGTCCCTCCAGAAGTCGTTGAGAATCAATATGGAAATTCCATGAAAGAAGTTGCAAACAAAACATAACCATTTCGACGCGAACCGTTTCGACCCGTACAGTTTCGAACCGAACAAAATTGCCCCTTGATGTACAATCTCTTTAAAATTACATTTTTAACCAACCCGACCCGAAACCCGTTCCGACCCGAAACCCGTTCTGACCCGAAACCGTTCCGACCCGAACCCGTTTTGACCTGAACCAAAACAACCCCATTTTTAATTGACCCGTTTTGACCCGAACCCTTTTTGACCCATGACCCACCCGACCCGTTTGCCAGGTCTAGGATTCCTGATTATTCAGAACTTAATCAAATGACATGTACTGGTCGTTGTAATCTCAGATATCCGGGCATTCTCGACAGGAATTCTGATTTATTGGCAAAGAGGCGAAGAAATAGAGTCATCATCCCACTCGACTCGATTCAAGAAGGCAAGAACCAACTAATACCTTCTTCAGGTATCTCAATTGAAATCCCCAGAAATGGTATTCTCCGCAGAAATAGTATTCTTGCTTATTTCGATGATCCTCGATATATAAGAAAGAGCTCGGGACTTACTAAATATGAGACTAGAGAGCTGATTCAATCGTCAACGAAGAGAATTTGGTTGAGTATCGAGGAGTCAAGGTATTTTGGCCAAAATATCAAAAGGAAGTCAATCCATTTTTTATTCCCATGGAAGTCCACATTTTGGCCGAATCTTTTTCCATAAGGGTACGGCACAATAGTATTATTGGGGTAGATACACAAATCACTTTAAAAAGAAGAAGTTGGGTAGCTGGATTGGTCCGAGTGAAGAAAAAAGCAGAAAAAATAAACTGATAATCTTTTCTGGAGATATCCATTTTCCTGGAAAGACAAATAAGGCATTCCGATTGATACCACTGGGAGGGGGGAAACAAAATTCTAAAGGATACAAAAAAAACTGAAAAATTGGCTCTATATCCAACGAATGAAACTTTCCAGGTATGAAAAACAGTATTTTGTTTTGGTTCAACCCGTAGTCCCATATAAAAAAACGGATGGTATAAATTTTGGAAGACTTTTCCCGGCGGATCTCTTGCAGACTTCGAGTTGTCAATTATATCCTTTATTACGACCCAATTCTTGAAATTTGAGACACAAGTATTCAATTAGTTCGGACTTGTTTAGTGTTGAATAAGGACAAATGGTTTGATTAGAGATTTTCTAAGAATCGACTTAGCGAAGTCACCTATTTCATATACCGGAAAAAGGAACGATCTGCCGGGTTCAGGATTGATCTCTGAGAATGGATCAGATTGCGCTAATGGCAATCCGTTTTCTTCCATTTATTCCTATTCCAAGGCAATGATTCAAGAATCCCTTAATCCAAACCAAGGAACTATTCATACATTGTTGAATCGAAATAAGGAATCTCAATCTTTGATAATTTTGTCATCATCCAATTGTTCTCGAATAGGCCCATTCAACGATGTAAAATATCCCAATGTAATAAAAGAATCAATCAAAAAGGACCCCTAATTCCAAATAGGAATTCGTTGGGCCCCTTAGGAATAGGCTTTCCAATTTATCATTTTGATTTATTTTCCCATTTAATAACCCATAATCAGATCTTGGTAACGAACTATTTGCAACTTGACAATTTAAAACAGATTTTTCAAATACTTAAATATTATTTACCGGATGAAAATGGTAAAATTTATAATCCCTATTCATGCAATAACATCATTTTGAATCCATTCAAATTGAATTGGTATTTTCTCCATTACAATTATTGTGAAGAGACATCTACAATCGTTAGTCTTGGGCAGTTTCTTTGTGAAAATGTATGTATAGCCAAAAAAGGACCACATTTAAAATCAGGTCAAGTTCTAATTCTTCAAGTTGACTCTATGGTAATACGATCAGCTAAGCCTTATTTGGCTACTCCAGGAGCAACTGTTCATGGACATTATGAGGAAATCCTTTACGAAGGAGATACATTAGTTACATTTATATATGAAAAATCAAGATCTGTGATATGACGCAAGGTCTTCCAAAAGTGGAACAGGTGTTAAAAGTGCGTTCGATTGATTCAATATCTATGAATCTTGAAAAGAGGATTGAGAGTTGGAACAAATGTATAACAAGAATTCTTGGAATTCCTTGGGCATTCTTTATTAGTGCTAAGCTAACTATAGTGCATATAGAAATTATTGTACGTCAAATAACATCAAAAGTGTTGGTTTCAGAAGATGAAATGTCTAATGTTTTTTCGCCCGGAGAACTAATTGGATTGTTGCGAGCGGAATGAATGGGGCACGCTTTGGAAGAAGCGATATGTTACCAAGCCGTCTTCTTGGGAATAACAAGAGCATCCATGAATACTCAAAGTTTCATATCCGAAGCGAGTTTTCAAGAAACCGCTCTAGTTTTAGCAAAAGCAGCACTCCTAGGGCGTATCGATTGGTTGAAAGGCCTAAAAGAAAACGTTGTTCTGGGGGGATGATACCTGTTGGTAGTGAATTCAAAACACCTTCTAGCGAATCTAACAACATTGCCTTTGAACTCAAAAAAAAAAGAATCTATTAGAGGGGGAAATGAAAGATATTTTTTTCTACCATCGAAAATGATTTGATTCTTGCCTTTCAAAGAATTTCCATGATACACAAGAACAATCATTTTTTTAGGATTTTTAGGATTTCATGATACCTAAGAGGAGATTCACCCCTTTCTTTTATCTTTTAAAAGGATCCGTTGGTTTTTCGGTGCAGTCATTTGATTTGGTAATAGTAATAAAAAAAAATAACAGATAGAAAAGAATAATGACTTGGGCTGTGTATCTACGCCAATCTACGGTAGAAGAGAAGGTTCCATCGGAACAATTATTTATTTCAGTGTACCTCTTCGCTTTTTTTCAAAAGGGGGGGGGGGGGGGCAGTATGGGGAGAAATGACAAGAAGATATTGGACCATTAATTTAGAAGATATGATGGAAGCAGAAGTGTAGGATCGATATGACGATCAAATGAGTCAATACTGAGTCAATACGCACTGTTTATGTGGCGGAAACACATAAACAGAGTAGAATTAGTAAGAATGGAGTAGAAAATAGAGATCTGATACTTTAATACACTTTTCTCATTAATACTTCACGTGGAAAACCGGCAAGAGTTCGGCTACAACTTTCTGATTCCGTGCCTAAATGAGAAAACACTACCACTATTTATAAGGGAGGTGATTCCGCTCATATGAACATGTCCATATAAGCGAAATCAGTTGGAAGTGATTTCGCTCATATGTCACATGTACATATAAACGAAATCAGAACATTACTATCAAACATTTACACTTAAACCCCCTAAACTATACAAACTAGACATACATATGTTCACACGATTTGTCTTCTAGTGACTTTAAATTCTGATTTCTATAATATTGCATGTGATGATGCATATAATGATGTCACTAGGATGATGTCATCATCAATAATGATGACATCACTCTTGTTCCAAACCGCAACGAAACCGAGACTCAATCTAAGACGAAGTCAACAGACATATGTACCAACAGTCTCCCCCTTGGATGTTGACGGAGTCTTCAGTACGAGACGTTAGTATGTCAAAACTTCAGTCTTAAACAGTCTTCATGCTTTTCAAAATATTTGACGCTGAAACATCCTTCAAACTCTCTCATTCTCTTCAATTACCATTATCAGCTATTCTCCAGAATCTGAGTCTGGTTCTTTCACTTTTCCCTTTGCTAACAGACTCCCCCTTAAGTTGTTTCGGGATCGTAATCTGATGCGTGTGAAGTGTTATATATATTAGGTGTATATTTTAAGCCCCTTTAACACTTATTTTTAGCCAAGTTTTAAATTTATAAAACACGATATCTTACTAACACTAAACACACATATGGGCAAGTGCACCCATCGTGAGCGTAGTATAGTGTTGGCAAGATACCGAGGTCGTCCAAGGACACAAGAGCTTTTAGTACCGGTTTATCCTCAACGTCTAATCAAAATAAAAAGTTTAGAAAAATGTTTTAAACTAAGAAAAAATAAAAACTAACTAAAATGCTGAAAATAAAAATAAAAAGAAAAACAGATAGACAAGATGAATCACTTGGTTCCGACTCGTATCTAGTATAACCTTTGATTATTTCCGCACTTTTGCACATAATTAAGAGATTATCTTAGTTATTGTAGTAGGCCCCTCTTTTGAAGGTGACGTTACCCTCACCCCAGTAGTTTGAGTCAGCAAGGATACAATCCTAAAAGGGTAGATTATTGGAAGATAATGAATTAAGTTATTAATGCAGTATTGTGGTAGGCCCCGCTTTTGGCGGTGACGTTACCCTCGGCTAAATAGTCTGAGTCAGTAGGGATACAGTCCTAAATAGCCGGGTTATAGTATTAATAGTAGTTAACTTATGAGGGGATCAAAGAGTTTGGACCCCCGCCATCCAATACCGTGAAGTATTGAAGGAGGTCCTACTAAATTTGACCCAGGACCATTGCAGGACCTCTAAACGCTGAACAATGGCAAGACCTTTACCAAACCGTTCCCTTAACCCCCGACCAGGTAGCCAACATACCTCCATATAGACCGTGGAGATATGAATGGTGAAAATCCTTTATTTTATATAGACAGTAAAATAATGCCAAGACACCACGGACAAACGATAAGGAAAGATCACCTTCAACATAAGTAACTAGTTATTAAAGTCATTAATACAAAACCAAATAAAAAGTGCAAAAGATTAGAAATAAAAAGTATTATACTAGACACTTTGTCTTCACCAAGTGATGTAAGAGACTTAGGCAAACATGGCCTTGATTGTCAAGAACTCTTACGATCAATCTTGGATCCCGAGACGACTCACACACTCTACGATGGACAATGGATGATGGTGGTGGATGATGGTGTTGTGATGGTGGTGGGTGGTGGATGAAGTGTGAGAGAAGTGGTGTGCCAAGGGATGAGATGAAATGAATCCAAGCACTCCTATTTATAGGCTGAACAGAGAGCCGGGCACGGCCCCGTGTCCGCTGGGCACGGCCCCGTGCCTGTCTGACACTCTCTCTCCTCATTAATTGTAATTCGCAATTACAATAAATGCGCCTGTTGTACTTTCGACACGCCCCCGTGTCCGCTGGGCACGGCCCCCGTGGTGGGCAATAGAAGCTTCTATAGGTTTGTCTTTTCTGCTGCTTCTTGGGCACCGCCCCGTGCTTGCTGAGCACGGGGCGTGTTCAGTCTTCTGTCTTCTTTATTTTGCTTGGGAAGATGCCGTTGAGGGGTCGGGCAGTCCACTAATGTTCCTTTCCTTGTATTTATGTTGAATTTAGCTGTCTTTTTGCTTCTTTTGCGTTTTTGAGCTCATTTAATCCTGAAAATACAAAAGGAAGACAAAAACACTCTTTTTCCAATATTAGTACTTAAAAAGGGTTAGTTTTATGCCTCATTTGATGTAATTTATATGTTGCATTTTAAACACATCAAATACCCCCACACTTGAACTTTTGCTTGTCCTCAAGCAAAACTCTTTAATATATGGCTTACACTCCCAAACGGAATGGGTAGAAGAGAAGGTTTTTGGCTTGTCGTAGAGTGTCGGGATTTTCAAGATCTTTTTGGGTTTTATTTTTATCTATTTACACTCCTATTCGTAATGATTTATTTAGAACGTTTCATAGGAGAAATTACTTATTTGGGCATAACATGCGTTTTTAAAATTCCATTTATATACAAGTTCACATACCTCACGGAAGAAATCACTCACACTCGGCCGAAGGTGTATTTTTAGTGAATCACTCGAGAGCGGCGTGGAACTTATTCCTACCATAAGCTTGCCAAGCAATCAATTCTCCTCCTTTTTAACTTTTATACCTTTGTAAATATCAAGAGGACTTTGTGGGTTAAGGGTTAGGCTTGGGTTAAAGGTAGGTGGTTGGGATAGTGGTTAGTGGTTAGTAGAAAAAGGGCGAAAAAGCGTAACAAGTGTCGGTTTTCGTAAGATTTTCTATTTTTGTAACTTTTTTATTTTGATGAAGCTTTTATTCAAACAAAGTTATTTTTGATGAACTTGTTTGTTTATTTTCTTTTTGCTTCATCATCAACATTTTTTTTTGTTTTTTTTTGTTTTTTTGTTTTTTTTTGTTTTTTTTTTTTTACGAAAAACCGAACTTGTTAATAAAACAAAAGGGTTAAAAATAAAAAAGGTTTTGGTGGTTAAAAGGGTTTTTGGTTTGGGTGATGAAATGAAAAGGTTTAGGCTCAAAGGGGCTAACTAGGGGGATTTTTGGGTAGGTGGTAAAAAAAAGAAAAAATAATGGTGTTGAAATAAAAAGGGTTAGTCCTAATGCCTCCATCATTTACTTACTCGGATTGAAGTTGATAAGGACCGGGAATGTATCGTCAAGGCAAGTTCTAGAGTTGTAAGAACCAAGCGGCTATTCACACAAGAAACGAAAGATGAGCATTTAGTCTAATGATATGTAATTGTATGCTCAATAAAGGCTCAAAACTCACTTTTGTGGGAATGGGTTTTTATGTGATCAAGTATATATAATCAAATTTTAACTAAGTTTGTCATGCATTTTCATAATTTTCTTATGTTGGTTCTTTTTATCATTACGCTATTGGTTGTAAATTCGTAAAAATATAACCTTTTTGAGAACTTGAATTTCCCGAGTTAAACCTAGACAAGTAAGAAAAATGAAATTTTTGAAAAAAAAAATTTTGGGGTGATTAGCGGTTCCAATAGAGTTTTGTGTAAGGCTTGTATTTAGGACTTGCAAAATTCAAGGTTTTAGCATCCCCCCCACACTTAAATTACACATTGTCCTCAATGTGTCCCAAAAATAAATTTTTAGGTTGATTAGATGTATAAAATAGTGTTTAAAAAGCAAAAATTTATGTTACTGGTAGTCTGGGCACGGCCCCGTGTCCACTGGACACGACCCCGTGGCGAACTGCCAGTAACGAGAACTTACAGAAGGTGAACACGACCCCGTGTCCACTGGACACGGCCACGTGTCTGAGGAAAATCTGCAGGTCAGTAGCCAAACAGCAGGTCTGGGAGGTGAGCACGGGGGCGTGTTGGCTGGACACGTCCCCGTGTGGACAGTCTGAAAGCCTGAAAAACAGGTTTCTTCCTCCGGTTTTTCCATCCTGGTCCTATAAGTGCTGAGGCTTAGCACCCCAAGCCTTGGTTTGCACCTGTTTCATCACTTAATACCACACCAAGCAACACAAACTTCCTAAATTACCATAGTTAATTGTTCCAAGCATAAAGTAAAAGAAAAAGAAAAATAAAATGCAGAAAATAGTTAGGAAAAGTAAATTGTCTAACACTTGGCACGCAGGCCATCAATTGTTCAAGATTGCAAAGGGTTAACCTGGGGAGTCATCAATCAACCGCTTCCTCCTATGCTCCTCCCGCCTACTCCATAGCATCATCATCATCATCATCGTCATCATCCCCTCCATGGCGTGCAATGTGGTCTCGTATGTATCCGACATCGTCTTGTATCTCGGATAGGTTTCTTTCAATAGCTCCGACCCGGTGGTAGGTGTTGCTCGCCATGTTATAGGTGTTCCGAGTACACATGAGGTTTTCCTGCAACAAATCATGCAAACTTTGAAAGTAAGGAAAACCGCCTCCCGAGGAGGATGATTGGCCCGGATCACCGTGGGGTTGGTATTGGTACTGATGATGTTGCGGAGCTGGGAGGTCAAGCGCTTCTTGCGGGTTCCATGCATGACCTTGCATCCTTTGAAAGGTTACCGTCCCGTCTTCTGCCTCATAAACCAGGTTCATTGAGCGGCATATGTGAATATCCACCGTACCCGACCATGGGCTCCTCTCAAATGCCCTAGGTATGTGGGTGAAGTGCCTGAAAAGACGGTACACCCATCCCCCAAAGAAAATAGGAGTCGGTGCGCTAGCAAGGCGGTTGTGATGCATGTTTCGGAGCATGAGGAACGGAACATCGAGCGGCCTGCGATTGTGAATGCAATGGAGGACAAGCAAATCTCTTAACCCAACGACGCCACCACTGTCATGCCTTTGGCTAAGAGAGTAGCCAAGGAGCCTATGAATGTATCTGTATAGCGGATCCCTCAGCTTGGTACTCTTAGTGCTGCTCGGATTGTAGAACCCTTCCCCCAATCTGAGCCCACATGGCTTGGCGCTCGTTGTCTTCAATCTCTCTCAATCCCCCAGTATTTTCTTCGTTTCCCGCATCCTCTTCAGCGTACAGCCCGACAATTGACCCAAATTGTGCCATAGAGATTTTGTATGTAGTTCCACCGCATCTGAACTCAACCCCATCATTGTCGAAAGGGTCGCACCTTGAATTGAATTTGAAGGTGCTGTAGAACTCCATAGTGCACTCGTGGACAGAACGAAGTCTGGTTGTTAGGGCGACTCTGAGTGGTCCCGTTACGATGTTGTTGAAACGGTCAATTTGATTTACCAAGGTTAGCAAGTCCGTGCACGCTTGCCTCGGGTATTCTTCTGGCCTCGTTTGAAGAAGCTCGTATCGAGCACTTGCATCTAGCTCATTGGCGTTGAATCTTGTGAACTTCCTGGCCATCTGCAAGAATACACCAAAAGTTAGCACGAAACAGAAATATTTTCGGACAAAACTGCAAACAGCGGGCTGGACACGACCCCGTGTCCAGCGGACACGGCCCCGTGTCCAGGGGTCTGTTACTCAAAAACTTCATTTTTCGACCCGGTTTTGAAAACTTGAAAATTTTTGGTCCAATAGGTGCGGTTTCCCCCGAAAATGAAACCCTAAGCACTGTTTTTCCCAAAATATCCCGTCTACCCTATCAATTTCATCTTTTTCGGTTCAAGAACAAGGGTTTGGGGTTTTTGTAAGAAATCGGGTGAATCTATGAACAATACAAGTGTATTTACTTCCCTTAACACTAATCTAACTAAATGCAAACAGATCTAAACAAAAATTTGAGGTTCGATCCGGATGAACTTCAAGAACCCTAGATTTTTCCCCAAATTTCTGGTGGTTTAACTACATGCAAGTAACTAATCTAACTATAAAGAGTGATAGAATCATACCTTGACGTTGTTAGATCGATAGGAGACGTCGAAATTTCGCGAAAAATCGCCTGGAACCAGAGCTTTTGTGGGGAAACGGGGCGTGTGGAATGAAGAAACTGTTTTGAAAAAGGGGTTTTATCCCGTCTGCAGCGCGAACACGGCCCCGTGTCCAGCGGACACGGCCTCGTGTCGAGCTTTTTTTTTTTTTTTTTTTTTAAGTGCGCGTGTGAGTGCCCCTTTTCCCATAAGCTATGGTTAGAAAACTTACCGCTTTATTTTGTTGTCTCAATCGTTCGTAACTTACCAGGCATGATGTTTTTATTCTTCCACTGTTTGAAGCGAGATCTCTTCTTCCTCATCCTCAATAAATCCTTGATAGAGTTTTAGCCGTTGGCCATTGACTTTAAATGGTGGCCCATTTCGAGATTTAATTTCTACTGCACCGTGTGGAAAAATGTGGGTGATGGAAAAAGGTCCTGACCACCTAGACTTTAATTTACCAGGAAACAATCGAAGTCGTGAATTAAACAAAAGAACTAGATCCCCTACTCGAAATTCATTAGGTTTAATATGTTTGTCATGCAAATTTTTCATTCTTTCCTTATAAATTTCAGAGTTTGAGTATGCATAATTCCTAAGCTCGTCTAATTCATTTAATTGACAAAATCGATTTTTACCAGCAAATTCTAAATCCAAGTTTACATTTTTGATTGCCGAGTAGGCTTTGTGTGCAATTTCTACTGGCAAATGACAACTTTTTCCATAGACTAGCTTATATGGGGTTGTACCTATTGTTGTTTTATAAGCAGTTCGAAAAGCCCATAAAGCATCATCTAATTTATCAGCCCATTCCTTTTTATTTAACCCTACGGTTTTTTCAAGTATTCGTTTTAAACCTCTATTAGTCACTTCGGCTTGCCCGTTTGTTTGAGGGTGATATGCTGTTGAAACCCGGTGATAGACCCCATATCTTGTTAAAAAAAAATTCAAGTTGATGATTGCAAAAATGGGTACCTCTATCACTTATTAAAGCTTTAGGTGTGCCAAAACGAGAGAATAATTTTTTCAGAAATCTTACCACGACTCTTCCATCATTTGTTGGAAGTGCCTCGGCCTCGGCCCATTTAGACAAGTAATCTACTGCCACAAGTATGTATTTGTTTCCTTTCGATGGTGGAAAAGGTCCCATAAAGTCGAGTCCCCACACATCAAAAATTTCACAAACAAGAATGCCATTTTGTGGCATTTCGTTTTTGGAAGAAATATTACCTGTTCTTTGGCAAGCATCACATGTTTTTACAAGACTTTGCGCGTCTTTGTAAATGGTTGGCCAATAAAATCCTGAATCGAATACCTTTCGTGCGGTACTAGCAGCACCATGATGTCCTCCGTATGGACCTTCATGACAATGGCGGAGAATTCTT
The DNA here is from genome assembly GCA_030545235.1 of Helianthus tuberosus. Classification (NCBI taxonomy): domain Eukaryota; kingdom Viridiplantae; phylum Streptophyta; class Magnoliopsida; order Asterales; family Asteraceae; genus Helianthus; species Helianthus tuberosus. Next base: position 168,375,972 of record CM060432.1, on the reverse strand, counting down.
CGTGCTTCACTACCATGTACGCATCGTCTGACGAGTTGGTCGGCACACATTTTGAAAAGATAGGGATCTTCCCAAAAGTAGTGCTTCACATTGGCAAAGAATTTTTTTCTTTGATGATGTGGCCATCCTTTTGCGACTATACCGCTAGCTAGGTAGTTAGCGTAGTCGGCGTACCATGGTTCTTCCTTGTATTCCACCATTTCCAGGGACTCAGTTGGAAATTTTTCGTTGATTTGCTCGTCCCTGGTTGCCTCTAAAGCTGGGTCTTCTAAGCGTGAAAGATGATCTGCTACGGTATTTTCTTCTCCTCTTTTATCCTTGATTTCAATGTCGAATTCTTGGAGGAGTAAAATCCACCTAATCAAACGTGGTTTTGCATCTTGCTTCTTGAAGAGATATCGAATGGCTGCATGGTCTGTATAGACTATAGTTTTAGAAAGAACAAGATAAAAACGAAATTTATCAAAAGCAAATACCACAGCTAGTAATTCTTTTTCAGTTGTTGTGTAATTTTCTTGTGCATCATTAAGTGTTTTACTAGCATAATAGATTGGGTGGAAATGCTTTTCTTTTCTCTGTCCCAAGACAGCTCCAACTGCAAAGTCACTGGCATCACACATGATTTCGAAAGGAAATTTCCAATCAGGCGCTATCATGATAGGTGCATTGACTAGCATCTCCTTTAGGGTTAGAAATGCTTGATTGCAATCCTTGTCAAAGATGAATGGAGCATCTTTTTCAAGTAATTTTGTTAGAGGCCTTGAGATTTTTGAAAAGTCTTTGATAAATCGCCTATAAAATCCGGCATGCCCTAGGAAACTTCTGAGAGCTCGTACGGAGGATGGAGGTGGTAATCTAGAAATGATATCTATTTTGGCTCGATCCACCTCCATTCTTTCGCTTGAGATCTTATGACCGAGTACTATTCCCTCCGTTACCATGAAATGGCATTTTTCCCAATTAAGGGCGAGGTTAGTTTCCTCACATCGGGATAGCATTCGTTCAAGGTTATCGAGGCATTGGTCATATGAATCCCCAAAGATAGAAAAGTCGTCCATGAAGACTTCCATTGTCTTTTCTATCATGTCATGGAAAATAGCTACCATGCAATGTTGGAATGTTGCTGGGGCATCGCATAGACCAAACGGCATGCGTCGATAAGCAAAAGTTCCATAGGGACATGTGAAAGTTGTCTTTTCTTGGTCTTCGGGCGCTATCGGGATTTGAAAGTAACCTGAAAAACCATCCAAGAAACAGTAAAATTTACGACCGGGTAATCTTTCTAACATTTGATCAATGAAGGGTAAAGGAAAGTGACCCTTTCTTGTTGCTTCATTTAATCGTCTATAATCTATACATACTCTCCATCCTGTGACGGTTCTCGTTGGTATTAGTTCATTCTTTTCGTTAGTTATTACCGTCATACCTCCTTTCTTTGAAACTACTTGGACGGGACTCACCCAAGGACTATCAGAGATAGGATAGATAAGTCCGGCGTCAAGTAACTTGATGACTTCGTTTTTAACCACTTCTTGAACATTTGGATTTACTCGACGTTGTGGTTGTATGACCGATTTGTAGTCATCATTTGTCACACCCCGGATTTCCACGTGTCACCGGTGGGCCCGGTGGGGGAGTATCGTGACGTGGTTGGCAACATAATAGTCAAACAACACAATATTTAAATGCACAGCGGAAGCAAAGTATAGATTTAATTCAACCAACGATATTGTAATATTAAGTATTACAAATTGTCAAATATAAATCCACAGGTAGATCAAGTTTAAAAAGGAAACAAATGTTCAACAGTTATGACATCCAAGCTGGCGAGACTTAATGTGGATGCTAGGAGACAAGCCAGCCTATTTCGCGTAGTACCTGCACTTAACCTTTTAAGAAAATACGTCAGTTTACACTGGTAAATACAATCAACCGACTCATTTTGAAAAGAGTTTAAGAAAATGCATTTAAGGCACAAGGCATAAATAATATTTTATAACTTGGGATAATTATTTAAATATATAATACTTGTATGGATTTACATGTTCCTTATGCGTTCAGTAGCCCGGGTCGAGCCGGGTTAAAGATTAATTAACACACCACTATATATATGAGACACTAACAGGTGTACGCCTACACCTGAGTGCTGAGGTCGTGGCCATTTCGTAAAATGATGCCAGGGATATCCGGGACACGGTCATTAACCCCCCAAAGGCTTTAAGTAAAACAAAACAATATTAAACGAGACGTCTCAATACTTTCATTATCATTTATTCAATCAAAGATTCAACGTCCCGACCAAGCGGTATTTTATATACCGTACCCCAAGCCCGTATAGGGAAAATAAGTTAAAAGTATTTACCTGAGTAAGTATAGTTCAGAAATCAGCGAGTGCAAATATCTTTTACTGGTTCTCCTATTCTGGAACGAAGGTTTATAATAACCTATTAGAATCCTAACGGGTCTTTAGTTAAGCTTACGCTTAGACCGGTTAGTTTTAAAGATACGGTTCGTACGCACGATTAAGCGAAGACCGGATAGAATGTGATTTAGACCCGACAAGTTTGAAGACTTGCTTAATATGGGTATGTGATGCACATTCTGGATTTTGAGATAAAACCGTTAAGGTTTGACCCGTTTCGGCTAATTTATGTAAACTAGTTACATAAACCGAACCGAACGCGCATGAAGCGTAACGGGTATCCGTAATAATCCTAAACAGGTTCCCTAAGTTAATACACCTTAAATAAGTTGTGATATCAGTAGGATATCACCCATGACGCCCAAAACGAGTTTAATCGATTAATATGCCCCGTAGGGGTATTTTGGTCATTTTAAAGATTATAAAATGATTAATTTAGGTTTCTATGAACCGGGTCTGATTACATCAGTAAAATAGCTTATATTAACAGGTTATAACATTTGGTTATAAGTCTTATATGTTAAAATAGTTTTAAACCCAAACTATGCGTATAATACGCGTATAAAGCCATTTTAAGCGACGTACGGTTTAAAATACGATTCTGAGTTTCCTGATCAGTTAAACAGGTTCAAAACACTCTAATTAATATTTAAAATCAGTAGCAATTGGATTGGCGTTAAAAGGATTTGTAAAACTCATTTTATGGCCGAAAAGGGTATATTCGGTATTAACCGAATTAAGGCGCTAATCCAAGCTTATGATCAGTTTAAAAATAATTAAAAATCTTTAAAAATCCTAAAATATTATTTAACATCAGTGAGTAAAAGGTTTGGTGTCAAAAATTGGGTTTAGATAGGCTTTACGCTAATGACGTCATTTATGTATTAAGAATCGCCATAATTGCGTCATTAAGCATAAGTCCTAATCTAGACCTCCGATTAACATGAAATTTTCGGGACATGCATAATAATCAGTAACTAAGATTATGGCATTTCCACTTTTCCCAAAATCTCGTTTTATGGTCATAAGGGCATTACGGTCACTATTTAGGCGATTAACGGAAACATCGGACGATTAGGGATTCGAGTGGTATAAACGCAGAGGTTTATACACACGTGTATCTAGGTCCTAAAGGAACCTTAAGGCATGTCTAAACCTATAAGAATCGGGTCAGAACTGAGGTCAACGCAAAAGTCAAACTTTTGCGTCTTTCGGCTCCGAATCGGTTCTAAATAGAAAGTTGTCGAATCAAACAAGCGTAGACAAGTTTTTATACTTATTTTCAGTTTATATGAGTGTTAAAACAGATTACACGCCCTCCGTATCATTAAATATGCGATTATCATTTCTGTTGGCTTTTCGGGTAACCTTTGACTCGACAAACGACATAGTTAGGATTAAAATCAGTGAGAGCCCTTTTAGGGTTTTAATACTCATATAATTACCAACTCGTAACAACTTTCGTTTCGACAAATCTCTGGACCGTTTGTGTTTTATCACAAAGTCAAACCGTAGTTACGACGGTTTGATTTCTAGGCTATAAATGAATCAAAACTGAATCGAGAAGGATTAAGAGCACTTACACAAGTCTAATGGATGATATGGAAGTCTTGTGAATGACCCGTAAGCTCCTTTGATGTCCAGAAGTTGATATGTGTTTGTATGTTGAACACGAGACTACCGACAAGGACTTTGATCTTTCTTCTTTGATTCCAAATGGGTGAATGATGATCAATGATGCATGTAAATGGCTTTTATAAGTTGTATACTGATGTATACCAGCCCCTAGTATCGAAAACCATCCATTTAAGTCGGTTATAAGGCACGAACAGACACCTGCCAATGCAGCAGGTCATTTTCTGCATCTGCAGACCGGAAGCGGCCCGCTTCCCATATAGTCAAGTCTAAAGCGGGCCGCTTTAGACTTGATGACCTGATTTTTATTTTCTTTTATTGCAATTTGGTCCTTGGTCCCCCGAAAGGTCGTTTTCAAGCCAATCTTTCACAAGAAGCTTTGTTTATTTAATATGTGGGGCTTTAAGACTTATACCCACTTTGTTAAGTCCTCGGGTAACTTTGTGATCACCCGAAAAGCCCTAAATTTCCACGTTGACGATTTTAACCCTTGCACACGAATTTTATCACAACTTGCTCATACGATAACGAAACTTGGTGAAATTTTTATGGTAGATTCTAGTGAGCATAATTAATCGTTACAAAGCTTCGGGTTTGTCAAAAGGTCACTCAGAGGTATATCTTTAACATGTTGACACAATTAACCCCTGTAGTTTGTAATCTCTCACTTTCTTTCACAATTCGCTTCGTATGATCCATGATCTATTCGTTTAAGGTTATAAACATCATGTAGGGTTATTGCAAAGTATAATTATTCATTGTTGACACTTTGAACCCTTCTAATTACACAGTTTCACTGTTTGTCAACTTTGGTCCTCCAAGAGCAATCTTTCACACATTCAAACATTATGACACGTGTCAAGACCTTATAGGACGTAAATTTTCGAGGTGTTACATCCTCACCCCCTTAAAATAAATCTCGACCCGAGATTTACTGAAACAAGTAAGGGTACTTTTCTTTCATCGTGGATTCAACTTCCCACGTGAATTCGGGACCTCTTCGGGCATCCCATTTGACCTTTACAAAAGGTATATGCTTCCTTCGAAGCTTCCTTACCTGTCGATCTTCAATCGACATAGGTTTTTCAACAAATTTCAAGCTCTCGTCGATATGCACATCTGTATAGGGTATAATCACTGATTCGTCAGCGGAGTCAGCGAAACACTTTTTCAGATTGCAGATGTGGAACACATTGTGTATACTACTGAGCTCTTCAGGTAAGTTTAACTTGTAGGCAACTGACCCGATACGTTCGATAACCTCGAAAGGTCCTATGTATCTCGGGCTTAGCTTTCCCTTCTTACCAAATCGCATCACTCCTTTCCAGGGTGACACTTTAAGTAGGACTTTGTCACCTACTTCGAAGTGAAAATCCTTACGATTTGGATCAGCATAAATCTTCTGCCTATTCCGGGCAGCTTGGAGATTGTTTCGAATCTGGACAATCTTGTCCGTCGTTTCGAACACGATCTCTGGTCCTGATAACTGGACTTCTCCAACTTCCGCCCAACAAACAGGCGATCTACACTTTCTACCGTATAATGCCTCAAAAGGCGCAGCCTTTATGCTGGTATGGTAGCTATTGTTGTAGGAGAATTCGATCAATGGCAGGTTCTTATCCCAGCTACCTCCTAAGTCGATTGCACATGCACGTAGCATGTCTTCTAACGTTTGAATAGTACGCTCACTCTGACCGTCTGTCTGTGGATGGTAAGCCGTACTAAAGTTCAAACGTGTGCCCAAAGATTGTTGGAAGCTTTTCCAAAAGTGCGACGTGTACCTAGTATCTCGGTCAGAGATAATAGCTACAGGTATGCCATGTAAGGCTACAATCTTATCAACGTACAGTTGGGCTAACATATCGGAGCTGTAGGTCTCCTTAATGGGTAGGAAATGTGCTGACTTAGTCAGTCGGTCGACTATCACCCAGATGGTGTCATTTCCTTTCCTCGTCTTAGGTAACTTGGTGATAAAATCCATAGTTACCATTTCCCACTTCCAAGTAGGAAGTTCAGGTTGTTGTAGCAAACCTGACGGTTTTTGATGTTCTGCCTTGACTTGCGCACACGTCAAGCATTTAGCTACATAGGTAGCTACAGACTTCTTCAAGCCTATCCACCAATAATTTGCTCTAAGATCATGGTACATTTTATCGGCTCCAGGATGAACAGAATATTTGGAACTATGGGCTTCCTGGAGGATAACATCACGAAGTCCTCCATAAACTGGAACCCATATCCGTCCATTCAATCTAAGAATTCCATCCTTACTAAGAGATAACTGCTCCTCAGTTACTCCGAGCTTCTCGTTAGGATAGTTAGCTTCCAACACAGCTTCCTTCTGTGCAGCTAACAACCTTTCCATCAAACTGTTCTTTATTTCCATGCTCTTGGCATTGATTCGGATGGGTTTCACCCTCTCCTTCCGACTCAAGGCATCGGCGACTACATTCGCCTTGCCGGGATGGTATCTTATTTCACAATCGTAATCATTAAGAGTTTCCATCCAACGGCGTTGCCTCATGTTCAAGTCCTTCTGGTTGAACAGATGTTGAAGGCTCTTGTGATCAGAATAGATCACACATTTGATTCCATATAAGTAGTGCCTCCACAGTTTTAGTGCGAATACAACGGCACCCAACTCCAAGTCGTGGGTGGTGTAATTCTTTTCGTGCACCTTTAACTGACGTGAAGCATAGGCAATGACTTTGCCTTTTTGCATAAGCACACATCCCATCCCGGTGTGTGATGCATCACAATAAACAACAAACTCCTCTATTCCATCAGGCAATGTTAGTACTGGAGCATTGCTCAACTTTTGTTTCAGAATATCAAAGGATTCCTGCTGCTTAGGACCCCAGTCAAACTTAATCTTCTTACGCGTCAGCGAAGTCAGGGGTGCAGCAATCCTTGAAAAGTTTTCTATGAATCGCCTATAGTATCCTGCCAAACCTAGGAAGCTACGTATTTCTGTAGGCGTCTTTGGCTCATGCCAATTCATGACAGATTCAACTTTAGCGGGATCTACTTGGATACCACGCTCACTAACAACATGTCCAAGAAATTGGACTGCTCGAAGCCAGAATTCACACTTTGAGAACTTGGCATAGAGCTTCTCTTTATGAAGTAGTTCCAGTATGCAGTGAAGATGCTTCTCATGGTCAGCTTGGTTCTTTGAGTAGATGAGAATGTCGTCGATGAAGACGATGACGAATTTGTCTAAGTGCGGCTTGCAAACGCGATTCGTGAGATCCATGAATGCGGCCGGTGCATTAGTGAGCCCAAAAGGCATCACTAGGAACTCGTAGTGACCATAACGAGTCCTAAATGCTGTTTTGTGCACATCTTCATCTCTAACCTTCAACTGATGGTAGCCTGACCTCAAGTCAATCTTCGAGAAGAAACTTGCCCCTTGCAGTTGATCGAACAGATCGTCAATTCTGGGCAAAGGATACCTATTCTTGATGGTAACCTTATTAAGCTCGCGGTAGTCGATGCACAGACGCATCGATCCATCCTTCTTCTTAACAAATAAAACCGGTGCTCCCCAAGGAGACGAACTAGGTTTGATTAAACCTTTGGCTAGTAAATCATCTAGCTGCGTCCTCAATTCCTTCATCTCCGTTGGTGCCAACCTATAAGGCGCCCTTGCAACTGGTGCTGATCCAGGAATAATGTCGATTCTGAATTCCACTTGTCTATCCGGTGGCAACCCAGGTAGTTCTTCAGGAAATACTTCGGGGTATTCAGAAATGACTGGGATCTCTCCAATCTTGGGTTTCGGTTCATCAATAATCACCTGTGCCATGTAGATGACACAGCCCTTCTTCAAACACTTTGAGTCTTTGAGTATAGACATCTTCTCGGGCAGCCCATACTGGGTATCTCCCTGGATAGTAAGTGATTCACCAGACGAAGTCTTGATCCTCACTTGCTTCTTATTGCAGATAATCTGGGCCTGGTTATGCGATAACCAGTCCATACCCAATACTATGTCAAAGCCGGCTAACTTAAAGGGAAGTAAGGACAAAGGAAAAGAGTGATTCCTAATAGATATAAAACATCCATCTAATAAAGTTGAAGCGGTTTCTAAAGTGCCATCTGCTAGTTCCACCTCATACTTCACACTTAAAGTTCTAACAGGTAGTTTCAACAATTCACAAAACTTATTATCTACAAACGACTTATCAGCGCCCGAATCAAATAACACCCTCGCATATACATCGTTTACGAGAAAGGTACCTGTTATCACGTTGTCGTCCTTGACGGCTTCCTTAGCATCCATTCTGAAGACCCTAGCATTGGTCTTCTTCCCCTCTTCATTCTTTCTTGCAGATTTTGGGCAGTTGGACTTGATATGCCCCTTTTCATTGCAACCATAGCAGGTCGCATCCTTTATCTTCTTGCAATCCACGGTTTTGTGTTCCCTGGATTTGCATAACCCACATGCAAAAGGCTTCGATTGTGTTTGTGAGTTGGATTCAAACCTGCACTTCCCAAAGTGCTGCCTCTTGCAGGTTTTGCATTTGGGTTTTTCACCCGTCTGCTGACCATCCTTCTTAAAACCTGACCCCTTCTTCTGGTCATTGCTACCCTTCTGCTTCTTATCTGAACGCCGTGAGTTGTCATCCTCACGCTTCCTCTTTTCGGTATCATTTTTCCTTTGTGACCTCAGCCTGACAGCATCTGAGGTCAGGGATAACGATATGTCCGTTACTGACCGAAAAGTGGTTGGTCTGGACGCTTTTACACTTGCTTTAATCTCCGGTTCCAAACCCCCGATAAAGCGGGCTATTCGCTTAGGCTCTGGAGTTACCAAGTAAGGGACCAACCTTGACAAAGTATTGAAAGTAGTAAGGTAGGCCTGACAGTCCAGGTTTTTCATGACCAGTGCCAGAAAATCAGATTCAATTCTCTCAACCTCGTGTTGAGGGCAGAAATTTTCCTTGATTAGTGCCGTGAACTCTTCCCATGTCATGTTGTATAACGGGACTTTCCCTGTGGCTTGGATCAAAGATCTCCACCAGGCTAAGGCTTCTCCTTTAAAAGACTGTGAGACAAACTTCACAATGTCTCTATTATGACAACCACTGATATCCACTACAGTATCCATTTCATCCATCCACGTCATGCAATCTACAGCTCCTTTTTCCCCATTGAAGTCTCTGGGTTTGCACGACACGAAGTATTTATAGGTGCAACCCCTATTACGAGGTTCTTGGTTCTGTAGGGCTCTTTGGGATGGATTACTCCTTTGATTCGAGGAGTGGTGAGTATTACTGTTGTGGGCAGTGTGGGTCCTGGAGGGTGTTCTAGCGTGTGATGCAGAATGGGTCCTCGTACGAGTACCACTTGATCCATGGTGTTGTCTACCCATAGCTATATTAACCGCATTATTTATCATAGCTTGCAACTCTGGGCCTGCTACGTTAACTTGGGCATTTTCATTCACTATCCCTGGGTGACTGTTGACCTCGTTTGAGTCTGCCATGTATCTAGAACTGTCACATATCGATAACAATTTATTGGTGAGTTTATTATAAAATTGTCTTTTATGGCAATTTATTAACCGTGGTAAACTTAGACCAAATATGGTTAATTTATTACTCACATAAATTTAGGATTTCTAATATAATTTATCCTAATTATAAAACAACAATAGTTTTATTAGCACATGAGGCCTAGTCACAGGGACAATATAGATTATAAGCTAGGATTTTAGAGAATCAAAGCATGAAGGTTTGAACAAAGTTCATTACCTTTATCCGACAGGGTCATAGACTAATACTGTCTTTTGTCTCATATGAAAATGAGAAGGGCCCGTAGGCATTATATTACCACGTATGGTTAAGATATGATCATCTTAATTGATGATGTAAACCTAGGATTCAGAGATCATTAACTAGGTTAGGAATCTTTTAAAGAATTCCTTTACAATATGACGTATGTGATTTCGACGAATCACTTCTGCCAGGAGTGTTAACATGTTTTAAGATGTTAACAGGAAATCGAATCATTTAAACAGGTCTTACCATTTTGGCCCGGTCTTATATTTGACACGAGGCTAGGGTTCACACTATTAAGATCCTTAATTAGTTAATTTCATAGGCAGATTAATTTAAAAGGAATGATTTTAATTTATTTCATTTATACACTATATATGCGCATATGGAAATTATGAAATTTATAAAACAAACATTCCATTAATCTATTATACTATTATACACAGCCCTAAACGGGTCTTTTACTAGTAACAAACTTACCCACGCAGGGTTTAAACCAGTACATGCCCACGCAGGGGTCTTACAGAAAGATGTGCCCACGCAGGGGCTAAAATAGAAACAAGTCCTCGTATGGGACTAAGTACAAAAGGTAGATGTCCACGCAGGGACTACATACACATACAAATAATAAATGTCCACGTAGGGACTTGATTTAAATAAGGAAGTACAATAATACATATATGGGGATTTAACGATCCCGTTTCTTCTTCTTCCCCTTAAGCAAGCTTGCCAACCCACTCATAAATCCCTCATTCTTCTTACGTTCCTTCTGGAAGTCTTGCTCCACTTTGGCCAGTCTTCTGCGGAGTTCCTCCTGCTCATGGAGAGGAGCCCCTGGTGGCTGGTATTGTGGTGGCGGCTGTACAGGTGCTTGATATCCCTGAGTTGGGTATCCCATTCCCCAAGGAGGTCCGTATGGTCCCTCGGGATTATTATGGGCATGGTAGCCTGATGCCACGTTGTAGGGATCATCCGCATAGTTATAGCCATGGTATGCTGGTGGTCCATATGGGTTGTAAGTTGCCGGAGCAGTATACGCAGGGATTGGGTGGCCAAAACCCGTTGGTGACGGTTCTATAGGTGCTGAATTCACCTCTGAAACTGGGACAGAAGATCCACCCATCTGTGGGCCTTCATGTGTTGGCGGGTAATGGCTACCGCTAGAGTGTTGAGGAGTGTTGATATGAACTCCCACTGGTCGTACTGACATCCGCGGGCCAGTCCTCCTACGTCTTGGAGGTGCTGGAGGCTCTAAATGAACTGGTGGCGGTGGAGGCGGTGGCGTGACTGCCACAAACTCATGTCCTCCAGAGGAATCTTGATGAGGCTGCTGCGGTGGCTGCTGGTGAGATGCTGAATGAGACGGTGTATGGTGAGACGGTGTATGGTGAGATGGTGTATGGTGAGATGGTGTATGGTACCACTCACACCGTTCAAACCGTGCCATGTGACTATCCGGACCCTGGTATGGTGTCCCGTGATATGACGATCCGTCAGAGATCACGAAAGGATGGTTAAATGATCCGGTTGAAGCCTCGACGGGATCTGTGTCCTCGTCCATATCCTGATCACCAGAAAAGTGATCTTCCGGTCCAAGTGGGTTAAAGCCCACTTGTTCTGGCAGGTACTCTGCCGGGTTAAACTGTCCCTGAAAAACTGGAGTAGGGTCGCCAAAGTAACGTTGCGGGTTGTGGGGTTCATTCTCTGACTGTGGCCCATAAGAGTCATGATATGGAGGTGTTGAGGAGTGCGAAAAAGATCGCCTTGCATCATCTTCATAGGTCCTCCATAGTTCCCGCGTTTCGTCATTCCTTGTGGATGTAGTTCGTCGAAACGAAGGCCCTGCCTCATGGTCGTTAGGGGCACTAGCTGGCTCCTTGCCTCGACCACCTCGTCTAAATCTTGGCGGCATTTTTGTACCTGTTAAGACATACAAGATAATAACAAGGAAAGATATAGGGCAAATTTAATTAAAAATAAAATTTTGCACAATTTGGATTATTCCTAAGTTCTTTGTCTAGACTCGAAGATTTAGGAATGTGCAATTGTGTAACTGAGATTAAACACAAAAGGCTAGTGTTTAATTCACTCAGTGTTGGCTCTGATACCAACCTGTCACACCCCGGATTTCCACGTGTCACCGGTGGGCCCGGTGGGGGAGTATCGTGACGTGGTTGGCAACATAATAGTCAAACAACACAATATTTAAATGCACAGCGGAAGCAAAGTATAGATTTAATTCAACCAACGATATTGTAATATTAAGTATTACAAATTGTCAAATATAAATCCACAGGTAGATCAAGTTTAAAAAGGAAACAAATGTTCAACAGTTATGACATCCAAGCTGGCGAGACTTAATGTGGATGCTAGGAGACAAGCCAGCCTATTTCGCGTAGTACCTGCACTTAACCTTTTAAGAAAATACGTCAGTTTACACTGGTAAATACAATCAACCGACTCATTTTGAAAAGAGTTTAAGAAAATGCATTTAAGGCACAAGGCATAAATAATATTTTATAACTTGGGATAATTATTTAAATATATAATACTTGTATGGATTTACATGTTCCTTATGCGTTCAGTAGCCCGGGTCGAGCCGGGTTAAAGATTAATTAACACACCACTATATATATGAGACACTAACAGGTGTACGCCTACACCTGAGTGCTGAGGTCGTGGCCATTTCGTAAAATGATGCCAGGGATATCCGGGACACGGTCATTAACCCCCCAAAGGCTTTAAGTAAAACAAAACAATATTAAACGAGACGTCTCAATACTTTCATTATCATTTATTCAATCAAAGATTCAACGTCCCGACCAAGCGGTATTTTATATACCGTACCCCAAGCCCGTATAGGGAAAATAAGTTAAAAGTATTTACCTGAGTAAGTATAGTTCAGAAATCAGCGAGTGCAAATATCTTTTACTGGTTCTCCTATTCTGGAACGAAGGTTTATAATAACCTATTAGAATCCTAACGGGTCTTTAGTTAAGCTTACGCTTAGACCGGTTAGTTTTAAAGATACGGTTCGTACGCACGATTAAGCGAAGACCGGATAGAATGTGATTTAGACCCGACAAGTTTGAAGACTTGCTTAATATGGGTATGTGATGCACATTCTGGATTTTGAGATAAAACCGTTAAGGTTTGACCCGTTTCGGCTAATTTATGTAAACTAGTTACATAAACCGAACCGAACGCGCATGAAGCGTAACGGGTATCCGTAATAATCCTAAACAGGTTCCCTAAGTTAATACACCTTAAATAAGTTGTGATATCAGTAGGATATCACCCATGACGCCCAAAACGAGTTTAATCGATTAATATGCCCCGTAGGGGTATTTTGGTCATTTTAAAGATTATAAAATGATTAATTTAGGTTTCTATGAACCGGGTCTGATTACATCAGTAAAATAGCTTATATTAACAGGTTATAACATTTGGTTATAAGTCTTATATGTTAAAATAGTTTTAAACCCAAACTATGCGTATAATACGCGTATAAAGCCATTTTAAGCGACGTACGGTTTAAAATACGATTCTGAGTTTCCTGATCAGTTAAACAGGTTCAAAACACTCTAATTAATATTTAAAATCAGTAGCAATTGGATTGGCGTTAAAAGGATTTGTAAAACTCATTTTATGGCCGAAAAGGGTATATTCGGTATTAACCGAATTAAGGCGCTAATCCAAGCTTATGATCAGTTTAAAAATAATTAAAAATCTTTAAAAATCCTAAAATATTATTTAACATCAGTGAGTAAAAGGTTTGGTGTCAAAAATTGGGTTTAGATAGGCTTTACGCTAATGACGTCATTTATGTATTAAGAATCGCCATAATTGCGTCATTAAGCATAAGTCCTAATCTAGACCTCCGATTAACATGAAATTTTCGGGACATGCATAATAATCAGTAACTAAGATTATGGCATTTCCACTTTTCCCAAAATCTCGTTTTATGGTCATAAGGGCATTACGGTCACTATTTAGGCGATTAACGGAAACATCGGACGATTAGGGATTCGAGTGGTATAAACGCAGAGGTTTATACACACGTGTATCTAGGTCCTAAAGGAACCTTAAGGCATGTCTAAACCTATAAGAATCGGGTCAGAACTGAGGTCAACGCAAAAGTCAAACTTTTGCGTCTTTCGGCTCCGAATCGGTTCTAAATAGAAAGTTGTCGAATCAAACAAGCGTAGACAAGTTTTTATACTTATTTTCAGTTTATATGAGTGTTAAAACAGATTACACGCCCTCCGTATCATTAAATATGCGATTATCATTTCTGTTGGCTTTTCGGGTAACCTTTGACTCGACAAACGACATAGTTAGGATTAAAATCAGTGAGAGCCCTTTTAGGGTTTTAATACTCATATAATTACCAACTCGTAACAACTTTCGTTTCGACAAATCTCTGGACCGTTTGTGTTTTATCACAAAGTCAAACCGTAGTTACGACGGTTTGATTTCTAGGCTATAAATGAATCAAAACTGAATCGAGAAGGATTAAGAGCACTTACACAAGTCTAATGGATGATATGGAAGTCTTGTGAATGACCCGTAAGCTCCTTTGATGTCCAGAAGTTGATATGTGTTTGTATGTTGAACACGAGACTACCGACAAGGACTTTGATCTTTCTTCTTTGATTCCAAATGGGTGAATGATGATCAATGATGCATGTAAATGGCTTTTATAAGTTGTATACTGATGTATACCAGCCCCTAGTATCGAAAACCATCCATTTAAGTCGGTTATAAGGCACGAACAGACACCTGCCAATGCAGCAGGTCATTTTCTGCATCTGCAGACCGGAAGCGGCCCGCTTCCCATATAGTCAAGTCTAAAGCGGGCCGCTTTAGACTTGATGACCTGATTTTTATTTTCTTTTATTGCAATTTGGTCCTTGGTCCCCCGAAAGGTCGTTTTCAAGCCAATCTTTCACAAGAAGCTTTGTTTATTTAATATGTGGGGCTTTAAGACTTATACCCACTTTGTTAAGTCCTCGGGTAACTTTGTGATCACCCGAAAAGCCCTAAATTTCCACGTTGACGATTTTAACCCTTGCACACGAATTTTATCACAACTTGCTCATACGATAACGAAACTTGGTGAAATTTTTATGGTAGATTCTAGTGAGCATAATTAATCGTTACAAAGCTTCGGGTTTGTCAAAAGGTCACTCAGAGGTATATCTTTAACATGTTGACACAATTAACCCCTGTAGTTTGTAATCTCTCACTTTCTTTCACAATTCGCTTCGTATGATCCATGATCTATTCGTTTAAGGTTATAAACATCATGTAGGGTTATTGCAAAGTATAATTATTCATTGTTGACACTTTGAACCCTTCTAATTACACAGTTTCACTGTTTGTCAACTTTGGTCCTCCAAGAGCAATCTTTCACACATTCAAACATTATGACACGTGTCAAGACCTTATAGGACGTAAATTTTCGAGGTGTTACATCATTCATCAAAATTTTGTGTGTGCACATAGAAGGACTAATTCCTTTTATGTCAACAAGTTTCCAAGCTATTGCATTTTTGTGTTTTTTCAAAAGGTTAATTAATTTTTCTTTTTCTAAGTTATCTAATTTAGACGAAATAATTACAGGTAACTTACCATCTTTGTCTAGAAAAGCATATTCCAAACCTTTTGGAAGTTCTTTGAGCTCAAGTGGTGGGTCTTTAGGAGACTCCTTATTTGGTTGCTCGTTTCGATCAAGAACTTTAAAAGTTTGTTCTATGGCGACCTCTTCTTCAACAAAGTGGTCAATCTCTTCACTTGTATCGGGTGGTTCATCTTCATCTTCAATTAGGGGGTCATTATTGCCGAATGGATATTTCATTGATCGTTCGAGATCGACACTTCTTTTAAATGCCCCTAATTGAAGAGGTAGATTGTTGAACTTCCGGTTTTTCAAAGCTTCATGAGTTTTTACAAATGGTCTTCCTAACACTAGAGGAGTGTCATCGAGGATGACAAAGTCGGTTGGGATTACCATTTGATTTGTTTGAACCAAGACATCTTCAACTATACCGATTGATTTTATTACTTTCCGATTGGATAGAAAAATGGGTATTTGAAGTGGAGAAAAATCACTAATACTTAATTTTTCGAAAATATAGTTAGGCATTATGTTAACACAAAGATCTTTATCGATTGTGACATTACTAATAAACGAATTTTGAAAGAAACATGGAACCGGTGTTATGTTAATTTCAAACGGGTTTTCTTTTATTAGTGAAGTTTGATCATTAGTTAACTTAACACTTATCGTTTCGTCAATTTTAGTGTTAGTGTTTAACTCTTTTAAAAACTTAGCATGAGTGGGTACTAAACAATGATTTTCGAAAGAAGGTGTCAAGAGATTAATTTCTTCAAAATTAGACTCTTCTTGGATTTTAACGTTGTCGGACTCACCTTTTTCGTTGTTTAACTCATGTGTTGGTTTTTCACTTATTTGTTCTTCCATTTTTACATTTTCAGTTATCTCTTCTTTTTTTAATTCTTCTCTTGCGCGGGACTCCTCTTCCCTTGCGCGAGCTTCTTTTATACATCGATCGATAACTCTACTGTGTTCTAATATCCTATCGGTCACTTCGGTTATAGAAAAAGAATCGGAATTTTCTAAGCTTGAATCCGGTTGTTCGACCCTTTGTTCCTCATAATACTCATATGAAGTCGATGGTTCGCACCATTGTTCTTCATTGTAAGCATATGATGGATAAGGTTCGTAGTTTTGTTCTCCATAATACTCATATGAGGTGGGTTGTTCACGCCAAGGGTCCTCATAATAAGCATACGAAGGTGGTGGCTCATATCTTGGTTCCTCAAAGTACGAGTATGAAGGCTCATACCTTGGTTCATCAAAATATGAGTATGAGGGAGGAGGTTCATACCTTTAGTCTTCATAGGATGTGTATGAAGTTGATGGCTCGTACCTGGGCTCCTCATAATAGGTGTATGAATTGGATGGTTGATACGAGTGATTATTTTGAATCGAACGTGCATTACGACAATTAGTGCAATAATTACCCCTATAATCATCCTCTTCATAGGTGTAGTTGTAACCTCCTGAGTATTGATCCATAAGAATCACTCAGCAGACCACAACCGAGTCTCGAGATCAGAAAACAAAAAGAAAAACGGAAACAGAGGCTGGACACGGCCCCGTGTTCAGTGGACACGGCCCCGTGTTCAGTGGACACGGCCCCGTGTTCAGGATCTGTATCTGGGCGTTTTAATTAAATTAACTGATCTTGTTGAGCACGGGGCGTGTTCAGTGAGCACGGCCCGTGTTCAAGCTTCTGTTACTGGGTGTTTTTATGAAAATGTGCAGCACAGCCCCGTGTTCAGTGAACACGGCCCCGTGTACAGGTTACTGTAAATGCTAAACTAAACTAAAATGCAGAAAAATGCGCGCGTTTTAAAATTTTTTTTTGAAAAACTGATTAGGCCGTCGATTTTAAGCTTTCTTAAAATCCTTGTGTCCCCGGCAGCGGCGCCAAAAACTTGATGCGTGTGAAGTGTTATATATATTAGGTGTATATTTTAAGCCCCTTTAACACTTATTTTTAGCCAAGTTTTAAATTTATAAAACACGATATTTTACTAACACTAAACACACATATGGGCAAGTGCACCCATCGTGAGCGTAGTATAGTGTTGGCAAGATACCGAGGTCGTCCAAGGACACAAGTGCTTTTAGTACCGGTTTATCCTCAACGTCTAATCAAAATAAAAAGTTTAGAAAAATGTTTTAAACTAAGAAAAAATAAAAACTAACTAAAATGCTGAAAATAAAAATAAAAAGAAAAAACAGATAGACAAGATGAATCACTTGGTTCCGACTCGTATCTAGTATAACCTTTGATTATTTCCGCACTTTTGCACATAATTAAGAGATTATCTTAGTTATTGTAGTAGGCCCCTCTTTTGAAGGTGACGTTACCCTCACCCCAGTAGTTTGAGTCAGCAAGGATACAATCCTAAAAGGGTGGATTATTGGAAGATAATGAATTAAGTTATTAATGCAGTATTGTGGTAGGCCCCGCTTTTGGCGGTGACGTTACCCTCGGCTAAGTAGTCTGAGTCAGCAGGGATACAGTCCTAAATAGCCGGGTTATAGTATTAATAGTAGTTAACTTATGAGGGGATCAAAGAGTTTGGACCCCCGCCATCCAATACCGTGAAGTATTGAAGGAGGTCCTACTAAATATGACCCAGGTCCATTGCAGGACCTCTAAACGCTGAACAATGGCAAGACCTTTACCAAACCGTTCCCTTAACCCCCGACCAGGTAGCCAACATACCTCCATATAGACCGTGGAGATATGAATGGTGAAAATCCTTTATTTTATATAGACAGTAAAATAATGCCAAGACACCACGGACAAACGATAAGGAAATATCACCTTCAACATAAGTAATTAGTTATTAAAGTCATTAATACAAAACCAAATAAAAAGTGCAAAAGATTAGAAATAAAAAGTATTATACTAGACACTTTGTCTTCACCAAGTGATGTAAGAGACTTAGGCAAACATGGCCTTGATTGTTAAGAACTCTTACGATCAATCTTGGATCCCGAGACGACTCACACACTCTACGATGGACAATGGATGATGGTGGTGGATGATGGTGTTGTGATGGTGGTGGGTGGTGGATGAAGTGTGAGAGAAGTGGTGTGCCAAGGGATGAGATGAAATGAATCCAAGCACTCCTATTTATAGGCTGAACAGAGAGCTGGGCACGGCCCCGTGTCCGCTGGGCACGGCCCCGTGCCTGTCTGGCACTCTCTCTCCTCATTAATTGTAATTCGCAATTAAAATAAATGCGCCTGCTGTACTTTTGACACGCCCCCGTGTCCGCTGGGCACGGCCCCCGTGGTGGGCAATAGAAGCTTCTATAGGTTTGTCTTTTCTGCTGCTTCTTGGGCACGGCCCCGTGCTGGCTGAGCACGGGGCGTGTTCAGTCTTCTGTCTTCTTTATTTTGCTTGGGAAGATGCCGTTGAGGGGTCGGGCAGTCCACTAATGTTCCTTTCCTTGTATTTATGTTGGATTTAGCTGTCTTTTTGCTTCTTTTGCGTTTTTGAGCTCATTTAATCCTGAAAATACAAAAGGAAGACAAAAACACTCTTTTTCCAATATTAGTACTTAAAAAGGGTTAGTTTTATGCCTCATTTGATGTAATTTATATGTTGCATTTTAAACACATCATAATCTGATGTAGCACTCTCTATCTTCTCAGCATTAGCAGCTTTCGCAGATTCAGGACCATCTCTTGGCTTTCCGTAGCACCAAGATCAGGAACCTGGCTTTTACATCTACAGACTCCCCCTTTCGACAAGCTGGGATCGCAGTCTGGAATTCACTAGTTGCATACCTGCATATACTCTAATCAACAGTAAGATAAACTTTATGCTTACCACTTGAATTTAAAATGATTAAATTGGTTTTAAATTAATGATCCATTTATTCATTTCAAAAAACTTTTCTCAACTCAAATAAACTTTCCCAATCCAATATCATTCATCATGTTTAGCACTTGGAATTTTGAAAATCAGCTCTTCAACATCAGTTGACGAAAATCTTTTTGGCTTTTTAAAAAAAATTATGATAAAACACACTAAAATCTTTTTGGATTTTTTTTAGAAAAAAAAATGCAGTAAACAAATATATACAAACAATATTTTTGTGAGAAAAGGATCATATCAGTTTATGAGACAAATCACCAACACCATTAAGCTTCATTTCATTTTAAGCTCTAAACGATTCACATCGATTGACGATATATTTGTCCACTTAAACTCAATCTAAAAACTTTCGAAATGCTTACCGATACGTTAAGGTGTATTAATTTTGCACTAAATTCTTATGGACCCCACGATCTCAGCATATCCCCTCATCATGCAATACACTAACTCAAGTAATGCCTTTAAACTTTTATCAACTGTGATTTGTGCGAAAAACAAAGCAGAATGTTTAAACATTAACAATCAGGTCGATACTTCCGTATACGCAGAGAAAGTCCAATGTTTAAACAAAATAAGAAAAATAAAAATAAATTGAAGTTGTTTAGGCTTTAACCACCAGGTCGATACTCCCGTATACGCAGAGGTGATCCAAAGCTTAAACGAAACACCAAAGAAAATAAAGCAGAACGTTTAGGCAACAACATCCAGGTCGATACTCACGTATACGCAGAGGATGTCCGATGCTTAAACAAAATAAAGAAATAAAACAAGTTTAAATCTTTTCAAAATGAAATGCACAATCACAGCGTCATTTTTAGTGAAGTTGTGAAAGCTCACAAACTTAACCAGTTTTTATGCTTTTGGCATTCAGCAATTACTGAGCAGGCACACAATCAAGAAGGACAAAACTAAGTACTACGCTTTTGATCATGTCTTCCACTAGAACTAGGCTTTTTCTTTATGTTTGTATCGTTATCGCAAATCTACTAGTCTAGCTGAGCCTATCGTCACATCTTTAGTGAGACCGTTTATCACATTTGACATTTCATTTCTTTAGCATGCTGTGATAGTCCAACTGATTTACTATCATTTCCTCTTTTTCACAACAAAACTCATTTTTGCATTTTTCAATGTTTTTGGCATTTTCAAAATTTTCTAATTTTTTTAAAATTTTTCTCCCCCTAAAATCAAAATATGTTTCAATTTTGATTTTCTGAGAAAATTTGAAACTGAAAGCAATAAACTGTACAAATAACGTGACAAACTGATGAGAATCACTTCAATTCTCCATCCACCTGGCATAAACAATCAGAACTCCCCCTCACAACAAACTATTTTCCCATTATGATTTCAAAACACTTAAGTTTGTTTTAATCAAAATGATTTTTCCGGAAAATTAGATTTGTTTGCCATTTCACAAACATGGGGTTTCATCACATTGTTCTTCAATACACATGACAGATTTTACAATTTCAGTTTTAATTCTCAAACATCATTTGTAGAAAATCAAGTACAACTTAATGTCCCTGATTTACCACATGTAAGTCGAAATATCACCAGAGTGAATTTCTCAAGAAATATGCCGATTCCTGCTCCACGATTACCAACTTGGGAACTTCGGCAAGTCAGGTTTTTTCAGTTAAAAAGATTCACCCAAGCCTGACGGTCCTTGGGTGATTTCGAATTCTTGTTCAACAATGGTGGAAAATTTGTATCATCCATTGTTAAACCTGAATTCTCAGATTTTACCTCAACTACCGGCTCTTCTGGCTTTAAGGAACCAGAATCATTGCCTGAATGTGGCTTGTCTGACTTTGATGAGCCAGATTCATCGCCGACATGTGGCTCCTTTGTTTCCAAAGAAACAAATTCATCGCCAGGAAGTGAAAATCTCACTTTCTTTGATTTGTTAATCGTTTGATTAACCACTTTTTCTTTCTTTATCTCCTCTTTTGTCCTCAGACTTGCAACTGAAGAATTCGGTTTACTTGACTTTGTTGTCGAGTGAAGCGATTCATCAGCACTTTTATTTGTTGTACCCGAGGACAAAATTCTTTCAAGATACTCTCTTGCTTTCTTTCTTTTCTTTCTCAGTCGATCTTTTTGCCCTTGTGAAAGCTTCACTTTCTGTACTTGAACTTTTTGTTCTTTGGGCTTTACTTCGACCTTGACTGATTTCTTCATCTTTTTCTGAGATTCAGCCCTCGATCTTTCCATTGATCTCATTGGACAATCCCTGGCAATATGACCTTTGATTTTACATTCATAGCATCTCCTCGTCTCAAATCTCTGACTCTGGCAGTAAACAGCAATGTGTCCTTGAAAACCACATTTGTAACACACTCTGTTATCGTACCATTCTCCACCCTCAAACCAAACACTCAAATCATAACACTGATTTGATTTGTAGTACTCATCATTTTTATGTTTTCTATCATTGTAATGATTTGACTTCGAAGAATCTTCATCCCATCTTCTCCTGTAAGCTTGATTTGACGTTTGAGCACTGTGGTCAAACCTGCACCACTTATTACCAACTTTTTTGTGAGTTTTGATTTTCAACTTTTTGTGGTTTTTTATAATGATTGGATGACTGAACTGATGAGCTTTTATTTTCAATTTTAAAATTTTTCAAATTTTTTACTTTTTGTTTCTGTTCTACAACCTTCTTAACAGGTTTTTGCTTTGAACATTCACCTATTTCAGTAGATTGCAAAATAGTATTTTTGAATTTTTCTTTTAATTCTAAAAATAATTTTTGTTTAGCTTGTTTTTTATTTTCATCATCAGCTCCTTCATCACAATCCTCAACTTTGACATTGTCAAAGTTTGTGACATTGTCACTTATTGGAACAGAATTGATCGGTTTTGGACATGGATAATCTGGTGTTGATGACGAAGTCTCAAAACCTTTCAATTTCTCTTCAAGCTCTTTGATTTTAATCCGAGTTTTTTCAGCTTCTTTTTCAATTCGAATAATCGTCTGAAGATGAGAGTTGATTACTTTTTGCTTTTCAATATTATTTTTGCTAAAAACAGATCTCCCATCTTCAAGAATTTTAATTTGACTTTGAAATTCTTTTTCCATTTTTAATTTTTCTTTTTCAAAATCTTTTTCTTTTTCTTTCAAATTTTTGTTTTCTGAAGTCAAACTCTCTACATCCTTCGAGAGTTTGTCATTTTCAGATTTCAGTTTTTCACAGTTCAAGCGCAACTCCAGAATCTGTTCATCATCAGCTTTCTTCTCAACCTTCAAAGCTGAAATTTCGTCAACTAGCTTCTCTACCACTTGAACATTTTCTTCAGATTTCATTTTTCTAATCTTTTGGAGTTCTAGTTCTTGAGCTTGAATCTTCTCAATGAATGTACTAAGGTTGATATTCTCAAAACTTGTATTGTTTTTTAACACCATCAAATAAGTACCCCACTCATCATATGGCAATGCGTCTGCCAATTTATCGATCCACTCCTCATTAGTTTTAGTTATTCCCAATCTCCCCATTTCCAAAACTAGAGGGCAATATCGATCAATCAATTCTTTTGTAGACTCTCCTTTGATACCTGTAAAATTCTCAAACTTGTTCAGTGCAATATAAATCTTAGAATCCATGTTTCGGTATGAAAGATTCACGAAATTCACACACTCTAAAATCCGTTCAATCTCTTTTTCAAAACAAATGAATCAGATGAATATCTGATAAACCGGTGACAACAGATCGGGTGAAGATTCGTTCGTGTGTGTATCCGATGCTTGACAAATCACTTTAAACTTGAACAAAACAAAATTCTTTAACTTTGATTGTGACCCGAACTAGTTATCAAATACTTAATGGCACTACCCGACAAACCACTTATCAAATATGATTCAACAATGTGATGTTTTTATCTAATCAAAGCATAGTTATCATGATAAGCAACAATCATAAAAATTTCTTAATTTTGATTGGACCTCCAATAGTTTGAATGACTGTTTTTAATAGTTTGACCAGTGACACAATGCTTTGAAACAAATTTGCACGTGAAAACTATAAAATGGCTGATAATATGGAAAATTGTCTTTAATGTTGATTTAAATGTGCCAACAACAATATTTCACAACAAAATCCTATTGGGCCTTTTATAACTAGTGGGTCGGTACAATTAACATGATTGGGCCAATTATGAATTTGTCAATTGATCCTATTGGACCTCAAAGTCCACTAAACCGACAACTACAATTCACAACACTTTCATTTTATCGAAACTCACAAGCAGACAATTTTATGACATATTATTCATTGAACCTCACAAACCTTTCATGCAAACCAAATTAATGTCCCTCATGGCAATTCATTGATTATCTCAAATGTATAATGGCCAACACTATCTTTTAATTTTTCAACAATTTTCACGTGACACAACTTTTAATACTTCTGAGAAAGTAGACTAAAAAACCAAACAAACCGATGCAACCTAACACAAATCTTAGATGAACTGAACAACTTTCACGAAACTTGATGCACTTATCACGTGAATTCTGATTTATTCAATTAATGATCACCTACACACTGACACATAACACATGATTTCTTTTCCCAATATACTGACAACCTCTTAAAATTGTTCACAAGAGCGAAATCAGGTGATGTTCATATGAGCGGAATCAGGTGTCCAAATAAGCGGAATTAGGTGTCCAAATAAGCGGAATCACACTGATAACAATGTGCCGTATGAGCGAAATCACTCAGGTACAGAAAAGCGGAATCACTTCACGAGACATTTTAGGTCAGTTTTAAGCTGTTTTTAGGTCTGAATTTCTCAAGGGTTTGTTATTAACCAGTTTTACACAATATACTCAAAACTCAGTCCATTTTATCCGTCCAAACGTCCAGAAATTCAAAAAATGTGAGAAAAATGTACTAATTCACGCGTATTGGCTCATCACTGGCTCTGATACCAATTGTAGGATCGATATGACGATCAAATGAGTCAATACTGAGTCAATACGCACTGTTTATGTGGCGGAAACACATAAACAGAGTAGAATTAGTAAGAATGGAGTAGAAAATAGAGATCTGATACTTTAATACACTTTTCTCATTAATACTTCACGTGGAAAACCGGCAAGAGTTCGGCTACAACTTTCTGATTCCGTGCCTAAATGAGAAAACACTACCACTATTTATAAGGGAGGTGATTCCGCTCATATGAACATGTACATATAAGCGAAATCAGTTGGAAGTGATTTCGCTCATATGTCACATGTACATATAAACGAAATCAGAACATTACTATCAAACATTTACACTTAAACCCCCTAAACTATACAAACTAGACATACATATGTTCACACGATTTGTCTTCTAGTGACTTCAAATTCTGATTTCTATAATATTGCATGTGATGATGCATATAATGATGTCACTAGGATGATGTCATCATCAATAATGATGACATCACTCTTGTTCCAAACCGCAACGAAACCGAGACTCAATCTAAGACGAAGTCAACAGACATATGTACCAACAAGAAGTTCATTTTGGCTAAGGTACTAGGAAATGGAATCCTAAAATGGCACCTTATATTTCAGCAAAACGTAAAGGTATTCATATTACAAATCTTACTAGAACTGCTTGTTTTTTATCAGAAACTTGTGATTTGGTTTTTGATGCAGCAAGTAGGGGAAACAATTATTAATTGTTGGCACTAAAAATAAAGAAGCTAATTCAGTAGCATGGGCTGCAATAAGTGCTCGGTGTCATTATGTTAATAAAAAATGGCCCGGTGGTATGTTAACGAATTGGTCCACTACAGAAACGAGACTTCATAAGTTTAGAGACTTGAGAACTGAACAAAAAACAGGGGGGGCTCAGCCGTCTTCCGAAAAGAGATGCGGCTATGTTGAAAAGACAATTATCTCATTTGCAAACATATCTGGGCGGGATTAAATATATGACAGGGTTACTCGATATTGTAATCATCGTTGATCAGCACGAAGTATACGGCCCTTCAAGAATGTATCACATTGGGAATTCCAATAATTTGTTTAATCAATACTAATTGTGACCCTAATCTCGTAGATATTTCGATTCCAGCGAATGATGACGCTATATCTTCAATCTGATTAATTCTTAACAAATTAGTATTTGCAATTTGTGAGGGCCGTTCTGGCTATATAAGAAATCCATGATTAACAATAAGATAAATAACTTATTCATTTCGGAACCTTCATAGATTTATCGAATCGGTTACTATTTCTGAATCTCAAAAAAGAGAGAAAAATAACATGGAATAGAATTTGATTAGATCAAAGCCGAAAGATCTATGAATTAGCGTATGCTTAACTAGCCAAGCAGACAAATTACCCTGCATCTTTTTTATATCTCCCACATTTTTTTGTATAAGTATTTCAGATTTGTGTCTCCGAGTATTCCTTGATCATTTCCTTTCCTAGTTTATAACTTCATAACCATGAGACAAAGCTATCTTTTGTGCCTACGATTTTGCTCCCGTTTAAATTTACAGTTTTGTCATTGTTTTTGTCTTTTTTTTAACTCTGACACTATTCCCCTCCATGATGTTTGTAGTACGTATAATGTTTTTTATGTTTTTACTTTGGATCTTAAAGATCTTGTTATTTTTTTTTTTTTGGTAAATGTAGTTAAATTAGCTGCAAGTTTTAAACGGTTTGGATATTGTTTTTTATGTTTTTATTTTAATGTAGCTTTTGTATAAATCTACTTTTTTATGTATCTAATAAATTATTATGTTTATTATCCTGTTAATCCTGATGGGTCGTAGTTTTGTTTTTCCAAATTAGGCCTGGTAAAACAAAGCCTTTGGAACCATTTATGGTTTAAATTCAAAGCCCGTTGTTTTCCATTTAAAATACAAATAAATAAATCAGGGTTTAACTTATATGTAGGGATCAACAAATGATACTAGTATCGAAACCAAATTGGTACTCGTACTAGTACCGTACCGGGCTGTTTTTTTGTATTTTCGGTATCGTATAGTACCAGTATTTTGAGTTGATGTACTCTCGAATACTGTACTGAGCACTTTCAGTAGTGCTACCTGTACCCATTTTTTTTTATTTTCGTGATAGGTCCTTTTCAGTACCGGTACACCCTACTTTTATCTGGTTTTCTTTGTCTTTTTTAAAGAATGAATGGAAAGGAAGTGGACGGAAGATGGAAAAGATTGTGTTTCAAAGTTTTTTTTTTTTTTTTTAATAGAGGGAAGTGGAAGGAAACTAAAACTAGTTCTTCACTCCTTTGCCTTCTGGAAACAGTTGAAGGGTAAAAAATTAAAAATACCATACCCACTCTAGAAACTCCCTCATTCCCCACTTTTGGCCGTCCACTCCCCAGCCACACACTCTTCTCATTTCCAACTCTTCCTTCTGCTTACTTGCTAAGGTGAGACTTCATCTTCATAAAACTATTTTTTTTCATGTAGTTAAAAGTTGGTTTTTGCAAGAAAATACCCACTTAAGTGGTTTATGTTCTTGAAATTGTTTAAAAACAAAACTAACACTTTAAACAAGTTTATTTTCTTAAAATACAAGGTGTTGTCTCATGTTTTTACAAGAGTTTACTTAACGATCTATCATCTATGTTTGTGTTTGTGTGCTTTTACTTGTTAGTTATATACAAATATAATATGTTTAAACACCAAGTATAAGTAAATAAGACTAGTGGGTATGGAGAGCCTCATCCCCAAGGGGATGGGCCGCCACGTCAGCGCCACATAGGCTCGGCTTGGAGGGGATGGACCTAGGGGTGGGGGATGAACCTCTTTATGTATATATATGTATGTATGTATAGGTATATGTGAGAGAAGGAAGGAGAAGGGAGGACCGGCTACCCCGGCTGTGGGGTGCCGGGTGTGCCGAGCCGAGCCCCAGGGGGGCGGTGTGGGGGACCGGCGCCGGTCCTAGCCGGGCCTCAGCCGACCCCCATACCTTCTAGTCTAAGTGTGAGTTTTAGACCTATGGACATATATCTACGCTTACATCTAGTATATGGACATCTAGATAAACACACGTGATGGGCATCTAAGGCAAACAAAACCCATTCGAAAAACCGTGGATCTCATTTTATCTTCTAACTTGTTTGTTTGTTGAATTCAAATTTTTATCATAATTTCGTGATTTGATGTTGAGATCCGATGATGGTTATGGTCATAATCTTCCAACTAAACAATATGTTCAACAACTTGTTCTGATTTGTGGATATCTTTTGATTTTCTATATAATTTTTTTTGTTTTTTTTTAATTTTAATAATTGTGGTTTTTATCCAAGGGCTGATTATGGACGTGTTTCTAGTTTTGTTAATCATTTTGTTGCAGGTTAGGGTTTTTATAAAATACCTCTATGGATCTTTATTTTCCAATATATTATTTTCGTTTAAGGAAAAATTACTTGTCCTTTATCTTTATACCACTTTTCAGGCGGTGTCCTTTACTAGGTATTTTGTTGCAAGTTTAGTCCTTTACACCCAACCCATTTAAAAAACCTTGTTAATTGTTGACAGGCGGTGTCCTTTACTAGGTATTTTATTACAAGTTTAGTCCTTTACTTAGGTATTTTGTTGCAAGTTTAGTCCTTTACACCCAACAATTAACAAGGTTTTTTAACAGGGTTGGGTGTAAAGAACTAAACTTGCAACAAAA
Source organism: Helianthus tuberosus (assembly GCA_030545235.1). Taxonomy (NCBI): domain Eukaryota; kingdom Viridiplantae; phylum Streptophyta; class Magnoliopsida; order Asterales; family Asteraceae; genus Helianthus; species Helianthus tuberosus. The sequence goes on along the minus strand of CM060432.1, from coordinate 168,347,985 downwards.
TACCTAATAAAGGACACCGTCTGTCAACATTCGTTAAAAAGGACACTACCTGAAAATTGGTATAAAAATAAAGGACAAAACTTGTAATTTTTCCTTTCGTTTTTATATATATGCTTTTGCATCACATAATTAAAATTTTGTTGCAGGAACCCGATAGGAATGGCAGGGCCGGTCTTGAGAATTCGTGTACCCTGTTCGAGCTCGAAAAAAATGTGCCCTTAGGCCTTAACGAAATTGGGTATTGGGCTCACTAAAGGTCTAAACCTAACGCCAACGGGGTTTATAACTAATCTAAACCATAAGAATAGTTTTGTAAGACGGCCTATGTTGTTGTTTGTATGAGTGTATCCTATTAAAAAAATATTTTACATATACATATCGGGTTTTTTCATAAAAAAACGTGCCCCTCAAAATATCGGGTCCTGGCCGGTGGTCCTCCCCGCCCACCCCTAGGCCGGCCATGAGGAATGGGTACATACAAGACTGGATTTGGAGAAAGTTCGTATATAGTAACCGATGAGTTAAGCTAAAAGGAAAGTTAGACGGCGTACGAGATTACGGGTAAGATGATACATGCTGAGGTTCTTTTGAAAAAGAGAGATGGAAAAGACATTGTAGATGTGAGTGATGTCAACCAAGATAAGATAGGTTTTCTTATTGATCTTGATGAAATTTTAAAACCCCATAACAAGGCCATGGTATTTGGGATCAAGCCTTTAATGCTAGAAAATGAAAGAAAACAACATAGTTTTTTTTAACAGACTTAGACTTAGGAGAGAGAAAAACCTAAAAGAGTCTTGTGTTTTGTTTTGGAGGGGTGGGCACGGGGAGCAGTTTTCAACTTTTTGAAAGCAAATTTTAATTGTGAATGAGTTTTTGTGGATGGATATGCATTAAGACTTCACTATTTGATGGGTTTCTTCGGTGTTGACTCATCGTTAGTTGAGCTTTTTGAAGCCGAGCCGTTAGATGTTTTAAATTAGTTTCATTTTCCTCAGATCAACGCGAAACATTCTGTATTTTATTTTGTTCAGAGGTTTAGTGGAGGGTTTCAGATTTTGCTGGTGCATATGAATTACTTTCAACCCGGAGTATATACACCTCCACCTCCGCCGTTGATGACTCAGGATTCAATTGAAAAACTGAAAAGTGTTGTCGCTTCTGACGGAATTGTTGTTATTAATTTTGTGCCAACCATTTATATAACATTGGGTGAAGTTGTTTATGAATTAGCCCGATGGTTTGCTATAGTAGTTAAAATCAAAGTGGATGAAAATAAGTTGTTTTTGCTTTATCGGATGGTGATGCCTATACTTCTCTAGTTGATGTAGAAGAGATAGTTGGAGAATTCAAGGCCACAACACTTTGATGCTGATGGAATACTTGAGATGTTTTTTCTATTCTATTTTATGAACTTTATCATTTTATATTGGACAATGGTTTTAGTAGTTGTTTAATTTGACAAAAATTGTATGGTTGCTTGGATATATATTTTTTTTCTTTTTGAACGGCAAGGAACGACGTGTCAACCACCATGACACCGGGCGCTGTGGCGAAGGTCGGCTACTCCGCCAGCCCCTTGGCTCTCCCAGATGCGTGGAAACCCGACCTCCATCCGCCCGAAGGCACGACAGTGGAATAATCGGTAAAATCTCGCCTCCTATTCAAGACGAACCGGCGCCACCCGTATTCGCCCTTCACCTGGATGTCGCAGAAAATAATGGGGAGAGTGGGAGTCGAACCTGGGTCACAAGGAACACCAAGTCTTTCCACAACCACTCCACCACTACCTCATTATTGGCGTATGGTTGCTTGGATTGATATTGGTTTATGTAGACCCTAATTATATGAGTAATTTCCTTTATGTCTTTATTATCTTGTGTGATTAGTAGTACTTCAGTTGATTTCTGTCATGGGAGTTGGCATATTCAAAAGTTAAACCAAATTCAAGTCTAGCTTTAAATTTTCAAGCTTGTATCAAAATTTTATTGGATTGTATTTGAGTATTCAAAATGTAACTTATAAGCTTGTTAGAAAAAAAACAGATGAATTTCTTATTAAATATGATAGATACCCAACAATATTAAAGTTTTGTGCATTTATGTTGTTATGTTTAATCACCAGTCACAAACTACATCACGAAAAATTGCTAGTTAACCAGACACTAAAAGCTATGGTTAATTGGTTATCAGTGCCGAAAGTGGTCCATAAATTGAGAAAGATCTTCAAAGGTCAATTGTGGAGTAGAAGCTGACATGGACCTCCTCATTTGAAGACTAAGAAAGCCGACTTCTTTTACACTTGCCATTACTTTGTGTATTGATTGACAAATGAATTAACAAACAAGAGTAGTAAAGCCGAAGGTTTAGGCTTTCTTGTCGACCATCATAATTTTGATGGAAAATAATGTCTTTTGTGTTAAGCTCTAAATCGGTGGAGCCAACCTTTGGTCTGGTCCGATTTTTAAATCACTAGTATAGTATACTCGAAATGATTTTGTCTGTTTTGAATGGTCATGGATATTCAATAAAAATTTCTAAACATTTTTTTTATTATTTGTATTCGAAGCGAACAAAAATGTCCACGTCCGTTGATTTGATAAACTTAATTACATTTTGTTACGCAATCTCAAAGACATATCTTAGGCAGTAGTAACAATGGATTTTTATAACAGTACAATAAGTTTATTTTTCAAACAAGAAACAATATATATAGTATCCAGGGTTGAGTTATAATGCAAAGGATTTAAAAATAAGAAGGGTAAGAAGGCACTAGAGATTGACAAGTGTCCTATGAGGAATTAAATGAAAAGTGTAATTTTGTCTACAAGAGGAAAGAGAAGATGCACATGCAAGTCACATGTTATTTCCCCCGAATTTTTAAACGTCCGTAACTTTTTATACATCATTTGTTTTTAAAAAAAATTATACCATAAAATCGAGCGTTTTTTTATCTTTAATATGAGTACCATATTGTTATATTTTTCAAAAAAAATTCAAAAACCCAGTTGCATATTACACAATGGACATGATGTAAAACACAATGTAAAGTAGATCAAAAACACAATCAATGACAACAGATAAAGACACAATGGACAACATACTAAAATACAATGACCATAACGTATAACACAATGGCGATAACATATAACACAATAAGTATCAGACTAAATAAAAACACAATTGATGACAACAGATAAAAGACACAATGGAGAGCAGATGAAGACACAATGGAAAACAAACTAAAAACACAATACACAACAAACTAAAACACAATGAACAAAGATAACAAAAAAACTGAACAAATTATTAAAACACAATGGACAACATATTAAAACACAATAAATAACATATTAAACACAATGAGCTGAACTAATAACACAGTTTATAGAAAACCAATATATGACACAATATATAACACCATCTTCATTGTGTCATATATTGTGTTATAGATTCTTATAAAAACGCAATCGATAGAACCAAAATTAACATTGTGTTATAGGTTTTGATAATAACACAATGGACATGATGTAGAACACAGTGTAATGTAGATCAAAAACACAATCAATGACAACAGATAAAGACACAATGGACAACATACTAAAACACAATGACCATAACGTATAACACAATGGCAATAACATATAACACAATAAGTATCAGACTAAATAAAAACACAATTGATGACAACAGATAAAAGACACAATGGAGAACAGATGAAGACACAATGGAAAACAAACTAAAAACACAATACACAACAAACTAAAACACAATGAACAAAGATAACAAAAAAAACTGAACAAATTATTAAAACACAATGGACAACATATTAAAACACAATAAATAACATATTAAACACAGGGTTAGGATCAAATACAAAGGATAAAATAAATAAGAAGGGTAAGAAGGATTCTAGTCCATTGATCTTATATTTGGAGGGTTGAGATTAGTTGTAGGGAAAAGAAGATAATAAAAGGGCATACAGGGAATCCTATATTTATGAATTTTCTCTCTCCACATGCAAGGCACATGCCAATTCCCCCATCGATTTAAAACGTTCATAACTTTTTCATACGACATTTTCTTTTAAAAAAAATTTCACCATAATAACGAGTGTTTTTTTATCTTTAATATGAGTACCATATTATCATAAAAAATAAAATAAAAAATTTCATTTTTACTGGGTTTTTTTTGCATTGTGTTAAAGGTTCAGGTCATTGTGTCTTTTAACTGGGTTTTGGTCAGTAGAGTTTCTATACATTGTGTTATTATCAAAACCTATAACACAATTTCAATTTGAGTTCTATCCATTGCGTTTTTATAAGAACCTATAACACAATAAATGACACAATGAAGATGGTGTTATATCTGGGTTTTCTATAAATTGTGTTATTACTTCTGGCCATTGTGTTTAATATGTTATTCATTGTGTTTTAATATGTCGTCCATTGTGTTTTAATAATTTGTTCAGTTTTTTTTATTATCTTTGTTTATGGTGTTTTAGTTTGTTGTGTATTGTGTTTTTAGTTTGTTTTCCATTGTGTCTTCATCTGCTCTCCATTGTGTCTTTTATCTGTTGTCATTAATTGTGTCTTTTATCTGTTGTCATCAATTGTGTTTTATTTAGTCTGATACTTATTGTGTTATATGTTATCGCCATTGTGTTATACATTATGGTCACTGTGTTTTAGTATGTTGTCCATTGTGTCTTTATCTGTTGTCATTGACTGTGTTTTTTATCTGCATTACATTGTGTTCTACATCATGTCCATTGTGTTATTATCAAAACCTATAACACAATGTTAATTTTGGATCTATCGATTGCATTTTTATAAGAACCAATAACACAATATATGACACAATGAAGATGGTGTTATATATTGTGTCATATATTGGTTTTCTATAAACTGTGTTATTAGTTCAGGTCATTGTGTTTAATGGGTTGAGTTATAATGCAAAGGATTTAAAAATAAGAAGGGTAAGAAGGCACTAGAGATTGACAAGTGTCCTATGAGGAATTAAATGAAAAGGGTAATTTTGTCTACAAGAGGAAAGAGAAGATGCACATGCAAGTCACATGTTATTTCCCCCGAATTTTTAAACGTCCGTAACTTTTTATACATCATTTGTTTTTAAAAAAAATTATACCATAAAATCGAGCGTTTTTTTATCTTTAATATGAGTACCATATTGTTATATTTTTCAAAAAAAATTCAAAAACCCAGTTGCATATTACACAATGGACATGATGTAAAACACAATGTAAAGTAGATCAAAAACACAATCAATGACAACAGATAAAGATACAATGGACAACATACTAAAATACAATGACCATAACGTATAACACAATGGCGATAACATATAACACAATAAGTATCAGACTAAATAAAAACACAATTGATGACAACAGATAAAAGACACAATGGAGAGCAGATGAAGACACAATGGAAAACAAACTAAAAACACAATACACAACAAACTAAAACACAATGAACAAAGATAACAAAAAAACTGAACAAATTATTAAAACACAATGGACAACATATTAAAACACAATAAATAACATATTAAACACAATGAGCTGAACTAATAACACAGTTTATAGAAAACCAATATATGACACAATATATAACACCATCTTCATTGTGTCATATATTGTGTTATAGATTCTTATAAAAACGCAATCGATAGAACCAAAATTAACATTGTGTTATAGGTTTTGATAATAACACAATGGACATGATGTAGAACACAATGTAATGTAGATCAAAAACACAATCAATGACAACAGATAAAGACACAATGGACAACATACTAAAACACAATGACCATAACGTATAACACAATGGCAATAACATATAACACAATAAGTATCAGACTAAATAAAAACACAATTGATGACAACAGATAAAAGACACAATGGAGAACAGATGAAGACACAATGGAAAACAAACTAAAAACACAATACACAACAAACTAAAACACAATGAACAAAGATAACAAAAAAAACTGAACAAATTATTAAAACACAATGGACAACATATTAAAACACAATAAATAACATATTAAACACAATGACCTGAACTAATAACACAGTTTATAGAAAACCAATATATGACACAATATATAACACCATCTTCATTGTGTCATATATTGTGTTATTGGTTCTTATAAAAACGCAATCGATAGATCCAAAATTAACATTGTGTTATAGGTTTTGATAATAACACAATGGACATGATGTAGAACACAATGTAATGCAGATAAAAAACACAGTCAATGACAACAGATAAAGACACAATGGACAACATACTAAAACACAGTGACCATAATGTATAACACAATGGCGATAACATATAACACAATAAGTATCAGACTAAATAAAACACAATTGATGACAACAGATAAAAGACACAATTAATGACAACAGATAAAAGACACAATGGAGAGCAGATGAAGACACAATGGAAAACAAACTAAAAACACAATACACAACAAACTAAAACACCATAAACAAAGATAATAAAAAAAACTGAACAAATTATTAAAACACAATGGACGACATATTAAAACACAATGAATAACATATTAAACACAATGGCCAGAAGTAATAACACAATTTATAGAAAACCCAGATATAACACCATCTTCATTGTGTCATTTATTGTGTTATAGGTTCTTATAAAAACGCAATGGATAGAACTCAAATTGAAATTGTGTTATAGGTTTTGATAATAACACAATTTATAGAAACTCTACTGACCAAAACCCAGTTAAAAGACACAATGACCTGAACCTTTAACACAATGCAAAAAAAACCCAGTAAAAATGAAATTTTTTATTTTATTTTTTATGATAATATGGTACTCATATTAAAGATAAAAAAACACTCGTTATTATGGTGAAATTTTTTTTAAAAGAAAATGTCGTATGAAAAAGTTATGAACGTTTTAAATCGATGGGGGAATTGGCATGTGCCTTGCATGTGGAGAGAGAAAATTCATAAATATAGGATTCCCTGTATGCCCTTTTATTATCTTATTTTCCCTACAACTAATCTCAACCCTCCAAATCTAAGATCAATGGACTAGAATCCTTCTTACCCTTCTTATTTATTTTATCCTTTGTATTTGATCCTAACCCATGGTATCCAAATACACATTTATAACTTTCTTAAAGAACAAAGTCGGTGGGGTTTCCACCGGCTTTGCCCTCCTCCCATATAAAGTTTAATAAAATTGCAATGTAAGCCCTTTATTTTTAATAACATCAAAGTTTTAGAAAATAATAATTTTAGTCCCGAAACTTCTATTTTATTTTACGAGTTTTGTAAATTAATTCCTTGGATTTCTAATATTCCAACTATACCCTTATACCATATACAATATACGTTTTTAACCTATTATTTTCTTCAATAACTTTCGTTCACTAATTTCGTTTTGAGTAAATTACGTTTTTGGCCCCTGTGGTTATATCATTTTTACTATATTAGCCCAAAAATAAGATTTTTTAACATATCTGCCCTCATGGTCTCTATAACTAACCATTTTGGCCCCTAAGTCTAGAGATCATTGGGGCCAAAATGGTAAAATGGTTAGAATTAGGGGCTAAAATGGTTAGTTATAGAGACCATGGGGGCAGATATGTTAAAAATTCTTATTTTGGGCTAATATAGTAAAAGTGATATAATCACAGGGGCCAAAAACATAATTTACTCTTTCGTTTTTAAAGAACTAATTTGTCGCTAACATCCTTGAGTTTCTAAGTTTCAAGTTTACCCCTTTCGTTCAGTTACTTTAAAAAATAATATTTTTATTTACGTGTCGGTATTAATTTGAGTTGGTTTACGTTTAGACGTAAACGTTTTTAGTTTCTAAGTTTCGAGCTTACCCCTTTTGTTCCTTTACTTTAAAGAATTAATATTATTTACGTACGTGTTGGTATAAATTTGAGTTGGTTTATGTTAGATGTAAACCTTTTTTTTTGGAAACGAGTGAACTCAAATATAAATGTTTCCGTGTTTATTTTATGTACACAGTTGGTGTACGTTTTGACGTAAATTTTGTTCCAGCCCAAGCAGGGTTAAATATAATACATTATCATTTGACGGTATATACTCGAGTTACTCTATGTTTCAACCTCACGTGACGCAATACAAGTAAAATTACAATTATATTATTATTATATATCAATGCTAAAGACCAAAGTTGTTGACGTTTACACCTCCCAAATTTGGTCCTTTCAATTTACAAAACACTTATGGTTACCCTTAATGTGAATGTATTTTCTTTTTTCCTTTTGTTGTTTCTATTCACGCTTTATGTTTCTTTGGTGCGTTACTTCATAACTGTACGACATAAATTCGATTTACATTACGTTTTGATTCAACTGCAATACTTCTATAGGTTACACGGGGTTGAACCGAGTACGCTGAACATATGTTTTCATATGGTTAACACATGACATAACGTTTGGATAATCTATTTGATGTTTGCAACGGCCCGCGACGCATTGCCCGCGAGTCATATTACTAGTTATTATTATTATTATTATTGAAATAATAAATAATTATCTCAACTTTGAAGGTTCCAAATAGAAAGGAAACGGTTCACAACCCTCCATGTGAGCCAATCCATAGCATATCGAGCTGCTGGATGTGTTTCCATATCTATACAGTGTCATTCTCCATCTCAACGTCGGAAAACCCCAATGACTTTTGCAGTTCGTCGAGCACGCCCACGTGGGAATGAAGTGTTCTACCGCCATGTTGAAACTAGCTAGATGTGTAATGTTGGAATGAGTTTTCTGACAATGTAGTTTGTGGTGTATAGGAGTTTTTGTTTCATTGGAAGAATGTGGTGACCTATTGTGGATATGGCTGCGGTGAGAAGATCTTTGTTGATATTGATGCCAGTTATTCCGGCGTTGTCTTCTTTCCGAAGGATAGAGTTGTAGGACATATCTGAACTTGATGTGTTGTTATGTACTGTGTGAAGAAGTTGGTATTTGGAAGTGTTGTGATCGGAGTGGCGGTTGGCAGCGCCTCCCACGCGGAACAGGTAGTTGACAAGGAGATTGGAATGGTCTTTTCCGCGGTACATGTTTTCTGTACTTACTATCAACCAGTGGCGGACCCAAGATTTTTTTCCTGGGGGTGCGGAAATTTTTTAAATATTTTAGACTCCTAGCTATAGAAAAAAGTCGGTTCATAGCTGGTCGGATCGGGTCGGATCATGTAAAACAAGTAAAAACAAAAAAACAAAGTTTCATAGCGGGTCGAATGAGATCGGGTCGGGTCCATTTCAATTCTCAAACAATCAAACCCTAGTTCCTAACTTCCTATCACATTAACAAACAAAAAAACATCAAAGTTCAAACCATCCCCACTTTTATTTCTCTTAATCATTCAATAAAAGAACAAAAAAACTTATCTATAACATACCTTGGTCTTTAATTAGAATAATCCGGCGAAAAAAAGTGGTTCAACCCCTTTCCTCTTGAGAAATCTCGGCATAACTTCCCTACTCATTGTTCATTCCTAATCCTATCACATACAAAATAAACAAGGATCTTCAAGTGTTCAACCATAGCCCATGTTCCTTAATTTTCAATTTAAAATTTTGAATTTCAAGCCCTAGTAATTATTATTTGCCAATCAACAATCATATAATCAACAAACATGTTTGCCAATCAAAATTTTGAATTTCAAGCCCTAGTAATTATTATAAGCCCTAGTAAAAAACATGTACCTCTTAGGGGCGGCTTGAATTAACCAGTTTGCAGCCGAAATTTTGCAATCGCCGGCCGGAATTATGCTGTCGCTGGGCGCTGAAGTGAGGCAGAGGGAGGGCGGGAGTCGCTGGCAAGTGGCAGCGATTTGGGTTTTTTTTGTTATGTGGACTGGTTTGTTTAACAAAACTAGTAGTTGGGTTGAGCTTGAATGAGTATTAAGTTATTGGGCTTGATGGATTGAATTTAAGTTTTATTAAATGGGGTGTAGGCTAACTTGTTTACATAATTTGATCAGGTTTCAATCCGTGTTCACAATTTTTTTACATAAATTCCTAACATTTTTTAAGGGGTGCGGACGAAAATTTCCAAGGGGTGCGGTCGGAATTTTTCGCGAAAAATACCACTAAATTTTTTTTTCAAGGGATGCGGCCGCCCACCCACCCACCCCATAACTTGGGTCCGCCCCTGATATCAACGCATAGGTTGTGGTGCACCTGTAAAAGTCAGCATGGTGCGTTTGGTTAATGAAATTTAATACAATTGGATTCTAAATTCCTTTGTATTCCAATTTCTTTAAGATATTCTAATTTCATCAACCAAATGTATCATATGTTGTTTGTAGTTTGTGATTGTGAAAGCACAAACTATAGAATAAAAAACATAATTTAGGTTAGTAGAAAATAACCTGAAGGAGGCGTTTAGCAAGTCCTATAGCCACAAGTCCTGCACTGCATCCCATCCCAACAAGATTGTATCTTCTCTAAACTTATACCTGACTACAATGCTGGAAAGAGATGGAGATGTGTTACAAATACAACAATTCACAGTTCATCATCATCATCATCATCGTACTCAGTATATCCCACCAATAGCAAAAGCTAAGGTAGGGTCTGAGGAGGGTGGGATGTAGACAGCCTTACCTCTACCCCGTAGGAATAGAGAGGCTGCTTCCAATGAGACCCCCGGCTCGATTGTGGTTTTGCATCAAGCCTTGGACATAAGGCACATAACACTCAGCAATTGAGACAAACGCCAATTGGTGCATGTACCCCCCTTGTCTTTCGGCTATCAACGCCACCACATGATGCATGATTAACCATCCCCTCTTTTAACGTTATTTTCACGAAATTAGTAAAATAACGTTAAAAATTAGTGCACTTTTGCTTTTGCCCCCCGAGCGCCCACACATATATACATTATATGTGCATACCGCAAGCGGGGGCTTACAACAATTCACAGTTAATATCCCAATATCTGCTAGAAGCATGTCTACGGCACCAAAGATGTTCATCTCGACTTCCCTTGTTGCAGCTTCCAGTTATGGATGATAATTTTCTTCAAAAAAGATCTTTGCTACATAAGTGGACTCGCCAAGGCGATCTTTCTAGTGTTTTCTTCATGAAAGCTAGTATTTCTTGTGGGAAGTATCCACTTTGTATTGTTTGCTTCACGAAATGCTCCTTTGAGGCCTTCTGAGAGGTTGGAGGAGGCTTGTAACAAGCGAAATCAATTAAATAAATTTTGGGTGTTGTTCTTTTTATCATGACAAAACACAACAATATATAACTAGGAGGGCAATGAGCATAACTTTTGAATTGAAGAAATCCTTCAAATCTAGGTTGATAAACATGATTGTGGTATGATATATTTTTAGAAGCCAATTGCCTTCCCTTCCGGTTTAAGGGGGTCATGTCCCTTTTTAAGAGGGATTTCTAAAATAGAAGTTAAATATATGTAAAAAAAAATTAATTATTCATTAAAATGAAAAAGGCCTCTAGAAGTGGTCAAAACAGTTTAATTAATAAGGCAGCCCAATTCCATTGATTAATAGCTAGCCCAATAGTCCAATACGTAATAAACTAATAACCCTTTGAATATGAAGTGGCTATGACGCGACATTTGTGGAATGTTGAACGATTAGGAAACGAAATGACAAAGACTCAAATAGGGACTCTTTTGGGTGATATTGAGTCATTTCGTCATACTATAAGCGATGATGATAATTTTGCAAACTTGAAAGGAATAAGTGATCTTGCCTGTGTTATGATTGAAGCGGGAACACATAGCTCTTGTCTTTTAGTTTATCGGGTAGTGAAGCTAGCTTTGCTTTTACTGGTTGCAATCTCAACCGTTGAAAGATGTTTTTCGAAATTTAAGCTTGTCAATACAGATTTACGCAATCGAATGGGCCCGGAAATTTTTAACAATGCTATGGTTTGTGCGGTTGATAATGATTTTTTTACATTAAGTAAAAGACGACGATGTTATGGAACGATTTCAAACTATGAAAAAAAGAAGATGACAAATCTATTAGGTATTTGTTTTACTTTATTTATTTATTGCCGTTTTTTTTTAATATTGTATGACTGCACAGTGATTTTTTTTTATACCCCTGAGTTAATGTTCTAGTTCTGCCACTGGTTTAACGTTTTTACATCTACCTTTTATGTTCGTTATAACAACCATGCCGCAATGCATGAGTCTTCAATCCTAGTTTTAAGTAAAAAACAATCAAACAAGAAAGTTTAACTTTATTTTACTTTAGAAAAGTCAAAACTCTAAAGTAATGATATAAAAGTTTATATTAAAGAAAAAATGAACTTTTAATATACTTTTAAGATATAATTTAATTACGTAAACTTGTTAGTAAAAAAATAAATTTCTTAGTTATTAAATTAGGTGAAGATTAACATACTAAAGGTAAGAAGTGAACATAATTTTATTTTAGTTTTATTTTTTGAATTTTTTCACATTTACGCATGAATTATTGCTGGAAAAAAAAATTGTACACTTACTTTAGTAGAGTAATTATATTCAATTACTCTATTAGAAGAATTTTATCAATTCTCTATTTATTAGATTTTAACATTAAAATATATGCATGACTAGATGAGAAAAAACAAATTAAAAAAAAATCTATTTTCACTTCTCACGTTAAAAGGTAAGACCTATTTATATAATAATTTTACCCTATAAATATGATTGCCCCGCTTGCGGTGTGCACATATAATGTATATATGTGTGGGCGCTCGGGGGGCAAAAGTGAAATGGTACTAACTTTAACGTTATTTTACTAATTTCGTGAAAATAATGTTAAAAGCGGCGGATGGTTAATCATGCATCATGTGGTGACGTTGATAGCTAAAAGACACGGGGGTACATGCACCAATCAGTCTCTGTCCTGATTGTTTGAGTGTTATGTGTCTTAGGTCCAAGGCTTGATACAAAACTACAATCGAGCCGGGGGTCTCACCGGAAGCAGCCTCTCTATTCCTACGGGGTAGAGGTAAGGCTGTCTACATCTACCCTCCTCAGACCCTACCTTAGCTTTGCTATTGGTGGGATTTACTGAGTATGATGATGATGATGACCCTATAAATATGATACATATTAATATTTAAGTTTGTATAAATTTCATATAAGACACTTCATTGATATTTCAACATTTGCTGGTCACGATTAATAAATTTGACTTTGACCCTCAAGTACACTATAGTTTTTTTTTTTTAAATTCTAAGTTAATGTAAAGAATATCATTAAGGTTTCTTTGAACCATGCGGTTTTTAAAGATTTTCATTTAATCATTGAGTTATCTATCCAATTGATTCTGCTTCTCATGTGCATAAAGTGGTATTAGAGCTCTAGCTAAATAAATAATTGTTCGTGGAAATCGATTCAACCGTGACAATAGATTCGCCAAACGAGGTAGTATGATCAGATGAATTGACCACCCACGTGATTTTATCATTTAGGTTAACCATGATCGTATATTCGTCGGGCGAGGCAATGAGATCAAAAACCGCGACCCATGGGAACTTCATATCAAAGGATTCGGATAACGAGTCCGAGATTTGGAGTTGCAACGGGAGATGCGCAAGTCGCAAAACCAATGCCAGAGGCTAGTGTTTTTTTCTAATGTGAAGATGAATAATGGAATGCACGTTGGGTGTATGTACTTAATTTCGAGTCATTTAAACTTCATCGAATTCGGTAATCAAATTCAGACATCATTAGAATTTTGAAGGTGGGTTTGAATTCAGTAATCGAATTCGAATATAGCTTCAAGTTTTAAATAAATCGATACTATTGATTTAAGTGTTCAAATTGCGATTCATTGAATATCCTAATTGGAATGTCTAATTTTAATTAAAAATCAAACCAACAAGGAAATTAACTTTATTTTACTTGACAAAAGTAAAGATATTAAAGTTTATGTGCTTTATATATTTAAAGAAAAAGTACTTTTAAGATACAACTTAGTTAATGATATTAAAGTTTATGTGCTTTATATATTTAAAGAAAAAAGTACGTTTAAGATACACTTTAATAACGTAAGCTTGTTAGAAAAAAAAGGATGGATTTCTTAATTATTAAATATGATACGTATTAATATTAAAGTTTATTTGCTTTATTTCTTAATAGAAGAAATATGTTACCACTTAGTTAAAATTTCAACATTTACTGGTCAACCTAAATCCACAAACTGATTGTGTTTGACATTTTGACCCGACATGATAAATAAATTTGACTTTGACCCTCACTTACTTATTAATGCATTATGCCTTTTAAGGCCAGAAATGGCCAAATAAACTTTTGTGTCTGTTTGACTATAATATGTTTTTGTTACCAAGTTCATAAATATGAAACCAATTGATCCACTTAATTATTAGCAAGACAAAGACAATATTTAGAATATAATTTCATTGCAATGATCGACACAGACTCCCATTTTGTCATATAACTTACTGTCACAGAATTGGCATTTTTGCCATGATTATTGAAGAATCCGCTTTCATTAAACTACTGAAAGTAACATGAGCCTGGCCCGTCTGGTGCAGCACGACCCGGCATATCCAACGGAGCAGCTGCAACTCCTCTTTGATTTAACAAACACCTAAAATTCGATATCCTTGACATCGCTTCATTTGGGTCTTTAGCAAGTTTGTCATAATGCGTCCACAATCTCTCTTCAATAAAACAAAACAAAAAAGATATAAAATTGTTAATAACAGAACATTTGTAAGCACATGATCATAAATTTTAGAGGATGTGTGATGTGAAATTCTGTTCAGGTACCGGCAGCTGCTGCTGCACGTGGCCATATGGTAGATTCAAGGTCCGACGCATCAATATGTTCGCCCCACGCACATACTTCACCACCAAGAACCAACTTTTGTTGCTCGGGATTTGTAATATTTGTAAGGGGTTCATTCATATAAAATTCTTGCCATTCAGTATCCAAGTGATCCAGATACCATTTGTCTTGGTTGCTTACAATGCACCTTAATCCTGCTTTAACGACTTGCTCGGCAACACCACCCCCAAGCCTATTATCAGATTCAGAACAAACTATTAATCTTAACTATTGTTTGTTACAATATAAGTTTAAAAAAAAAAACACATACCAGTTATGAACCACTGTCTTTCTGTCCAATTTATCACCAAAATGATTGAAGGTTTCCTCCCTGCAAAAAAAAAAAAAATAGCAAAAACGGGATTTAAGTATTTAACGTTGACTATTGGTTTAATAGGAGCAGACTGTAAGGAACACGTGACGCACCAATTTATAACTTCATAACCATGAGACAAAGCTATCTTTTGTGCCTTCAAGACAGAATATTCATAAGCCGTAGATTCGTTTAGGCCCTTCTGTTTCATCCTGCACGCCCCGCTTGCGGTATGCGCATATAATGTATATATGTGTGGGCGCTCGGGGGGCAAAAGTGAAAGTGCACTAATTTTAACGTTATTTTACTAATTTCGTGAAAATAACGTTAAAAGAGGGGGATGGTTAATCATGCATCATGTGGTGGCGTTGATATCCGAAAGACAAGGGGGTACATGCACTAATCGGCAGTTGTCTCAATTGCTGAGTGTTATGTGCCTTATGTCGAAGGCTTGATGCAAAACTACTATTGAGCCGGGGGTCTCATTGGAAGCAGCCTCTCTATTCCGACGGGGTAGAGGTAAGGTTGTCTACATCTTACCCTCCTCAGACCCTACCTTAGCTTTGCTATTGGTGGGATTTACTGAGTATGATGATGATGATGATGATGTTTCATCCTGCAATACCAAAGGTTAGTATAAATACTTTCGTTTGCAATTTTCAAATGATTAAAAAGATGAAAATAGATTCAGATGGCAGAATATTTACCATTTTCTTATACGAGGACTTAAGGTCCAGCAAGCTGAGATATCAAATACAGTGTTAAAAAGTATATTTTGTCAAATCTGTAACGAGAGATTGCAACATAAAAAAATATGAAAATCAGTAACTTACTGGTGTCAACTTCATCACCTCCTAAATGAACAAATCTGTACTTGAAAATCTTACTGAAATCTGAAACAATAAACAAAATTTATTAATCAGTTAATTGTTTAGCTTCCCTACAAAAAAAAGTACTCTCGAAACAGCTTAAAGGAGATTGGGTGCACCTGAGAGAATCCCGTTGATCAGCTTAAACGTGAAATCGTTGCTGACATCAAGTGGTTCCCGACAAGTCTTTGATGGCCATAGTGCAGGGTAACCAATGCCCCTAATGATGATAAGTGTTAGGTTTTTCAACTTTTATAGTTCTCGGCATTGTGTTGATAATAAAACCTTGACGGACACAAAAAAGAAGAGGATATTTTAGATATAAGGGTTAATTCCTCTTCTTTGGGCATAACTGCACAATATAACAAAAATAAAGAAATACATATTAGAGTAATGGATACTCAGATAGAGGAAAATCACAATTAAAGTTTACTTGCCTCACAATCTCAATGTAATCGTATTAGTAAACAATAATTATCCCAATAACGATGCTTATGACTTAACAATTACAGGTCTTGTAGCCAAATAGAGTTGGAAGCAATATGCATATGCTTTCACCTGATACCTCAGATTATGTGCCTAAGATAGAAAAAGTACGTTGCTGAATAACTGTAATGAAAATAGTAACATTAAAAACCGCCCCATTGACGCATTCCACCATCTAGTCGCAACTATATGACGACAAAAACTCAAATGAACTAAAACTATCAAATAACAACCAACCAACTATAAACTTAACTTATCTATGAGGGACAAAAGAAGAAAGGAGCATCTTACCAATCAGGAGCCCTCGATACGAGAAACGTGGTCGATCAGTAATGCTTATTGGTAACTGACTAACTACAAGCTTTCTTGTGTTAAGGTTAAAATGGCACGATTGATTGAATGTCTGTCACATTATTATCAAAAGAATCAACTACAAGCTTTCTTGTGTTAAGGTTAAAATGGCACGATTGATTGAATGTCTGTCACATTATTATCAAAAGAATCAATAAATCAACACCATTAAAACCTAGATCATGACAAAAATTCTAGATAACAGACGACTAACTTGCAGCGCGTGTAGAGCTCCATAAACCGTAGCCGCCTGCACAAACATTCATCCAATCAAAAAAACATAATACACATGAAACTAGCAAACTGTCACTGACACCAACCTCAATATGTGCATAATTTGGATTCCCTTTTGAATTAATATACAACTTGTATGACTCATCTACACCATACTGCAACTGCACACAACAAAACCACAACCGAATCATTAAAAAACTCGAAAACCACCAACAAAATCCACAAACAACGATACCTCATCGCCTTCAGAAAGAACAGCCACATGGATCCCATGTTAACAGCACAGACGGATCAACTTTTCCAAAGTTGTACTCAACAACAATGTTTAATGTAACAACATCTAGCAACCTAGTGAACCCATCTTTGAGTATACCAGATTCATCCTTGTATTTACTCCCATCAGTTTTGAGATTAAAATCCTTACTTAAAATAAGAGTTTTGTTCCCGTACTAAACTGATTCTGGCATAGGCCATATGTAAACATTCTTCTCATAATTATTATTACTACCACCAAACACAAAAATCAATTGAAACACTACACCTAAAAATATAGTTTGCCATATCATCTTTTCGTCTCAGCAATTCCTTGCGATATCGAGTTATTATCAACATGTCTTTAAACTAAACACTTGGTAACTAAACGTTTAACAAACTGTGAATTCGTCAGCTTTATGCTGATCCACTTTTTCTGCATGCTTGCAGGCCGATAGGTACATTGATGTGAGACTTGCTGTCTGGGAAGCTGGAGTGGTCATGGGTCGTGGCACTTGGATAGACGCCTAAAGTTGAAATGTTTTCTGATCAATCTATGTTAAACTCGTTAAACAATATTTAATGTTTCCGCTGAACATATCTGATTTCTAAACTGATGTTTGAGTTACACTATTTACATTGAATGGAATTTCTACTTTATATTTTACTTATAGTTCAATGTGATTAGTGGCTAGATCCTGGTACGTCACATGACTCGCGGGGGTTTTCGCATGTGGCATTTTGGGGGTGTGACATATTACGAGACCTAAACATATATTAAACAATGTTGTGTGGTTAGATTTTTTTAAAAAGTTAACGAGTATAAAGTAATTACCGAAAAATCAAATGAGGTGCTAACCGAAAAATCAACTTTTTATTAGAAGGAGAGTAAAATGTTAACTTTATTTATATTTTGGTTTTAGCATTTTGAAATTGTTTCCTTTTTATTATAGTTTCCTATAATATTGACCGTGATCCACATGATTCTATCACTCAGGTTAATCGTGATCGTATATATTCGTTGGACGAGGCAATAAGATTGGAAACCATGATCCATGGGAACTTCAGATCAAAGGACCAATGGACTCCTGACAACGAGAAACACAACAAGACATCAAACGACTCAGATAACGAGTACGAGATTTGGAGTTGTAACGAGAGATGCACAAGACACAAAAGCAATTCTGGTGCCTTCGTCTTGGACATAAGTGATGACGGAGAGGAAGCAATGTGGTAGTGGAAAATGGTTTGGTTCATGTGACTAACTAGTTTTTGGCCCGCCTATGTTGCGAGGCACTAAGCCGAATATTTCTCTCTGATAACATGTATGTCTGTGTTTTGATTACTTGTACATACTACTTATAACACGATCTAGAAAAAATTATACCGAGTCAACCAATTAAAACAAAACACTACCATACTTTTGCTAAAAAAAAACTAAAATGATGGAAACACTACCATACAGCGAGCCGCCTGACACGAATAAAAATTACATCGAGTCAACTAATTAAAACAAAACACTACCATAGTTTTGTGAAAAAAAAAACAACAAAACACTACCTTAGTTTTGTAAAAAAAAAAAAAAACTAAAACGATGACATGACTATAATTTTACACTGGGGCAAAATTGTAATTTAACAGGAAAAAAAAAAACTAAAACGATGGCAAAACTATAAATTTAAACTGAGGGTGAGAAAAAAAAAACAAAACCAATGACAAAACTGTAAATTTAAACTGAGGGTGATCCAGTCAAACTACGATTTTGCTCCCGTTTAAATTTACAGTTTTGTCATTGGTTTTGTTTTTTTTTTTTTAACTCTTGACACTTTTCCCCTCCGTGATGTTTGTAGTACGTATAAGTGTTTTTTATGTTTTTACTTTGGATCTTAAAGATCTCGCTTTTTTTTTTTTTGTAAATGTAGTTAAATTAGCTGCAAGTTTTAAACGGTTTGGATATTGTTTTTATGTTTTTATTTTAATGTAGCTTCTTGTATAAATCTACTTTTTATGTATCTAATGAATTATTATGTTTATTATCCTGTTAATCTTGATGGGTCGTAGTCTCATAGAGCAAGTTTGTTTACTTTTGTTTTTCCATTAGTGTCAATCAATATTCTTTAAATGGAATAAAACAGTTTTCTAGTAAAACTGATTTTATGTGTTCGTAAAACGTTTGGGATTTGATTGAATTACCTAAGAGTGTTCATAACTAAACCAAATCCTGATATAAGCGTTAAGACACTCAAAAGCATGATTGATTGTCAAAGGTTGTACTTAGGAAGAGATAAATTATTAAAGAATCTTTATTACATATCTTATAGAAGATTTCTTTAAGGATCATCACTGTTCTAGTAGCTTATAATAGTTTAAAGCTACATTAGATGAACATTATAAACAATTTTCCATAACAAATGGCTGACATATTTACATGTTCATTAGATAACAACCTAAAGTTTCAAACTGAAGGTTAAAGAACACTTTATTTGTAAGCCAATTAAATCCATGTATGGGTTAATGCAATCATCATAATGTGATGAAAAGCTAACGTAATTATTTTCATCAAGAATCAAGTGGATTAATGTACCTACCTCAAGATGAGTGGGAGCAACTAAGATAAACTTGTCTATATAGATGACATTCTTTTGACAAGTATATGTTACATAAGTCAAAGCATTGTTAACACAAACTTTGATATAATAAATCTCAGAGATATCTCTTACGTGATTGATATCATAACATACTGAGATAGACCCAATGGGATATTAGTTCTGTTCCATAAGTTTAACATTAAATGGGTCCTTACGTATGTAACAAACATTAATGCTCTTTTTAGAGGATAATAGGATAAATGAGATTATTTCCTTACGCTTCATTAGAAGCCTTATGTAAGTTTAAGTCTATACTCGTTTAGATATTACTCACATTGCAACACACTAGATAAGTCTAGATTAGTGTGAAGCATCTAATGGAGTATTACAATATCTTTAAAGAAACGAGAGGCTATAATTTGAAGAAAAGTGAGAATTAAAAACCGGTTTATTACTCTAACTTTGTGATATTCAAAGATGACAAAATGTAATTTCGGGTATATCTTTATGTCAGCAGACAAAACCTATCTCATGGAGGAGTCATAATGTACTGATATTAACAACCTAAGTTATAATGACATAATATAGTCACTAAATGTTGTTGGAAGTTTATCAGTGGACTCATAAGTTTAATAACTCCATATAATGTTTTGAAGACTTAGTGTGATAAAGTCAGCTACCATGATTCCTTGAACAGTAACGGTTCAAGAGGTGTTGCATTAAGTTTCGATACGCAATTAATTATTCGTTTATGAACGAATTGAGGAAACTAAGTTTTGTATCGAATAAATTCATGATATGCTTAAGGATCCTATAACTGAAGGGCTATTACCTATAAGTCTTATTAAGAGAGCTCATAGATGGGTATTAATTAATGGTCGTGCGCAATTGCATATCGTACTATGAATGACTAAGTATTAGTTAATTTTCCTCATCAGTTTGATTTTGTACGTCTCTAAGAATATGTCAAGTCGACATAATGGCATATAAGACAAATAAAGTTACAAATCAAACAAAGGGCTTATGCGTATTTTGATCATGACGATTAGGTTTTAAATTAAGGCTATAGTATGATTAATGGGGGTCCTGAGTCGCATAATGATTCAACGGCTGTATTTCTCTGCTATAGTACTTGTTTAAGGCTAAAATGAGTGTTAACTCCTGATCAGGCTTATCTAATACTCATAGTAAATGATTACTCGGCTAAGTGGGAGAATGTAAGATTAAATATATTACGTATTAATATTTAATCTGTAGCCATTATAATCATTTACATTATATAGATCAAAATATATAACAATCCTATTAAATAATTAGTTGGTAATTGTTGATGGACCATATTACCCTTATTAACTAATTAGGGTTTCCTCCTGGGTGCTTATATAAGGAGAATTATGTGGAGGTTAAGGGGTTAGACAGTTACACAATTAGACACACCCCATAAGCCTAACATCATATTCGACCTCCTCTCCTAAACCGAATCCCCTATTCGGTTCTCATCATCACCATCATCAGTCAGCACCCTAAGGAGGAACCAGACCAAGATGACAATCATGTCAAACCTTAATTGCTGCGACTCCATCTGGATTCTCTGCTAACCTGTGCTGATGAAACCAAATGTATGTTTTCATGTTTGATTATGTTTAGAACAGAACTGAACCAACATGTGGTATCAGAGCATATGTTGATTAGTCAGTTCTGTTTTCGTATCCATTATTCTGGAATTGAAATCATGAAAACAGAATTTTTTTGAATAAATTCGTAAACATAACTGATGGTTTTGGGTCTTGGACCGAAATCACTATTTTCGGACCAAAGATCTATCATATGTTCGTTTCGAAATCAATATGGGTAAAACAAATATTCCGAAATCTGTATAAGACTATTAAATTTTCAGATTTCGGGTTTCCAGAATCATGTTTTATGTTTTAGGGTTCATAATATGTTCTTAGAAAATTCGAAGTTTCCTTTATGTTTTGGAATACGATTCGGATTATTAAGTGTTTTTTCCTGTTTTGATCTGATTTTGTCCTCTAAAGATTTTCGAAATCTGTTATTAGATAAACAGATTATGTTTTTTCGAAATATTTGGTAAAATCAGATCAGCACTAAAATAGGAAACATTATCACAAAATCCCTAACAATTTCGAATTTTCAATTATGCTTCACATTCAAAGCTGTTAACAGGAAGTTTCGAGATAAATTTTAACCACTCGAGACCAAGGTCTCGACTCGAGACCGCAAGAACTCGACTAGAAATCATAAGTGTTCTCAAATGTGTATAACTCGAGACAACGATTTCGACTCGAGATAATAAGGTCTCGACTCGAGACCACTGAGGTTTTAACTAAGGGCTTCAGACTTTACAACTCGAAACAAAGGTCTCGAATCGAGACCATAAGGTCATAATTCAAGACCATAAGGTTGCGACTCGAGACCATAAAGCTGCAACTAGAGACTACAAGGTCACAACTCGAGACCATGGTTGCGACTCGAGACCTCATAAGAACTCGAGATCTCATAAAACAGTAGTCGAGACCATGATTATGACTCGAGAATAAAGTTGCGACTCGAGACCATAAGTGTTTTAGTCTTTCATGACTCGAGACAATAAGGTTGCGACTCGAGACCTCATAACTGACTCGAGATCTCATAACTCAGTTCGATCCGCGCTAACAGGTGGTTTGCTATTAAATAATTGGTTTTTGTAATTACTTAGTTAATTAATAAGGATCAAATAATGTTTTACAAAACCAAAATGGCTTTACTTGAATGAGCTTTTGATATATCATTTCTGGCCAAAGCTGACTTGATACATCTACTTATCATTCAAGTATTACGAAAGCTATGTTGTGTGTGCATCATAAGCATGAATGTCTTAATTTCTGGCCAAAGCTGATTTAATTCATTCATAGATGGCATACTCAACGAGTGCATAACTAAAGTGATTGTTTCAATTCTGGCCAAAGCTGATTTGTCACAAACACTTTGCACACATGCTTAAATGATTACACTTCTGGCCAAAGCTGATTTGTCTTCGTTTAAGTAGAACTTTAAATAGTCTATTATTTTGATGTTAGTAATAGACATATCACAATCTCTTCACATAATGATCCTTAGATTAATGATCCTTAATTAAGTTTTTATGATCATTTCGTCTGCCTTATTCTTAGTACCCATAATGTTACTCACTATAATTTTCTTCTATATATATCTCATCCACTCTAATTTTTTTTAAACCTAAAATGTTTTGCTTTGCTTAAAGTTTCTATAAGAATTAGCTCTTAAATTAAATCCTTGATTATCTCTTAAGACACGATAATCCTATCGCTCTCTTCTGATAAAGCACTACAGAAGAAAAGTAGAGCATGATGATTAGGATAAATCGAACATGATGTCTCTTATGATAATCAAGAATAAGTGCTGTCACTAAAGTTATTCCAGATTAAGTCTTTCCTGAGACTAATCTTTATTTATGGAAGAATCACTAGAACTCCTAAGATGCATGCCTTAATTTGAAACTCTAAACTATAAAGTTAAGTGGTATATGTGAATACATTATAATGTACAAAACCATGACCCATAAAGTTAAGGGCTTACGCATGGAAATAAGTACATTTTTTCCAGTACATTACATACTAAGATTTTCACTTGTACAATTTGATGCATTATAAATCAACTATAACACTCAAAATACCAAAGTATAACGAGTGTGTTGATAAGCAACATATGTACAAAGAAATAAATGTTTGAAGCTGGAAAAATAAGTTGTTACTCACCTTACAACCACTAAAACGTTTAAAAGAGGATTGTTCTAAGGTCCATAGACAAATTACAAGTGCTAATTCCAACTTTAAGGTTCTTCAAGGGAAAATCTCACTGCATAATTATGTCATTAGACTAGACATAAGCAACGAGACTATCCATTATTCTAAAGGACAGTTGGGTAAATTAATTAGATAGTCACTTATTAATGATATTTAAGTCTGGTAATTTCAATATTCCAATTAACACATGATTAGTTGACTCTAGTTCCATACGTTTCCTTCCCAGAACTTGACAAATAACTAATATGAGAGTTAGTGACAAAATTAATTGTTAAGGCTATAAGAACCATAATAAGCAGTCTTCTAACAAAGCTTTTCGATACATTACATGTTCTGATTATTAATCAGAGTATAGTATCATTACTTAGGCTATGTCATGAAGGTTGTGAGGTTTGCATAGTCAACATAAAGTCACACTTATCTTAAACTCTCATCTTATTTGTTCTAAATATCTGGATATAAACATTATTAAAATGAAACTAGATGATACCTTACATTTTCACAACTTTTGTTATCATGCAAATGAGAACTTGGCAAAAGGAAAATGAGACTTATAAATTTCATCCATTATAACCGAAATTCATAAAAAATTATGACATGGTTAATGAGGATGATTATTCATCTAATCTCATTCTAAGTGATTTCAAATCATGACGTTATAGCCCTAAATATTATTTGGCTTAAGGAATAAGTATGGGTCCATCATAAGTCATTCATTGACATTCGTGGAACTTATTCAAAATGGAATATTCATACATAATTCATTTATCATTTAAAAGACTATCAAATTGTATCTAAATTTTGTCGCATATGGCCCACAGTCTTAGAAGAAATCTATTCATATGTATACTTAATAAGATTTCTATTAGATATGTCCCTAAAGTTTTTTTTTTTGATATCTGGACATTAAAGAAATCAAATAAAGTCTAACGTATATGTGATAGGTTCCCATGTCACATAGCTCATTGAAACTTTTCTTATAGCATTCTAGAGATATTAAAGATCAGTGGGAGCATTAAGTGTCTTAATAATAACTTGCAATAGTTGCAAGAGGTGGGGGAGTGAAAATTTTACATTACTTCAATTTACACCTCTTGTACAAGACACCGCTCCATCACGACACTGTTCTATCAAAACTTATCTCCTTAAATCTAATGCTACTCTTACAAAAGTTTCATTGTTGCCTAATTGTGGGCGCACTTTCTTACCTAAACTAACATAATCCTCAACAAGAGAAACTACAACGACTAACGTCATTAATTTGTTTTCTCTATTAGAATTTTGTTGGTCGTTAAATATTGACCCTAAGCATGCTGAGTTCCTAAAGTTTTCTAAGGTCAGTGGAAGCAGTCAAAGTCCTTATCATGACTTGCAAGGAATACAAGAGGCGGGGGAAGAGTGTCATTAAATTTCACTCCGAATTTAACTCCGATTACACCTCTTGTACATCATACTGCACCAACTCTTACAAACTTAGAATCATGAAAATGATAGCAACCTAATCAAGAGCTAATCCATAAAACTGAAACTTCTAATGAACCCAATAATCAACTCAGGAGGTCATCTAGGTTTAAAAGCCTACTAACTGTGATGATTACATAACCTCCCTAACTGAAGTTGAAATGGATTTTGGAAAAGTTTACTGGTCCTATCTCTTAAAATTAAGCCATTAGTGTCAATCAATATTCTTTAAATGGAATAAAACAGTTTTCTAGTAAAACTGATTTTATGTGTTCGTAAAACGTTTGGGATTTGATTGAATTACCTAAGAGTGTTCATAACTAAACCAAATCCTGATATAAGCGTTAAGACACTCAAAAGCATGATTGATTGTCAAAGGTTGTACTTAGGAAGAGATAAATTATTAAAGAATCTTTATTACATATCTTATAGAAGATTTCTTTAAGGATCATCACTGTTCTAGTAGCTTATAATAGTTTAAAGCTACATTAGATGAACATTATAAACAATTTTCCATAACAAATGGCTGACATATTTACATGTTCATTAGATAACAACCTAAAGTTTCAAACTGAAGGTTAAAGAACACTTTATTTGTAAGCCAATTAAATCCATGTATGGGTTAATGCAATCATCATAATGTGATGAAAAGCTAACGTAATTATTTTCATCAAGAATCAAGTGGATTAATGTACCTACCTCAAGATGAGTGGGAGCAACTAAGATAAACTTGTCTATATAGATGACATTCTTTTGACAAGTATATGTTACATAAGTCAAAGCATTGTTAACACAAACTTTGATATAATAAATCTCAGAGATATCTCTTACGTGATTGATATCATAACATACTGAGATAGACCCAATGGGATATTAGTTCTGTTCCATAAGTTTAACATTAAATGGGTCCTTACGTATGTAACAAACATTAATGCTCTTTTTAGAGGATAATAGGATAAATGAGATTATTTCCTTACGCTTCATTAGAAGCCTTATGTAAGTTTAAGTCTATACTCGTTTAGATATTACTCACATTGCAACACACTAGATAAGTCTAGATTAGTGTGAAGCATCTAATGGAGTATTACAATATCTTTAAAGAAACGAGAGGCTATAATTTGAAGAAAAGTGAGAATTAAAAACCGGTTTATTACTCTAACTTTGTGATATTCAAAGATGACAAAATGTAATTTCGGGTATATCTTTATGTCAGCAGACAAAACCTATCTCATGGAGGAGTCATAATGTACTGATATTAACAACCTAAGTTATAATGACATAATATAGTCACTAAATGTTGTTGGAAGTTTATCAGTGGACTCATAAGTTTAATAACTCCATATAATGTTTTGAAGACTTAGTGTGATAAAGTCAGCTACCATGATTCCTTGAACAGTAACGGTTCAAGAGGTGTTGCATTAAGTTTCGATACGCAATTAATTATTCGTTTATGAACGAATTGAGGAAACTAAGTTTTGTATCGAATAAATTCATGATATGCTTAAGGATCCTATAACTGAAGGGCTATTACCTATAAGTCTTATTAAGAGAGCTCATAGATGGGTATTAATTAATGGTCGTGCGCAATTGCATATCGTACTATGAATGACTAAGTATTAGTTAATTTTCCTCATCAGTTTGATTTTGTACGTCTCTAAGAATATGTCAAGTCGACATAATGGCATATAAGACAAATAAAGTTACAAATCAAACAAAGGGCTTATGCGTATTTTGATCATGACGATTAGGTTTTAAATTAAGGCTATAGTATGATTAATGGGGGTCCTGAGTCGCATAATGATTCAACGGCTGTATTTCTCTGCTATAGTACTTGTTTAAGGCTAAAATGAGTGTTAACTCCTGATCAGGCTTATCTAATACTCATAGTAAATGATTACTCGGCTAAGTGGGAGAATGTAAGATTAAATATATTACGTATTAATATTTAATCTGTAGCCATTATAATCATTTACATTATATAGATCAAAATATATAACAATCCTATTAAATAATTAGTTGGTAATTGTTGATGGACCATATTACCCTTATTAACTAATTAGGGTTTCCTCCTGGGTGCTTATATAAGGAGAATTATGTGGAGGTTAAGGGGTTAGACAGTTACACAATTAGACACACCCCATAAGCCTAACATCATATTCGACCTCCTCTCCTAAACCGAATCCCCTATTCGGTTCTCATCATCACCATCATCAGTCAGCACCCTAAGGAGGAACCAGACCAAGATGACAATCATGTCAAACCTTAATTGCTGCGACTCCATCTGGATTCTCTGCTAACCTGTGCTGATGAAACCAAATGTATGTTTTCATGTTTGATTATGTTTAGAACAGAACTGAACCAACACTATACGGTTCCTCTGGTCCCATAATCATTACATGAAAAGTGTCTGAAAAGTTGTACTTCAAGTACACGTATAGGAAGCGTATAGATCAATACGCTTTGACCCAGAGGAACCGTATAGCCCAATACACTTCCTGTAGGGTTAGGGATGTGCAAATAAAAAGAGGGGATGTGTGGATACTGAGAGCCATAAATAAATAAATTAGGGTTTAACTTTTATGTAGGGATCAACAAATGATACTAGTATCGAAACCAAATTGGTACTTGTACTAGTACCGTACCGGGCTGTTTTTGGTATTTTTGGTATCGTATAGTACCAGTATTTTGAGTTGATGTACTCTCGAATATGGAATCCTATACTGAGCACTTTCAGTAGTGCTACCCGTACCCATTTTTTTTCGATTTTCGTGATAGGTACTTTTCAGTACTGGTACATCCTACTTTCATCTGGTTTTCTTTGTCTTTTTTAAAGAATGAACGGAAAGGAAGTGGAAGGAAGATGGAAAAGATTGTGTTTCAAAGTTTTTTTTTAATTTTAATAGAGGGAAGGGGAAGGAAACTAACACTAGTTCTTCACTGCTTTGCCTTTGGAAACAATTGAAGGTGAAAATACCATACCCACTCTAGAAACTCCCTCATTCGCCACTTTTGGCCGTCCACTCCCCAGCCACACACTCTTCTCATTTCCAACTCTTCCTTCTGCTTACTTGCTAAGGTGAGACTTCATCTTCATAAAACTATTTTTTTTTTCATGTAGTTAAAAGTTGGTTTTTGCAAGAAATTCCCACTTAAGTGGTTTATGTTCTTGAAATTGTTTAAAAACAAAACTAACACTTTAAACAAGTTTATTTTCTTAAAATACAAGGTGTTGTCTCATGTTTTTACAAGAGTTTACTTAACGATCTATCATCAATGTTTGTGTTTGTGTGCTTTTACTTGTTAGTTATATAAGTATGAGTTAAATGCTTGGTTGGTCCCTGTGGTTTTCAAAAATTGCAGACTTGGTCCCAATGGTTTACTAATTACACGCGTGGTCCCTGTGGTTTTCAAAAATGCACTCGGTTGGTCCCCAGCCCTAACATCAGTTAAAATTCTCAGTTAAGTCCATGTTAAATGACCAAAATACCCTTAAACAATTAAAAACCTAAAACTAAGAATTAAAAAAACAGAGTATTATAACTTCTGCATCATCTTCATCACCATCATCATCTTCATCAACCCACCACCACCACCGCAACAGTGATTCTCATTCCTTCTTTAATCAACAAAAAGAGTCAATCATAGTGATCAAGAACCGGTGTGAGTATTTACAAGCTCCCAAACGCTATCCGTTTAGTAATCAAAGTATTGTACCTTCGGAAACTCTATACAGATCAGCAGCGTGTATCTTGGTCAACCAGGAAACAAAGTCTGCAACAACATCAATAGAAATACAACTTAGCAACAAATCAAGAACAGAAGACATTAGGGAACAATCAAATGCAATAACTCATTACAATCCACAGATCAACAAACTGTAACATTTATTCTGATTGAAAATTTAGTCCAGCTTTTAATTGCTTCCATATCTCCACAATTCTCCTTCAATTTAAGCACTAAAACTAAGAATTAAAAAATTAAAAAAACCCCCACAACCTTCATCATCTGCATCACCATCATCATTCTTGTGGGTGTATAAAGATGAAGTCTCTGATGAACCAGACCCGAATTCTTGGAACCAAAACTGAAACAAGACTCGAATCAAAACTTAAACAAACGAAACCAGAACCGGATTCTAACCTTAACCGACTGTGTTGGGAGACCCAAACCGGAGCCCAACTTGAGACCTGAACAGCCGGAACCGAATGGCGTCGCCCCTTCTCTTGCCTCGTCTCCGATTCTCTCTCTCAGCTCTGAACTGCCGTGCGCCACCACCGATCTGTGGTGGCCGGCCGTTTTATTTCCGCAAAGGGGAGTGAGGTTTCGGTGTGGTAGTTTAAGGCGGAGAGGGAAGGTGAGGGGTGTTGTAGATGTTACCGAATTAGATGTCGGAGTGTCGATTAGGTGGTGGTGGTGTCGATTAGATGTCGGAGTGTCGATTAGGATTGAAATTAGGGGTTTTTTATATGGGTTTTGAAACTGGGGAGAGGTTGGGCTGTGTTGTGCTAGTCGGCTGATGGTGGTGAACCAGTGGTGGCGGTGGTTAGGTGGTGGTGGTGTCACTAGATGGTGGCAGGTGGATCATGTCAAACCTTAATTGCTGCGACTCCCTAAGGAGGAACCAGACCAAGATGACAATCATGTCAAACCTTAATTGCTGCGACTCCATCTGGATTCTCTGCTAACCTGTGCTGATGAAACCAAATGTATGTTTTCATGTTTGATTATGTTTAGAACAGAACTGAACCAACACTATACGGTTCCTCTGGTCCCATAATCATTACATGAAAAGTGTCTGAAAAGTTGTACTTCAAGTACACGTATAGGAAGCGTATAGATCAATACGCTTTGACCCAGAGGAACCGTATAGCCCAATACACTTCCTGTAGGGTTAGGGATGTGCAAATAAAAAGAGGGGATGTGTGGATACTGAGAGCCATAAATAAATAAATTAGGGTTTAACTTTTATGTAGGGATCAACAAATGATACTAGTATCGAAACCAAATTGGTACTCGTACTAGTACTAGTACCGTACCGGGCTGTTTTTGGTATTTTCGGTATCGTATAGTACCAGTATTTTGAGTTGATGTACTCTCGAATATGGAATCCTATACTGAGCACTTTCAGTAGTGCTACCGGTACCCATTTTTTTTCGATTTTCGTGATAGGTACTTTTCAGTACTGGTACACCCTACTTTCATCTGGTTTTCTTTGTCTTTTTTAAAGAATGAACGGAAAGGAAGTGGAAGTGGAAGGAAGATGGAAAAGATTGTGTTTCAAAGTTTTTTTTTAATTTTAATAGAGGGAAGGGGAAGGAAACTAACACTAGTTCTTCACTGCTTTGCCTTTGGAAACAATTGAAGGTGAAAATACCATACCCACTCTAGAAACTCCCTCATTCCCCACTTTTGGCCGTCCACTCCCCAGCCACACACTCTTCTCATTTCCAACTCTTCCTTCTGCTTACTTGCTAAGGTGAGACTTCATCTTCATAAAACTATTTTTTTTTTCCATGTAGTTAAAAGTTGGTTTTTGCAAGAAAATACCCACTTAAGTGGTTTATGTTCTTGAAATTGTTTAAAAACAAAACTAACACTTTAAACAAGTTTATTTTCTTAAAATACAAGGTGTTGTCTCATGTTTTTACAAGAGTTTACTTAACGATCTATCATCAATGTTTGTGTTTGTGTGCTTTTACTTGTTAGTTATATAAGTAAATAAGTGTGAGTTTTAGACCTACGGACATATATCTACGCTTACATCCAGTATATGGACATCTAGATAAACACACGTGATGGGCATCTAAGGCAAAAAAAAAAAAAAAAAAACCATACGAAAAGCCGTGGATCTCATTTTATCTTCTAACTTGTTTGTTTGTTGAATTCAATTTTTTATCATAATTTCGTGATTTGATGTTGAGATCCGATGATGGTTATGGTCATAATCTTCCAACTAAACAATATGTTCAACAACTTGTTCTGATTTGTGGATATCTTTTGATTTTCTATTTATTACCGCAAGCATAATTTTCTATATAATTTTTTTTTTAATTTTAATAATTGTGGTTTTTATCCAGGGGCTGATTATGGACGTGTTCCTAGTTTTGTTAATTATTTTGGTGTGCCAAACATGCAACATTTTGTTGCAGGTTAGGGTTTTATAAAATAACTCTATGGATCTTTATTTTCCAATATATTATTTTCGTTTTCATATATATTCTTTTGCATCACATAATTAAAATTTTGTTGCAGGAACCCGACAGGAATGCCAGGGCCGGCCCTGAGAATTCGTGTACCATGTTCGAGCTCGAAAAAAATGTGCTCTTAGGCCTTAACGAAATTGGGTATTTGGCTCACTAAAGGTCTAAACCCAATGCTAAAGGGGTTAATAACTAATCTAAACCATAAGAATAGTTTTGTAAGGGGGCCTATGTTGGTGTTTGTATGGGTGTACTCTATTAAAAATATTTTACATATACATATCGAGTTTTTTTCATAAAAAATGTGCCCCTCAAAATATCGGTCCCTGGCCGGTGGTCCTCCCCCGCCCACCCCTTGGCCGGCCTTGAGGAATGGGTACATACAAGACTGGATTTGGAGAAAGTTCGTATATAGTAACCGATGAGTCATTTAAGGTAAAAGGAAAGTTAGAGCGGAGTAGGAGATTACGGGTAATATGATACATGCTAAGGTTCTTTGGAAAAAGAGAGATGGAAAAGACGTTGTAGATGTGAGTGATGTCGACCAAGGTAAGATAGGTTTTCTTATTGATCTTGATGAAATTTTAGAACCCCATAACAAGACCATGGTATTTGGGATCAAGTCTTTAATGCTAGAAAATGAAGGAAAAGAGCATAGTTTTTTTAACAGACTTAGGAGAGAGTTTTTTTTAAGAGTCTTGTGTTTTGTTTTGAAGGGGTGGGCACCGGACGTTTTCAACTTTTTGAAAAAAAAAATTAATTGTGAATGAGTTTGTGTGGATGGATATGCATTAAGACTCCACTATTTGATGGGTTTCTTTGGTGGTGACTCATCGTTAGTTGAGCTTTTTGAAGACGAACCGTTAGATGTTTTGAATTAGTTTCATGCTCCCCAGATCAACGCGAAACATTTTGTTTTTTATTTTAAAGGTTTAGTGGAGGGTTTCAGATTTTGCTAGTGCATATGAATTATTTTCAACCCGGAGTCTATACACCTCCACCTCTGCCGTTGATTACTCTGGATTCAATTGAAAAACTGAAAAGTGTTGTCGCTTCTGAGGGAATTGTTGTTATTAATTTTGTGCCAACCATTTATATAACATTGGGTGAAGTTGTTTATGAATTAGCCCGATGGTTTGCTATAGTAGTTAAAATCAAAGTGGATGAAAATAGGTTTGTTGTTTTTGCTTTATCGGATGGTGATGCCTCTACTTCTCTAGCTGATGTAGAAGAGATTGTTTGGGGAATTCAAGGCCACAACACTTTGGCTCCTTTGGAGAAAGAAAAACTCCCATCCAATGTTGGCAAGTTCAATGGCATGACAGATCCGGATGACCATCTTCGGGTCTTCACTAGTGCAGGATTGGTAGGGGGATGGACTTTACCGATGTGGTGTCATCTATTCATCCAGACTCTCACAGGAGCAGCGCGACTATGGTTTGATAACCTGCCTGTTGGAAAGATAACATCATGGGTAGACCTGCGAGAGAAATTCCTGGTGCATTTCAGCCAACAAAGAAGGTCTATCGGGGATACTGCAGACGTCATGAATATTTGGAGGCGCGACAACGAAAGCTTAGTAGATTTCATCACGCGTTACAACAAAGAAGTGCTTGAGATAGGAGATGTTCATGAGCACTTGATCAGAGCACAGTTTAAGTACGTTGTCCGCTGTGATGACATGATAAAGGTTTTGTCTGGAACGGAAGGGCTACCGAAAAGCTGGGAGAAGCTGATGGCGGCAGCCAAAGTGTACGCCCAGACAGAGAAGAACCTCAGCACTAACAGACCACCACCACCACACAGTCGCCCAACAGACATGAGCGCGAGCAGCGGAAAAAAGTTTAAAAAGAATTGGCGCGACTCGAATTCCGAAAACTACTCATCTGAGGACGCGCGAGCTACCATAAACAAGCTCGCTGCGCAAAGGGAGACAAAACAGGAAAACAGAGAGAGGCAGTGGACCCCTCTGACCAAAACCCCGGCGGAGGTGCTGAGCACGGAAGACTACCAGTTCAAGACCCCTCCACCAATGAAAAATAAACGGGGCCAAGATCCGAATCAATACTGTGACTATCACAAAGATAATGGTCACGCCACCAACAACTGTATCTCTCTCCGCACTGAAATTGAAAAAGCGCTCAAGAGTGGCGAGCTCGCCCACTTGTTGCAGAATGTGCGGAAAGAGATAAAACAAATTACTCGCGGAAATGAGGCCCCGAGTAAGAAGGCAAAGAACTAAGCAGCATACTATAGTCTCCTCGCAGGGTTGGTCAAGTTCTGTAGCTTATCAATTCATGGCAAGGACTATAGTGTAAGTTAAGTTACATGTAATTATCCTAAAATTGACGACTTTGTACCACGGCCTCTGTGCCCTATCATGAATCAAAAAAAAGTTTCTATTATCTCTGTGTTTATTACAAAGTGCATGCAATTCCTTTTGGTAAGCGCAAAAACATTATGGTAGATATAATACAAGTCTCATGAGCGGTCAGCGATCACACACACGCGCAAGACCTTACGTTCACACATGAGCTTTATACCACCTTTATTCGCCTTACCTAATCAAAGCAATTGTACTCATGCAAAATATTTTAAGCTAAAACACATTTCATACTAGTTACCGGCACACCGCACGCCTTAAAACTACAAATGTACACGGCAGTGTATTAACTAACGTTACTTGCGCAACAGCGCATTAAAAAAACAGGGATCCACATCCCAAAACCTACAAGTTAATTGTTCATACAACCACAAAGAAAACCTAAGCTTTATATTGCGCCACATGGTCTTCAGACTGCAACGCAACATTTATAAGATCCATAATCGGGAGCTGTAAGTTATTAAATTATGTCTTCGCAGCAGCAAGGGCAGCATCTGTGTTAACACCATGGGTAGCGGACCTACTAGTATCCCAGTCAACCTTCAAAGCATTAACTACATAGTGAGAACATTCCGCGTACCCTTGAGCATAGCCATCATTCCGCGCAGCAACCAACAAACGCCAACCGTTTTATCTAGCTCCTCAAAATTCAGAACTGATTCGGCATTCTGCACAAAAAAGGAAAAAGCAAAGTAAGAAGACGCGCAAAACATCTTCGAGAATCACCAAAGAAAGAAGAAACTTACACTTGCAATTCCGCGTTCTTTCAGCCATAACATGTCACTTTTCAGCGGTTCAAGCTCACTCTCCGCCGTCGCCCGCGTAGTTTCAGAATTTTCTAACTTTTCTTCGGTTTTGGAAAGACGGCGGGAAGTTCCAGCTTTCTCAGTCCGCTCAAGCTCCAGGTTTTTCTTAGCAGACTCAACTTCCGCCTTCAGTTGTTCCTGCTCAGATAGTAAAGCAATAAGTTCTTCTATCTCCTTATCTCTAAGGGCAAGAGTAGCGCAGGTATGTACCTCTCGTTGTTCACTTCTTTTCCTATGCGAACACGCTTCATCCCGCACGGCTTCAGCATCAGCTTTCTCCTTCTTCAATTTTTCGATCTCCGTATCCTGTTTCTTTTTCAACTTCCGCTTTGAGATTGTTGATAACATTGCGGAGACCCATCTTCTCAGCATTATCCTTCTCACAGATCTTTTTCCAATTTTTGCACTCCTCGGAAAGAAGGGCAGCTTCAGCTTCCGCCTTTCTCTTCCACCCCGCAACAGACCATTCCTCAGTTTTTCGATCATTCTCAAATTTGGCCTGGTCAGGTTCTAGTTTAGCCCTCAACTGGCCAGCTCGGGCCTCATCCTCAACAGCTTTCTTCTTGGACGCCTTAAAAGCAGCCCACTCTTTATGCATGTTATGCCATGCACGCACTATACGATGCGTAGTGGATTTTTAGCTAGCAGCCTTTTCAAGGTACGCATGATAAGTCTGCTCATGAGGACGCCCTTCTTGGAACTTGATCTCCCCAGGAGGAAAGGTTCCCTGCAACCAGTCTCGGCACACATGCCAATCAGAAAAAGTATCTCCCTTCTTCAATTTCCACACTGGTATGTGAATTTCATCAGCATGTTTCTCCGAATAGCATCTATAATAGTAATCCCCCGGAGTTTCATCCAGACGGATAGGAGAATTTTCATTAGATTGGACAAAAGAACCTTGGTTCCCACCAGGATTCTTTTCAACATTCTCAAAACCAGAAGCCGCAGAAGGAGACGTTGTTATAGGGATCTCTTGAGCAGACTTCCCTTTCTCCGCGTCTTGGGCAGAAAATTCAGGAGTTTGTGGCCGACCAACACCAACATCCACAGTCTCCGGACTGGTAATTTTCTCCGTATCAACAGCAGCATCAGCTAGTTTTTCAACCACAGGGTTCTCTGCCCCAGCAGTCTTCTCTGCCTCATTCTCAGGAATCTTAGTGCTCCCCAACGGCTCGTTAACAAAGACGCTAGGGGGAGAGGGCGGAAGCTCCTCATTGATTACAGATGATGGCTCCGTTTGAACAGGAGAATTTGGCTTTTCTATAAAAACAAACATATATGTTACAATCATCAAGGCGCATTAGAGGAAAACAAAGAGAAATACCTACCAGGAACAGGTTTTGCAATGAAGGCATCAAGATTGCCCCTTCTGATGATTTTCTTTCTCCGGACCTTCTTGTCAGGCTGACCTTCAGCTTCAGCATCAGTTTGCTTCCTCTTTCCCGCCCTCTTCCTCAGCAGATGCTCAGGACTCGACTCTAAGTCGATAGGATCATCAGGGTTCGTCGGAGGGATGTCAGCAGTATCCCTTGGTTCCGGTTTAGGTTTCCTCATAACTGCAGGCACAAGACCCTCCAACGAGTCAGATACCACCACATAATCACACCAGGAGTCAGAGGAATGGCGCATACCTTTCTTCTCTCCTCCCAGACTTTTAGCTTTGGAAGATTGAGCTTTCTCCGCATCACTCTTTTTCGGTGCAGCAGTAGCAGCGGGCGCACGTCTTTTCTTTTCTGGGCCTATGCCCAGGTTAGACAGCTCACCTACTGAGAAGCACACAAATTGACTTATTCAAACGCGCAAAATAGCAGAAAACAGCATTATGATAAAAAATTACCAACACCAGCAGCAGGTTGCGCGGCCAAATCATCATCCCGCGGAGGAACAAAATTCCTCACAATGCGGTGATACCAGAGCTCCTCATCAGGTTTCTTGGGAATAGTAGCCATCTTCCCACCTTCTCTTTCAAACGCAACAACATACAAAGAAACAACTGCAAAGGAAAGCAAACAGGGCAAGCCCCAAATCTTACTTTTGCCATCCTCAGTATACACAGGCTTCTCTTCACGGTTCATCCGCCAGTTCAGACTCATGCTAGCCCCAACCAGGGATTTCTCCCGCAAAGCAACTGACGGAACGTCCTTCAAATCCTGTTTCCAATTTTCGGAAAAAGGAGTCTGAATCGTCTCGGTGGGAACATCCTCTTTCCCCCTAAAAGTCATTCTCATCGGAATAACCCCAACTTTAATGAAAAAGAACTTTTGTTTCCAGTCATGAAACGACTTTGGAGGCTGCAGCAAGATTTTTTTCGCAGATGCCCTTTGCATAAAAGAATAGAATCCCTAAGAACAGTGCATTTGATGGAACACTCAAAATCGAGGAACCGTCGGTTCAATATGCATTGTACGACACACAAATTCGAAGTAACGAACCCTAACCATACCAATAGGGTGCATCTGGGAGATGTGAAACTTGTAATAATCAAAAATATCAAGGAAAAATTTTGTTGCAGGCAATCAGAAATTGCCTGTAGAGAAAAAGTCCAAAAATAATGTGATATACCCAGCCGGAGCATCCGCCGCCGTTTGACCCTCGTCAGGGTACCGAGCACCCCAACTTTCCGGAAATTTAAAGTTTCGAATCAAACCATCAAAAGTTTCCCTAGACCACTTCAATGGTGGAAGTTCGGCAGCCATTTCTTCAGCAGAGTCTTCGTGATGATCTCCGGTTGACATAAGAGAGAGGAATTGCAAATCCTTTCAAGAAACGGATAAAGGAGATGAAGAAGAAAAGGATTTTCAAGAAAGCAATGATTAACGAAAATGAGCAATTGAGAAAGATTTATATACTCACCGCCATAAATAACCTAGATAACTGCAACAACACCTTTTTCGGGGTTGGCAAAATTACCCAAGCATCAGGGGCGAGTGAGAAAGAGTAATAAACGCGAGTTCACGCACGCGTGGGAAATACGGTCAGTAACGTACAACTGACAGTGACAGCCTGTCACACATCAACAGTCATTACTGTACCTTTCCACATGCCCAAAAGTCAAGATTTTCAAAATCAGAATAATGAGCAAGAGTATCTTTTCCAAAAAAGATTCTCCACTTCCGCGACAAAAACTCTACAGCAAAAAAGCACCTCTCTCTCATAGTCCAGTGCTCCACTTATTTGCATAAGAGCAACACTAGACTGGGGGGACTTGAAGGGGTAAGGTCCCAAAAACCTTGCTTCAAGTACTTGGGACGATACCACAACCTCGTCCTTCTAACCCTCTTTAGACCTTGCGCGGCCGCGCACTGGTCCTACAAAGAGAACTTAGAAAGAAAACAATATCCTACACCCGCGCGCCAAAGGGAACTAGCAAATCCTTGCGCCAATCTCCATAACAGATAAGGATAAAAATCCTAACGAACACTTTCGCATATCAATGTCCAGACTTGGATAAAAAAATAGCTTCTCTGATACCATACGGTAAAGAAGCCACACAGGATTACGAGCTGTATTCTTCTAGAAGGCTCCATCGTGCACCACCAGTTGGTTATAACCGAATGGCCACGTGGCATCATCCCAGGCTCTCTTGAAGTCACGATGATGGCACGGAATTGAAGAGAGATCTTCACTTGTCCACTTTCCACGTGGCAATACCCTAACCGTTGATCAAGATCACGATCCGTGTGCTCACACACTCGTTAGTGATTAACGGAAAGGAAGAATAACCGCTTACGGAAAAGCATCTTCCGTCAAGTTTTCACCAACAGGTTTTCCCGCCCAAACTTCGGCTATAAATAGATGGATAATTCAGTATAATTCTCAAGTTACATTCACTTCACTTTCACTTCTTCTTCATAAACCCTGTACTTATTATCATGCCGGAGGGTGGTCACAGAGAGAACCCCCATTCTCCCCGTCGCAAGTCTAACGGTGGTTGTTTTGCAGTTATTGTGAAGAGAAGAAGAACTCTCACCCACGAACCGAACGAGAAGAAATAACCCTTTTATGCAGATTCAAACCCCCTGGTTCAGTTGATTCCGGTCAATTAAACCAGTGTTTCTTCAATGCTGATGGAATACTTGAGATGCTGTTTATATTCTGTTTTATGAAGTTTATTATTTTCTGTTGGACAATGGTTTTAGTAATTGTTTAATATGACAAAAATTGTATGGTTGCTTTGATTTTTTTTTTTTGAACGGCAAGGAACGACGTGCCAACCACCGTGACACCGGGCGTTGTGGCCAAGGTCCACTACTCGACCGAAAAAAGCCCCTTGGCTCTCCCAGATGCGCGGAAACCCGACCTCCACCCGCCCGAAGGCACGACAGTGGAATAATCGGTAAAACCTCGTGTAACGACTCACACAAAAATGTCCTAAAACGTTCCGTAAGTATAAACCTGGACCCTGATGTAACAACCCTCATTAAAAGTCCTATTTATTTTATTATTTTATCTAAAAGGAAATCCTAATTGGGACACCCAAGTAATTCTACACAAACCCTAAAAATATCAGAACAATCAGAATCAGGATCAGGGCCCCTAAAACTCAGGGGGGGGGGGTATTTTCTACTTAACGATTATCCTTATAAAACGTTGTCAAAATTTAATTTATCGATTTCGTTGACTCAGCTAGGCTAGAAACACACGCGGCAAGCCTATAAGTAATTCGTGTCCCTTACGGACCGTAAGGGATAATTGTTACGGTCCGTAAGCTAACCAAATTTTTTGTATAAATAGCAGGCATTGGCAATCGCATTCTGTTGTTCATTCGACGCTCAAATTCACTTTGTACATTGAATTATAGTCTAAACAGCCTCAGAAACACTAATTAGTAGGGGGTGCTGCTACGATACAGGGTATTAACTCAATCGCTATTACGATTCAACGTCCGATCGATTATAACTATCCAACGATTGTTTAAGTGCCGCTCAAATTGAGTTTATACTTTGTTATTCATCGTGATTTCGACTTGAATGTTTGAGTGCTGTTCGAACTCGGACTATACTCTGTCATTCGTTGTGAATCCGCTGAATTGTTAAGTATTGCATTTGTAAATCGTTGTGAGGGTTTAATCTCGTGAATTGTCGTAACTGCTGTATTAGTTACTTACCTAGTTCGTGTGCACTAGGTTACAAGGCTAATCAATAGGCTAAGCTCTGTCTGTATAAATCTGCAATCTATCAAGGTTTTTCTGTAGATTAAATTCTGCCAGTATGAATCTGCATGATTATAATGTGAGGCATTCTCTTTTTATCAAACTATTTTACAATACCTCAAATTATTTTCAAGGTTATAATTACAGGGACTAAGTCGTGGATATCTTGATTTACTGGTTAGTGGGTTATTGTGCACATTACTAAATTTCTCCCAGTTAGGTTCATTGACCTACTCGGGATAATCACTGTTAGGTTCATTAATCTACAGGGATAATCATCACTATTTAGGTTCATTAATCTAATAGTGGTATGACCATCGTCACCATTGTGACTTGTCACCATTGTGACAGAAATCCAGATAAAGATAAGATAGAAGCCATTGTAATCGCTCTTATGCTGTAATTAATAACTATGCATCATTATGCAAAATAGAATGATTCACTCAGT
Source organism: Helianthus tuberosus (assembly GCA_030545235.1). Classification (NCBI taxonomy): domain Eukaryota; kingdom Viridiplantae; phylum Streptophyta; class Magnoliopsida; order Asterales; family Asteraceae; genus Helianthus; species Helianthus tuberosus. The sequence goes on along the minus strand of CM060432.1, from coordinate 168,307,744 downwards.
ATTTCCCGCTGACAAAACCTTTTTAAAACACTTTTCGGGTAATTACAGTAAATGGGAGTAAGAGATGGATACGGCACTGAAAGGCATCAAGAAGTGGCTTTTTTATTAATTAAAATAAGAAATATTGTTTTATGTAATAAAATTTATCTTTATTAAAGCTACCATTATAAAACATGGGTTTATCCCATTTATTTATTAAATAAAATCCGGTGTTTTCTAAACTCTGATATTTTCCCTAACTCACGGTTCTGGTGAAATTTCCGCTGCAACATTTTCAAAATAATCAACGGTACCACTGGACTGTTCGCGGCACCCGATTCCGTCCAGGGTGGGTCGGGGGTCGTGACAGAAGGTGGTATCAGAGCCAACTCAAAGAGCCACTGCTTTAAGCCTTTAGGTGTTGTGATAATAATACCTAAATTTATATAAAAGAGTTAGGAGATTGCTGTTAACTGGTAGCACACAAGATAGCATTTAGACTTGAACTTAAGAAAAGATGCCTTAGTATTAGCTTTACGATAAGCTAAGTACTTGTGTAAATAAATATGATGGATTTTGGTGTGCCATAAGTAATATAGTTGACAAAGTAATGTCAAGGGACACAATTAAATCCAGAGGTACTAGTTGAGAGAATGATCAACAGTGTTATGATTAGAATCACTAGTTAAAAGAATGATTAACAGTGATATGACCACAATTACTAGTTGAGAGAATGATCAACAGTAATATGACCTGAGTCACTAGTTGAAAGAATGATCAATAGTAAATTAACACTGTCACAAGAATCATCTAGTGATCAATATAATAATAAAATATGTTATGAAAATACAAATTTCTTTAATTCTGAATAAAAGCCCTAATAAGAGAGGCACTTTTTGAAAAGATACTATTTATGGGAAATAGAAAATTTTCTCCGGCAAGACTGGGTATGATGTAGCAGACTCCCCAGTTTGTCCGGATATACTGAAGTTACCTCTCCGGCGAGAACCGGGTAAGAAGGTATATAATATGTCAGCAAGTGACAAGATTTCCCTAAATAGTATCATGACCTGATATCTGACTTGTTTTTGGAAATATAAATCTGTTAAATACATTGACCTAATAGATGGTATGTTTATTTCAGCATGTTAAATATATGATTATATAGATCTATAAGGAATTCCAAAAGTCAATTTGGAATAAAACACATGCATCGGTGTCTAGATTTCTTTATTAGGAATCTCTTTTCCAATATCAAACATTATTTCATTTGATTATCTGCCTAGTAACTTGAGCGACAATAATAACAATAGAAACCCATTAAGTTGGGATACCATCAAAAGTATAAGAATTTCTAAAGCATTATCATAAACTATTAACGCAAGTAAGAAAAATGTAAAGATGTGCTAGTATACAAGAAAACACATGAAACTTAAAACGTCCACAGTCGTTGAAGTATATCATACACAATTTCCAAGGCAAGATCTTTGAAAAGTATAATTGGGCACGATGACACCAATGCTAATTCCGTCAAATAGAAGAACTACTAATTAAAAAGAAAGCACTTTGCCACGCAATCCTACAAACAACATGAATATCACTAAGGTACACTAGAACAAGATTTCACAAAAAACATCTGTGCACAGTCTAATCAAAGTCATAATTATTTAACACTGAAAAAGGAGTCATATACTTTTGCAAATTCCCTATTTCATTTTATTCAACATTTCTTGGTAATTTCACTTAACAACGGTTATCACAAGAAATTCCAGATAAAGCTCTTAAATTTCTTTCATTGAAATTCTGACTTCTGTATATAATAAGTTGACTTTCACATTTCTACTTTTCCTACTAGTCATCATACCATGAGGATTTCTTTCATAGTAGCAAATATTGATCTATTTCATTTTTTTTATAAAATCCACACATTACACATGCACTGTTTGTTGCGTATGTGATTCATTTGATTTATCAAGACCACAGAAGGTTTCATTCCAATTTATTATTTTATCCAAATATCATTTCGCCTTTTGCACCGTAAAACAATAACTCTTTTATATCGAGTCAATAAATTTTTGAAAAACTCAATTTTCTTTGGCATCCATGATTTCTGTTATGACCATGTCTGAACTTTCTTATTTAAACTCGTTTTGTTTAAACCGAGTTCAATTGCTTGAACTTGCTCACATTACATATTATATTCAAAGTTCCATATGATGAATTAAAACCATCATATTCAGAATAATCCTAACAAGCATTTCAATTCTCTTGAACTATAACATGCTTGTGTGATCCTCGACTTCACTAAATCATTTCTTTGATCACAATCACTTTGTGGTGACATTTTCACAAAATCTGAAGATTGCGCTAATCTCGGATTTAATTATTTAATTATTTGTATTAAATTCACTTTATTAATTTATTCTATACAAGCAATCTTAAAACAATCATGTGCTCAGATAATGATACCCAAATTCATATTTCGGTATATATCTTAAAAGTTATTACAATAACAATCGAGCCTTTCGTAATATTTATTGCTCTATCATCGTTGATCGAAAAACAGTATATATAAATTTAATTGATTATATATGGAATTACCTAATTTACAAATATAGTATTTCTATATTTTAAACCATTGCGGTGAAGAAATTATATTTGAGGTATACTTTTATTTAAAGTTATTGTTTAGTTATTTATTATTGATAATTTTATTATTAATAATAATATATTAATAAGTAGTAGTGTTAAGATTATTTTTAATACTAGGGTTATTATCAAGGGCAGGTATTGGATAGCCTAGCCTTAGTTAGGCATGGATTGGCCACCTATGCTTAAACAAGGCAGCACTAATCAATATCCACCATTATAATAACTAGTTAATATATATAAATTAAGTCATCATACTTATTTAATAAATTTTAATTATATATAAAAAAATATATATACCTTGGAAAAGACATATTTTCATAAAACAAAGGACGAATAAAATTATGTAAACAAATTATCTATCACATGTTTTGTGATAACTATGTACTGTAACCCTATAGTAAGAAAGTAACCATATAAGAATAATATGGTAGTCATCAACTACGTTGGGTTAGGAGAACATTATAATATATAAGAATAATTTCCGCTTTCACTTATTTACAACATTTGTAAAATACATTCACAACATTATATGGTTTCAAAATGGAAATAAGTAATCACATAGAATCGACCCATTAAATGTTATATATTTACCAAATATTTTACAAATACTTTTGTACAATAAATATTTTTACACCTTTATTTACAATTTTCATTTAACATTACAAATAATAGTGATTTCTTTTACAAAATAATATTTTGTAACGTAATAACTTCATTACGGTATTTTGTAATATATATTACATAGTTATAGTATAGTAAAAAAAACTAAAATAATATTTATTTAAAAAGCAGTAACCATTTACATATAAGTAAAAATGTGTAACAAATAATATATATTACATAGTATTTATATGTAAGATATGATTCAGATAGGAACACTAATACTATATATTATACTTGCTTTACAAAAACATAGTATAATAGTTGGTCATGTCAAAACAATTTGTGCTTTTTATATTTCAATCTCTAGGATATAGTATGAAGAATATGGTCACTAATAATGTACTATCACATTAAAACAATTTGGAACTCTAAACAATAATACATTAACTCTATAGTCTTTTGGCGTATCTTTGAAATTCACTCATATCAACACTTTGATTTTCTCATATCATAAATATTTGACAAATCATTTTTCATACTTTTATTTCATTAGAACCTGTCAATTCTAAGTCTTCCTCAGTTGTCAATCAAAGTAAGCTTTCTTTTGACAAAGAATTTTTATTCTAAAAGACCTTCACATTCATTTTAAATATCTATCTTTTGTCTTGAACCTAGTCATCTTGGAAATTATATCATTTCATCTCATTCGTTTGTCATCGATTTCTTGAACTAATTCAGTTGAACCATTGAATCCTACTTATTGTACGATTCATATTCATAAAAATTTAATATTTCAATTCTGGGTCATCTACCCTAAATATTATTTTTATTAACTAAAATGTAACATAAGTCTAAAAGAAATATCATAACCCAAATACACTTGGGAACTGGAATCTGAGATAAAGAAAAAAATATTCTACTTACTTCAGTAAATCTCGAGGACGAGATTTTTATTAAGGTGGGGAGAATGTAACGACTCACACAAAAATGTCCTAAAACGTTCCGTAAGTATAAACCTGGACCCTGATGTAACAACCCTCATTAAAAGTCCTATTTATTTTATTATTTTATCTAAAAGGAAACCCTAATTGGGACACCCAAGTAATTCTACACAAACCCTAAAAATATCAGAACAATCAGAATCAGGATCAGGGCCCCTAAAACTCAGGGGGGGGTATTTTCTACTTAACGATTATCCTTATAAAACGTTGTCAAAATTTAATTTATCGATTTCGTTGACTCAGCTAGGCTAGAAACACACGCGGCAAGCCTATAAGTAATTCGTGTCCCTTACGGACCGTAAGGGATAATTGTTACGGTCCGTAAGCTAACCAAAATTTTTGTATAAATAGCAGGCATTGGCAATCGCATTCTGTTGTTCATTCGACGCTCAAATTCACTTTGTACGTTGAATTATAGTCTAAACAGCCTCAGAAACACTAATTAGTAGGGGGTGCTGCTACGATACAGGGTATTAACTCAATCGCTATTACGATTCAACGTCCGATCGATTATAACTATCCAACGATTGTTTAAGTGCCGCTCAAATTGAGTTTATACTTTGTTATTCATCGTGATTTCTACTTGAATGTTTGAGTGCTGTTCGAACTCGGACTATACTCTGTCATTCGTTGTGAATCCGCTGAATTGTTAAGTATTGCATTTGTAAATCGTTGTGAGGGTTTAATCTCGTGAATTGTCATAACTGCTGTATTAGTTACTTACCTAGTTCGTGTGCACTAGGTTACAAGGCTAATCAATAGGCTAAGCTTTGTCTGTATAAATCTGCAATCTATCAAGGTTTTTCTGTAGATTAAATTCTGCCAGTATGAATCTGCATGATTATAATGTGAGTCATTATCTTTTTATCAAATGTTTTACAATACCTCAAATTATTTTCAAGGTTATAATTACAGGGACTAAGTCGTGGATATCTTGATTTACTGGTTAGTGGGGTATTGTGCACATTACTAAATTTCTCCCAGTTAGGTTCATTGACCTACTCGGGATAATCACTGTTAGGTTCATTAACCTACAGGGATAATCATCACTATTTAGGTTCATTAATCTAATAGTGGTATGACCATCGTCACCATTGTGATTTGTCACCATTGTGACTTGTCACCATTGTGACAGAAAGCCAGATAAAGATAAGATAGAAGCCATTGTAATCGCTCTTATACTGTAATTAATAACTATGCATCATTATGCAAAATAGAATGATTCACTCAGTATTTCCCGCTGACAAAACCTTTTTAAAACACTTTTCAGGTAATTACAGTAGATTGGAGTAAGAGATGGATACGGCACTGAAAGGCATCAAGAAGTGGCTTATTTATTAATTAAAATAAGAAATATTGTTTTATGTAATAAAATTTATCTTTATTAAAGCTACCATTATAAAACATGGGTTTGTCCCATTTATTTATTAAATAAAATCCGGTGTTTTCTAAACTCTGATATTTTCCCTAACTCACGGTTCTGGTGAAATTTCCGCTGCAACATTTTCAAAATAATCACCGGTACCACTGGACTGTTCGCGGCACCCGATTCCGTCCAGGGTGGGTCGGGGGTCGTGACACCTCGCCTCCCATCTAAGACGAACCGGCGCCATCCGTATTCGCCCTTCACCTAGATGCCGCAGAAAATAATGGGGAGAGTGGGAGTCGAACCTAGGTCATAAGGAACATCAAGTCTTTCCACAATCACTCCACCACTACTTGACATGCACTAAGAGCTATGGTTAATTGGTTATCACTGCCAAAAATTGTCCATAAATTGAGAAAGACCTTCAAAGGTCAATTGCGGAGTAGAAGCTGACATGGACCTCCTCATTTGAAGACTCAAGAAAGCCAACTTCTTTTACACTTGCCATTACTTTGTGTATTGATTGACAAATGAATTAACAAACAAGAGTAGTAAAGCCAAAGGTTTAGGCTTTCTTGTCGACCATCATAATTTTGATGGAAAATAATGTCTTTTGTGTTAGGCTCTAAATCGGTGGAGCCAACCTTTGGTCCGGTCCGATTTTTAAATCACTAGTATAGTATACTCGAACTGATTTTGTCTGTTTTGAATGGTCATGATATTCAATAAAAAGTTCTAATCATTTTTTTATTATTTATATTCGAAGCGAACAAAAATGTCCACGTCCGTTGATTTGATAAACTTAATTACATTTTGTTACGCAATCTCAAAAACATACCTTAGCAGTAGTAACATTTTGTTCTGGCTCGACCCGTGGGCCTATAATTGCCCGCAAGTCCTATAGCCACAAGTCCTACACTGCATCCCATCCCAACAAGATTGTATCTTCTCTAAACTTATACCTATTAACTGCAATGCTAGAAAGAGATGGAACTGCGTTATAAATACAACAATTCACAATTAGTATCCCAATATCTATTAGACAGTCATAAACATAATTCGTATATATATATTATGTATTAAACTTAGGATATATCATTCTTAAATGTATGTGTATGACGATGTATTTTGAATGGGTGTGTCGGTAGGTTGGTATTGTTTCGAATGGCGGTTACTCCCGCCAAAACTCAACCTCCCTCACAACCGTTCATCTGCCAAATGTATATATGTCTATTGCCGGGAACATGTCTCGGTACCAAGACAATTAACTGTTCAATTGTCCTTTCAAATCCATCATCATATATCACCATCAATTCACTATCAATTCGTTAATATGGAACCAAACCAATATGATGTTTCCGCTGCAAATCAATTCGAGGGTTATCATAGTGGTATCAGAGCGCCAGGCAATTCTGATCTCAGGGCAACCTCTACAACATTACCATGTCAACATTGTTCAGACGAAAGACGGGAACGAAACTGGCTGATTAGGCGATGTTACTACTGTAACAATCCAGGCCACCAGATTTCAAACTGCAAGAAGAAGGAAGACGATGAAGAATCTCAACTAATACGTCTCGCTATTCACACTGGGGTGCAACAACAATATGACAAAGATGAAGATCACATAAATGGTCAGAAAACATAGTATCTTGTGGTCGGAACAGACGGAGGTTTTTGGTCGGAAATGTGGTATGTTAGCAAAACTCTAAAACACCATTTTTCTGAAATCTAGATAGGTTTAAGCGCATTAAGTGCATGAACGGTGTTGAAACAAACACTGGTGAAAACCAGTTTTATTTTATAAGGGGTATAGGAGTGGTAGACATCGTTTCAGGGGTGGAGAAGATCCGGGTTCAAAGTGTATTTTATACACAAGATATAGATAGAAATGTCTTAAGTTATGATCAGTTAATCACACAAGGTTTTACGGTGAAATTCACCGGAGACAAGTGCAAACTGTTTCCAACCTTTAGTGTTCCCCTAAACAACAACATAAGTATTAAGTCTGGTTTGACGAAAGAGGAGGAGATGGGTGTTGTAGAAAAACAGAAAATGATGAACAAAGAATCAGAATTTATGATGTTCAAAACAAATTACTTGAATGATTACTTCGAAAAACTGGAAATATCATCCAACGAACCGGACTGGAACGTGATGATACTTCAAACAATGAAATTCAAGGATTTTTTTAGATTGTAAAGCGTTACTCAACATGATGGATGATGATGAATACGTCAGAAAGTATAAGTTTATACTGCAAACGAAGTTTGAAGAGATGGTGGAGTGATTTATAACGAAGAAATTGGGGGTGACAACAAGGCCGATTCCGGCTTATGCCTCAAACAATCAGAAAGTGATTCTATTAGATCTGTATTTGGAAATAGAAAAGGAAGGTGGGCATCGAAGAGTGACCGAAAACAATATGTGGCCAAAGGTGGCCAAAGATATAGGCTTCGAGTACAGTGATGGTGAATTAATGTGTCTTATGTACGCAATGTACTTGGATGTCCTTGTCTATTACTACAAATTTAAAAACATTCAATCAAACGTTTATGATAAAGAAGTGACAGATGAAAAGGAAGTGCTGGGTAGTAAGATGGATCCAAGAAACAGCCGGAGTGAAGGAGATGATGCCGAACAAGATGCAGGTCATAATGAGAGTCAAGTGGTTGCTGAAAATCCGACGGAACACTATGCACTTTTTACCGACAATGGATGGAATGAGATCAAAAGGAGGCATACCAAAAGGATGTTTGATTTCAACAGAGCAAGAGCAGCAATGGATGATGCTAATGAAAGTGTTTATAAATACTCTCGTAAACAGAATCATGTTTAGGGGAGAGTATTAGACAGTCATAAACATAATTCGTATATATATTATGTATTAAACTTAGGATATATCATTCTTAAATGTATGTGTATGACGATGTATTTTGAATGGGTGTGTCGGTAGGTTGGTATCGTTTCGAATGGCGGTTACTCCCGCCAAAACTCAACCTCCTTCACAACCGTTCATCTGTCTAATGTATATATGTCTATTGCCGGGAACATGTCTCGGTACCAAGACAATTAACTGTTCAATTGTCCTTTCAAATCCATCGTCATATATCACCATTAATTCACTATCAATTCGTTAATATGGAACCAAACCAATATGATGTTTCCGCTACAAATCAATTCGAGGGTTATCAATATCTTCACATCTTACGCCTGTTTTTGCTAGAAGCATGTCTATCGCACCAAAGATGTTCATCTAGACTTCCCTTGTTGCAGCTTCCAGTGATGGATAATAATTTTTTTTCAAAAAAGATATTTGCTACATAAGTGGACTTGCCAAGGCCAGATCTTTCTAGTGATTTCTTCATGAAATGCTCCTTTGAGGCCTTCTGAGAGGTTGGAGGAGGCTTGTAACAAGCGAAATCAATTAAATAAATTTTGGGTGTTGTTCTTTTTATCATGACAAAACACAACAATATATAACTAGGAGGGCAACGAGCATAACTTTTGAATTGAAGAAATCTTTCAAATCTAGGTTGATAAACATGATTGTTGATGACGGGGGTAGCCCAAGACCAAATAAAATGACTTAATGTAACACCTCGAAAATTCACGTCCTATAATGTGTTGACACGTGTCATAAAGTTTGAACGTGTGAAAGAATGTTATAAAAGGACTAAAGTTGACAAACATGGAAAGTATGTGTTTATACGGATTCTAAGTGTCAACTGTGAATAAATATAATGAACATTAACCCTACACAATGTTCATACCTTCAAACGAATGAATCATGGATCATACGAAGCTAAAAGTGAGAGATCACAAACTACAGGGGTTAAATGTGTCAACATGTTAAAGATATACCTCTGAGTGACCTTCTGACAAACCCGAAGCTTTGTAAATGTAAATTATGCTCACTAGAATGCACGATTAAAATTTCATAAAGTTTCGTTATCGTATGAGAAAGTTGTGATCAAATTCGTGTGCGAGGGGTTAAAAGCGTCAACGTTGAAATTTATGACTTTTCGGGTAACCATAAAGTTACCCAAGGACTTAACAAAGTATGGTTATGTCTTAAGGCCCATAAAAGTCAAGTCAGAGAGCTCGAAGTACAAGAAAGCATGTTAAGATCAAGTGTAGAAGGTTCAGGGACTAAAAGCGTCAAAAAGTGCATAAGTTAGCATTTTCGCGCATAACCTACGTTCTGAATACATCCGGACATCCAAAAATTTATGTAAGCATGACTACATTATATTTTAGTGTTCGCCTTAAGAAAAATCCATTCGTTTCGTCATTTGGATCGTTTTTCGCGCTTATGCGCATTTCGTCGTAATTAAGCGAACATCGCGTTCGTACGACCAAACGAACCATCATCCGGCATATTTTTGAACATGTTTCATGTCCACAATGTTTAGGCAACATTTAGGGCCTTAAAGATGGCTTTACGGGCCTTGGAAGTGTCGGAAATGCCTTGAAACAAGTGCAGGGACCAAACATGTAACTTTTCAAACTTTCTGAAACAGGTGAGGGTGTCGCGTAGCGCGAGCCCTATAGGCTCACCTGTCGCGCTACGCGACTGCCTATTCTGGGCCAGAAACATGCAGAAACTCAGTTTTTCGCATTCGGGACCAGATTCGACGTATTAACAGCTGTTAACAGCTGTTCTCCACTCCTAATTTCCTTGCCAAGTGTTGATACCCTATGGTTAGTGACAAATTAGACACCATAACCTTCCGACAAGTGTACGGCCTTGATCGTTTCCCCTTTTCCAAGAAACGATCCTAACGGTGGACCGAAATCTATAAATACCCATCACCCTTTGGCTTAAAAACCCACAAATCTGATCCTTTGGGCTCTAAGTTGGAACCTTCGTTTCATACCTGAGCTATTCGATCACGATTAGCATTCGGGGACCCTTCGTAAGTGTTCCTTCGTTCTTTTATCGCTTTTCAAGTCCGAAAGTCAACTATGTTTGACTTTCGGCATTGACCAGGTTATGGTCAATAAGAAGTTCGTTTGAACTTCATAACGTGAGCGTAATCACGATGGTCATAGTCCCTAGTGACTATACCTACTGATTACCACGTTATCTAGGCTCAGTGACGAGCCGTAGTTTCGGCCAGAATACGTATTCTTGCGTATTTTGTAACCAAACTACTTATGGGTATCAAAACCGTTTGTTTTGATACCAAACTTGTTTTCTAACTTAGTTAAGCATGTTTCAACATGCTTAGCTCGTCACTTTAGTTTAGTGCTTATATAGGGTCGTAAAGGTAAGCGATCTAAACAATCGCTTATACTTTCGAACCCGACCCGTTTGGTCGATCATTAGGATCCGACCAAACACATTAAGTGACCTTATGGTCACATCGTCCGAGTAGTTGTATGACAGGTAGTATATATGCCTTAGGTAAATGACCAAAATACCCCTACGGGGCTTAAATTGAGATTAAACTCGTTTTGGGCATAATGGAAGGTATCCTACTGATACCACAACATATTTAAGGCATATTAACTTAGGAAACCTGTTCGTGATCCATTCGGTTACCCGTTACGCTTATTACGCGATCGGTTCGGTTTATGTAACAAGTTTACATAAATTAGCCGAAACGGGTCAAACCTTATCGGTTTTATCTCAAATCCAGAATGTGTTGAGTTTACCCATATTATACAAGTCTCCAAACTTGTCGGGTCTAAATCACATTCTATTCCGGTCTTCGCTTAATCGTGCGTAAGAACCGTATATTCCCTTAAGACTAACCGGTCTAAGCTTAGGCTTAATTAAAGACCCGTTAGCATTCTAATTAATTATTTATACCATCATTCCAGACTAGAGCTTTCCGGTAAATTGCACCTACGCTTACTTAAGTGACTACGGCTGAGTTATTAGATTCTTGCTATTTAAGACAGGAGCTAGCTCAGGTAAATACTCTTAACTTATTTTCCCTATACGGGCTTGGGATACGGTACTATAAAAGTACCGCTTGGTCGGGTGTATGTAGTCATTTAAATCGGATTGTGATTGATGTACTTACATAACCTGTTTAATATGTATTATTTTATTATTATTTGGTGTATGGCCTTGGGGGTTAATGACCATGTCCCGGATATCCTTGGCATCATTCGAAGTAATGGCCACGACTTAAGCACGGGGTGTAGGCATACACCTGACAGCTGCATTATGTAAAAACTGGTAATCCACTCCGAGGTATCATCCTTGTGGGCATTATACCGGAACTGGTAATCCACTTAGAGGATGATAGCCCGTGGGCATTATACCTGTGGCGTGTCAGTTAATCTAGTCCGGCCCTACAAACCGGCCCTAATGGACGACAAATAAGTAAAACTGTATACAAGATTATATACAAATAATTTTCCCAAGTATAAAAAGGTTAATGTTGCCTCTGTGCATTTTAATCAAAGTGTCAAAAGGTTTTGTGCCTGGTGCATCTAAATCAATTTTCTTAAACTCTTTTCAAATGAGTCGGTTGAGTGTATTTACCAGTGAAAACTGACGTATTTTCCAAAAAGGTTAAGTGACAGGTACTAATCAAAATTGGCTGGAAGCTCAGGGCGTTAATAAGGAATCTTGCCAATTCTAGGCGTCTAAAGTCTGTTGAACAAATGATATGTTTTAAAGATCCGCCTGTGGATCCTTTACTTTCCGTTGTAATACTGGATATTACTTTATATTCGGAATGTAATAAAATTTATCTTTTGCTTCCGCTGTGCATTCATATAATTGTGTTGTTTGACTATTATGTTGCCAACCACGTCACGATACTCCCCACCGGGCCCACCGGTGAAACGTGGAAAGTCGGGGTGTGACAGGTTGGTATCAGAGCCAACACTGAGTGAATTAAACACTAGTCTTTTGTGTTTAATCTCAGTTACACAATTGCACATTCTTGAGTCTAGACAAGAACATAGGAAAAATCCAAATTTGTTTCATTTTACCTTATTTGGTTCCTTTGTTATTTTTCTGATTAGCCCTTGCATGGGCAAGTCAATTGCTATAGAAGTCCCGTTTAGGGCAACCATATACTTGTTAAATTTTTAAAGGAACGATTATGTTTAAATTATCATTCCTATATTATAAGATCTACCATTATAATAAAATGGCAAAATCTAAAAGGACAAAACCTAGCCATGTGTCACATTAAGACAGGGCCAAGATGGTAGTTCCATAATTAGATTCAGATCCTTGTTAACAGTTCAATTTAGGATTGCTCTGCGTTAATTATTAAAAAGAATCTTAAAGGTAAAACCTAGCCTAAATGTCACGGCATACAAGGCCAAGATGGTAGAACCTATTCAAGAGATTCAAATCCTTATTAAACATATGAAAGCATATTAACATGCTCGACAAAATGTGATATGATAAAATCACATAAGTCATGTTGGGATATACTAAATTCCCTTATTTATATAATCATCCCTTAAGGATGAAGTGCCCACGGGCTATAACTAACGTCCTCTGTGACTAAAGACAGTGGTAGCCTACAACTCCCTGTCAAGAAAAGGTAATGAACTTTGATTCAAACCTTGAAGCCTCGATTCTATAAAATCAAGGCCTATAAATTAAACTTGTCTAAGTGACTAGGCCTTTTGTGCTATTATTAACTTATAATTTAGGAATATAATAAATATCCTGAATAATTATATATTTATCAAATTAACCAATATGTGTATTAAAAACATGGTTAATAAATCGTTCAAAAAGATAAAACTGTTTAAACTTCCGTAAAAACCTTGTCCTCGTTTAATTTTTATGTAGCAATTTAAACTACATGGCTGGGTCGGAGGAAGGGAACAGTCATCCTTTGGATAACCGCGATGATGAAAGGATTAATATAACCAGAGGAGAGCTTCGTACATTGATTAATTCAGCTGTATCTAAAGCTGTGAAGGAGCAATTTCAGGAGTATAGTGAGACAAATAGTAAAGCCTCATCTGTACCCCACCCTAAATCCATCCCTAAAACTCATCCAGAGCCTGATAACAAGCCGCCCTCAAAGAAAGATGAGTTAAAGAAAGATGACGAACGACATTCATCTAATGAACACAGTGCTCCATCCAAGAGGATAGTGTTCGATAATGAACCGCATACCAAATCCTGTAACTATAAGTACTTTGTTTCCTGCAAGCCCCGAGATTTTACTGGGGAAAAAGGGGCAGTTGATTGTATGATTTGGTTGGATGAAATGGACACAGTTGTCGATATCAGCGGTTGCGCTGAAAGGGATGTCGTGAAGTACGTATCCCAATCGTTCAAAGGAGAGGCACTGGCATGGTGGAAGTCTCTCATTCAAGCTGCTGGGAAGATTCCGCTCTACAGCATGTCATGGGAACAGTTTGTTAATCTCATTAAAGAGAATTACTGCCCTCAACACGAAGTTGAGGGGATTGAGTCAGATTTCTTATCTTTGGTGATGACAAACTTAGATTGTCAAGCTTACCTCACCAGTTTTAACACCCTGTCCAGACTGGTCCCTTACCTTGTAACACCAGAGCCCAAGCGAATTGCACGCTTCATTGGGGGTTTGCCCCCAGAAATCAAAGCCAGTGTTAAGGCTTCAAGACCTACTACATTTAGGTCAGTAGCTGATCTCTCTCTGTCCCTTACTTTAGATGCGGTCAGACTAAGGTCGCTAAAGAAATCTGAAGAAAGTAAGAAGAAGCGTGAGGATGATAACTCACGAGGATTTGAGAAGAAACACAAGGGAAACACTGACTCTGAGAGGTCTGGGTCTGGAAAGAATGGTCAGCGGACAGAGGAAAAGCCAAGGTGCTCGACTTGCCAAAAACGCCACTTTGGAAAATGCAGAATGGAGTCCAATTCTAAATCAGGACCACCTGCATGTGGGATATGCAAGTCTAGGGAGCACAAGGCTGTTGATTGCGGGAAGATTAAAGATGCTACCTGCTACAACTGCAACGAGAAAGGGCACATAAAGACTAACTGCCCTAAGTACGCGAGGAAGCCCGAGTAGGCCAAGAGAACAAACGCACGAGTTATCAGGAGGAACGCCCAAGAGATGATGCAGAATAATAATAGTATAATATGTACCTTTTCATATCAAACAGTTTATGCATGAATTTTATTTGATGCTGACACATATGAGTCTGTAATGAATGATAAATGTTAAGAACTGTTGCCTCCCTTTGATCAAGACTCCGGTCATTTAATGCGAGGTAGAAATTGACCGATGATACTTTAGAAAATGCTCCAACAAATCCGATATTGATATTTAATATCTATTAGAAACCATTTTTTTTTTATAGCAAACTTTTATCCCCAAGGTATAACTTACCAAGGAAACCATAGTAACCAATTCTTATAGTATCGGCAAGGAATCCTTCTGAGAAATCTAAGAGTACTCTTTCTTCGCATAGAGTACGACAACATATGTTATTTTAATTATTTTTCTCATTGTTTCTATCGCCTACGAATGCCAAACTATGTTTGATAAAAGTGCTATATGGGGATTGGCGTATCCTAGTGTGTCCCATAGATTGCTTCCATGCCTGATCAGTATGGAGGTTTAATACATGGAACCACAAAGATATCCCAATGATTATATGGTACTAAAGTCAACTAATAGTATTCAAAGAAGGTATCCAGAATGGAATTGTCCAAATAAATATTCCCTGGTAAAGAAATATGTGGACTCATAACATAAATGTGTCACTTATTTGACACAAGCAATGATGGGAGAACCGGAGCCTTAGATATGGAAATCTCTGTAATCTCCTTGTATCATAATTATTTTCTCCTAAGATTACCCTGTTTACCCCTGGAAGGCAGATAGAATTAAGATTTACATCCCATTAAGGCCGTATCACTATGAAATCTCCAAGACGACTAGTATCATCTTTGGAAGAATCGAAACCCTGATTAACTAAGTTTAAAATAAAGGGTTCATATAGCCTAACTCAATATCCGGAGGATTCGGTATAGTTAAATAAGAAAGACGGTTCATTTTGCTTATGCATACATTACCGCAATCCCAATTAGGCAACGATTAAGAATCTGCCATTAACTAACCAGGATCGTCGAATTGTTCGACTAACGACAAGGATTAGCTATTCCTTAATATTAGTTAAGTACTGGTTGGAATAACCATCTCACCTTAAGATAAGCTTCTCTATAATATTTGATATATAAGTATCAAGGCTACTCCTTTGGAGACCTTGTATAGATGAAGTGTTAAATGACTAGTGTTAGATAGAGAATTGGTAAGTCCAATTATCAAGATCTGAAAGTTGCCTGAGGGACAACAAATAAGTTTATACAAATCCATAATCGATAGTAAGTTGCCAGTATATGGCAAGAAATCGAGGGGTTATGAAAATAGCAAATTTCCTAAGTTCTTGTTAAGGTATACGGTTTAACAAAAGATATCACCCAGGAAGGGTGTACCAAATTTGTTAAATTATCAGGCTAGTTAAGCTCTAGATATACAGAAATCGTTCGAAGGAAATCGAATGTATCAAGATCAAGTAGCTAGTAAGCTAAAACTTACTTAAGGAGTTTGACGGAGCTCGCAATACATTGCACAATAGTGATTGAAAGATGTGTTTCGCCAATAAGTCAAGAAGCATTATCACAATATGATATGCAGATTTATAATTTGATGAGCAACCTGTGTCGGTTAAGGGTCGACAGGATTAGAAGCTCCAAAAAGATACATGTGCCTATTATAAAGGTCAAGTGGGATGCCCGATGAGGTCCCGAATTCACGTGGGAAGTTGAATCCACGATGAAAGAAAAGTACCCTTACTTATTTAAGTAAATCTCGGGTCGAGATTTCTTTTAAGGGGGTGAGGATGTAACACCTCGAAAATTCACGTCCTATAATGTGTTGACACGTGTCATAAAGTTTGAACGTGTGAAAGAATGTTATAAAAGGACTAAAGTTGACAAACATGGAAAGTATGTGTTTATACGGATTCTAAGTGTCAACTGTGAATAAATATAATGAACATTAACCCTACACAATGTTCATACCTTCAAACGAATGAATCATGGATCATACGAAGCTAAAAGTGAGAGATCACAAACTACAGGGGTTAAATGTGTCAACATGTTAAAGATATACCTCTGAGTGACCTTCTGACAAACCCGAAGCTTTGTAAATGTAAATTATGCTCACTAGAATGCACGATTAAAATTTCATAAAGTTTCGTTATCGTATGAGAAAGTTGTGATCAAATTCGTGTGCGAGGGGTTAAAAGCGTCAACGTTGAAATTTATGACTTTTCGGGTAACCATAAAGTTACCCAAGGACTTAACAAAGTATGGTTATGTCTTAAGGCCCATAAAAGTCAAGTCAGAGAGCTCGAAGTACAAGAAAGCATGTTAAGATCAAGTGTAGAAGGTTCAGGGACTAAAAGCGTCAAAAAGTGCATAAGTTAGCATTTTCGCGCATAACCTACGTTCTGAATACATCCGGACATCCAAAAATTTATGTAAGCATGACTACATTATATTTTAGTGTTCGCCTTAAGAAAAATCCATTCGTTTCGTCATTTGGATCGTTTTTCGCGCTTATGCGCATTTCGTCGTAATTAAGCGAACATCGCGTTCGTACGACCAAACGAACCATCATCCGGCATATTTTTGAACATGTTTCATGTCCACAATGTTTAGGCAACATTTTAGGGCCTTAAAGATGGCTTTACGGGCCTTGGAAGTGTCGGAAATGCCTTGAAACAAGTGCAGGGACCAAACATGTAACTTTTCAAACTTTCTGAAACAGGTGAGGGTGTCGCGTAGCGCGAGCCCTATAGGCTCACCTGTCGCGCTACGCGACTGCCTATTCTGGGCCAGAAACATGCAGAAACTCAGTTTTTCGCATTCGGGACCAGATTCGACGTATTAACAGCTGTTAACAGCTGTTCTCCACTCCTAATTTCCTTGCCAAGTGTTGATACCCTATGGTTAGTGACAAATTAGACACCATAACCTTCCGACAAGTGTACGGCCTTGATCGTTTCCCCTTTTCCAAGAAACGATCCTAACGGTGGACCGAAATCTATAAATACCCATCACCCTTTGGCTTAAAAACCCACAAATCTGATCCTTTGGGCTCTAAGTTGGAACCTTCGTTTCATACCTGAGCTATTCGATCACGATTAGCATTCGGGGACCCTTCGTAAGTGTTCCTTCGTTCTTTTATCGCTTTTCAAGTCCGAAAGTCAACTATGTTTGACTTTCGGCATTGACCAGGTTATGGTCAATAAGAAGTTCGTTTGAACTTCATAACGTGAGCGTAATCACGATGGTCATAGTCCCTAGTGACTATACCTACTGATTACCACGTTATCTAGGCTCAGTGACGAGCCGTAGTTTCGGCCAGAATACGTATTCTTGCGTATTTTGTAACCAAACTACTTATGGGTATCAAAACCGTTTGTTTTGATACCAAACTTGTTTTCTAACTTAGTTAAGCATGTTTCAACATGCTTAGCTCGTCACTTTAGTTTAGTGCTTATATAGGGTCGTAAAGGTAAGCGATCTAAACAATCGCTTATACTTTCGAACCCGACCCGTTTGGTCGATCATTAGGATCCGACCAAACACATTAAGTGACCTTATGGTCACATCGTCCGAGTAGTTGTATGACAGGTAGTATATATGCCTTAGGTAAATGACCAAAATACCCCTACGGGGCTTAAATTGAGATTAAACTCGTTTTGGGCATAATGGAAGGTATCCTACTGATACCACAACATATTTAAGGCATATTAACTTAGGAAACCTGTTCGTGATCCATTCGGTTACCCGTTACGCTTATTACGCGATCGGTTCGGTTTATGTAACAAGTTTACATAAATTAGCCGAAACGGGTCAAACCTTATCGGTTTTATCTCAAATCCAGAATGTGTTGAGTTTACCCATATTATACAAGTCTCCAAACTTGTCGGGTCTAAATCACATTCTATTCCGGTCTTCGCTTAATCGTGCGTAAGAACCGTATATTCCCTTAAGACTAACCGGTCTAAGCTTAGGCTTAATTAAAGACCCGTTAGCATTCTAATTAATTATTTATACCATCATTCCAGACTAGAGCTTTCCGGTAAATTGCACCTACGCTTACTTAAGTGACTACGGCTGAGTTATTAGATTCTTGCTATTTAAGACAGGAGCTAGCTCAGGTAAATACTCTTAACTTATTTTCCCTATACGGGCTTGGGATACGGTACTATAAAAGTACCGCTTGGTCGGGTGTATGTAGTCATTTAAATCGGATTGTGATTGATGTACTTACATAACCTGTTTAATATGTATTATTTTATTATTATTTGGTGTATGGCCTTGGGGGTTAATGACCATGTCCCGGATATCCTTGGCATCATTCGAAGTAATGGCCACGACTTAAGCACGGGGTGTAGGCATACACCTGACAGCTGCATTATGTAAAAACTGGTAATCCACTCCGAGGTATCATCCTTGTGGGCATTATACCGGAACTGGTAATCCACTTAGAGGATGATAGCCCATGGGCATTATACCTGTGGCGTGTCAGTTAATCTAGTCCGGCCCTACAAACCGGCCCTAATGGACGACAAATAAGTAAAACTGTATACAAGATTATATACAAATAATTTTCCCAAGTATAAAAAGGTTAATGTTGCCTCTGTGCATTTTAATCAAAGTGTCAAAAGGTTTTGTGCCTGGTGCATCTAAATCAATTTTCTTAAACTCTTTTCAAATGAGTCGGTTGAGTGTATTTACCAGTGAAAACTGACGTATTTTCCAAAAAGGTTAAGTGACAGGTACTAATCAAAATTGGCTGGAAGCTCAGGGCGTTAATAAGGAATCTTGCCAATTCTAGGCGTCTAAAGTCTGTTGAACAAATGATATGTTTTAAAGATCCGCCTGTGGATCCTTTACTTTCCGTTGTAATACTGGATATTACTTTATATTCGGAATGTAATAAAATTTATCTTTTGCTTCCGCTGTGCATTCATATAATTGTGTTGTTTGACTATTATGTTGCCAACCACGTCACGATACTCCCCACCGGGCCCACCGGTGAAACGTGGAAAGTCGGGGTGTGACACTTAAATACATGAATGATCAAAAAGGTTAAACGGTTCAAAGGTTGAAAAGCTGGGGAGATGAAGTAAAGCAATACGGGAACAGTAAATGGTCACATCTCCAAATTGCTTCACCAACTCACTAGCCGCAAAAGCAACACGGATCCACAGAGCACACTCTTTTACCCGCAGGTCAATGCCTTCAACCCCCAAAAAGGGCAAAACCCCCACTACAAGCATGGTCACTAGTCAAATACATTCCTCTTTGAGTGATGTCTTCTCCTATAAATTAGACACTTCATTTACTAAGCAGGACATTCCTGGCCAACCCTGATTCCTGAAATCTCTGGTCATTCATCTCGAGTACTTGCTCCATGCAAGATACTTTCTTTCACATTCAACACACACATTCCTTTTGCTTACACATCCGAATCTGAATACATTTCAGAGGAAGGATCTTTAGCAAACAACAAAATTAATCTAGTGAACCTCTATCCACGTCTTGCAAACGTGGGGGGACCCCACGACCTGCGCTAGGTAAAGTTAAACCCTTCAACCCTTTTGCCTAACCAGCCCAGCTACTATCCTTGGTCTATTATTTGTTGCATCAACAAGTTGGCGCCCACCGTGGGGCTACGCCCCTATTTTTCTTCAAAAAGACCTAGTAGTGTAGCTCCATTCTCTTGAAATTACCATGTCAGAAAGTGGATCCCCGGGAGAAGTAAATCAGGTTCCAAACACCTCTACCACAGGTACCAGCCAAACTCACGTGGCTATACCAACTTCTTTCTCGACTCCGGGAAGCACTCCCGAGTTTCTCACTTTCAACACTCCAACTCCGTCCAGATCAGGAGTCCCTTCCCCTAATGTTGGTGTCTCTGGCACCCCATCACATGTTGAACTCACCCCTGAGGGGGTTGCCAACAATTTCCTTCAGTTGAGGTCTCTCCTCAACCAATATGTGAGTAGGGAAAGGGACAAGGGAGTGAGGATTCGTTTAGACTATGATGATCCAGAACCAACGCTATCTCCTGGACCTCCTATCCATCCTTTTGCATCTAGGGATGAGGCTGGTCCCAGTAATCCTCCAAACCCTAACCCGTATCTGTCCGCAAGGCCGAATCCTACAGCATATCCTCTCTTCACATCCCAACCAGCTACAAGTGGTGCTCCTCTGGGCCATGAGCTGACCCTCGACCAGCTCCTACAGTCCCCAGTAACAAGCCTTCAACCCTCAACAACAACTTCATGGGAACAAGCTTTGTCCATGCTCCCCTTGGCACGAAGTGATGTTATGAGCACCCCTTTGGGAGTTAGTTGATCAGTAGCACCCGAAAGCCTTCAAGGCTTCAACCTCATGCCCCAGATGATGCCCCAGATGATGGCCAGCTTCCCGTGGCAGCACTTTATCAATCAGGTGCTGGCCACTCAAGGGAACAACAACAACAACGACAGCGACAACACGGGTGCAAGGGCTGAAGAAGATTTGGCCAAACCTTACAAGCCGAGTAACCTCTCATGCTTTTCACATCAAATAGCCGATTATGATTTTCAAACGAAGATCAAGATGCCATCCCACATCAAAACATACGATGGGACTGAAGATCCTGAAGACCATCTTCAGATCTTCACTGGTGCCGCAAGGATTGAGAAATGGTCAAACGCTGAATGTTGCCTAATGTTCATGCAAACCCTTGTCGGATCAGCCAGATCTGGTTTAATGATTTACCTGCTCGAAGCATTCGAAGCTTCGATGACCTCAGCAAGGGATTCCTGGCCAATTTCTCTCAACAAAGGCGATATGTCAAAGATGCAACAGTGATCTTTTAGATAAAACAATGGGATGATGAAAGTCTTTGAGAGTTTATTGAAAGATACAAGAAGGAAGGTCTAACATATGTAGGGGCAAGCGAAAAAATGAGAGTGGCCGGTTTTATGAATGCTATCACCTCAAAATATCTCACAAGAGATTTCAAGAAATCCCTGCCCGAGACCTTGGAAGAAGCTCTCGAAAGGGCTGAAGCCCATATCCGGGGAGAGGAGGCGGTAGATATTAAATAGCAGAGGAAAAGAGGATCCGGTTGGCGAAGCAACAGCCCAGCCAGAAAAAGGGGAAACTTTAACTCCTATGATAGACGCCAAAAGGGTTCAGACCATCGAAGGCTTGAAGGTCGAAACCCTTCAACCAGGGAGAAAGGCATAAGTTTCACACCCCTGACAAAGACTCCTCAATAAATCCTTGCAACAGAAGAAGTTAAGCAGAACTTTCTGCCTCCTAGGCCTCTCCCCAAGAGCAAAAAAAACGAAAATTCCACACAATACTGTGAATTTCATGAAGAAAAGGGACACCATACAAATGATTGCTTCCAGCTTAAAAAGAGAATCGAAAAAGCCATTAAATCTGGGGAACTTGCTCACTTGGTAAAGGGAGTAAGGGACAAAATGGCTGAAGGAAAGGGCAAGGAAGTCAATATGGTAGATTTTGATGGAAGGGTTCCACACAAAAGACAGCGGTTGGAAGCTTGGGAGCTCCAATGTGTTTGCTTTCCTCCAACAGAGAAAGACCCTCTTTCAAACCCTCTTGTGGTTGAGGCTACCGTGGGAACGTTGCAAACAAGTAAAGCATACATAGACACTGGTGCTGCCACCGAAATCATGTTTGAGAAGTTCTTCAACCGTCTAAGCAATGAAGAACGTTCAAGGCTTCAACCCTCCGGAACCTCCATAAAAGGTATTGCCGATATACCCTTCAAGCCTTTAGGGCAACTGACACTGGATGTTCGTTTCAGCGAAGGTCAGAAGGAGAGAGTCCAACCACTCACCTTTGTGGTTGTCAATATACCTTCAAACTACGATGTAATCATCGGGAGGCCGAGACAACGTGCATTCTTTATGGCTGTGTCTTTTGGCCATGGCACTGTCAAATTTCCCACCGAGAAAGGAATAGCAACCCTTCAACCCTCTCAGGAGGCCTACATGATTGAAGGTGAAAGCTCCAAAAGTGAGGAAGACAAGCAAAGGCTAATCATAAATCCCAAGTACCCAGAGCAGAAGATAAGGGTCAATCCAAGCCTTTAACAAGAGACCCTCTCATATCTTGAAAAGTTGTTAGCACATTACAGTGATGTCTTTGCTTGGTACCCGGAAGATATGACAGGCATCCCTCGAAGCATTGCTGAACATGAGTTGAAAATACCACCCAATGTCAAGCCTGTCGTCCAGAAGAAACGAAGTCTAGCACCCAAAAGAAGCTTGGCTGCATGCCAGGAGGTTGAAAAGCTTGTGTCAGTCGGCATTCTCCGAGAAGTCAAGTATCAATCCTGGGTTGCAAACCCGGTGATGGTTCGAAAACCGGATAATTCTTGGAGAATGTGCATAGATTTCAAGGATCTTAACAAGGCTTGTCCTAAAGATTGTTACCCGTTACCAGAAATTGATCTCAAGGTTGATTCCCTCACTGGTTATCCGTTCAAATGCTTTCTGGATGCCTACAAAGGTTATCATCAAATCCTCATGAAGGAAGAGGACGAGGAAAACCGCCTTTCACACCGACAACGGGATCTTTTGTTACCAAAAGATGCCTTTTGGCCTCAAAAACGCTCGAGCAACCTACCAACGCCTAGTTGACAAGGCCTTTTCAAGTCAAATTGGTAGAAACATGGAGGCATATGTCGATGACTTGGTGATTAAAAGCAAATCAGAATATCAGATGCTCGATGACATCCAGGAGACCTTCAAGAACCTAAGGAAGGTCAACATGAAACTCAACCCCGAGAAGTGCTCATTTGGGTTCGAGGAAGGTAAATTCCTTGGGCATATTGTGGGAAAACAAAGCATTAAAGCCAATCCAAACAAGGAGAAAGCCGTTCTAGAAACCAAACCACCGAGAAGCAAGAAGGAGGTTGAAAGCTTAAACGGGAAGCTTGCAGCCTTGAAGCGTTTTACCTCTAAGTTGGCTGAAAGGTCTTTACCTTTTTTCAAAACGCTCAAAGGTTTCTCCAAGAAGAAAGACTTCAAATGGACTGAGGAAGCCGAAGAAGCCTTCAACCAGATGAAGCAACACCTAGCTTCCCTACCTGACATTGCAGCCCCGGAAACGGGAGAATTGATCTTAGTATACCTTTCAGTTGCTGAAGAGGCCATAAGCGCGGTCCTCACCATTGAAAGAGACAAGGTTCAGGTACCCGTTTACTTCTTCAGCAAAACTCTAAAATTGGCTAAAATCAAATATCTTCCACTAGAAAAACTTGCTCTAGCCCTAGTCCAAACGGCTAGAAGGCTTCGAAGGTATTTCCAAGCACACCCTGTACAAGTGGTCACTGACCAACCTATTAGGAGTGTGCTTGAGAAACCAGAAAACTCGGGACGACTAGCCAAATGGGCAGTGGAACTAGGTGAGCATAATATCACCTACGTCCCAAGAAAAACCATCAAGGCCCAAATCTTGGCTGATTTCATTGTAGAAGTCCCACAACAAACAGTCACTGAAGTGAATACAGCTGCCCCTGAACCCTCAGACCTTGAAGCCTGGAAGCTTTTTACGGATGGGGCTTCAAGCGTTGAAGGGTCAGGGGCTGGGCTCATTTTGATTAACCCAGAAGGGTTGGAATTCACGTATGCTCTCCGTTTTGATTTTCAGACCACCAACAACGAGGCTGAATCCGAGGCACTGATTGCCGGCTTAAGACTGGCTAAAGAAATGAAGGTCCAAAAGCTTGAAGTGTTCATAGATTCGTTGCTGGTCTCAAGCCAAGTGAATGATAGCTACGTTGCAAAGGAGCCCAACATGAAAAGATACAAAGAAAAATCCAAAGAGCTGATGAATACCTTCCAAACATGCAACATCAAGCAAATTCCCAGGTCCCAAAACAAGAAAGCGGATGCCTTGAGTAAGCTTGCATCTCTCACTTTTGCCCACCTTACCAAGAAGGTATTGGTAGAGGTGTTAAAGGTTCCATCAATCGATGAGTTGGAAGTTCAAGATGTAGTCACCGAGGAAGATCCAAATTGGATGACTCCAATCAAGAAATTCCTCAAAAACGGTGAATTGCCTAGTGATAAAATAGAAGCTGAAAGGGTTAAGATCAAGGCAAGGCAGTATATCTTACAAGGTGAAACCCTTTACAAAAAGGGTTATCTTGCACCCTTGCTAAGATGTGTTGGTCCTGAGCAAAGTCAGTATTTGATCAAAGAAATTCACGAAGGTATATGCAGAGCTCATTTTGGAGCTAGATCGGTGGTTGCCAAACTTATGAACCTTGGGTATTTTTGGCCCTCAATGCACCAGGATACCACTGAGCAATTAAGGAAATGTGATGCCTGCCAAATTCATGCACCAATCCCAAAAAGTCCCAAACATGATCTGGTCCCAATAACCTCAGCATGACCATTCTATAAATGGGGGATGGACATTGTCGGTCCATTTCCCCCAAGCAAAGGTGGAGTAAAATTCTTGTTGGTGGCCGTAGATTATTTCACCAAGTGGCCTGAGGTTAAACCACTTGCAAAGATCACGGGAAAACAGGTCATTGACTTTGTTTGGGAAAACATTATTTGCCTTTATAGATTGCCGGGAGTACTTGTCACTGACAATGGGAAGCAATTTGCTGAGAAGCCTTTCAGCGTTTGGTGCAAAGAATACAGAATCGATCAGGTTTTCAGCTCAGTGGCTTACCCTCAATCAAATGGTCAAGTTGAAAGGACAAATCGAAGCATAGTGGAAGGTATCAAAACAAGATTGGGAAGGTAAGAAAGCAACTGGCTTGAAGAATTGCCGAGTGTTCTGTGGGCCATAAGAACAACCGAAAAAACAAGCCACAATAGAACACCCTATAGCTTGGTATTTGGATCCGAAGCCGTGATCCCAGCCGAAGTAGGAGTTGTAACACAACGAATTGTCAACATGGATCCCGAAACAAACCAAAAAGAGACCATGTTGAACTTACAACTCCTAGAAGAAGCACGAGACCAAGCCGCAATCCAAGAAGCCAAGTACAAGCAACGGATGGAAGCCTACTATAACAAGAGAGTCAAGAATGAACGCTTCAAGCCAGGAGACCTGGTGCTTAGAAACAATGAAGCTAGCAAGAAAGAAAACCAAGGAAAGCTTGGTCCAAAATGGGAAGGCCCATATACCATCCTTGAAGCACATAAGGGTGGATCTTACAAGCTAGCAGACTCAGAAGGTAAAAGGCTTCCAAGATATTGGAATGGTAAAACCCTGAAAAGGTTCCATGTTTAAACATGAAGGATTGGTTTGTATTTCTCAAGTTGTATTTCAAGAGTAGCACTATGAATACCTTTTTGTAAAAACAAGTATCTCTTGAATGAATGAAGTTGTTTTATCAAATTTGTCTTTCTATCCTAAAATCAGGTTGAGAACCTAGCAAGAAACTCCATGGCAAGGGCCATGTAAGGGGATGAGCTCCCAGGCCACATCGCTCAATAGGTTCAAGGGTTGAATGAACCTATATAAGGGGTGAGTTCCTAAATCAATACAACTCCATGAGACTTATTATTGAAAGAAAAGTTGTCTCATAGACGGGTTTGAACAGCCTACACCAAATGTTCCTTAAGCCTTAGAAAAATAATCAACAAACAGGCTTACGAAATCAGGTGAAAATAAATAGGATAGGTGCTCTGTCTTCTTGTTAAAAATACCAAGGCTAAGTGACTGCAGCACTAAACCCTTTAAGGTATAAAAAACATAAAGGCAACACAACCTCGACAAAGACAAAGTCACAAGAAACAGAAATAACCTAAGGAACAATGCAACAACTTGAACAAAAAGTTACAAAAAATTCAAAGATACAAATCAAGCCAAGTCACAAAACTAAGAAGCTTTCAAGGCTCCAAGCTACATACGTGACAACTCAAAGCCTTAAAGGCTTCAACCTACATACGGGATAGCCAAAAAGCTTGAAGGTTTAAAACCAAACAAGCTGCCTCAGCAAAATAGGCACAAGTATAAACAACACAACACAAGAAAATAGTTAAACATAGTAACATAGCAAAGAAAGCCTCAACAGACTTTCAAACATCCAAACATAAGTTAAGACAAGTCCTAGTGACTTGTGAGTTTAGAAATTGTTCAAACGGCCATACAGCCCCACCACAACCACATAACAAGAACCTTAAGGGTCCTTGTGAAACCTAATATTGTTTAGTTAACAAACATCACAGATTGTTTTCAAAGAGTGCTAAGAAAGCTACGAATATCCATTATGCATCAGCAGGAGGCTTGGAAACCCCGGAACCTTCACCTTTAACTTTCTTTGCTTTCTTTGACTTCTTAGTCTTCACACCACCATCACCACCTACTGCTGAAGCCTCCAAGCTTACATCCTTTGAAGCATCTGGTCCTCCTGAAATGGTATCATCACTATCTCCCGAATAAGATCTCTTTCTTGAAAGAGAACCCAGAATTTCAGCACAGACTTTTTCATTAAGGCCCTCCGGTTTCAGCTTCTGCAAGACAGTAAGAGGCTTACCAAAACAAGTAGAAACTTGACTGACATACGGGTAGGTCAGCCTCTCCATCTGTTCAACAGAACCCTTGAAGATCTCAGAAGCTTCAGGGCGAAATAAAGGAGACTTTTCCAAAGGATGGCCAGATTCATGAAGCTTGTAACCAGCAATCAGACCTTGATGTTTCCCCAAGTTGAGCAATTTCATGTAGACTTCACCAAGAGCAGAATTAAACTCCTTGGAGTGAAGAAGATAAGTAACAACTTGCTGGAAACCTTGCTCAATTAACCATTGATTATCACTGTTGGTTTGAGCAACCAAAGCCTTTAGGCCTTCCTTCTCCTCATCAAAAGCCTTCTGTTGAACATACAAAGCTTCCCTATCAGCTTTAAGCTTCAACCGATCAGCCTCGAAGCTTTTCCTAAAATCACCCATTTCAATCTCATGCCTCCTAGTCAGTTCACCAACCTTTTTGGCCCAAGCCTCTTCTTTCTCAGCAAACCCACCTATCTCCTTCTTCATTGCAGCTATGGAAGATTTCATCTTATCTTTCTTCTTAGAAAAATCTTCATACTCATGCATCCTCTTACGAAAACAAGCAACCCCCTGAGGAAGCATTGCAGTAAATTGCAAGTACTCAAAATCATGCAGGACAACATCATGTCATCATCCATATCAGCAATAGTGTTATGAACCGACGGAGGGGCAATATGGCTTAGTGCATCTTCACAAACAGCGGTGTCCTTGAAACTGTCATCAACTTTCACCGACCAGCCAGGCACATAAACCTCATTTGGGTCCAACCCTTCAACGTCCCTGCTCGAAGAACCTTGAACAGGGGTAGCCATAACCTTCTTGGCTGGAGTCTTCTTACCATGAACAACCATTTTCTTCTCCTTTTCAGCACCCACTTCAATATCTTGATCTTCAGAAGCTTCAATATCATCACTCAACTCCAATGGTTCAGTAGAAGTGGATTGAGGAGCACCTTTGAGTAAACGACGAGCAGATCGACGGGTTGAAGCCTTCGAGCAACAGGCTTAGAAAAACCCTTGACATTGGAGACACTAACATAACCTGAACCTTCGAACCTTTGGTCAGCACTCCTAACCACAACATTTTCATCAGGGACGGATGGGACATCCTCAAATGAAACGTCAGAAGTATCGTTGCTTTTGATGAAGTCAAGAGTAGACATAACTGCAAATAACCAACAAAACAAAACACATAAGACATAAATTAAGGAAAACACAAAGGGGGCAAAAAAGAAAAATGCATACCTGAGCCACTCCTCATTAGAACCGGATCCCGATCGGCCATTTCCCACAAATTACTAACCCCTAACAAAACTAGTAAATGTTCAGGGAAGGGACGAACCCTTGAAGGGCACCCCCGGATGGCTTTGAGAAAAGTATCATTAAACTCAGATTTAGAGGGCTCCGGTTCATTGAGAACGGCATCCGGGTGCCTCCACACCATTTTGAATGGGACAATAGAATCAGAAACCCAGAAAAAGCGATCCTTCCAAGTTCCGAGTGTCGTAACCATAGACGAAATAAGACAAGCATCAACCTTGGATGTTTCAAAGGTGAACCAATCACCGTTTTTAGCCAATCGGAAAAATCGGCGAAAAAGCAAAAGTGAAGGATCATAACCAAGGGCACTGCATAAAACTTCGAAATGCAAAACCCTAGCCATGCCCTTTGGGTGAATCTGACCAAAGGAGACTCGGTAATACTCCAATAAATTCAGAACAAAAAGGGAAAACGGATAACGGAGCTTCGAAAACTCAAAGTGACGACAATAAAGAGCAATAAAACCAGCCGTACATTTATCAATCGGAACATCACAAGCAGGAGCAGTCGGTTTAAACATTTTCCCAATACCATATTCCTTACAAAATAATTCTACCTCTTCTTGGGTTAATCGAGAAAAGGACTTTGCCAAATCCTTACGAGCATCCATTTTACAAGAAAATATGAAGTAAGTAAGGAAATAAGAAAGAAGTCGGAACTAACCTTGAAGAGAGAAAAGGAATTGCAGAGGGAACTTGAAGAAATAATGAAGTAATTGAATGATTATCTTCAATAATAAAAGAAAAACCAAAATAGAGGTTATAATGGCAAACAGTTACTCTCTGCAAAACCGCCGCCCTATGAACTGCCACACATCAATCAAATCAGTTGTCAGTTTTTTAAAATTCAAAAAATAACTGACTCCAACCCTTTAAGCCCTCAAGCTCTGAACCCTTGAAGCCTTTAGACAATAAAACACATATATAAAAGTCAAAAGTCTTTGAGCTGATTTCCCAAAAACCTCTGACTTGGGGGGTAGCCCAAGACCAAATAAAACAACTTAAATACATGAATGCTCAAAAGGTTAAACGGTTCAAAGGTTGAAAAGTTGGGGAGATGAAGTAAAGCAATACGGGAACATTAAATGGTCACATCTCCAGATTGCTTCACCAACTCACCAGCCGCAAAAGCAACACGGATCCACAGAGCACACTCTTTTACCCGCAGGTCAAAGCCTTCAACCCCCAAAAAGGGCAAAACCCCCACTGCAAGCATGGTCACTAGTCAAATACATTCCTCTTTGAGTGATGTCTTCTCCTATAAATTAGACACTTCATTTACTAAGCAGGATATTCCTGGCCAGCCCTGATTCCTGAAATCTCTGGTCATTCATCTCGAGTACTTGATCCATGCAAGATACTTTCTTTCACATTCAACACACACATTCCTTTTGCTTACACATCCGAATCTGAATACATTTCAGAGGAAGGATCTTCAGCAAACAACAAAATTAATCTAGTGAACCTCTCTCCACGTCTTGCAAACGTGGGGGGGACCCCACGACCTGCGTTAGGCAAAGTTGAACCCTTCAACACTTTTGCCTAACCAGCCCAGCTACTATTCTTAGTCTATTATTTGTTTCATCAACAATTGTGGTATGATATATTTTTAGAAGCCAATTGCCTTCCCTTCCGATTTAAGGGGGTCCTGTCCCTTTTATAAAGGGATTTCTAAAATAGAAGTTAAATATTTTAAAATAAAATTAATTATTCATTAAAATGAAAAAGGCCTCTAGAAGTGGTCAAAACAGTTTAATTGATAAGACAACCCAATTCTATTTATTAATAGCTAGCCCAATAGTCCAATACGTAATAAACTAATAACCCTTTGAATATGAAGTGGTTGTGGCGCGACATTTGTGGAATGCTGAACGATTAGGAAACGAAACGACAAAGATTCAAATAGGGACTCTTTTGGGTGATATTGAGTCATTTCGTCATACTATAAGCGATGATGATAATTTTGCAAACTTGAATGGAATAAGTGATCTTGCGTGTGTTATGATTGAAGCGGGAACACATAGTTCTTGTCTTTTAGTTTATTGGATAGTGAAGCTAGCTTTACTTTTACCGGTTGCAATCGCAACCGTTAAAAGATGTTTTTCGAAATTGAAGCTTGTCAATACAGATTTACGCAATCGAATGAGCCCAGAATTTTTGAACAATGCTATGGTTTGTGCGGTCGAAAATGATTTTTTACATGATGTAAAAGACGACGATGTTATGGAACGATTTCAAGCTATGAAAAAAAGGAGATGACAAATCTATTAGGTATTTGTTTTACTTTATTTATTTATTGTTGTTTTTTTTTAATATTGTATGACTGCACGGTGATTTTTTTTTTTTTGATACCGCTGAGTTAATGTTCTAGTTCCGTCACTGGTTTAACATTTTACGTCTACCTTTTATGTTCGTTATAACAACCATGCCGCAATGCACGAGTCCTCAATCCTAGTTTTAATTAAAAAATAATCCAACAAGAAACTTTAACTTTATTTTACTTAAGAAAGTCAAAACTCTAAAGTAATGATATTAAAGTTTATATGCTTTAGGGTGTAGGGAGTGGTTAAACAATTTGGAGTGGCAAACCAAAAAACGACCAATCAGAGCGCGCCATGTCAATCAGTCAAAAGTGTTTAAACTTTGGTGAAAAGTGTTGGCAATGGTTTAGACACTTGGTGAAGTGGTAAACTATTTTTTTTTTTAAAAGGAAAAAGTTGTGATTGGTTGAGATAGGAATGGACCCCACCCACAATACCCTCTCTCTCTCTCCTTCCTCCCTTCCCCGAATCGGCTAACCTTCACCGATTCTCCCCCCCCCCCCCCCCCATTTCGTCAAACACCCACGCGGCAAAGTGTTGGCATTGGTTTGTTGTGGGTTTGCCGATCGGTTACTTGGGTTTGCCGCATCCCACACCTTACACCCTTATATATTATAGAAAAAAGAACTTTTAATATACTTTTAAGATATAATTAAATTACGTAAACTTGTTAGGAAAAAACTAAATTTCTTAGTTATTAAATTAGGTGAAGATTAAATACAAATAAGTCTTAACATACTAAACGTAAGAAGTGAACATAATTATATTTTAGTTTTATTTTTTGATTTTTTTTCACATTTACTTAGCATGAATTATTGCTGGAAATTACTTTAGTAGAGTAATTAGATTCAATTACTCTATTTAGAAGAATTTTATCAATTTTCTATTTATTAGATTTTAACATTAAAATATATGCATGACTAGATGAGAAAAAACAAATTAAAAAAAATCTCTTTTCACTTCTCACAAGTAAGACCTATTTATATAATAATTTTACCCATTAAATATGATACAAATTTATATTTTAGTTTGTATAAATTTCATATAAGACACTTCATTGATTTATTTTTGAAAGTATACTTTTATTCACAAGCCAACCTCAAAACATAGAGGAAGGCCAACAAAACAAACACCAATCCTATTACATAATATTGAAACAAACCCAATCGTCCCACGATATATTCCTATTCTTAAATCTATTTCGGTACCATAAAAAGCCAATCGTCTTAACCTCTTGGACAATATCTAAGGCCGTCTTCACAATACTATTAAATGTTCTTTCATTTCTCGCCTTCCATAAAACCCAGCAGACCACCAGAATAATACCATGCAGAGCCTTATTAGCTCTAGAACCCAGGTTAGAAAACCGTGGATGCTGAGCAGATCTCTGATGGAGAAGGCATAAATCGGACTTATCTTACACCAACGACTCACCATAGACCAAACAGACAAAGAGATCGAACAAGAACAAAAAAGATGCTCTGCAGATTCCCGATCTTCTCTGCACAAAACGCAGACTTCATCACCAATGTAGCAATTTCGTTTCACTAAATCGTCTACCGTGGCGATTCGACCCATCTCGGCTCTCCACATCAGAATATTGCACCTTCTAGGAGTCTAATTCGACCATTTGAAAACATAATTATTACTGTGATCATCACCGCTTCTGAGAAACTCTTTAACCGCTTTAACCGAAAAAACCTTATCTTTACCTCTAATCCACTCCCACTTATCCCTGGAGTTTGAAAGCTGAACACCTGCCAGAAGAGAAGCCAACGAGTCCCATTCAATTTGTTCCGGCCCTGATGCTGGTTCCCTGAGCCAGGCCCACAGACCAGAAAAAAGTCGAGCCTCCCTGTTAAAACATTCACTGACCCGACATATCTTATTGGATTCAATACTGAACAAAAGAGGATAACGATCCTTAAGCGGGCAATTACAGGCCCACTGGTCGAGCCAGAACCTGATATCAACGCCATCTCCCACTTTCCCTTTAAAATTTTGAACCAACTGGACCTCTCCCACTTTAGTTTTCTCCACCGTAGTGACTATTTGTTTCCAGATTCCTCCCAAATTTTTATTGACCTGGACCGAACACCAGCTTCTGTTAGATCTGTGGATAGCATCAATGACTTTTCGCCACAATCCAATATCATCGTTCCTGTATCTCCAAATCCACTTTGAGAGAAGAGACGTGTTAATATCGCTAAGACAAGACAACCCTAGACCCCCTTTGTCGACAGGAACCGTGACACGCTGCCAAGCCACCCAATGTAGTTTACTAACCACATCATTGCCCCCCACCCATAAAAACCGTTTAATAATGGCTTCGAGACCTTTAATGACACCCACCGGAGCCTTAAGTAAAGACATGAAATAGTTGGGGATACTCTCCAGCACCGAATTTATTAACGTCACACGACCCCCAATTGACAGTAAAGAGGATTTCCATAAAGCCAACCTGGTTTCAAACATATCAAATACCGCTTTCTAGTTTTATTTCTTGGTCATCTTAGCTCCAGCCAAAACTCCAAGATGGACAAACGGGACCTCACCAGATCTACAAAGGAGGACCGATGCCTTCTCGAGCACTTCACTATGACTCACACCAATCCCATATAGCGTCGACTTGCTCAGATTGATTTTTAGACCAGACCCTAAGTAAAAGCACCTAAGAAACCGAGCGATGTTTAGGATGTTATTTGTCACACCCCAACCGATGGTGGAAACATCGGGGCGTGGCACTGAGCGAAACAGATTGTCCAGAAGTTTCCATAACAACTATAATTACCAATTATTTAAAGCATCACGTCCCATACCATGACATAAAAAGTAACATAATTATTATAGGCAAAGTCAAGACAAATTGTTCTGTTTCGACAACTCAGAATTTAAGTACAGACAATTCGTTTATTTGTTTCTAGACCTTTCCTAGCCTTGATTTTACAGCAAGCCAAGCATTCTAACATCTTAAACACCTGCCACATACGTTAAAGTAAAAGTCAATACACATAGTGTAAAGGTGAGCATACAAGTTTAATAGATATAATAGAGTTCGGAATTGTTTACGCATAACCAGCACGTACACAGTGTGAAATGAAGCACGTAAGTTATCGACATGATCCTATCAATACCAATGACTGCGGGTTGACTGCCCAAGGAAGTTCGTAATACACACTCACCACTGTGATCCATGTAATTAATTGTCCTTAACAACCCCTGAATGAACAGGTGCTGAGTCCAAACTATAGTACTATCGTTGCTAAGGTAGGTAAACAGCAATTCATGTGTCAACATAACAAACAAGCATTCATTAAGTCACGTATAACATGCGGTAACAGTTAGCGTTAAAGTATTGCGTAGTGTGTTCGATGTGATTTAGAATAAGTAATGTATGTAACACCCAAAAGTGCATAAAGCAAAAAGGGTTCGAGTATACTCACAGCGATGATGGATTGAAGGGAGCGCTAGAGCGGAATTAGCCTGATCAGAAAGATAGCATAAACGATAAGTGGCGCGTAAAACGATTAGACAAATGGTACCTTGCACATTATGTCGGATGGTAATCCGATCATCCGATCGGATGGCCAGTCGATCGGGTGGCAATCCATTCGGATGGTCATCCTATCGGATGGCCATTCGATTGGATTGTCACCTCATTTGGTGAGGATGTGTTTGTGTATGATGGTTTGCCTTTTGAAGTTTTCATTGTAGCATTTTGGAAATAGAGAAGTATCTCTACCTTTTAGGTCGGTCGATCGAACGGCCGTTCGATCGGGCAGCAATCCGATTGGCGAGACTTCTCAGATTGAGAACAAGTTCACAGCAGGATGGTCACTCAATCGGATGGCTATCCGATCGGGTAGCAATCCGTACGTACTGAACATATTGAAAATTGTTTAAGTATCCAAGTCCCAAACGTCACACGATCGGACGGTCACTCGATCGGATGGCCATCCGATCGGGTGGTAATCCGTTTCAACGTTTAGATCCTTGAATAGTGTGAAAATAGTTTAAGTGAGGGACCCAGTTGCAAGCCGATCGGGTGGCTGTCCGATTGGGCGGCAATCCGATCGGATGGCTGTCCGATCGGACGGCAATCCATCCCAGACGACCTGATCGTCCTTACACTTGGTTGTTTTGTTAGTTTGCGTTTTCTCGAGACTGTATAATAACGTGTCAAACAACGAAAACCTCGTCAAGACTCAGTGACCCAATCGGATAGGAACCACCCTAGTCCGACCAGTTAACTGTTCGAGACGGTGTTTCATGTTCAACCCAAAATCAGTAATCTCTTGGATAGAATTCAGATCTGGAACTAATACGTCACCAAGAATGGGTAGAAGATCAGAACGAGCTCTGATTCTATCGGGTTTGAGTGAATTGAGTGTAAAAGAGTTGAAAGAAAGTGGAAAAACCTTCTTTCAATCCTTCTCACCATGAATATGTTCAGATCTATGCAAGATCTTTGTTTATTCATGTGGAAATCATTCAGATCTAAGTTGTTCTTGGTGGAATGAAGCCAAAACATGAAGTTCATAGGAACACCATGATGACATCATCCTAGAACACCTCAAATCCACTAATTTCACGGTTAAAAGTTGAGATTCAAAAGATAGAAGGGTGTAGGAGTGCGTGTTGATCAAGAAAGTACAAGATTTAGGTTGAAAACATACAAGGATCGCGAGAAATCGGAAGAAAAGTGGGCTGGAGCGAGTTGAGCAGAGAGAGAGCTGTCACATCAAGTGATGTGACATATGAGGGGTATTTATAGGGTTTCCATAAAAGGAAAGTGTGGAAAAAGGCTGGTCGATCGGGTGGCAGTCCGATCGGGTGGCAACTCGATCGGATGGCAACCCGATCGGATGGCAATCCGATCGGATGGCCACTCGGTCGGTTGGCCACTCGATCCACGAGTCCGGCGCGTTGAGTTTTATTGTTTTGATTCGAGTGTTGAGCGTTGCGATGCGATTCGAGAGAGCGATGCGATAGATTTACCTATTAAATTACTTTTAATCCCAACTACTATATCTAACATACAATCATCATAATTGAACTTGCGTTTAGCGTTCTCGATTCGTTTGCGATGCGATTGGATTGCGATTGCGATTAACACCTCAACATAAACATAACATGCACAAGTAACACATAAATAGCACACACACGTAAAACAAATAACCAAAACACATAATTCGAGTTGCGAATGCGATAGCGATAAGCGATAAGTCGATTAAACATGCGATTAATAGCGATTATACCTCGATTATTAACAAGTACTTCACATAATAGAACTAACGTAAAAGCATAAAAAGACTATTCACAAGTCAAAGAAGTCAAAACAGGAGTTGAGCAAGGTGTAACAGATCGCAATTAGTAATCTTGTCTTCCTTTGACTTCAATCTTGACTTTGACTTTGACTTTCGAAACACGGGGTGTTACATTATTGTATCCCCACTCTCTCGTAAGGATACAATCATCAGCATACAAAAGATGATCAAGAACCGGGCCACCGTTGGGGAGCCTGATGCCTTTGATCATACCCGCTCGACTCGGTTTTTATCATGATTGAAAAGGCTTCCATGACGAATAAGAACAAGAAGGGAGAAATTGGGTCTCCTTGTCTCATCCCCTTGGAGCATTGAAATTCGAAAGTCGGGGCTCCATTGACCAAAACCGAGGACCTTGCCGAGGAAAGAATACCATAAATCCAACTACACCATTTCGGAGGAAAGGCCAATTGTCTCATAACCGAGGTGACAAAATTCTAGTTTACGTTATCGTAAGCTTTTGCAAAATCAATCTTGAAAAGGAAGGCTTTATTTTGTCTTTTTTTCAGCCAAGCAATCACCTCATTCAGAATAAGCGGCCCATCGAGAATTAAACGATCTTTGAGAAAGGTCGTTTGGTATTCCGAGAAAACCGACCAATCACCGTTTTCAATCTGTTAGCTAAGACTTTGGAAACAATTTTTGTTAATGACACTGACGAGATTAATGGGTCTATACTCTCCCAAACCTTCCGGATCTTTAACCTTAGGGATGAGAGCAATAAATGACGATTAATAAATTTTACTTTGACCCTCAAGTAACTATTGATTACTTTTCTCAATTCAAATTCACTTTGGTTTTAGTATTTTGAAATTGTCTCCTTTTTATTATAGTTTCCTATGATATTGAACAAACATTATAGTTTTTTTTTAATTCTAAGTTAACTAGGTTTAAAAAAGTTCGCCGCGTTGCGGCGAATTTATTTTGTTATTTAGTATGTGTTTAGATGTGTTTTGAAATCACTACGAGCGTGTTGCGAACGGAACTGCTGACAATAATAAAAAGAAAATGTAGAAAAAAAAAACTAAAAGATAACCGAAAGAAAATCAACCAAAAAAGTTGTATGGTAACGATGTTGTCCGTATGAAACTCGTGGTCAGAGATGAGCAAATTGTTCTGGGTACCGGTACCAAATTTGCCAAACCGAAAGATCTTAAGTACCAATTCGGTACCGACTTTTGGCATTTCTGGTACCGGTTCCCTACCGTTTTTTACCTTCATATACTAGTACCATAACCGGTATTTTCGGTATCAGTACCGATTCTGTATCGGTTGGCACCAAGCTCATCCCTACCCCTGAAACTAAGAAAAGAAAAAATTAAAAGTTGAAGAAAATCAACAAAAAAAAAGTTGTACGATACCGTTGTTCGTACGGTAACCGTGATCAGGGATGAGCAAATGGTACCGGGTAGCAGCACTGGATTTCCCGAACCAAAAGATTTCCAATATCAATTCGGCACCAACTTTTGATGTTTTCTGTTTTAGTGTCGGATTTTACCTTTATGTACTGATACCGAACAGGACCGTCCCGGTATTTTCGATACCAATACTGGTTCGATACTGGTTGACACCAAACTTATCCCAACCCCTGATATAAAAAAAGAGATTAAAGTAAAAAAGTAAAGAAAATAACTTTTATTATAGTATTAAAACAATAAAAGTATTAAAAAAACTATATATTATTATAATATTAAAATCACTATTCATTTCATTTCCTTTATTAATATGTAGTAATAATAATAATAATGTAAAGAATATCATTAAGGTTTCTTTGAACCATTCGGTTCTTAAAAATTTTCATTTAATCATTGAGTTATCTATCCAATTGATTCTGCTTCTCATGTGCATAAAGTGGTATTAGAGCTCTAGCTAAATAAATAATTTTTCGTGGAAATCGATTCAACCGTGAAAAAAAGGATGGATTCTTAATTATTAAATATGATACGTATTTATATTTAAGTTTAGAGTAAACTGCCATTTTGGTCCCTGTGGTTTGGGCACTTTTGCCATTTTAGTCCAAATCTCAAACTTTTTACATCTGGGTCCCTGTGGTTTGCATTTTGTTGCCATTTTAGTCCAAAATCCAAAAACCCTCTATTTTGTCTGTTGAAAACTGATTATTTTGTCCTTTACTGCAGGGGCATTTTGGTCATTTTGCTTTTCATTTAACATTTTCTTAATTAACATTTTCTCTCTATTAATGAAGAACCACCTGCAATTGAACCCTAACTGACTCTCTCTCTTCTCTCTCTATAAACAACATAAAACCCCATTCAATCGAGCACTCTTCATCTTCATCTTTCTGTTCAAATATTGCAGCCGCCACCTAGCAGATCACACATCACTTTCTTTCAGATCCTCTTCATCTTTCTGTTCATACTCACAAACCCATTCAATCGAGCACTCAACCTAATTGGAACCATTCAACGATGTCAATTAATGAAGAACCACCTGCAATTGAACAAACAATAAACGAAAACGAAGATCTAGAGCCATTAGAAGATGAAACAGACGACTGTGAAGAGCTTTACGGCGGAGGTGGTTTTGGTTGAATCAGGTGTACGGCAGAGTTGGTCGGAAGGTGGTGTACGTCGGAGTTGATGGTTCTAAGGTGGATGTAGACAATGGTGGGTGGGGTGGGGGAAAGAAAAGTATTGAAGAAAGGGGGAGTGGTGGATGGTCTAGTTCCGACAATCAAAATGGTGGCTCGTGACCAGAGGTTTATGGTGGTGGAGAGACTGTTAGCCGCCACCTCTCCAACCACAACCAACGCCCGGCCACCACTACCCATCCTCTCCAATCTTAGATCTGTAACATCTCCGCTGCGTGGTGGATCGCTCAAGATTGATTTTGCTAAACGGGGGTTTGGGTTTGTTTGAAGATCTCTCTGATTTTTTTGTGGGTTAGGGTTTTTTTTTTGGGGGGGGGGGGGGGGGGGGTTGAAGATCTCTCTGGTTTTTTTGTGGGTTAGGGTTTTTTTTTTTTTTGGGAAGATGAAACGGGGGTTTGGGTTTGTTTGAAGAAGAGACTTGTATGTTTTGAAGAAGATGATGGGTTTGTTTGAAGAGGTTTGCTAATTTAAGAAGATGATGGGTTTGATTGTTGTCCAGTAACATACAAGTCTCTGTTTTGAAGAAGGTGGCAGTGGTGCTATAGAGAGAGAGAAGAGAGAGAGAGGGAGGAGGTGGCGGTGGTGGTGGTGCTATAGAGAGAGAGACTTGTATGCCGATGATGAATGGTCTGCAGATGAAAGGTAGGGTTTGTGGTTTGGGAACTTTGAAGAATATGATTTATGTTATAATAAAATTAAAATGACCAAAATGCCCCTGCACTAAAGAACAAAATGATCAGTTTTCAACAGTCAAAATAGAGGGTTTTTGGATTTTGGACTAAAATGGCAACAAAATGCAAACCACAGGGACCCAGATGTAAAAAGTTCGAGATTTGGACTAAAATGGTAAAAGTGCCCAAACCACAGGGACCAAAATGGCAGTTTACTCTTAAGTTTATTTGCTTTATATGAATTTCTTATAGGATATATGTTACCACTTAGTTAAAATTTCAACATTTACTGGTCAACCTAAATCCACAAATTGATTGTGTTTGACATTTTGACCCGACATGATAAATAAATTTGACTTTGACCCTCACTTAACAATTCATGCATTAAGCCTTTTAAGGCCAGAAATGGACAAATAAACTTTTGTGTCTGTTTGACTATAATATGTTTTGTTACCAAGTTCATAAATATGAAACCAATTGATCCACTTAATTATTAGCAAGACAGACAATATTTAGAATATAATTTCATTGCAATGATCGACACAGCTTCACATACTCCCATTTTGTCATATAACTTACTGACAGACTTTTGGATTTCTTAATTATCCACAGAAATGGCATTTTTTGCCATGATTATTGAAGAATCCGTTTTCATTAAACTACTGAAAAAAAAAATTAAACTACTGAAAGTAACATGAGCCTGGCCCGTCTGGTGCAGCACGACCCAGCATATCCAACGGAGCAGCTGCAACTCCTCTTTGATTTAACAAACACCTAAAATTTGATATCCTTGACCTCGCTTCATTTGGGTCTTTAGCAAGTTTGTCATAATGCGTCCACAATCTCTCTTCAATAAAACAAAACAAAAAAAAAAAAAAATTGTTAATAACAGAACATTGTAAGCACATGATCATATATTTTAGAGGATGTGCGATGTGAAATTCTGTTTAGTTACCTGCAGCTGCTGCTGCACGTGGCCATATGGTAGATTCAAGGTCCGACGCATCAATATGCTCGGCCCACGCACATACTTCACCACCAATAATCAACTTTTGTTGCTCGGGTTTTGTAATATTTGTAAGGGGTTCATTCATATAAAATTCTTGCCATTCAGTATCCAAGTGATCCAGATACCATTTGTCTTGGTTGCTTACAATGCACCTTAATCCTGCTTTAACGACTTGCTCGGCAACACCACCCCCAAGCCTATTATCAGATTCAGAACAAACTATTAATCTTAACTATTGTTTGTTACAATATAAGTTTAAAAAAAAACACATACCAGTTATGAACCACTGTCTTTCTGTCCAATTTATCACCAAAATGATTGAAGGTTTCCTCCCTGCAAAAAAAAAAAAAATAGCAAAAACGGGATTTAAGTATTTAACGTTGACTATTGGTTTAATAGGAGCAGACTGTAAGGAACACGTGACGCACCAATTTATAACTTCATAACCATGAGACAAAGCTATCTTTTGTGCCTTCAAGACAAAATATTCATAAGCCGTAGATTCGTTTAGGCCCTTCTGTTTCATCCTGCAATACCAAAGGTTAGTATAAATACTTTCGTTTGCAATTTTCAAATGATTAAAAAGATGAAAATAGATTCAGATGGCAGAATATTTACCATTTTCTTATACGAGGACTTAAGGTCCAGCAAGCTGAGATATCAAATACAGTGTTGAAAAGTATATTTTGTCAAATCTGTAACGAGAAATCGCAACATAGAAAATTATGAAAATCAGTAACTTACTGGTGTCAACTTCATCACCTCCCAAATGAACAAATCTGTACTTGAAAATCTTACTGAAATCTGAAACAATAAACAAAATTTATTAGTCAGTTAATTGTTTAGCTTCCCTACAAAAAAAAGTACTCTTGAAACAGCTTAAAGGAGATCGGTTGCACCTGAGAGAATCCAGTTGATCAGCTTAAACGTGAAATCGTTGCTGACATCAAGTGGTTCCCGACAAGTCTTTGATGGCCATAGGGCAGGGTAACCAATGCCCCTAATGATGATAAGTGTTAGGTTTTTCAGCTTTTATAGTTCTCGGCATTGTGTTGATAATAAAACCTTGATGGACACAAAAAAGAAGAGGATATTTTAGATATAAGGGTTACCATGATCGAGCATGTCTAGGAACATCAAGCTCAGCAAGCACATTAATTCCCCTTCTTTGGGCATAACTGCACAATATAACAAAAATAAAGAAATGCATATTAGAGTAATGGATACTCAGATAGATGTAAATCACAATCTCAGCTGCAGCAGCCACTGTATAGAGTTCTGGTCTTGAATAAGCACCATTCCACAGTTTTGGGAATGAAGGTATTTCCAACGGAAAAGATTGATGATCTACAATGTGCCAGTGCAGAACATTCTGCATTGAATCAAATAAAAAAATTCATAATCATGTTTTCTGCTTTCAGATTCTCAAAACTTTTTGTTATCAAATACTAGGAATCGGACATCATTAATTATGAGTCAAACTCTATTAAGTCTAATAACTACAAGATATTAATAGCATATTTAGGGGTAAGCCAGAAGATAAGACTTACCAGCTTTGCATAGGCCATAGAATCAATAACTTTTTTAATCATTGGCAATGACTGTTAATGCCGGGATGTATCTGCACCGTTGTCACCAAAATCTCAGTATAATCGTATTAGTAAACAATAATTATCCCAATAACGATGCTTATGA
The DNA here is from genome assembly GCA_030545235.1 of Helianthus tuberosus. Classification (NCBI taxonomy): domain Eukaryota; kingdom Viridiplantae; phylum Streptophyta; class Magnoliopsida; order Asterales; family Asteraceae; genus Helianthus; species Helianthus tuberosus. The sequence continues at coordinate 168,265,642 of CM060432.1, read as the reverse complement.
CTTAACAATTTCAGATCTTGCAGCCAACTAGAGTTGGCAGCAATATGCATATGCTTTCACCTGATACCTCAGATTATGTGCCTAAGATAGAAAAAGTACGTTGCTGAATAACTGTAATGAAAATAGTAACACTAAAAACCGCCCCATTGACGCAGTCCACCATCTAGTCGCAACTAACCCTATCAAATAACAACCAGCTATAAACTTAACTTATCTATGAGGGAGAAAAGAAGAAAGGAGCATCTTACCAATATTCAGGAGCCCTCGATACGAGAAACGTGGTCGATCAGTAATGCTTATTGGTATCTGACTAACTACAAGCCTTCTTGTGTTAAGGTTAAAATGGCACGATTGATTGAATGTCTGTCACATTATTATCAAAAGAATCAATAAATCAACACCATTAAAACCTTTTCAGATCATGACAAAAATTCTAGATAACAGACGACTAACTTGCAGCGCGTGTAGAGCTCCATAAACCATAGCCTCCTGCACAAACATTCATCCAATCAAAAAACATAATACACATGAAACTATCAAACTGTCACTGACACCAACCTCAATATGTGCATAATTTGGATTCCCTTTTGAATTAATATACTACTTGTATGACTCATCTACACCATACTGCAACTGCACACAACAAAACCACAACCGAATCATTAAAAAACTCGAAAACCACCAACAAAATCCACAAACAACGATACCTCATCGCCTTCGGAAAGAACAACCACATGGATCCCATGTAACAGCACAGACGGATCAACTTTTCCAAAGTTGTACTCAACAACATTGTTTAATGTAACAACATCTAGCAACCTAGTGAACCCATCTTTGAGTATACCAGATTCATCCTTGTATGTACTCCCATCAGTTTTGAGATTAAAATCCTTACTTAAAATAAGAGTTGTGTTCCCGTACTGAACTGATTCAGGCATAGGCCATATGTAAACATTCTTCTCATAATTATTATTACTACCACCAAACACAAAAATCAATTGAAACACTACACCTAAAAATATAGTTTGCCATGTCATCTTTTTGTCTCAGCAATTTCTTGCGATATCGAGTTATTGTCAACATGTCTTTAAACTAAACACTTGGTAACTAAATGTTTAACAAACTGTGAACTCGCCAGCTTTATGCTAATACACTTTTTCTGCATGCTTGCAGGCCGATAGGTACATTGATGTGAGACTTGCTGTCTGGGAAGCTGGAGTGGTCATGGGTCGTGGCACTTGGATAGACGCCTAAAGTTGAAATGTTTTATGATTAATCTATGTTACACTCGTTAAACAATATTTAATGTTTCCGCTGAACATATCTGATTTCTAAACTGATGTTTGAGTTACACTATTTACATTGAATGGAATTTCTACTTTATATTTTACTTATAGTTCAATGTGATTAGTGGCTAGATCCTGGTACGTCACACGACTCGCTGGGGTTTTCGCATGTGGCATTTTGGGGGTGTGACATATTACGAGACCTAAACATATATTAAACAATGTTGTGTAGTTAGATTTTTTTTAAAAGTTAACGAGTATAAAGTAATTACCGAAAAATCAAATGAGGTGCTAACCGAAAAATCAACTTTTTATTAGAAGGAGAGTAAAATGTTAACTTTATTTATATTTTGGTTTTAGCATTTTGAAATTGTTTCCTTTTTATTATAGTTTCCTATAATATTGACCGTGATCCACATGATTCTATCACTCCGGTTAATCGTGATCGTATATATTCATTGGACGAGGCAATAAGATTGGAAACCGTGATCCATGGGAACTTCAGATCAAAGGACCAAAGGACTCCTGACAACGAGAAACACAACAAGACATCAAACGACTCAGATAACGAGTACGAGATTTGGAGTTGTAACGAGAGATGCACAAGACGCAAAAGCAATTCTGGTGCCTTCATCTTAGACATAAGTGATGACGGAGAGGAAGCAATGTGAAAATGGTTTGGTTCATGTGACTAACTAGTTTTTGGCCCGCCTACGTTGCGAGGCACTAAGCCGAATATTTCTCTCTGATAACATGTATGTCTGTGTTTTTGTTACTTGTACATACTACTTATAACACGATCTAGAAAATGTAGGAATCCGTTCGTGTAAAAATAAATAAAAATTTATTAACTTAAACTTACAATGGAAATAGGAAACCAGAAATAAATTACTATTACAACCGAAAGAAAATACAAGAATAGAATTACTGAAAATTAATAAGTTCTTGGCTGAGGATCGTGTTAGACACGGGTCCCTTAAAACAAATTTCGTGTCTCCCAGGAGAACACGTTTGTTTCCAGGATACAACAGCCCGAAGCAGTTGCACTGCCGGTCTTGACTCCAACCCGAATGAGTACCTTGATTCTTGAAGATGAGAGAAGAATATTCAGAGAGAAGGATTGAATTACTGTGTGAATTCGGTGTATATTTGCTGCAGTATGCTCCTCCTATTTATACTGCAGGTACAAGTCGAAACTGAAAAACGAAATTAATGGGAGAATTAAACTGCATTAAACGTCTTTAATGCACTTTAATTCGTCAATAATTCGCAGTCAAAAGCATTGACTTCGTCAGTTTCGAATGCTGAATGTAACTGCACTGACCTTAACTGCAGCTGGAAGCTTCTGCGCGCGCGCGCGCGCGCGCAGGTCTGCACCCTCATGCGCGCTGCGTCCATTTTGCTCACTGCCATGCGTGCGTGCGCCCCACTGGCTCAATTCCATGCGCACCTATGCGCGTGCGCCACGTCACCTGTAAGCCTCCACGAGCACGCCACACAGTCGCGCCGTTTTGGCTCACTTTGGTGCGCCACGCACGACACCTCAGTGCCCATGCTCCATGCGTGAGAACGCGCCACCATGCCACGTGTACTCGCGCGCGGATGCGCATGACTGCTACGTCATACACCACTCCGCGTAGACCCACCTGGGTCATACGCCTGCTTGCCACGTCTCTAGCCACTTGGTCCTTGCAACCCCTGTGCTCCACCACACGCATGTGGTCAAAAATACAAAGGCGGCTCTCAAGCGGCTCGCGGCGATGCGTAGTGCAAAGTGCGCCATCAAAGCGCCACATTGCGCCTCATCGCCCACGCCACGCGCGCGTGTGCGAGTTAGGGTGCTCCGCACCCTTCGCGAGTACACTTAGTGAGTGCTTCCATGAAACAATAAGGATGGAGAGTTCCCACTTAAATACCCCTTTAAGTTCCATCTCTCATCCGATGTGGGACAAGGTGCTACTTTCCCACTTTTTTCAGCATTCAAGTTTCAAACACCAAACTTTGAGCATCGATATCTCATTCATCTTTGCTCCGCTTTGGACGTGATTTTGTTCGTTGCGAAACTCTTCCGACATAGAACACAAACCCACAAATAAATATATAAAACCCGCTCATTTTATTATATTTATTTCTAGTCCAAAATAGGAAAAAATCATTTTCCTATATTTGTGAAAAATGTTATTTTCACAATTTTCCAACAATCCCCCACATGAATAGAAATCGATCTATCAAGTTTCAACGATACACGTTCAACAGTTGAGTATTGCAAGATAGGTAGGTGTAACCTTTGAACAATCCCCCATTTATGTAGGCGACAATATACATTCACACAATACTCTCCCTAGTCGAGTCAAGTCCTCATGGTTGTGTCCGTTTATGGTCATGGAACACGTTCCTGGTTCTGCGAGAGCTCTAGGATTTGCGCCTCCCCACAAATCCATTCGAAGCGGCCCCACTTCTCTTTAACATAGGTGATTCCTCTGAATCATTAAAAGCATCATGGTTAATTTGGATTTCCTCAAAATCCTTTAACCTCAACATGCTTAACCTTTCCTTCATGTCACTGATTGGAATGGACTAGGAAGTATACAACTCCCTTTATTGATTTTTGGGGCACCCCCCACAGTGACTCCCTTTGGGTTTATGATTAAGTTTGCCTATTGAACCTAGATCTTGGGATCTCCAGTCAACTAGGTTAGGTTTCCCTCATATTCCCTTCTTCTATGGGCATTAGTCTCATTCCTCTTTACGACTTATACACCTTATCTTTGCTTAAGCCTTTTGTTAACGGGTCCGCAATGTTCTCTTTTGACCTCACATAGTCAACTGAGATAACACCCGTTGAGATAAGTTGTCGTACCGTGTTGTGTCTACGTCGAATGTGCCTTGATCTGCCATTGTACATTGCGCTTTGTGCTCTAACAAGCGCGGATTGATTGTCACAATGTATGCAGATCGCCGTCAACGGCTTTGGCCATCTTGGAATATCTTCCACAAATTGACGTAGCCACTCCGCCTCTTCCCCGCTTTTATCTAAAGCGACGAATTCGGATTCCATCGTGGATCTCGCTATAACCGTTTGCTTGGAAGACTTCCAAGCTATAGCTGCGCCAGCAAGTGTAAACACGTAACCACTTGTGGATCTGTGATCCTTTATATCCGATATCCAATTCGCGTCAGTGTATCCTTCGATCACTGCTGGATCACGGGCATAATGCAATCCATAGTCTCTTGTGTATCTTATGTATCTAAGAACCCTCGTGATAGCTTTCCAATGATCCTTGCTCGGATTACTGGTGTATCTACTTAGCCTGCTCACAGCATATGCTAAGTCGGGTCTAGTACATGTCATTAGATACATGAGACTACCAATGATCCTTGAGTACTCTAACTGAGAAACACTCTCGCCTCTATTCTTCCTTAGGCGTTGGGTATTATCAATTGGAGTGCGAGCTATACTCGTATCGTCCGAATTGAATTTCCCAAGGATCTTGTCCACGTAGTGAGATTGACTTAACACAAGACCATTTTGGGTTCTAGTGATTTTTACTCCAAGAATCACATCCGCGAGACCCATGTCTTTCATGTCAAACCTCGATTTCAACATGTCTTTTGTTGAGTTGATCATGTTATCATCACTCCCAATGATAAGCATATCATCTACATAAAGACATAATATTACATAACCTCTTGGTGTGTCTTTAAAATAAACACACTTGTCGCACTCATTTATTTTGAAACCATTGTCAATCATGACATGATCAAACTTTTGGTGCCATTGTTTTGGAGCTTGCTTCAAGCCATACAAAGACTTGACTAATTTACATACTTTGCCCTCGTTTCCTGGGGCGGAAAAAACCTTCAGGTTGTTCCATGTAAATTTCTTCTTTTAAATCGCCATTTAGAAATGCGGTCTTTACATCCATTTGGTGAACTTCCAAATTTCTTAGAGCCGCAATTGCAAGAACCAATGTTATAGAGGTTATTCGCGTTACTGGCGAGTAAGTATCAAAATAATCTAGACCCTCCTTTTGTCTAAATCCTTTGATTACTAACCTTGCCCTGTATTTATCAATACTTCCATCGGCTTTCATCTTCCTTTTGAATATCCAACGATATCCAAGTGGTTTACAACCAGATGGAAGATCTACTAACTCCCAAGTATGATTTTGCAATATAGAATCAATTTCATTCTTAATTGCTTCTTGCCGTCGAGGTCCTTCCGCGGAGGTAACCGTTTCACGGTAGGTATTGGGCTCACCCTCAACCATATAGCTCATGAAGTCTGGACCAAAGGATTTTTCAACCCTTTGTCGTTTACTTCGTCTAATCTCACCCTCCTCGACCTCGGGTCGTTCATGTCTTTCATCTAATCACGTAGATGAACTTGGTCCTGCTTCATCTAACCATGTAGACGAACTTGGACCTGCTTCATCAACCGCTCTTGATGAAGTCGCATGTGTTTGTCCTAACATAGGAAACACATTCTCAAAATATGAGACAACGTTAGGATTTGCTTCTATGATAGTGTGTTTATGTACATCGGGATTCTTGGACTCATGTACAAGAAAACGACGTGCGCTACTTTGATGTGCATATCCAATGAAAATGCAATCAACAGTTTTGGGTCCTATGCTAAGAGCCTTAGGAGGTGGTACAATCACCTTAGCTAGGCACCCCCACACTTTCAAGTATTTGTACGAAGGCTTCATTTTTCTCCATAACTCATATGGAGTTTCGTCCCTATTTTTCAAAGGTATCTTTTTCAAAAGATAGTTTGCTAAGAGAATCGCGTCCCCCCACATTTCTCGGTTCACTCCCGAGCTTATCAACATGGCGTTCATCATTTCTTTCAATGTGCGGTTCTTTCGTTCCGCAACGCCATTTGATTGTGGAGAATAAGGAGGTGTACACTCATGTACAATGCCACTTTTTGCGCATAAATCCGCAAAAGGTGCAACATATTCACCTCCTCGATCTCTTCTCAAAGCTTTTATCTTCTTTTTAAGTTGATTCTCAACTTCATTTTTGTACAAGATAAACTTTTCTATTGCTTCGTCTTTACTCTTAAGTAAATACACATAGCAATATTTCGTACAATCATCAATAAACGTGATGAAGTACTTATTTCCTCCACGCGTGGGAACCGCTTTTAAATCACACACATCGGTATGAATTAAATCAAGGGGTTCGGTTATTCGCTCAACCGATTTAAATGATGATCTCGTAAGTTTGGATTCAACACATGTCTCGCATTTGTGATTGGACTCGATATGGAATGTTGGTATCAAGTTTAATTTAATTAAACGTCGTAATGAATTAAAATTTACATGTCCTAGTCTACCATGCCAAACATTAGAAGACTCAATCATGTAAGTAGAAGAAACATTTTCATTCATATTTTTGTTTTCATTTACAACCGAAACATTCATTTTAAACATTCCATTAAGGGCATAGCCCTTTCCAATGAAAGTACCACGTCTAGACAAGACAAAATTGTCCGATTCAAACACTAGACGAAATCCAAACTTGTTGAGCATCCATCCCGATACGAGATTCTTCCTGATCTCTGGAACATAAAGCACTTTGGTCAAGGTCAACTCCTTGCCAGAAGTCATCTTCAGGATGACTGTGCCTTCCCCTTTGATGCTTGCGATAGCTTTATTTCCCATATAAAGCTTTTCTTCACCCGACGCTTCCTTGAATGTAGAGAAAAGAGCCTTGTCTCCACAAACATGGCGGGTTGCACCCGTGTCAACAAACCATCCTTTTGGGTTTTCACCCATCGCGTTGACTTCTTCAATCATAGCCGCTTCCTCGGTTATCATTGCAATCAGAGGCATACCATCCTCATCAACCATGTGCGCACGCTCGCGCTTAGGTTTCTTGCATTGGTTAGCACGGTGCCCCGTCTCGTTACAGTTGTAACAAGTACCTTGGAAAGGCGCAGGCTTCTTTTTCACAGCCCCCTTTTTCGGTCCAAGGTTGTTAACATTTGCTTTCCCTTTGTTGTCCTTTTTACCCTTGCCTTTCTTGCCCTTTGAGGACTCCCCAACTTCCACCATGTTTGCCTTAGCCGAAGCTTGCAAAATGGTGCCTTTTTGGGCCACCCTGTTGTCCTCTTCTATACGAAGACGAACAACAAGTTCCTCCACCGACATTTCCTTTCGCTTGTGTTTAAGATAATTCTTAAAATCCAACCAAGCAGGGGGTAATTTCTCGATCATGGCCGCCACTTGAAATGTTCCGCTGAGTACCATACCCTCAGCATGGATGTCATGAAGTATAATCTGTAACTCTTGGACTTGGTTCATAACAGTCTTGTTATCAACCATTTTGTAGTCCAAGAAACGGGCTACCACAAATTTCTTTGTGCCAGCATCCTCCGTTTTGTACTTCTTGTCCAAGGCATCCCATAACTCGTTGGAAGTCTTGACGTTGTAGTACACATTATACAAGGCATCCGAGAGACCGTTGAGAACATAGCCTCGACATATAAAGTCCGAGTGCTTCCAAGCCTCTACCACGCTTAGAGCCTGAGCATCGGTCTCCCCTTCCGCAGGTTGGGGAATGGTCTCATTCAAGAACCTCGCAAGGTTCATGGTGGTCAGATTGAAAAACATTTTCTGTTGCCACCTTTTGAAGTGGAGACCCGAGAACTTCTCAGGTCGTTCAGCATGATTCGCCACTGTGGACGCTCCCACAGTGTTGGCAGGGGTACCAACAACAACATTGGTGTGGCTCGTGTTCACATTTTCAGTCGACATTCTGAAAAGTTTCAAGAAAACAAGTTAAAATCTGTTTTCAAAAATAATAAAGACGCTACTTTATTATTATTAGGAGTTCAAAAAACCATCCGTGTAGCTTCTAAGTCCAACTTTGAAGTAGGGCTGGCATATCGGGTCAACCCGATCTGTTAAGACACGAACACGATAAGATACGAACACGAAACCTATAAACACGAACACGACACGAAATCTTATCATGTCAGATTTTCCAAACACGAGCACGAACCTGTTAATAAACAGGTTACACGAAATGATCTTTTAAGACACGAAAATCTTGCCAACATATCATATGACATGTTTAAGACACAAACACGACCTGTTAAGACCCAAACACGACCTGTTAAGACACGAACATGACCGGAACTACTTGAAAGCGACGCCGGAACTACTTGAAAGTGATGCCAGAATACTTGAAAGCGACGCCGGAACTATTTGAAAGTGATGCACTGATGCCGGAACTACTTGACCGGCGATTGAAGTGATGTCCGATGTCGAAGAGTTGAGAGGCGATTGAAGAGATGTCCGATTGAAGTGATGTCCGATGTACGATGATGTCCAAGTGATGTCCGATGAAGTGCCGGAAAGTGATGTCTGATGAGAGGCGAATCAGGCGAGTGAAGAGATGAGCGGCGACGGCGAGTGAATAAATTTAGGGTTTGGTGACTTTGGTCGTATGGAGCGTGATTGGAAAAGGAATGATAAAATGATTTCAAAATATTGGTTAACCCCTTTTGACTCCACGTCCACATGTCCCCACCACATATAATATATTTGATATATTTTTTTAATTTAAAATTATAAACAGGTCGCTAACGGGTCTTAACAGGTTAACGGGTTTTAACCTGTTTAGACACGAAATTTAAACAGGTCTTATCGTGTCGACCTGTTTAGACACGAAACCTGTTAAGGTCAAACACGAAACCTGTTAACCACGTGTAGGTTCGTGTCGTGTTATCGTGTCAAAATTGCCAGCCCTACTTTGAAGACTACAACAGGAGATTTTTAGGACTCAGCGACAGAAAGGAGTAGAAGCAGAGTTCTGTTTTGACAAAGGCGCAACTTTGAATCAAAACCGAGAAAAATCTTTTTAAAACACAACCTGCTGTGGAAAAAAAAATTTAATCACAACAGAATTGTTTGTGATTTACACGAACGGTGTTTTAAATTTTGTTTTAAGATTGTAGGAATCCGTTCGTGTAAAAATAAATAAAAATTTATTAACTTGAACTTACAATGGAAATAGGAAAGCAGAAATAAATTACTATTACAACTGAAAGAAAATACAAGAACAGAATTACAGAAAATTAATAAGTTATTGGCTGAGGATCGTGTTAGACACGGGTCCCTTAAAACAAATTTCGTGTCTCCCAGGAGAACACGTTTGTTTCCAGGATAGAACAGCCCGAAGCAGTTGCACTGCCGGTCTTGACTCCAACCCGAACGAGTACCTTGATTCTTGAAGATGAGAGAAGAATATTCAGAGAGAAGGATTGAATTACTGTGTGAATTCGGTGTATATTTGCTGCAGTAGGCTCCTCCTATTTATACTGCAGGTCCAAGTCGAAACTAAAAAACGAAATTAATGGGAGAATTAAACTGCATTAAACGTCTTTAATGCACTTTAATTCGTCATTAAATTCGCAGTCAAAAGCATTAACTTCGTCAGTTTCGAATGCTGAATGTAACTGCACTGACCTTAACTGCAGCTGGAAGCTTCTGCGCGCGCGCGCAGGTCTGCACCCTCATGCGCGCTGCGTCCATTTGGCTCACTGCCATGCGCGCGTGCGCCCCACTGGCTCAATCCCATGCACACCTATGCGCGTGCGCCACGTCACCTGTAAGCCTCCACGAGCACGCCACACAGTCGCGCCGTTTTGGCTCACTTTGGTGCGCCGCGCACGACACCTCAATGCCCATGCTCCATGCGTGAGAACGCGCCACCATGCCACGTGTACTCGCGCGCGGATGCGCATGACTGCTACGTCATACACCACTTCGCGCAGACCCACCTGGGTCATACGCCTGCTTGCCACGTCTCTAGCCACTTGGTCCTTGCAGCCCCTGTGCTCCACCACACGCATGTGGTCAAAATTACAAAGGCTGCTCGTGGCGATGCGAGCGTGCGAAGTGCAAAGTGCGCCATCAAAGCGCCACATTCCGCCTCATCGCCCACGCCACGCGCGCGTGTGAGTTAGGGTGCTCCGCACCCTTCGCGAGTACACTTAATGAGTGCTTCCATGAAACAATAAGGATGGAGAGTTCCCTCTTAAATACCCCTTTAAGTTCCATCTCTCATCCGATGTGGGACAAGGTGCTACTTTCCCACTTTTTTCAGCATTCAAGTTTCAAACACCAAACTTTGAGCATCGATATCTCATTCATCTTTGCTCCGTTTTGGAGTGATTTTGTTCGTTGCGAAACTCTTCCGACATAGAACACAAACCCACAAATAAATATATAAAACCCGCTCATTTTATTATATTTATTTCTAGTCCAAAATAGGAAAAAATCATTTTCCTATATTTGTGAAAAATGCTATTTTCACAATTTTCCAACAGAAAAAAATATACCGAGTCAACCAATTAAAACAAAACACTACCATACTTTTGCTAAAAAAAACTAAAATGATGGAAACACTACCATACAGCAAGCCGCCTGACACGAATAAAAATTACATCGAGTCAACTAATTAAAACAAAACATTACCATAGTTTTGTAAAAAAAACAACAAAACACTACCTTAGTTTTGTCAAAAAAAAAAAAAAAAAACGATGGCATGACTATAATTTTACACTGGGGCAAAATTTTAAATTTTTTTTTCAGGGAAAAAAACAAAAACGATGGCAAAACTGTAAATTTAAACTGAGGGTGAGAAAAAAAAACAAAATCAATGACAAAACTGTAAATTTAAACTGAGGGTGATCCAGTCAAACTACGATTTTGCTCCCGTTTAAATTTACAGTTTTGTCATTGGTTTTGTTTTTTTAGAGTAAACTGCCATTTTGGTCCCTGTGGTTTGGGCACTTTTGCCAATTTAGTCCAAATCTTAAACTTTTTACATCTGGGTCCCTGTGGTTTGCATTTTGTTGCCATTTTAGTCCAAAATCCAAAAACCCTCTATTTTGACTGTTGAAAACTGATTATTTTGTCCTTTAGTGCAGGGACATTTTGGTCATTTTTTTAAAATTCATTTGTTGTAAATTCATTTAAATGTTTAGTTTTTTTAGCAATAAAACCCCAGATCAACCCTCTCTCTCTCTCTTCTCTCTCTCTATAGCACCACCACCACCGCCACCTCCTCACTCTCACTCTCTCTTCTCTCTCTCTATAGCACCACCACCACCGCCCCCTTCTCACCACCGCCACTCCGGCGTCGTCCCATCCAACAGTCACACCCGTATGTTCAGGAGATCAGAGAGAGAGAGAGAGGAGAGAGAAAGGAACTCCGATAACTCAAATCTGATGATATGCTTGGTGTTAGTCAAAATCTAGGATTTATCTCCGACCACACACCACCGTTATCCACCATAACCATCAGCCACCACCGCTGCCATAAACCATCAGCCACCACCGCATCACCTCCACCAACCACCGCTAGCACCACCGCTACCCCCACCTACTACCACCACATCCCCTCCCCTGGATTCCTCTCCACCACCACCATCCCCACCCTTCCCTAAATCAAAAGCCACCGCCTCCACCATCACCTAAACCTGCAACCACCAGATCGATTCATCATCGTCGTCTTCACTATTACACCACCATTAAACCTGCAACACCATCTAATTTTTGAACATACATACCCAATACCTAAATTGCAAAATCAGACACAGATCTCACATCCACAAACCTTAAAACCCAAATCCCTCAAAAACCCATTAAATTGGTTCAAGAAAGCTTACATGAGATCTTAAAACAGATTCCCTAATCTCACCACCCATGGCTGGGATTAAGAAAGAGACAGATAGAAACACGGGTTTGGTCGGTTGTTGCCGGTGGCTCCGGTACCCACGATGGTATGGTCAAATTGAGGGGAAACCGATGATGGTGGTTGTGGTGGTTCCATGGTGGCCGTCTATTTCTGTTGCAGAGTAGATGGTGGTTCAACCACCACAGCACCACCACCTAACCATCACCGTCTCCGTTTCAAAAGTCGCCGATAATGACAGCAGTTTCACCCTCGGCTGCAAGCTGCAACCATCACCATCATCATTTTTAACTGTTTGGCATGTAGTTTTGATCATCAAGAGAGTAGAGAGAGAGAATGAAGAGTGTAGAGAGAGATGCAGGAAAGAAAAGGGTGAAGGTTTATGAGAGAGAGAGATGAGTTTAGGGAGAGAGAGAGACTGAGTTTCAGGTTTTACTCTTAATAGTTTTATAAATAGAATTGATATATTTATTTTAGTTTATTAATTATTAATATGTTATAAAAAACCTAAGATGGACCAAAATGCCCCTGCACAAAAGGACAAAACAAGCAGCTTTCAACAGTCAAAATATGGGGGTTTTGAAATTTGGACTAAAATGGCAACAAAATGCAAACCACAGGAACCCATATGTAAAAAGTTTGAGATTTGGATTAAAATGGCAAAAGTGCCCAAACCACAGGGACCAAAATGACAGTTTACTCTTTTTTTAACTCTGATACTATTCCCCTCCATGATGTTTGTAGTACGTATAAGTGTTTTTTATGTTTTTACTTTGGATCTTAAAGATCTCGCCTTTTTTTGTAAATGTAGTTAAATTAGCTGCAAGTTTTAATCGGTTTGGATATTGTTTTTATGTTTTTATTTTAATGTAGCTTCTTGTATAAATCTACTTTTTATGTATCTAATGAATTATTATGTTTATTATCCTGTTAATCTTGATGGGTCGTAGTCTCATAGAGCAAGTTTGTTTACTTTTGTTTTTCCAGATTAGGCCTGTTAAAACAAAGCCTATGGAACCATTTATGGTTTAAATTGAAAGCCCATTGTTTTCCGTTTAAAATACAAATAAATAAATCAGGGTTTAACTTTTATGTAGGGATCAACAAATGATACTAGTATCGAAACCAAATTGGTACTCATACTAGTACCGTACCGGGCTGTTTTTGGTATTTTCGGTATCGTATTGTACCAGTATTTTGAGTTGATGTACTCTCGAATACTATACTGAGCACTTTCGGTAGTGCTACCCGTACCCATTTTTTTTCGATTTTCGTGATAGGTACTTTTCAGTACTGGTACACCCTACTTTCATCTGGTTTTCTTTGTCTTTTTTAAAGAATGAACGGAAAGGAAGTGGAAGGAAGATGGAAAAGATTGTGTTTCAAAGTTTTTTCTTTAATTTTAATAGAGGGAAGTGGAAGGAAACTAACACTAGTTCTTCACTGCTTTGCCTTTGGAAACAATTGAAGGTGAAAATACCATACCCACTCTAGAAACTCCCTCATTCCCCACTTTTGGCCGTCCACTCCCCAGCCACACACTCTTCTCATTTCCAACTCTTCCTTCTGCTTACTTGCTAAGGTGAGACTTCATCTTCATAAAACTATTTTTTTTCATGTAGTTAAAAGTTGGTTTTTGCAAGAAAATACCCACTTAAGTGGTTTATGTTCTTGAAATTGTTTAAAAACAAAACTAACACTTTAAACAAGTTTATTTTCTTAAAATACAAGGTGTTGTCTCATGTTTTTACAAGAGTTTACTTAACGATCTATCATCAATCTACGCTTACATCCAGTATATGGACATCTAGATAAACACACGTGATGGGCATCTAAGGCAAAAAAAAAAACCCATGCGAAAAGCCGTGGATCTGATTTTATCTTCTAACTTGTTTGTTTGTTGAATTCAAATTTTTATCATAATTTCGTGATTTGATGTTGAGATCCGATGATGGTTATGGTCATAATCTTCCAACTAAACAATATGTTCAACAACTTGTTCTGATTTGTGGATCGATATCGTTTGATTTTCTATATAATTTTTTTTTATTGTAATAATTGTGGTTTTTATCCAAGGGCTGATTATGGACGTGTTTCTAGTTTTGTTAATTATTTTGTTGTGCCAAACATGCAACATTTTGTTGCAGGTTAGGGTTTTATAAAATAACTCTATGGATCTTTATTTTCCAATATATTATTTTCGTTTTCATATATATGCTTTTGCATCACATAATTAAAATTTTGTTGCAGGAACCCGATAGGAATGGCAGGGCCGGCCCTGAGAATTCGTGTACCCTGTTCGAGCTCGAAAAAAATGTGCTCTTAGGCCTTAACGAAATTGGGTATTTGGCTCACTAAAGGTCTAAACCCAATGCTAAAGGGGTTAATAACTAATCTAAACCATAAGAATAGTTTTGTAAGGGGGCCTATGTTGGTGTTTGTATGGGTGTACCCTATTAAAAAATATTTTACATATACATATTGATGGGGTACGGTACTAAACCCGACCCGAGCGGTCAGACTTCCCGCCACTTATTGCTTTTATATTAATTATTTATTATTGTTGCTACTAACCCAACCGCGAGGCCCAACGCGATGTAGTTTACACTACTTTGGGTCGGAGCTTGTAGAGATAACCCCTAACTGGGCCTGGCCCATTGAGGTTAGGGGAGGCCCATATCCTCCTATATAAAGAGGTCTTCACCTCTTGAATGAAAGGGGGGGCATATGGAGCCACACACTTTGGTAGCTGGAAACAGGAGAGTCATCTCCTACCGGCAATCTCTACAGCTCCACTTTCTTTCCTTCTCCATTGCAGATCTAGGTTCAAGAGGAAGAACAAGATGTGAATCTTCACCCTCATGTAGAACGCGGTCCAGTCATCCCGGAGGTGAACCCGTGTTTCTTCATTGGCGCCCACCGAGTATATACTATACATTTGCTGATCACATCTCGTTTGACCCTCAGATCTTCAGATCTGTGCTTTTAGTCTCACACTCTCGGTCTTCGAACGAAGAAACCCCACAGATCTATGTTACTTTTTCCAAAACTCCTAGATCTGTGGTATTTCACTGATTTTTGTGCTTAAAAATCTAGATCCGACAGTCACATCTTCAGATCTCATTCTTCTTACATTCTTGTTCATGCTTCAAACTTCAAGATCTGTTTTATTAGGCCAAATTCATGTTTCTGGTACACAACTATTCCAGATCTGAATCCAGTCTCTATTGCAATTCATTTTGCATTTTGATTTTGGATCTTGTGTTATCCTTATCCCATAATCACACATACTAAAAGTGTGATGGGTTTTTCATAAAAAATGTGCCCCTCGAAATATCGGTCCCTGGCCGGTGGTCCTCCCCCGCCCACCCCTAGGCCGGCCTTGAGGAATGGGTACATACAAGACTGGATTTGGAGAAAGTTCGTATATAGTAACCGACGAGTCATTTAAGGTAAAAGGAAAGTTAGAGCGGAGTAGGAGATTACGGGTAATATGATACATGCTGAGGTTCTTTGGAAAAAGAGAGATGGAAAAGACGTTGTAGATGTGAGTGATGTTGACCAAGATAAGATAGGTTTTCTTATTGATCTTGATGAAATTTTAGAACCCCATAACAAGGCCATGGTATTTGGGATCAAGTCTTTAATGCTAGAAAATGAAGGAAAACAACATAGTTTTTTTAACAGGCTTAGGAGAGAGAAAAAACTCAAAAGAGTCTTGTGTTTTGTTTTGAAGGGGTGGGCACCGGACGTTTTCAACTTTTTGAAAACAAATTTTAATTGTGAATGAGTTTGTGTGGATGGATATGCATTAAGACTGCACTATTTGATGGGTTTCTTTGGTGTTGACTCATCGTTAGTTGAGCTTTTTGAAGACGAACCGTTAGATGTTTTGAATTAGTTTCATGTTCCTCAGATCAACGCGAAACATTCTGTTTTTTTTATTTTAAAGGTTTAGTGGAGGGTTTCAGATTTTGCTAGTGCATATGAATTATTTTCAACCCGGAGTCTATACACCTCCACCTCTGCCGTTGATTACTCTGGATTCAATTGAAAAACTGAAAAGTGTTGTCGCTTCTGAGGGAATTGTTGTTATTAATTTTGTGCCAACCATTTATATAACATTGGGTGAAGTTGTTTATGAATTAGCCCGATGGTTTGCTATAGTAGTTAAAATCAAAGTGGATGAAAATAGGTTTGTTGTTTTTGCTTTATCGGATGGTGATGCCTCTACTTCTCTAGCTGATGTAGAAGAGATTGTTTGGGGGAATTCAAGGCCACAACACTTTGGCTCCTTTGGAGAAAGAAAAACTCCCATCCAATGTTGGCAAGTTTAATGGCATGACAGATCCGGATGACCATCTTCGGGTCTTCACTAGTGCAGGATTGGTAGGGGATGGACTTTACCGATGTGGTGTCATCTATTCATCCAGACTCTCATAGGAGCAGCGCGACTATGGTTTGATAACCTGCCTGTTGGAAAGATAACATCATGGGTAGACCTGCGAGAGAAATTCCTGGTGCATTTCAGCCAACAAAGAAGGTCTATCCGGGATACTGGAGACGTCATGACTATTTGGAGGCGCGACGACGAAAGCTTTGAAGATTTCATCACGCGTTACAACAAAGAAGTGCTTGAGATAGGAGATGTTCATGAGCACATGATCAGAGCACAGTTTAAGTACGCCGTCCGCTGTGACGACATGATAAAGGTTTTGTCTAGAACGGAAGGGCTACCGAAAAGCTGGGAGAAGCTGATGGCGGCAGCCAAAGTGTACGCCCAGACAGAGAAGAACCTCAGCACTAACAGACCACCACCACCGCACAGTCGCCCAACATACATGAGCGCGAGCAGTGGAAAAAAGTTTAAAAAGAATTGGCGCGACTCGAATTCTGGAAACTACTCATCTGAGGACGCGCGAGCTACCATAAACAAGCTCGTTGCGCAAAGGGAGACAAAACAGGAAAACAGAGAGAGGCAGTGGACCCTTCTGACCAAAACCCCGGCGGAGGTGCTGAGCACAGAATACTACCAGTTCAAGACCCCTCCACCAATGAAAAATAAACGGGGCCAAGATCCGAATCAATACTGTGACTATCACAAAGATAATGGTCACACCACCAACAACTGTATCTCTCTCCGCACTGAAATCACTACTAGAAAATTGGGCAATTGTGACCAAAATTTGCTACCGAAAAAAATGGTAGCAAATTTAGCCACCGATTTGCCACGGAAATGAAAATAAGTGTATTTATCATGATATGGTAGCAAAATGGTTGCAATTTTTTGCACCTTTTTATTTTCGGTGGCAATTTGTGGGAAAGTTACGCAAAAACACGAAAAATAAAAAGGTATTTGTTAATTGTGACCATATTATTGGTGACAACATGAAAATTCAAATAGATGGGTTATTTTTTTAGTGGATCTAAAATCAATTAATTAGGGTTTCAAAGAACTTTCCCCCAAAATCTTAATCCCGGCTTTTCACCCGTTCCCCTGCGTCTAGCCATTCAAAGAACTCTGCGATTGAAGAACTAAGCCTCTTGCAGAATAATTTCAAAGAACCCGCTACCCTACCGGTGTGTTCCCGAGTTAAAAATCCCTCCCCTTCCCTCCCCTCCCCTCCATGTCTTTCCAAATTGGAAAGACTATTTTCAGGCAAAAAAAACCTCATTTTCCCTCCCCTCCCCTCCCCTCCCCCTGTTAAGTGGATCTCTGGAACACAGTCTACGTCTAAACCAATGATATTGTTAATCCTTTTTGACTTTTAGCCACCACACAGAACCTTCATCAAATCTCACTGTCACTACACTTTCCACATAGAGACACAAAACCCCCAAATTCTCGTAATTAGGGTTCCTAATCGCCATGGAAATCCACTCGTAAGGTACAAATCCTCCACTCTCTCTTCATTTCCGCACTTGATTCAACTGTATTGTCAACTAAAATCACTTCGATTTCACCAATTTCGAGTTTTTAGTTGATCTGTTGTTTCTAGTGTAGTACCTAGGGTTTATTCAACTGTTTTGTTAACTAAAATCACTTCGATTTTGCCGATTTCTAGTTTTTTGTTGATCTGTTGTTTTGATTTTACGAGCCCTACAACGATCATAAGCATACACATAGGTCAAGCAGGTATTCAAGTCGGTAACTCATGTTGGGAGCTTTATTGCCTCGAACACGGAATCCAGCCTCCGCTTGTTACGGTGCCACGTGAAGGGGAACTAGTGTTTTACTTTCCTCAAGGACACATAGAACAGGTTTATTTCGAATCATTTTGTGAAGTTTTGTAAATCTGGTTTGGTTAGACAATATGTTACAGCTAATTGTGAATTAGGGTTTTGAATAGGTTCGTGTTGATGATTTGTGTTATATGTTTGTGATGTTAAGTGTTTAAGTAGTTTTTGTTGATTGATGTTGAATAGGTTGAGGCGTCTACCAATCAGGTGGCAGATCAACAGATGCCGGTTTATAACCTTCCGGCGAAGATACTTTGCCGTCTTTTTAACGTCCAATTGAAGGTATAGCTATTGAAGATGTATAGCTGGATGTTTGGTGTTGTGTTTTGTTTTGTTGGTTGGTTTAATTAATTTTGTATGGATGTGTGAGTGTAGGCTGAACCGGATACAGATGAGGTGTTTGCGCAGATCACTCTGATGCCTGAACAGAATGTGAGTATTATGAACTTGACGAGTCAAAATGATCTGTTTTATTTAGTGTTTGGATTGTTGATCGTTTTGCCGACGTTTTTTGTGATGACAGCAAGACGAGAATGCAGTTAAGAAGGAAACACCGCCGCCTTTAGAATCGAAGTTTCGTGTGCATTCTTTTTGCAAGACGTTGACTGCTTCGGATACTAGTACACATGCTGGATTTTCGGTTTTTAGAAGACATGCTGATTAATGCCTTCCTCCATTGGTTAAGCAGTTTCCATAAAAAAAATTCTTTCTATTTCTTTCCTGTGTTAGTTTAATTTGTAATGATTGTGATCATGTTTTTTGTTCATTTTGGGCAGGACATGTCTAAGCAACCCCCAACACAGGAATTGGTGGCTAAGGATTTACACGGAAACGAATGGCGTTTTAGGCATATATTCCGTGGTAATTGCTGAAAACTTTATTAACACATACAGCTAGGGTTGACTTTTTTTAGGTCAAACATATTATGGACCCGCACCCAAAGTTGATAATATATCATGAAATTTACAATAACTTTTAGATAAGAATAGGGTTAAGTTTTGTCATAAAATTTAAGTTAACTGTGGGTCTGGTAAGTATTAGGTCTAAAAACAGCATCCTTGATGAGTTTGACTTTAAGGTGAAGTAGGTTATTTTGAAATCCAATATTGCCGTGTAATCTTTAGATTAAAAGTAATATTGATTAATATTCACTAAATACCATAACAACTTCTATTCGTGACATAAGGAAAGTGTCAAATTTGTCACAGG
Organism: Helianthus tuberosus; assembly: GCA_030545235.1. Taxonomy (NCBI): domain Eukaryota; kingdom Viridiplantae; phylum Streptophyta; class Magnoliopsida; order Asterales; family Asteraceae; genus Helianthus; species Helianthus tuberosus. The sequence continues at coordinate 168,246,191 of CM060432.1, read as the reverse complement.
TTCTGGATTGTGGGCATTTGTTTCATAAGTTGACTTTGAGGTACTAGAAATTCTCACAGAATCAATAAATGTCCAAGGGATTATTCAATAAATACGTTCAACTCTAAAAATTACTATCAATAAGAAGATTACTGTGTTATGGAGTTCATATTAATTCTGCAAATGCAATAAAAAGCACTGATCAATTTGACTTTTTAAGTCAAACTGTCTAACTTCTAAGCCCAACATTAATATGAAGCAGTTAAAGCAACAAGAGATGTCATTGGATGACTACTAGGGGTGTAAACAAGCCCCGAGGCTCGAGAGCTACTCGTTATCGGCTCGGTTAAAAGCTCGAACGAGCCGAGCTTTAACGAGCCCGAGCCCGAGCCCGAGCTCGAGCCTGAAATAGAGCTCGTTTAGTTATCGATCCCGAGCTCGAGCCTGAAATACAAAGCTCGTTTAGGCTCGTGAGCCTAAACGAGCACAAACAAAAATTTATTTATTTTATATATAATATAATAATAATGATGATAACATTGGCGAGCCGAGCTCGAGCCGTGCTTTGACTCGTTTAAGCGATGCTGAAGCGAGCTCGAGCCGAGCTCGAGCTTTGGGTTTTACTCGCGAGCCGAGCTCGAGCTCAAATAAGTAGGCTCGAACCGAGCCGAGCTCGAGCTCGAGCTTCAAAAAAACATGACGAGCCGAGCTCGAGCTTCAAAAAAACATGACGAGCCGAGCTCGAGCTTCAAAAAAACATGACGAGCCGAGCTCGAGCCCAGTCGAGCTCGGGCTCGGCCCGGCTCGTTTACACCCCTAAATTGACTGCCAAATTTAATATATACTATTGATTAAAAGAAGACCTTCATGAACTCAGAAGGTAACATGGTTAACTTCAAAAGTCAAAACCCAAACTTCTAGAAAAAATTCAGCAGTATGACCATTCAATTTTCATGATATTATTTTGTGTAGCTAATTGTTCTTGTGATTGTTTGTAATACTTTATGGTTATCTAATAGAAATGTTTTTACATGAAATGATTGTAAATTTCACCTACCAAAAGTTGGTAAACAAAATAAAAGTCAACTATAGCAAACTGCAGCAATGATATTTTTAGCTTAATGGTTAAATACATTAGCAGGGTATTTTCATGTAGGTGTGTACTGATGGCTGAATATATATCACTATATCAGAGCACCGACTTGCATCAAAAACTATTTAGCTCAACACCTCAACCAGCCTGTGACCCGTTTCATTTCAAATTGCAAATTTTGACCTGTGTAATATTAATTCACTATATTCATCCAAGTAGGAGAATCAGGCATGCTTCCTCTTTGATTATCCACAATGTAAAACACTGTTTTTGTCAACTAATATGAAACTGCTGCTTGAGTGGGTTAGTTTGGGTTGCTTTTAAAATTATATGGGTTAGTTTGGGTAAGATATTTTAACTAAACGGGTCACAATGGGTCAATTGAAATTCCATCTTGTTATTTTCGGGTCAAAGCGGGTCGACAACTTTAAAGAAATGGGTCGATGTGGGTTAGCACCTTAAAGAAACGGGTCAGATTTCGGATCAGAATGGGTTTCGGGCCGGCACAAGCATCCGCACAAGACGGGTTACGGCACGAAATAGGTTTTGGATCGGAACGGTTTCAGTTCGAATTGAGTTTCGGACCGAGACGGGTTTTGGCACGAGGCGGGTTTTGGATCGAAACAGGTCGGTTCGGATCGGGTTCAGGCCGACACGGGTTTTTGCACGGGACGGGTTTCGGATCGCAACGGGTTTTAGGCCGACACGAGTTTCTGCACGGGACGGGTTTCGGATCGCAACGGGTTTTAGGCCGACACGAGTTTCTGCACGGGACGGGTTTCGGATCGCAACGGGTTTTAGGCCGACACGGTTTCAATATTTTCAGTTTTTTTTATGTTTTGTTTCGGTTTCGGTTTTGCTAATTGCATCATTGTGAAATAAATTAAGTTGTGTTTGGTTTAAGTTGGTTAATTACATGAGTTTTGCAGGAGGGTGGTGGAAGTAATACGGTGTATGGGCAGTTGGTTCAGTTGGTTAGGTTGGATGATGGCAGCTATATACATGGGTGGGAGAATTTCTCAAATTGTATTGAATGTAAGCCCTGCTTCTTGGGAACCACAATTGTTTTATCTGATCAATCTTCGACTTACCGTTTGTTTTTTGTTTTTTTCTTTTGAAATTCTGACAGATTAAAAGAGGCAGCGTTGAGGTGAGTCAATGCATCGTAAATATTTGGGTTGTGTTTTATCTCAAATCGGGTGGATGGGTCCAATTGGTATAACAGGTTATATGGGTTCTTAACAATTTTCTTCTAAGATTGGAATTTCTTGAAGGAAAATTGCTAACTTTTGCCCTATTAAGGGTAAATGTCTTCTAAAATTTTAACAAAGGTAAATAACCTTTGAAAATGTTTAACAAGGTTAACTTTGGCATAAGCATGCCACCCTTCTATACAGATTGTTCTAGAAATAAGTGAGAATGTTAAGGAATTTCATATTGATTTCATATAAAAAAATGTTTTTAAATTAGGTATAATTTCCTTCTTAATATGTAAACAAACTAGGACATGCTATTTAGCTTCTAGCATTTGAATTGTAGCTTACAATTGTATTTTGTTTTCTTTGCAACCAAGTTGACCCATTATTATTTTTTGTTAATTCTGATTTCTTGATTCTATTCATTTGTTGTTTTGTAGATTGAAAAGTTGAACTTTGTTATCAAGGAGCTCGTTAAGGAAAAAGATGAAGAAAAAGAAAGGTTCAATGGAATTATTGCGGGGTTGTTGGCTGAAAAAGAAAAAACATAAGGTGGATAAAGATGCTATGCTTGATAGGATGTCACAAATTGAAGCTATGTTAACAGCTACAGTTCGAAGATAAACACTTGGTTTTGAATGTTTAGATGTTTATCTTATTAGGATAATTTTAGTTATTTTATGTTTTAGTTGGTATTTTTTATATGCTTTTGAAAACGAGATGTTTTATATAATTTTGAGATTTTATTAGACTTTTTTTATATTATTTGTAGTTTTATTGATATGTAATTTTGATGAAAATAGCAGGGAGAAAAAAATCTAAACTAAAAACCAATATTCTAAACCAAACCAATATTCCAGTAGTAATCAGTAAATGGTAGCAAATAAATGGTTGCAAATAGTGGCTAAATCGTGGCAATATCGGTGACTAAATGGTATCAAAACTCGCAAATTGTGTAAAAAATGGTGGCAATATCGGTGGCTAAATGATATCAAAACATACAAAAACCGATAGCTAAATGGTGGCAATTTCAGTGGCTAAATGGTATGAAAACGCGTCACAACTCGGTGGCAAATAAGGCGGAGCGTAGAAAACATGAAACGGTGGCAAATAATTTTGACCAATTTTGTGGTGGTAAAATAAGGTAGCAAAGTATAAAAATGGTGGCTATTTGGTGGCATTAGGGCAATTGACACGGGTGTTTTTGTCACCGTATTTTTTGTGGCAAACTGGTGACAACAAGGAAATTGCTACCATTTTGTAACCAAAAATTACATGACAAAAACCATGTTTTCTAGTAGTGAATTGAAAAAGCGCTCAAGAGTGGCGAGCTCGCCCACTTGTTGCAGAATGTGCGGAAAGAGATAAAACAAATTACTCGCGGCGAGGAGGGCCCGAGTAAGAAGGCAAAGAACTAAGCAGCATACTATAGTCTCCTCGCAGGGTTGGTCAAGTTCTGTAGCATATCAATTCATGGAAAGGACTATAGTGTAAGTTAAGTTTCATGTAATTATCCTAAAATAGACGACTTTGTACCACGGCCTCTGTGCCCTATCATGAATCAAAACAAAGTTTCTATTATCTCTGTGTTTATTACAAAGTGCATGCAACTCCTTTTGGTAAGCGTAAAAACATTATGGTAGATATAATACAAGTCTCATGAGCGGTCAGCGATCACACACATCGCGCAAGACCTTACGTTCACACATGAGCTTTATACCACCTTTATTCGCCTTACCTAATCAAAGCAATTGTACTCATGCAAAATATTGTAAGCTAAAACACATTTCATACTAGTTACCGGCGCACCGCACGCCTTAAAAACTACAAATGTACACGGCAGTGTATTAACTAACGTTACTTGCGCAGCAGCGCATTAACAAAACAGGGATCCACATCCCAAAACCTACAAGTTAATTGTCCATACAACCACAAAGAAAACCTAAGCTAGGTCTTCATCCTCATCTTCTCCGTCGGGGAAGATTTCTTTCAATTGCGCCACATGGTCTTCAGATTGCAACGCAACATTTATAAGATCCATAATCGGGAGCTGTAAGTTATTAAATTCTGTCTTCGCAGCAGCAAGGGCAGCATCTGTGTTAACACCATGGGTAGCGGACCTACTAGTATCCCAGTCAACCTTCAAAGCATTAACTACATAGTGAGAACATTCCGCGTACCCTTGAGCATAGCCATCATTCCGCGCAGCAACCAACAAACGCGCAACCGTTTTATCTAGCTCCTCAAAATTAAGAACTGATTCGGCAACCTGCACAAAAAAGGAAAAAGCAAAGTAAGAAGACGCGCAAAACATCTCCAAGAATCACCAAAGAAAGAAGAAACTTACACTTGCAATTCCGCGTTCTTTCAGCCATAACATGTCACTTTTCAGCGGTTCAAGCTCACTCTCCGCCGTCGCCCGCGCAGTTTCAGAATTTTCTAACTTTTCTTCGGTTTCGGAAAGACGGCGGGAAGTTCCAGCTTTCTCAGTCCGCTCAAGCTCCAGGTTTTTCTTAGCAGACTCAACTTCCGCCTTCAGTTGTTACTGCTCAGATAGTAAAGCAATAAGTTCTTCTATCTCCTTATCTCTAAGGGCAAGAGTAACGCAAGTATGTACCTCTCGTTGTTCACTTCTTTCCCTATGCGAACACGCTTCATCCCGCGCGGCTTCAGCATCAGCTTTCTCATTCTTCAATTTTTCGATCTCCGCATCCTGTTTCTTCAACTTTTCAACTTCCGCTTTGAGATTGTTGATAACATTGCGGAGACCCATCTTCTCAGCATTATCCTTCTCACATATCTTTTTCCAATTTTTTCGCTCCTCGGAAAGAAGGGCAGCTTCAGCTTCCGCCTTTCTCTTCCACCCCGCAACAGACCATTCCTCAGTTTTTCGATCATTCTCAAATTTGGCCTGGTCAGCTTCTAGTTTAGCCCTCAACTGGCCAGCTCGGGCCTCATCCTCAGCAGCTTTCTTCTTGGACGGCTTAAAAGCAGCCCACTCTTTATGCATGCTATGCCATGCACGCACTATACGATGCGTAGTGGATGTATAGCTAGCAGCCTTTTCAAGGTACGCATGATAAGTCTGCTCATGAGGACGCCCTTCTTGGAACTTGATCTCCCCAGGAGGAAAGGTTCCCTGCAACCACTCTCGGCACACATGCCAATCAGAAAAAGTATCTCCCTTCTTCAATTTCCACACTGGCATGTGAATTTCATCAGCATGTTTCTCCGAATAGCATCTGTGATAGTAATCCCCCGGAGTTTCATCCGGGCGGATAGGAGAATTTTCATTAGATTGGACAAAAGAACCTTGGTTCCCACCAGGATTCTTTTCAACATTCTCAAAACCAGAAGCTGCAGAAGGAGACGTTGTCACAGGGATCTCTTGAGCAGACTTCCCTTTCTCCGCATCTTGGGCAGCAAATTCAGGAGTCTGTGGCCGACCAGCACCAACATCCACAGTCTCCGGACTAGTAATTTTCTCCGTATCAACAGCAGCATCAGCTAGTTTTTCAACCACAGGGTTCTCTGCCCCAGCAGTCTTCTCTGCCTCATTCTCAGGAATCTAAGTGCTCCCCAACGGCTCGTTAACAAAGACGCGAGGGGGAGAGGCGGAAGCTCCTCATTAATTACAGATGATGGCTCCGTTCGAACAGGAGAATTTGGCTTTTCTGTAAAAACAAACATATATGTTACAATCATTCAAGGCGCATTAGAGGAAAACAAAGAGAAATACCTACCAGGAACAGGTTTTGCAATGAAGGCATCAAGATTACCCCTTCTGGTGATTTTCTTTCTCCGGACCTTCTTGTCAGGCTGACCTTCAGCTTCAGCATCAGTTTGCTTCCTCTTTCCCGCCCTCTTCCTCAGCAGATGCTCAGGACTCGACTCTAAGTCGATAGGATCATCAGGGTTCGACGGAGGGATGTCAGCAGTATCCCTTGGTTCCGGTTTAGGTTTCCTCATAACTGCAGGCGCAAGACCCTCCAACGAGTCAGATACCACCACATAATCACACCAGGAGTCAGAGGAATGGCGCATACCTTTCTTCTCTCCTCCCAGATTTTTGGCTTTGGAAGATTGAGCTTTCTCCACATCACTCTTTTTCGGCACAGCAGTAGCAGCGGGCGCACGTCTTTTCTTTTCCGGGCCTATGCCCAGGTTAGACAGCTCACCTACTGAGAAGCACACAGATTGACTTATTCAAACCAGTGTTGTAAAAGTCGGATTCCAAGGCCGAGTACTCGGTCCTCGGAACCCCTCCGAGGCGACTTCCTCCTAAGCGGACTCAATTAGTCGGCCTCGGTCAAACTCGGCGCCTAGTCGGCCTAGTCGGACGTAGTCGGAAAAAGTCGGCCTAGTTGGTCTAGGCGGTCAACGTGGTTTGTTGACTTTTAATTAGTCAAAATCGGTCGAAATCGGTCAACATCGGCCTACTCGGCCTTGTACTCGGACTACTCGACCTTGTACTCGGACTACTCGACCTTGTACTCAGACTAGTCGGACTTGTATTCAGAATATTTGAACTTTAAACATGTTTAATTTTAAATTATACTCAGTTGACATGAATTATGCTTATTTTAACATATATATAATATATAACAATTAATTTTCTTTATAGTTACCATGTCCGCGTACTCCCCGAGTACTCTCCGAGTACTCCGATTACTCCCAACTCCCCAGTCGGCCGACTTGGGACCGCCTAGCGACTTTTACAACACTGATTCAAACGAGCAAAATAGCAGAAAACAGCATTATGATAAAAAATTACCAGCACCAGCAGCAGGTTACGCGGCCAAATCATCATCCTGTGGAAGAACAAAATTCCTCACAATGCGGTGATACCAGAGCTTCTCATCAGGTTTCTTGGGAATAGTAGCCATCTTCCCACCTTCTCTTTCAAACGCAACAACATACAAAGAAACAACTGCAAAGGAAGAGAAGCAAAAGAAAATTAAAAAAAACACGAAAAAGGAAAGCAAACAGGGCAAGCCCCAAATCTTACTTTTGCCATCCTCCGTATACACCGGCTTCTCTTCACGGTTCATCCGCCAGTTCAGACTCATGCTAGCCCCAACCAGGGCTTTCTCCGGCAAAGCAACTGACGGAACGTCCTTCAAATCCTGTTTCCAATTTTCGGAAAAAGGAGTCTGAATCGTCTCGGTGGAAACATCCTCTTTCCCCCTAAAAGTCATTCTCATCGGAATAACCCCAACTTTAATGAAAAAGAACTTTTGTTTCCAGTCATGAAACGACTTTGGAGGTTGCAGCAAGATTTTTTTCGCAGATGCCCTTTGCATAAAAGAATAGAATCCCTAAGAACAGTGCATTTGATGGAACACTCGAAATCGAGGAACCGTCGGTTCAATATGCATTGTACGACACACAAATTCAAAGTGACGAACCCTAACCATACCAATAGGGTGCATCTGGGAGATGTGAAACTTGTAATAATAAAAAATATCAAGGAAAAATTTCGTTGCAGGCAATCAGAAATTGCCTGCAGAGAAAAAGTCCCAAAATAATGTGATATACCCAGCGGGAGCATCCGCCGCCGTTTGACCCTCGTCAGGGTACCGAGCACCCCAACTTTCTGGAAATTTAAAGTTTCGAATCAAACCGTCGAAAGTTTCCCTAGATCACTTCAATGGTGGAAGTTCGGCAGCAATTTCTTCAGCAGAGTCTTCGTGATGATCTCCGGTTGACATAAGAGAGAGGAATTGCAAATCCTTTCAAGAAACGGATAAAGGAGATGAAGAAGAAAAGGATTTTCAAGAAAGCAATGATTAACGAAAATGAGCAATTGAGAAAGATTTATATACTCACCGCCATAAATAACCTAGATAACTGTAACAACACCTTTTTCGGGGTTGGCAGAGTTACCCAAGCATCAGGGGCGAGTGAGAAAGAGCAATAAACGCGAGTTCATGCGCGCGTGGGAAATACGGTCAGTAACGTACAACTGACAGTGACAGCCTGTCACACATCAATAGTCATTACTGTACCTTTCCACATGCCCAAAAGTCAAGATTTTCAAAATCAGAATACTGAGCAAGAGTATCTTTTCCAAAAAAAGATTCTCCACTTCCGCGACAAAAACTCTACAGCAAAAAAGCACCTCTCTCTCATAGTCCAGTGCTCCACTTATTTGCATAAGAGCAACACTAGACTGGGGGGACTTGAAGGGGTAAGGTCCCAAAAACCTTGCTTCAAGTACTTGGGACCATACCACAACCTCGTCCTTCTAACCCTCTTTAGACCTTGCGCGGCCGCACACTGATCCTACAAAGAGAACTTAGAAAGAAAACAATATCCTACACCCGCGCGCCAAAGGGAACTAGCAAATCCTTGCGCCAATCTCCATAACAGATAAGGATAAAAATCCTAACGAACACTTCCGCATATCAATGTCCAGACTTGGATAAAAAATAGCTTTTCTGATACCATACGGTAAAGAAGCCACACAGGATTACAAGCTGTATTCTTCTAGAAGGCTCCATCGTGCACCACCAGTTGGTTATAATTAACCGAATGGCCACGTGGCATTATCCCAGGCTCTCTTGAAGTCACGATGATGGCACGGAATTGAAGAGAGATCTTCACTTGTCCACTTTCCACGTGGCAATACCCTAACAGTTGATCAAGATCACGATCCGTGTGCTCCCACACTCGTTAGTGATTAACGGAAAGGAAGAATAACCGCTTACGGAAAAGCATCCTCCGTCAAGTTTTCACCAACAGATTTTCCCGCCCAAACTTCGGCTATAAATATAAGGATAATTCAGGTCACTACTATAAAATACACATTTCTTGACGCACATTGTGTGTCATAAAATGGTAATTATGACACGCAAAAGCGTGTCGTTGATTGAGGAGTCATAAAATTAACATGACATGCATTTGTGTGTCATGTTTTTATGACACGCATTTGTGTGTCATGTTTTTATGACATGACATTTAATGACACACATTTAATGACACGCATTCATGACACTCATTTTATGACACCTTTTTAATGACACACATTCATGACACTCATTTTATGACACTTTTTAATGACACACATTCATGACATTCATTTACGCGTGTCATGCTTTTAATTGTTTAAAATTTTTATTATAGAATTACTAATTTGTCCTGATTACATATATAATAACAAAAACAATAAATCTTTTACATAAAACAAATACACACATGTATGTATATAACAAAACAATCCATTGCATAATCATTTGTCAATTATACTACAAATATTTTAACGTTAACAAAAAAAAAAGAATTGTTTGTCAATACATCGTCAACACCTAAAAAAGATTTGTCCCTTAAAAATAGAGGTAACCGCATAAGTCGACCAATCTTTGCGTATGTCATCCATATCCGCAGCCGAGTATTACTCATTTCCCAACCTGAGACAACAATTAAATAAAATAAATCTTAAAAATCAGAATTTAATCCTAATATATGAATTTAAGCATTTGTTTGGATATATATGTACATATTTCTCTAATATACAGACTAAAATATGCCTAAACTTACATTATTATTGTCAAGTATTTCAACTCCTTCGTAAGTTATCTCCTTCATTAACTGTATCACATAGTAGCCGCTTTCGGTACCTCCTGGCAGACGTGGAAACTACACAATTAAAAATATCAAGAAATGTGATACCGTTGCGATCTAAGTTTAAACTAAAGGGTTTCAATATTTACAATATCATTACAACCACAATTAAAATAGGGGATTAAGTGCTTACCCTAGCGTTAATCCAGATGAGTGTAACCCTTATGTTGGCACCACTTCGTGAAGCATACACGGCCATTGCCCTATCAAAAATCAAAATTATATCAAAATATATTATGTTTCTAGACCTATAGTTGAAGACTTGAAGTAATATATGTAAATATGTTGATGAAGGAAGTGGGCCTGGCATAACAATTGAATCACGCACAGGACCGCCCATGAGAGTCGTATCTGGTGTGAGTTTTTTCATTTACAAAAAACAATTATGATTTTTGCCAGCAAAAACTCGTTACAGCCTATCTATAAGATGTCTTTTTGAGTAATGAATGTGTTCTTCCTCCCGAGTCAATATTATATATACTTTTATCTAGTCTGAAACTAGCATATATCTACACTCCAAAACTACATCTAAGATATATTCTGAGTAATGCAGAATTTTATTTTCATTATTTTCTGCTAAAAGAAGATACAGAGTATACAATACAAACCTTGTCATTAGAGGGTGAAAACTAATGCCATAGAATGTTGTTTTAACCAAGAAACCTTCATGCCATACGAATTTTTTATCCATTTATCAACCTAGCATACAGGTTAAGCACTAACCATGTCAACTAATCGACCTTGCAGCAACATAAAAGAAACTTTAACAAATTTTTTAAAGGGGCAAAGCATGCATGAGTTTAATAAGTCAGACTCAGACCTTTGGGTTCCACAAGATGTCTCCTCTAGACAAACAAAGCCATCAACACCAGCAGTCACTGAAAGGGGTGTCTGCTAGATCGTGAATAATCATACATCCTCAAACCCCCTGGTTCAGTTGATTCCGGTCAATTAAACCAGTGTTTCTTCAATGCTGATGGAATACTTGAGATGCTGTTTATATTCTGTTTTATGAAGTTTATTATTTTCTGTTGGACAATGGTTTTAGTAGTTGTTTAATTTGACAAAAATTGTATGGTTGCTTGGAAATTTTTTTTTAACGGCAAGGAACGACGTGCCAACCACCGTGACACCGGGCGTTGTGGCCAAGGTCCACTACTCGACCGACAAAAGCCCCTTGGCTCTCCCAGATGCGCGGAAACCCGACCTCCACCCGCCCGAAGGCACGACAGTGGAATAATCGGTAAAACCTCGCCTCCCATCTAAGACGAACCTGCGCCATCCGTATTCGCCTTCACCTAGATGCCGCAGAAAATAATGGGGAGAGTGGGAGTCGAACCTAGGTCATAAGGAACATCAAGTCTTTCCACAATCACTCCACCACTACTTGACAGGCACTAAGAGCTATGGTTAATTGGTTATCACTGCCAAAAATGGTCCATAAATTGAGAAAGACCTTCAAAGGTCAATTGCGGAGTAGAAGCTGACATGGACCTCCTCATTTGAAGACTCAAGAAAGACGACTTCTTTTACACTTGCCATTACTTTGTGTATTGATTGACAAATGAATTAACAAACAAGAGTAGTAAAGCCGAAGGTTTAGGCTTTCTTGTCGACCATCATAATTTTGATGGAAAATAATGTCTTTTGTGTTAGGCTCTAAATCGGTGGAGCCAACCTTTGGTCCGGTCCGATTTTTAAATCACTAGTATAGTATACTCGAACTGATTTTGTCTGTTTTGAATGGTCATGGATATTCAATAAAAAGTTCTAATCATTTTTTTATTATTTATAGTCGAAGCGAACAAAAATGTCCACGTCCGTTGATTTGATAAACTTAATTACATTTTGTTAAGCAATCTCAAAAACATACCTTAGGCAGTAGTAACATTTTGTTCTGGCTCGACCCGGGGGCCTATAATTGCCTGCAAGTCCTATAGCCACAAGTCCTACACTGCATCCCATCCCAACAAGATTGTATCTTCTCTAAACTTATACCTATTAACTACAATGCTAGAAAGAGATGGAACTGCGTTATAAATACAACAATTCACAATTAGTATCCCAATATCTATTAGACAGTCATAAACATAATTTGTATATATATTATGTATTAAACTTAGGATATATCATTCTTAAATGTATGTGTATGACGATGTATTTTGAATGGGTGTGTCGGTAGGTTGGTATCGTTTCGAATGGCGGTTACTCCCGCCAAAACTCAACCTCCTTCACAACCGTTCATCTGCCTAATGTATATATGTCTATTGCCGGGAACATGTCTCGGTACCAAGACAATTAACTGTTCAATTGTCCTTTCAAATCCATCATCATATATCACCATCAATTCACTATCAATTCGTTAATATGGAACCAAACCAATATGATGTTTCCGCTGCAAATCAATTCGAGGGTTATCATAGTGTTATCAGAGCGCCAGGCAATTCTGATCTCAGGGCAACCTCTACAACATTACCATGTCAACATTGTTCAGACAAAAGACGGGAACGAAAGTGGCTGATTAGGCGATGTTACTACTGTAACAATCCAGGCCACCAGATTTCAAACTGCAAGAAGAAGGAAGACGATGAAGAATCTCAACTAATACGTCTCGCTATTAACACTGGGGTGCAACAACAATATGACAAAGATGAAGATCACAGAAATGGTCAGAAAACAGAGTATCTCGTGGTCGGAACAGACGGAGGTTTTTGGTCGGAAATGTGGTATGTTAGCAAAACTCTAAAACACCATTTTTCTGGAAATCTAGATAGGTTTAAGCGCATTAAGTGCATGAACGATGTTGAAACAAACACCGGTGAAAATCAGTTTTATTTTATAAGGGGTATATGAGTGGTTGTAACAACTCTCATCAAAAGTCATAATTATTAAATTAATTAGTCTAATAGGAAACCCTAATTGAGACACCCAAGTGATTCTGAACAAACCCTAAAATTTTCATAATTTTCAGAATCAGGATTAGGGCCCCTAAAACTCAGGGGGGGTTAAACCCTATTGACGATTATCCACTTAAAACGTTGGCAGCAAGGAATTTTCGAAAATTGTCAACTCAGCAAGGCTAGTCCCAACCGTGGCAACCCTATGCCTAAAAATAGGTCTCACGCGGCCCGCCTCAGGTTAGCTTAATTCTCACGCGGGCCGCCTCAGGGTCAAATTTTACCTATAAATAGAGGACAGTGGGACTTGATTTTTGGAAGAAAAACGACGTAAAAATTCGCACTATACACTGAGATATACACTGAATACTCTAAATTTCACCCCCAGGTCTCGAAATTCTGCCGCAAAACAGGGTATTAGCACAATCGCTGCTACGATTCATTTTCCGACGATCAATATATCCAATGGATGTTTAAGTGCCGCCCACATTAGGGTTATACTTTGTCGTTCGTCGTTAATTCGATGGATGAAGTATCGCACTTTGTCGTTCATTGTGAGAATTTGATCTCGTGAGTTATCGTAAATGCTGGATTGATTACTAACCCAGTTTTGTGTGCATTGTATTTAAATTAGGTTAACAAGGCTGATTCATAGACTAGACTCTGTCCATATTAAATCAGCAATGTGAGTCATTCTCTCTTTTTATCAAATCTATTTACAAAATCATGTTTATTCTCAAAGTTATAATTACGGGGATTAAGTCTTTGTAATCACCAAGTTACAGCCGGTATGTGGGGTTTTGTATACATTACTTGATAATCGTCACCATTGGGGCAGCCAATTGGGGGATATGACCATAGTCACAGATTCGGTCGAGTGACAAATACCGTGGGTAATTGGTTTGATAATAGAAACATTGTAATCGCTCTTAATACTGTAAATTATAACAAATGTGTCATTTTAGTAAATAGAATGATTCACTCAGTATTTTCCGCTGACAAAACCTTTTTCAAACATGTTTCAGGTGATCTGTTGTAATTCAGGAAAAGTGCTGAGGAGCATTTCAAGCTTAAAATAGTGGCTCATTATAAAATAAAGAAATAAATTTTGTAATATCACGATTTCGTATTAAAAACATAATATTGTAAATTATCGGGGTTTTATCCCGAATTGTGAAATAAAATAAATCGGGAAAATTTTAGCTTTAAACGATCCTGATGATAAACTTCCGCTGTTAAACTCAATTAAATAAATACCACGGGATTTCTGTCCCGCGGCTCCTGAAACGGGTCAAACCGGGTCGGGGCCGTGACAGAAAAAGGTGGTATCAGAGCCACTGGGTTAAGCTAATTAAGTATTTAGAAATACTTAATTTTTCCTGATTACTATTATGTGATTATGTGTATTATTAACTGATTATTTGTTAGTTACAGTATGGGTAAGCAAAAGCTGTCAAGCATCTATCTTAAATTAGATAGATCATCCAATGAGAAGGGAAGTTCATCCCGAACCAAATCCTCGAATCAGGCTGAAATTCCTGAAGAAGGAATATTTGTGCGAAAGGCACAATACGAGGAATCACTTTCTCCTAGAAGGAGGGAGATGATTATTAAGAAAAGTAATGAGCAAATTCGACAAAAGAAGATTAAACGGGAAACCCAGGAATTAATTGATAAATCACCTTGGGAAGATAAGCTAGATGAAAAATGGGCAAATTTATATATATGCTAGCCACAGTAGCAGAAAATATAAATATTTAGATATTTTAAAGTTTAATACTTTACCCTTACAATCTAGAAACCCTGTGCAATAAATAAAATTTCAAACCCTAAGTGTGTTTTCCAGTTATCTTTGTAATAAATTAGTACACAGTATGTAATAAATTAAACGGTTATTTATGAATTTTAACTTAGTATTTTATGCATTTTGCATATATACTACATCAGCATGAGTGGGATATCTGAAGCCTTTCAGAACCTTAATCTTTACCCGGTGAATATTGAAGTTTCCAAAGAATTTACTGGATACTTTCCAGATATAGAACAACCTGTAGAATTCAGTGCTCCACCTGTGAACAAGCCAAAACGAAAGAAAAGAAAGAATTACGTATGTGGAAGTCGTATACGTAAGAAAAAGCCAGCTACAAAACTTCCCAAAATAAATAATCCTTTGAAAAAGGGAAAAGAAATTATAACCGGAGAAAGTTCGAAACAGTAGGAAATGGAAACTGAAAACAAGGAAGAGGTTAAGGAGATAGGAATGCAGATGGAGGAAGGTCCTAAAGAAATAGTAATGGAAGTTGGGCAAGGTTCTAGACCAACTCAGATAGAAATCGGAGAGAACTCCAATCCAAACCAGGAAAGGACTTTTCAAGATGAGATAGATTTCCTATTGGCAAGCTGTGAAACTATTCAGCCTGTCAATACTAATATTTTTAATTATCCTCTTGAAAACCAACTCCCTATGAATTGGGAACCAGCAATTCCAGACCCAATAGTCCACTCCCAACCCATAGGAATGGACGAATGGTGGACGAACGATTGGCAATTCCAAAATATTGTCAACGATCCTTATTCCTTTCTTCCACAATTTGATCCAGAACCCCTACCTAATCCACCCATGAGTAATGAAAACATGGCTAAACTTCGCCACTTTGGTGAAGAGTTGTTTGATGCGGGAAGTAGAATCAGGGAAATAGGGGGACAAATTGTCTGGAAGTACGATGAGAGGGAACTGCGTTTTTAGAACGACAAGTGACGAGAGATAGTACGATGGTAAAACGGTGGTTGTATAATAGTAATAGTAAAGTTAGTCTGTAAATAACGAATAAAACTCTGTAAGATATTGGCGAGTAATGATGCATACTATACTAGATATAAAATGAAATCGAGAAATCGATTGTTTTGACTATACCTGTATTGTAAAATTTTATGATTATTTGTATATAATTGTTATTTAGCAGATACTAATAAAATTTATATATATATTATCAGATGGCAAACGTTGGTAATGAACCTATAAATGAAGTTAATCAGTCTGAACAACATTCAAGAGATCAATATATGACTCGGCAAGATATCGAAAACATTGTTGCTCAAGGGATAGCCAATGCTATTCCAGCATTCGTTGCTGCTATAAAGAATCCAATCGAACCGCAACAAATTGTCCCTAGTAAACAGATTACTGAAGATAACTTCAGTAATAGTGTAAATGGAGGCAATAATCATGTTAATCATAATAGGGAACCACATCAAGCTCCATTACCCAAGAAAATGAAAACTGCAACGCCTGGTTGCACTTTCAAAGAATTCCTTGCTTGTAAACCCACTGAATTTGCAGGCAATGAAGGAGCAACTGCATCACTGCGTTGGTTAGAGAAAACCAAAGCAGTCATTGCAATAAGTAAATGTGGTAAAGATGATCAGGTTATGTACGCATCAAATCTCTTCAAAGAAGGAGCACTCGAATGGTGGAACAATGTGTTACAATCAAAAGGAAGAGTAATAGCTTATGCTATGACTTGGGAAGAATTTAAGGGTTTGGTGGAAAGAAAATTCTGTCCCGAGTATGAAAAGGAACAGATGACGAATAAGTTTCTAAATCATCGGATGATGGGTGTAGATTGTCGTGGTTATACCTCGACATTCTTTGAATATGCTAGAGTGGTACCAACACTGGCTTCGCCAGAACCGGTACTCATTTCTCGCTATATTTGGGGGCTAATTAGCGAAATCCGCAATATTGTTAAAGCTGCGAGACCTCGCACTATTGATGATGCGGTAGAATTAGCCAATACTCTAACCGATGAACTGGTGCGCACAAGAGATGAAGATAGGAAAAAGGAACTAGCTCAGAAAATTACTCAAGGATTTCGTGTGGGTAATAATAACAGTTTCAAGAGAAAAGGAGCAGGGCAATCTCCAGCTCCGTCATTCTGCAGGAAATGCAAAAAGAAACATTATGGAAGATGCGATATCACTTGCAATTTTTGCAAAACTGTAGGACATCGTGAAGAAAACTGCAAAAAGAAGACCGTAATCTGTTTTAACTGTGGAGAAGCGGGGCATTATAAAACAGAATGTCCTAAATTGATCAAACCAGTAGATAACAAACCCAAGGCGACCGAAGGAACTACTAAGAAGAATGCTAGGGCATTTCAGCTGACCACTCAAGAAGCAGAACTCATTCCGGATGTTATAGCGGGTACGTTCTTAGTTCACAACGTGTACGCAAAAGTATTATTTGACTCTGGTGCAAACCAAAGTTTTATAAATACTTCATTCTGCCAAGCTCTTAGTTTACCTTTAACCAATATTAGGCAGATTTTTACAGTTGAAACAGCAGACGGAAATTCAGTTAAAATAGATAAAGTTTTGCAAGAAGGAAACATAGAACTTTTAGGACATAAATTCTCTGCAAAACAATTGCCGATGAATTTAGCCGAATTTGATGTTGTATTAGGAATGGATTGGTTAGTAGCCAACCATGCTAGAATCCTTTGTGATCAGAATTCCATAGAAATTCAATCACCCACCGGAAAAGTGATTAGGATTACAGGAGATAAACCACGTAAGCCCATGAAGTTCATATCAGTAATGAAAGTTGCTAATTATGAACGAAAACAAGGAATAGTGTATATGATTTCGGTAATCATTAGCACTAAGGGTAAAGATCTTAAGGAAATACCAGTAGTCTCAGAATATCCTGATGTATTTCCAGAAGATTTACCGGGATTACCTCTAGATAGGGAAGTAGAATTTAGGATTCATCTAATTCCAGGAACTACACCGATAGCCAAGGCACCTTATCGGTTAGCACCCACAGAAATGTTAGAACTGAAAAAGCAATTAGATGAATTACTAAGTAAAGGATTCATACAACCTAGCTCATCCCCTTGGGGAGCGCCAGTGTTGTTTGTAAAGAAGAAAGATGGTTCAATGAGAATGTGTATCGATTATAGAGAATTGAATAAAGTTACAATTAAGAATCGATATCCATTACCTAGGATTGATGATCTTTTTGATCAACTTCAGGGGGCTAGATATTTTTCTAAGATAGATTTACGCTCCGGATATCATCAATTGAAGGTACAAGAAGAAGACATACCTAAGACTGCTTTCAGAACTAGGTATGGTCATTACGAGTTTACAGTCATGCCCTTCGGATTAACAAATGCACCTGCAGCATTTATGGACATGATGAATAGGATCTGTAAACCGTACTTTGATAAATTTGTAATTGTCTTCATAGACGATATACTTATTTATTCCAAAAGTCAGACAGAGCATTGTGAACATCTTCATGCACTCTTAACTTTGTTAAGAAAAGAAAAGTTGTACGCCAAATTCTCGAAATGCGAATTTTGGCTAAAGGAAGTGCAATTTTTAGGACACATGGTGAATCACGAAGGTATTCATGTAGATCCTGCTAAGATAGAAGCAATTACCAAATGGAAGGTTCCACAAACAGCAATGGAAATAAGAAGTTTTATAGGTTTAGCTGGGTATTATAGACGGTTTATTAAGGATTTTTCCAAGATAGCTGTACCATTAACTAAGCTAACCTGTAAAGCTAATAAGTTTGAATGGGGACCCAAACAAGAAGAAGCTTTTAGAATTTTGAAACAGAAATTAACCCATGCTCCAATCTTAGCCTTACCAGAAGGAACTGAAGATTTTGAAGTATATTGTGATGCTTCAAAATTAGGATTTGGATGTGTGCTTATGCAACGCAAGAAGGTAATTGCGTAC
Source organism: Helianthus tuberosus (assembly GCA_030545235.1). Taxonomy (NCBI): domain Eukaryota; kingdom Viridiplantae; phylum Streptophyta; class Magnoliopsida; order Asterales; family Asteraceae; genus Helianthus; species Helianthus tuberosus. The sequence goes on along the minus strand of CM060432.1, from coordinate 168,227,652 downwards.
GCATCAAGGCAATTGAAAAAGAACGAAGAAAACTATACGACTCATGATTTAGAATTAGGAGCCGTAATTTTTGCCCTTAAGATTTGGAGACATTATCTGTACGGAAGTAAGTTTACTATCTATACAGATCATAAGAGTTTAAGATATATATTTGGGCAAAAAGAGTTAAACATGAGGCAAAGGAGATGGATGGAAATCTTAAGCGACTACGACTGTGATATTCAATATTATGAAGGAAAGGCAAATGTAGTTGCAGATGCTTTAAGTCGTAAGTATCATGAAAAACAAAGACGAGTTCGTGCTCTCAGATTAAATCTACAAATAGATTTAATGGAACAATTGAAGAATGTTCAAACTACAGCAATCAAGGATGATGCTGAAGGAATGAAAGGAAGAATGAAGGAATTAGAACAAGGAGCAGATGGAATTTGGAGATTCCACAAAAGTAGAATTTGGGTACCTAAGCAGGGAGACTTAAGACCTAAGATTTTAGAAGAAGCTCATAAATCTAGGTACACTATGCATCCAGGAAACAATAAGATGTACCAAGATTTAAGAAAGAACTTTTGGTGGATAGGAATGAAAAAGGACATAGCCAGCTATGTTTCTAAATGTCTTACTTGTTCACAAGTTAAGGCAGAACATCAGAAACCTTCAGGATTACTACAACAATTAGAAATGCCAGTATGGAAATGGGAACTTATAACAATGGATTTTGTTACTAAGTTACCAAAAACCAGAAAAGGTAATGATGCGATTTGGGTAATTGTGGATCGATTAACCAAATCAGCTCACTTTTTACCAATGAAAGAAACCTTTAGCATGGAAAGACTGGCTAAATTGTATGTAGATGAAGTTGTATCCTTACATGGAGTTCCACTCTCCATTGTTTCGGATAGGGATAGTCGTTTTACTTCCCATTTCTGGAAAAGTTTCCAGCAAGCTATGGGAACTCGACTAAACCTAAGCACTGCATATCATCCCCAAACAGACGGACAAAGTGAAAGGACAATCCAAACTCTAGAAGACATGCTCCGAGCATGTGTAATAGACTTTGGTGGAAGTTGGGATGATCATTTACCATTAATTGAATTCTCCTATAACAATAGCTATCATTCAAGCATTGAAACTGCCCCATTTGAAGCATTATATGGAAGAAAGTGTAGAACTCCAGTTTGTTGGGCAGAAATAGGAGAAAGTCAATTATCAGGTCCTGAAATAGTGCAAGAAACAACTGATAAGATTACTCAAATCAAGGAAAGGCTGAAGACGGCTCGAGATCGCCAGAAGAGTTATGCAGACAATAGAAGCAAGCCGTTAGAATTCCAAGTTGAAGACAGAGTACTGTTGAAAGTTTCTCCTTGGAAAGGAGTTGTTAGATTCGGTAAGAAAGGAAAGCTAAGTCCAAGATACATAGGACCATTTCCAGTGATCCAACGTATAGGACCAGTAGCTTATCGTTTACAACTACCGGAAGAATTAGCTGGAGTACATGATGTATTTCATGTATCCAATCTCAAGAAATGTTTAGCAGATGAATCTCTGGTAGTACCTCTTCAAGACATAGAGGTAAACGAAAAGTTAAAATTTGTGGAGAAACCTCTTCAGATAGAAGACAGAAAAGTGAAGTTTCTCAAGCACAAACGATTAGTGTTAGTTAAAGTAAAGTGGGATTCAAGGAGAGGACCTGAATACACTTGGGAGCTGGAATCAGAAATGAAGAGAAAGTATCCTCAATTATTCCAATAAATCTCGAGGACGAGATTTTATTAAGGTGGGGAGAATGTAACAACTCTCATCAAAAGTCATAATTATTAAATTAATTAGTCCAATAGGAAACCCTAATTGAGACACCCAAGTGATTCTGAACAAAGCCTAAAATTTTCATAATTTTCAGAATCAGGATTAGGGCCCCTAAAACTCAGGGGGGGTTAAACCCTATTGACGATTATCCACTTAAAACGTTGGCAGCAAGGAATTTTCGAAAATTGTCAACTCAGCAAGGCTAGTCCCAACCGTGGCAACCCTATGCCTAAAAATAGGTCTCACGCGGCCCGCCTCAGGTTAGCTTAATTCTCACGCGGGCCGCCTCAGGGTCAAATTTTACCTATAAATAGAGGACAGTGGGACTTGATTTTTGGAAGAAAAACGACGTAAAAATTCGCACTATACACTGAGATATACACTGAATACTCTAAATTTCACCCCCAGGTCTCGAAATTCTGCCGCAAAACAGGGTATTAGCACAATCGCTGCTACGATTCATTTTCCGACGATCAATATATCCAATGGATGTTTAAGTGCCGCCCACATTAGGGTTATACTTTGTCGTTCGTCGTTAATTCGATGGATGAAGTATCGCACTTTGTCGTTCATTGTGAGAATTTGATCTCGTGAGTTATCGTAAATGCTGGATTGATTACTAACCCAGTTTTGTGTGCATTGTATTTAAATTAGGTTAACAAGGCTGATTCATAGACTAGACTCTGTCCATATTAAATCAGCAATGTGAGTCATTCTCTCTTTTTATCAAATCTATTTACAAAATCATGTTTATTCTCAAAGTTATAATTACGGGGATTAAGTCTTTGTAATCACCAAGTTACAGCCGGTATGTGGGGTTTTGTATACATTACTTGATAATCGTCACCATTGGGGCAGCCAATTGGGGGATATGACCATAGTCACAGATTCGGTCGAGTGACAAATACCGTGGGTAATTGGTTTGATAATAGAAACATTGTAATCGCTCTTAATACTGTAAATTATAACAAATGTGTCATTTTAGTAAATAGAATGATTCACTCAGTATTTTCCGCTGACAAAACCTTTTTCAAACATGTTTCAGGTGATCTGTTGTAATTCAGGAAAAGTGCTGAGGAGCATTTCAAGCTTAAAATAGTGGCTCATTATAAAATAAAGAAATAAATTTTGTAATATCACGATTTCGTATTAAAAACATAATATTGTAAATTATCGGGGTTTTATCCCGAATTGTGAAATAAAATAAATCGGGAAAATTTTAGCTTTAAACGATCCTGATGATAAACTTCCGCTGTTAAACTCAATTAAATAAATACCACGGGATTTCTGTCCCGCGGCTCCTGAAACGGGTCAAACCGGGTCGGGGCCGTGACAGTGGTAGACATCGTTTCAGGGGTGGAGAAGATCCGGGTTCAAAGTGTATTTTATACACAAGATATAGATAGAAATGTCTTAAGTTATGATCAGTTAATCACACAAGGTTTTACGGTGAAATTCACCGGAGACAAGTGCAAACTGTTTCCAACCTTTAGTGTTCCCCTAAACAACAACATAAGTATTAAGTCTGGCTTGACGAAAGAGGAGGAGATGGGTGTTGTAGAAAAACAGAAAATGATGAACAAAGAATCAGAATTTATGATGTTCAAAACAAATTACTTGAATGATTACTTCGAAAAACTGGAAATATCATCCAACGAACCGGACTGGAACGTGATGATACTTCAAACAATGAAATTCAAGGATTTTTTTAGATTGTAAAGCGTTACTCAACATGATGGATGATGATGAATACATCGGAAAGTATAACTTTATACTGCAAACGAAGTTTGAAAAGATGGTGGAGTGGTTTATAACGAAGAAATTGGGGGTGACAACAAGGCCAATTCCGGCTTATGCCTCAAACAATCGGAAAGTGAGTCTGTTAGATTTGTATTTGGAAATAGAAAAGGAAGGTGGGCATCGAAGAGTGACCAAAAACAATCTGTGGCCAAAGGTGGCCAAAGATATAGGCTTCGAGTACAGTGATGGTGAATTAATGCGTCTTATGTACGCAATGTACTTGGATGTCCTTGTCTATTACTACAAATTTAAAAACTTTCAATCAAACGTTTATGATAAAGAAGTGACAGATGAAAAGGAAGTGATGGGTAGTAAGATGGATCCAAGAAGCAGCCGGAGTGAAGGAGATGATGCCGAACAAGATGCAGGTCATAATGAGAGTCAAGTGGTTGCTGAAATCCGATGGAGCACTATGCACTTTTTACCGACAATGGATGGAATGAGATCAAAAGGAGGCATACCAGAAGGACGTTTGATTTCAACAGAGCAAGAGCAGCAATGGATGATGCTAATGAAAGTGTTCTTAAATACTCTCGTAAACAGAATCATGTTTAGGGGAGAGTATTAGACAGTCATAAACATAATTCGTATATATATTATGTATTAAACTTAGGATATATCATTCTTAAATGTATGTGTATGACGATGTATTTTGAATGGGTGTGTCGGTAGGTTGGTATCGTTTCGTTTCGAATGGCGGTTACTCCCGCCAAAACTCAACCTCCTTCACAACCGTTCATCTGCCTAATGTATATATGTCTATTGCCGGGAACATGTCTTGGTACCAAGACAATTAACTGTTCAATTGTCCTTTCAAATCCATCATCATATATCACCATCAATTCACTATCAATTCGTTAATATGGAACCAAACCAATATGATGTTTCCGCTGCAAATCAATTCGAGGGTTATCAATATCTTCACATCTTACGCCTGTTTTTGCTAGAAGCATGTCTACCGCACCAAAGATGTTCATCTCGACTTCCCTTGTTGCAGCTTCTAGTGATGGATAATAATTTTTTTCAAAAAAGATCTTTGCTGCATAAGTGGACTTGCCAAGGCCAGATCTTTCTAGTGATTTCCTCATGAAATGCTCCTTTGAGGCCTTCTGAGAGGTTGGAGGAGGCTTGTAACAAGCGAAATCAATTAAATAAATTTTGGGTGTTGTTCTTTTTATCATGACAAAACACAACAATATATAACTAGGAGGGCAACGAGCATAACTTTTGAATTGAAGAAATCTTTCAAATCTAGGTTGATAAACATGATAGTTGATGGCGGGGGTAGCCCAAGACTAAATAAAACGACTTAAATACATGAATGCTCAAAAGGTTAAACGGTTCAAAGGTTGAAAAGCTGGGGAGATAAAGTAAAGCAATACGGGAACAGTAAATGGTCACATCTCCGGATTGCTTCACCAACTCACCAGCCACAAAAGCAACACGGATCCACAGAGCACACTCTTCTACCCGCAGGTCAATGCCTTCAACCCCCAAAAAGGGCAAAACCCCCACTGCAAGCATGGTCACTAGTCAAATACATTCCTCTTTGAGTGATGTCTTCTCCTATAAATTAGACACTTCATTTACTAAGCAGGACATTCCTTGCCAGCCTTGATTCCTGAAATCTCTGGTTATTCATCTCGAGTACTTGCTCCATGCAAGATACTTTCTTTCACATTCAACACACACATTCCTTTTGCTTACACATCCGAATCTGAATACATTTCAGAGGAAGGATCTTCAGCAAACAACAAAATTAATCTAGTGAACCTCTCTCCACGTCTTGCAAATGTGGGGGGACCCCACGACCTGCGTTAGGCAAAGTTGAACCCTTCAACCCTTTTGCCTAACCAGCCCAGCTACTATCCTTGGTCTATTATTTATTGCATCAACAAGTTGGCGCCCACCGTGGGGCTACGCCACTATTTTTCTTCAAAAAGACCTAGTAGTGTAGCTCCATTCTCTTGAAATTACCATGTCAGAAAGTGGATCCCCGAGAGAAGTAAATCAGGTTCCAAACACCTCTACCCCAGGTACCAGCCAAACTCACGTGGCTATACCAACTTCTTTCTCGACTCCGGGAAGCACTCCCAAGTTTCTCACTTTCAACACTCCAACTCCGTCCAGATCAGGAGTCCCTTCCCCTAATGTTGGTGTCTCTGGCACCCCATCACGTGTTGAACTCACCCCTGAGGGGGTTGCCAACAATTTCCTTGAGTTGAGGTCTCTCCTCAACCAATATGTGAGTAGGGAAAGGGACAAGGGATTGAGAATTCGTTTAGACTATGATGATCCAGAACCAACGCCATCTCCTGGACCTCCTATCCCTTCCTTTTGCATCTAGGGATGAGGCTGGTCCCAGTAATCCTCCAAACCCTAACCGTATCTGTCCGCAAGGCCGAATCCTACAGCATATCCTCTCTTATCGTCCCAACCAGCTACAAGTGGTGCTCCTCTGGGCCATGAGTTGACCCTTGACCAGCTCCTACAGTCCCCAGTAACAAGCCTTCAACCCTCAACAACAACTTCACGGGAACAAGCTTTGTCCGTGCTCCCCTTGGCACGAAGTGCTGTTATGAGCACCCCTTTGGGAGTTAGTTGCCCAGCAGCACCCGGAAGCCTTCAAGGCTTCAACCTCATACCCCAGATGATGGCCCAGATGATGGCCAGCTTCCCGTGGCAGCACTTTATCAATCAGGTGCTGGCCACTCAAGGGAACAACAACAACAGCGACAACACGGGTGCAAGGGCTGAAGAAGATTTGGCCAAACCTTACAAGCCGAGTAACCTCTCATGCTTTTCACAGCAAATAGCCGATTATGATTTTCAAACGAAGATCAAGATGCCATCCCACATCAAAACATACGATGGGACTGAAGATCCTGAAGACCATCTTTAGATCTTCACTGGTGCCGCAAGGATTGAGAAATGGTCAAACGCTGAATGTTGCCTAATGTTCATGCAAACCCTTGTCGGATCAGCCAGAATCTGGTTCAATGATTTACCTGCTCGAAGCATTCAAAGCTTCGATGACCTCAGCAAGGGATTCCTGGCCAATTTCTCTCAACAAAGGCGATATGTCAAAGATGCAACAGTGATCTTTCAGATAAAACAACGGGATGATGAAAGTCTTCGAGAGTTTATAGAAAGATACAAGAAGGAAGGTCTAACATATGTAGGGGCAGACGAAAAAATGAGGGTGGCCAGTTTTATGAATGCCATCACCTCAAAATATCTCACAAGAGATTTTAACAAATCCCTGCCCAAGACCTTGGAAGAAGCTCTCGAAAGGGCTGAAGCCCATATCCGGGGAGAGGAGGCAGTAGATATTAAAGAGCAGAGGAAAAGAAGATCCGGTTGGCGAAGCAACAGCCCAGCCAGAAAAGGGGGAAACATTAACTCCTATGATAGACGCCAAAAGGGTTCAGACAATCGAAGGCTTGAAGGTCGAAACCCTTCAACCAGGGAGAAAGGCATAAGTTTCACACCCCTAACAAAGACTCCTCAAGAAATCCTTGCAACAGAAGAAGTTAAGCAGAACTTTCGGCCTCCTAGGCCTCTCCCCAATAGCAGAAAAAACGAAAATTCCACACAATACTGTGAATTTCATGAAGAAAAGGGACACCATACAAATGATTGCTTCCATCTTAAAAAGAGAATCGAAGAAGCCATTAAGTCTGGGGAACTTGCTCACTTGGTAAAGGGAGTAAGAGACAAAAGGGCTGAAGGAAAGGGCAAGGAAGTTAATATGGTAGATTTTGATGGAAGGGTTCCACACAAAAGACAGCGGTTGGAAGCTTGGGAGCTCCAATGTGTTTGCTTTCCTCCAACAGAGAAAGACCCTCTTTCAAACCCTCTTGTGGTTGAGGCTACTGTGGGAACATTGCAAATAAGTAAAGCATACATAGACACTGGTGCTGCCACCGAAATCATGTTTGAGAAGTTCTTCAACCGTCTAAGCAATGAAGAACGTTCAAGGCTTCAACCCTCCGGAACCTCCATAAAAGGTATTGCCGATATACCCCTCAAGCCTTTAGGGCAACTGACACTGGATGTTCGTTTCAGCGAAGGTCAGAAGGAGAGAGTCCAACCAATCACCTTTGTGGTTATCAATATACCTTCAAACTACGATGTAATCATCGGGAGGCCGGGACAATGTGTATTCTTTATGGCTGTGTCTGTTGGCCATGGCACTGTCAAATTTCCCACCGAGAAAGGAATAGCAACCCTTCAACCCTCTCAGGAGGCCTACATGATTGAAGGTGAAAGCTCCAAAAGTGAGGAAGACAAGCAAAGGCTAATCATAAATCCCAAGTACCCAGAGCAGAAGATAAGGGTCAATCCAAGCCTTTCACAAGAGACCCTCTCATATCTTGAAAAGCTGTTATCACATTACAGTGATGTCTTTGCTTGGTGCCCGGAACATATGACAGGCATCCCTCGAAGCATTGTTGAACATGAATTGAAAATACCACCCAATGTCAAGCCTTTCGTCCAAAAGAAACGAAGTCTAGCACCCGAAAGAAGCTTGGCTGCATGCCAGGAGGTTGAAAAGCTTGTGTCAGCCGGCATTCTCCGAGAAGTCAAGTATCAATCCTGGGTTGCAAACCCGGTGATGGTTCGAAAACCGGATAATTCTTGGAGAATGTGCATAGATTTCAAGGATCTTAACAAGGCTTGTCCTAAAGATTGTTACCCGTTACCAGAAATTGATCTCAAGGTTGATTCCCTCACTGGTTATCCGTTCAAATGCTTTCTGGATGCCTACAAAGGTTATCATCAAATCCTCATGAAGGAAGAGGACGAGGAAAAAACCGCCTTTCACACCGAAAAAGGGATCTTTTGTTACCAAAAGATGCCTTTTGGCCTCAAAAACGCTCGAGCAACCTACCAACGCCTAGTTGACAAGGCCTTTTCAAGTCAAATTGGTAGAAACATGGAGGCATATGTCGATGACTTGGTGATTAAAAGCAAAACAGAATATCAGATGCTAGATGACATCTAGGAGACCTTCAAGAACCTAAGGAAGGTCAACATGAAACTCAACCCCGAGAAGTGCTCCTTTGGGTTCGAGGAAGGTAAATTCCTTGGGCATATTGTGGGAAAACAAAGCATTAAAGCCAATCCAAACAAGGTGAAAGCCGTTCTAGAAACCAAACCACCGAGAAGCAAGAAGGAGGTTGAAAGCTTAAACGGGAAGCTTGCAGCCTTGAAGTGTTTTACCTACAAGTTGGCTGAAAGGTCTTTACCTTTTTTCAAAATGCTCAAAGGTTGCTCTGAGAAGAAATACTTCAAATGGACTGAGGAGGCCGAAGAAGCCTTCAACCAGATGAAGCAACACCTAGCTTCCCTACCTGACATTGCAGCCCCGGAAATGGGAGAATTGATCTCGGTATACCTTTCAGTTGCTGAAGAGGCCATAAGCGCGGTCCTTACCATTGAACGAGACAAGGTTCAGGTACCCGTTTACTTCTTCAGCAAAACTCTAAAATTGGCTGAAATCAAATATCCTCCCCTAGAAAAACTTCCTCTAGCCCTAGTCCAAACGGCTAGAAGGCTTCGAATGTATTTCCAAGCATACCCTATACAAGTGGTCACCGACCAACCTATTAGGAGTGTGCTTGAAAAACCAGAAAACTAGGGACGACTAGCCAAATGGGCAGTGGAACTAGGTGAGCATAATATCAACTACGTCCAAAGAAAAGCCATCAAGGCCCAAGTCTTGGCTGATTTCATTATAGAAGTCCCACAACAAACAGTCACTGAAGTGAATACAGCTGCCGCTGAACCCTCAGACCTTGAAGCCTGGAAGCTTTTTACCGATGGGGCTTCAAGCGTTGAAGGGTCAGGGGCTGGGCTCATTTTGATTAACCCAGAAGGGTTGGAATTCACGTATGCTCTCCGTTTTGATTTTCAGACCACCAACAACGAGTCTGAATATGAGTCACTGATTTCCGGCTTAAGACTGGCTAAAGAAATGAAGGTCCAAAAGCTTGAAGTGTTCACAGATTTGTTGCTGGTCTCAAGCCAAGTGAATGATAGCTACGTTGCAAAGGAGTCCAACATGAAAATATACAAAGAAAAATCCAAAGAGCTGATGAATACCTTCCAAACATGCAACATCAAGCAAATTCCCAGGTCCCAAAACAAGAAAGCGGATGCCTTGAGTAAGCTTGCATCTCTCACTTTTGCCCACCTTACTGATGTGCTGAATGCGGTCTAATAAAAACTAACCTAATCTAGACACCCTAGTTTTAAATTTATAAACTAAGACTCTCTAAATGCTAGACCACTGACAGGCAAGTGCACCTATCGTACGTAGTAAAGCCTAATGAAGTCCGAGTATCGAACCCACGAGACACTAGCGACGCTAAACTAGACTCTGACTCAACTAATTACTTAACTGGGTTATTTGATTTGTTTGGATTTTGGGGTTTTAACTAATTAAACTAAATGAATTAACTAAGACGAACTAGACCACCTAGACGCAGGCTGAAGGCTACTAAGGTGAAATCAAGGATGAGAAAGTACTACCCAGGTTTGGAATCCTATTCGTGACTATCGGTTTTCTCTCGGCAATGGTAACTATGATGGAACCAGGTTATAATAATATGACACTCTAAGACTAAAGACAGGTTGAATCTCCTCCCGGTCTCATCAACTTCTCCTAAGGTCTAGAGGTCAAATAAAGCTCACTGGTATGGGTTGGATCACCTCCCGGTCTCTCCAACAATACTAAAGTACCCAAAGACTAGATCTCCTCTCGGTCCCACTAATCACAATACACCCTAGAGTGCACGAGGTAACCTAAAAACACTTAACAAGACTTAGGAAAACAAATAATACTAGGGAACTTAGACAGATCTCCTCCCGGTCTCACTGCACCTAAATACCTAGCACCAAAGACAATCCCAACTATCTATCTCCTCTCGGTTTCAAGAATAGGTAGAACACTAAACTCCTCTAAATTATCAAACAACGTTCCTATGGAATACGTGCACCATAAACTAGTTACAAACACAAAGTAGGTAACCTAACATGCATCTATACATGAAAGACATTCACAAAGACACATGAGGAACGATTGAACGATAATAAATTAGAATAAAGCACGCACATACATCTAGCCAATTATTATTAGGTCTTTTACTTAAATATTTATCCATCACAAAATTACCAAAACTGAAATATTACCGATTAAAACAAATATTCATCACAAACCCGGGTAGAAAAATAAGTTTAGCCAAGAAACATAATCAAGAACAAGAAAAAAATATCAAACCATAAATAATCCATAGTATCAAGTTTGAAAAACACAAAGTAAAAACAAACTGAATAACTAACGGATTATAGTTGACCCGATTCTTCGATAAAGCTTGATTCTTGATCCGTATGACTTCTTCTCCACTCTTTACCCTTCGACCTTTTTCTTTCTGCCGTCCGTAGGGTATATACAGCCGTCTATGTTCTTGCCCAGTAGGTATCCCCCAAGATTTATTTATATATGCATACCAATTCGTGTCCCCAACAATCAAAGTCTGCCGCCCTTTTATTTTTCTGTTCGATATATATGGGCTTGTGGCCCAATCTCTTGTGTCACCCTCAAAATAATAGCAGCCAATTCTAATATATATCTCTTTTTTTATTCGTCCCCCAAAAGATATATATACGATCCTTTCATCTTAAATATTATAGTTAGACTCAAACTGTCATGAGGATCACATAGAGATATGATTGGCTGGCTCTAATTTTCCAAATGGGTCTGGCTTATGATTTGTAGAATTGGCGGTCAAAATGCCATATTTTCTTTCCTTCTTGTATTCAACAATAATAATATAAAATTGGCATCCTTCTTAGGGGTGAGCAAGTTTAGGTCCGGACCGAAAATAACCGAGAACCGAACCGAAAATATACCCAACCCGACCCGAATCCAAGTACCTAGGTATTTAGATCGGTTCCAATTTTTCATATAAAATAGGGTCGGGTCGGGTCGGTTCTCGGTTCTTTTCATGGTGAAACCCGACTTGTACCTATGGACCGGAACCGACCCTATATTTAGGGTAGTGAATCGGTTCTTTATTTTATGTTTGATCGGTTCTCGGATCGGGTCGGGTAATGGTCGGGTAGGGTCGGGTTTTTCCTTTTGCTCACCCCTCCTTCTAATAACATAGAAATAGCGGGCTCGGCCACTCAAGGAAAATAGCGGCAATTTTAATTCGGTCAGTGGTATCCTACTCTGCTCAACTGGCTGGTTACTTGCTTTTTACTCATTTTCCCTCCATTTGCACCAGGACATGCCAAAACTCAAAATAAAATAAAATAATATAATACTAAAAACTAAAAAAAACAAATAATAACTATACAAAATTTATACACTTTACACGGGAAAATATGTATATTTTACCACACGTCAAATATCCCCACACTTAACCCTTTTTCGTCCCTGAAAAAGACTTATGCAAACGGAATCAGAATCAGATAATATTCAGGTTCAAAAATCTAAATTATTTATTTAACTTGAAACTTGTGTTAACCGCGATTGTAAGTATACGTGTCCACTTAAACCCAAACCCGGTTCCAAGCCCTTATCATGTAATTTAAGTTCAAGTTTGGTTAATTTACCCAGGGTCTCACACTAGAATTTGTCGTTTCACCTAATTCCGCTTCAAGCTTATAGAACAAAAGGAACAGTCACTAGACTATTTCCTAACCGTTTTATACCAAAATCAAAAGAATTTAAAATCAAACTTTTCATCATTTTTTTTTATTTTTATTTTTTGAGCTTTTAGACTATGCATACCTATCCCAGAGGCATTCCCAATCAGAGTCACCATCCCCGAGAGAGATTACAATAGGAATCATTATTTTTGCATTTTTATTTAACAATCCCAGAGGCATTCTAAGTCAGAGTCACTATCCCCAACAAAGATTACATAGGCCTTGTCATTTTTTTTGGTCTAGCTCTTTTATTCTTTTTTTTTCTTTTGATAAAAAATTCTAATAATTTTAGCTTATAACGACATTCCTTATACTATTATTGGCGGTTTCGGCTTCCCTACTTTTCCTAGATGAGAACCCACTAGCAAACTAACAATTAGATATATTTAATATCAAAGGAACCTAAAACCGGATCAGGCCTACTCACATATCCCAAATTAGACACAAGCTTAATTCTTTATTCTCATATTATTATTATTTGAAACCCAAACAAATCCGATTTCTCTATCATTTTCCGTTTTTATTTTTGCAAACATCTAAAACAGGAACATTTTCTATTTTTCAATTTTTTTTGGATTTTTAATTTTAAATTTTTTTTTTTTGGTATTTTTTTTTATTTTTATGACTCAAAAACTTGGTATTTTTTAAAATTTTTGTGACTCAAAAACTAAGACCTAAATGATAGTCTCCCATCCCCACACTTAAACTCTACATTGCCCTCAATGTAGGATGGAAAACGACTCAAAAGACTAAAATAAATAAGAAATAAAACGACAAAGGGCAAATTGGAAAGGACTTAGCTGGTAAAATAACCCGTAAGCTCCAAAACTCTCGTCCAATCCAGCTCGATCGTATAGCATTTCGGTCGCGATCGGCTTTGACACTGACTGACATGCACGGTAAATGCCTGATATCTGAAAAACAACTCCGAAATCACCCGAATGGAGATTGAGTACGGATGGTACAATTCAAACCTGCGTAGACAAAAACAAACAAAAACCAAAGCAGTACCGACTCGACACAAAATAAAACGACTCAAAAAACACTAACTTAGACTCATGATACAAAATAGACGACTCAATATACAAATAAACACGTATCACAAACTACCGAGAATGTACCGAATATATAAAATTACAAAACTTTACAAAACCTCCCCACACTTGAATTTAATCAGGAGGTTTTTCCTTTATCCAACCCCTATCCAACCCGTTTAATTTTAATTGATCATCATTGTTTATTAAAAAAAACCAATGATGAAACTATAAAATATCTTAAGACATGCAAACGGGTCGCGCCACCAAAATTTAAATTTACCTGGACCAAACCTGATACGTGACATATAGTGAGGATGGTGGTTGTCTCTGCACTTCAGTTTCTCACTTAGCTTCTTTTTGTACCATCTTCTGACCCTCACAATGTGTTGATCCAAGCGTTTTCTTCGCGCCTTCTCCCGTGATTTAGTTGGTGTGTGTGGCAATCCAACATCTAAAACCTTTATGGGCCAGCTATCCAAATCTTCAGCCACTCTCTTCTTCTACGTTTGGTATTTGTTTGATCTCCATGGTCGGCTTCTCTTCAAGCAATCTCTCTAGATATGCTAGATCACCAACCGGGTCAAATTCTTCATCTACAAGTGTTGGTAAACTAACCAACTCATCACCAAACTCATCCTCCCAAGATGGTTTATGCATCCCTCTCTCATTCTCCATCTTGTCAAGTGGCTCATTCACGTCTTCCCCTCATCATCATTCAAGAAATCGTCATCAATGGGTTCAGGACCGATACGTCCATTGTCGTCTCCAGTCTTATATCAGACAACTCTAGATTATTAGGAAGTTCCTCTCTAACCTCTTTTATCTCTACTACTTCTTCTTCTCCCCCATAGCTCTCAAAGCCAATATCATCATCATAGTATTCATCCCATGTAAAGCGTATTGTACTTTGATTTTTCTTCTGATTCACGTAAACCGGACAATGTTCATACCAGTGCGATCCACCACAGTGTGGACACCTTAGATCCAAATGTTGATTCATGCTTTCCTTAATCATTTGACTCAGTGTCTCGATCATTCGCTCAAGAATGGTGAATATTTCGGGAAACCTCGGATCTCCTTGGTCCTGTGCTGTTGTCGTTATCTGAGCGAATATTTGACATGATTCCACGAACGCCCAAACATAGGGAGGGTACTCGCTATGATAATCTGCCATGAAGAGAGTAGCAAAAACAGCACGAAGTAGAGAGAGGAAAGAAAAAATACAAACTAACTACTAAAAAAAAATATTTACAAAAATAAAGACTCGACACAATATTGCTAGACACAAACTCTAGGACTCAACCCCTAAGAATCAAATTACAAATAAGACCAATTAAACAAATAAGCTCAGTCAAAACTAATAACGCAATCGCCTAAGTGTCCCCGGCAACGGCGCCAAATACTTGATGTGCTGAATGCGGTCTAATAAAAACTAACCTAATCTAGACACCCTAGTTTTAAATTTATAAACTAAGACTCTCTAAATGCTAGACCACTGACAGGCAAGTGCACCTATCGTACGTAGTAAAGCATAATGAAGTCCGAGTATCGAACCCACGAGACACTAGCGACGCTAAACTAGACTATGACTCAACTAATTACTTAACTGGGTTATTTGATTTGTTTGGATTTTGGGGTTTTAACTAATTAAACTAAAGGAATTAACTAAAACGAACTAGACTACCTAGACGCAGGCTGAAGGCTACTAAGGTGAAATCAAGGATGAGAAAGTACTACCCAGGTTTGGAATCCTATTCGTGACTATCGGTTTTCTCTCGGTAATGGTAACTATGATGGAACCAGGTTATAATAATATGACACTCTAAGACTAAAGACAGGTTGAATCTCCTCCCGGTCTCATCAACTTCTCCTAAGGTCTAGAGGTCAAATAAAGCTCACTGGTATGGGTTGGATCACCTCCCGGTCTCTCCAACAATACTAAAGTACCCAAAGACTAGATCTCCTCTCAGTCTCACTAATCACAATACACCCTAGAGTGCACGGGGTAACCTAAAAACACTTGACAAGACTTAGGAAAACAAATAATACTAGGGAACTTAGACAGATCTCCTCCCGGTCTCACTGCACCTAAATACCTAGCACCAAAGACAATCCCAACTATCTATCTCCTCCCGGTCTCAAGAATAGGTAGAACACTAAACTCCTCTAAATTATCAAACAACGTTCCTATGGAATACGTGCACCATAAACCATAAACTAGTTACAAACACAAAGTAGGTAACCTAACATGCATCTATACATGAAAGACATTCACAAAGACACATGAGGAACGATTGAACGATAATAAATTAGAATAAAGCACGCACATACATCTAGCCAATTATTATTAGGTCTTTTACTTAAATATTTATCCATCACAAAATTACCAAAACCGAAAGATTACCGATTAAAACAAATATTCATCACAAACCCGGGTAGAAAAATAAGTTTAGCCAAGAAACATAATCAAGAACAAGAAACAAATATCAAACCATAAATAATCCATTGTATCAAGTTTGAAAAACACAAAGTAAAAACAAACTGAATAACTAACGGATTATAGTTGACCCGATTCTTCGATAAAGCTTGATTCTTGATCCGTATGACTTCTTCTCCTCTCTCTACCCTTCGACCTTTTTCTTTCTGCCGTCCGTAGGGTATATACAGCCGTCTATGTTCTTGCCCAGTAGGTATCCCCCAAGATTTATTTATATATGCATACCAATTCGTGTCCCCAACAATCAAAGTCTGCCGCCCTTTTATTTTTCTGTTCGATATATATGGGCTTGTGGCCCAATCTCTTGTGTCACCCTCAAAATAATAGCAGCCAATTCTAATATATATCTCTTTTTTTATTCGTCCCCCAAAAGATGTATATACGATCCTTTCATCTTAAATATTATAGTTAGACTCAAACTGTCATGAGGATCACATAGAGATATGATTGGCTGGCTCTAGTTTTCCAAATGGGTCTAGCTTATGATTTGTAGAATTGGCGGTCAACATGCCATATTTTCTTTCCTTGTTGTTTTCAACAATAATAATATAAAATTTGCATCCTTCTAATAACATAGAAATAGCGGGCTCGGCCACTTAAGGAAAATAGCGGCAATTTTAATTCGGTCAGTGGTATCCTACTCTGCTCAACTGGTTGGTTACTTGCTTTTTACTCATGTTCCCTCCATTTGAACCAGGACATGCCAAAACTCAAAATAAAATAATATAATACTAAAAACTAAAAAAAAACAAATAATAACTATACAAAATTTATACACTTTACACGGGAAAATATGTATATTTTACCACACATAAATTGGATGACTCCAAAGGTTCCATCAATCGATGAGTTGGAAGTTCAAGATGTAGTCACCGAGGAAGATCCAAATTGGATGACTCCAATCAAGAAATTTCTTAAAAACGGTGAATTGCCTAGTGATCAAATAGAAGCTGAAAGGGTTAAGATTAAGGCAAGGCAGTATATCTTACAAGGTGAAACCCTTTACAAAAAGGGTTATCTTGCACCCTTGCTAAGATGTGTTGGTCCTGAGCAAAGTCAGTATTTGATCAAAGAAATTCACGAAGGTATATGCGGAGCTCATTTTGGAGCTAGATCGGTGGTTGCCAAACTTATGAACCTTGGGTATTTTTGGCCCTCAATGCACCGGGATACCACTGAGCACTTAAGGAAATGTGATGCCTGCCAAATTCATGCACCAATCCCAAAAAGTCCCAAACATGATATGGTCCCAATAACCTCAGCATGGCCATTCTATAAATGGGGGATGGACATTGTCGGTCCATTTCCCCCAAGCAAAGGTGGAGTAAAATTCTTGTTGGTGACCGTAGATTATTTCACCAAGTGGCCTGAGGTTAACCACTTGCAAAGATCACGGGAAAACAGGTCGTTGACTTTGTTTGGGAAAACATTATTTGCCGTTATGGATTGCCGGGAGTACTTGTCACTGACAATGGGAAGCAATTTGCTGAGAAGCCTTTCAGCGTTTGGTGCAAAGAATACAGAATCGATCAGGTTTTCAGCTCAGTGGCTTACCCTCAATCAAATGGTCAAGTTGAAAGGACAAATCAAAGCATAATGGAAGGTATCAAAACAAGATTGGGAAGGTACGAAAGCAACTGGCTTGAAGAATTGCCGAGTGTCTGTGGGCCATAAGAACAACCGAAAAAACAAGCCACAAAAGAACACCCTATAGCTTGGTATTTGGATCCGAAGCCGTGATCCCAGCCGAAGTAGGAGTTGTAACACAACGAATTGTCAACATGGATCCCGAAACAAACCAAAAAGAGACCATGTTGAACTTACAACTCCTAGAAGAAGCACGAGACCAAGCCGTAATCCAAGAAGCCAAGTACAAGCAACGGATGGAAGCCTACTATAACAAGAGAGTCAAGAATGAATGCTTCAAGCCAGGAGACCTGGTGCTTAGAAACAATGAAGCTAGCAAGAAAGAAATCCAAGGAAAGCTTGGTCCAAAATGGGAAGGCCCATATACCATCCTTGAAGCACATAAGGGTGGATCTTACAAGCTAGCAGACTCAGAAGGTAAAAGGCTTCCAAGATATTGGAATGGTAAAACCCTGAAAAGGTTCCATGTTTAAACAGGAAGGATTGGTTTGTATTTCACAAGTTGTATTTCAAGAGTAGCACTATGAATACCTTTTGTAAAAACAAGTATCTCTTGAATGAATGAAGTTGTTTTATCAAATTTGTCTTTCTATCCTAAAATCAGGTTGAGAACCTAGCAAGAAACTCCATGGCAAGGGCCATGTAAGGGGATGAGCTCCCAGGCCACATCGCTCAATAGGTTCAAGGGTTGAATGAACCTATATAAGGGGTGAGTTCCTAAATCAATACAACTCCATGAGACTTATTATTGAAAGCAAAGTTGTCTCATAGACGGGTTTGAACAGCCTACACCAAATGTTCCTTAAGCCTTAGAAAAATAATCAACAAACAGGCTTACGAAATCAGGTGAAAATAAATAGGATAGGTGCTATGTATTCTTGTTAAAAATACCAAGGCTAAGTGACTGCAGCACTAAACCCTTTAAGGTATAAAAAACATAAAGGCAACACAACCTTGACAAAGACAAAGACAAAGTCACAAGAAACAGAAATAACCTAAGGAACAATGCAACAACTTGAACAAAAAGTTATAAAAAATTCAAAGATACAAATCAAGCCAAGTCACAAAACTAAGAAGCTTTCAAGGCTCCAAGCTACATACGTGACAACTCAAAGCCTTAAAGGCTTCAACCTACATACGGGATAGCCAAAAAGCTTGAAGGTTTAAAACCAAACAAGCTGCCTCAGCAAAATAGGCACAAGTATAAACAACACAACACAAGCAAATAGTTAAACATAGTAACATAGCAAAGAAAGCATCAACAGACTTTCAAACATCCAAACATAAGTTAAGACAAGTCCTAGTGACTTGTGAGTTTAGAAATTGTTCAAACGGCAATACAGGCCCCACCACAACCACATAACAAGAACCTTAAGGGTCCTTGTGAAACCTAATATTGTTTAGTTAACAAACACCACAGATTGTTTTCAAAGAGTGCTAAGAAAGCTACGAATATCCATTAAGCATCAGCAGGAGGCTTGGAAACCCCGGAACCTTCACCTTTAACTTTCTTTGCTTTCTTTGACTTCTTAGTCTTCACACCACCATCAGCACCTACTGCTGAAGCCTCCAAGCTTACATCCTTTGAAGCATCTGGTCCTCCTGAAAGGGTATCATCACTATCTCCCGAATAAGATCTCTTTCTTGAAAGAGAACCCAGGATTTCAGCACAGACTTTTTCATTAAGGCCCTCCGGTTTCAGCTCCTGCAAGACAGTAAGAGGCTTACCAAAACAAGTAGAAACTTGACTGACATACGGGTAGGTCAGCCTCTCCATCTGTTCAACAGAACCCTTGAAGATCTCAGAAGCTTCAGGGCGAAATAAAGGAGACTTTTCCAAAGGATGGCCAGATTCATGAAGCTTGTAACCAGCAATCAGACCTTGATGTTTCCCCAAGTTGAGCAATTTCATGTAGACTTCACCAAGAGCGGAATTAAACTCCTTGGAGTGAAGAAGATAAGTAACAACTTGCCGAAAACCTTGCTCAATTAACCATTGATGATCACTGTTGGTTTGAGCAACCAAAGCCTTTAGGCCTTCCTTCTCCTCATCAAAAGCCTTCTGTTGAACAGACAAAGCTTCCCTATCAGCTTTAAGCTTCAACCGATCAGCCTCGAAGCTTTTCCTAAAATCACCCATTTCAATCTCATGCCTCCTAGTCAGTTCACCAACCTTTTTGGCCCAAGCCTCTTCTTTCTCAGCAAACCCACCTATCTCCTTCTTCATTGCAGCTACGGAAGATTTCATCTTATCTTTCTTCTTAGAAAACTCTTCATACTCATGCATCCTCTTACGAAAACGAGCAACCCCCTGAGGAAGCATTGCAGCAAGATTGCATGTACTCAAAATCATGCGGGACAACATCATGTCATCATCCATATCAGCAATAGTGTTATGAACCGACGGAGGGGCAATATGGCTTAGTGCATCTTCACAAACAGCGGCGTCCTTGAAACTGTCATCAACTTTCACCGACCAGCCAGGCACATAAACCTCATTTGGGTCCAACCCTTCAACGTCCCTGCTCGAAGAACCTTGAACAGGGGTAGCCATAACCTTCTTAGCTGGAGTCTTCTTACCATGAACAACCAGTTTCTTCTCCTTTTCAGCACCCACTTCAATATCTTGATCTTCAGAAGCTTCAATATCATCACTCAACTCCAAAGGTTCAGTAGAAGTGGATTGAGGAGCACCTTTGAGTAAACGACGAGCAGATCGATGGGTTGAAGCCTTGGGAGCAACAGGCTTAGAAAAACCCTTGACATTGGAGACACTAACATAACCTAAACCTTCGAACCTTTGGTCAGCACTCCTAACCACAACATTTTCATCACGGATGGATGGGACATCCTCAAATGCAACGTCAGAAGTATCGTCGCTTTTGATGAAGTCAAGAGCAGACATGACTGCAAATAACCAACAAAACAAAACACATAAGACATAAATTAAGGAAAACACAAAGGGGGCAAAAAAGAAAAATGCATACCCGAGCCACTCCTCATTAGAACCGGACCCCGATCGGCCTTTTCCCACAAATTACTAACCCCTAACAAAACTAGCAAATGTTCAGGGAAGGGACGAACCCTTGAAGGGCACCCCCGGATGGCTTTGAGAAAAGTATCATTCAACTCAGATTCAGAGGGCTCCGGTTCATTGAGAACGACATCCGGGTGCCTCCACACCATTTTGAATGGGACAATAGAATCAGAAACCCAGAAAAAGCGATCATTCCAAGTTCCGAGTTTCGTAACCATAGACGAAATAAGACAAGCATCAACCTTGGATGTTTCAAAGGTGATCCAATCACCGTTTTTAGCCAATCGGAAAAATTGGCGAAAAAGCAAAAGTGAAGGATCATAACCAAGGGCACGGCATAAAACTTCGAAATGCAAAACCCTAGCCATGCCCTTTGGGTGAATCTGACCAAAGGAGACTCGATAATACTCCAATAAATTCAGAACAAAGAGGGAAAACGGATAACGGAGGTTCGAAAACTCAAAGTGACGACAATAAAGAGCAATAAAACTAGCCGGACATTTATCAATCGGAACATCACAAGCAGGAGCAGTCGGTTTAAACATTTTCCCAATACCATATTCCTTACAAAATAATTCTACCTCTTCTTGGGTTAATCGAGAAAAGGACTTTGCCAAATCCTTACGAGCATCCGTTTTACAAGAAAATATGAAGTAAGTAAGGAAATAAGAAAGAAGCCGGAACTAACCTTGAATAAAGGAAAGGAATTGCAGAGGGAACTTGAAGAAATAATGAAGTAATTGAATGATTATCTTCAATAATAAAAGAAAAACCAAAATAGAGGTTATAATGGCAAACAGTTACTCTCTGCAAAACCGCCGCCCTATGAACTGCGACACATCAATCAAATCAGTTGTCAGTTTTTTAAAATTAAAAAAATAACTGACTCCAACCCTTTAAGCCCTCAAGCTCTGAACCCTTGAAGCCTTTAGACAATAAAACACATGTATAAAAGTCAGAAGTCTTTGAGCTGATTTCCCAAAAACCTCTGACTTGGGGGGCTGATGACGGGGGTAGCCCAAGACCAAATAAAACGACTTAAATACATAAATGCTCAAAAGGTTAATATCGTTGACTTTTCTCCACAATCCAATATCATCGTTCCTGTATCTCCGAATCCACTTTGAGAGAAGAGACGTGTTAATATCGCTAAGACAAGACAACCCTAGACCCCCTTTGTCGACAGGAACCGTGACACGCTGCCAAGCCACCCAATGTAGTTTACTAACCACATCATTGCCCCCCCCCCCCACCCATAAAAACCGTTTAATAATGGCTTCGAGACCTTTAATGACACCCACCGGAGCCTTAAGTAAAGACATGAAATAGTTGGGGATACTCTCCAGCACCGAATTTATTAACGTCACACGACCCCCAATTGACAGTAAAGAGGATTTCCATAAAGCCAACCTGGTTTCAAAGATATCAAATACCGCTTTCTAGTTTTATTTCTTGGTCATCTTAGCTCCAACCAAAACTCCAAGATGGACAAACGGGACCTCACCAGATCTACAACGGAGGACCGACGCCTTCTCGATCACTTCACTATGACTCACACCAATCCTATATAGCGTCGACTTGCTCATATTGATTTTTAGACCAGACCCTAATTAAAAGCACCTAAGAAACCGAGCGATGTTTAGGATGTTATTTGTCACACCCCAACCGATGGCGGAAACATCGGGGCGTGGCACTGAGCGAAACAGATTGTCCAGAAGTTTCCATAACAACTATAATTACCAATTATTTAAAGCATCACGTCCCATACCATGACATAAAAAGTAACATAATTATTATAGGCAAAGTCAAGACAAATTGTTCTGTTTCGACAACTCATAATTTAAGTACACACAATTCGTTTATTTGTTTCTAGACCTTTCCTAGCCTTGATTTCACAGCAAGACAAGCATTCTAACATCTTAAACACCTGCCACATACGTTAAAGTAAAAGTCAATACACATAGTGTAAAGGTGAGCATACAAGTTTAATAGATATAATCGAGTTCGAAATCGTTTACGCATAACCAGCACGTACACAGTGTGAAATGAAGCACGTAAGTTATCGACATGATCCTATCAATACCAATGACTGCGGGTTGACTGCCCAAGGCAGTTCGTAATACACACTCACCATTGTGAGCCATGTAATTAATTGTCCTTAACAACCCCTGAATGAACAGGTGCTGAGTCCAAACTATAGTACTATCGTTGCTAAGGCAGGTAGACAGCAATCCATGTGTAAACATAACAAACAAGCATTCATTAAGTCATGTATAACATGCGGTAACGGTTAGCGTTAAAGTATTGCGTAGTGTGTTCGATGTGATTTAGAATAAGTAACGTATGTAACACCCAAAAGTGCATAAAGCAAAAATGGTTCGAGTATACTCACAACGATGATGGATTGAAGGGAGCGCTAGAGCGGAATTAGCCTGATAAGAAAGATAGCATAAACGATAAGCGGCACGTAAAACGATTAGACAAATGGTACCTTGCACCATATGTCGGATGGCAATCCGATCGGATGGCCAGTCGATCGGGTGGCAATCCATTCGGATGGTCATCCTATCGGATGGCCATTCGATTGTATTGTCACCTCGTTTGGTGAGGATGTGTTTGTGTATGATGGTTTGCCTTTTGAAGTTTTCATTGTAGCATTTTGGAAATAGAGAAGTATCTCTACCTTTCGGGTCGGTCGATCGAACGGCCGTTCGATCGGGCAGCAATCTGATTGGCGAGACTTCTCAGATTGAGAACAAGTTCACAGCAGGACGGTCACTCGATCGGATGGCTATCCGATCGGGTAGCAATCCGTACGTACTGAACATATTGAAAATTGTTTAAGTATCCAAGTCCCAAACGTCACACGATCGGACGGTCACTCGATCGGATGGCAATCCGATCGGGTGGTAATCCCTTTCAACGTTTAGATCCTTGAATAGTGTGAAAATAGTTTAAGTGTGGGACCCAGTTGCAAGCCGATCAGGTGGCTATCCAATAGGGCGGCAATCCGATCGGATGGCTGTCCGATCGGACGGCAATCCATCCCAGACGACCTGATCGTCCTTACACTTGGTTGTTTTGTTAGTTTGCGTTTTCTCGAGACTGTACAATAACGTGTCAAACAACGAAAACCTCGTCAAGACTCAGTGACCCGATCGGATAGGAACCACCCTAGTCCGACCAGTTAACTGTTCGAGACGGTGTTTCATGTTCAACCCGAAATCAGTAATCTCTTGGATATAATTCAGATCTGGAACTAATACGTCACCAAGAATGGCTAGAAGATCAGAACGAGCTCCGATTCTATCGGGTTTGAGTGCATTGAGTGTAAAAGAGTTGAAAGAAAGTGGGAAAAACCTTCTTTCAATCATTCTCACCATGAATATGTTCAGATCTATGCAAGATCTTTGTTTATTCATGTGGAAATCGTTCAGATCTAAGTTGTTCTTGGTGGAATGAAGCCAAAACATGAAGTTCATAGGAACACCATGATGACATCATCCTAGAACACCTCAAATCCACTAATTTCATGGTTAAAAGTTGAGATTCAAAAGATAGAAAGGTGTAGAAGTGCGTGTTGATCAAGAAAGTACAAGATTTAGGTTGAAAAAATACAAGGATCGCGAGAAATCGAAAGAAAAGTGGGCTGGAGCGAGTTGAGCAGAGAGAGAGCTGTCACATCAAGTGATGCGACATATGAGGGGTATTTATAGGGTTTCCATAAAAGGAAAGTGTGGAAAAAGGCTGGTCGATCGGGTGGCAGTCCGATCGGGTGGCAGCCCGATCGGATGGTAATCCGATCGGATGGCCACTCGGTCGGTTGGCCACTCGGTCAGTTGGCCACTCGATCCACGAGTCCGGCGCAATGAGTTTTATTGTTTCGATTCGAGTGTTGAGCGTTGCGATGCGATTCGAGAGAGCGATGCGATAGATTTACCTATTAAATTACTTTTAATCCCAACTACTATATCTAACATACAATCATCATAATTGAACTTGTGTTTAGCGTTCTCGATTCGTTTGCAATGCGATAGGATTGCGATTGTGATTAACACCTCAACATAAACATAACATGCACAAGTAACACATAAATAGCACACACACGTAAAACAATAACCAGAACACATAATTCGAGTTGCGAATGCGATAGCGATAAGTCGATTAAACATGCGATTAATAGCGATTATACCTCGATTATTAACAAGTACTCCACATAATAGAACTAACGTAAAAGCATAAAAAGACTATTCACAAGTCAAAGAAGTCAAAACAGGAGTTGAGCAAGGAGTGACAGATCGCAATTAGCAATCTTGTCTTCCTTTGACTTCAATCTTGACTTTGACTTTGACTTTCGAAACACGGGGTGTTACATTATTGTATCCCCACTTTCTCGTAAGGATACAATCGTCAGTATACAAAAGATGATCAAGAACCGGGCCACCGTTGGGGAGCCTGATGCCTTTGATCATACCCGCTCGACTCGTTTTTTTATCATGATTGAAAAGGCTTCCATCACGAATAAGAACAAGAAGGGAGAAATTGGGTCTCCTTGTCTCATCCCCTTGGAGCATTGAAATTCGAAAGTCGGGGCTCCATTGACCAAAACCGAGGACCTTGCCGAGGAAAGAATACCATAAATCCAACTACACCATTTCGGAGGAAAGGCCAATTGTCTCATAACCGAGGTGACAAAATTCTAGTTTACGTTATCGTAAGCTTTTGCAAAATCAATCTTGAAAAGGAAGGTTTTATTTTGTCTTTTTTTCAGCCAAGCAATCACCTCATTCAGAATAAGCGGCCCATCGAGAATTAAATGATCTTTAAGAAAGGTCGTTTGGTATTCCGAGAAAACCGACCAATCACCGTTTTCAATCTGTTAGCTAAGACTTTGGAAACAATTTTTGTTAATGATACTGACGAAATTAATGGGTCTATACTCTCCCAAACCTTCCGGATCTTTAACCTTAGGGATAAGAGCAATAAATGACAATTAATAAATTTGACTTTGACCCTCAAGTAACTATTGATTACTTTTCTCAATTCAAATTCACTTTGGTTTTAGTATTTTGAAATAGTCTCCTTTTTATTATAGTTTCCTATGAATTTATTTTGTTATTTAGTCTGTGTTTACATGTGTTTTGAAATTACTACGAGCGTGTTGCGAACGGAACTGCTGACAAGAATAAAAAGAAAATGTAGAAAAAAAAAACTAAAAGATAACCGAAAAAAAATCAACCAAAAAAGTTGTATGGTAACGATGTTGTTCGTATGAAACTCGTGGTCAGAGATGAGCAAATTGTTCTGGGTACCGGTACCAAATTTGCCAAACCGAAAGATCTTAAGTACCAATTCGGTACCGACATTTGGCATTCCTGGTACCGGTTCCCTACCGTTTTTTACCTTCATATACCGGTACTGTAACCGGTATTTTCGGTATCAGTACCGATTCTGTATCGGTTGGCACCAAGCTCATCCCTACCCCTGAAACTAAGAAAAGAAAAAAATTAAAAGTTGACGAAAATCAACAAAAAAAAAGTTGTACGATACCGTTGTTCGTACGGTAACCGTGATCAGGGATGAGCAAATGGTACCGGGTAGCAGCACTGAATTTCCCGAACCAAAAGATTTCCAATATCAATTCGGCACCAACTTTTGATGTTTTCTGTATTAGTGTCGGATTTTACCTTTATGTACTGATACCGAACATGATTGTCCCGGTATTTTCGATACCAATACTGGTTCGATACTGGTTGATACCAAACTTATCCCAACCCCTGATATAAAAAAAGAGATTAAAGTAAAAAAGTAAAGAAAATAACTTTTATTATAGTATTAAAACAATAAAAGTATTAAAAAAACTATATATTATTATAATATTAAAATCACTATTCATTTCATTTCCTTTAGTAATATGTAGTAATAATAATAATGTAAAGAATATCATTAAGGTTTCTTTGAATCATTCGATTCTTAAAAATTTTCATTTAATCATTGAGTTATCTATCCAATTGATTCTGCTTCTCATGTGCATAAAGTGGTATTAGAGCTCTAGCTAAATAAATAATTGTTCGTGGAAATCGATTCAACCGTGATAATAGATTCGCCAGACGAGGTAGCGTGATCAGATGAATTGACCACACACGTGATTTTATCATTTAGGTTAACCATGATCGTATATTCGTCGGACGAGGCAATGAGATCAAAAACCGCGACCCATGGGAACTTCATATCAAAGGATTCCGATAGCAAGTCCGAGATCTGGAGTTGCAACGGGAGATGCGCAAGACGCAAAACCAATGCCAGGGGCTGACGCAAAACCAATGCCAGGGGCTAATGTTTTTTTCTAATGTGAAGATGAATAACGGAATGCACGTTGGGTGTATGTACTTCATTTTCGAGTCATTTAAACTTTATCAAATTCGGTAATCAAATTCAGACATCATTAGAATTTTGAAGTTGGATTTGAATTTAGTAATCGAATTCGAATCTTGTTTCAAAATTTAAATAAATCGATACTACTGATTTAAGTATTCAAATTGCAATTCATTGAATATCCTAATTGGAATGTCTAATTTTTAATTAAAAATCAAACCAACAAGGAAATTAACTTTATTTTACTTGACAAAAGTAATGATATTAAAGTTTATGTGCTTTATATGTTTAAAGAAAAAAGTACTTTTAAGATACAATTTAATTACGTAAGCTTGTTAGAAAGAAATATATCATTTAATTGCGTAAGCTTGTTAGAAGAAAAAAAAAAGGATGGATTCTTAATTATTAAATATGATACGTATCTATATCTATACTATATAATAAAAGAAACCATTTTCGGGACACTTGTCATCATATTAGGCCATGTTTTATAGATAAGTGTTATTTTAGTTTAATCTTTTCTAATTATTATAGATAATCCTCCTACTAAATATTATTTAGTTTAATTTCTTATGGATAATTATTATTTAGTTTAATCTCCTTCTCATTTATAATATTATTTATTTAACTAATAGAGTAAATTACGATTTTGGCCCCTGTGATTATATCACTTTTACACTTTTAGCCCAAAAAGAATTTTTAATATCTGAGCCCCCAGCGTCTTTTTTTCTAATCTTTTTTGCCCCTAACGTCTTTTTTCTAACCCTTTTGGCCCCTAACATTTAATGGATGGGGTTAGTGTTAGGGGCCAAAAGGGTTAGAAAAAAATACGTTGGGGGCTCAGATGTTAAACAATTCATTTTTGGGCTAAAAGTGATATAACCACAGGGGCCAAAATCGTAATTTACTCTAACTAATACTACCTCCGTCCCATTAGAAGTGTCATGTTTTGAATTTTCAAAGTCTTTATTTATAAATTTTGACTTTAATTATATATTTTTTGTGATATATAAAATTTGATGAAAATTAACCCGATAAAAACATTTGTAAAACACACTCAAATCATATAACTTTCATCAAGTATTATCTAACACAAACAAAATTATTTAAGGTCAAAGTTTATAAATAAAGACTTTGAAAATTCAAACTAGGACACTTTTAGTGGGACGGAGGGAGTATTATTTATCATTTATACATTTACGGAGTTTTAAATAATGAGTTAAATTTATTGAGACTTCGTTAACAAATTTTGCTACAACAAAATAATCTATTTATATCAATCTAAATTTTTATCTATACTATACTATATTATAAAACATTAATGTGTGACACATGTCGTTCATTGTAGATATTTATTTTATGATTTTTCCGCCTCACTTCCAAACTTATCTTATATTAATTAAATAAATAAATGAATAATGAGCTAATATTAAATTTTATCCTACTTTAAATTTCGAATACCATTCTTCTATTTTTCTAATAAAATATTATCCGAAATTGTAAATTGTTAATTTAAAACATCTATACTATATAATAAAAGAAACCAACTTTGGGACACTTGTCATCATATTAAGCCATGTCTTATAGATAATTATTATTTTAGTTTAATCTCTTCTAATTAATTATAGATAATCCTCCTACAAAATATTATTTAGTTTAATTATTACTTTTATATTTATCTATTTACTTCAAATTCAAACTTAGTTATCTAAAGAGTTAATTACTGTTTTCGTCCCCGTGGTTTGTCAAAAATCACTATTTCAGTCCATTAGTTTAAAAATTGCGATTTCAGTCCCTGTGGTTTCACTTTCGTAACCATTTCAGTCCGTGTGGTTTCACTTTCGTAACCATTTCAATCCATTTATTCTGTAAGCACAGGTACTAAAATGGTTACGAAAGTGAAACCACAGGGACTGAAATCGCAATTTTTAAACTAATGGATTGAAATAGTGATTTTTGACAAACCACAGGGACGAAAACAGTAATTAACTCTTATCTAAATTAATATTACAGTAAATTACGAATTTGACTCGGTTATATCACTTTTACCATTTTAGCCCAAAAAGGAAATTTTTAACATGTGAGCCCTCAACACCTTTTTTTTCTAACCCTTTTGGACCCCAACGTCTTTTTTTCTAACCCTTTTGGCCCCTAAAAGTAAATGGATGGGGTTAGTGCCAGGGGCCAAAAGGGTTAGAAAATGATTCATTTTTTGGCTAAAAGGGTAAAAATGATTCATTTTTTGGCTTAAAGGGTAAAAATGATATAACAACAGGGGCCAAAATCGTAATTTACTCTTGATATTAACTATATATTTGAACGTTTTGTTTAGTTTGGTATCAAATAGATTTTACGAAACTTAAAATAAAATTAACTAATATTATTTATCATTTCGACATTTACAAGTTTTAAATAAAGGGTTAAATTTATTTAGACTTCATTACATTTTCAAGTTTCAAATAAAGGGTTAAATTTATACTATACTATATAACTTTGTATTAATATATGAAATATTTTTATTTTCATTACTAAAAAAATTATTATATCAATTTTATTACATAATTTATAAATCAATTTGTCGGAATTGGTACCAACATTTAATCACTCAAATAGACGCTGATTTGCTTTCTTGAATAACATATCTTCTTTTCAAGAACCATCTTCACAATCACCATATCCATCGCGTATCGAGTATTATCTATTAGTTATTGAAAGATATGACTTTTTTTATTATTGGTATATAAAATTAGATTTATTAAACCCGTGTAATACACATGGTTTTTTTAAAGATATACCTTTTTTTATTATTTACTATACAAAATTACATTTCTTCGACCCATGTAATACATGAGGTTTTTTAAGATATAACTTTTTATTATTTGATATATAAAATTACATTTATTCAACCCATACAACATGGTTCTTATAGATAAAACTTTTTTATTATTTAATGTATAAAATTATATTTACTCAACACGTGTAATAATTGAGGTTTTTAAAAATATTTTTTTTATTTAGTATATAAAATTACATTTATTAAACCCGTGTAATACACGGGGTTCTAACCTAGTTTTAAATAAAACAAATTATTTATTACGAAAACCAAACTTTGTATTAATATATTAAATATTTTTATTTTCACTATACAAAATTACATTTACTAACTTTTTTATTATTTGGTATATAAAATTACATTTATTTAACTCGTGTAATAAATGAGGTTTTTTAAAGATGTATTATTTTATTACTTGGTAAACAATATTACATTAATTCAACTCGTGTAATACAAGTGATTTTAAAGATATATTTTTTTATTTGGTATATAAAATTATATTAATTCAACCCGTACAATATGGTTCTTATATATAACTTTTTATTATTTAATATATAAAATTATATTTATTCAACCCATGCAAATGTTTTATTATTTAGTATATAAATTTGAGTAAATTACAAAACTCGTCCTTTATGTATGTATGTTATTGCAAATCATGTCCTTTGTCTTCAATAATTACATTAATCATATTCATACCTAATGTTGACAAATCCTAACATGGTATATCCTTTACTCCAAACCAAGTTAAAATTATCAGTTAAGTTTAGTCACATGGGGCCCACATAAGGGCATTAATGTCCTTTCACCTACCATTTGTTTCTCCCCCATTTAAAATCCCCAATAACCCTAATCGCAATATCTAATCTATCATCTTAAACACTGCTTCTTCTTCGATAATCCTTGAACAACATTCTGCAAAAACAAGTTTTAATCCCCATGTCTTATTTACTGGTAATTTTTTTTTTTGTAAATAGTCACGAATTATGTGGGAAAGATGAAACTCATGTTTTACATAAGAATTTCCAACCCTCTTGACCCTATCTTACCTTCAAATAGCACTCAGCTAATTTGACATATACACCACCAGCTTGATCCCCTGAGAAAATTCCCCACATAAGGAAGAAATACACACAAACATTGAAATCATAAATCATTAAGAAAATTATATATTATAAAAAAATCATCACAAACACATCGAAAGCCCTATTCGATAAATCAAAGGAACAACATCTGATCAATAACATTAATATATCATACAAATGCCAACGAACACGTATAATTCGTAACATTTTAACATGTAAATCAAAATCTATACCAAGGCTTTAATTAATAAGAATGGCCTTTATAACTTACATGATTTTCCAATTTTGTAAAAATTGGCAGCTTTTTCGTATAAATCGGCAGCGTCTTCATGTTTGTTACCGAAGAATTTCCAGTCGCTAAGCTTCTTATCGGCTTGCTTTTCGAAATCTTCACCTTTTGCGATTTGATCAGACATTCTGTTTGTTTGTTTGGTTCTCTGTTTTCCGGGAAGAAACAGGGGAGGGGTGCGAATAGAAAAGCTTAATGTTGTTCAAGGATTATCAAAGAATAAGCAGAGTTTAAGATGACAGATTAGATATTGCGCTTAGGGTTATTGAGGATTTTAAACAGGGAGAAACAAATGGTTGGTGAAAGGACATTAATGCCCTCATGTGGACCTCACATGATTAAACTTAACTGAGAATTTTAACTTAGTTTGGGGTAAAGGATATACCATGCTAGGATTTGTCAACATTAGGTATGATTAATGTAATTATTGAAGACAAAGGACATGATTTGCAATAACATACATACATAAAGGACGAGTTTTGTAATTTACTCTATAAATTTATTTACTTAACCTGTGTAATACACGGGGTTATAACCTAGTTTATATTTAAGTTTATTTGCTTTATATGAATTTCTTATAAGATATATGTTACCACTTCGTTAAAATTTCAACATTTACTGGTCAACCTAACTCCACAAATTGATTGTGTTTGACATTTTGACCCTACATGATAAATAAATTTGACTTTGACCCTCACTTAGGGTGTGGGGGGCGCCTTCGGGGACTCCCTTCGGGGACCCCTCTTGCCGAGCGGGAGAGACACCGCCATCAAAGCGGGGGGTGAAATCGGGGACCATTTTCGGTGGTTGTTCACCGCATGCGGGAAGGGAGAGAGATGGTGGGCCCCATTTTTCCAACCAATCAAACCATTTTGTTCTTTTTTTTTTTTTTTTTTTGAATAAAAAAACAAGGGGAGTTAAGAGGGGAGTGGCGCCATCAAATTGGAGTGTTAGGGGAGTTTAAGAGGGGAGTTGACGTGGCACTAGTTGGTTGGTTGGGCGTAAGAGAGGGGACTCACCTCTTAGGTGAGTGCCCCTTACACCCTTAACTATTAAGCCTTTTAAGGCCAGAAATGGCCAAATAAACTTTTGTGTCTGTTTGACTATAATATGTTTTTGTTACCAAGTTCATAAATATGAAACCAATTGATCCACTTAATTATTAGCAAGACAAAGACAATATTTAGAATATAATTTCATTGCAATGATCGACACAGCTTCACATACTCCCATTTTGTCATATAACTTACTGACAGAATTTTGGATTTCTTAATTATCCACAGAATTGGCATTTTTGCCATGATTATTGAAGAATCCGCTTTCATCAAACTACTGAAGGTAACATGAGCCTGGCCCGTCTGGTGCAGCACGACCCGGCATATCCAACGGAGCAGCTGCAACTCCTCTTTGATTTAACAAACACCTAAAATTTGATATCCTTGACCTCGCTTCATTTGGGTCTTTAGCAAGTTTGTCATAATGCGTCCACAATCTCTCTTCAATAAAACAAAACAAAAAAGATATAAAATTGTTAATAACAGAACATTTGTAAGCACATGATCATAAATTTTAGAGGATGTGCGATGTGAAATTCTGTTCAGGTACCTGCAGCTGCTGCTGCACGTGGCCATATGGTAGATTCAAGGTCCGACGCATCAATATGCTCGGCCCACGCACATACTTCACCACCAATAACCAACTTTTGTTGCTCGGGTTTTGTAATATTTGTAAGGGGTTCATTCATATAAAATTCTTGCCATTCAGTATCCAAGTGATCCAGATACCATTTGTCTTGGTTGCTTACAATGCACCTTAATCCTGCTTTAACGACTTCCTCAGCAACACCACCCCCAAGCCTATTATCAAATTTAAGGACAAACAGTTAATCTTAACTATTATTTGTAACAGTGTAAGTTTTTTTTTTTTTTAAACATACCAGTTATGGACCACTGTCTTTCTGTCCAATTTATCACCAAAATGATTGAAGGTTTCCTCCCTGTAAAAAAAATAGCAAAAACGGGATTTAAGTATTTAACGTTGACTATTGGTTTAATAGGAGCAGACTGTAAGGAACACGTGACGCACCAGTTTATAACTTCATAACCATGAGACAAAGCTATCTTTTGTGCCTTCAAGACAAAATACTCATAAGCTGTAGATTCGTTTAGGCCCTTCTGTTTCATCCTGCAATACCAAAGGTTGGTATAAGTACTTTCATTTGCAATTTTCAAATGATTTAAATGATAAAAATAGGTTCAGATGGCAGAGAGATTGTAGAATATTTACCATTTTCTTATACGAGGACTTAAGGTCCAGCAAGCTGAGATATCAAATACAGTGTTGAAAATTATATTTTGTCAAATCTGTAATGAGAGATTACGACATAGAAAATTATGAAAATCAGTAACTTACTGGTGTTAACTTCATCACCTCCCAAATGAACAAATCTGTACTTGAAAATCTTACTGAAATCTGAAACAATAAACAAAATTTATTAGTCAGTTAATTGTTTAGCTTCCCTACAAAAAAAAGTACTCTTGAAACAGCTTAAAGGAGATCGGGTGCACCTGAGAGAATCCCGTTGATCAGCTTAAACGTGAAATCGTTGCTGACATCAAGTGGTTCCCGACAAGTCTTTGATGGCCATAGTACAGGGTAACCAATGCCCCTAATGATGATAAGTGTTAGGTTTTTCAACTTTTATAGTTCTCGGCATTGTGTTGATAATAAAACCTTGACGGACACAAAAAAGAAGAGAATATTTTAGATAAAACTATATAAGGGTTACCATGATCGAGCATGTCCAGGAACATCAAGCTCAGCAAGCACATTAATTCCCCTTCTTTGGGCATAACTGCACAATATAACAAAAATAAAGAAATGTATATTAGAGTAATGGATACTCAGATAGATGTAAATCACAATCAAAGTTTACTTGCCTCACAATCTCAGCTGCAGCAGCCACTGTATAGCGTTCTGGTCTTGAATAAGCACCGTTCCACAGTTTTGGGAATGAAGGTATTTCCAACGGAAAAGATTGATGATCTACAATGTGCCAGTGCAGAACATTCTGCATTGAATCAAATAAAAAAATTCATAATCATGTTTTCTGCTTTCAGATTCTCAAAACTTTTTGTTATCAAATACTAGGAATCGGACATCATTAATTATGAGTCAAACTCTATTAAGTC
This sequence comes from Helianthus tuberosus, assembly GCA_030545235.1. NCBI lineage: Eukaryota > Viridiplantae > Streptophyta > Magnoliopsida > Asterales > Asteraceae > Helianthus > Helianthus tuberosus. The sequence goes on along the minus strand of CM060432.1, from coordinate 168,193,337 downwards.
TAATAAAATAACTACAAGATATTAATAGCATATTTAGCGGTAAGCCGGAAGATAAGACTTACCAGCTTTGCATAGGCCATAGAATCAATAACTTTTTTAATCATTGGCAATGACTGATAATGCCGAGATGTATCTGCACCGTTGTCACCAAAATCTCAGTATAATCGTATTAGTAAACAATAATTATCTCAATAACGATGCTTATGACTTAACAATTACAGGTCTTGCAGCCAACTAGAGTTGGAAGCAATACGCATATGCTTTCACCTGATACCTCAGATTATGTGACCATGTTCCACAAAGTAAGAAAAAAAGTACTTTGCTGAATAAATGTTACGAAAATAGTAACACTAAAAACCGACCCATTGACGCATTCCGCCAGCTAGCCACAACCATATGATGACAAAAACTCAAATGAACTAACTCTATCAAATAACAACCAACTATAAACTTAACTTATCTATGAGGGAGAAAAGAAGAAAGGAGCATCTTACCAATCAGGAGCCCTCGATACGAGAAACGTGGTCGATCAGTAATGCTTATTGGTATCTGACTAACTACAAGCTTTCTTGAGTTAAGGTTAAAATGGCACAATTGACTAAATGTCTGTCACATTATAATCAAAAGAATCAATAAATCAACACCATTAAATCCTTTTCAGATCTCGACAAAAATTCTAGATAACAGACGACTAACCTGCAGCGCGTGTAGAGCTCCATAAACCGTAGCCGCCTGCACAAACATTCATCCAATCAAAAAACATAATACACATGAAACTATCAAACTGTCACTGACACCAACCAACCTCAATATGTGCATAATTTGGATTCCCTTTTGAATTAATATACAACTTGTATGACTCATCTACACCATACTGCAACTGCACACAACAAAACCACAACCGAATCATTAAAAAAAACTCGAAAACCGCCAACAAAATCCCCAAACAACAATACCTCATCGCCTTCCGAAAGAACAACCACATGAATCCCATGTAACAGGACAGACGGATCAACTTTTCCAAAGTTGTACTCAACAACATTGTTTAATGTAACAACATCAAGCAACCTAGTGAACCCATCTTTGAGTATACCAGATTCATCCTTGTATTTAGTCCCATCAGTTTTGAGGTTAAAATCATTACTTAAAATAAGAGTTTTGTTCCCATACTGAACTGATTCAGGCATAGGCCATATGTAAACATTCTTCTCATAATTATTATTACTACTACCACCAAACACAAAAATCAATTGAAACACTACACCTAAAAATATAGTTTGCCATATCATCTTTTCGTCTCAGCAATTCCTGCAACAAAACAAACAAAACTTGTTCTCAATTTGTTCACAATCATTGTATAAAAATAATAATAATAAGTGTGAAATGATGAAAATAAAAATGCAAAATTTGACCTGTGACGAAAAGGTGGAGAATAATGGTGTGGATGAGAGAGAGAAATCGGGTGGGGATTTATAGATCTGTAAAGTATCTCCGCCCATAATGTTATTTTATATAATATTATATAATAAGGTTTCAGAGAGTGGATTGGTTTTAATGGGGGAGGACCCTCGTGAATGGCAGTTGGTGGCGATTCTTTCGTTTTTCTTTTCTTTGTCTGTATTCTTTATTTCAGAGAGAGAGAGATGTGTGTGTTCTGGCTGATATGATCAACGTTTTTTTTTTTTTTAACAGCCAACAAACTCAATCCCAAGCACTTTTGGGGTACCTACTGGACAAACGGAGTACTCCGAGAGTAACCCGAGTCCATCACCAATTCCGGGGAAAACCCGGTAACCCACCCGTCCGTAGGCACGACGGTGAAATTACTGGTAAAACCCGTTTGGCTCAAGGATCCAACTCATGTTTCCCTGGGTCTCCTATTATTGCCCACCAATGTCTCACTCTGCATCAAGTGGGAGTCGAACCTGCATCTCCTATTATTATCAACGTTTTTAGTTGGCCAATATTGTTGTGAAACTTTAGTATTTTATTACAGAATGATGTTATTAGATACGATATAATTTTTAAAAAACATTGCGAGATTAAGATATGATAATAGTATTAAATTTAAATCAGGTTTTTAAGACATTAAGAAAAATCATATATTAGGTGGACAGAAATAAATGCTAATAAATACAATGTAAGATCATATCCTATACCACTTAGTTCGTGTAATTTGTTGTTTTAATTACTATTGAGAATGTTAATTTGTTCTTTTTATATTTCTTTTCTTTTGATACACCCCGTTTGTGGGATGCACGCATAATGTATATATGTGTGGGTGTCCGAGTGGCAAGATTGAAAATGCACTAATTTTAACGTTATTTTACTAATTTCGTGAAAATAACGTTAAAGACAGGGATGGTTGGTTATCATGCATCATGTGGTGGTGTTGATAGCCGAAAGACGAGGGAGTACATGCACTAATCGGTCTTTGTTTTAATTGTTGAGGGTTACGTACCTTATGTCCAAGGCTTGATGCAAAACTACTATCGAGCCGGTGATCTCATTAGAAGCAACATTTCTATTCCTATAGGGTAGAGGTAAGGTTGTCTATATCTTACCCTCCTCAGACTCTTACTTTAGTTTTGTTATTCGTGGAATTTACTAAGTATGATGATGATATTTCTTTTCTTTTGAATTTAATACTTAATAAAATATTACTTTACTCTAAGTCAATAGAAGTTACTTGATGCGTTTTTGTCTTGGCGGTCCCGAGCACTTGTGTTGCATTATATATAAGTCTACGATATATATTGTATAATTATAAAAAGATGGATAATGAGACGCTAAATCTCAACGATAGTCAATAGTGGACAATTAAAAGTCTTAACCAAGTTGTGATTTTCATGAGTGTGCATTGTCCTTGTTTTTTGTTATTATTACTTTGTGTAAAGTATAGTCCTTGTTTTTTGTTATTATTACTTTGTTTAAAGTATAATTTTTATAACTCTAACCTTTTTTTGAAAAGCCATATTTTAAACCTATTCTATACGTGTTGATTTATATTTTTGGTAAGATGTTCGTAAAGACGTAAACCATTAAAACTTTGAACAACCCAAATTGAAGCATATCAGTGAATTTATCAGTTTGGTTTTGATGATTTATAACTTGGAATCAATTATTTGACATTTATTATTTATTTTTATATTTTTGGAGTATGCATGTTAACTTGGAATCAATTATTTGACATTTATTATTTATTTTTATATTTTTGGATTTTGCATGTATATGTATCTCATTAGTGGATCATATTTATCATTTTGTGTTATCTAATGCAAATTATTGATTTTGAAAAAAAAAATCACAAAAATATCGTTAAACCAATCGAATCAAACCATTTCGCCTAGTCGTCCGCGCCCACTAACCAAATTGATTTGGTTTTTCATTTAATTCTAGTCAAAACCAACGTTCAAAAAAAATTTCTAGTCAAAACCATTAGACCATCCGTAGTGAGGCGTGATTTTTAAAAAAATTGAAAAAAAACGCCCCATAACGCCCCCCCTTCCATTACACTAGGCGTTATAGGGCGTTATATTTGAAAAAAAAAAGGGTTGAGCGTTTTAATTAAAACGCTATGCACAAACATGTTTAACCAAGGGGTGCCTTATTCCCACATACCCTATATCTTATTTTCACATCCCCTATTGTATACGGGCCGTATACAATTATACGGCCCGTATAGAATGTTTTTTAATAGGAAAATGCGTAGAGAATGTTTTTTTTTTGTTTTATTATATACGGCCCGTATACAGTTATACGAGTCGTATACATGTGTAAACGATTTGTAAAACGTATACGGCTCAATTGATTTATTTTTGTGGGTTTTTGATGTTAGCACATGTATACGGGCCGTATAACTATATACAGGCCGTATATATTGGCGTTTTTTCAAGTATCACGTTTTATTCCTGTAAAAACACAATCCTTCTAGGGTTTCTAAACTCTTCATCACCTTTAACAATGTCGATAAACGTTGATCGGAACATGCCGCTTAAATCGGAGCACAGGTAGAGTAACGTTACCGATCAGTCCGTTGATGAAAACCTTAGCGATCGCAGAGATCTTCGTGTTGGTTATTTATCGATTCCGAGTAACTAGCAGAATGTAACACCTCGCAAATTTCGGGTTTAATATTAAAACGACACGTGTCATGTAAGACAAAAACGCGTTGAAAACCCGGATTTAATAAAGATGTTTTCGGTAGGATTTAAAGTGGTGTCATGTTAAATTATTACCTCTGAACACCTCAATTATAAATCCCAAGACCCGATATAATAATTTACACATCTATTACACTCTCAGTTCAGAAGTTGGGTTCACAATAATGGATGTTGAAAAGTATGATTGATCCCAAGAAGAAAATGAATGGTAAACCGTTGTTTACGGGTCTTGTAAATACAATCATTTGAAACAAAGGATATTGGTAGGGTAAGGAACTGTACTAGACCCATAATAGAGGTCCCTTGTTGCCAAAACAAAGTCCCAAAGTCGTGCAAGTTGATGCCCTTTCAAACCACCAACAAACAACAAAAATTCGGATCAGAGTAGGGCGTCGCGTAGCGCGACGGACCCTCGCGCTACGCGAGGGTGTGCCCAGCGACAGCTGACCTGCTGTTGGCTGTTGTGTGCGATTGTTACCCTCTAGGCCGGTTTTTCTTGCATGTGCATGGCCCCTAGACATCCCTACACACTACTTACAAGTGTTGATCAATTGTGGATGGCCCTAGACTTGGTTGTCACTCTCTTGTGGTGCTTGATTCTTGTATATAAAGACCCCTTAATGTCACAACCATTCCACACATCAATTGCAAACAATCTGAGCATTGGAGGAGCTTACAATCTGATTGAAGGCCTTCCTAATCATCCATTAATCATCTAGTAAGTTGCTTAACCCTTCTAAATTAATTCTAGCTTAGTAATTAGCTTAAAAGTCAATATATCGGGCTTAACGGTTGACTTTGTGATTAAACAACGATAGCTCAGTCGTATGTCAAATTAAAAGTACCGTTAGATAGGTAATTGTATGGGTATTAAACCCTTATAAGGGCAAGTACCAATTCCAGACCTAACTAGGTCGTTTGTCGGGTCAAACGTTGACCGAAAAAGTCAACAGAAATACAAAATGCAATTTAATGCACAATTAATGATCCGAAAGGTGTGCAACCTGTTTTAACCTTAATATAACATGGTAATAAGTATGAAAACTTGTCTACGCTTGCCCGACTCGACAAATTTCTGTTTAAACCCGGTTCGGAACCGAAAGGCGCAAAACCTTGACTTTTGCTTTGACTTCGGTTCTGACCCGTTTTAGTTGGAATTAGACATGCCTTAAAGTCTCATTAGGATTGGGTTACATGCTAGTATAAGTCTCTGTACTTGTTTCATTGATTATCCGATGCATGCACACGTATCCGTTAATCGCTTAAATTGGACCATAACGCCCTTATGACCATACAACGAGAATTTTGAAAATGTGGAAGTACAATAATCTTAGTTACTGATTATTAAACATGTACGTAAATTTTCACGTCAATCGGAGGTCTAGATTAGGAGATATGCGCATTAGCGTAAATAATAAGCTTTTTATTAATTAAACGGCGCGATTAGCGCATAGCCTATCTAAACCCGATTTTCGGTACCAAAACTTTTACCCACTGATGTTAAATAATATTTTGGGATTTTTGAAGATTTTTAATTATTTTTAAACTGATCTTAAGCTAGGCTTATCGCATTGATTCGGTTAATACCGAATATGCCCTTTTAGGCCATAAAACGAGTTTTACGAATCCGTTTGATACCAATCCAATTGCCACTGATTTAAAATAATAAATAGAGTGTTTTGAGCCTGTTTTTATGATCAGAAAACTCAGAATGGTATTTTAAACCGTACGTCGCTTAAAACGGCTTCATACGCGTATTAAACGCATAATTTGGGTTTAAAACCATTTTGGGAAATGAGACTCTTTACCAACTGTTGATACCTGTTAAAATTGATAATTTTTCTGATTAAATCAGACCCGTATCTCAGAAGTATTATAAATCTCTTTTATAACCCTTAAAATGACCAAAATACCCCTACGGGGCGTATTTAGGGATTAAACTCGTTATGGGCATTATGGAAGATATCATAATGATATCACAACATATTTAAAGCGTATTAACTTAGGAAACCTGTTCGCGACCCTTTCGGTTACCCGTTATACATTTTTCGCGTTCGGTTCGGCTTATGTAACTAGTTTGCATAAACTAGCCGAAACGGGTCAAACGATATCATTTTTATCTCAAAATCCAGAATGTGAATAGTAAACCCATATTAAACAAGTCTTCAAACTTGTCGGGTCTAAATCACATTCTATCCGGTCTTCGCTTAATCGTGCGTACGAACCGTATCTTTAAAACTGACCGGTCTAAGCTTAAGCTTAATTAAAGATCCGTTAGTATTCTAATAGGTTATATTAAACCTTCGTTCCAGATTAGGAGCCCAGTAAAAGCTATCTGAAATTTATTCGATTAAGGATTTATACTTGCAAAGGTAAATACTTTTAACTTATTTTCCCTATACGGGCTTGGGTTACGGTACATAGCGTACCGCTTGATCGAGCATCAAATCTTCCACGCTTAGTGGTTAATTGAATAATTTGATCGGCTCGTTTTAAACAGATGTGTTTACTTTACAGCCTTTGGGGGGTTAATGACCATGTCCCGGATATCCTCGGCATTATCTTACGAGATAGCCACGACCTGAGCACGGGGTGTAGGCGTACTCCCGTGTATAACTCACTTAAAGTGGTGTGTCCATTGATCTTTAACCCGGATTCATTCCGGGCTACTGAACGCATAAGTAACATGTAAATCGTTCACAAGATTATAATATTAAATAATTCTCCCAAGTTAAATAAAATGTTTATGCCATGTGCATCCAAACCAATTTTCAATCATTTTATAAAATGAGTCAGTTGAATGTATTTACCAGTGTAAACTGACGTATTTTCCCAAAAAGATTAAATGCAGGTACTAGGCGAAATAGGCTGGGATTCTCCTAAGCATCATTAGAAGTCTCGCACACTTAAGATGCCGAAGTCTGTTGAACAATTAAATGTTATTTTGTTTCGATCCTACTGTGGATAAACACCGAATGATTGTGACTTTGTTTACAATAAATAAATTCGGCTGTATCTTATTTTAAATTTGCTTCCGCTGTGCATTATTATATTGTGTTGTCTGACTATTACGTTGCCAACCACGTCACGATACTCCCCCACCGGGCCCACCGGTGACACGTGGAAATCGGGGTGTGACAGGTTGGTATCAGAGCCAACACTGAGTGAATTAAACACTAGCCTTTTGTGTTTAATCTCAGTTACACAATTGCACATATCTAAACTTTCGAGTCTAGACTTATAACATAGGACAAATTCCACCTTATTCGGTTTTTGTTTTGTCCTTTAAGCTTTATATTTCGTTATTTGTTATCTTATGTTTTGTTGACAGGTATAACAAAGATGCCTCCAAGATTTTTACGTATGCGAGGACGAGGAGGAAAGGGGCCGACCACCGCCCCCAACGACCATGAAGCTGGGCCGTCCAATACACAAGCTCCTATCTCCGCCGAGAGTGACGGTACCCGGCGGAACCAGAGAGGTCTCTTTCAACCGGCAAGACGGTCGGTTTCGAACAGCTCGACGACTCCCGCTCAAGACTCCTACGGGCCACAATCAGAAAATGAGCCTAGAGACTCACACCATTCGCACATACCGTTACAGCGATCTATGTCGCACCGCCCTTTTGGAGACCCCACTCCAATCTTTCAAGGCCAGTTTAACCCGGCGGATTATATACAAGAACCAGTGGGTTTTAACCCATTGGGACCGGAGGACCATTTTTCTGGAGGAAATGATATAGACGAGGAAGAGGACCCCGCAGAGCCCGCATCAGGAACTCCCAACCACCCAATCGAGGTCTCGGATAGTTCCATTTACCACGGACCACCCTATAATGGTCCAGATAGCTTCCAGGCTATCTTTACTCGGCACGAATGGTATTATACACCTCCTCACCATTCGTCGCCGCATGAGCAGCATCAGCCTCACCATTCGTCGCCGCATGAACAGCATCAGCCTCACTATTCTTCGCCGCATGAGCAGCAGCAGCAGCATCATCAAGATTCCTCTGGGAATCACCAGTTTGTGGCAGTTACGCCACCGCCTCCACCGCCACCAGTTCAACCGGCGCCTCCGCAACCGCAAAGACGTATGAGAACCGGACCCCGGATGACCACACGAAGAGAAGAGTTTCATTTCAGCTCTCCTCTACAATCAAGTGGCAGAAATTATCAGCCGGAACAAGAAGTTCCACAGATAGGTGGACCATCAAACCCCTACGCGCAGCAAACGCCACCAATGGGTTTCGATAATCAGATACCAGCATACACGGGTCCTTCGATGTACAACCCGTTTGAGCCACCGACTCACACTAACCTCGGTTACGCTGAAGCCGACCCGTACTTGGGAGCAGCTAATTACAACGCCCTTAACCAGGAGGGACCGTATGGAGGTCCTTGGGGAGTAGGCTACCCAGCACAGGGATACCAGATGCCTACACAACCCCCGTACTACCAACAACCCCCGCCGTCTCTGCAGATGTCGCCACCACTGCATCAGGAAATCCTACAAAGTATTAGGGAGGTGCGGCATGAGGCACGGGAAGACCGAAGGCGTAACCAGGGGATGTTCAAGACCTTGACGAACTTAATCAAGGGAAAGAGCAAGAAGGATCAGTAAATCCTTTAAGTGTGTATGTCTACTTTAAAAATTAAGTCCCTGCGTGGACATTTATGTGTGTATGTAGTCCCTGCGTGGACATTTATCTTTGTACCTAGTCCCTGCGTGGACATCTATTTAAGTAATCAGTCCCTGCGAGGACTTGTGTTTTAAATTCAACCCCTGCGCGGGTAAGTACTTGTTTGACCCCTACGTGGGAAATGGTTTGTGTGAAAAGACCCGTTTAGGGCAATATGTAACCTACGTATAATTAATGGAATGTTTGTTTTATAAATTTCATGTTTGCCATTATGTGCATATATAAATTATAAATGAAATAAATAAATTAAAATCATTCCTTTTAAATTAATCTGCCTATGAAATTTATCTAATTAAGGATCTTAAAGTGTGAAACCTAGCCACGTGTCAAATATAAGACCGGGCCAAAATGGTAAGACCTGTTTAAAAGATTCAATTCCCTGTTAACATCTTAAAACATGTTAACACTCCTGGCAGAAGTGATTTGTTAAAATCACATACGTCATTTTTATAAAGGAATTCTTTAGAAGATTCCTAACCCAGTTTAATGATCTCTAAATCCTGGGTACATCATCAATTAAGATGTCACATTTTACCATACGTGGTAATATAATGCCTACGGGCCCTGCTCATTTCCATATGAGCCAAAAGACAGTGGTAGCTTTGACTCCCTGTCTAATAAAGGTAATGAACTAGGTTCAAACCTTAAAAGTCTTGATTCTCTGAAGTCATAGCTTATAATTTAAATTGTCCATGTGACCAAGCCTTATGTGCTAATATATATTGTTATTGTTTATGTTTAGGATAAATTTTAATTAAAATCCTAAATTAATACGATTAATAAGTTAACCAAATATGGTCTCTGTTTACCATGGTTAACGAGTTACCCTAAGGGGTAATTCCATAATAAACTCCCAAATAAATTATTGTCCTTGTTTTCTGCAACAGTTCAATACAAATGGCTAACTCTAATGAAGTCAATAGCCATCCTGTGGAGCCGAATGAGAACGCCCAGATTACATTAACGGGTGCCGAGTTAAAAGCAATAATAGACGGTGCTGTTACTCAAGCTTTGGATAGACAGTATGAAGAATACAGTAGTACCCGAAGTAGGACTCACTCTGTATCCCATTCAAAGCCAAGGACACATTCAGAGGCTCATAACAAGCCTCCTCCCAAAAAGGATGTGCCAAAGAAAAACGGTGATGATCGCCAGTCCACCAACCACCAAAGTAATCCATCTCAGCAGTTGGTACTGCATCAGGGACACCGTAACAAGGGTTGCACATATAAGTACTTTGTGTCTTGCAAACCCAGGGATTTTACGGGGGAGAAAGGAGCCGTAGACTGCATGACGTGGCTAGATGAAATGGACACGGTCGTGGACATCAGCGGATGCGCTGAAGGTGATGTGGTTAAATTTGTCTCACAGTCCTTCAAAGGTGAGGCGTTAGCTTGGTGGAGATCTCTGATGGAGGCCTCCGGAAAGATCCCGTTGTATAGCATGACGTGGGATCAATTCATTGCCCTGATCAAAGAAAATTTCTGCCCTCAACATGAGGTGGAAAAGATAGAATATGACTTCCTATCGCTGGTTATGAAGAACCTCGATTGTCAAGCTTATCTGACAAGCTTCAATACACTATCCCGGTTGGTACCTTATCTAGTAACCCCGGAGCCTAAAAAGATCGCTCGTTTTATTGGTGGGTTAGAACCAGAGATCAAGGCCAGTGTAAAAGCTTCTCGGCCAGTTACCTTCAGGTCTGTAACTGACCTTTCCTTATCCCTCACACTGGATGCGGTCCGGCAGAGATCGCTGAGGAATAAGAATGCCGAGAAGAGGAAGCATGAAGATGATAGTTCGCGTAGGTCGAATAAGAAACACCGTGGGAACGGTGATCACAAGAAGGGATCGGAATCAAAGAAAGATGGGCATCGTTCTGGAGAGAAGCCCACATGCAAAACTTGCAAGAAACAGCACTTTGGAAAGTGCAGACTCGAATCAAACTCGAATAACGAGTCAAGGTCTTTTGCTTATGGTTTGTGCAAGTCCAAGGAACACAAAACCTTGGATTGCAAGAAGATGAAAGATGCAACGTGCTACCGTTGCAATGAAAAGGGCCACATAAAGACTAACTGCCCTAAGTACAACAAGAAGCCTGAGGAGGCTAAGAAGACTAACGCCAGAGTCTTCAGGATGGATGCGAAGGAAGCTGTGCAGGATGATAACGTCATAACAGGTACTTTCCTTGTAAATGATGTTTTTGCAAGGGTACTTTTTGATTCAGGCGCAGATAAGTCCTTCGTAGATCATAAATTTTGTAAATTGTTGAATTTACCTGTCAAAACCCTAAAAGTGAATTATGAGGTAGAGTTAGCAGATGGTACCATTGAAGCCGTCTCTACTGAGTTAGATGGATGTGCTATATCCATTAAGAACCATTCTTTTCCTCTATCTCTACTTCCCTTTAAGTTAGCCGGTTTTGACATAGTTCTGGGTATGGACTGGTTATCTCATAACCAGGCCCAAATCGTCTGTAACATGAAGCAAGTAGTGATAAAGACTCCGTCTGGTGAATCACTTACCATTCGGGGAGATACCCAGTACGGACTGCCTGAGCACGTGACTATGCTCAAGGCTTCAAAGTGTTTGAAAAAGGGATGTGTCATTTACATGGCGCAAGTGATCATTGACGAGCCTAAACCAAAGTTAGAAGACATCCCTGTCATTTCGGAATACCCAGAAGTGTTTCCTGAAGATCTACCTGGTCTACCACCAGATAGACAAGTCGAATTCAGGATCGATATCATCCCCGGAGCGGCACCAGTTGCTAGAGCTCCATACAGATTGGCACCCACCGAAATGAAGGAGTTGCGGACGCAGCTAGATGAATTGCTGGCTAAGGGTTTCATTCGACCCAGTTCATCTCCTTGGGGAGCGCCAATCCTGTTTGTCAAGAAGAAGGATGGGTCGATGCGTCTGTGCATCGACTATCGCGAGCTTAATAAAGTCACGATCAAGAATAGATATCCATTGCCCAGGATCGACGATTTGTTCGATCAACTTCAAGGGGCAAGTTACTTCTCAAAGATTGATCTAAGGTCAGGATACCATCAGTTGAAGGTTATGGATGAAGACGTTCACAAGACTGCATTCAGGACTCGCTACGGTCATTACAAGTTCCTAGTGATGCCTTTTGGGCTCACCAATGCACCAGCCGCGTTCATGGATCTCATGAATCGTGTCTGCAAGCCTTACTTAGATAAATTTGTTATCGTCTTCATCGATGACATCCTTATTTATTCTAAGAATCAAGCTGACCACGAGAAACACCTTCGTTGTATTCTCAAACTTCTACGTCAGGAGAAGCTCTACGCCAAATTCTCTAAGTGTGAATTTTGGCTATGAGAAGTCCAATTCCTTGGACACGTGGTTAGTGAGCGTGGTATCCAGGTGGATCCCGCTAAAGTCGAAGCTGTTATGAATTGGCAAGAGCCAAAGACACCTACGGAGATTCGTAGTTTCCTAGGATTGGCAGGATATTACAGGCGCTTCATTGAAAATTTTTCAAGGATTGCTGCACCCCTAACTTCCTTGACCAAGAAGAAAGTAAAATTCGTATGGGGCCCTAAGCAGCAAGAGTCCTTCGATGTTTTGAAACAAAAGTTGAGCAACGCTCCTGTGCTTACCTTACCTGAAGGCGCTGAAGAATTTGTAGTTTATTGTGATGCATCACACACTGGCATGGGGTGTGTGCTTATGCAGAAAGGCAAGGTGATTGCCTATGCATCGCGACAGTTAAAGGTGCACGAAAAGAATTACACCACCCATGACTTGGAATTGGGTGCCGTTGTGTTCGCACTAAAACTGTGGAGGCATTATCTTTATGGAATCAAGTTTGTGATCTTTTCTGATCACAAGAGCCTCCAGCATCTGTTTAACCAGAAAGAATTAAACATGAGGCAACGCCGTTGGATGGAAACTTTAAATGATTATGATTGTGAAATCAAATACCATCCCGGCAAAGCGAATGTAGTCGCTGATGCCTTGAGCAAAAAGGAAAGGGTTAAACCCATTCGAATTAACGCCAAGCGTATGGAGGTAAAGAACAGTTTGATAGAAAGGGTGTTAGCTGCACAGAAGGAAGCTGTGTTGGAAGCTAACTATCCTAATGAAAAGTTAGGAGTAACTGAGGAGCAGTTAACTCTTAGCAAGGACGGAATTTTACGGTTAAACGGACGAATATGGGTTCCGATTTTTGGAGGACTTCGTGATGTCATCCTCCAAGAAGCCCACAGTTCCAAATACTCCGTTCATCCTGGAGCTGATAAGATGTACCAGGATTTAAAGGCAAATTATTGGTGGATAGGCTTGAAAAACTCTGTAGCCGCCCATGTAGCAAAATGCTTGACGTGTGCGCAAGTCAAAGCCGAGCATCAGAAACCGTCAGGTTTGCTACAACAGCCTGAACTTCCTACGTGGAAGTGGGAAATGGTAACTATGGATTTTATTACCAAGTTACCCAAGACGAGGAAAGGAAATGATACAATATGGGTTATAGTTGACCGACTGACTAAGTCAGCTCATTTCTTACCCATCAAGGAGACTTATAGCTCCGATATGTTAGCCCAGTTATACGTTGATAAGATTGTAGCCCTACACGGCATACCTGTAGCTATTATCTCTGACCGGGATACTAGGTACACGTCACACTTTTGGAAGAGTTTCCAGCAATCTTTGGGCACACGTTTGAACTTTAGTACGGCTTACCATCCTCAGACAGACGGTCAGAGTGAGCGTACTATTCAAACGTTGGAAGACATGCTACGTGCATGTGCGATCGATTTGGGAGGTAGCTGGGATAAGAACCTACCATTGATCGAATTCTCCTACAACAATAGCTACCATACCAGCATAAAGGCTGCGCCTTTTGAGGCATTATACGGTAGAAAATGTAGATCGCCAGTTTGTTGGGCGGAAGTTGGAGAAGTCCAGTTATCAGGACCAGAGATCGTGTTCGAAACGACGGACAAGATTGTCCAGATTCGTAACAATCTCCAAGCTGCCCGGAATAGGCAGAAGAGCTACGCGGATCCAAGTCGTAAGGACTTTCACTTCGAAGTAGGTGACAAAGTCCTACTTAAAGTGTCACCCTGGAAGGGGGTGATGCGATTTGGTAAGAAAGGCAAACTAAGCCCGAGATACATAGGACCTTTCGAGGTTATCGAACGTGTCGGGTCAGTTGCCTACAAGTTGAACTTACCAGAAGAGCTCAGTGGAATTCACAATGTGTTCCACATTTGCAATCCAAAGAAGTGTTCCGCTGATGATTCACATGTCATGCCACATACAGATGTGCAAATAGATAAGAGCTTAACGTTTGTAGAAAAACCTTTGTCGATTGAAGATCGACAGGTAAGGAAGCTTCGAAGAAAGCACATACCTTTTGTAAAGGTCAAATGGGATGCCCGAAGAGGTCCAGAGTATACGTGGGAGTTGGAATCCACCATGAAAGAAAAATACCCTTATTTGTTTCAGTAAATCTCGGGTCGAGATTTATTTTAAGGGGGTGAGGATGTAACACCTCGCAAATTTCGGGTTTAATATTAAAACGACACGTGTCATGTAAGACAAAAACGCGTTGAAAACCCGGATTTAATAAAGATGTTTTCGGTAGGATTTAAAGTGGCGTCATGTTAAATTATTACCTCTGAACACCTCAATTATAAATCCCAAGACCCGATATAATAATTTACACATCTATTACACTCTCAGTTCAGAAGTTGGGTTCACAATAATGGATGTTGAAAAGTATGATTGATCCCAAGAAGAAAATGAATGGTAAACCGTTGTTTACGGGTCTTGTAAATACAATCATTTGAAACAAAGGATATTGGTAGGGTAAGGAACTGTACTAGACCCATAATAGAGGTCCCTTGTTGCCAAAACAAAGTCCCAAAGTCGTGCAAGTTGATGCCCTTTCAAACCACCAACAAACAACAAAAATTCGGATCAGAGTAGGGCGTCGCGTAGCGCGACGGACCCTCGCGCTACGCGAGGGTGTGCCCAGCGACAGCTGACCTGCTGTTGGCTGTTGTGTGCGATTGTTACCCTCTAGGCCGGTTTTTCTTGCATGTGCATGGCCCCTAGACATCCCTACACACTACTTACAAGTGTTGATCAATTGTGGATGGCCCTAGACTTGGTTGTCACTCTTTTGTGGTGCTTGATTCTTGTATATAAAGACCCCTTAATGTCACAACCATTCCACACATCAATTGCAAACAATCTGAGCATTGGAGGAGCTTACAATCTGATTGAAGGCCTTCCTAATCATCCATTAATCATCTAGTAAGTTGCTTAACCCTTCTAAATTAATTCTAGCTTAGTAATTAGCTTAAAAGTCAATATATCGGGCTTAACGGTTGACTTTGTGATTAAACAACGATAGCTCAGTCGTATGTCAAATTAAAAGTACCGTTAGATAGGTAATTGTATGGGTATTAAACCCTTATAAGGGCAAGTACCAATTCCAGACCTAACTAGGTCGTTTGTCGGGTCAAACGTTGACCGAAAAAGTCAACAGAAATACAAAATGCAATTTAATGCACAATTAATGATCCAAAAGGTGTGCAACCTGTTTTAACCTTAATATAACATGGTAATAAGTATGAAAACTTGTCTACGCTTGCCCGACTCGACAAATTTCTGTTTAAACCCGGTTCGGAACCGAAAGGCGCAAAACCTTGACTTTTGCTTTGACTTCGGTTCTGACCCGTTTTATTTGGAATTAGACATGCCTTAAAGACTCATTAGGATTGGGTTACATGCTAGTATAAGTCTCTGTACTTGTTTCATTGATTATCCGATGCATGCACACGTATCCGTTAATCGCTTAAATTGGACCATAACGCCCTTATGACCATACAACGAGAATTTTGAAAATGTGGAAGTACAATAATCTTAGTTACTGATTATTAAACATGTACGTAAATTTTCACGTCAATCGGAGGTCTAGATTAGGAGATATGCGCATTAGCGTAAATAATAAGCTTTTTATTAATTAAACGGCGCGATTAGCGCATAGCCTATCTAAACCCGATTTTCGGTACCAAAACTTTTACCCACTGATGTTAAATAATATTTTGGGATTTTTGAAGATTTTTAATTATTTTTAAACTGATCTTAAGCTAGGCTTATCGCATTGATTCGGTTAATACCGAATATGCCCTTTTAGGCCATAAAACGAGTTTTACGAATCCGTTTGATACCAATCCAATTGCCACTGATTTAAAATAATAAATAGAGTGTTTTGAGCCTGTTTTTCTGATCAGAAAACTCAGAATGGTATTTTAAACCGTACGTCGCTTAAAACGGCTTCATACGCGTATTAAACGCATAATTTGGGTTTAAAACCATTTTGGGAAATGAGACTCTTTACCAACTGTTGATACCTGTTAAAATTGATAATTTTTCTGATTAAATCAGACCCGTATCTCAGAAGTATTATAAATCTCTTTTATAACCCTTAAAATGACCAAAATACCCCTACGGGGCGTATTTAGGGATTAAACTCGTTATGGGCATTATGGAAGATATCATAATGATATCACAACATATTTAAAGCGTATTAACTTAGGAAACCTGTTCGCGACCCTTTCGGTTACCCGTTATACATTTTTCGCGTTCGGTTCGGCTTATGTAACTAGTTTGCATAAACTAGCCGAAACGGGTCAAACGATATCATTTTTATCTCAAAATCCAGAATGTGAATAGTAAACCCATATTAAACAAGTCTTCAAACTTGTCGGGTCTAAATCACATTCTATCCGGTCTTCGCTTAATCGTGCGTACGAACCGTATCTTTAAAACTGACCGGTCTAAGCTTAAGCTTAATTAAAGATCCGTTAGTATTCTAATAGGTTATATTAAACCTTCGTTCCAGATTAGGAGCCCAGTAAAAGCTATCTGAAATTTATTCGATTAAGGATTTATACTTGCAAAGGTAAATACTTTTAACTTATTTTCCCTATACGGGCTTGGGTTACGGTACATAGCGTACCGCTTGATCGAGCATCAAATCTTCCACGCTTAGTGGTTAATTGAATAATTTGATCGGCTCGTTTTAAACAGATGTGTTTACTTTACAGCCTTTGGGGGGTTAATGACCATGTCCCGGATATCCTCGGCATTATCTTACGAGATAGCCACGACCTGAGCACGGGGTGTAGGCGTACTCCCGTGTATAACTCACTTAAAGTGGTGTGTCCATTGATCTTTAACCCGGATTCATTCCGGGCTACTGAACGCATAAGTAACATGTAAATCGTTCACAAGATTATAATATTAAATAATTCTCCCAAGTTAAATAAAATGTTTATGCCATGTGCATCCAAACCAATTTTCAATCATTTTATAAAATGAGTCAGTTGAATGTATTTACCAGTGTAAACTGACGTATTTTCCCAAAAAGATTAAATGCAGGTACTAGGCGAAATAGGCTGGGATTCTCCTAAGCATCATTAGAAGTCTCGCACACTTAAGATGCCGAAGTCTGTTGAACAATTAAATGTTATTTTGTTTCGATCTTACTGTGGATAAACACCGAATGATTGTGACTTTGTTTACAATAAATAAATTCGGCTGTATCTTATTTTAAATTTGCTTCCGCTGTGCATTATTATATTGTGTTGTCTGACTATTACGTTGCCAACCACGTCACGATACTCCCCCACCGGGCCCACCGGTGACACGTGGAAATCGGGGTGTGACACAGAAGAACCTGACACAAACAAGTTCTCCACAGTTTGTTATTCAGATCTCTGTTCGGTCATCTTTCCAAACTACAACACACGATACTTTTAATAAGCTGTCATAGTTGTCAAATTCGATTTCAACAAATCTTTTCATTTTCCTTCAATTTCTAAAACATTCTCTGTTACATGAAGACGTGTGAGCATTGGAAACCCGACAAACAGTCTTGACAACTGTGACATTTTATCTATCTATGTGTGTCACATCCATCCTGTTATTGCAATCGATATGATTAATTTTTTTATATTTTTTTCTAATTAGCGTTGTTAACTACCAAAAGAATGCATACACAAATAGTTCTAGTGGACGAAGCAAAGAGACCGTTGTGTATCTAAATCAGGTTCTCAAACAAACACTACCAAAGATGGGTTGGTGAAAAATACCGGAGCTGTTATCTCGGTTGTTCAGTACTCTCATATATCAACTTGAACGGTTGATGGTTACAAGGATCGTTCTAATAGATTAAAGAGAATAAACCATTTTTTTACCAATTTTCACTCCAGTAGTTGAAACTTGAGCGCAGGAATCAATTCAAAACCCTCACCCTCAAAAATCAACCAGAAACCAAAGGAAAAAAGGGCTGATAATGGCTGATGGTTCTTCGTTGAGGAAACCAAACGTAGACGGAGATGATAGGCCTGGTAACCGGAAGAGAAATCAATTGTATTTTTTTAGTTGCTTCTCTTGTTAAGTTTCTGAACCAACCGAAATCCACAAATTCCAACAGTTTCTTCATAGATTTCGTCCGGTTTCCAAACTCTTTCACACAAAGTTAATATTCACTGTGGTGGATGCAAGCATAAAGTTAGAAAAATACTCAAGTTGAACGGACGATATGTATCAACAAATTGTGAGTGGGAATATGGCTATGAAGAATAGTGTGGATAAACAATCACCGGTACGGGTTTTTCTGCTAGTTATTCGGAATGTTTTGAATCATCACAGAAGACGTGTCGGGTTCTACTGCTAGTAGTATTAGTCTGAGTCCATTGTGGTTCGTGAATGTTTCGAATCATCACAGAAGACGTGTCGGGTTCTACTGCTAGTAGTATGAGTCTGAGTCCATTGTGGTTCGTGAATGTTTCGAATCATCACGACAAGGATCGTTCTAATAGATTAAAGAGAATAACCCCTTTTTTACCATTTTTCACCCATAGTATACGAGTCGTATAATAATATACGGACCGTATACAACCATCGTATACATTGTATACGATCGGTAAAAATATTTTTTACCAATGGTATACGGCCGTATAAACCGTATACGACTCGTATACATATGGTAAAAAATGGTAAAAACCTCTTTAATCTATTAGAACGATCCAATAAACGAAGAACAAAGCCTATTTTCAAAACGCAGGTTCATACAGTGCTGTAATAGGTTGTGGTTCAGTTTGTTACCGTATACTGTTACTGTAGTTGAGGAAACCAAACGTAGACGGAGATGATAGGCCTGGTAACCGCAAGAGAAATCAATTGTCTCAAACACTACTAAACATCTGCTTTCTGAATCTGAATCAGAATGTTAACTTTTTAGTTGCTTATCTTGTTAAGTTGTGTATTGACGAAGCTGACAAACACATTGGTATTTTCTCAAAATGTGCAAACTTGAAGAATCTCACATTAAAGGAGTTTGCAACAACGGGATCAGATGGTTTGAGTATCTTTCATCCTCGTTTGGCTAATCTCACACTTGAAAATGACAACATTGGTATTTTCACAAAATGTGCAAACTTGAAAATGACAACTTGCGAGATCTGACCCAACCGAAATCCACAATTATTTTACTCATAAACCCTTGAATCCCAACGCTTCATTTGTAACCGTAAGGATGATGCAAATTTGTACATCTCTACACAAACTCTTCTACATCTTTTAACCAGTTGTCCATCACTTAAGACCTTGAAAGATTTGTTGAAATCGAAGCATTCACGAACCACAATGGACTCAGACTCATGTTCAAGTAAGTGTCTAAAAATCTAAAAATTCAGGTTTACCTTGTTAATTTCTCAAAACAAACTCTCGTTTCTTCATCTTCATCTTCAAGAACAATGATGAACAGATGATGTCAGATAATACTTCATTTGTTGAGAAACCATTATCTTGTGATACATGAACGTTGTATTCTTGTCTTTCAAAAGAGTTTGTATTGAACCAAGAATACTACAAACATTCTATACCTTGCAACGTATACAGGTGCAAGAGAATGACGAGTTATTTTCAGTTATTTCTGTTGATTCACAAATTCCATTGTTTAAACCAGAATCAGGTTCTCAATACAAGGATCGTTCTAATAGATTAAAGAGAATAAACCATTTTTTTACCATTTTTTACCATAGTATACGAGCCGTATCAGAATATACGGCCCGTATACAATCATCGTATACATTGTATACGATCGGTAAATTTATTTTTTACCGAGAGTATACGGCCGTATAAACGGTATACGGCCCGTATACATATGGTAAAAAATGGTAAAAAAATTTCTTTCTTTCCTTTTTTTAGTTGCTTCTCTTGTTAAGTTTCTGAACCAACCGAAATCCACAAATTCCAACAGTTTCTTCGTGGATTCCGTCCGGTTTCCAAACTCGGTCATTCCTTGTGATACATGAACGTTGTATTCTTGTCTTTCAGAAGAGTGCTGTAATAGGTAGTTCGTTGAGGAAACCAAACGTAGACGGAGATGATAAGCCTGGTAACCGGAAGAGAAATCAATTGTATTTTTTTAGTTGCTTCTCTTGTTAAGAGAAATCAACGTAGACAAAGAGCCTGTATTAGAAACCATCCTATGTCTTTTATCAACCGAAGAGGCAGCAAGGACAGATAATACTTCATTTGTCGAGAAACCATACTGTCAAGAAACTAACATCTTTTAATACTTCATTGCGTATGTGCTTGTGCTGTAGAAACCGGTGATGAATTTGTGTATCTAAATCAGGTTCTCTGCCTTAGATCGGTCATTCCTTGTGATACATGAACGTTGTATTCTTGTCTTTCAAGACAAGGATCGTTGGAAGGATTGTAGTAGCAGGACATTGGTACCACTGTGAAAATTGCATCAGGAGGGGAGAGAGTCTGATACAATAAGGATGTTGGGAATTAAACGCATGTACGTGACAAAATAAGGATGTTCGCATAAACATATATTCGTTTCATAACCTCCTCCTATAAATCAACCACAACTGACAAAGAGCCTGTATTAGAAGCCATCCTATGTCTTTTACCAACCGAAGAGGCAGCAGAAGACGTGTCGGGTTCTTCCAACATTCACGAACCACAATGGACTCAGACTCATATTACTCACCCTCCCCTGAGGAAAAGTTTTCCCGACGACTCAACAAAATCCTGATAGAGAAAAAACATCAACAACCATTTTTTTCTTTTCCTTCAATTTCGAGAACATTCTCCCTGTGTATGTGCTTGTGCTGTAGAAACCGGTGATGAATTTGTATACACAACTGAACGTTAATTGATATTGTTTTAGACAACAACAGATAATGAACGGATTGTTGGTGGATAACGCAAACAAGTTCTCCACAGTTTGTTATTCAGATCTCTATTCGGTCATCTTTCCAAACTACAACACACGATAAGTTTAAACTTTATAGTGTGTGATTTGACCAGGAAATGATTGGAGGTGAAGGTTCAGTGCACGAAAAGTTTCTAACGAAATGTACGTGACGAAATAAATATGTTGGGAATTAAACGCATGTCCGTAATCCCGCGTTGATAGCTTCCGTTTTATTCAGACTCCTTACAACTCTCATCAAATGCCTCACCCTTCCTTTTATTCTATAAATATTAAATAAAGAATAACACCATGCCCGTAATCCCGCGTTGATAGCTTCCGTTTTATTACAGTCATACTACACGTTTTCTTGTTCTTCAATCTTTGTTACTTGTTGATGTTTTATTTTTTTCTACTTTTAGAAAGTTTTGAGCACCTCACCACTCTAAAATATTTGAAAAATCAAAATTTCGTTCCATACGGGCCGTATAACAGTATACGGCCCGTATACACGTTCGTATAGATTGTATACGACCAGGCAAACTTATTTACACATGGTGTATACGGGCCGTATACTGTTATACGGCCCGTATATAATAAAAACAACTGACAAAGTCTGCTGGCACAGACTTTGTCAAGTTGTTTTTATTCTATACGGGCCGTATAACAGTATACGGCCCGTATACACCATGTGTAAATAAGTTTTCCCATGTGTTAATATTAGGACCCTTAACCAATCAATTGAGAGCACTTGTCTGACAACTTTGACTAGCCAATACTATCCATCCATCTGTTTGCTTTTTTTTTTTGTTTAATGATTGGAAGGGGCTTTATTAGGTATTATTCCCACTACACCACTTTTGCAATAACGCCCCATGCTGACTGGGATGACACGTGTCGGATAATGCCCCATGGTGGGGGCATTATATTTCTTCACCACTACACATGGTCTTAGTGCGGATCATGAACGCAATTTGTATAACATTTGGGTAAACGGAGTGGGCGATAAACACCAGCAGACAGGGGTAAAGGTGTTTATCGAGCGGTAACACCGCCGCCAATGGTGATCCTTTACCGATAAGGGAAGATGAAGGCTTGGTGATGATTGGATGGTTTCATTTATTATGTTTTTTTTTTAAATAATTTTTTTTGAACGAAGATAGGTAAATAATAGTTTACCTAATCCAAGATAGGTAAATCACCGCCAACATTTTTGAACAATAGGTAGACAAAATAGGTAAAATGATGTGGCACTGTTTGATTGGGTGATTTGAGAGTTTACCTATTCCAAATGTTTAACCACTCCCTTCACCCTTGTTGTCGGAGTTCAATAGCACACACTCATATTCACTCTCAATTGAAATCAAAATCATTTCACACCAACTCACTATCATTTCAATGGATTTACAAAAAAACACCCGAGGTGCCGGTTCGAGCAAAAATGGGGCGCCAGTTCGACCAAACGAGACGCCAGTTCATCTAATAATAGTTTAATACTTTAATACCGAGTAGATGTCAACCCAACAATAGTATTGATATTTCGAAATAATGTGTGCGGATACATTTTTTAAAAGTAGACGATTTACTATTAAGACCATGGGGTATGGGGGTCGTCCCCTCCCTGTCCCGGTCCGTCCCCCCCCCCCCCTGTCCCGGTCCGTCCCCCACGTCTCACACTGCCCCTCCCCGGGTCGTCGCGGCACCGGTGTCTTCTCCAAGCCGCTGGAGACGAGGTAATGATGTGGGCCCCCCTCTGACTTCTCTCTCTCACCTTTATTAATATATTAATATTATATTGGTTTTTATTATGGGTTGGGTAAACTTCCACACCCTTGGGTTGTCCCCAAGGGGATGGTCCTCCACCCTTGGTGAGGTGGCGCCTACGTAAAGGGTAGTCTCTTTGGGAACTAACCAAACTATACCGGGTAGTCTAAGTTATTAGTTGTAATAAAAAAGAATAGTTGAAGAAAGCGAGATTATCTAGCTACTTTCAGTAGTAATGGTCACTTTTAATCCTCTTGTTTGTTCGTTTTTTTCCTTTTGGTTGATATGATAAATCATGATTATAAATAAATAAATAAAAAGTAGTACAAAATTAGTAATATGGCATTGTTATGCAGGGTGGAGATACAATAGGAAGTTAATTTTGCTAGGAAGGCTCTGAAGTAATCTTGACCATCCATTTAGTTAATCAAGGGCTAAGATTAAATCAGGGAAATTGAAAAGAAGAAAAGAGGCGCGTGAGTTTGTTTAGGGGCATTCTAGTCAATCCAAGCCAATAGTTTCTCTCTCCTCCAATTCCCCCCCATTTTTTAAACGTTAATAACTCTTTTATACGACATTATTTTTTTATAAAAATTGCACCAAAAAAACGAGCGTTTTTTTATCTTTAAAACGAGTATACTATTGCTATATTTAAAAAAAAAAATTTAAAACCCAGTTGCGTAAAACGCAATAGAAAAACCCCCAGTTACGTAAAACGCAATGAAAAAAAACCTAAAAAATGACATTTTTCTAAAACGCAATGCACAAAAAACACAAATAAATGACTTATTTGTAAAACGCAATGGCCAGAAAACACAAAGAAATGTCTTATTTCTAAAACGCAATAGCCTAAAAACTCAAAAGAAAATGTACTTTCTAAAACGCAATGGACTAAAAACACATAAAAATGTGTTTTACCTAAAACGCAATGCACAAAAAACACAAAGAAATGTCTTATTTGTAAAACGCAATGGCCAGAAAACACTTAAAAATGACTCATTCTAAAACGCAATTGCCTAAAAAACAAAAGAAAGTGTTCTCTGTAAAACGCAATAGACTGAAAGCACCTAAAAAGTGTTTTACCTAAAACGCAATGCACCAAAAACACTTCAAGAATGTGTTTTTCTAAAACGCAATGGCCAGAAAACACCAAAGAAAGTGAATTGTCTGTGCTGTGAACTGTCTGGACCAATGCAGTTTCCAGAGGCAATTTACAGAAAATTAATTTTTCTGTAAAACGCAATGGCAGCTCAACCCCAGCCAGGGGCTCTGCCCCTTGGACCCCCCAGGGGCTGCCGCCCCTGGGACCCCGCTACCAGGGGCGCTGCCCCCGGACCCCCGCCAAGATCGTAAAACGCAATGACTAAATCAAAAACCCATATCGTAAAAATGAAATTAAAGAATTTCTTACATGGATCGAAGTGATTTCTTCAACAATTGACGATTTTTGAATGATTGAAACACTTATCAGCGCTCGAATCGAACGGATCGATTGATTATCTTCAAAATCACCGGAAAAAAACGAGATTTTGTATGAAATTAAACTGGGTTTTCTTAAAAAAAGCTGAAGAACACGTTGATCGGGTGTTTGAATCATTGATTGGTGATGAAAATCGCAATATAATGTAGTGATTATTGAGATAGAAAGTGAAGAAATGATTGAAGATGGTGGATTTTGAAAATTGTGGGTTTTGAAGTTACTGGGTTTTGAAAAGGAAGAAGAAAAGGGTTGGATTGACTAAAATACCCTTTTTCTTTATTTTAAATGTTGCCACATGTCCTAATCCTATTGCTTCCTAGACTTCCTAGCCAAAATAAACTTCCAATTTGATCTTTTCCCTTGTTATGCATTATTGAAGTATTCCATCCAAAATATGATAACTTTTTTTCAAGAGTAAAATGTCATTTTCGGTCCTAGGTTTGACTACTTTTGCAACTTTCGTTCACATGTTTTTTTTTATCGCATCTGGGTTCAAAAGATTTGAAATATTGCAATTTTCATCTAACTCGTTAACTGCATCCGTTCTTTTAACGTTAACTTAGGGTATTTTCGTCTTTTTAGACATTTTTGTGGTGATTAAAGGGTTTGGGTGGGGGAAATCAACAGAGGTAGATCTTTCTTTCTTATAGCATTTTTTATTTTAATTGAGAAAATGTCTAAAAAATGGAAATGTCCTTCATTTAAGAGAGTAAAATGGATGGAGTTAATGAATTGAATGAAAATAACAAAATTTCAATTTTTTTAAATCTAGATGCGGAAAAACAAACATTTGAATGAAAGTCGCAAAAGTGAACAAACCTCGAAGAGGAAAGCGTTCGTTTTACTCTTTTTTCAATCAAGAAAATAGTACAAAATTAAAATAGCATTGTTATGCATTATTGAGGTGTTTAGGGGCGGATATACTTGGAAGCTAGGGGTAGCACCCACTAGCTCTCAATTTTATCGACGAAGTGGAAAATTAGTTCAAAAGTAGTTTGTCTTCTTATTCGTTTTATGTATTAGATACACCTGAGCAAAAAAAAAAAAATTATTCTCCATGCTACCCCTAAATTTTTTTTCTAAATCCGTCACTAAAAGTGTTTCCATCCAAAATACGATAACATTTTTTCAATCAATAGGAATATATTTTTCAATAAATGATCGAGTAGATTGGCAGTTTCATTTAGCCAATATGGGTGTACCTTAATATTTGGGGTGTTAATGGTAACATAGCATATTAACCGATATTGCACACCACTCCTTCCTTGTGTTCAAGGTCGTTAAAAAGTTATTTGTTAACATATTAACCCGATGTTAAGAGATTGAATTAATTATTATTTTATTTTATTTTTTAAACCACTAAAAATATTGTTAGATGGAGTTAACGGGATTATACTATTTCGTTGTTAAGGGACAAAGTGTACCCTGATGCCTAAGTTGACAAATGACTAAAAAGGGGGGCTTTCGCGTTGGTGATCGCGGAAAAAAACAAAAACCTACAAGACTTGTTTTAGAACAACGGCATATTTTTAGAAGAAAGAAAAATGCCTATTTATCATTCCAAGATGAGTAAATTACAAAAATCGTCATTTACGTTGATACCAGATTGCAAACTATGTCATTTATCTTCAAAAAAACCGTTGGACTGTTTTTTTATTAAAAATACATGAAATAGATGTATAAATAATGAAATAAAGGTATAAATACTTGAAATTGAAGCATAAATAGATGAAATAGAGGTATAGAAGTATAGAACATGAATTACAAGAAATGAAGGCGTGAAAGATAGTAATATAGGAAAATATGAAAGGTTCGGTTTAGTTGTGTTAATTTCAGTTAACCGAGGGTATAAAAAAACTAATAACCGACTTTCAGTTAATTCGGTTTTCGGTTAATTTCGATTCGGTTTCATCGGTTTTTGGTTAATGGATTGGCTTTTGCTCAGCCCTCATGTATATAGAGATGAGACATATTACCACAACACAATGTTATTTATTCTTTGGGTAAATGTTTAAATCTATTATTATTAAAAGTGATGGTTGTCTGATACTTTATAAATAAACCAATGTGGGGTTAGCTCATTTGATAGAGTCACATGTAGGGAAAGTCATATGTTCAAACATGGACAAAAGAAGTATAATCAATTTCTTGGTCTAATTGGTGTAAATTTGTGTTGATGTAATTTTTTTTTAATTTTCTGGTCGTTGCCCTTGTTTATGTTAGGATGGTGGGCTTTCTTTGTGTTGTTTTGTTTGCAATAAAATTCAGCTTTAAAAGAAATGTATTTTGTAATAATTGGTGTAAAATGAGAGTATATGTACTATTTTCTTGTTAGAAAAAAAAAAATCGTTCATAAATAAACTCCATCATTTATATTATGGTTAAAAAAACGTTCATTTAACGTGATCCAAGAATCGGTATCTAAATTTCCGGTCATTCATTTAACGTAAAGAAGTTGGGTTTTGACTTTTTAGTTGTTAATAATAAAAGTGATTGAAGAAGGGGACACCAGCAATGAAAATAATAATCACGGCTATTGACCAATTTAGTTTTTTTTTTAACGGCTAACTGCTTTACATGTGTAAACCCATCCTTTTGGAGCTATGTCCAAAGGCTGACGACTCGACCACAACTAGAAAGCGTAGCACACCCCTGATGCGTGGAAACCCCGTGGAATGGGTAAACTCTCGCCCCTCGTTAGACTCGAACCCGGGATGAATCCCGAGCCGAGCCTTCACCTGGATGTCTCACCCTGCAGCAGCCAGGGATCGAACTGGCGCCTCCAATGGAGACAACCAGCCAACCCACCAGCTGAGCTAGAGATTGTTGACATTGTTGGTTCAGTGGTTAAAAGGTTTATCCTTCCTAGTGGAGATGTAAGTTTGATTCCTGCTTAGACCATTTTCGAGGGACATCTGGGTGAAGAAACGAATTGAGGCTTTAATCTCGGGTTCAAACCTGACGGGGGGCGAGGGTTTACGGTGTAAGATTAAATATATTATGTATTAATATTTAATCTATAGCCATTATAATCATTTACATAATATAGATCAAAATATATAATAACCTATTAAATAATTAGTTGGTAATTGTTGATGGACCATATTACCCTTATTAACTAATTAGGTTTCCTCCTGGGTGCTTATATAAGGAGACTTATGTGGAGGTTAAGGGGTTAGACAGTTACACCTTTAGACATACCCCATAAGCATAACATCACATTCGACCTTCATCTCCATAGCCGATACCCTTTTCGGTTTAATCAGTCACCATCATCAGTCAGCACCCTAAGGAGGAACCAGATCACACTGACAAATATGTCGAACTCGATGTCATCTTCTCTGACTGGATTCTCCACTGCACTGTCTGCGGTGACAGGTATGTTTTCATGTTTTCCATCATGTTTAAACAGAACTGAATCATCATGTGGTATCAGAGCATATGTTGATTAGTCAGTTCTGTTTTCGTATCCATTAATTCTGGGATTGAAATCATGAAAACAGAAATTTTTAACTTAATAAACTAACAGCCGGTTTTGAGTCGAATATGTCCACTCGAGATCACTGTTTTCGGAAAAGGTTAATCACATGTTCATTCGAAATCAACAGGATTATGTTTATGACCGAAATCTGTTTTAAAAACCTTAAAAAATTCAGGTTTCGGGTTCCAGAATTTATGTTTTATTTTTTAGGGTTCATCATGTTCTTAGGAAAATTCGAAAATTCTGTTATGTTTTGGAATGTATTTAGGATTGATGAGTGTTTTTCCATGTTTGATCCAATTTTATCTTTTAAGTTTATTCGAAAACTGTTAAAAGATATACAATTATAATTTTTTCGAAATATTTTGATAAAATTAGATCATCTTAAAACAGGAAATCATATCTCATAATCCCTTAGAATTCGAGTTTTCAGTTATTATCACAATAAACAGCTATCAACAGTGGGCTCGAGACCATCAGTCTCGACTCGAGACCATAAGGTCTCGACTCGAAATCATCAGGTCCTTAAACCTTCACAACTCGAGACCAACAGATCTCGACTCGAGACCATAAGGTCTCGACTCGAAATCATAAGGGCTCAAAAGTTTACAACTCGAGACAAAGGTCTCGACTCGAGACCATAAAGTCATAACTCGAGACCATAAGGTCATAACTAGAGACCATAAGGTTGCGACTCGAGACCATAAGGTCATAACTAGAGACCATAAGGTTGCGACTCGAGACCGTGGTTGCGACTCGAGACCTCATCATGAGTCGAGATCTCATAAGATATAGTAGTCGAGACCATGGTTCCGACTCGAGACAACAAGGTTGCGACTCGAGACCTCATAACTTTAGGCTGTTTAAATGTGAACTAATAGGTGGTTTGCTACTAAATAATTGGTTTTTATAATTACTTAGTTTAATTTATCAGAATCAGATAATGTTTTACAAAACCAAAATGGCTTAACTTGAATGAGCTTCTGATGTATCATTTCTGCCCAAAGCTGATTTGATACATCTACTTATCATTCAAGTATTACGAAAGCTGTGTTAAGTGCGCATCATAAACATGAATGTCTTAATATCTGGCCAAAGCTGATTTAATTCCTTCATAGATGGCATACTTAACAAGTGCATAACTAAAGTGATTGTCTCAATTTCTGGCCAAAGCTGATTTGTTACAACCACTTTGCACATATGCTTAAATGATTACACTTCTGGCCAAAGCTGATTTGTCTTCGTTTAAGTAGAATTTTAACTAAGTCTATTATTTTGATGTTAGTAATAGACCAATATCACAGCTTCATAACGTAAAATGGTCATTATTTATGCCTGCCTTAGTATTACGTGCCCTTAGATCACATTAGGACTTCTTCCTTAGTATCATAACTTGCTCATCTTATTTCCACTATCAGCACCGAATTAGGGGATTCCACCTTTGACTAGTGATAACTTTGCTGCATGGAAGGATGCCCTCATGCTTACACTTGGATTGCTGGACTTTGATTATGCTCTAAGAGAGAATAAGCCAGCGTACCTTACCACTCAAAGTACTGCTGCTGAGCAGATAGTTCATGAAAAATGGACTAGGTGTAACCGCGTGTCTCTCATGTTCATGAAGCAGTCCATCAGTAATGCAATCAGAGGAGCCATTCCTGATTCTGAAGATGCTAAAACCTACTTGGAACATGTGGAGGCGCAGTTCAAAGGGACGTCTAAAGCACACGCTAGTACCCTTATCCTCAAGCTGGTGACAACTAAGTATGATGGGAGGAGCGGCATTCGCGAACACATCATGATGATGAATGACATGGCCAATAAGCTGAAGAGGCTGGAAATGGAAATCAGTGATGGTTTCCTCGTTCATTTCATCATTACTTCGCTTCCTTCGTCCTTTGAAGCATTCAAGATCATTTACAACACTCAGAAGGACAAATGGACGATGAGTGAGCTGGTCGCCATGTGCGTACAGGAGTGATGCGTGTGAAGTGTTATATATATTAGGTGTATATTTTAAGCCCTTTAACACTTTTTTAGCCAAGTTTTAAATTTATAAAACACGATATTTACTAACACTAAACACACATATGGGCAAGTGCACCCATCGTGAGCGTAGTATAGTGCTGGTAAGATACCGAGGTCGTCCAAGGACACAAGAGATTTTAGTACCGGTTTATCCTCAACGTCTAATCAAATCAAAAAGTTTAGAAAAAGGTTTTAAGCTAAGAAAAATAAAAACTAACTAAAAATGCTGAAAAATAAAAATAAAAGGAAAAACAGATAGACAAGATGAATCACTTGGTTCTGACTCGTGTATAGTGTAACCTTTGATTATTTCCGCACTTTTGCACTTGTTTAAGAGATTATCTCAGTTATTGTAGTAGGCCCCTCTTTTGAAGGTGACGTTACCCTCAACCCAGTAGTTTGAGTCAGCAAGGATACAATCCTAAAGGGTCGGATTATTGAAAGATAATTAATTAAGTTATTAATGCAAATTATGGTAGGCCCCTTTTTTGGAGGTGACGTTACCCTCGACTAAGTAGTCCGAGTCAGCAGGGATACAGTCCTAAATAGCCGGGTTATAGTATTAATAGTAGTTAACTTATGAGGGGATCAAAGAGTTTGGACCCCCGCCATCCAATACCGTGAAGTATTGAAGGAGGTCCTACTAAATTTGACCCAGGTCCATTGCAGGACCTCTAAACGCTGAACAATGGCAAGACTCTTACTAAACCATTCCCTTAACCCCGACCAGGTAGCCAACATACCTCCATACAGACCGTGGAGATATGAATGGTGAAAATCTTTTATTTTATATAGACAGTAAAATAATGTCAAGACACCACGGACAAACGATAAGGAAGAATCACCTTCAACATAAGTAACTAGTTATTAAAGTCATTAATACAAAACCAAATAAAAAGTGCGAAAAGATTAGAAATAAAAAGTATTACACTAGACACTTGTCTTCACCAAGTGATGTAAGAGACTTAGGCAAACATGGCCTTGATTGTCAAGAACTCTTACGATCAATCTTGGATCCCGAGACGACTCACACACTCTATGATGGACAATGGATGATGGTGGTGGATGATGGTGTTATGGTGGTGGTGGGTGGTGGGTGAAGTGTGAGAGAGGTGGTGTGCCAATGGATGGTTTGAGCTTGAGCCAAGCACTCCTATTTATAGGCTGAACAGAAGCTCGGGCACGGCCCCGTGTCCACATCCTTCTCTTTCTTCATTTAATGCAGCTTGTCTTATTAGTTGACCACGCCCCCGTGTCCGCTTAGCACGACCCCGTGTGCAGAAGAATCTTTGTACTATGAAGATTTGCATGGATTGTGCGAATCTTATAGTTGACCACGGCCCCGTGTCTGCTGAGCACGGCCCCGTGGTGGGCAATAGAAGCTTCTACCACTTTGTCTTTTCTGCTGACACTTGGGCACGCCCCCGTGCTGGCTGAGCACGGGGCGTGTGCAGTCTTCTGTCTTCTTGTTTTGCTTGGGAAGATGCTGTCGTGGGGTCGGGCATGTCACGTTTGTTCCTTTTCTTGTATTTATGTTAGATTTTGCTGTCTTTTTGCTTCTTTTGTTAATTTGAGCTCATTTAATCCTGAAAATACAAAAGGAAGACAAAAGCACACTTTTTCCAACATTAGTACTAAAAAAGGGTTAGTTTTATGCCACAATTGATGAAATTTATATGTTGCATTTTGCACACATCAAGGAGGAAGAGCGTATGAGGATGGATCGCACTACTGATGTTGCAAACTTCACCACCTCCAACTCTAAGAAAAGGAAGAACAATTATCAGAGGAAGGATGCTTCAAAAGTCCAAAGGCCTAATCCTAATACAAGTGCACCCTCTAGCTCTAAGAACTCCTTAGGCAGAATCCGCTGCAAGTTCTGTAAAAAGACAGGACACATGCAGAAGGAATACCCTGACTTTAAGGAGTGGCTGGCTAAGAAAGGTAACGATTATTTTATGATACTTGAGTCCTATAATTTAAGTGTTCCTGCTAATTCTTGGTGGTTTGATTCTGGTTCTATGGTTCATGTTACCAATTCAACTCAGGGATTCCTTTCAATCCGGAAGCTGGAAAGAAACCAAAGAACACTTAAGGTTGGGGATGATCGAGAATTAGAAGTGAAGGCCATTGGAACATTACAATTAGTTATGAAAACTGGTTTATGTATTAAACTTTATGATACCTTATATGTTCCTGAGGTAACTCGGAACCTTGTATCAGGACCAAAGTTAGACATGGACGGTTTTATTGTTTCCCATGGTCATCGCAAACTCTCTATCCTCTATGATTCTGTTCTTTATGGTACTGGTATTCTGGATGGTGGTCTCTATAGATTAGAACTAGATGATGGCTTTTCCAAATCTTTGTTGTCATATAACATTAATGAATCACTCACAAAGATGAAAGAGAAACGAGACTTAGAAACTTCATCCATGTTGTGGCATCAACGTTTAGGCCACATCTCAAGAGAACGATTAAATCGTCTCGTAAAGGATGAAGTCTTACCTCCTCTTGATTTCTCTGATTTTGGAACATGTGTCAAATGTCTTAAAGGTAAAATGACATTAGCGAATAAGAAAGGTGCCACTAGGAGCTCTAATTTATTAGAACTCATTCATACTGACATTAGTGGTCCCTACCAAATCGCTGGTATAACAGGACATACTTCATTTATCACTTTCATTGATGATTATTCTCGTTACATGTACTTGTATCTTATTAAGGAGAAATCTGAATCTCTTACAATTTTTAAAGATTATAAGGCTGAAGTTGAAAAGCAATTAGATCGTCAGATTAAAGTTGTGAGATCAGATAGAGGCGGTGAATATTATGGAAGACATACTGAAGCGGGACAAGCTCCTGGTCCATTTTATGAGTTTTGTAAGGGCCAGGGGATTGTGAACCAATACACCATGCCTGGTACACCTCAGCAGAATGGTGTCGCTGAAAGAAGAAACCGTACCCTTATGAACATGGTGCGCAGTATGTTAGCCAACACTAATTTACCATTATTTCTCTGGACTGAAGCGTTAAAAGCAGCTGTTCATATACTCAATAGAGTTCCTTCTACGTCTGTCCCTAAAACTCCTTATGAACTTTGGACAGGAAAGAAACCGAGTCTTAAATATATGAAAGTATGGGGCTGCATTGCTGAAGCAAAACTTTACAATCCTTTCCTAAGGAAACTTGACCCTAAAACAGTTACCTGTTTCTTTATCGGGTATCCTGATAATTCTAAGGGTTATCGTTTCTATTGTCCTTCCCATGTCACCCGTATTGTTGAAACCAAGCGTGCTGCGTTCCTGGAGGATTTCAAGGTCAGTGGGAGCAGTACCAACCCTTACGAAGAATTGCAAGAAGTACAAGACGCGGGGGGGGGGGGGGAGACTCGTCGCTTACCATTACTCCGATTACTCCTCTTGTACCCAATGCAACTACTGTACCTGAAGCTACTGCACCAACTCCAAATCTACCTCTACAATCAGAACCTATTATACCTCGTGAAGAAGGCACATCAAACGCTCAAAACCAAGACAACGCTGAACCCGATAATCCACTCAGGAGGTCATCTAGGCAAAGAAGGCCTACTAATTGGGATGATTATGTTACCTACCTGACTGAAATGGATCCCGGAAAGCTCAATGATCCTATCTCTTACAATGAAGCCATAAGCAGTGATCAGTCTCTGAATGGAACAAAGCGATGATTGATGAGCTTGAATCCGTGAAGAAAAATGACGTTTGGGATTTGGTAGAATTACCCAACGGTGTCAAACCCGTAGGATGTAAATGGGTGTTCAAAACAAAACTGGATCCGAATGGGAACCTTGAACGCTACAAAGCGAGATTGGTTGCAAAGGGCTACACTCAGAAAGAGGAAATTGATTATCAAGAGACGTTTTCACCTGTCTCTCGAAAAGATTCATTAAGGATCGTCATGGCCCTAGTAGCTCATTTTGATTTAGAGTTACGTCAGATGGACGTTAAAACCGCTTTCCTTAACGGAGACTTAGATGAAGATGTTTACATGAAACAACCTGAAGGCTTTAAACCTGAAGGTCAGGAGCATCTAGTCTGTAAGTTGAAGAAATCCATTTACGGATTAAAACAAGCATCACGTCAGTGGTACCTCAAGTTTGATGAAGT
Organism: Helianthus tuberosus; assembly: GCA_030545235.1. Taxonomy (NCBI): domain Eukaryota; kingdom Viridiplantae; phylum Streptophyta; class Magnoliopsida; order Asterales; family Asteraceae; genus Helianthus; species Helianthus tuberosus. The sequence continues at coordinate 168,159,312 of CM060432.1, read as the reverse complement.
CATGAAGAAACAAGGTTTTATGAAGAATCAAGTGGATCAATGCACCTATCTCAAGATGAGTGGGAGCAACTTTACTATACTTGTCCTTTATGTAGATGATATTCTATTGGCAAGTAATAGTTTAGACATGTTGCATGAGTCGAAGCGGTTACTCTCGCATAACTTCGACATGAAGGATCTCGGAGATGCTTCTTACGTCATTGGCATCGAAATTCACCGAGATAGACACAAAGGGATCTTAGGATTGTCCCAAAAGGCTTATATAGATCGTGTCCTTACACGTTACAACATGCAACAGTGCAAACCCTCCGTTGCTCCAGTAGTTAAGGGAGATGTTTTCGGTTCATTCCAGTGTCCGACAACAGAGGTTGAGAAGGAGCAAATGAGCCAGATACCTTACGCGTCAGTAGTCGTGAGCCTGATGTATGCTCAAGTCTGTACTCGTCCAGATATCGCTTATATTGCTGGAATGCTAGGCCGTTATCAGACTAATCCTGGCCTAGATCACTGGAAAGCAGCTAATAAGGTACTTCGATATCTGCAAGGGACGAAAGACTATAAACTGACTTGTAAAAGAAGTGATCATTTAGAAGTGGTGGGCTATTCTGATTCTGATTTTGCCAAGTGCAAAGATGACAAGAAATCCACTTCGGGCTATATCTTTATGTTAGCAGGCGGCCCTATCTCATGGAAGAGTCATAAACAACAGTTGACCACAACTTCCACAATGATGGCAGAGTACATTGCTGTTTATAACGCAACCTGTCATGGAATGTTGCTTAGAAATCTGATCACTGGACTCAAAATCGTTAATTCCATTTCTAGACCATTGAAGCTTTACTGTGATAATTCAGCTGCCGTTAGTTTCTCGAACAGTAACAGTTCGACTGGAGCTGGTTTATATCTCAATACAAAATATCTGTTCGTATGTGAACGAGTTGAGGAAAATAATCTTTGTATCGAGTATATTAGTACTAAAGATATGCTTGCGGATCCGATGACTAAAGGTCTCCCTCCTAAGGTTTACGAAGAACATGTTCGGAATATGGGATTTAGTAAAGACCTTATTTAAGCATATTGTACTAGCTTATGTTTTATGATTAATGAAATTTCCTCAGTTTGATTTTGTATGTCTCTTAGAATATGTTCAACCGGTATAATGGCATATAGACAAATGAAGTTACAAATCAAACAAAGGGCTTATGCGTATTTTGATCATGACGATTAGGTTTTAAATTAAGGCTATAGTATGATTAATGGGGGTCCTGAGTCGCATAATGATTCAACGGCTGTATTTCTCTGCTATAGTACTTGTTTAAGGCTAAAATGAGTGTTAACTCCTGATCAGGCTTATCCAATACTCATAGTAAATGATTACTCGGCTAAGTGGGAGAATGTAAGATTAAATATATTATGTATTAATATTTAATCTATAGCCATTATAATCATTTACATAATATAGATCAAAATATATAATAACCTATTAAATAATTAGTTGGTAATTGTTGATGGACCATATTACCCTTATTAACTAATTAGGTTTCCCCCTGGGTGCTTATATAAGGAGACTTATGTGGAGGTTAAGGGGTTAGACAGTTACACCTTTAGACATACCCCATAAGCATAACATCACATTCGACCTTCATCTCCATAGCCGATACCCTTTTCGGTTTAATCAGTCACCATCATCAGTCAGCACCCTAAGGAGGAACCAGATCACACTGACAAATATGTCGAACTCGATGTCATCTTCTCTGACTGGATTCTCCACTGCACTGTCTGCGGTGACAGGTATGTTTTCATGTTTTCCATCATGTTTAAACAAAACTGAACCAACATACGGATTCCATCTGGTTCCCGCGCATCAAAGGGTCCGGTCTCATGACGGTCGAAGAATCGGCCTTGGACATAGCCCCAAGCAGGATGGATTTACATGTGAGATTCTTTGTCGTAAAAAAAGGTTTAGGATAAGGAGTTGTTAGTATTGAAAATTGAATATTTATGTTAAAGTAGACACACATAAAAAATATTGTAACTTAAACACATTGTAAAAATAACAATTCTGATTGATAAAAACCCAAAATGACATGTTTTATGATCTAACATTGATTTTTAAAACATATAGGCATATACAAAATACTAACAACTAAAATATAAATTATTTAAAAACACACCATCGTCCAGCACCAGCACCACCATCCACCGTCCACATCTAGCTACGAATTTGTTCTGTGATAAATGTCTCCTTGCCACTCGCGAGCCAAATGGCTCATCTCTTTGCGGGCCGCGAGGAGGCTAAATTCCTGAAAGTTTTTGTTTGTTTGTGTCGGGCAAAGGGGTTCGTTTGGATACATCCTAAACATCATAAATTTAACGTTTTCAATGATTTTTAATATTCTAGGTAGTCGTCAAGAAGTCTCGGATGATGGTCAAGCTCAAAACGAAGAATCGAACATAATCCAACACCAAGTTTTCCGCGTTTTGTTAATTGTCCCAAATAATCAATCAAAGTTAACATGTAGTAATATTTTGAATACTTAGGAAGTTTGACTAGATTGTTAAACGTATGGACATGTAATGACATATATATATATATATATATATATATATATATAGGGAGAAGATCATGCGAGAACCACCTCTTATTGCGAGAACCGCGAGAACCAATGTGAACACAACCAAAAATGCCTAAAAATAGCTAAAAATCACACAATTTTTTTTTTTAATATTTTTTATATAAAAATCGCTACTTTTCGAAGTAAAAAAAAAAGAGCATAAAAAATATTAAAAAAAATTTAGATTTTTTTTGATTTTTTTAGATTTTTTGGGGGTTTAGTTTTTAGCATTTTAGCTTGGGGGGGGGGGGGGTAGGTTTTTTTTAGGTTTTTTGGGGGTTTTAGTTTTTAGCATTTAGCTTGGGGGGGAGGGGGGTTAGGTTTTTTTAGGTTTTTTTTAGCTATTTTAGGTTGTGTTCACATTGGTTCTCGCGGTTCTCGCATGATCTCCTCCATATATATATATATAACAGGATCAGGAGAGAACGCCTCAAAGTGTAAGAACGGTGGGAACGATTCTCAGCCACAAGATCTTAGTGGTTTGTGGCTGAGATTGATGCGGTGACATTTTTGTAAATAATAGGGGCCTTGGAACTTCCAGCAGGGGTAAAATAGGAAGATCCAAACAAAGGTGCACATGCCATTTTCCCCCATCATATTTAAACGACAATAACTTTTTTATACGTGACTATTTTTCGAAAAAAATTACACCATAAAACTCAGCGTTTTTTTAATCTTTCCAACGAGTATACTATCGATATACTTTTCGAAAAAAAATTAACTGGGTTTTATGGCGTTTTTCTGAACTGTGTGGTTTATGGCGTTTTAGACTAGGTATTTTTATGGCGTTTTTCTGAACTAAGTGTTTTTATGGCGTTTCAACTAGTTATTTTCATGGCGTTTTTCTGAACTGAGTGTTTTATGGCGTTTTCAACTGAGTTTTTTCATGGCGTTTTTCTGAACTAGTGTTTTATGGCGTTTTTACAATACAAATTATGATTTTTCTGAGCTGAAAAGATATTAATTTAGGCGGTTAGACACAAAAAAAAATGTTTTTTTTGAGCTATAGCTGTTGTAAATTATAGCTCAAAAATAGCTTTTTTTTGGTGTGGCGTTTTAACTGGGAGCTTATGGCGTTTTTTGAGCTATATGCCTTAAAAAATGGTTTTTTTGAGATGTTGTAAATTATAGCTCAGAAAAATAGTTTTTTTACCCAGTTCACGTGAGTGAATTTTTTGACAATATTACCCCTTCGTGTAATTTGACATCAATGGCACATGTCACCACCAAAATTGTCTCACCGTTCTCACACTTTTCACCGTTATCTCTAAATCCTGACCCTATATATATATAGGTACGGGATAAGGAGAAAATGCCCTAAAGTGATATATATATATATATAGGTACGGGATCAGGAGAAAATGCCCTAAAGTGTGAGAACGGTGAGAACGGATCCTGGCCTAACACGTAGCACGCGACATAGTGAAGGGCGGAGGGGCTTTTTTGTCCTTTTATATTCTTTTTTAAACGCGTCTCACAACACCTCTCCATTTTTTGGCGTTTAACAAATATATGGCGTTTTTATTGTTTTTTTAGATCAAGAGCATAGTAAATATTTTGGCGTTATATGTGTGCCCCCAAATTGAATAAAATCATTTAGTAATTATAAGTTATTTTCCTCCATGACATTTCCCAAATTCATTAAGCGTTTTTCTAGATTTCAACAATTTATATAGGTTGTCAAGGTAAATTTCTTCGCGTTCTTGGCGTTTTTTAAATTCATTAGAAATTTAAAAGAGTACAACTAAGACGAAATCAAACAAAAACTGATAGTCTTATGTGGATGGTATTACATCTGAGATGTAACCATCGCTTTGTTCATCACTCTTCTCAGACTCATCATCATCTTGTTCATTGGCATATAACGCCATAATCTCGTCTCTTCTTTGTTCCATCCTATACTTAAATGTATTCACAAAGCTGGATCTAGCAATGTTCGAAGGTGCTAAATCACATAGTTGTTCGATAAGATGTAGTCTATATGTGTTCAGCAGTTCGTCCATTGTAAATGAATAATCCCTCCCGTGTTGAAAGCTCACCCTCACCATTCTTGCTTGTTCATCCAGAATCCAACTAGTAACTTTTTGTAGATCAGTATCTTCAACATCATCATCATTTTCTGGAAATTTTCTCTCTAATCTTTTTATTACCCTTCGATTCCTCTCACAATCGTAGGCCACTGGGACCCCAAGGGCTAGAATATCCCTTTGAACAGATTCATCCATACTAAGTATGGCTTTGATTGTTTTGACTTTCACCCTTCTCCTGTCAGAGAACTTAATGACGAAACGTCCCTCTGATCTCTCAAACCTCCATGCAATAACATGTGCCATTTTTTTAAAATTATATGGCGTTTTAGACAAGATGTGACGTTTTTGTGAATATGTGGAGTGTGAAGCTTTTGTTTAGCTGTTGTACTTATATAATGAGGTTTTTTTGGCGCCAGGTAGATATTTGTTTTTGGCGGTAAAAAACATCAGTAATTTTCTTGATGTGTTTTTTTTATCAATTGTTGTGCCATGTAGGATGCTGACCTATAATGTGACAGACAATTATGACGTTTTGAAAAGATAAATCCCCGTGTTTCGAAAGTCAAAGTCAAAGTCAAGACTGAAGTCAAAGGAAGACAAGATTGCTAATTGCGATCTGTCACTCCTTGCTCAACTCCTGTTTTGACTTCTTTGACTTGTAGATAGTCTATTTATTTTATCGTATTAGTTGTATTATGTGGAGTACTTGTTAATAATCGAGGTTTAATCGCATATTAATCGCATGTTTAATCGATTTATCGCTCATCGCTATCGCATTCGCAACTCGAATTATGTGTTTTGGATATTGTTTTACGTGTGTGTGTTGTTTATGTGTTACTTGTGCATGTTATGTTTATGATGAGGTGTTAATCGAAATCGCAATCTATCGCATCGCAATCGAATCGAAACGCTAAACTCAAGTTGATTATAGTGATTGTATGTTAGTATGGTAGTTGGGATTAAAAGTAATTTAATGGGTAATTCTATCGCATCGCTCTCTCGAATCGCATCGCAACGCTTAACACTTGAACCGAAATGACTAAACTCATCGTGCCGAACTCACGGATCGAGTGGCCAACTGATCGGATTTCCATCCGATCGGGTTTCCATCCGATCGAGTTGCCACCCGATCGACCAACCTCTTTTCCCACTTCCCTTTTTAGGAAACCCTATAAATACCCTTCATATGTCACATCACTTGATGTGACAGCTATCACTCGACTCAGCTCGCTCCAGCCTGTCACACCCTGATATTTCCACGTATTACCGGTGGGGAGTATCGTGACGTAGTTGACATCATCATAGTCAATTAATCACAGTTTAAATGCACAGCGTAAGTCTAAAAGTAATTTATACAAACCGAGTTTAAAGTAACATAAAATATTACACAACAGATTGTAAGATGGATCCACAAGCGGATCAAAACAATAGAAGTATTTTTCAACAGACTTAAAGTGATAAAAGCTTGCAAGACTCTTTATTTAATCACTCAGGAGTTCCAGCCCATTACGCTTAGTACCTACACTTAACCTTTTTGAAAATACGTCATTTTTCACTAGTAAATACAATTAACTGACTCTTTTTGAAAAGTGTTTATAAAATTGATTTAAATGCACAAGGCACAAAATTCTTTTATAACTTAGGACAATTATTAAAAATAATCTTGTAAAAGATTTATATGTTTGTCATCCATTCAGTAGCCCAGGTTAGAAGAACCGGGTTACAGATTAACAGACACACCACGTAATATAAACCCACGGCGAGTTAGCCTCAACAAGCGGGTACATCTTTTTACATACGCACTGGCAGGTGTATGCCTACACCCCGTGCTTAAGTCGTGGCCATTTCAATGAATGAGCCGAGGATATCCAGGACATGGTCATTAACCCCCCCAAAGGTTTAGATCAAACAAAACAGATTAAACGGGTTATCTCAATGATTTAACCATTATTCGATTAAAGATTCAATACCCGACCAAGCGGTATTATTAAATACCGTATCCCAAGCCCGTATAAGGGAAAATAAGTTAAAAGTATTTACCTGACCAAATATAATTTTAATCTCAGCCGTATAACAATCAGCAAGTGCAAATAGCTTTTACTGGGCTCCTAAATCTGGAACGAAGGTTTTAATAACCTATTAGATTCCTAACGGGTCTTACTTAAGTGTAAACTTAGACCGGTTAGTTTTAATGAAAGGTTTACGGTTCAAAACGCACGATTAAGCGAAGACCAGATTAGAATGTGATTTAAACCCGACAAGTATGAAGACTTGTATAATATGGGTAAACTAAACACATTCTGAATTTTGAAGTAAAAATGATAAGGTTTGACCCGTTTCGATTAATTTAAGCAAACTAGTTACATAAACTGTACCGAACGCGAATATGCATAACGGGTAACCAAAAGAGCCATAAACAAGTTCCACAAGTTAATATGCTTTTACTATGTTGTGATATCAGTAGGATATCTTCCATTATGCCCAAAACGAATTTAAAATCAATTTAAGCCCCGTAAGGGTATTTTGGTCATTTTAAAGCTTATAAAAGAGGTTAAATAGTAATCTGAGGTTTTCGTCTAAAATAATCAGTAAAAATATTTATTTTAATAAGTTACATCAGTAAGATATCGTACATAGATGAAATTTATCTTTTATGACCAAACTATGAACCGAAGGGGCATTTTGGTCATTTCACATATGCTTTAAGGGTCAAATTTGGAAATCTGAGTCTAAAACTTTTACTTACTATTAAAGTATACAAATTTATTCATAACATCAGTAGTTATTAAGTCTTAGGTGCTAAATATGGTTTTAAACCATACTATGCGCCTAAATCGCATAAAAGTCAGTATTTGACGATATTCGGGTTAATTAAGGAAATCTGAGATTTTGATCAGCCTCTACTGTTTAAAATAATGTATTTGATTTATAAAGTCAGTAGAAAAAGGTTTGATATGTAAATGATGTGTAAAACTCATTTTATTAGCAAAAAGGGCATTATCGTTAATTACCGAGCCTATGCAAGAACCCTATGTTATGATCAGTTTACAATTTAACAAAAATTTCCAAAAATCCCTAAATATTATATCTGAACAGTAGGTGGCAAGTTTGGTGTCAAAATTTGGGTTTAAATAGGTTTTATGCCAAAAATGCCGTTTAATTAATAAAAAGCTTTTATTTTACGATATCGTGCATAACTTCCATTTTAGACCATAATCTGATGTCAAACTTTTAGGACATACTTAAATATCAGTAATAAAGGTTTTTGTCCTCTCAAATTTTCAAAAATCTCATTTTAATATCAAAAGGGCATAATGGTCAACTTTTAAGCATTTAACGGAAACATGTAATGAACTAGGATTCTTATGGAACCATGTTGTATAACCCCAGAGGGTTATACTAACCTATAATATGGCCCTAAAGGAACCCTAAGGTATATCTAAACTGTAACACCTAGTAAAATCACGACCAATATAACGAAGACACGTGTCATGGACTTTAAACGTGTAACAGATTGTTACCGAGGGGCTAAAATTGTCAAACGATGTAAATATGTGAATAAAGGGATCCAAAGTGTCAACATGCCTAACTTGTGCCTCTGATTGACCTCACACGACGTTTGTATTCTGTAATAAATAAAATGTCGAACACTGGAAACCGTTTGCGCTTAAAATGAGGATCTTATAAAGCATAGGGGTTAAAAGTGTCAACATGTTGAAAGTAACCTCTGAGTGACCTTTTAATAATCCCAAAAACATTGTAATAATTATATATTTTGCTCACAAGAATATCGGATATTAATTCTGTGGAGTTTCGAAGATAACAAGACTTTTCGGGTGATCGTACGACTAACCGGGAGCTTAACGGAGTTAGTTTGTGACTCAAGGTCCTTAAAAGTTAACTATGGGGGTCCAAAATGCAATGAATGAAAGTTAAATAAACATAATAAGGACCAGGGACCAAAACTGCCAAGTCTGAAAGTTGGAATCCGGTCATCAAGGAACGTCGCGGCCCGCGTAGACTCTTTCTGAGTCCTACGCGGCCCGCGTAGAAGGCTCAGATACAGAAAAAATGGACAGATGCACGTCCATCCAAGTTACACCGCCTTTGCATGCCTTGTTTTCGATTCCAGGGTCTGAGACAACAATATTTCATGCATAGGGACACCTGGAATCATCAGAAATCAATTGTTGACTTGTGTTGAGTGATCCTGTGAAGTATTTTTGGCTATATAAGAACTTCTTATTTGCTAGTTCATTTGCTCATTCACAAAAATTATTCTCAACTCATCTTTGGAGCTTCCTGGAGCTCAATCAAGTTTCTTTCAACTCCAAATTCGTGCTAAGAGTCCTTGTAAGCATTCTTAGCGTCTCTAGTTCAAGTTTTATTAGTCTAATGACCAAAAGTCAAAGCCGTCGTAATTAAGCTTTGACTTAGTGATTAATCACTAATGGTCCAGCCATTATTCGAATTGAAAGTGGTTATGAGTTGGTAATTATGTGGGTAATAAACCCTTAAAAGGGCACCCACTGATTATCACTCTAACTTGGTCAATTGTCGGGTCAAACTTAATATTAAAAAGTCAACAGGAGCTATTTTTACAAATAAATTCATAACTGATAATGTAGAAGTTATGGAACATGTTTTAACACTAAAATAACTGGGTAAATAATGTAAGAACATGTCTAAGGATGTTCAACCTGACAACTTTGAGTTTAGGCTCGGTTCGGAACCGAAAGTCGCAAAAGAAGACTTTTGCTTTAACTTTCAGTTCTGACCCGATTTAGCTTGTTTTAGATATGCCTTAAGGTTCCTTTAGGACCATATTATAAGTTAGTAAAACCCTCTGAGGTTATACTACATAGTTCCTTATTAATCCGATTCAGTTGCATGTTTTCGTTAATTGCTTAAATGTTGACCATTATGCCCTTTTGATATAAAAAAAGAGATTTTTGAAAATGTGAGAGAACAAAAACCTTTATTACTAATTTATAAACATGTCCTAAAAATTTGACATCGGTTTGAGTTCTAAATTAGGAGTTATGCTCAATATCGTAATTTGAAAGCTTTTTATTAATTAAACGGCTTTTTTAACATAAAGCCTACTTAAACCCAAATTTCGACACCAAAATTTTTACCCACTCATGTAATATAATATTTTGGGATTTTTGAAGATTTTTATTAATTTTTAAACTGATCATAACATGGGGTTCTTGCTTTAATTCGGTAATTGACGGTTATACCCTTTTTGCTAATAAAATGAGTTTTACATAACATTTTGATACCAAACCTTTTGCTACTGATTTTATATGATAAATAAAATATTTGGAACTTTATAAGCTGATCAAAAACTCAGATTTCTTTATATAACCTGAAAATCGCCTAAAACCCGACTTTTTACGCTTTTTAAACACATAGTATGGGTTAAAACTATTTTTGACACATAAGACTTATTACCTACTGATATTTTAAGTAGATTTTTATACTTTAATAGTAAGTAAAAGTTTTGAACTCAGATTTCCAAATTTGACCTTTAAAGCTTGTGTGAAATGACCAAAATGCCCCTACGGTGCATAGTTCTGATCGTTTTAGACCAGAACCTCAGATTGTCATTTAACCTCTTTTATAATCTTTAAAATGACCAAAATACCCCTACGGGGCTTAAAATTGATTTTAAATCCGTTTTGGGCATAATGGAAGGTATCCTACTGATATCACAACATATTTAAGGCATATTAACTTGTGAAACCTGTATATGACTCTTTTGGTTACCCGTTATGCATTATTCGCGTTCGGTGCGGTTTATGTAACTAGTTTGCATAAATTGACCGAAACGGGTCAAACCTTATCATTTTTGCTTCAAAATCCAGAATGTGTTTAGTTTACCCATATTATACAAGTCTTCATACTTGTCAGGTCTAAACCACATTCTAATCCGGTCTTCGCTTAATCTTGCGTTTTGAACCGTAAACCTTTCTTTAAAACTAACCGGTCTAAGTTTAAACTTAAGTAAGATCCGTTAGGAATCTAATAGGTTATTAAAACCTTCGTTCCAGATTTAGGAGCCCAGTAAAAGATATTTGCACTTGCTGATTGTATACAGCTAAGATAAATTTGTATATTTTGCTCAGGTAAATACTTATTTTCCGTTATACGGGCTTGGGATACGGTATTATAATAATACCGCTTGGTCGGGTGTCACGGCCCCCGTCCCGGTTTTACCCGGTCCAGGAGCCGCTTGACAGAAATCCCGTGGTATTTATTAATTGAGTTGACAACGGAAGATTTACAGGATCTTTTAAACTTGAAAATGCCCGATTATTTTATTTCCATAACTTGGGATAAACCCCGTAATTTACAATAAAGGAATTTCACTGAGAAATTCCTGTTTTACAAAACATGTTTATTCATTTTATTGAGCCACCTATTTAGGCTTGATAGTGCTCCGTAGCACTTTTCCTTGATTCACAGCAGGTCGCCTGAAACATGTTTTAAAAATATTTTATCAGCGGGGAAATACTGGCGAGTCATTCAGGTTAAATAAAACGACACATTAGTTATAAATTACAGCATAAGAGCTATTACAATGGCTTCTATCTTATTTTTATCTGGTGCCGTGTCACCTGGTGACGATGGTCATACCACTATTGGGTCCTTTCACCCAAGTAGTGATGATTATCACTGTTAGGATTTATTAGCCTAACCGTAATAAATTTGTAATGTGCACAATACCCCACTAGCCAGTGATTAAGATAACCATGACTTAATCCCTGTAATTATAACCTTTGAAAATAAATGGAGTATTGTAAAATACTTTTGATAAAAGAGAATGACTCACATTGCAAGTTTAAACGGGCAGAGTTTAGCCTACTGATTAGCCTTGTAACCTAATTTAAATAACAATGCACACGAACTAGGCCAGTAACTAATACAGCATTTACGATAACTCACGAGATAAAAACCCTCACAACGAATGACAAAGTGCAATACTTAAACATCCATCGAATTCACGACGAATGACAAAGTATGGCCCTAATGTGGGCAACACTTAAACATCCATTGGATAGTTTCAATCGATCGGACATTGAATCGTAGCAGCGATCGAGTTATTACCCTGTTATCGTAGCAGAGGTTCGGGATTATAACTACTTTTGAACAAAACAGCGTATAAGTGAGTGTACGTAACGAAATTTAACGTCGAAACATGCAAACTGATCAAGTCCCAAGCCCCTGAATTTATAGCCCGAATTTGGACCTCCCGCGTGTCGCGACAGGATCACCCATCCCTGTCGCGTGTCGCGGGGAAACCCAAAGCAGGCTAGGCCTGCTTTGTCACCTACTTAGCCCTGCTGAGTCGACAAAATTCGAAATTACGTGTTTTAGAACTGTTTTGAGCAGATAAACATAATTTAGGGAATACCCCACCCCCCCCCCCCTTGAGTTTTAGGGGCCCTGATCCTCATTTCAGTTGTTCTGAAAATTTTAGGGCTTATGCATTATCACTTGGGGGTCTTAATTAGGGTTTTCTATTGGAATAAAATAAGAATTAGGACTTTTGGTGAGAGTTGTTACATCGGGTATGTGGTTATTTAAATCGGATTGTGATTAATATATTTACATAACCTGTTTTAATCTGTTTTGTTTGGTTCAATGCCTTTGGGGGGTTAATGACCATGTCCAGGATATCCTCGGCTCAGTCATTGAAATGGCCACGACTTAAGCACAGGGTGTAGGCATACGCCTGAAAGTTGCGTATGTATAAAAGGTATCCCATGATAAGGAATTTCCTTGTGGGCATTATACTTGTGGTGTGTCAGTTAATCTTATCCGGCTCTTCTAACCGGCCCTGACGGACGACAAACATATAAAACTGTATACAAGATTATTTTTAAAATAATCGTCCCAAGTTATAAAAGATTATTTGTGCCTTGTGCATTTAAATCAATTTTTTTAAATATTTTCAAAAGAGTCGGTTAATTGTATTTACCAGCGTAAAATGACGTATTTTCCAAAATGTTAAGTGCAGGTACTATGCGAAATAGGCTGGCTACTCCTGAGTGAATAAATAAAGAGTCTTGCAAGCTTTATCACTTTAAAATCTGTTGAACAATATTTCCTTCGCTTTGATCCGCCTGGGATCCTCTTACTTTCCGTTTGTAATACTTATGTTACTTTCATTCGGGTTGTAATGTATTTCACTTTAGACTTCCGCTGTGCACTAAACTGTGATATATTGACTATGATGATATCAACTACGTCACGATACTCCCCACCGGGCCCACCGGTAATACGTGGAAATATTGGGGTGTGACAGGTTGGTATCAAAGCCAACATTGAGTGAATTAAACACTAGTCTTTTGTGTTTAATCTCAATGACACAGTTGCACATTCCTCGACTTCCGAGTCTAGGCAAAGGACTTAGGACTAATCCTAATTTATTTTATTTTGTCCTTTATTGTTTTCCTTTGTTGTTTTCCTTTGTTGTTTCTTTTGTTTGTATTGACAGGATCAACAAAAATGCCGCCAAGATTCAGGAGAGGAGGACAAGGCAAGGCGCCATTTACTGCGCCTAACGATCATGAGGCCGGGCCTTCACACCGGCGAACTCCGTCTGCAACCATGAGCACTAGTCCTCAAGAAGATTGGAGGACGTATTTGGAACCCGCGAGGCGATCGGTCTCGCTTAGTTCATCACCCTCTTACCACCATTCCTTTGGGCCACAATCGGAGAACGAGCCCAATGATTCACACCACTCCTACTTACCACTGCAGCGATCGGGGTCGCACCACGCATTTCAAGACCCGACCCCGTATTTCCAGAGCCGGTTCAATCCGGAAAATCAGGTGCAAGAACCAATGGGTTATAACCCATTGGGACAAGAAGATCATTTCTCCGGTGATCAAGACATGGATATGGATTAAGATCCGGAACCAGCCGAGCCGCTATCTGGGACGCCCATGCATCCCATAGAGATTTCTGACGGATCGTCTTTTCACGGTTCGCCGTATCGGGGCCCAGACAGCTATGAAGCAAGGTTTGCCTTGTACCCTTGGGAGTTCACTCCCCCTTTTAACCCAGCACCTCAGCAGCAGGATCCCTCCGAGGATTCGCGATTCCAGGCGGTTACACCACCGCCACCACCGCCGCCAGAGGCGCAGCCGCCTCCGGAACCACTGAGGCGAAGGAAAACAGGTGCACGGATGTCCGTGCGAGGGGGATTCCACTTCAGCACCCCTCAACATTCAAGTGGCAGTCACTACCCGGCACTATATGAAGACCCGCAGATGGGTGGGCCTTCAAACCCCATCTCAGAAGTCGACTCAGTTCCGGTCGCGCCACCACCAGTGGGTTATTATAACCCAATTCCTTCCTACGCCGGTGAAGCGGCGTATAACCCTTTTGAGCAACCAGCCTACCTGGGGTACAACTATTACAATGCCCCCGATGTTGACCCGTACCTCGTAGCGGCCAACTACAATGATCTTCATCCCGAAGGGCCTTTCGCCGCTTCGTACCAATCAGGGTACCAAGCATACGGGTATCAATACCCGCCACCTCCTCAGCCTCCGCAGCAGCAGCCGCCGCCGCAACCGCCTATGATCCAGCCGCCACAACAACAGGAGATTCTTCAGAGGTTGAGCAAGGTGGAACAAGAGGTTCAAGAGGAGTGTAGAAGCCACCGGGGATTTCTTAAGGGTTTGGCGAATCTGATCAAGGGGAAGAAGAAGAAGAAGAAGAATAGGGATTTTTGAAGATTCCTTATTTAATTATGTTGTAATTTCTTTATTTCAATCAAGTCCCTGCGTGGACATTTTCATGTATGTAGTTAGTCCCTGTGAGGACTTGTATTTCATTTTAGCCCCTGCGTGGGCAAGTTATTTATGTAAAAGTCCCGTTTAGGGCATCTATGTACTCTTCTTTATTTATTTATGGAATGTGTTAAATTTAAAATTTCAATTGTCATTATATGTATAAATATAATATATGAAATGAATCGAAAATATCATTCCTTTTTATAATTAATCTGCCATTATATATTAAAGAAAATCTTAAAGGCAAAACCTAGCCTATGTGTCATGTTAAGACAGGGCCATGATGGTAGTTCCTTTTTAAGATTCAATTCCTTGTTAACATCTGAAAACATGTTAACACTCCTGGCAAATGTGATTCGATAAAATCACATAAGTCATCCTTATATTGGATCCTTCCAATTCCTTTCCTTTATTATTTAAACATCCATTAGTGATGATGTGCCTGTGGGCTGACGGGTGGTCCGTAGGACAACCCTTAAGTGGTTTAAAAAGATTAAAATTCCATGCTTTACTTGGTTATTTGCTTGAACTTAGTAACTACGAGTGTTCGTGTGTTTTACAGGTAAATCGCTTAATTCGGTTAAATTGGAACGCGTAGGCTACGGTTGAAAATTAAATGGCATCGTGACTTTGTGGTTTAAAGAATACAAGAGAGACATCACACCACATCAATTGCAAATCTTAATTAAATCATCATCCACTTCACATGATCCATCATCATCATCAACATGTGGGCGGCTGGGCTTTTCTTTGATTGGGCCGCCATCTTCACATGTGGATATTTGTGATTGGGCCGCCAAACAACAGCAAACATCATCAACATATGTGTATGTGTGGCGGCAGACTTTTGAGGACTCATGCAAGACAAGCACACGTGGATTGAGGTTTGGTTTTGGTCAACAACACCATCATAAAGACAACATAATCATCATACATACACACAAACTTTGAGGGTTGGTTGGCAGCTTTAATTCAAGTGGATACACACATATCGAACATATAAACATATACATTGATGGCAAGAAAAGACAAAAACAATTCATGTGATAGTGGGCCGAAATTGATAGGGGACTTGTAGGTAGCCTCGTCTAGATGTGTGAAGAGTGCGGGATTGGTGGGTTGGACCTCATACCTTACATATATGAGCTTGGTATTGTGAGGGGTGGGGGTTTGGTCTTTAGATTGCCACGTTTGAGCCTTAAACCGTTCGTTTATGACCCAAGCCTACTTCCTACAAAATTTTACCTTTTGAGATGACCCGGTTTAGGAGTTTAGTTTGTAGTGTTGATGTTTTTGTATTTATTCTTGAAGCTTATTGTTGAAAAAAAAAAAAAAAAAAAAGAGAAAGAGAAAGAGAAAAACATGAGAAAAATGCAAAAAGAAGTATTTAGTTGTAATAGTAGTTGAGAAGTTGAAGATATCTTGTATATAGTTGATGGTTGTTTTGCTTAGTAGTGAAAATAAAAACCGGGTCAAATCAAATTAGCTCTTATATATATGTTCTACCATTTTCCTACCTTTGCACCTAGCCCCGTTACAACCCGTAAGTTTCCCTTGATTCATAAGTATGCTAAATATTTGTTAGGAGGAAACTTGATTCTTATACAAGCTTATTGTCGCATACACACACACACGCATTGAGTGGTTTAGCATTATGTGCTAATATTTCTTGTCACTGAGAGTTCTTGTGAGTGGTGTGTCTTGTGGTATGATTGAAGGTTAGTAGAAGGACGATATATTTTAGCTTGGTTTGGATGTTTGATCGCTTGTGGTTTTGAAATAGTTGTTGAATGGGTTGCTTGGGACAAGCAACGGGTAAGTGTGGGGATGTGACGGGTGGTCCGTAGGACAACCCTTAAGTGGTTTAAAAAGATTAAAATTCCATGCTTTACTTGGTTATTTGCTTGAACTTAGTAACTACGAGTGTTCGTGTGTTTTACAGGTAAATCGCTTAATTCGGTTAAACTGGAACGCGTAGGCTACGGTTGAAAATTAAATGGCATCGTGACTTTGTGGTTTAAAGAATACAAGAGAGACATCACACTACATCAATTGCAAATCTTAATTAAATCATCATCCACTTCACATGATCCATCATCATCATCAACATGTGGGCGGCTGGGCTTTTCTTTGATTGGGCCGCCATCTTCACATGTGGATATTTGTGATTGGGCCGCCAAACAACAGCAAACATCATCAACATATGTGTATGTGTGGCGGCAGACTTTTGAGGACTCATGCAAGACAAGCACACGTGGATTGAGGTTTGGTTTTGGTCAACAACACCATCATAAAGACAACATAATCATCATACATACACACAAACTTTGAGGGTTGGTTGGCAGCTTTAATTCAAGTGGATACACACATATCGAACATATAAACATATACATTGATGGCAAGAAAAGACAAAAACAATTCATGTGATAGTGGGCCGAAATTGAAGAGTGGGGCTGAATTATTTTTGAGGCCATCACGTAGACATATTGGGCCGCCAATATTCTTCACAAAAAGGATTGGATGCATATATATTTTTAGAGGGGGGCAATTTAGAAAGCAACAAAACATAATCATCACAAAATTAACGGCAGACAGTGGAGGGACACATTAAAGTCATCGCATTTAATGTTTTTTATAGAGTTTTAAGAGGTCTTTCCACAGGTAAATCGGTTACACACAATAATGGTGAACTAAGGGAGGGAGTTCGATCAGTGGGAGGGAAGAAGGCAGCAGCCTCTAGGCTGCCTGGGACGCACGAAGAAAAGAAGGATATTATTTTTAGAGTCTCAATCTCATCTTCTTTCATCATGATCGGTTAACCCTCCAGTGAACACTCCGGGTGATGATTCTTGTATTTCACTTTTAATTTAGTTTTGTTTGTTTGAGAATTAGATTGTAATTAGGTGTTGACCGAATTGCATTTACATATATACAATTTGTGTGACAGACAAATCCTGGTGATAACCAGAGACGTATTTATGTTGAATCTAATTGTGCCTTTGCTGATTGAATAATTATTTATGCTTGCGGTTAATATCTCTCTGATCAATTGGTATTATGCTAGGATCTTGTATAAGTAATTGGTTTATGTGACAGATTTACCATTTAATCAGTGGCATCCAAATAAACAATAATTAGATTATTAGGTGTTTACAGAATCTGAATCCCGGAGTGGTCACGTTCCTATCATTGTTTTCTCATTTTCACAATACTTATTCATAAAAATTACAAAAATATATAAACTAGCAAATTTCATAAAGTAAGTTTAGATTAATTAAACGGTATTACACTGACCACATGCTCCTCTGGATTCGATACCTGACTTACCCTGTCTATAGGTAATTTTAGGTTTTTGCATAGACCCGACGACAGTCTATCAAAATGGCGCCGTTGCCGGGGAGTTAGTGCGCTTAGTTTTGGTTTTTAGTTTAGTTTAGTTTCTTTCAAAAAAAAAAAAAAAAAAAACCCTAATATATATATATATATATATATATATATATATTTTCTTGTTCAGTATTACACGAGGTTGTGTTACTTGTGCAGGCTATCATGGACATGAATTATGATGATGGCCAGTATTATTATGAGCCGTGTTCGTGTTGTGGTGAATTTGGTCACTGGGCTCAAGATTGCCAAAATAAGTACAGGATGAATCAAAACATTCAGTGCAATAATCAACGAGGGGGTTATTCAAACGTCTGCCAGAATCAAATCGGTCGACAAGTGGATCAGTCTGAATTGGATGACATCCGGGTAGCTATCAAGGAGCTAACAAGCATAGTCAAAGAGGTCATGTATCGACAAGAGATCCTAGAGGCTAGGCATCAATTGTTGTTGGAACAAACTGAACAGATAGTTACACATGTACGTGGGGTAGTTGCAGTAATCGCAGATTCAGGTACGTCATCTAATCATAATCAAGTCGACCCAACACATCAGTTTTCCAGTTCCCAAAACACAGACAGTGCACACATTGATACGGTAAGTTTTCAACCATCATCTGAGCTTTATGTGAATGAACAGACTCCATCATCAAGGGTTGAGAAAGTGGTGGAGCGTAATGAGTATGACATTGATCAGGATTTGATTTCACAAACTAAATTAGAAACTAAAAATGTGGAAAAATCCTTTAACGTTCCATTTCCTTCGGCGTTAATAGCCCCGGTGTCAACTAAACCAAAAGTGGATCCAACACATGATGAAAAATGGAAAAAATTCGAAAAGCGAAATATTAATTTACCCTTTTTGAAAATAATTAAAGAAAATCCCGATAATGTTGAGTGTTTAAAAGAATTAAGTTCCAGAAAACGACGTCACAAAATTCCAAAAGAATTAGATTTAACTAATAATGTGAATGCCGTTTTGTTGGGTACTCTTCCCACGAAACTCCAAGATCCGGGAGCGTCTATTATTTCTATACAAGTGGGTAATTTTAAAATAGACCGGGCTTTATTGGATCTTGGAGCGAGTGTTAGTATTTTACCGGGGAGTTTATTTGATCAGTATGATTTTGGTTCATTAGAAAAAGCTGACACAACTGTGGTTTTAGCTGATCAAACTCCTACGAGTCCTAGGGGGATTGTGCGAGATGTGATAATTAAAGTTGGTGATTTTTATTATCCGGTAGATTTTCTTGTTCTTGATTGTGTTAAAAATTATCAACCAACAGTTATTTTGGGAAGACCGTTCTTAGCCACCGCTCATGCTAATATTAATTGTGTTGAAGGAACGGTCAAGTTTAGGTTTGGGTCTCAAAAGATGACAATTAAAATATTTTCCAGTTTGACTAAACCTAAAGCTAATGCCAAAAGTGGACCTTCTGAAGAGAAGAGTCAGAAAGAGTGTTTTATGGTTAACGGGTTAGACGAAAATAAAAGGAAGAGACAGAGAAAAAGAACAAAGAAGAGGAAAAGGAAAGGATCATACCCGTCGAATGAGGAGGAGGCATACATGTTATTCCTTGACAAATATTGGGGAATGGGTGCTGATGATAGTGATGATACGATGAAGAAGGCGTGCAAGCATCCCACTCAACCACCATGAGTGCCAGGTTAGGTCTGGCTGAAGACGTTAAACTTAGCGCTCTCGGGAGGCAGCCCGAGGATGTAGAGTAGTGTATATTTGTTTTGTTTTTGCGTGAGTATTTTTTTTGCAGGTTATCGGGTTATTCATCTCTACAGATGCAATGGTCCAAGTGTGGGGATGTTTGGTGAAGTCCCAATACGTTCTAGTTGCAGTGGCGGACAATGCACAAATTAGAGTTCAGTCAGAGCTGTCCATACTCAATCTCCATTTGGACGGGGATGATCTGAACACTAATTGTAGAGATTGACCCGAGTACTTGTGGACACGGCCGCGAATGAAATGCTATACGGTCGTGGTGGAACAGCGCGCACGAGGAGTCTACGTTTTAAACCAGGGGAGTCTGTTCCACTTTTATTATTGCATTTTTATTGCATTTCTATTCGTGTTCTTGGTGGTGTTAAAATTTATGTGCTATGGAATGTGTTTTTGCTTATTGTGTTAGAAACGGTCGCTCATGATGTTTGTAGTTGGTATTCCCGGGTTTTGTTTTTAAAAGCACTATACATTGGGGACAATGTCGCCCAAGTGTGGGGATATGGAAATCCGGGAAAGGAAAGGCTTGGGACAGAGTTTGAAAGAGGTTGAAAAATGATTGAAAACGATGAAAAGCGAAAAAATTAAAAATTTTGAAAATTTCAAAGAATTTCATCGCCTTAAGTGAACTAAATGGATACGAAAACCTAACGTTTCAATCACAAATGAGTTCCTTGCCGGTAGTAAACTAACATAGTCCCTTGTCATGGTCGTTCCTTTAAGTTTCATGAGAGTAGGTCCGACATGTGTTTTTAGTTAAAAGAATTGAAAAGAGATGTCTATTTAGGGGTAACATGCTTTAGATTGCATATGCTACATGTCGGCAGCCTTTTTACCCTTCTTTGGTGAGAATTTTGAGCCTGTAGAATGATAGCATGCTTTACATATTGAATTCAGTTGTTGAGAGCAGGCCACATGTTATTCTGTGTTAGAACTTGTATGATTTGATGCATGCTGAGACTGTGGTTTGATACGTGCACGTAAATGATAAAGGCATTAGGATATACCTTACACCAGTTGCGTTTGTTTCATGTTTACCTAACCATTACACTTAGTAGCCCTGTTGAGCCTATTTACCTTTCGTTTGTCCACCTAATGTGAATTGTTTGATACCAACCGTGAATGACAAGTTTTGAATTATGAAAAAAAAAAAGAGAAAACAAAGAAAAGAAAAAAAATAGAAAAAGAAAAAAAAATAACAAAAATAGAAGTGTCGTGAATATTGCTTATTGTCTTGGGTAGAAATCAACCCAAAGGGGTTAGTCGTTATGTGTGCAAATAAAGTTGTCACGGTTTGGTCGTTTGTTTGTTCGCCACGAAAAAAATATAAATATAAGCCAAAAATCTCCTACCCTTAGCCTAAGCCCAAAACCGAAAGTCCTTTTGATGCGTGCCGTGTTATATGATACAGTGGATGTGTGATTGTTATACAAGCTTATGATTACAGAATTTCATGTTTGGTTTTGAGTGTTATACATACTAGCACATCACACGCTAGTTCAGATATTAAACCGAGAGGAGAGTTTGTGAGGGGTGTGTAGCATGTGTTCTAATCCTAAGCATGTTAGTTTTGAATAGAAAAGTCTTAAGTTTTATAAATTGCATTAATTGCTTGTCGGACTGTCAATCTCGATTGTGTCAGTCTATGGGACGGGTACGACTTGGGACTTAAACTGTTGCATTGGTTTAGGGGTTTAGAGGTATTGTTACTATGGTGAGTAGTTCCATAACTGTTTGCTTGAGGACAATCAATGTTAAGTGTGGGGATGTGATGGAGTGTGTGAAACACGGGTGTTAAAGTGCTTATCTTACGTGATTTGATCCGTTTTAGGTAATTATATGTTTGGAATATGTTTATTGCGAGTGTTTGTGTGCTTTGCAGGTAAAACGTATAATATGGTGAAGTTAGGACGTTTGGAAATGAAACGGGACAAGACATGGACGTAACCTACGGAGGTTGGAAAGAACAAAAAGAAACAGAAGGCTTGAAGCGTAGGTTACGTTTTGCTTCGTAACTTACGGTTGAAAAAAAAGATGGCAGCGCATGCATTGGTTGGATGGCATTTAATATTGGGTTTAAAAAGAAACCCTAAGATATAAATACACGTAAACATCAAGCCATGTGATTTTGAGGGAATTAATTGTGTGGAGGACACAAAAGTCAAAGGACAAAACACAATTAATTGATCATCACGTGAGGGGGGCAGCCATATACACGCACACTTGGAAATTGGACTTGGCAGCAAAGGATAGAACTTTTGGGCTCTCATATATTCACGAAATATAGCAGCAACAATAACACATGTGTTCACTTCTTTGTCATCGATAATGGGCTGCAACAATAGACAATTTTTGGGCTTTGATAACCATCAGTATCACGGGCCATTACACACGAAATTGTGCAGCAACCTTTATTATTTTTTGGGCTCATATAACCAAGCAACAGGATCGATTTGGGGGGGCCACCATACATCATTCGGAGGCTCTCAAATCTCATCATCGACTATCATCATCATCCTTCACAAAAATACGTACTGACTCGATCATGCTTTCAACCTTCTACCAAGCTTTTGGGGATCGTACGAACATCATGAGCGGCTAAATCATACGTGGCTTCCTCCAGACAGATGGTTCAGTTAGGTTTTATTTAATTTCAGTTTTATTCATGTTTGGAATTACTTTTGGATTGACAAACCTTTATAAGTAATTTGATGTGTTGATTTTGTTTGAACTATTTGCTTGTGTTTCTGAGTCCTTACTTTACAATTTGTTCGGTTAATGACAAAACCTTGTAGCGGATTGGGTGACATAGAGTAGGTTGATTCACGCTAGTGAATAGGGTTAATTGACTTATAAGAGATCTGATGACAAAGACCCGTTTTCAGTAACCAATCAAACTAATCAACTTTCCCACACTATGTCTATGTGGTGTCAATTATTGAATTAAACTGAGATTTTGTAAACCTAGAACCTGAAGTTTGGAGGAGGTTACCTTTACCACTATTGTTTTCTAAATCACGTAGTTTAGATTTTATTTTCAAAAAAAAAAAACAACCAAACCAATCAATTAGTTATTTTATTTAGTTAATTTAGATAGAAAACCAATTCTGACCACATACTCCTCGTGGACCGACACCCTACTTACCCTAACTAGTTAAGGTATTTAGGAACTTTTTATAAATATTTTTGACCGACCAAACGACATCGATCAAAATGGCGCCGTTGCCGGGGAACGGGCATCGACTCAAACCGTACTTGGAAGGTAACGACATTAACCATATTGATCTCGACAAAGTGGGCTTCATTTTACGCCCAGTGGATGATGAAGAAACTTGAAAGAGGCCCAGGTTTGGTATTTTGTACATATTGTAGTTAAGTTTTGTGTTTTGAATAAAGTCCCGTTTAGAACCGGTGTTTGAAACAAGTGTGGGGAAATCCTTGCGAATTTCCCAAGCATAGTGTTGAGGACAACACGGGTTTTTAACGGGGGGTAGGGTTAAATTTTCATGTTTTCAAAATATTAAAAACCATAAAATTTAAACAATTTTGAAAAGTTAAAAAGTAAAAAAAAATATAATAAAAAAAAATAATAATAAATAAAATTTCATAAGTTAAATTTTTGGTGTGAACATTGTTGCCCAGTTCCAGCCGTAAGTTACGGCTCCTAGCCGTAGCTTACGGCCCATGTTTGCAATTTTGAGTCTTACGGCCACATGTTTCTGTTTTACGGCGGAGGCATGATCACCCAGATCCAGCCGTAGCCTACGGCAGGGAGCCGTAGGTTACGGCTCGCAGCAGAAAGTTAAGGGTCTCTTGGCTGTCGGCGTGTTTTATAAAAAAAAAATATATATATATAAAAACCGAAAATAATAATAAACAATAAATAAAAATAAAATTCTTCCTTTTACCCCAACCACAAATTTCTATCAAATCACCCTAGCCACTCATTCCTTCTTCTTCATCCTTACACTTCAAGAACCCTAACCTCCATAACCACAAATCTTCATATTTTCCTCAAATCTTGACCGATTTTAGTGATTCTTGAGTCCATTTTGGGTGAAATTTCACAAGGAACCCAGATTTACACTTGTATCTTGAAGATTCCTTTGTTTTGGGGGTCGGATTTGAGCCTAGGGGTGCCGAAAATTTGGGGCTTTTTGGGGGTTTTTGTGTGAACTTCAAGTTTTTGTGATTCTCATCTTCTACAACACCAAGGTATGAAATTTCTTGTCATTATTTGAAGTACATTAAGGTTTGTAAGTTTTCATTATAGTTTTTGCTTACACACTTGCTTGTATGAGATAGATGATAGGATTTTAGTAAGCCTTTGAATGTTTGGGTGTAAATGTGTTTGATGTCTAGTGGAAATTTTTGGAAAAATTCTGATTTATAGGGACATCATGCCAAAATTTTGTTTGAAAGAATGAAACTTTGATTTTTGCACATCTACACCCATAACATGAAGCAAGTGTGGGGAAGATTTGGGAAAAATACTAACTTGATTTGTTTGTGTGGTTTTGAATGTGTGTAGGCATGGTGACGAAAAAAGGGAAAGGAATTGCGAGTTCTTCTAATGCGCCTCAAGAGGAGCAACAAAAGAGGAGGAGATTGACCCGGGTTGGTGACCCGGACTCGGAGGAGGATGCACCTCCAAGGGGTCCGAAGCCGGATTGGACAGCCGGTTCATTGTTAGATCAACCTGAGGAATGGAGAGAGGATCTATTTCATGAACAAATGAACAACTTAAAACAAAGGGGTGAAGCGTTTATTTGTGAGAAGGAAATCAAAGAGGATGAATTCGGGCCATTCGGGATAATTGACAAGTTTAAAGCGTTGGGTTGGGGTGCAGCCTTGAAATGTTATGACAAGGAAGTGAAGAAGTTGTACGACAAGCAGATTCAAGAATGGGTGGCTTCACTTGAATGTCCCCCGTATAAGTCCCCAAGCAAGATGAGGCTCGTTGGACGGTGTAATGGGGTGAAAGTAGAAATGTGTTATGACTCTTTGCGCAAAATAGCAAAGTTTGACGACATATCCGCAAATGAGTACATTAACCCGAGTCTCAAAGATCTCTACCACGAGCCCAACAAGCATCCGCAATGGCAAAATATGCTTGACTACGTTTTCCTTCCGGGCACAACACATGGGAAGTTATATAGGAGCAATTTGAGAATGGAAGCGAAATTGTTGTTGACATTGTGCATATATAATGTGGTTCCAAGGCGGAGTGACAAGATGGAAGTGCGGCATCAAGAAGTACCGATTCTATATATGCTGATGCATGGATCTCCCAAGGTCCCTTTTCGATTTCTTGTGTTGCATAACATCTGGTTGAGCAAAATTAGTGGAGAAAGAAAGATTATACCTCATTGCCGGTTGATTACGGCATTACTAAAAAAATATGGGGCAATTAAAGGTGATGAGAAAGGTTCTTACAAGAGGTTTAAACCACTCAACCTTAAGAGTCTTGGTTCAGATTGGATTTACACAGAAACGGAGAGGTATCATAGGTTGAAAACAGATGGGAGAAGGTGGAGAGCGTTGAAGGTGGACGCGAGGCCGTTACGACCGGGTGAGGCTGAGGAGCCGGAGGTAAGTGGAGATGAAGAGGTAAGTGGAGATGAGGATTACCGCGAAGATGCCTTTATGGTTGATGCTCCAGTTCAGGAGCCCGGTGTGCAAGCTGGTTATGTGGGGGGTGCATTTGATTATGCACAGCAAGCATACGATCCTTATTGGGCCCACACGGGAGATATGGGTCAAATTATTGAACAAAGGCGGCCTCCCACTTTTGGAGGATGGAGTGAATCAAACCAAGTTCTTTATGATCAACAAACTTTCATGGGGGCAAGTATAGAAAGGGCTTTGAAGCGGAATTATGATAGGAGTGAGCATTGGAACCGTGCTTATATGTATGCTCATGAAGAAGAAGTAAACAACCGCTATTTAGATGATCGTCAGAGACGCATGCATGAACAATATCAAGCAGGTCAGCCAATTGTAGGAGATCCGCCTGTTGTGGACTACACCACATTGCCACCAAATGATGGTAGTGTGTTATACCCCACCCCACCATTGCATCATTCTCAGTGGGTGGATCCACATGCTATGAGTTATCAACAGGCGAATCCGAGTGATGATCAAGGAAGCAGCAGTAGCGGTGGAGCATTTGGTTTTGGCGAATGGAAGGATATGATGACATCCATTTTCGGGCCTCCACAGCCGAAATATTACTAGCCAGGTCGTATCTCGCTCCTTTGTACATTTTTGTATATTTTTATGTAGTTTGTTTATGTTATGGTTGGGAGGTAGGGTGGTGTTTGATGTTGATATGTTGTTGGGTTGTGAATGTTGGTGGTGTTTTAAAAAAAAAAAAAAAAAAAAAAACTTGGGATTTGAGAATATTACCAAAAGTTGATGTTGTGGTTATTAGTGATCTTTCCCTCAAAGCCATACATTGGGACAATGTATCCCAAGTGTGGGGATAGGGGAAATTTTTGAGAGTTTTAAAATTTTGTAAACCCAAGCGAAAATTGCTAAAATTTGAAAACTTGATATTATGCCATTTGACACACCGACACCCATTCCTATTCTTTTCTTGGTGAGGATTTGAGCCACGCATGATTATTATAGAGAGTTCATTGTTTGAGTGGCGGTGTGTGTTGTGTGTTAATAGAACTTGTGTGTGAATACTTGTTAAATCCTAGAGTTAGCATGCTTTTGGAAATGATAGGGGACTTGTAGGTAGCCTCGTCTAGATGTGTGAAGAGTGCGGGATTGGTGGGTTGGACCTCATACCTTACATATATGAGCTTGGTATTGTGAGGGGTGGGGGTTTGGTCTTTAGATTGCCACGTTTGAGCCTTAAACCGTTCGTTTATGACCCAAGCCTACTTCCTACAAAATTTTACCTTTTGAGATGACCCGGTTTAGGAGTTTAGTTTGTAGTGTTGATGTTTTTGTATTTATTCTTGAAGCTTATTGTTGAAAAAAAAAAAAAAAAAAAAAAGAGAAAGAGAAAGAGAAAAACATGAGAAAAATGCAAAAAGAAGTATTTAGTTGTAATAGTAGTTGAGAAGTTGAAGATATCTTGTATATAGTTGATGGTTGTTTTGCTTAGTAGTGAAAATAAAAACCGGGTCAAATCAAATTAGCTCTTATATATATGTTCTACCATTTTCCTACCTTTGCACCTAGCCCCGTTACAACCCGTAAGTTTCCCTTGATTCATAAGCATGCTAAATATTTGTTAGGAGGAAACTTGATTCTTATACAAGCTTATTGTCGCATACACACACACACACGCATTGAGTGGTTTAGCATTATGTGCTAATATTTCTTGTCACTGAGAGTTCTTGTGAGTGGTGTGTCTTGTGGTATGATTGAAGGTTAGTAGAAGGACGATATATTTTAGCTTGGTTTGGATGTTTGATCGCTTGTGGTTTTGAAATAGTTGTTGAATGGGTTGCTTGGGACAAGCAACGGGTAAGTGTGGGGATGTGACGGGTGGTCCGTAGGACAACCCTTAAGTGGTTTAAAAAGATTAAAATTCCATGCTTTACTTGGTTATTTGCTTGAACTTAGTAACTACGAGTGTTCGTGTGTTTTACAGGTAAATCGCTTAATTCGGTTAAACTGGAACGCGTAGGCTACGGTTGAAAATTAAATGGCATCGTGACTTTGTGGTTTAAAGAATACAAGAGAGACATCACACTACATCAATTGCAAATCTTAATTAAATCATCATCCACTTCACATGATCCATCATCATCATCAACATGTGGGCGGCTGGGCTTTTCTTTGATTGGGCCGCCATCTTCACATGTGGATATTTGTGATTGGGCCGCCAAACAACAGCAAACATCATCAACATATGTGTATGTGTGGCGGCAGACTTTTGAGGACTCATGCAAGACAAGCACACGTGGATTGAGGTTTGGTTTTGGTCAACAACACCATCATAAAGACAACATAATCATCATACATACACACAAACTTTGAGGGTTGGTTGGCAGCTTTAATTCAAGTGGATACACACATATCGAACATATAAACATATACATTGATGGCAAGAAAAGACAAAAACAATTCATGTGATAGTGGGCCGAAATTGAAGAGTGGGGCTGAATTATTTTTGAGGCCATCACGTAGACATATTGGGCCGCCAATATTCTTCACAAAAAGGATTGGATGCATATATATTTTTAGAGGGGGGCAATTTAGAAAGCAACAAAACATAATCATCACAAAATTAACGGCAGACAGTGGAGGGACACATTAAAGTCATCGCATTTAATGTTTTTTATAGAGTTTTAAGAGGTCTTTCCACAGGTAAATCGGTTACACACAATAATGGTGAACTAAGGGAGGGAGTTCGATCAGTGGGAGGGAAGAAGGCAGCAGCCTCTAGGCTGCCTGGGACGCACGAAGAAAAGAAGGATATTATTTTTAGAGTCTCAATCTCATCTTCTTTCATCATGATCGGTTAACCCTCCAGTGAACACTCCGGGTGATGATTCTTGTATTTCACTTTTAATTTAGTTTTGTTTGTTTGAGAATTAGATTGTAATTAGGTGTTGACCGAATTGCATTTACATATATACAATTTGTGTGACAGACAAATCCTGGTGATAACCAGAGACGTATTTATGTTGAATCTAATTGTGCCTTTGCTGATTGAATAATTATTTATGCTTGCGGTTAATATCTCTCTGATCAATTGGTATTATGCTAGGATCTTGTATAAGTAATTGGTTTATGTGACAGATTTACCATTTAATCAGTGGCATCCAAATAAACAATAATTAGATTATTAGGTGTTTACAGAATCTGAATCCCGGAGTGGTCACGTTCCTATCATTGTTTTCTCATTTTCACAATACTTATTCATAAAAATTACAAAAATATATAAACTAGCAAATTTCATAAAGTAAGTTTAGATTAATTAAACGGTATTACACTGACCACATGCTCCTCTGGATTCGATACCTGACTTACCCTGTCTATAGGTAATTTTAGGTTTTTGCATAGACCCGACGACAGTCTATCACGGGCCATATTCATTGTCATATAAGACAAAAGACAGTTGTAGTCTACGACTCCCTGTCAAGAAAAGGCAATGAACTATGTTCAAACCTAAATGCCTTGATTCTATAAGATCATGGTTTAAGAATGAAAATTGTCCTCGTGACTAGGCCTTCTGTATGCCACCCTATTATCCTTAATAGTTTATAACTGGGATAAAATATAATAAAAATTTAAATAAATTAAATTAACCAATATGGTCTATGGTTACCATGGTTAAAGAATTGCCATAAAAGACAATTCCATAATAGACTTCTGAATAAAACTTTGCCAATATTTTATGTAGCAATCAAGCTACATGGCTGGGTCAGATGAAGTCAACAGTCACCCGAGGGAGAATCATGACACTTCCAGAGTTAATGTACCGGGTGCGGAATTGCAGGCATTAATAGATAATGCCGTTACTCGAGCTCTTGACAGAGAATTTAATGAATCGAGTGGAACTCGCGTTAGAACTCAGTCTGTACCACATTCAAAACCACCCTCCAAGACTCATACAGCTCGCAAGAGTGATTCTCACCACTCATCGAATCAAAGGAGTGTTCCATCTAAGAAAGTAGTGCTCAATCAAGAGCCGCGTGTTAAGGGCTGTTCTTATAAGTATTTTGTCTCCTGCAAGCCCAGGGATTTCACAGGGGAGAAAGGAGCCATTGATTGTATGACGTGGCTCGACGAGATGGACACTATGGTTGATATTAGTGGATGTGCAGAGCAGGACATTGTGAAGTTTGTGTCACAATCATTTAAAGGAGAAGCTCTAACTTAGTGGAGGTCCCTAATCCAAGCTACAGGGAAGATCCCGTTGCATAATCTGACTTGGGATCAGTTTGTTGCTTTGATCAAAGAGAATTTCTGTCCTCAACATGAAGTTGAGAAAAATGAGACCGATTTCTTAACATTGCTTATAAAGAACTTAGACTGTCAGGCATATCTTACCAGCTTCAATACCATGTCTCGATTGGTTCCATACTTGGTCACACCGGAACCGAAACGTATAGCCCGTTTTATTGGAGGTTTAGCTCCAGAGATTAAAGCAAGTGTGAAAGCATCAAGACCTACTACTTTTAGGTCAGTGGCTGATTTGTCATTATCTCTTACCCTTGATGCGGTCAGGCAGAGATCGCTTAATAATTCTAATGAGGGGAAAAGGAAACGTGAGGATGAGAACTCACGTCGTTCTGATAAGAAACATAGGGGGAACTCAGACCACAAGAAGAATTCTGGGTCTAACAAGGGTAACCAGCAAACAGATGAGAAGCCTAAATGCAAAACCTGCCAGAAGCATCATTTTGGAAAATGCAGGTTTGAATCAAAGTCGCAGTCGCAATCAAAGCCGATTGGATGTGGGATCTGGAAGTCCAAAGAACATAAGACTTTGGATTGTAAGAAGTTGAAGGACGCAACCTGTTATGGTTGCAACGAGAAGGGACACATCAAGTCCAACTGCCCACAGTATGCAAAGAAACCTGAAGAAGATAAGAAGACCAATGCTCGGGTCTTTCAGATGAATGGACAAGAAGCAATTCAGAATGACAACGTGATAACAAGTACCTTTCTTATCAATGATGTTTATGCAAGGGTATTGTTTGATTCATGTGCAGATAAGTCTTTTGTGGATAATAAATTTTGTAAGTTATTAAATCTGCCTGTTAAAACCCTAAGCATAAAATATGAATTAGAATTGGCCGATGGTACCATAGAAATGCTTCAACCGTGTTAGATGGATGCTTTATATCCATTAGGAACCACTCTTTTCCGTAATCTTTGCTTCCTTTGAAACTAGCTGGTTTCGACATAGTGATAGGCATGGATTGGTTATCTCATAACCAAGCCCAGATTTTTTGTGACAAGAAAAAAGTGGTTATCAAGACTCCGTACGGTGAGCCACTTACCATACAAGGAAATACTCAGTATGGGTTGCCTAAGAAAGTGTCTATGCTTAAGGCGTCAAGGTGTTTGAAGAAGGGTTGTGTCATTTACATGGCACAAGTAACTATTGATGAACCAAAGCCCAAGGTTGAAGACATCCCTATTATCTCTGATTATCCAGACGTACTTCCAGAAGAGCTACCTGATTTACCTCCAGATAGGCAAGTGGAGTTCAGAATTGACATTATTCCTAGAGGAGCACCTGTTGCAAGAGCACCTTACAGGTTAGCATCGACTGAAATGTAAGAGTTGAGGACTCAGCTAGATGATTTATTGGCAAAAGGATTCATTCGTCCTTGCTCATCCCCTTGGGGAGCGCCGATTCTGTTTGTGAACAAAAAGGATGGCTCGATGCGTCTATGCATCGATTATCGCGAGCTAAACAAGGTTACAATCAAGAACAGATATCCACTGCCCAGGATCGACGATCTGTTCAATCAGCTTCAAGGAGCAAGTTATTTCTCCAAGATTGATTTAAGGTTGGGATACCATCAACTGAAGGTTAGAGATGAAGATGTGCACAAGACTACATTCAGAACTCGCTATGGTCACTACGAGTTCTTAGTGATGCCTTTTGGGCTCACTAATGCACCAGCAGCGTTCATGGACCTCATGAATCGTGTTTGCAAACCCTATTTAGACAAATTTGTCATCGTCTTCATTGATGACATTCTTATTTATTCGAAGAACCAGGCCGATCATGAAAAACACCTTCGATGCATCCTTAAACTTCTTCAGCAAGAGAAGCTCTACGCCAAGTTTTCAAAATGCGAATTTTAGCTTCGTGAAGTCCAATTTCTTGGACATATGGTTAGCGAGCATGGTATCCAGGTGGATCCCGCCAAGATTGAAGCCATCATGAATTGGCAAGAGCCAAAGACGCCCATAGAGATTCGCAGCTTCTTGGGACTGGCAGGATACTATAGGCGTTTTATTGAAAATTTCTCAAGGATTGTTGCACCCCTAACTTCATTAACTCGCAAGAATATCAAGTTTGATTGGGGTCCTAAGCAACAAGAATCCTTTGATATTCTTAAGCAAATGTTAAGCAATGCACCTGTGTTGACATTGCCTGAAGGAATTGAAGAATTTGTGGTTTATTGCGACGCATCGCACACTGGCATGGGATGTGTGCTTATGTAGAAGGGCAAAGTTATTGCTTATGCTTCCCGCCAATTAAAGGTGCACGAGAAGAATTACACCACCCACGATTTAGAGTTGGGTGCCGTTGTATTTGCACTGAATCTTTGGAGGCATTACCTGTATGGGACTAAGTGTGTGATCTATTCTAATCATAAGAGCCTTCAGCATCTGTTCAATCAGAAGGATCTGAACATGAGACAGCGTCGATGGATGGACACTTTAAATGATTATGATTGTGAAATTCGCTATCATCCTGGCAAAGAGAATGTAGTCGCTGATGCTTTAAGCAGGAAGGAAAGGGTTAAGCCTATTAGAATCAATGCCAAGAGCATTGAATTGAAGAATAGCTTGAATGAAAGGTTGTTAGCCTCTCAGAAGGAAGCTGTATTAGAAGCTAACTATCCGAATGAAAAGTTGGGCGTAACTGCTGAACAGTTATCATATGGCAAGGATGGGATCCTAAGATTGAATGGGCGAATATGGGTTCCAATTTATGGAGGACTCAGGGACGTTATCCTTCAAGAAACCCATAGCTCCAAATATTCTGTTCATCCTGGTAGTGATAAGATGTATCAGGATTTGAAGGCAAATTACTGGTGGATAGGTTTGAAGAAATCTATAGCCACTTATGTGGCCAAATGTTTGACGTGTGCACAAGTTAAAGCCGAACACCTTAAGCCGTCAAGTTTGCTGCAACAGCCTGAACTTCCCACCTGGAAGTGGGAAATGGTAACTATGGATTTTATCACTAAGTTACCAAGAACGAAGCAAGGAAATGATACTATTTGGGTTATAGTTGATAGACTGACCAAGTCAGCCCACTTCTTACCTATTAAGGAAACACACAGCTCAGATAAGTTAGCTCAGTTGTACGTGGACGAGATTGTATCTCTTCACGGAGTGCCAGTGTCTATCATCTCTGATAGGGATATGAGATATACATCGCATTTTTGGAAAAGCTTTCAACAATCCCTAGGCACTCGATTAAACTTCAGCACTGCATATTATCCTCAGACGGATGGTCAAAGTGAACGTACAATACAGACACTCGAGGATATGCTACGAGCTTGTGTCATTGATTTAGGGGGAAGTTGGGATGATCATCTTCCGTTAGTTGAATTTTCATATAATAATAGTTATCATTCAAGTATTCAAGCTGCACCTTTTGAAGCTTTGTATGGAAGAAAGTGCAGGACGCTAGTTTGTTAGGCGGAAGTTGGGGATGTCCAACTAACAGGACCTGATATAGTCCTGGAGACGACAGATAAGATTGTGCAGATACGTGATCGTCTCAAAGCTGCCAGGGATAGGCAGAAAAGCTATGCTGATAAAAGGCGTAAACCTCTGAAATTCGAGGTAGGTGACAAAGTGCTACTTAAGGTATCACCTTGGAAAGGGGTAATGCGTTTTGGCATGAAGGGAAAGCTGAGCCCTAGATACATAGGACCATTCGAGATCATCGAATGTGTTGGAACTGTAGCTTACAAGTTAAATCTGTCAGAAGAACTCAGGGGAATCCATAATGTGTTTTACATCTGCAACTTAAAGAAATGTCTAGCAGATGAATCGCTAGCCATGTCACATAAGCATGTGCATATTGATGAGAGCATAAAGTTTGTTGAAAAACCTTTGTCAATCGAGGATCGACAGGTTAAGAAGCTTCGAAAGAAGCACGTACCGATTGTAAAGGTTAAATGGGATGCCCGTAGAGGTCCCGAGTATACGTGGGAGGTTGAGTCCACAATGAAACAGAAGTACCCTCATTTATTTCTGTAAATCTCGAGGTCGAGATTTCTTTTAAGGGGGTGAGGATGTAACACCTCGTAAAATCACGACCAATATAACGAAGACACGTGTCATGGACTTTAAACGTGTAATAGATTGTTAATGAGGGGCTAAAATTGTCAAACGATGTAAATATGTGAATAAAGGGATCCAAAGTGTCAACATGCCTAACTTGTGCCTCTGATTGACCTCACACGACGTTTGTATTCTGTAATAAATAAATTTTCGAACACTGGAAGCCGTTTGCGCTTAAAATGAGGATCTTATAAAGCATAGGGGTTAAAAGTGTCAACATGTTGAAAGTAACCTCCGAGTGACCTTTTAACAATCCCAAAAACATTGTAATAATTATATATTTTGCTCACAAGAATATCGGATATTAATTCTGTGGAGTTTCGAAGATACCAAGACTTTTCGGGTGATCGTACGACTAACCGGGAGCTTAACGGAGTTAGTTTGTGACTCAAGGTCCTTAAAAGTTAACTATGGGCGTCCAAAATGCAATAAATGAAAGTTAAATAAACATAATAAGGACCAGGGACCAAAACTACCAAGTCTGAAAGTTGGAATCCGGTCATCAAGGAACGTCGCGGCCCACGTAGACTCTTTCTGAGTCCTACACGGCCCGCGTAGAAGGCCCAGATACAGAAAAAATGGACAGATGCACGTCCAGCCAAGTTACACCGCCTTTGCATACCTTGTTTTCGATTCTAGGGTCTAAGCCAACAGTATTTCATGCATAGGGACACCTGGAATCATCAGAAATCAATTGTAGACTTGTGTGGAGTGATCTTGTGAAGTATTTTTGGCTATATAAGAACTTCTTGTTTGCTAGTTCATTTGCTCATTCACAAAAATTATTCCCAACTCATCTTTGGAGCTTCTTGAAGCTCAAGCAAGTTTCCCTCAACTCCAAATTCGTGCTAAGAGTCCTTGTAAGCATTCTTAGCTTCTCTAGTTCAAGTTTTATTAGTCTAATGACCAAAAGTCAAAGCCGTCGTAATTAAGCTTTGACTTAGTGATTAATCACTAATGGTCCAGCCATTATTCGAATTGAATGTCGTTATGAGTTGGTAATTATGTGGGTAATAAACCCTTAA
Source organism: Helianthus tuberosus (assembly GCA_030545235.1). Taxonomy (NCBI): domain Eukaryota; kingdom Viridiplantae; phylum Streptophyta; class Magnoliopsida; order Asterales; family Asteraceae; genus Helianthus; species Helianthus tuberosus. Next base: position 168,124,695 of record CM060432.1, on the reverse strand, counting down.
AAGGGCACCCACTGATTATCACTCTAACTTGGTCAATTGTCGGGTCAAACTTAATATTAAAAAGTCAACAGGAGCTATTTTTACAAATAAATTCATAACTAATAATGTAGAAGTTATGGAACATGTTTTAACACTAAAATAACTGGGTAAATAATGTAAGAACATGTCTAAGCATGTTCAACCCGACAACTCTGAGTTTAGGCTCGGTTCGGAATCGAAAGTCGCAAAAGAAGACTTTTGCTTTGACTTTCAGTTCTGACCCGATTTAGCTTGTTTTAGATATGGCTTAAGGTTCCTTTAGGACCATATTATAAGTTAGTAAAACCCTCTGAGGTTATACTACATGGTTCCTTATTAATCCGATTCATTTGCATGTTTCCGTTAATTGCTTAAATGTTGACCATTATGCCATTTTGATATAAAAACGAGATTTTTGAAAATGTGAGAGGACAAAAACCTTTATTAATAATTGAGTAAACTGCCATTTTGGTCCCTGTGGTTTGGGCACTTTTGCCATTTTAGTCCAAATCTCAAACTTTTTACATCTGGGTCCCTGTGGTTTGCATTTTGTTGCCATTTTAGTCCAAAATCCAAAAACCCTCCATTTTGACTGTTGAAAACTGGTTATTTTGTCCTTTAGTGCAGGGGCATTTTGGTCCATGTTAATTTATTATAACATTTCAATAATTAATAAAATCATCTTCAAGAACATCATCAAACATCATCATCAAAACCCAGAAAATCCAGAAAATCAAGAACATCTTCAAGAAAATCAAGAACCCATAAAATCAAGACCATCATCTTCAAGAACATCATCAAAACCCAGACATCGTTCATCTTCAAACATCATCATCAAAACCCAGAAAATAGACAAAAATCAACAAACGATTTCTGAACAAAAACAAATAGACAAAAAACACAAGATGAATTACCATTCTCCTTCTCATTAATCTCTCCAGAGCTCACATCCGATTTCTGAACAAAATCCGATTCGATTTCTGAACAAAATCCGATTCGATTTCTGAACAAAATCAACAAACCAACTAGTTCAGTACAAATCTCACTTTGTTTAACTAGAATGAAAGCAGTTGAGAGTAAATTGATCATTAGAACTACTTACATCCATTGTATTTGTGAAGAATTCGAAGATGAACATCATGAAAACTCAGAGATCGTTCATCTTCAAGAACATCTAAAACCCAGAAATCAAGAACACCGCAACCACCACACGCTTCCACCGCAACCACCACCGCCTCCATTACCACCAGACATTACCATTATCATCACCCCCAACCACCACCCCGCACCAACAACCCCGCACCACCACCACACCGTCAGATCTGAACCACATCTCTCACGGCGCACCACCTTGCCAACATATCTGAAACAAGCACCATCCCCCCACCACCATTCTGCACTAGAAAGAGAGAGAGAGAGAGAAACAGGAGAGAGAGAGAGAGAGAGAGAGCCGAACGAGAGAGAAACATGAGAGAGAGAGAGGAACGCAGAGATGACGATGGTGGATCTGAGTTTCGGTAGGGTTTCGATGACGATGACGATGGTGGCGGTGGTGGTGGTGCTATAGAGAGAGAAGAACGAGAGAGGGAGGAGGTGGCGGTGGTGGTGCTATTGAGAGAGAGAGAGAAGAGAGAGAGAGAGAGAGAGAGCTGATTTTGGGGATGATGATGATTTTTTGGGTCTTATTGTTAAAAAAAAAAAAGAGTAAACTGCCCCTACAACAAATGAAATTTAAAAAATGACCAAAATGCCCCTGCACTAAAGGACAGAATAACCAGTTTTCAACAGTCAAAATGGAGGGTTTTTGGATTTTGGACTAAAATGGCAACAAAATGCAAACCACAGGGACCCAGATGTAAAAAGTTTGAGATTTGGACTAAAATGGCAGAAGTGCCCAAACCACAGGGACCAAAATGGCAGTTTACTCTTGATAATTTATAAACATGTCCTAAAAATTTGACATCAGTTTGAGGTCTAAATCCTACTTAAACCCAAATTTTGACACCAAACTTTTTATCGTAATTTGAAAGCTTTTTATTAATTAAACGGCATTTTTAACATAAATCCTACTTAAACCCAAATTTTGACACCAAACTTTTTACCCACTGATGTAATATAATATTTTGGGATTTTTGAAGATTTTTAAACTGATCATAACATGGGGTTCTTGCTTTAATTCAGTAATTGACGGTTATACCCTTTTTGCTAATAAAATGAGTTTTACATAACATTTTGATACCAAACCTTTTGTTACTGATTTTATATGATAAATAAAATATTTTGAACTTTATAAACTGATCAAAAACTCAGATTTCTTTATATAACCTGAAAATCGCCTAAAACCCGACTTTTTACGCTTTTTAAACACATAGTATGGGTTAAAACTATTTTTGACACATAAGACTTATTACCTACTGATATTTTAAGTAAATTTTTATACTTTAACAGTAAGTAAAAATTTTGAACTCAGATTTCCAAATTTGACCTTTAAAGCTTGTGTGAAATGACCAAAATACCCCTACGGTGCATAGTTTGGTTATAAATGATAAATTTCACATATATGCAATACCTTGCTGATATGACTTGCAAAAATAAATATTTTTACTGATCGTTTTAGACCAGAAACTCAGATTGTCATTTAACCTCTTTTATAATCTTTAAAATGACCAAAATACCCCTACGGGGCTTAAATTGATTTTAAATCCGTTTTGGGCATAATGGAAGGTATCCTACTGATATCACAACATATTTAAGGCATATTAACTTGTGAAACCTGTATATGACTCTTTTGGTTACCCGTTATGCATTATTCACGTTCGGTGCGGTTTATGTAACTAGTTTGCATAAATTGACCGAAACGGGTCAAACCTTATCATTTTTGCTTCAAAATCCAGAATGTGTTTAGTTTACCCATATTATACAAGTCTTCATACTTGTCGGGTCTAAACCACATTCTAATCCGGTCTTCGCTTAATCTTGCGTTTTGAACCGTAAACCTTTCTTTAAAACTAACCGGTCTAAGTTTAAACTTAAGTAAGACCCGTTAGGAATCTAATAGGTTATTAAGACCTTCGTTCTAGATTTAGGAGCCCAGTAAAAGATATTTGCACCTGCTGATTGAATACGACTGAGATAAATTTGTATATTTTGCTCAGGTAAATACTTTTAACTTATTTTCCGTTATACGGGCTTGGGATACGGTATTATAATAATACCGCTTCGTAGGGTATGTGGTTATTTAAATCGGATTGTGATTAATATATTTACATACCCCGTTTTAATCTGTTTTGTTTGGTGCAATGCCTTTGGGGGGTTAATGACCATGTCCTGGATATCCTCGGCTCATTCATTGAAATGGCCACGACTTAAGCACGGGGTGTAGGCATACACCTGACAGGTGCGTATGTATAAAAGGTATCCCAAGATAAGGAATTTCCTTGTGGGCATTATACTTGTCGTGTGTCAGTTAATCTTGTCCGGCTCTTCTAACCGGCCCTGACGGACGACAAACATATAAAACTGTATACAAGATTATTTTTAAAATAATTGTCCCAAGTTATAAAATATTATTTGTGCCTTGTGCATTTAAATCAATTTTCTTAAATATTTTCAAAAGAGTCGGTTAATTGTATTTACCATTGTAAACTGACGTATTTTCCAAAAGGTTAAGTGGAGGTACTATGCGAAATAGGCTGGCTACTCCTTAGTGAATAAATAAAGAGTCTTGCAAGCTTTATCACTTTTAATTCTGTTGAACAATATTTCCTTTGTTTTGATCCGCCTGTGGATCCTCTTACTTTCTGTTTGTAATACTTATGTTACCTTCATTCGGTTTGTAATGTATTTTACTTTAGACTTTCGCTGTGCATTAAACTGTGATATATTGACTATGATAATATCAACTACGTCACGATACTCCCCACCAGGCCCACCGGTAATACGTGGAAATATCGGGGTGTGACAGGTTGGTATCAGAGCCAACATTGAGTGAATTAAACACTAGCCTTTTGTGTTTAATCTCAATGACACAGTTGCACATTCCTCGACTTCCGAGTCTAGGCAAAGGACTTAGGACTAATCCTAATTTATTTTATTTTGTCCTTTATTGTTTTCCTTTGTTGTTTCTTTTGTTTGTATTGACAGGATCAACAAAAATGCCGCCAAGATTCAGGAGAGGAGGGCGAGGCAAGGCGCCATTTACTGCGCCTAACGATCATGAGGCCGGGTGTAACAACCCTCGGTAAAACTGACACTCTCGATAATATTTACGATACTCTAAATATATTTTAGAATGTCCCAATATGTCTTTTATTACACCCCGTATGTGAAAACCGAGCCCGGATTATGTTATAGTTATAAAATAATTGAAAAACAATAATTAATAAGTTGAGGCGGGCCGCGTAGACCCACCCCAACATCTCACGCGGGCGGTATCAGGGTGGAAACCTGATATCGTTGATTCCTTTAGTTCAAACGGGTCGCGTAAGACCTCGTTTAAGTTAATGCGGGCCGCGAGAGACCTACAACGCGGAGACATCCTGAGCTGACACGTGTCGACATCGTGGCGGACCTACATGCTGATCCAGATAAGCTACGCGTTGACCACATGTTGACGCGGGCCGCGTAAGCCTTGTGCTTATCTTACGCGGGCAGCGTGAGAGTCGAGTTCAGCAACTATATAAGCAGGCCATCGGGTTTCACTTTCCGTCGCTCACAATTTCATTCTCAATCTCACTTTCTGAATTAAAGGCATTATAGTCGGGTACTATACCCCTAATTAGCGAGGTTCTGCTCCATTGTAAGTATTATAACCCCAGTTTCGTAATAGTTAAGCTGCCCATATTGATTTAGGGTTCCGTAACAACTGTCGTGGTTCTGCCCGACGTAGTTGTTGGAATTAATGTCTCGGGGAGGGTATCATTAATAATTTTATAAAGGGTTATGGTACTAATCAATGTACATTTGTATAAATTCTAGATTATATCCAAGAAACCCTTACGCGAAGTCTAAGATAGCAATGTGAGTTTATCCTCTTTTTGTTAATCTTTTTGGTAATGTTTTACCAAACCTTAAATGTTTTACCATGAAAATTAGCAGTGATTGAGTCTTTGTAGTTCTTCAATTACTGTCGGTATGTTGGGGTTTTGTATACAAAATATACTACACTGTGAGTAGTAAGTCGTGGATGACAATACGTTACCATTGGACAATGAGTTAGCCAATGTGTAATATGACCCACAAGTCAGTGGATTGACAGTACTAATGGAGTAATTGTGTAGACATAAACAATGTGATCGCTCTCAATACTGTTCACTGTGACTTTTATTTAAACTTGATTAAACTGGGATTCACTCACCAGTATTTCCGACTGACAAATATTTTTAAAACATGTTTCAGGTAACCCAATGTGACAGCCAATTAATAAAAAGGCAGCTGGAAAGCACTGAAGGCTTGAGAAAATGTGGCTATAAAAGTTACCAAATAAACGATGTTTTAAATTCAATAAAATAGGGTTTGTCCCTATAAATGTATTGTAATAAGAAACTTGGGTTTTACCCATGTGATTATTAATATTAAATGAGGTGGTTTTACTCTGATAAACATTTCCTAACTACGGTCCTGATGTAAATTCTGCTGCAAGATTAAAATAACTGATACCACCAAACTCTGAGATCGCGTCCGCCCGTTCCCGGGAATCAGGGATCGGGGGTTGTGACAGAAGGTGGTATCAGAGCCTAGCCACTGGTCTGAGCCAAAGAAGTGTTCTGCTGACACTTAAATTCTATATTTTGTGTTAGGAAATAAATTATGGAAATATGTGGATAACTGTATTTATTTGTTATGTGTTATTTGACTATTTGTTAGTTTACAGTATGAGTGATCAAGGACCCTCAGACATGAGTCGTCAGTTGTCTGATTCACCTAAGAGTGAAGGTACCTCGTCACAGCCTGCCCATTCGGGGTATGTTGCTGATCTGGAAGAAGGAGTGTTTGCTTTTAGAGCTCAGTCAGAAGAGCCATTCCCTCACAAGAAACGAGGATGGTTCAGTAAGGAAGCTTTTGCTCCTAGGAAGAGAATGCGAAAGTTGCAACAGCAAAGAGTGTTAGCGGCTGCTAAGCGTAGAACAGATGCCCATACACAGGTTATGCTTAATAGAAGCCTAGCTAATTTTCATATCTTAGCTACAACTGCTGCTAACCCAAGTTTGGAACAACTAGTAGCCCCACAACCACAAAACCCAGATCAACCCATGGAAATAGAAAATCTTGACAACCAAGTGGAGATGCATGATTTTAACCCAGAAGAAATCCCTAGGGTACCTGCACCAAACCCTCTAGACCCAAATTACGACCCCTGGTGGGACGATAATAGGGACTTTGTGCAACGTTACCCTATTTATGAAGACACACCCATACAGAACCTAGGAGCCTACCCAGGTATGGACCCTTTAGATCCCTATTACCAAGATGATTATGTTAGGGAAATTTTAGAAGATCCTTACCGGTTTCAAGCACTGTCACCCCCATATCAGGAACCCGCACCCCAGATTCCAAACCCAGTCCGAGAACCTGCACCCCCAATGAGTGCAGAAAACGTTCAAGAACTTAGGACTTTTGGGGAGGAAATTTTAGAAAGCAGTGAGAGAATGCGTCAGGTGGGAGAGCGTCTCGTATGGAAATACGATGAACGTAATATGGATTTTTGGATAAATCCATATCCGTGAATGAGATGGTGAAACGATGGTAGTAATAATATTATAATAATAATAAAATATATTAAAATAAAAATAAAATAAAATATGTGTGTACGGATGCATATTACTATTAGTGTAATTTTCTTTCTGTTGGTATTGTAATCTTTATTTCAGTACTAGTATGTAATAGATACATAATAGTATATGAATAGAGTAAAAGTAGCAATGATCTACGTTTTTTGCTAGAATGCGTGTCATGTGATTAACTATATTAAAATATTATTTGTGATATTAATATGGGGTAATTGTTTAAAATTCAGATGGCCAACGAAGGAAATCAAGGAAATCTGAATAATGATAACCAGAGTAACATTAACGTGGTTAATGAGAATCCAAGCATCAATAACAATAACAATCAAGTGGATAATAGTGCTATCCAACACATAGCAGCACAGGGAATTATAGATACAATGCCATTTATTCTTCAAACTGTTAAGGATGCTGATAATAAAAGTAAACATAGCAGTAAGCGACCAAGTGAACCAGAAAACAGTGTGAACAATGGACCTATACTTCAAATGCCTATTCCCAAAAGAAGAAGAACCATGCCTTACGGTTGTTCATATAAAGAATTCCGGTCTTGTAAACCAATGGAATTCTCGGGCAACGAAGGGGCCATTGCAACCTTACGCTGGATAGAGAAGACTGAGGCAGTCTTAAGGATAAGCAAATGTGCTGAAGAAGATAAGATATTGTTTGCTTCTAATCTGTTTAAGAATGCAGCACTAGAATGGTGGAACACTATCCTTCAATCAAGAGGAAGTGATAGAACCTACAATATGGAATGGGAAGAATTTAAGGACAAGGTAGAAAGGAAATTCTGTCCACCCAATGAAAAAGAACAGATAGCAAACAAATTTCTAAATCTTTAGGATGACTGGTGTGGATAGTAAGGGATACACTAAAATATTCTTTGAATATGCCAGAATAGTGCCATCTCTTGCTTCACCAGAACCAGTGTTAATCTCCCGTTATATTTGGGGATTAATTGGGGAGATTAGACACATAGTCAAGGCAGCTAGACCTCAAACCATAGAAGAAGCAGTAGAACTAGCAAATACCTTGACAGACGAATTAGTCCGTACCAGAGAAGAAGATCAGAGGAGGAACTTAACTCAAAGGCTTACACAAGAATTTCTTTCTGGAAATTTCAATCGTAGGAATATGGGTTCTACCTCTGCACCCTACTGCAAGATCTGCAAGAAAAAGCATTCGGGAAAATGCTCCTCTCTCTGCAATTATTGCAAGATGCCAGGACATAAGGAAGAAAATTGCAGGAAGAAATCCAGTAATGGATTATGCTACAACTGTGGAGAAAAAGGTCATATCAGGCCAAATTGCCCGAAACTAGCTCCAGCCCCAGACAACAAGAACACTAAAAATGCTAGAGCATTTGTTCTGACTGCAGATGAAGCCAGGATGATTCCAGATGTCATAGCTGGTACGTTTTTAGTTAATGATGTCTTTGCTTAAGTATTATTTGACTCTGGTGCAAACCAAAGTTTTATTAATACATCATTTTGCAAATTTCTAAATCAGTCATTAACTAAACTACCACATGAATGCTTAGTAGAGACAGCCAATGGAGAAACCGTTAGGATTTCTGAAATCTTGCAGGGAGCAAGCATAGAAATTTTAAATCAGAAATTTATTGCAAACCTTTATCCCATGAATCTGGTAGGATTCGATGTTGTTTTAGGAATGGATTGGTTAATAGCCAATAAAGCCAATATTTTATGTGATCAAAAGTTGATACAAGTAAATTCACCAAAAGGTAAAATGATCACAATTAAAGGAGATAAACCCTTTAGGTCCACTAATTTCATCTCTGTGATGAAAACTGCAAGTTATATATGAAAAGGATCATTAGTGTATTTGATTTCTATAATCACTAACACTAAAGGAAAGGATTTAAAAGATATTCCAGTAGTATCTCAGTTTTCAGATGTATTTCCAGAAGAATTGCCAGGGCAACCTCCGGATAGAGAAGTTGAATTCAGAATCCATTTAATACCAGGAACAGCACCGATTGCCAAAGCACCTTACCGTTTGGCACCCGCAGAAATGCAAGAATTAAAGAAACAATTAGATGAATTGTTGGAGAAAGGATTCATACAGCCAAGTTCGTCGCCATGGGGAGCGCCGATACTGTTTGTTAAAAAGAAAGACGGATCAATGCGTATGTGCATTGACTACCGTGAACTGAACAAAGTCACGATTAAGAATCGGTATCCATTACCGAGAATCGATGATTTGTTTGATCAACTGCAAGGAGCTCGATTTTTCTCAAAAATCGATTTAAGGTCAGGATATCATCAATTAAAGGTACAGGAAGAGGACATTCCTAAAACCGCATTCAGAACAAGGTATGGTCATTATGAATTTACTGTCATGCCATTTGGTTTAACCAATGCCCCAGCCGCATTTATGGACATGATGAACCGAATATGTAAGCCATATTTGGATAAATTCATAATTGTCTTCATAGATGATATTCTAATTTATTCTAAGAATAAAGAAGATCATGCAAAGCATTTGCACGCACTTTTAAGTTTGTTAAGAAAGGAAAAGCTTTATGCTAAGTTTTCTAAGTGCGAATTTTGGTTAGAACAGGTACAATTCCTTGGACATTTAGTTAATCATGAAGGAATTCATGTGGATCCAACAAAAATCGAGGCGATTACTAAATGGAAAACCCCTGAGTCACCAACCGAGGTTAGAAGTTTCTTAGGATTGGCCGGTTATTATAGAAGATTTATTCGAGATTTCTCTAGAATAGCCATTCCCTTAACTAAGCTAACCTGTAAATCTGTTAAGTTTGAATGGGGATTAAAACAAGAAGAAGCCTTTAGAATCCTTAAGCAAAGATTAACCCATACACCCATATTAGCATTACCAGAAGGAAATTAAGACTTTATAGTCTATTGTGATGCTTCTAGATTAGGTTATGGGTGTGTATTGATGCAACGGCAAAAAGTTATAGCTTACGCATCTAGACAACTTAAGAATCATGAAGAGAATTATTCAACCCATGATTTAGAATTAGGAGCTATAATTTTTGCTCTTAAGATTTGGAGACATTACCTTTATGGTAGTAAGTTTACCATATTCACTGATCATAAGAGTTTAAGGTATGTTTTCAAACAAAAGGAATTGAATATGAGACAAAGACGCTGGATGGAATTGCTTTGTGATTATGATTGTGATATCCAGTGTCATGAAGGAAAAGCAAATGTAGTGGCAGACGCTTTAAGCCGAAAGTATCATGAAAAGCCAAAAAGGGTACGTTCTCTTAAATTAAATCTGCAAATAGATTTAAATGATCAGATAAGAGAAGCACAAGAATCAGTAATCAAAGATGATTCTGAAAATTTAAAAGGTATGCTAAAAGAATTGGAACAAGGAATAGATGGAATTTGGAGATTCCATAAAAAGAGAATGTGGATACCTAAATTAGGAAATCTACGTCATCGTATATTAGAAGAAGCCCATAAGTCTAAGTATACAATGCATCCAGGAAGTGATAAAATGTACCAGGATTTAAGGAAAAATTTCTGGTGGATAGGAATGAAAAAGGACATAGCAGCCTATGTTTCTAAATGTTTAACTTGTTCACAAGTTAAAGCTGAACACCAGAAACCCTCAGGTTTGTTACAGCAATTAGAAATGCCGGTGTGGAAATGGGAATTAATAACAATGGATTTTGTTACTAAATTACCCAAAACTAAGAAAGGAAATGATACAATCCGGGTGATTGTAGATAGGCTAATCAAGTCAGCTCATTTCCTACCAATGAAGGAAACTTTCAGTATGGAACAATTACCTAAATTATATGTAAATGAAATTGTTTCTTTACATGGCATTCCTTTATCAATTGTTTCTGATAGAGATAGCCGCTTTACCACTCATTTTTGGTCAAGTTTCCAAAAGGCAATGGGAACCAAGTTAAATCTAAGTACAGCTTATCATCCACAAACGGATGGACAAAGCGAAAGGACAATTCAGACAATGGAAGATATGCTTAGAGCTTGTGTAATTGATTTTGGAGGTAACTGGGACGATCACTTAGCTTTAATAGAATTTTCATATAATAATAGTTATCACACAAGTATCAATGCTGCACCATTCGAAGAACTTTAAGGACGAAAGTGCCAAACCCCAGTCTGTTGGGCAGAAATTGGGGAAAAGCATCTATCTGGACCTGAGATAGTACAAGAAACAACCGACAAGATTATTCAAGTCAAGGAACGACTGAAAGCAGCACGTGATAGACAGAAGAGTTATGCTCATAACAGGCGAAAACCATTGGAATTTCAAGTAGAAGATAAAGTATTGTTGAAAGTCTCTCCTTGGAAAGGAATAGTAAGATTCATCAAATGGGGAAAGCTAAGTCCCAGGTATGTTGGACCTTTTGAGATTATTAGAAGAATAGGACATGTAGCCAATCAGCTACAATTGCCAGAGGAAATGGCAGGAATACATGATGTGTTTCATGTATCTAATTTCAAAAAGTGTTTAGCTGATGAATCACTGATAGTACCTCTTAAGGATATAGAGGTAAATGAACAACTCAAGTTTGTAGAAAGACCTCTACAGATTGAAGACAGGAAAGTCAAGAACCTCAAACATAAAAGACTAGTTCTAGTCAAAGTAAAATGGGACTCCAAAAGAGGACCTGAATACACATGGGAACTTGAGTCAGAGATGCAAAGAAAATATCCGCATTTATTCCAGTAGATCTCGAGGGCGAGCTCTAAAATAAGGTGGGGAGAATGTAACAACCCTCGGTAAAACTGACACTCTCGATAATATTTACGATACTCTAAATATATTTTAGAATGTCCCAATATGTCTTTTATTACACCCCGTATGTGAAAACCGAGCCCGAATTATGTTATAGTTATAAAATAATTGAAAAACAATAATTAATAAGTTGAGGCGGGCCGCGTAGACCCACCCCAACATCTCACGCGGGCGGTATCAGGGTGGAAACCTGATATCGTTGATTCCTTTAGTTCAAACGGGCCGCGTAAGACCTCGTTTAAGTTAACGCGGGCCGCGAGAGACCTACAACGCGGAGACATCCTGAGCTGACACGTGTCGACATCGTGGCGGACCTACATACTGATCCGGATAAGCTACGCGTTGACCACATGTTGACGCGGGCCGCGTAAGCCTTGTGCTTATCTTACGCGGGCCGCGTGAGAGTCGAGTTCAGCAACTATATAAGCAGGCCATCGGGTTTCACTTTCCGTCGCTCACAATTTCATTCTCAATCTCACTTTCTGAATTAGAGGCATTATAGTCGGGTACTATACCCCTAATTAGCGAGGTTTTGCTCCATTGTAAGTATTATAACCCCAGTTTCGTAATAGTTACGCTGCCCGATTGATTTAGGGTTCCGTAACAACTGTCGTGGTTCTGCCCGACGTAGTTGTTGGAATACCGTCTCGGGGAGGGTATCATTAATAATTTTAAAAAGGGTTATGGTACTAATCAATGTACATTTGTATAAATTCTAGATTATATCCAAGAAACCCTTACGCGAAGTCTAAGATAGCAATGTGAGTTTATCCTCTTTTTGTTAATCTTTTTGGTAATGTTTTACCAAACCTTAAATGTTTTACCATGAAAATTAGCAGTGATTGAGTCTTTTTAGTTCTTCAATTACTGCCGGTATGTTGGGGTTTTGTATACAAAATATACTACACTGTGAGTAGTAAGTCGTGGATGACAATACGTTACCATTGGACAATGAGTTAGCCAATGTGTAATATGACCCACAAGTCAGTGGATTGACAGTACTAATGGAGTAATTGTGTAGACATAAACAATGTGATCGCTCTCAATACTGTTCACTGTGACTTTTATTTAAACTTGATTAAACTGGGATTCACTCACCAGTATTTCTGACTGACAAATATTTTTAAAATATGTTTCAGGTAACCCACTGTGACAGCCAATTAATAAAAAGCCAGCTGGAGAGCACTGAAGGCTTGAGAAAATGTGGCTATAAAAGTTACCAAATAAACGATGTTTTAAATTCAATAAAATAGGGTTTGTCCCTATAAATGTATTGTAATAAGAAACTTGGGTTTTACCCATGTGATTATTAATATTAAATGAGGTGGTTTTACTCTGATAAACATTTCCTAACTACGGTCCAGATGTAAATTCCGCTGCAAGATTAAAATAACTGATACCACCAAAACTCTGAGATCGCGTCCGCCCGTTCCCGGGAATCAGGGATCGGGGGTTGCGACACCGGGCCTTCAAACCGGCGAACTCCGTCTGCAACCATGAGCACTAGTCCTCAAGTAGACTGGAGGACGTATTTGGAACCCGCGATGATTCACACCACTCCTACTTACCACTGCAGCGATCGGGGTCGCACCGCGCATTTCAAGACCCGACCCCGTATTTCCAGAGCCGGTTCAATCCGGAAAATCAGGTGCAAGAACCAATGGGTTATAACCCATTTGGACCAGAAGATCATTTCTCCGGTGATCAAGACATGGATATGGATGAAGATCCGGATCCAGCCGAGCCGCCATCTGGGACACCCACGCATCCCATAGAGATTTCTGATGGATCGTCTTTTCACGGTTCGCCGTATCGGGGCCCAGACAGCTATGAAGCAAGGTTTGCCTCGTACCCTTAGGAGTTTACTCCCCCTGTTAACCCAGCACCTCAGCAACAGGATCCCTCCGAGGATTCACGATTCCAGGCGGTTACGCCACCGCCAGAGCAGCAGCCGCCTCCGGAACCACCGAGGCGAAGGAGAACAGGTGCACGGATGTCCGTGCGAGGGGGATTCCACTTCAGCACCCCTCAAAATTCAAGTGGCAGTCACTACCCGCCACTATATGAAGACCTGCAGATGGGTGGGCCTTCAAACCCCGTCTCAGAAGTCGACTCAGCTCCGGTCGCACTACCACCAGTGGGTTATGATAACCCAATTCCTTCCTATGCCGGTGCAGCGGCGTATAACACTTTTGAGTAGCCAGCCTACCCGGGGTACAACTATTACAATGCCCCCGATGTTGACCCGTACCTCGTAGCGGCCAACACAACGCTCTTCATCCCAAAGGGCCTTTCGCCACTTCGTACCAATCAGGGTACCAAGCATACGGGTATCAATACCCGCCACCTCCTCAGCCTCCGCTGCAGCAGCCGCCGCAGCCGCCTATGATCCAGCCGCCACAACAACAACAGGAGATTCTTCAGAGGTTGAGCCAGGTGGAACGAGAGGTTCAAGAGGAGCGTAGAAGCCACCGGGGATTTCTTAAGGGTTTGGCGAATCTGATCAAGGGGAAGAAGAAGAAGAGGGATTTTTGAAGATTCCTTATTTAATTATGTTGTAATTTCTTTATTTCAATCAAGTCCCTGGGTGGACATTTTCATTTATGTACTTAGTCCCTGCGAGGACTTGTATTTCATTTTAGCCCCTGCGTGGGCAAGTTATTTATGTAAAAGTCCCGTTTAGGGCATCTATGTACTCTTCTTTATTTATTTATGGAATGTGTTAAATTTAAAATTTCAATTGTCATTATATGTATAAATATAATATATGAAATGAATCGAAAATATCATTCCTTTTTATAATTAATCTGCAATTATATATTAAAGAAAATCTTAAAGGCAAAACCTAGCCTATGTGTCATGTTAAGACAGGGCCATGATGGTAGTTCCTTTTTAAGATTCAATTCCTTGTTAACATCTGAAAACATGTTAACACTCCTGGCAAATGTGATTCAATAAAATCACATAAGTCATCCTTATATTGGATCCTTCCAATTCCTTTCCTTTATTATTTAAACATCCATTAGTGATGATGTGCCTGCGGGTCATATTCATTGTCATATAAGACAAAAGACAGTTGTAGTCTACGACTCCCTGTCAAGAAAAGGTAATGAACTATGTTCAAACCTAAATGCCTTGATTCTATAAGATCATGGTTTAAGAATGAAAATTGTCCTCGTGACTAGGCCTTCTGTATGCCACCCTATTATCCTTAATAGCTTATAACTGGGATAAAATATAATAAAAATTTAAATAAATTAAATTAACCAATATGGTCTATGGTTACCATGGTTAAAGAATTGCCATAAAAGACAATTCCATAATAGACTTCTGAATAAAACTTTGTCAATATTTTATGTAGCAATCAAGCTACATGGCTGGGTCAAATGAAGTCAACAGTCACCCGAGGGAGAATCATGACACTTCCAGAGTTAATGTACCGTGCGCGGAATTGCAGGCATTAATAGATAATTCCGTTACTCGAGCTCTTGACAGAGAATTTAATGAATCGAGTGGAACTCGCGTTAGAACTCAGTCTGTACCACATTCAAAACGACCCTCCAAGACTCATACAGCTCGCAAGAGTGATTCTCATCACTCATCGAATCAGAGGAGTATTCCATCTAAGAAAGTAGTGCTCAATCAAGAGCCACGTGTTAAGAGCTGTTCTTATAAGTATTTTGTCTCCTGCAAGCCCAGGGATTTCACAAGGGAGAAAGGAGCCATCGATTGTATGACGTGGCTCGACGAGATGGACACTGTGGTTGATATTAGTGGATGTGCAGAGCAGGACATTGTGAAGTTTGTGTCACAATCATTTAAAGGAGAAGCCCTAGCTTGGTGGAGGTCCCTAATCCAAGCTACAGGGAAGATCCCGTTGTATAATCTGACTTGGGATCAGTTTGTTGCTTTGATCAAAGAGAATTTTTGTCCTCAACATGAAGTTGAGAAACTTGAGACTGATTTCTTAACATTGGTTATGAAGAACTTAGACTGTCAGGCATATCTTACCAGCTTCAATACCATGTCTCGATTGGTTCCATACTTGGTCACACCGGAACCGAAACGTATAGCCCGTTTTATTGGAGGTTTAGCTCCGGAGATTGAAGCAAGTGTGAAAGTATCAAGACCTACTACTTTTAGGTCAGTGGCTGATTTGTCATTATCTCTTACCCTTGATGCGGTCAGGCAGAGATCGCTTAGAAATTATGATGAGGGGAAAAGGAAACGTGAGGATGAGAACTCACGTCGTTCTGATAAGAAACATAGGGGGAACTCAGACCACAAGAAGAATTATGGGTCTAACAAGGGTAACCAGCAAACAGATGAGAAGCCTAAATGCAAAACCTGCCAGAAGCGTCATTTTGAAAAATGCAAGTTTGAATCAAAGTCGCAGTCGCAATCTGTTGGGATCGAACCCTATCAGAGGAACAGATAATTAAAGCCAAAACTGGATCAGAGCAGTGGATCCAGAATAAGCAGATGATTACATACAAGTCTCTCCCCTTGAAAGTGATTTCAACATCTGCTGACCTCCTATCTACTGATCTTGCAAAGTGCTGACCTACAACTGCTGCTCAAGTAAAGACCTGATGAAAGACTAAAGCCCTGCTGATTCTATCTACTGCCTTGAGTCAAGCACTGCTGATCCGGATAAGTACTGCTGGGTTCACAGCAGTGGAAAGTTGCAGCAGCTGATCTGTAGTCTGTTTTGTAATGTAATGTAATAGCAGTAGTTAACATAGCAGTGCTTGTATAGATCAGAGGTTAGAGTTTGTTAGGAGGTTAGATGTCACTTTCATGGTGACGTCAGCTAAGATGCTCAGTGGTTTGCAAGTGCCTATAAATAGTTCAGTACTTTGTACTGTTCTATTAGCTCTTTTGCATCATCGTCTTCTTTGCACGAACAAACAACTGAGCTCTGGTTGAGGGGGAGTTTGCATTCATTCATCAATCATTGTAATCGTTATTGAAATAAATTCAATCTTCTGATTCATTGTGAAAAGATGTTTGATCAAAGTATTACTCTCGTTTGATTGTATGCAAAGTTTGTTTATATCATAATTCCGCTGCACACTCATCCATTTTCATTTTAATTACAAACACAAAATACAATCAGAATCAAACTCAGATCCAACAATTGGTATCAGAGCTTGGACAGTCAAATTTGATTTAACAATCATTTTGACGTTAATAGTTCAGCTCATAACAGTTGATACTGATCGTTTGTTCGTTTGTTGAAAAACAGAGCAAGGATTAATCATCATTAAAGTTGATTTCTCAGTGTCTGTAAAACAACAAGAATGACGTCACAATCTCAGGATGATAAAAACAACATCGGTTCACTTTTTAAACCACCTATGCTAAAAATAAATGAGTACAACATCTGGCAGAGGAGGATGGGTCACATCCTCGCTCAACAAAGCACAGGTTGTTGGAGGTCTGTCGTCTATGGTCCCCACGTTCCCACAGTGCCAAGCGCTGAAGATGCTAAAAAGTTCGTTCCAAAACCAGTTGAAAATTATACCGAAACTGACTATCAAAAGTTCGAACTAGATGCTAAAGCGTTTAGCATCATAGCATCAGCGCTGCCCAATGAGATATATGCTGGACAGTTACACTGTAACAGTGCCAAAGAGTTATGGGACGCGCTTAAGGAACAGTTTGGGGGGACCGAAGAAGTCATAGAAAACAATAGGGAAATCCTGAACCAACAGTATGAAACATTTTGTTACGTTAAAGGTGAATCACTAACGCAACAATTTGAGCTTTTCAGTTGTCTCATCAGTGAACTGAGGCTTGTTAACACCACTTTTACAAACTCAACTCAAAATAGCAGGTTCCTCAGGTCACTGCCAGAAAAATGGGACACCATAGCTTTTGTCACCCGAAACTCACCTGAGTTCAAGGATCTGACCTTGACCCAACTCCACGGTCGACTCCTGACCTACGAAAGGGAGTTGAACCAGAAAAGGAGGTTGCAAGAGTCAGGAAAAGTTACTGATGATTACACTTTCGGTAACACTGCTCTTCTGGGTCAAGAAGAATCTGGGAGCAGTGGTAAGGATCAGGGTTATGATCACTTCATTGACATAACTGCTGGTGCAAATTTTAACAACCCTGATCCTCACTCTGCAAGTTATGCATTCACTGCAAACGAAAACCAGATGTCAGAAAATCTAAGCTTTGAACTCAATGACTTACAGCATTTTGATCCCACTGACTTAGAGGAAATGGACATCCTGCACCAACTGGCTTTGCTAAGTGTTAGAACTAGCAAATTCTACAAAAGAACAGGGCGAAAATTCCCAGGTTTGCATGGGAATCTAAGGGTTGGGTTGGATAAATCGAAAATCAAGTGCTACAAATGCAATAGGTTAGGGCACTTTGCTAGGGAATGCAGAAGTCAAAACACTGGACCAATAGTTACTCACCCTAGCACTAACCCTAGACCACAAAGTCAAAACACTGTGCACTATTCTCAATACACCCCTGCAGCTCAAGTGAATACTGCTCACTATGCTGCTGCCCCTGTGCCAGTGCACTATGTCCAAACTACTGTTCCACAGATCCAATATGTTCAAACCCCTGTTCCCCAGGCACAAGTGCAGCCTGCACCTCAAACCACTGCTCCAGCAGCAGTACAACCAGATCAACAAAGTTTTTTCACTCAAGGGTTTGTTGACTGGAGCAGTATGCCTGAAGACCTCAGTGATGAAAATTTTGCACTCTATGCTTCTAATGATTCTTCTCATAATGAATTTTGTTTGATGGCATTGGATTCAATACAGGAGGGGGTTGAAACTGAAGAGGAACAGCTGAGTATTGAAACAGTGGATGAGGTGACTGAAGCAGTGGTTACTGCAGTGGCTGGTGAACTACTGTTGGGAGAAAGTTCAGGTACCCTGATTGAACCAATGACAGATCCATGGTCTGAGGAAGACAAGGAAGGAAAGGTTGGTGAAAAGAAGGTGAGAGCTGATGATGAAGAGAATCATCAATGTGATTGTGCAATGATGGCTGCTGCCAAGGTATCTCCTCAAGTTCTTGAAAAACTGTGTTCTGACAATTGCATTATTGCTTTTGCTAACATCAAAGAGGTGAACGAAAACCTTCGGGATAAAATCTTAACTGATGAAGTCAAATTTGAAAGATCTCTAAAAGAACTTAAAAACAAATTGGCTGAAAAAGAGAAAGAGATTAGTAGCATGAAAGAAGAGCAGAGCATAACCAAAACCCAACTCCAAACTATGGTAGAAAAATACAAAGTTTGCAAAAAGGAGTTAGAGTCCACCCAGATCACATGTGAGAGATGGGTGGAATCATGCAAAGGGTATGAGGTTATGCTTGAAAAACAGATAAAAAGCAATGTGAAATTTGGGGTTGGTTATAGAAAACATGACGATGAAAACATTGCTTTTGGAAAATCTGTTCAAACCACTGATGTAACCACTGAGTTCATCCCCACAAACAAGAATGGCCAAGAAGTGAAAATCACTGACAAACTTGGTAACAAAATCACACTTGACAGACCAATGGGATCCTCTACTTTTGAGGAGCTTGAAAATTATCAGTTTAAACCAAAATGGTCTGATGAGTGTGATATTCTTGAAAATTTCAAGCCAATGGACTTTACATCAACTGATGGTGTCAAGGCTCCAAAAGCTAAAGTCATACCTCTCAAGGACATCCCAGCAGTGGTTAAAACCTCTGCTGCAAAGGAGTCTGAAAAGAGAAAGAAGAAAGAAAAAATTGATAACTTGTTTTGTGAATTCTGTGAGAAAAGGAATCATCTAACAAAAGATTGTTTCCACTTAAAAGCTTATGATTTAAACAGAACAAGTGTCATTGTTTCAGCTGAAAGTTGCATTGTTTGTGGTAAAACAAACCACAAAACTCAAGCATGTGTGTATCTCAAAAACTTTGATGTGAAAAAGAATGAGTACATTGCTAAATCATCCTTGAGTTCATCATCTGTCAAATTCACCAAGAAACAACCACTGTTTGTGCCAGTTCAAACAGCTGTCACAAAACAGCTGAACCAAACATCTGTCAAAAGAGATGTTCAGGTTACTGATGCACCCCCTGCCAATCAGTTCAGAAAAGGCAAGGAAAAACAGTCTTACCAAAGGATTCCACACGTTTATGAGGCCTACAAAAGGCCCTCTAAACCCAGAGTGAACAGGCATCCTTTTGGTTACCAGCAGGTGATTGGTCAGGACCCACAACAGTGGTTAGAGAAACACTGTCCTAAAACAGTCCAAACCCCTGACCTAACCACTGTCCATCATTCTGCATCCATCCCAGACACTGTTGAGACCCCATCCAAAGCCCTGCTGGCTTTGGAGACCCTAATGAACTAATCCTTTTACTTCATGTGCAGGGAGCTTCTGCATGCTTTGATAGTCTTTGGTATGTAGATAGTGGAGGCTCCAGGCACATGACAGGATGTAAAGCCCTCCTCAAAGACTTTAAAATCCATGGTGGGGGTGATATATCCTTTGGGAATAATAGTAAAGGGAAAGTTCTGGGGTCTGGTATAGTGCAATCTGGAAATGTAAAATTTGAAAATGTCAATCTAATAGACAATCTAAAATTCAACCTTCTGAGTGTATCACAAATGAGTGACAAAGGGTTTGGGTCATTCTTCACAAAAGATTGTTGGACCAGAAATGGTCAAAAAGATTGAAGCAATAATCAAAACTGGTCAAACTAAACTTGTTGCTCAAAGAAGTGGCAATGTTTATGTTGTTGATATGTCAAAAGAGTGTCCCAGAGCTGATGCCTGTCTGTTCTCAGCTGCCTCTAACAAAGAGACAGAACTTTGGCACAAAAGGCTGGAGCACACAAATCTTAAGACAATCACTGAAATTTCAAAAAATGGTTTGGTGAGAGGCCTACCACAAAAATTGTTTTCATGTTCTGAACATTGCATTTCCTGTTTAAAAGGAAAACATCATAAAAGTTCTTACAAGTCCATTGAAGAGTCCAAAACAACCCAGTGTTTGCAAATGCTACACATGGATTTGTTTGGCCCAGTTCAAGTCATGAGCCTCAAGAAGAAAAGATATTGTTTGGTTATTGTTGATGACTTTTCTAGGTTTACATGGACTTTCTTTTTACACTCAAAAGATGAGACTGCAGGCATTTTGCAAGACTTTGTGACACAGGTTGAAAAGCAATTTGACCTTCCAGTGAAAAGCTTTAGGAGTGACAATGGCACAGAATTTAAAAATAAGGAGTTGGATGCCTTCTGTGTGAAGAAAGGGATTGTAAGGCAGTACAGCATCCCTAGAACACCAGAGCAAAATGGGGTTGTTGAAAGAAAGAACGGAACTTTGATTGAGGCTGCCAGAACTATGCTTGCAGATTCAGGTTTGCCATTAACTTTCTGGGCAGAGGCAGTAAACACTGCCTGCTATGTCCAGAACAGAGTTTTAATAAACCCCAGGCACAAAAAGACTGCTTATGAAATTCTGTATAAAATCAAACCACTGATCTCATATTTCAAGGTGTTTGGCTGCCCATGCTTTATTTTGAACTTAAAAGATTCCATTTCAAAATTTGCAGCCAAAATTGATTGTGGTTATCATTTGGGATACTCAACCACTGCCAAGGCCTATAAAGTGTTCAATACACGGACCAAGGCAGTGGAGGAGACTTTGAATGTTAAGTTCAATGAACTTTCATCAATGAAAATCCCAGCAAACCCTGCAGATCTGTTTGATCTTGAAAAATTTACTTTTGAAAATACTGCTGTCAAGACTAACAGTGCAGGTCCATCAGAGGATACAACACCAGACTATGGGTATGAAATCATCATCCCTCAAAGGTCTGCCACAAAGGGAAAAGCATCAGCTGTTCAAAACAGTTGTCAAAGCTCAACCACTGCTACCTCAACAGTTGTTGACCAAAGTAGCCTATCCACCACTGCTTCCACATCCTCAAACACTGCTGACAAAAGTCCTCAAACAGTGGATAAAAGTCAGCAATTGTCCACTTCATTACCTCCTATTCCACCACCCTTTGAAGCCACTGCTGGGTCATCAAAGTCACCAGCAGTGGTTAGCTCAGATGATACACATTTGCAGCCTTCACCTACAAATGCCATCATACCATACCAAGGAGATTTAATCTTCTTGAGATCTCATCCACCTGATCAAATCATTGGCAACATCAATGAAGGGGTGCTCACAAGAAGCCAAACCCAAAACATTTGTCTTTTTGCTGGTTTTCTATCACTCCATCAGCCAGTCAAGTACCAAGAGGCACTGAAAGACAACAGCTAGGTAGAAGCCATGCAAGAGGAGCTCCAACAGTTTAAAAGACAACAAGTATGGGAGCTTGTACCACAGCCAGAAGAGGTTAGTCCCATTGGCACAAAGTGGGTCTTTAAGAACAAAACTGATGAAAGGGGTATTGTTGTCAAAAATAAAGCCAGACTTGTGGTTCAAGGTTACAGACAGGAAGAGGGGATTGATTATGATGAAACATTCGCTCCTGTTGCAAGATTGGAAGCCATTAGACTATTCCTGGCCTTTGATGTCAACCATAATATGAAGGTGTTTCAAATGGATATCAAAAGTGCTTTCCTCTATGGTACAATTCAAGAAGAGGTGTATGTCTGTCAACCTCCAGGTTTTGAGGATCCATTTTATCCAGATCATGTCTACAGGCTGAACAAAGCCCTGTATGGCCTGAAACAAGCACCAAGGGCCTGGTATGAAACTCTTTCCAACTTCCTACTCTCAAATGTTTTCAAAAGAGGTACCATTGATAAAACACTGTTTCTAAAATGGAGAGGGAAGGATTTAATGATTGTCCAAATTTATGTGGATGACATTATTTTTGGAAGCACTTGTAACACAATGTGTGAAGAGTTTAAAGAACTCATGACAGCTGAGTTTGAAATGAGTGCAATGGGTGAGCTGCAATGCTTTCTTGGTCTCCAAGTACAGCAAATGCAAAATGGAACTTTCATTCATCAAAGTAAATATGCTAAAGAACTTTTGACCAAATTTGATATGAATGACTGTAAACCATGTAGCACACCCATGGCAACAAATAAGCTAGTCATGTCTGATGAAAAAGATGAGCTGATTGACCAAACACTTTATAGAAGCATGATTGGGTCTTTATTGTACCTAACTGCATCTAGACCAGACATCATGTTTGCAATATGTGTCTGTGCAAGAAGTCAATCAGCTCCCAGAAAATCAAATCTCATTGCTGTAAAAAGGATCTTCAGATACATAAAAGGTGCTCCCACACTTGGTATCTGGTATCCAACTAATGGGAACATCAAGCTTTCAGGTTTTTCAGACAGTGACTTTGCTGGATGTCACACCACAAGGAAGTCCACTTCAGGAGGGTGCCAGTTTCTAGGTGATTGCTTGGTTTCTTGGCAAAGCAAAAAGCAAGCAGCAGTTTCAACATCCACTGCTGAGGCTGAATACATTGCTGCTGCAAGCTGTACAACCCAACTCCTGTGGCTTCAAAATCAGCTACTGGATTTTGGTATCACTGCCTTAAAGACACCACTCATGTTGGATAGCCAGGCAGCAGAAAATATCATCAAAAATCCAGTTTCCCATTCAACCACCAAACACATCGACATCAGACATCACTGATTGCTATGAAAAAGGTTTGATTTCTCTGCATCATGTCCCAACTAAAGACCAGTTGGCAGATGTGCTCACAAAAGCACTTGATACAGCCACCTTTGAAAGCTTGGTCTCTAGAATTGGGATGCTAAACATGGAATAACAAGCAACATCTTGTTTTTCTATGTATAAAAGCACTAAAATGTTTTCAGAAAATCAAAAATCCATCCTTAAAAATATCTAAAAATGAAATTTTTCATTAAAATCCTTAAAAGTCTGCCATTAACCACTGGTTGTTCAAAAGTCTGCTCTACTTCAAAAGTCTGTCCACTGCTGAAAGTCAACCCCTGTTCTCTCATTCCTTTGATAAACTCTGTTGTTCAAAAGCAGTGTCTTATCCACTGATATGCTATCCACTGATAGTGAAAATCATCCACTGCTTTCTTACCACTGCCTTCATCAGTCACTTTCATCAAAGTACTGTCCTTCACTTTCACCAGGGGTTGTCACGTGGGCAGTACATAGTGGTCAGACCTTTTGTAACGGCTGCCACGTCAGCATTCACTTTCTTCCCTATAAAAACCCCCACTCACCACCAAAACAGGGTTTTACTGTCGAATTGAATTCTTAAAAATTCTCTTCTCAAAGCAGTTTTTCATCTCATCCTTCACAAATTTCTTCGATCTTTCTATTCAAAAATGACAAAATCGAAGCTATCTGCAAAACCCACATCCAAATCATCATCGAAAACAGCCTCTCAAAAGGCAATCTCCACTGAAATCCCACATAAACCATCTCACAATCTCCTGGGTCTTCTCACAAAACCAGGAACCACAAATGTTTTCGATTCCATCATTGACACCATGGCAAAATCAAAGTACAAAACTTTGTTCACCGCCGATGCACCAATCTATTTGGCGACCCAAAGAGAGTTCTGGAAGAATGCAACCCTTGAAAAACAAGGAGACACTGCAACTACCATACACTCTTCTATAAAGGGTAAAGCAGTCCACATCACGCCACAATCCATTTCAGAGGTCTTTCAACTCGATGATCAGGAAGGTAAAACTTCTTTCACTAGAAACGAGTTACAAACTGACTTCATTGAAAGAGGGTATGAAGCCACAATGATGAAGAAACTTACCTTACAAAAAGGTTATTTTCCTTCTGCAACCAGATTTTTATTTCATACCCTCCTACTATGTGTTTCAAATAAAACCACTTCTTTCAATGAAATCCCTTTAAAGATTCAAAATCTGGGATATGCAATTCTTCAAGAAGAAAATTTTAACTATTCTCGGGAAATTTTTAAAGATTTGGTTAATAATGTTGAAACAAAATCATTCTTACTTTTCCAAGGTTTTTAAGTTACTATTTTGAAAAGAAATTCAGTAAGAATGATTTAGCTGCAATAAACCAAGGTGATTCTACTCAAATAAACAGTTTAACAACTGAAACTTTTTCTAGAATGTTAACACCTTGCAAAACACAAGCAGAGGTGCCTGAGCAGAATTTAGCAGTTACAACTGCTCCTCAGGTATCTGCTGCTGAGCCCACTGCTCAAGGTGATCAAAGTGGCAGCACAACTGCTTTGAAACCCACACCTACAATCACCAAAAAGCCAAAAAGAAAAACTCAAAACCCCCCCAAAACCCATCAAAAAGGCAACTCTGGAGGATGAGATACCAGAGCTCCTGCCTGTGACAACACAAATGTCACACGAAACCACTGCTACTACTTCCTCACAGCAGTTGGTACAAATATCTCAACCCATAACCAAAACTCCTCCTGCTTCTTCACAAAAAGATCAGGTTGTACACATAGGGCCACCACATCATGATGCTCTGGAATCACTTGATTCCATCATCCACAGTCCAATGCCCGGGACAAATCCTTTTTCTACACCAAACATCACATCCACAATTCCCTCACCAATTAAACCGCTGTTGGATGCAATTGATTTGAACCAGGCACTAACCAGTCCTTCTCAATCACCTATCAATGAGAATATACCTTAACAACTGACTGGGTCTGATGTATCAATCTTTGCTAACCCCCAACACAACCTGAGGAGGTTAGACCCCTTGAGTTACAAGTAACTCTTGGTGGTAGTCCAAGTGAAGCAGCTACTACAACTGTTGAACCCAATGGTTTACAGTTGGACAGTGGTTACATTAATAAGACTTCCTTGGAGGCAATTCCTTACATAGCACCTCTGCCAACCACCAGTGGATTTATTTATCCTACTGGCAACATCAAAAGGTTGTCAAGTGTTGAAGGAAGAAGACCCCAGTACCAAGAAAAAGGGGCATCAGTGGTTAGTGTTTGGAGTACACTCCCTACCTCAACCACTGATAAAACCACTGCTAGTGGGAAATCAGATGATCCCATTAAATTGGGTGATGATTTAAAATATAAGGATTTGACGGAATGTGTTGAAAAATTGGATACATCTGTTGCAGATCTTAAAAACATGCTACAGCAGGTGTTGACAATACAAAAGATGCAATCCACTGTTGTTCCACCTCAAGCACCTGCTCCACCACAAGCTTTTGCTACAAATGAGCTCTGGAACCTTTTCTAACCTTTTCTCCAACAATAAAAAGCAATGGCTGATTAGCAACATGAATTTCATGTCCAAAAGCTGAGACACATTTTGGAGTCTAGGTACAAGAACACTCAAGCAGATATTAAGGCAATCAAGGCCCATTTATTGGAAACCACTGGCACTGCCCCTCCAACAGTACTTTTCATTGATCAACTCCCAGAAGATAATGCCAAAAAGGGGGAGAAAATTCAGGAGTGGAAGAAGAAAGGAATAGATGATGGTCTGTACATTGAACCTGAGAAGGATGCTATGACCAGAAAAATTCCATTGCCAGATGGTAGTAAAAAGGTTGATGCTACTCAAGAAGCACTTGATGAAGGAGTAGCAAGTGTTAAAAGAGATAGAATGGCAAAGGATATCTCAAGATGGAATGAGGAGAAAAGAGCATTCATGGAACTGTATGAGCAAGGTTGTTCTGGATCAAAGGATACTAAAAATCCTAAGACAAAAAGGAAACCTAAGTCCATCCCATCCAGATTTCCCAAGCCTCCAAAACCACCATCCAAAAGCCATCTGCATCAAACCTCCACCCAAACAGCTGTTGTAACTCCTGTTGTATCAACTACTGCTGGTACTTCGGTGGTTTCAACATCTGTTCTCACTTCAACACACACCACTTCAACAGCTATTAGTCAAACACAAACCACTGCCATACAATCTACCACCACTGATCCACCCAAAACATCATCTGCCTCTTCTAAAACAAAAAGGAGAAGGATTTACATATCAGATGATGATTCACCTTCACCACCACCAACATCCTCAAAATCTCTGTCACTTGTCACAATTCCTAAACCCATACCTCTCTCTTCAGCTCAAATTTTAAAACCATTACCTCCTGCTGGTGTCTCATTTGCTCTGGAACTCATTGCAGTCAGGGAAGAAATCAAATCCTTCTACTATGAGGATGACCCAGTTAAAAGGAGGTTGCCATCAGTTGCAGGATATCCCAGGCCTAGCAATATTGAAGAATACTTGAAACTCAAGGCCAAGCAAGCAGAGGATATTGCAATAAAAAACAGAAAAGGGAAATCTGATAGAGAATTTCAGCAAAACTATCAGTTCTTACTCTCACAGGTCAATGCTATGGAGCGATTTGCTAAAAATGTATGTTAGCAAATTTTAGAAAGGGCAGATGAGTCCTTGAGAAAAGACTACATTGAGAATATCATGACCTACAAGAAATACAAGGGGGAGAAATACATGTACAAAACTGGACCATTCCTGAGCTTGAAAAAGAAACAGCCAGGATTCAAGAAATGATCAAAAATAAGGTCAAGCAGACTCCTCCTGAAAAATTCAAAAAATTTGAAGCTGAGAAGGCATTAATGTTGAAGAGAATGAAAGAGGAGCTGATAGCAGCTGATTATGGGTCGAAGAATTCTGTGTCAAAGTGGGGAGAAGATAGGGTCAGGGCTACCTACAAGAAGTTAGAGGAACCTAGAAAGAAAAATCCAAAAGTTCCACAAAAGCCTGACTACTCTAAAGCAGAGGTTTCAAAAAGACCACCAAAGCTGCAAGCTAAAAGAACCACTGCTCCAGCTGGTGCTGCCATCTACAAAAGAAGGAACCAAAACCAGTCGGGTACTGAAACAATTTGAGATCTAATAGCTGGTGATGCTATTGTAAAAGCAGGCATGAAATTAATGATAAAAGAAGATCTTGAATTGGAACAATTTGCAAGTGCTGCTCAGCCAGTTATGAATAGGCCAGCCTCACCAAATACCTCTGCAAATAAACATTTCCCAAGAAACCCACCAGGCTCAAAAATACAAAAGTGGGAAACTGACAAACAGACCTGCGTATTGACTTTGCTCAGGTCTGGTGGAGAAGTGGAGAAAATATCAAGGGAACAAGCTCTTGGCCTGAGTCTTGAAGATTTCCAGGATCTCCTTGATCTTCCACTTAGCAGGGATGATGAAGACACAGATGCCCTAGACTTTGAACTACAATTTAAAGGTCAGATAAGGGAACTGTTGATGAGGCAATAAAGAATTCCACAATAATGAAGAGTTTTGGCATTATCTGTTCCAGGGGAGATTGTTGGGATCGAACCCTATCAGAGGAACAGATAATTAAAGCCAAAACTGGATCAGAGCAGTGGATCCAAAATAAGCAGATGATTACATACAAGTCTCTCCCCTTGAAAGTGATTTCAACATCTGCTGACCTCCTATCTGCTGATCTTGCAAAGTGCTGACCTACAACTGCTGCTCAAGTAAAGACCTGATGAAAGACTAAAGCCCTGCTGATTCTATCTACTGCCTTGAGTCAAGCACTGCTGATCCGGACAAGTACTGCTGGGTTCACAGCAGTGGAAAGTTGCAGCAGCTGATCTATAGTCTATTTTGTAATGTAATGTAATGTAATAGCAGTAGTTAACATAGCAGTGCTTGTATAGATCAGAGGTTAGAGTTTGTTAGGAGGTTAGATGTCACTTTCATGGTGACGTCAGCTAAGATGCTCAGTGGTTTGCAAGTGCCTATAAATAGTTCAGTACTTTGTACTGTTCTATTAGCTCTTTTGCATCATCGTCTTCTTTGCACGAACAAACAACTGAGCTCTGGCTGAGGGGGAGTTTGCATTCATTCATCAATCATTGTAATCGTTATTGAAATAAATTCAATCTTCCGATTCATTGTGAAAAGATGTTTGATCAAAGTATTACTCTCGTTTGATTGTATGCAAAGTTTGTTTATATCATAATTCCGCTGCACACTCATCCATTTTCATTTTAATTACAAACACAAAATACAATCAGAATCAAACTCAGATCCAACACAATCAAAGCCGATTAGATGTGGGATCTGCAAGTCCAAAGAACATAAGACTTTGGATTGCAAGAATTTGAAGGATGCAACCTGTTATGGTTGCAACAAGAAGGGACACATCAAGTCCAACTGCCCAAAGTATGCAAAGAAACCTGAAGAAGGTAAGAAGACCAATGCTCGAGTCTTTCAGATGAATGCACAAGAAGCAATTCAGAATGACAACGTGATAACAGGTACCTTTCTTATCAATGATGTTTATGCAAGGGTATTGTTTGATTTGGGTGCAGAGAAGTCATTTGTGGACACTAAATTTTGTAAGTTATTAAATCTGCCTGTTAAAACCCTAAGCATAAAATATGAAGTAGAATTAGCCGATGGGACTATAGAAACTGCTTCACCCGTGTTAGATGGATGTTTTATATCCATTAGGAACCACTCTTTTCCGTTATCTTTGCTTCCTTTGAAACTAGCTGGTTTCGACATAGTGATAGGCATGGATTGGTTATCTCATAACCAAGCCCAGATTATTTACCAAGTTATTTTAATGTTAAGACATGTTCCATAACCTCTGCATTGTTAGTTATGAATTAATTTGTAAAAACTGATTCTGTTGACTTTTTATTAATAAGTTTGACCCGACAAGTAAAAGTGATAATCAGTAGGTGCCCTTTTAAGGGTTTATTACCTACATAATTACCAACTCATAGCCACTTTCAATTCGAAAAATGACTGGACCGTTAGTGGTTAATCACAAAGTCAAAGCTTATTTACGATAACTTTGACTTTCGGTCATTAAGCTAATAAAACTTGAACTTAGGAAGCTAAGAACACTTACAAGAATACTTAGCACGAATTAGAAACTGAGGAAAGCTTCCCAGAGCTCCAAGGGACTTCAGAGAATGAGTTTTGAAGTGAAACTCAAATGTGCAAGTGAACAAGTGAAACAATAAGGGTATTTATAGGAGAATTGAGCTTGCTAAGATCAAACCACATGTCCCTAGAGGTAATTCAGATGATCCCAAGTGTCCCTAGGCAAGTAAAACCATCAAACAAGCCCCTAGATTCGATCAAAACCATGCAAAGGTGAAGAGAAGGGCAGAGCCTGCACCTGTGCATGGATTCTGCCCAGATGTTGTCGTTGCGCTGCGCCACGGCAGAAAGGACTACCTGTGGCGCGACGTCACCACCCAGATTACCTGCCATTCAAGTTTCAAACTTGACATATTCACCCCCTGGACCTTATAAAACGCAATATTTTCCATTTTAAGCACATTTAACCCATGTAACTTATATTTTTATGATCCATGAGATATAACCAAACACTGTTAGGTCCGGTTTCATTAAACGATAACCAAAAACACAAGTTTTGCCTTGTTGACGCTTTAAACCCCTTATTTACGAAAGTTGCCGTATTTATCTCAAACGATATCGAAACCTCGTGAAATTTTTGTCACTTATTCTTGGGTGCATAAATAATCGTTACAAGGCTCAGGGTTCACTAAAAGGTCACTCAGAGGTATTACTTAAACATGTTGACACATTTAACCCTCGCGTCTTGTAAACTTTCACTTTCTTCCACAAACGGTTTCATACGATTTCATAATTTATTCGTTTAAGGGTATAACATCGTGTAGGGTTGTTGAAAGGAAAATTTTCAAATTTTGACACTTTGAATCCTCTTAAACACATACTTTCTTTGTTTGTTAACTTTAGTCCCTCGTAATCTATTCGTTACACGTTTAAAGTTCATGACACGTGTCGATACTATATTGGACATGATTTTTCGAGGTGTTACACAACCACTCTTTCTCTCGATTTCTCGCGATTCTTGTAAGTTTTCAACCTAAATCTTGTACTTTCTTGATCTACACGCACTCCTACACCTTTCTATCTTTCGAATCTTAACATTTAACCGTGAAATCAGTGGATTTGAGGTGTTCTAGGATGATGTCATCATGGTGTTCTTATGAACTTCATGTTTTGGCTTCAATCCACCAAGAACAACTTGGATCTGGATGATTTCCACATGAATAAACAAAGATCTTGCATAGATCTGAACATATTCATGGTGAAAAGGATTGAAATATGGTTTTTCTAACTTTCTTTCAACTCTTTTACACTCAATGCACTCAAAACCGATAGAATGTGGAATAGTTCTGATCTTCTACTCATTCTTAGTGAAGTGTTGGTCCTAGATCTGGTTTCTATCGAAGAGACAACCGGTTTTCGGGTTAAGCATGAACCACCGGCTCGAACCACTGACTGACCGGACTAGGGTGATTCCTGTCCGATCGGATTATTTGGGGCTTGAAGAGGTTCTGTTGCTTAGCACGTATCACATCGTCTCGATCAAAACTACAAACTACCAAAAACAACCAAGTGTCAAGACGATCAGGCCATCGGAACGGATTGCCGTTCGATCGGATTGCCATCCGATCGGACAGCTATCCGATCGGCTTGCACCTTGGTCCCACACTTAATACTTTTTGAAGAACTGAATGTCGAACAGATTACCACCCGATCGGGCTGCCACCCGATCGAGCGAACGTCCGACCATGTGATGTTTGGGACTTCAGCACTTAAACAATTTCCAACATGTTCAGTACGTATGGATTGCCACCCGATCGGATAGCCATCCGATCGAGTGACCGTCCTGCTGTGAACTTGTTCTCAAACCGAGAAGTCTCGCCAATCGGATTGCTGTCCGATCGAACGACCGTTCGATCGACCGACCTGAAAGGTAGAGATACTTCTCTATTTTTAAAATGCTACAACGAAAACTTCAAAACACAAACCATCATACACAAACACATCCTCACCAAACGAGGTGACAATCCAATCGAATGACCATCCGAACGGATTGCCACCCAATCGACTGGCCATCCGATCGGATTGCCACCCGATCGGATTACTATTCGATCCTTGGTACACCTACACCGTTTTACGCGCCGACTTTCTCTTATGTTATCATTAACTGCTCAAGCTAATTCCGCTCTAACGTTCCCTTCAATCCATTAACTCTACCACTGTGAGTATACTCGAACCCTTTTTGCTTTATACACTTTTGGGTGTTACATACGTTACTTATTCTAAATCACAATGAACACACAATGCAAACACTATTTATACACTGACCTCTAATGCATATTATACGTGACTCAATGAATGCCTATTTGTTATGTTAACACATTGATTGCTGTCTACATGCCTTAGCAACGATAGTACTATAGTTTGGACTCAGCACCTGTTTACTCAAGGGTTGTTAAGGACAATTACTTCACATGTTCACAGTGGTGAATATATGGCACTCGCTACTCGTAGTCACTGGTATTGATAGTATCTTTGTCGATAACTTACATGCTTCACATTATGAGTTATTCATGCTGGTTATGCGTAAACGATTTCGAACACTATTATGCTATTATCAAACTTGTATGCTCACCTTTACACTATGTGTATTGACTTTTACTTTAACGTATGTGGCAGGTGCTTAAGATGCTAGGATGCCTCGTTTGCTGTGTGATGAAATCAAGGCTAGGAAAGAGTCTAGAAATAAACAAACAAACTATCTTATTTAAAATCTGAGTTGTCGGATCAGTATTTGTTTATGAGACAATTATTTGTAATAACTGTTTTACTTAGATATGTTATGGTATGGGACGTGATGTTTTAAATATCTGGTAACTAATAGTTGTTATGGATACTCATGGACAATCTGTTTCGCTCAGTGCCGCACCCCGATGTTTCCGCCATCGGTTGGGGTGTGACAGATTGGTATCAGAGCCATAACTATAGGGAATTAGGCGAGACTCGACCTAGTCCGGGCCGATGTCTTAGAAACGACCTAGTCTATAGTCTAAGTACCAACAGACCGACTTGTACATGCCCAGTAGGAGTTTTGTACGAGCTTGCTCGCTATTTTTCGCTCGAACTCACTATACACTACACACTTTCTCAGACATCGCATACTACAGTTATGCGTAAGATCAGCCTTTCCTAAGGTTGATTTCACACACAAACGAATGGTCTGGTTAAGATTAGGTGTGAAAACCGAAAACTCTCAACCA
Organism: Helianthus tuberosus; assembly: GCA_030545235.1. Classification (NCBI taxonomy): domain Eukaryota; kingdom Viridiplantae; phylum Streptophyta; class Magnoliopsida; order Asterales; family Asteraceae; genus Helianthus; species Helianthus tuberosus. The sequence goes on along the minus strand of CM060432.1, from coordinate 168,092,070 downwards.
GACTACTCGTTCGAATTGCTATTTTTACTATAAACAAGAGCATGGTTGCAAAAGTCGCTAGGCGCTCCCTCGTCGGTCGACCAGGGAGTTGAGAGTACTCGGCTTAGGCGGAGAGTACACGGGGAGTACTCGGACATGCCAAATTATAAAGAAATTAGTTTCCGGAAATTAAATATATGTCAAATAACATAAATTTACTAATATTTATAACAAAATACGTGAAACTGATATTCATTCTTTAATATGATAGGCATACAAATTATGTTTTATTTTACTTTAAGTTAAACTCGGCCGGAGGTGACCTATTAGATCGGATTTTGGCCGATGTTGACCGCATTTGATCGATTCCGAGTAATTAGTCGGAGTTGAAGAAAGTCGCCTCGGCAACCTACCTTGTAGCGACTACTCGGGGAGTACTCGGCCTCGAAAACCTTGTTTTACAAGAGAATTTGCGTTTAATTAGGAGTGAAATCCATACTTCGACGCAAATCCTCTTATCTATCTCGTGGTTATACCATATAAGCAGGAACGTAGTCGCTAAGTCAGGGGTGAAACCCGAACCTTGACGACTCGTTCTACTCTCTAATGTGGTTTTACAAAACTCTCACCAAAGTCTCGACGGACTCCAACGACTTGAAGTCACACCATAGCTAGCAGGATGCGTGCCGATCGCTCGAATCAAAGCGAGAGCACAGTCCAGAAGGCCAAAGTGTGCACTTAAAGTCCTTGTGAACAGTCGAATCGCTTTGGGTAGTCGACGTCTATTTAGTCGATGACAATCCATTCTTGATTTCTATGTGTTTCGATTCTGAGCCCGCAACTGCTGACTCTGATATTTGTCGATTTTATGTGGATTTTATGTGATTTATGTGGTTTTGTTTATTTGTTGGCGTGTTGAGATACTGATGGTTTCGATTTAACGCTTCTTGCTCCGCTTATCACACAACACAGTACACAATCGCCAACAAATCGTTGGTCATCATTCGCAATCGCTGCTCGATACTCGCAATCGCTATAATTAATCGCTATACGCGCTATGAAGGATAGGGAATACGTGCAACATATAGTTAGGTTTCTGTATTCTGACTGCCTCATGTGCTTCTGTGCCTTACGTGCTTATGTGTTTCTGTGCTCTACGTGATTATGTGCTTATGTGCCTATGTGATTCTGTGTGTATGAGGATACGTGTTCCTGAGCTTTATAGTGAATCGCTAGACTATACTAGGAATAATCGAAATTTGTGTTGAGTCCTATGGCGATGTCTGTTGCAAACAATGTCATCATCTGGATCTCGCGCTACTCAAGCTGCTCGCCGAAAGCAAGCAGATAAATGCCTCGCTGCAGTGGTTGCTAAACAAATGGCGAAGGTTGTCCCTCAAATCGTCAGTGAACTGTACGAAAATGTGAGCAAATCTTCTGAAGAGTCAAGGACCGATACCCCCAAAGCTGCTTTTAGCTTCAAGCAGTTCAAAGCTTACGGACCGAAAGAATTTACTGGCGAAGATGGTCCTACGGCCTTATTCCAATGGTTTGATTCAATCGAGGTCACCCTGCGCCAGGGTGGCTGTCCTAACGATCTCCACACTCTGAATACTACCGGCGTCTTCCAATCCCGAGCGCTAGATTGGTGGACGGCCGAGAGAAACAAACGCGGAAATGATGCAACTTATGGTTTGACATGGGATGAGTTGAAGGACGTCATGTTTGAAGAGTTCTGCCCTCCCCACGAGTGCCAAAAGTTGGAGGACGAATTCTGGCATATCAAGCAGAAGGATGGTGACAATGCTGCTTTAACTGCTTGCTTCAAACAGCTCAGCATAATCTGTCTTGATCAAGTCAAGACTCCTGATGTGGCGATCAAGAAGTATATTCGAGCTCTGCCAGATTGTGTCACAGATTTTGTGCAACCTTCAAAACCAGCAACAATCGAGGAAACTTACCTGCTTGCCGCTGAAATAAACGACAAGCGAGTCACGTCTGGCTACTGGGATAAAGCCGCCAAGAATCTACATCAAGCTACCACCGCACCAACCGCTGAAACCGCCGCCACTCCTCAGTCTTCAAAGGCCTCTCGTCGCAAGAGGAAGAACAACAGCAACTCCAGCAACAAGAACTGTGCTGTAACCACTACTGCCCCACTCCAAGCTGTAACAGCTCAGCAGCAAACTCAACACCACAGGTCGCGGCACCAGTTACCCAAGCACCGCCGGCAAAGCGTGCTTATACAGGTCCTCACCCTGCCTGCCCGACTTGCACCTATCACCACCCAGTGGGAATCGCCTGCAGATTTTGTGTACATTGCAACATGTACGGCCATTTCACCGCCAACTGCCGTACAGGTCCTCGACAAGCACCAGCTCCTGTCACTGCTCATCAAGCTCTACTTCCTGCTTCTCAAGGGCAACAAGCAGCTCCTGCACCCGCGGTCAATGCTAGAGTCTGCTTTGCGTGTGGTGATCCCAACCACTTCGCAAACATGTGCCCCAATCGGGCTGTGAAGCAAGAGCAACCACAACAGCAGCCCCAGCAGCAGCAGCCTCAGCAACAACAGCAACAAGCCGCTCGTGCTCGAACTTTCAACATTAATGTGCGCCAGGCTCAGGTCGACAATAACGTGGTCAATGGTACGTTCCTTGTGAATGGTATTTATGCTTCGTGTTTGTTTGATACTGGAGCCGATAATTTTTTTGTATCGTTTGAGTTCGAAAAGCTTCTTAATCGTAAGCGCGCCCATCTCCCCTCGACGCTCGATGTTGAAGTTGCCACCGGAAGAACCGTCACCGTCAACTCAGTTCTTCGTGATTGTACTATAGAACTCAACAATCATATCTTTCCTATCGACCTTATTCCGATGCAGCTCGGTAGTTTTGATGTCATAATAGGCATGGACTTTCTTCGCGAAAACCATGCCGAAGTTGTTTGCTTCGATAAGATGATTCGATTCTCGCTCGCTAATGGTGATCAACTTTGTGTATATGGTGAAACTCTCTCGAAAGACCTCAAGCTCATGTCATGTATCCAAGCTGGCAAGTATCTCCGCAAGGAATACAGAGCTTTCTTGGCTAACATTGTAGTAGCGGAGAAGGAAAAGAAAAGAAAGACTGAAGTGAAAGACGTTCCTGTTGTTTGTGAATTCCCTAACATTTTTCATGAAGATCTTCCAGGCTTACCACCAAGTCGTGATATCAACTTTCGCATCGACCTCATTCCTGGAGCCAATCCTGTTGCAAGAGCTTCTTATCAACTCGCACCGTCCGAAATGCATGAACTCTCGAGTCAGCTCCAGGAACTTCTTGATAAAGGCTTCATTCGCCCTAGCACCCCTCCTTGGGGCGCACCAGTCCTTTTCGTCAAAAAGAAGGATGGGTCGTCCCAGATGTGCATCGACTACCGGGAATTGAATAAGCTGACAATCAAGAATCGCTATCCCTTGCCCCGCATCGATGATTTGTTTGACCAGTTATAAGGTGCTACGTGTTTCTCGAAGATCGATCTACGCTCAGGCTACCACCAGTTACGCATACAAGAGGAGGATATTCCCAAAACCGCTTTTCGCACTCGATATGGCCACTACGAGTTCGTTGTTATGCCTTTTGGTTTAACCAACGCACCCGCGGTTTTTATGGATCTGATGAATCGCGTGTGTAAACCTTTTCTTGACCGCTTCGTCATCGTATTCATCGATGATATCCTGATCTATTCCAAGTCGAAAACCGAACACGCGTAACATCTACGTTTGGTTCTCGAGCTACTTCGGGGGAATCGACTCTATGCCAAGTTCTCCAAGTGTGAATTCTGGCTGGAGGAGGTTCAATTCCTCGGTCACATTGTCAATAGTCAAGGTATTCACGTCGACCCCGCAAAGATCGAAGCTGTCAAGAGTTGGGTCACACCTAAGAACCCGTTTGAAGTCCGTTCTTTTCTCGGACTAGCAGGTTATTATCGCCGATTTATCGAAGGATTCTCTAAAATCGTTGTGTCGCTCACCTCTCTCATGGAAAAAGACAAGCCTTTTGTTTGGGGAACTGGACAAGAGACTGCCTTTCAAACCCTCAAGTACATGCTTTGCAATGCTCCTGTTCTCACTTTACCCGACGGAAACGATGACTTTATCGTCTATTGTGATAACTCAAACCTTGGCCTTGGTTGTGTTCTCATGCAACGAGAGAAGGTTATTGCTTACGCATCTCGTCAGCTCAAGATCCACGAGAAGAACTATACAACCCACGACCTCGAGCTAGGTGCAGTTGTTTTTGTGTTAAAGATCTGGCGACACTACCTTTATGGTACCAAGTGTACGATCCTCACCGATCACAGGAGCCTACAACATATCTTTGACCAGAAGGAACTAAATATGCGTCAACGCCGGTGGGTGGAACTTCTCAACGATTATGACTGTGAGATTCGTTATCATCCTGGTAAAGAAAATGTCGTTGCCGACGTTCTCAGCAGACGGAGTTATTTGCATAGCGCCCGTAATATTCAAGCCCAATATGGTCTTGAAACCCTCATCTGCGAAGCCCAACATGCCTGCTTTAATGAACGCACTTTGAAGAAGGAAAGGATTCTCAACGATGGAGCCCAGCTAGAGAATAAATCGAATGGGATATTCCATTATCTGGACCGAATCTGGATCCCTAAAAGGACCAATTTACGACAGATTTTGATGGACGAAGCCCAAAATCCCGATATTCTATTCATCCCGGTGCCGAAAAGATGTACCAGGACCTGCACTACAAGTACTGGTGGCCGGGCATGAAGAGAGATATCGCCCTCTATGTTTCGAAGTGCCTGACTTGCTTCGAAAGTTAAGGTTGAGCACCAAAGACCCTTTGGCTTACTCGTTCAACCCGAGATCCCTGTGTGGAAGTGGGAGAGTATAGCTATGGACTTCATAACGCACGCCCACAGGTCACGACAGCATCTGGGTTGTCATTGACCGATTGACTAAATCTGCTCACTTTCTGCCAATACGGGAAGACTACAAGGTAGAAAAATTAGCCCGAATCTACACCAAGGAGATCATTTGTCGACATGGGACGCCTCGCGACATCATTTCTGACTGCGATGCTCGGTTTACCTCGCGTTGTTGGGAGACATTTCAATCTGCTCTCGGTACTGTGCTTAATCTAAGTACTGCATTCCATCCCTATACTGACGGTCAGACTGAAAGAACGATCCGTACCCTTGAAGACATGCTCCGTTCGTGTGTCATAGATTTCGGTGGTAATTGGGACGCATACTTACCTTTAGTCGAATTCTCGTACAATAACAGTTATCATTCTAGCATTCAAATGGCACCATTTGAGGCATTGTATGGAAGAAGATGTCGTTCGCCTATTGTATGGCACGAGATCGGACACTCGCAATTAACCGGTCCTGAGCTATTTCAAGAAACGACTGACAAAATCCTCCAAATTCGAGACAATCTGCTGAAAGCTCGGAGTCGTCAGAAAAGTTACGCCGATAGACGACACAAGCCTCTTGAATTTAACGTTGGCGACCATGTACTCCTAAAGGTATCACCTTCGAAGGGTGTGGTCAGATTCGGCAAGAGAGGAAAGCGCGCGCCTCGATATGTGGGACCCTTTAAGATTCTGGAAAGGATCGAAAAAGTGGCTTACAGACTTGAACTACCGGAGGAACTTAACAATGTCCACCCGACTTTCCACGTTTCGAACCGCAGAAAATGTCTGGTTGAGCATGATTTACATGTACCACTCGAGGATCTTCAAGTAAACGAAACACTACACTTCGTGGAAAAGCCCGTCGAGATCATGGACCGCCAAACCAAGCAGCTCCGACGCTCACGTATTCCCATTGTGAAAGTCCGATGGGAAGGCAAACGAGGTGCCGAGTTCACTTGGGAACTCGAAAGCGACATGAAGGCGAAGTACCCGCAGTTGTTTGTTACGGCTTCGGCCTAATTTCGGGACGAAATTCCCTTAAGAAGGGGAGGTTGTAACACCCCGTGTTTCGAAAGTCAAAGTCAAGATTGAAGTCAAAGGAAGACAAGATTGCTAATTGCGATCTGTCACTACTTGCTCAACTACTGTTTTGACTTATTTGACTTGTTGATAGTCTATTTATTTTATCGCATTAGTTGTATTATGTGGAGTACTTGTTAATAATCGAGGTTTAATCGCATATTAATCGCATGTTTAATCGATTTATCGCTCATCGCTATCGCATTCGCAACTCGAATTATGTGTTCTTGATAATGTTTTACGTGTGTGTGCTGTTTATGTGTTACTTGTGCATGTTATGTTTATGATGAGGTGTTAATCTAAATCGCAATCTATCGCATCGCAATCGAATCGAAACGCTAAACGCAAGTTGATTATAGTGATTGTATGTTAGATATAGTAGTTGGGATTAAAAGTAATTTAATGGGTAATTCTATCGCATCGCTCTCTCGAATCGCATCGCAACGCTCAACACTTGAATCGAAATAACTAAACTCATCGCGCCGAACTCACGGATCAAGTGGCCAACCGATCGGATTGCCATCCGATCGGGTTGCCACCCGATCGGGTTGCCACCCAATCGGACTGCCACCCGATCGACCAGCCTCTTTTCCCACTTTCCTTTTTAGGAAACCCTATAAATACCCTTCATATGTCACATCACTTGATGTGACAGCTCTCACTCGACTCAGCTCGCTCCAGCCACTCTTTCTCTCGATTTCTCACGATTCTTGTAAGTTTTCAACCTAAATCTTGTACTTTCTTGATCTACACGCACTCCTACACCTTTCTATCTTTCGAATCTTAACATTTATCCATGAAATCAGTGGATTTGAGGTGTTCTAGGATGATGTCATCATGGTGTTCTTATGAACTTCATGTTTTGGCTTCAATCCACCAAGAACAACTTGGATCTAGACGATTTCCACATGAATAAACAAAGATCTTGCATTGATCTGAACATATTCATGGTGAAAAGAATTGAAAGATGGTTTTTCTAACTTTCTTTCAACTCTTTTACACTCAATGCACTCAAAACCGATAGAATAGGGACTAGTTCTGATCTTCTACTCATTCTTAGTGAAGTGTTGGTCCTAGATCTGGTTTCTATCGAAGAGACAACCGGTTTTCAGGTTAAGCTTGAACCATCGGCTCGAACCATTGACTGACCGGACTAGGGTGATTCCTGTCTGATCGGATCATTTGGGGCTTGACGAGGTTCTGTTGCTTAGCACGTATCACATCATCTTGATCAAAACTACTAACTACCAAAAACAACCAAGTGTCAAGACGATCAGGCCATCGGAACGGATTGCCGTTCGATCGGATTGCCATCCAATCGGACTGCCATCCGATCGGCTTGCATCTTGGTCCCACACTTAAGACTTTTTGAAAAACTGAACGTCGAACGGATTACCACCCGATCGGGCTGCCACCCGATCGAGCGAACGTCCGACCATGTGATGTTTGGGACTTCAGCACTTGAACAATTTCCAACATGTTCAGTACGTATGGATTGCCACCCGATTGGATAGCCATCCGATCTAGTGACCGTCCTACTGTGACCTTGTTCTCAAACCGAGAAGTCTCGCCAATCGGATTGCTGTCCGATCGAACGACCGTTCGATCGACCGACCTGAAAAGTAGAGATACTTCTCTATTTTTAAAATGCTACAACGAAAACTTCAAAACACAAACCATCATACACAAACACATCCTTACCAAACTAGGTGACAATCCAATCGAATGGCCATCTGATCGGATGACCATCCGAACGGATTGCCACCCGATCAACTGGCCATCCGATTGGATTGCCACCCGATCGGATTACTATCCGATCCTTGGTACACCTACACCGTTTTACGCACCGACTTTCGCTTTTGTTATCATTAACTGTTCAGGCTAATTCCGCTCCAGCGCTCCCTTCAATCCATTAACTCTACCGCTGTGAGTATACTCGAACCCTTTTTGCTTTATACACTTTTAAGTGTTACATACGTTACTTATTCTAAATCACAACGCAAACACTATTTATACGCTGACCTCTAATGCATGTTATACGTGACTCAATGAATGCCTGTTTGTTATGTTAACACATTGATTGATGTCTACCTGCCTTAGCAACGATAGTACTATAGTTTGGACTCAGCACCTGTTTACTCAGGGGTTGTTAAGGACAATTACTTCATGTGTTCACAGTGGTGAATATGTGTTGCGCACTCTCTACTCGCAGTCACTGGTATTGATAGTATCTTTGTCGATAACTTACATGCTTCACATTATGCGTTATTCATGCTGGTTATGCGTAAACGATTTCGAACACTATTATGCTATTATCAAACTTGTATGCTCACCTTTACACTATGTGTATTGACTTTTACTTTAACGTATGTGGCAGGTGCTTAAGATGCTAGGATGCCTCATTTGCCGTGTGATGAAATCGAGGCTAGGAAAGAGTCTAGAAACAAACAAACAAACAAACAAACTATCTTATTTAAAATCTGAGTTGTCGGATCAGTATTTGTTTATGAGACAATTATTTGTAATAACTGTTTTACTTAGATATGTTATGGTATGGGACGTGACGTTTTAAATATATATTAATTAATAGTTGTTATGGATACTCATGGACAATCTGTTTCGCTCAGTGCCGCGCCCCGATGTTTCCGCCATCGGTTAAGGTGTGACATAAATAAATTTAATTTCCCATGTAGTGGCTTTTAATATATTAAATGTTTAGCAATAATGTTCCCATCTCTTCATTTTACTATTTGCAGTTGTTGTTTTGTTCAGTTTCATATGTTAAGGCTATAACACTTTTTCAGGTTTTGGCGTTTTGTTTTTTATTTGTAGTTACTGTTTTATTCAGTTTCATCTATTAAGATGGCACGTTGTTTTATACATTGTTTTAATGGCGTTTAGTCAATTAGTGTTGTTTATAATAATACATTGTTTGACATTTTTTGGCGTTTTATATAGCAACAACGTGCTTTGCTAGCATCCGTTCTCACAGTTTTCATACTATTAGGCGTTTTGGTGTTTGTAGTTTTTGGCGTTTCATACTCAATTTTTTTATTATTAGAAAATAAACAACAGAGAATTAGATAACAAAAAATAGAAAATGAAAAAAAAATTAAAAATGCTAATCTAATTTCTCATCCAAATCTTCACTATCATCAGCCTCTTTTTCTTGAATTTCTTTTGGCGTTTTGAACCTTTTTGAATACCTTAGCTAGATGCCAATTTTCCTACATAACGCCCGTCTTTAGAAGAAGCTTATTTTTAGTGGCATCCTGTATTTTGGTTTGATATATTCTTGTTTGGTGACATGTTGAAGATCAACGCCTACTCGAATGCTATTGTAATAATGGAGTCCAAAATAACATTTTTTACACTAGTATTGATTCCTTCATGCCATCAATATATATCAAGAACAAATCTTACATTATGACATATCAGTGTCATCAGTCTTTTTTTCTTGAATATTTGTCCATCTCACTCAGCAAAAGCTTATAGAGATACCCATCTGAGAGAAGAATCTATTCTATGAAAATCCATTCAGAACAACACTCAATATAGAAGAAACGAGGTTTTCCATCTGTGGTTTTTTAACTATTTTTTAGCGTTTTAAAGTGAGTGGGTTCTAGGAAACATGGCGTTGTTTTTGGGTGTGATCAATTGATTGTGCAGAGACGTATCTCTTATAAGATGTTTTTGGCGCGTAGTTTAGGTGGGATTTTAATATAATAAAGAGAAAATTTCACTTTTTGTCCTTTATGTTTGTACTGAATTTTGAAACGTGCCCTTTAAAAGTTTTAGTTTCAGTTTATGTCCAAAAAACACATGTTTTGTATCACTTTATGTCCTTTACACCAAACTGAGTTAAATTACTCAGTTAGGTTTATTTAATGCAAGGGTATAATTGTCATTTCATGGGTGAGTTGAGTATTGTTGTTTAAAAACAAATAAAACCCACAACCCAACCATCTCTTTCTCTAAAAGTGCAGACTTTCTTCTCTCTCTCATTCTGTCTCTCTCTCCTAGCCATGACCATCACCACCACCACCCCACCATAACTACCCAGCCACCACCGCTACTACAACCACCTCCACGCAACAACCATCACCAGCCGGCCACGACCACTACAACCACCATGACGCAACCACCACCACCACGCAACCACCACCAAGCCTGATTCAGTCATTTCCACCACTATAACCACCACCACGGAAACACCACCACTACAACCGCCACCACACAACCTAATCCAGCCAGATCCCGTCGAAGTCGCATGAGCTCGATCCACACTGATTCAACCAGATCCCGTCGCCGTCATCAATCCACACTGATTCGACTGTATGTTGTTTATGTTCGCCGCCGCCTGAGCTCGAGATCCCGTCGACCACTCATCGTTCTCTCTATGGGTTTTTCTGTTGGTGGTGAGTAAATATGTGGGGGTTAGGGATCTTTGTTGTGTTTGAATTTGAGGTTTTTGTTGTGTTTGAATTGGGAGTTTTTTTAATTTAAATCCATATTGGGGGTTTGTTTGAGGGTTAGTAGCTTGAATCTAGATTAGGGATTGAATATGGATTTGAATGAATCTGGCTTGGATGTTGCAGGTCTTGAGATGGTGGTGGTGGTTGTAGGATATGGGTCCGTCGCTGGGAAGAGAGAAACGAGTGGTGATTCTTGGTCACCGGAGGTAGGTGGTGATGGTGGTGACCGGAGATCTTGGTGAAGGGATTTGAAACCCTAACCTAATTGAGGAAGAAGATGAAGAAAGGGGTTATAAAGGGGCGATGAGTAAAGTAAAAACATGAAATGAGTGAGCTGAAGGCAATTCTGCAGTCCAGGTTATAAAGGGAGGGGACCGGCGGACGTTGGCCGGAAACAGCCGCTGGTGGAAAGAGGGAGCGGTGATGGCAAGAGTGAGCTAAAGGCAATTCTGCAGTCCAGTTTGTCATCAAAACAAATCAATATAAACATCCAGAGCCTCGGTCTCATTTTTATTAAAAAGAAGAGTTGTTTTTTGAATATTCTGCATTTTTTAGTCAAAGATTAATGGTTTACCTTTTGTATTATTAATTAGAGTAAATTCATATATGATAATAGGGAAACTGAATGAACAGTGCCAAATACCTGCTGGCATCTGTTCATTCAGCCACATATGAAGGGATTGATGGTTCTTTGGTGGCATTTGTTGTGTGTGCCACGTTACTTCTTACACACAGAGGATTGCTTCCCCTAATTTCCAACCTCCTGATTGTTAGAAATCAATCACTAGAGAGAAATCAGAGAAGATATGCGACACAATAGACAGACAGGCAGGGTAGGGTGCTTCCACGTCTCCGGCGGCAGAGACGGTGGTTAAACCGTCGGAATGGGTGAGAACCCGGTGCCGGTTTCTCTGGCGGTGAGAGACCTGGGATTTCTAGGGTTCCGACGAGGTCCGATGAGAACCTGATGACCTGAACCAGGTATGCATCTGCATGTACCCTTTATAGTCAGATCGGGTCATGGTTGTGGTTTACAACGGTGGTGGTGGTAGGGACGTGGTGGAAACTGGTCACGGATAGGGTAGAGAGACACGTCTGGAGAGGAGAGAAAAAGAGTAGAGAGAGGCGACTGTTAGGGCAAGGGTTTCACCGTCGAAGAAGTAGGATCAGGCCCTGCAAATTCTCTGTTGTCCACCATTTAAATGGATCCAAAAATGGGCCCCTTTCACTGTTTTGGTTAAAGGAATGCAGGTGGGAGTTACATGTATTCTGTCTACGGATACGGTTAAACTTAAAAATGAATTTTGGTGTTGCATATACACATAGAGAGAATCACACAACCAAAATATGGACACGATATAGTTTAACAAATGATACTTAACTTCTAATGTAGCTCATATATTGGCAATTCATAGAGCATAGCACTTACTCATATTTTCTAGCAAGTATTATATACATAAATTTGCATCACTCTAGGGCTATAGGTAGTTGTACTATATGCATCAGCTGTGTTTTTTATAGTTATCAGTTGTTAAGACCCTGTGTTTTGTTATGTGTAAAAGGCTTCTCTCGAGGCCGCGTGTCCACTGACTCATGCAAATTCAACTAATCGTTGTGTCTCTCTACTCCTCGTCGGTCAAGGCCTAAGGCGGTGGTGAGGAACCTGGGTTGAGTTCTTATGTATGTTCGTTTTCATATCCTTTTAGTTTGTGATGTTGATTTATTCGTTTTTCTGATTAGGTTTGCTGGTGGTCGTTCTCTTTACCGGTTTTTGTCTTGCTGTTCTTCTTGGCCTGAAGTCTGGCAGGTATGTTTAGATTTTGTAATTTTTTGTTGTTGTTTGAATTTGCTTGTCTTATGATTTTCTTAATAGGTGTGTTTACATTCTGTCACAAAGTTTAGATATGGAGCTTTTGTAGAGAGGATTCCTTCGTCGATAGTGGAGGTGACGTCGTTGTGATTCGAAGTTGTCTCAGGTAGTTTAATTTGTCTCTAATTTTAGGTTTTTGTGAATTTTAAGTTATGGTGGATTGTAGTATAAATGTTTAATGCTGAATTTATTTGTGTTTAAATCTTGGAGATAATTGATTCAAAGTATAACTGTAATTCTGGATGTTGTTTATTGATTGATCAACAGGGGGTTAATTTGTTGGAATGGTAAATGGGTGTTGTTATGTATCTAAAATTCCATTTAATCCGTTAACAGACTCATGCCCACCAACTGTTCGATCATTTGCTTCAAAGACATAAACCCTAAAAAACACCAAATCTCCCTAATTTGTGTTACTCTTAGAATATGTAATTGTTATTAATGTTGCTATGACCCCACAATTTCATTATATGTACAGAAATTTGTGTAATTTAATCTTCATAAAGTTCACGAATTTGAGTTCTATTGCAGTGAAATTGTATACTATTTATCATTTTTTCGTCGCTGCAAATCTTCAATGGATGGTGATAGGTATACTTGCTATTTGCAAAGTCTTATTTTAATTCGTTTTTTGGTAGTTATGATAGTTTTTTTGTTGTGGGTTGAATTCACTACAAGCCTCAGCTCACAAGTCCCCATTCTGACATCTAAGGTATTTTCACTTTCTTCTTATCATACATACAGTACCTTTGTCTTCTCTCCAATTAAATGCACAAGTCTACTTAGATTTATTTAGATTGTTGCATCATGATCCGTTCACTGTGGAACTTAAACCCTCGACCTCATGCAGATAGGCACCTTACTACATAATAAGATATCACTAGGCCAAAGCCCTTTTAGTCAAAGAGTTGGTGTAAATAAAGAGTACATTACTTTACTAAAATTGCTTTTATATACACATGAGTTGTTGTAAAAAATGTTTTTTTAAGAAAGAGTAGGAATATAATAGTCCTTGATTTCATTAAATGAATATGATAATTGTTTGGTGGCAATATTATAAATATTAGGAAGTTACATATTTGTACTGATACGCTATGGTGATGGTAGCAGTAGTTGCAGGAGGCTAGAGAGAGATGTGGAGGGATAGAGTGTTTCTTTTGGCTAACGATCGGTGGGTCGGCAGTTTTTGAGATGGGGAACACCAAAGTCGGTGTTGGACTTTATGTTAACCTAGGGTACGGGTCGGGTCGGTTTGGAATGGTACAGTTTGCGCCCTTTGCGGGTCAGGTCAGCAAGGGACAGTGCGAGTCGGCTACGGTCTGGGTCAGTTCGGAACAATGGAGGTCGGCGGCGGTTCGGTTCAGAACTTGGTGAATGAGGTTGTACAAATGCACAATTTAACATTTTGACTAGGACCTTGGATGGAACTTAGTTTATTGGGCCATCTGAATCTAGCATTCGGTTTGGTAGTACGAATGTCTTGATGAAGCTTTTTTTGTAAGTGTTTCATAGTACTAGATGAATTTTTCTATATTGATAAAAATTAAATTGGGCAAAATGAGGGCTGAGTTGGTTTTTGTAACGGGTCAAATTGAGTAATTTTAGGTGTATGTTTAAATGGGTCGGGTGACCCACAAAATATAAGGTCAACATGATTTTAGGTTATTTTAATGACTCCATTTTTGTGTGAAATGATTCAGGAGGCTTTATGAATAGAAATTACACCTAGGTGACTTTAATTTTTTAACCCATCTGATGGTGTTTTATCTATGATTTTTTATTCGCTTACTAGAAATTAATTTAGCGAATACTTATAATTATATATGATTTTGTCATTTAATTACTCGATGTTTTGATTAATAGTGTAAAATTGCGGGAACAACAAATATGGCACCGGGAGGAGAAAGGATTCATTAGTATTCTGTCAGTTCGAGATGAAGCAGAAACAACGCGAGTGGATTGTATTGTCAATGTTTACTTTATCGTATATATTTGTTTATTTGACGACTATGTTTTTATCTACATCTTGGTATAATTTTTTCCTGAGATCGTGTTATGTCACCAAGTCGAGAACAATTCGGTTTACGCGCCGCAACGCGCGCAAGATTTAACACTAGTTTCATTAAAATACCAATAATACCCGTGCATTAAATAAATATAACTGAGTAATTTAACTCAGTTTGGTGTAAAGGACATAAAGTGATATAAAACATGTGTTTTTTGGACATAAACTGAAACTAAAACTTTTAAATGGCACGTTTCAAAATTCAGGGCAAACATAAAGAACAAAAAGTGAAATTTTCTCTCTCTATAATAAATGATATTAATAAAGTAACCGTCTTTTCAGTTACTGTGTGTATTTTACTGTTTTGTTCAGCTTTTATGAGTTTAGGTTGATAGACGTCCCATCTTCCAAGTTTGGCGTTTTTTCAATGGCGTTACGTAGTTTTTGGAGTTTTTAATAATACTTGTCAAAAGTAATTTTATTATAGTTTGGGAGTTTTGGGCGTTTTATGGCATGATGGCGTTTCACAAGCATTTTATCTGTGTGGCGTTTTATTATAATAATGTATTTGTTCTTAGCTGAAAAATACATAACAAACAACTGAAAAAGAAAATTAAAAAAATAAAAATAGAAACAATTCATTTTCCAAATCTTCACTGTCACCAGTCTCTTTCTTCTTTGAAACATCTTCATTGGCGGTTTGACTTTGGTATGCTTCATTTTGTTTTTTTTGTTGTTGAAGTAGCATTTTTGTCGCCGTTTGGAAGCACAAATGATGTGAGTTTTTTGTTTGAAGTTCATATTTATCTTCATTTTTATTTTCAACCCACTCATCAGTGTCATCCGTCTGTTCATGCCATTCAAATATTCATCAAGAACAAAGCACAGAAAATGACATAAATCTGACATCAGCATCTTTTTTTTTTTTTTTTTTTTTTGAAGATTTGTCCATCTTATGCAGCAAAATGTTATTGAGTTACACCCCTCAGCTAAGAATGCATCCTGCGAAACTTCGCATAGAACAATATTGAATATACAAGAAACGATGTTTGCCATTTTTGGCGTTTTACTGAGAAAATAGTGTATCTAAAAGAAACGTCGATTGGAATCTTTGATGTTTGGGTTTTTTAGCGTTTTCTAAGATGATTGGTATATATTAAAATATGGCGTTTTTGAGTTGGTGTGTTTGATGTTTGGGTTTTTTGGCGTTTCTAATATGAATGGTATATAGTAGTAAGTATGGCATTTGTGGTTCTGTGTGCTTAATGAATGTCTGAGATGTTGTTTATATAGGATGTGTTTTGGCGCGTAATGGCGTTTTATTCATGAGTTTGACGTTTTGGGTAGAGAAGTCTAAAGACCACTTTACCTTTAATGAAGCGCGTCCACTTAATAGAATTGATGTTATTTACGAAAACGTCACCGCGCTAATCTAGTCTATAGATTGTTTTGATCGGACGATGCATAACCGTTCTCATTGTTCTCACACTTTTTATCGTTTTTTCTATATCCTGACCCTATATATATGTAAACCTCTTATTTTAATTATTTTATAAAAATAGGGTCTTACATCAAGTTACAACTTACAAGACACAATTGCAATTCTTGACTCGCCTATTGACGATTCCTCTTCCAAAAGCCCTGATTTTTGCCCTATTTTCTTTTTTGTAGGAGTGTTGTTGGTTGTTCACATGTTCGTAAGACCACAAGGTGTGGGCATGAATGAGCGGCGTTTATGCCCTTTCACGCCGCACACACCACACCCCCCTGCGTCGTCAATAGCGTTGTTTCAAGCCATTGAAGAATCCCACCGACGTTGTGTTTATTATTCGTTGGAGTGGCGTGCATTGGTTGGTTTTGGCAGGTAGCCGTTGGACGCCAACGACATAATTTAAAAAAGAATTTTTTTATTTTAAAAAATCAACCCCAACTATATAAAAAACTCACCATTTTCACTATTTTCACCTCACTGTCTTTTACCCAACATTCATTTTTATAAAATCTCTCAACCTTTTTATAGGAAATAATGCTTCCACACAACCGCAACTTTGATCCGGACAACCCGTATGGTTTCGGTTATTTTAAATTATGTTTTTATGTTTCGTTTTCTAAGTTTAAATTATGTAATCGTTTTTTTAGTAATGTAATCTTTTTTATTATTTAAATTTTGTAAGTGTATTTATTATTTATATTAGTAATAATGCTATTTTAAGAAATAATAGATAATATGTAATTATTAAATAAAACTAATAATAATGTGTCATGTGTCGGATAACGCCCCTCTTCCACGCCTCTTCTCACCCTCCCTTTTTTCCACCACGCTACTTTTCTGACGCGCACTAACGTGGCGTCTACATGTCGAATAACGTCAATTCTTCATGCTTCTTCACACCGTGTGGTCTAAATGTTGACATGGCCTAATATAATTTTTTTCTAGAAAAAATGAGACCCTTAAACTTTGTGGCCCTAGACCATTGCCTCACCTCTTCTAACTAAAGGGTCGGCCCTGGTGACTCCCATTCCTAAAATCTTAAATCGAACTTTACAATTGCGGCCTCTTATTAAATTATTAAGCAACAATAATAAACTAATTAACATATAGTTGAAACAATTTAAAAAAAAAGACAAATGCCCGGATAGTTCCTGTGGTTTGCCCTTTTTTCACCTTTAGTCCCTAACTTTCTAAAATTACATCTACAGTCCCCAACTTTAGCAGTTTCATTCCTGGATAGTCCCTAGCACGGATATGGGTTAGTTTTTGGTGTAAGTGGATGTGAAATTACTAAAATGCCGTTGTTACTAAAAACCTAAATCCTTCTTTATCTTCTTCTTCTAGATCAGAACCACCATCACCACCACCCAACATCTAAACCCACTACCTTCATCGAACAAAAATTTGGATTTAGAAGAAGAAGATAAAGAAGGATTTAGGTTTTTAATAACAAGGGCATTTTAGTAATTTCACATCCACTTAACACCAAAAACTAACCTCCATCCGCGCCAGAGACTATCCGGGAACGAAATTGCAAAAGTTAGGGACTATAGCTGTAATTTTAGAAAGTTAGGGACTAATGGTGAAAATAGGCACTATCCGGGCACTTTTCTCTTAAAAAAATTACTATAACTTGTGTGTCAACATGGAACTTTAATCTATTGGAACGTATCTGGAGTCCATATGAAAGGGAAAGGGAGGGCCATATCTTCATATTCAACTTTGACTCCACGTTTTTTATCAATATGGATAAAACACACAATCTTGACAATATATCAAATTATTGGAGAGAACAATATACCTAACATTTATTCCAGCAATGGCAATGGGACATAATTAGGATGGGTATGGTAATTTCAAACTTATATCCGATTGTAAAATTATATTTTGCACCTAGTCTAATACTTATTGGGTTAGGGATGATAATAAGACGTGTATTAGTAACCTCTGTCCCATACATGATTGTAAAACTGTGACTAAAATAACACTTAACTCTAAAGTATATAAGTCTCGTGATGATAAAAGTTTCAAAATATAAATCCATATTTCATAGCATACAAAGTATTAATAACATCATTAAACACATATCCCAAAGAAAAGTTCATTTTTCACATAATGATATTACTAGAATATCAACCAAAGCTTAATGAAAAGTAAAACTAAAATATTTCGAGTATATATTTTGGGTAAACAGATACTCGTTCCAGTACCCGTGATCTGGATGTTTCCATTATACCCGTCAAGTTCCATTTTTTTACTATCCCTAAGTTTATCTACATAAGTGGATTTGTATACAAATGAAGTCTTCTCAACAACATTGTTTTATGAGTGTTTGTCTTAAGATCAACAAGATATTTGTTGCAGTCATCTCTTAAATCTAGAGTTGGCAAAACATGTCATGTTTGAGACGACATATTTGACACAACTTTTCAACTCGAATACGCCACACTTAACTAAACATGTGATTTACTTTAACATGATATAATGTAACACTACATGTTTAACACGATTAAATACAAACATATCAATAACGCAAACAATACGACACATATAACACGATTATTGATACATAGTTGATTAATAATATAGCTACAACAATAAAATGGAAGTTAACAAAAAATACAATCCATAAAATCCTTAACAAACTACCTTAGCCAATTAATATTTATTAAGTTATTTATAAAACTATAAATCTACAAACCTATGATGTTTTCATAACATTCTTAAATGACACCTATTATCCATTTAAATGCAATATAAGTGTCATAAATATATTAGTCAAGTCAAACTCGCTTAGACACATTCTTAACCATATCACTACATGTCAATATGTTTATAACTCAGACCCGTTTAACTCAAGCCTAACTTATATAATTTCACATCAAGACATGTCTTGTTTACCAGTCATGCCACACACCATCACATCTATATTCAATCATTCATCATCAACAGCAAACACCCTAGATATTTATGACCCCAGTTCCACTTTCGTGTAAAAAAACCTCACCTGATAACGAGAATAATAATAACAAAAACAAGTCGTTAGTTTGTAAAAAGGCGCAAGGAAAACTAGAGAAGGATTCCTATATCATTTTGTTATAATATAAAGTCGTTAGTGTGTGAGCAAGGGCGGTTCTTAGAAGCCCACTGGCAGGGCCACGACCCGGGCAAGTTTTTCGGCCGTAGTGCTAATTTTCCGCATTTCGATCGAAATTTTTTATATATACTATGTTTGGCCCGGGCTTTTTTTAGTGCCCGTGTCTTTCGCACCTGACACGTTCAACGGGCAAGATCCGCCACTGTGTGAGAAACATAAGCGTTTATCATATGTTACAAATAACGGTCTGTGCACCACCACATAAAAACGAATCGGTCATTTGTAAAAAATCTATCTATGCAAGTAAAATTAAAAAAACGTGCTACCACGTCATCTTCATAATTCAGAATTTATAATCAAGCAAGACGAATCCTCTCCACCTATCTGCCACATTTCAATATTTCAATTCATTTCCAAAACGATAACAATTTTCAACTTCAATGGCTGCCAGAAACAACCACACCGTCGATGACCTATTCTCATCCTTCAACTCACCACCACAACTCAATTACGCTACAGATCCTCCCAATTTGATCAGTTTCGATGATGACCTTGAACAACAAGATTGCGATAACACCCCTACCACTAGCAGACCACTTATGGTCTTCGATCGCTTCTACGATTCATCATCGGAAGACGGAAGTACTAATACTACCGCCGGGGACAATTCTCTACTTAACGCCGCCGGAAACCGGTTAGATTACATGATGCAGTATCTAGACCGGAAGCTATTGACGGAGAATGAAGTTAAACAGGGGTTGCCGGAGTTTATAGGCTCCGGCGGAGGTAGAGGGATGTTTAGGTTACCGGTTAAGGCCGCCGTGCATCCGAACCGGCCTCCGAGTCTTGAATTCCGGCCGCATCCGCTTAGGGAGACGCAGATTGGGTGTTTTGTTAGGGTTTTGGAGAGGACAGGGGATGGAAGGCAGTTGTGGGGGGGATGTGAGAGTGGGGTTAGGGTTTGGGATATGAAGGATATGTATTGTGAAGGGGAGGAGGAGGGGGAGGTGGTGTTTTATGAGTCGGTGAGGACGTCGCCGACGTTGTGTTTGGTGGTGGATGATGGGAATAAGGCGGTGTGGAGTGGGCATAAGGATGGGAGGATTAGGTGTTGGAGAATGGATCAGTGTTTTGATGATTATGATGTTCCGTTTAAACCGTATATTTCGTGGCAGGCGCATCGTGGACCGGTTCTTTCGCTGGTTATCTCGTCTTATGGTAGTGTATCTTGAACTTGTGATTGTTAGATTTTTGTTGACATTGAAATTACTTGGAATGTTATGTATTAGTTGACAACCATAGGTTTGATGTAGTTTTTGTGCTGGTGGGAGTATATATGCTTTAAGTCTGTAGAACTTTATCCCAATTATGTGCTCTAGTCTATTTATCACTCTGGATATCGCTTACGAAAAGACCTTAGGGTTGATGACTAGCAAGAAATAGACAATTTTCTTGTATAAGATATATTTAGAATGATATGTTCTCATATCGTGTTAGTATATACTATATACTCTCTCCCTTGAAACACAACTCTATCTTCTGTTGGGTTTAGTTCCAAATTAGATTACCCTATTGAAGTTTGGAGAAACTAGTGCGCGGATATAGAGGGTTATCAATATTGAGGTTATACTTAAGGCGCACGATTTTGTTTTTTTGTCAAACAGGTTTTGGAACTTGTTTATTTTCCTTTTCTATCCAGACATTTTGGTATTACTGAATTGCCCGTAATGAACACTATGTGACTTGCAGCCATACATACTTACAAATTCTCACATAAAAAGTCGTATTGTAAGACAATCAGTTTACCCATTGTTGGGATTACAAGTAATTAGACCTATTCAGCCCTTGACGACTGCCTTCTGTCACATGGATCCATGCCAACAATGCGTTTAACGAACAACAGGTGCAAAGCATGATTGCTTACAAAGATCTTCGGATAATAAATTTATAGAAGATTACAGTTTACCTGTAATCATTGTTGTCAATAGCCACGTAGTGATGGCGACGAAAGAGCGCCCGTTATTTCATGTTTAGTGCTAAAGTAGAGAAACAAAAAAAATATATGTTATCAAGAAGTGGAGATGAGAAAAATACAGAAAAATACATGTTATAAGACCAGACCTGAGGTATCGAGCAGTGGAGATGAGAAAAAAAGAAAAAAATTAAAAAATAAAATAAAAATGGTGCTATATAACGACATATGACCTATATGATACGGATCGCCATAGCCGCCATTGAAGTCTATGCCCCTAATAACTACCTAAAAGACGTTACACGTCTCATTGTTTTCGAGTCTATTTTATTAGCACGGAAGCTTCTAGATAGATTCATTTATATTTAGAATAGAT
The DNA here is from genome assembly GCA_030545235.1 of Helianthus tuberosus. Lineage (NCBI taxonomy): Eukaryota > Viridiplantae > Streptophyta > Magnoliopsida > Asterales > Asteraceae > Helianthus > Helianthus tuberosus. The sequence goes on along the minus strand of CM060432.1, from coordinate 168,070,796 downwards.
ATTTACGATATATATATGGTATTGTTATCCTTTCCTAATTATGGGTTATAGTAGGGTTAGGATTCGTCCCTATATAAAGGGTCTTGTATTCTGTTTTATGATCATCAATTGAATAATACCATAAACACTTTTATGGTATCAGAGCCACGGTTCTGAGTTTTCTTTTCAATTAAGTAGCGCATCTCCAGCCCTGATTAGCGCATCTGTCTGATTAGCACATCTGTTCAGCCTTAGCGCATCTGTTCAGCCATCTGTTAGCACATCTACAGCCCTGTCTGTTAGCGCATCTGTCTTGATTAGCCTGTTGATTAGCGCATCTGTTGCCATCTGTTAGCGTATCTCCAGCCATCATCGATTATCACCGATGGACCCCACCCATGACCCACTTCAGTCATATTGGACCCCACCTGTGGCCCACTTCAGCCATATTGGACCCCACCCATGGCCCCAGCCATATTGGACCCCTCCCGTGGCCCACTTCAGCCCGACGGCCACCTCAGCCCAAACACAGCAATCCGGTCAAGCAGGCCAACCGGCATACTTCACACAGGCCGGCCCATCCGCTCCGCCACCTTCGGGTTATAATGCACTGAACCCAGCTGATCTCCAGGCTGCCTTCTCAGCTATGAATCTCCATCAGCAACAACAGGATCCCGGTCTAATGGATACTGGAGCGGGCTCTCACGTCACCTTGGATTCAGGTATGATTTCCATTCCCAACTCGTCTCCTGTAAATACTAAAGTTCTTGTTGGCAATGGGCAATATCTACCAATACACGGGTCCGGCACTGGTTTTTACAAAATTCATAACCGTACCTACATTTTACCAAACATCCTTTATAGCCCATCCGTCATCAAAACCCTTATTTCCGTTAGACGTTTTACCCGTGATAATAGTGTGTCTATTGAATTTGACCCTTTCGGTTTCTCTGTAAAGGATCTCAAAACTGGACACCACCTTTCCCGCCACAATAGCACGGGGGACGTTTATCCAATCACACCACCACAACTTCCGCCACAAGCATGTTTTCTTTCGACCACTTCTCTCCCTTGGCATGATCGGCTTGGCCACCCTGGCGCTCAAGTCCTAGATATTCTTAGTCGCAAATTTAATTTTTCTTGTACTAAAGACGATTCGTCTAAACTATGTAATTCATGCCAATTATCTAATAGTAAACGATTACCTTTTTATACGTCCAGTTCCTTCACTTTTTCACCTTTTGACATCATCCATTGTGACCTATGGACCTCACCCGTTGTCAGTAAAACCGGTTACAAATACTATATGGTTTTAATTGATAATTTCTCACACTTTGTTTGGGTATACCCGTTAAAATACAAATCTGAAACATACCCAACATTTGTTAAATTTCACCGCTTGATTTTAACCCAATTTAATCGCCACATAAAAACTTTTCAGTGTGATTTGGGAGGGGAATTTGACAACAACTTGTTTAAAACATTTGCACATCAGAACGGACTTCTATTCCGTTTCTCATGCCCCCAAACATCCTCCCAAAACGGACGTGCAGAACGGATGATTCGCCGTTTAAACGATATCATCCGGTCCATGCTTATTCATGCTTGTCTTCCTCCATTCTTTTGGGTGGAAGCCCTACATACGGCCGTCTACCTTCACAACATACTTCCCACCAAACGCTTAAATTTTTTCACACCCACCTTCGCCCTCTACCTTCGCCACCCAAGCTACGACCACCTACGAGTATTCGGGTGTGCCTGTTACCCAAATACTTCCGCCACTCAACCTCATAAGTTGCACACTCGGTCCATCCGGTGTATTTTTCTAGGCTATCCTCCGGACTTTCGAGGGTACCGGTGCCTCGATCCATCAACAAGTAGGGTTCACATATCTCGTCATGTTACTTTTGACGAGTCAGTCTTCCCATATGGCCAGCCCCAGTCCACAACTCCCTATTCCTTTTTGGAAGAGCCCATACCTCCATCTTTTACCTTTGGTACCTCACCCACACCTCACCCCAATCAATCTGGCCCCATACCCGCCCCCAACCCACCACCATCACCAGCTACAACTCAGTCCCCCTGCCCACCTCCACCCGGACCGGTCACTCCCTTCCCTCTCACGTACTCCCGACGACCCAAACAACCTGCACCCACACATCAGCCTTCAACATTCACCCAAACAGCCCCGTCCTCCCAGCCTACCCCTACGGCCCAAACCAACCCAGTCCAATCCTCCACCAACGTCCACCCTATGGCCACTCGCACCAAAACCGGCTCCCTTAAACCTGTTGACCTAAGCCATGCGTTCGCCACTGCCCTATCCCCGGTCCCCAGTACCTATGCAAAAGCCTTTGCCGACCCGAATTGGTTACATGCCATGCAAGCAGAATTTGACGCTTTACAGGAAAACGGGACTTGGGAATTGGTTCCACGTCCGATTGACCGACCGATAATACGATGCATGTGGTTATTTCGGCACAAGTTTCGATCCGATGGGTCGTTAGAAAGGTACAAGGCACGGTTGGTTGTTAATGGTAAGTCTCAGACTGTGGGTATAGATTGCGAGGAGACATTTAGTCCGGTTGTTAAACCGGCATCGATTAGAACCGTATTATCTCTTGCGGTTTCTCATTCTTGGCCCATCCATCAGTTGGATGTCAAGAACGCTTTTTTACATGGCCAACTCAATGAGACAGTTTTCATGCATCAACCTCCCGGTTTTGTTGACAAGAGGTGTCCTAATTTTGTGTGTCGTTTGAAGAAGTCATTATATGGGCTTAAGCAAGCTCCTCGAGCTTGGTACACTCGATTCGCAACTTTTATTTTGAAGCAGGGGTTTCGGAACAGCTTATGTGACAATTCTTTGTTTATTTATAAACATGGTCCTGACACTGCTTATTTGTTGCTCTATGTTGACGACATCGTCCTTACAGCTTCAAGTACTGCTCTTTTGAATAAGATTATTCAGGTTCTTTCCCGTGAATTTGCAATGACGGATCTTGGTGATTTACATTATTTCCTCGGGATCAAGGTTACTCGACAAGGTGGCGGTTTATTTTTGTCACAGTCCCAGTATGCAAAGGACATTATTTCTCGGGCGTCTATGCAATCTTCTAAACCATGTACCACCCCGGTTGATCTTTCGGCAAAGCTTAGCGCTACTGAGGGTTCTTTGTTCCATGACCCGACGTTATACAGGAGTTTAGCGGGTGCCTTACAGTATTTGACTTTCACTCGTCCGGACATTTCTTATGCAGTACAGCAAGTTTGTTTGTTTATGCATGAACCGCGGGATCCTCACTTTCTTCTCATGAAACGCATACTTCGTTATTTACAGGGTACTTTGGAGTATGGTATTCGTATTCGTCCCAGTCCTGCCCACTCTCTAGTGGCCTATTCAGATGCGGACTGGGGCGGTTGTCCTGACTCTCGAAGATCAACCAGCGGCTACTGTGTGTTCTTAGGGGACAATTTAATTTCGTGGTCATCCAAGCGTCAGGCAACCATTTCACGGTCTAGTGCTGAAGCAGAGTACCGAGGTGTAGCTAATGCTGTTGCCGAGGCTACTTGGATTCGGAATCTGCTATTCGAGCTACATGTTCCTTTGCAAAAGGCTACGGTCGTTTATTGCGATAATATTTCTGCTGTATATATGTCTGATAACCCTGTTCAGCACCAACGAACAAAACATATTGAAATAGACATTCACTTCGTTCGTGAGAAGGTCCGTGTCGGTCATATTCGAGTGCTACACGTCCCCACAGATCTCCAGTACGCAGATATCTTCACAAAAGGCCTTTCGAGACAGCTTTTTCAGTCATTTCGATCCAGTTTGGGCGTTTGTGTTCCACCAGCTCAAACTGAGGGGGGATATTAGCACGGAAGCTTCTAGATAGATTCATTTATATTTAGAATAGATATTTACAATATATATGGTATTGTTATCCTTTCCTAATTATGGGTTATAGTAGGGTTAGGATTCGTCCCTATATAAAGGGTCTTGTATTCTGTTTTATGATCATCAATTGAATAATACCATAAACACTTTTATATTTGAATATCAAAGTGCTGTGCTTATAGAAGGACATATTGTTTTGCTAATTGTTGATATTTTGTCTTTTTTCTCATACCAGCTAGTTCAATCCTAACATAATAGCTGTTTTTTGGAAGTTATCTTAGTACTGTGACAAAAGCTAATTGGACCTTTAACAAGCTAATTTTCCTTGTACAAGCAACTCATTTCTGCAACTTTATTCTTCTTGTGTTTAAGAGAGATATAATAACTATACCATGATTCAAATATTTGTCCAACATGTAATCAAATTGCTTATATTTTCTGGTACTCTATGATGTATTCTAAGTAACTAGGATATTCATCTAATTCTAATCTTCAACCAGGTGACCTATGGTCCGGATCCGAGGGCGGTGCACTAACTGTCTGGCCATGGGAAACTCTAGAAAAGGCTTTCTTATTGCCAAAAGAAGAAAAAAACTTGGCATCTCGGGACATTGAGAAATCATACATTGATCTCAAGAACCAAGTTGCTGCGAATGGCATATCTTGTAGCATACTTTCAGCAGATGTTAAATATTTGTTATCTGATCGTTCTGCTGCAAAAGTTTGGAGTGCGGGCCCTCTGGCATTTGCATTATGGTAAGTGACTAATTGAGCTGTAACAATTAATTCACTGAAATTTTATTCACAAATTCTTAAAAATGTCTTAACTGTAGGGATGCATACACAAGAGAGTTGTTGAAAGTTTTCAATATCGATGGACTGGCTGAAAATCTGACTGTAATACAAGATCTGACAGCAGAAGAGGAAGCAAAGATGAAATTTGCATCTAATACCAAGAAAGATAAGTTACAAAGCTCAATGAGTTTCTTTCAGCGTTCACGTAACGCATTAATGGGAGCAGCCGATGCTGTACTTCGAGTTGCAGCAAAAGGAGCATGCGGTGACGATAGCCGAAGAATCGAAGCATTAATCACAACAGCTGACGGAACAATTTGGACCGGATCTGCATCTGGATTAATTGTGAAGTGGGATGCAATTGGAAACCGTCTGCAAGATTTTCAGCATCATCCCTATGCCATTCGTTGCTTATGTACATTCGGGTTACGCGTATGGGTCGGGTATGCAAGCGGAATGCTACATGTATTGGATCTTGATGGTAATATACTTGGAGAGTGGGTTGCCCATGGCAGTCCTATCATCGATATGGCTGTAGGGCCTGGTTATATCTTTACATTGGCTAATGACGGTGGCATACGTGGATGGAGTATATTGACACCTGGACCGTTAGATAAAATATTAAGTTCAGAGCTGTCTGACAGAGAATTATTATACACAAGGCTTGAAAACTTTAAAATTTTCGCTGGTACATGGAACGTTGCCCAAGGAAGAGCCACACACGATTCACTTGTATCGTGGTTGGGTTCTGCAGCCAAAGATGTTGATATCGTTGCTGTTGGATTGCAGGAGGTTGAAATGGGTGCTGGGTTTCTTGCAATGTCTGCTGCTAGAGAAACCGTAAGAAAGTTGTCTCTTAAATTTTTAATTTAGTTCACTTCTAGTATATGCCGAAAAAACATTCAAACATATATTTTGTTTTGTTTTGGTGCAGATGCAGGTGGGTCTTGAGGGAAGTTCTGCGGGCCAATGGTGGCTAGACATGATTGGGAGAACCTTGGACGAAGGTTCTAGTTTTCACCGTGTTGGTTCTAGACAGCTGGCAGGCATGCTTGTTGGTGTGTGGTGAGTATTGTTTGTTTTCTTGGGGTTTTAGTTAACCATGCTATCCGATCGTAACTTGGTACTGAATGTCATTTCAGGGTCAGATATAATATTAGAGGTCATGTTGGAGATATTGATGTTGCAGCAGTTCCATGTGGATTCGGAAATGCTATCGGTAACAAGGTAACTGCTAGATTACTCATGTTACATTTATAAATTCAATTTCAGTTTTGTTAATAACTGACTGGTGTGTACAGGGAGCAGTTGGTTTGAGGATGCGAATCTACGGGCGAATTATATGTTTTGTGAATTGTCACTTTGCTGCACATCTGGAAGCTGTTAACCGCCGTAACGCCGATTTTGATCATGTTTATAAGACAATGTCCTTTAATCGGTCTTCTAATCTTGTGAACGCATCTTCCGGTATGCTGCCATACCTTTTTTTATCTTGCTTCCTTGCCATCTCATCTTATTCACTTTGGATTCTCTCCGGTTCTCCTTTGGTGTCCGGCTTACTTTTTGCAGCTGCAGTCTCATCCGCTATCCAAACGACCCGTCTCGAAAACGTAAGTAATACATTTTTATTTATTTTTATTCTTTGGATCTAAATTGACGTATGCTATTGCAGGCTATGGGTAGCCTATCGGTGAATGAGTTGCCAGAGTTATCCGAGGCAGACATGATTGTCTTTTTAGGCGACTTCAATTATCGGCTTGATGACATTTCTTATGATGAAGCACGGGATTTTATCTCTCAAAGAAGCTTCGATTGGCTTAGAGAGAAAGATCAGCTTCATATCGAAATGAAAGCTGGGACTGTATTTCAAGGAATGCGTGAAGCCGTTATTACGTTCCCACCCACTTACAAGTTTGAACGACATCAACCTGGTTTAGCAGGTATATAGCCAAAATTAAGTTATCAAATAGTTATGATTTATGAAATTGCTTATTGAAGCTTTATTTATTTTCATGTTGTAGGGTATGATTCTGGAGAGAAAAAGCGGATTCCTGCATGGTGTGACCGAGTCTTGTATCGTGACAACCGTCCAGATTCATCAGATATATGCAGTTTAAACTGTCCTGTAGTTTCTTCAGTTTTGCAGTTAGTGATTTACTTCATCTTGATAATTATAAATATGTATTCATCTTTAATATGTTCATTTGTTTACTGAAAAAGTTTTGGTTTCCTTTAGATATGAAGCGTGCATGGATGTGACTGATAGTGATCATAAGCCTGTGCGTTGCATCTTTAGCGTGGAGCTGGCTCGAGTAGACGAACCGAAAAGAAGAAAACTTTTTGGAGAAATCATGACATCTAATAACAAAGTTAGGCGTATTCTTGAAGAAGAATGCAAATTTCCGGAAGCTATTCTCAGCACAAACAATATAATTCTTCAGGACAATGATACATCAGTCTTGCGGATCACCAATAAAAGCGGAGAAGACAAGGCTTTATTTAAAGTAATATGTGAAGGTCAGTGTAATATTAAAGACGGAAAACAAGCATCCAGTCACCACCCACGCGGTTCTTACGGGTTTCCACGATGGCTCGAGGTAAAAATTTCCGCCGCTTATAATATTTTAATAATTTGGACTACAAAACTACATTGTTGTGATGCATTCATTGGATTTGGATTAAAATAGGTGAAGCCGACGGTTGGTATCATAGAGCCAAATCATATTGTGGAGATTTCGGTTCATCACCAAGTATATGAAACCCTAAATGAATACGTAGATGGTGTTCCTCAAAATAGTTGGTGTGAAGATGTGCGTGGTAAGGAGGTTATGTTGGTGGTTGAAGTGAGGGGGAGTTGTACAACCGAGAGGAGGTGTCATAGAGTTCGTGTGCGTCATAACCAAAGCTTGTCGGACAGGCCTATGCCTATGGAGCAGAGAGCTGACGACTCAACTCGTGACCATGCTAGTGTACTTCACAGGTCTGATATCAGGTGGTTGACTGGTTCGCGTGATGTTGTTGACCATATACGTGATATGCATACCCCTTGAAGTTACTCGCTAGATGAGGTGATCGTCTTCTTGATATTGGTTTATACCCATTTTGACAAGAGAAACTGATTCTAATGCATATTGAGATTTTTGATTTTTTTGCTTATTAATATACATTGAAGGACTTGTACATAAGGTTTTTACAATCTCATATATTAAGATCATAATGCCAAATATTTGTGTGAGAACTGAAGGACTGTAAACAAATTGACTTTCAAAATTGATCCTTCGTTTGGATCGCATCGAATCGATAATGGTGATTATAAATTAGAACCTTGTTTAGCATGCGTATAGGTACATGTTTTATATGTATAAATGATTTTTTATACTACTTTTTTTTATGTATATTTAAAAATCTATATTCATAGCAACAGAGGGACAAATTCACACCCTCAGAAAAGTTTCATGTATTTCAAGTACATATTGAATATAGAATCTAACAGACGGATAAACCCTAACGCAAATTGTTAATTCACACCTCGTCTACATTTTTTTAGTAGACTCGGGGTTGTTTCTATTAAATTACACTCGTAGCTAGTTCGTATTTGAATTTTATAGGTTTGATCGAATGATGATATAAACACATTAATTTTATTATAAAAAGTATTAGTATCATTAGTTTGTTGTTATCATGTATATTTTAATAAAAATAATGAATAAAAATATAGAAAACCAAAAAAATGGCGTATCCCCACTGATATACGGCTGCAATTCAATACGACACCAGAGAAGACGACTGCTTAGAACGAGAGGGAGAGGGACGATATTGAAATTTTTTGAAGTCATAGTGAAGGCTTGAAGAAAGACAGCTTAAAGATAATTGCTTTTGGTTAGACTTTTGTTTATTTATTTTCCAGTTTTATTCGACCTAGAATATTTAGACATGTTTTCTAATTCGATTGGCTTTAAATTTATTTTTGTTTCGTATCTGAGTATGGGTAGCTAAACTTTTTATGGTTGTTTAGGATTGATGAACTAGACGAATAGTTTAAATGATTAATTTTTGGTTTTGAATAAATGTGTTGATTTACATGTTATAATTTTGAAAACTGATTCTAAATAATTGTGTGTTGGTATTGATTGGTTTAATAATTTATTTGTTGGTTCCATTGCTCTCGATACTTAGAAATATACTTTAGAGCCGGGAGTCAGTCTAGATTGTGAAACTTTCGGTCTAGGCCTTGAAAGTGAGAAATCTAATTCAAGTGTAATAATTGTTAAACCAATTGATTAAAACGTGCAACATCTTCTAGAGGTGAGAAATCTAAACTAGAATTGCTAGGTTATTAGCTGGGCGTTGTTAGGCAGTTTGAGTAGCAGATAACTCGGGTTCTTCACCTGTTTATTCGCGTCTAGAGTCCCCTAGAGTTTCAATGTTTTTAGTTATTTCAGCTTCATAACTTGAGGGTTTTAGTACATAAATTACTTTATACCTATAGTTGTGGGACTTGGTGATTGATAACTCGAGCCAGTCCATTTTAATATTTCATCACTTGTCATACTATTGGGTTCGATTTACCTTCTGGGGGTTTATCGGGTTAGACAGATTCTTCATTCAAAACAAAAATTAGGATTTTATTCATGAGTCTATGGATTCTTGCCTAGGTAACCAACAGTGATCAACAGAAACCCTAACCAGATCAACACAAACCTTAAACGAGTTCAACTAACCACCAACATCAAACAAACAAACCCTAAACTGATCAACAACACAAAGATTATCTTGTTCTTCAATCGATTTTTTCTTTCTTTCAGCTTAGCAAATTCAAGCTCAATCTGGCTCCTATATCTTAGAAGACCTAGAATGATTACCATTGCACCTCCACACATTGGGGGGTCCACACAACCTAAGAACCTTACACATTGGGGGGTTTTGTAAATGAGAATGAAGGTCAATAATATCGTTCCCTAAATTTTGAAATCGAATAAATAGTTTATAGGGTTTACCATGTTAGGGCATGCGTAGAAACGCCGTCTAAGGTTGAGATCCGTCCAAGATGTGCGTATTGTTGCATCTTGACCACATGTGCAAAGTACCATTGTTACTCGATGTCTAGAGGATGAAGATGATGAGTCTTCTAAATTGTTCAAATGTTGTAGATGTTATGTATTAATAGGCAAAATAATAATAAATAAGCAGGGGAAAGGGCGAAAATACCCTCACGTGAGGGCCATGTGTGTGCACTTAACGTTTAAAACAAACAAACGTCTCTATTAGGCACATGGACTATCCGTGTAACAAAAAAGAACATACAATAAGGAACAAGCTTGCTATTTTCAAAAGATGAGAACTAAACGTGAAAAAATGTGAAACCACAGAGACCACCGGGCAATTAACTCATATTTTAATTTAAACAATGATTAGCACATTATTAAAATTTAAAATCATGGAAAATTGTGGTTTTGGTTTTTTATTTCAAACTAGGTTATACTCCCGTGCATACACGAGTTGAATAATAAACATAGTTTATTTGTAAATAAGACAAGTAGACGTACATGATAGTTATTCCACAAGCTTTTAATGTTTTACTCATAATAATTAATACCCAACCCACTTGTAAAGTACGCGTCACAGTCATCAATTATTTAAGAAACTTTTTAATTATTTTTACACCGCCAATGAGGTAACAAAGTAAGAAGTATTGGAATAATTTCATTAAATATATCGGAGAATCTACAACATATTTGAGTCAACAATAATGCTTTAAGTATCCAAAATCCAATACACAAATCATGTCAAAATTTAGACAAAAAAAAACCCAAAGTTGATAAATCTTAATAGAGTAAACTGCAATTTTACCCCCTGAGGTTTAGGCCAATTGGCACTCTGACCCCTCTAACGAAATAATTGCAATTTTACCCCCCCCCCCAACGTTGGTGTTATGTCGCACATTTACCCCCCGGTGTCAAATTCCGTGGTTATCTTTAAACGGTCAAAGGGGGTCAAAGGGCAGAAATGTAATTTTACCTTAATAGTTACCTTATATAATACTATAACCCCTGTACTATTACTTCCAACTACAATCTTACCCCCTAAGCTTGTCGACCACACTCCCCCCACACCTTTCTTCCTCATTAACGGCGACCACACCACCGGAGTAACTTCCTGTCCATCCACCGGAGAGAATGAGCCAATCAGAGGAGACATTGCTTCCACCTCCACCACCAGAGCCGATCCCCCTGTCCACACCACCGGCGACCCCCCTGTCCACCGGCGATCCTCCATGTTCTCACACTTGTCAGGTAAAATCGAATAAGTATTGTGATTGTGGTTAATGAACAAGTAATCTCAGGTTACAGAACAAGTAATGTCATGTTAAAAAACAGGGGTTATTGAACTTGGGTTTTTGAAAAAAAACAGGGGTTATTGAACATAGATCTTTCTGTGTTTGCAGTGGACATGAGGATTCATGTTTCACTAGGATCGATTGTGGTGTCCTTGGTTGTCAAAATGCGAGGCCGCCCTTTCCTGCACTTCCAGTTTCCCCCTCAGCAGGAAATGGTTGCGTAGTTGAACTGTAATATATTAGGATTTTTTGTGTAATATGTAGGTTAAGTTAAGTTAAACATGCATTTTGTGTATATATCATGATCCTTGGCTATGACAATGTAGTATGCAACAATGTAGTAGGACTAATGATCTTTAACAATGATCCTTATTTAACTATGCTTACTGTTGAATGCCAATTGCATGGTATGCTTGTGCATGATTAGCTTGGGTATGTTTATGTTATAAGATATTGTATATAGTTAATATATGCTTGATCAGCAGATTGATGTGCTTGTATATAGCATAAGCCAAACAGCTGCATACAGGGGTTATATATAACAACCCTTCCTAAATATTTTCGACACCCTAAGATATTTTAAAATACCCCAATATGTCCTAAAATACACCCCATACGTAAAAACGGACCCCGAATACCTTAATTTTTATTAAAATTAATTAAAAACAAGAAAATAGGGGCCCTGGCGGGCCGCGACAGACTCCACTTGAGTCTACGCGGGCCGCGAGCGCCTGAGCAAGTGGCGTAGACCCCTATGTGGCGGGCCGCGAAGGATCTTGCCTTCCTTCATCGCGGGGCGCGACGGACTCGGATTACAGCCCTATATAAGAGGGCATCGGGCTTCAGTTTTCCGTCGCTCGTTTCTTTTCTTTCTTACGAAATTTCACATAGATAAAGTAATTTCCGGGCATTATACCCCCTAATTAATGAAGTTCTACCCCGATTTAAGTATTATAACCCCGGTTACGTATTAGATACGCTGCCCGATTGATCCAGGGTTCCGTAACGGCTGTCGAGGTTCTGCCCGACATAGTCGTTGGAATGCCGTCTCGAGGAGGGTATTACTAATGTAAATAATGGGTTATTTTACTAACATATGTACATTTGTGTAAATTATAGATTATCACCAGGAAACCCTTACAGAAAACCTAAGACAACAATGTGAGTAATCTACTTTTTGTAAACTGTTTTTACAAAACCTTAAATGTTTTACGATACTATTAAGCAGTGATTGAGTCTTTGTAGTTCTTCAATTACTGCCGGTATGCTGGGGTTTTGTATACAAAATGTGGAACACGTTACCATTGGACAACGAGTTAGCCAATGTGTAATATGACCTACCAGTCAGGATTGACAATACTGAATGAGTAATTGTGTAGAAATAAACAATGTGATTGCTCTCAATACTGTTAAAGGATAAAAGTATTCTTGATTAAACTGGGATTCACTCACCAGTATTTTCCACTGACAAATGTTTTTAAAACGCGTTTCAGGTAACAAAATGTAAAAGCCAATTAGAAGAAAGCCAGCTGGAGAGCACTGACGGCTTGGAAAAACGTGGCTATAAAAGTTACCTAAAAGACGATGTTTTAAATTCAATAAAATAAGGTTTATCCCTATAAACATGTTGTAATAAGAAACTTGGGTTTTACCCATGTGTTTATTAATATAAAATATGGTGGTTTTACTCTGATAAACATTTCCTAACTACGGTCCTGATGAAATTTCCGCTGCAAAAATAATAATAATGATAAACAAAATGATACCACCAAAACTGGTCTCACGGCCGCCCGTTCCCGGGACACATAGGGGGCGGGGGTTGCGACAGAAGGTGGTATCAGAGCTAAGCCACTTATTCAGCCATAGAAGTGTTCTGCTGACATCAATATATTATTTAAAATTGTTAGGAAATTAAGTATGGAAATACGTGCATATCTGCATTTTACTGTTGTGTGTTATTTGACTATTTGTTAGTTTTCAGTATGAGTGATCAAGGACCCTCAGACGTGTATCGTCAATTGTCCGATTCACCTAGGAGTGAAGGTACCTCTTCACAGCCTGCCCTCTCTGGGTATGCCGCTGATAATGAAGAAGTGATGTTTGTCTTTAAGGCTTAGTCTGAAGAGCCATTCCCTCAGAAAAAGAGAGGATGGTTTAGTAAGGGAGCGTTTGAGCGTAGGAAAAGAATGTAAAAGTTGCAACAGCAAAGAGTCCTAGCAGCCGCTAAACGAGAGTCAGATGCCCAAACACAGGATATGCTTAATAGAAGCATAGCTAATTTCCATATCCTAGCAACAACTGCTGCCGACCCAAACCTGGAACAACTAGTAGCCCCACAACCCTTACCTTTGTTCCCTACTCAGCCGATGGAGATAGAAGATAACCCTGAAAATCAAATAGAAATGCATGATTTCAACCCTGAGGAGATACCTAGGATACCAGCCCCTAATCCCTTAGACCCCGATTATGATCCATGGTTCGATGATCATAGGGATTATGTGCCGCGCTACCACTTAAACGATGAACCCATGCTGAATTTAGCAGCCTATCCAGGTCTGGACCCTCTAGATCCCTACTATGACAACGATGAATATATTAGGGAGATTTTAGAGAATCCTTACCCTCAGGAGAATCCCATGCCCTAGTACCCGGACCCAGTACCAACACCTGTACCCCCAATGAGTGCAGATAATGTGCACGAGCTCCGAATTTTCGGAGAAGAGATCTTGGGGAGTAGTGAGAGGATGAGACAGGTAGGAGAGCGACTCGTCTGGAAGTACGACGAGCACAATATGGATTACTGGATGAATCCAGACCAGTAAAGGAGATGGGGGAGTTGGTAATAATAATAATAATATATAATATGTTGGTATGAAAAAAAAATTATATAATAATAATAATATATGTTGTAGTATAGACCACTTTGTGGTTAGTAATGCATAGTAGTATTGTATTGTAATTTTTAATTTCTAGTATTGGTTTGTATAAGAAGCATACTATAATAGAAAATAGTAAAGTCGCAATGCTCGACGCTTTTGGCCAATATGTGTATTGTGTGGTTGTTGCCTAAATTATTAATTATTTTGTGATATTAATAATTGGTAAATGTTTAAAATTCAGATGGACGATGAGGTAAACCAGGGTAACATTAACTTGGATAATGAGAACCCAAACAACAACAACAATAACGGAAACCAAGTGGATAACAGTGCCATGCAGCATATAGTGGCACAAGGGATAATAGATGCGATGCCATATATTATCAAAACGGTTAGAGAAGCAGAAAATAAAAGTAAACATGATAGTAAGCGACCATCTGAACCTGAAAATAGCGTGAACAATGGACCCGCACTTCAAATGCCCATCCCCAAAAGAAAGAGAACCGTGTCTTACGGTTGTTCTTATAAAGAATTCTGGTCTTGTAAACCAATGGAATTCTCGGGCAATGAAGGGGCCGTTGCATCTTTACGCTGGATAGAAAAGACTGAGGTAGTCTTAAGAATAAGTAAATGTAAGGAAGAGGATAAGATAATGTTTGCTTCAAATCGGTTTAAGAATTCAGCACTAGAATGGTGGAACACTATCCTCCAGTCTAGAGGAAGTGATAGAACTTACAATATGGGATGGGAGGAATTTAAAAACATGGTAGAAAGGAAGTTCTGTCCTCCTAATGAAAAAGAACAGATAGCAAACAAATTCTTAAACCTTAGGATGATTAGAGTAGATAGTAAGGGTTATACTACATTATTCTTTGAATATGCCCGAATAGTACCAACCCTTGCTTCACCTGAACCAGTTTTAATCTCCCGTTACATCTGGGGATTAATTGGAGAGACAAGGCATGTAGTCAAGGCAGCTAGACCTCAAACCATAGAAGAAGCTGTAGAACTAGCCAACACCTTGACAGATGAATTAGTCCGTACACGAGGAGAGGATCAAAGGAGGAACCTAACCCAGAAGCTGACCCAAGAATTCCGTTCTGGAAATTCTAACCGTGGGAGAAATGTAGGTTCTACCTCTGCACCCTACTGTAAGTATTGCAAAAGGAAGCATTTAGGAAGATGCTCCATAAACTGTAACTTTTGCAAAATATCTGGACACAATGAGGAAGACTCCAGGAAAAAGCCTAACGATAGGATATGCTACAACTGTGGAGAACAAGGTCATATCAAGCCTAATTGTCCAAAGTTAGCTCCAGCTGCAAATACCAAGAATACTAAAAATGCTAGAGCATTTGTTCTAACAGCAGAAGAAGCAAAGATGATCCCGGATGTGATCACTGGTACGTTTTTAGTTAATAATGTTTTTGCTAAAGTATTATTTGACTCTGGTGCGAACCAAAGTTTTATTAATACTTTGTTTTGCAAACTTCTTAATCAATCATTAACTAAACTTCCACAAGAATGTCTAGTAGAGACAGCAAATGGAGAAACCATTAAGATTTCTGAAATCTTGCAGGGAGCAAGAATAGAAATTCTAAATCAGAAATTTATTGCAAACCTTTACCCCATGAATCTAGCAGGATTTGATGTTGTGTTAGGAATGGATTGGTTTATAGCCAACAAAGCTAGTATTTTATGTGATCAAAAGTCAATTCAAGTAAATTCACCAAGAGGAGAAAATATCACAATTAAAGGAAATAAGTTCTCTAAATCCAAAAAATTCATCTCTGTGATGAAAACTGCAAGTTATATAAGAAAAGGATCATTAGTGTATTTGATTTCCATAATCACTAACACTAAAGGAAAAGAATTAAAGGATCCCAGCTTTCAGATGTATTTCCAGAAGAGCTACCAGGGCAACCTCCAGACAGAGAAGTTGAATTCAGAATCCATTTAATACCAAGAACTGCACCAATTGCCAAAGCACCTTACCGTTTGGCACCCGCAGAAATGCAAGAACTAAAGAAACAGTTAGACGAATTGTTGGAAAAAGGATTCATACAGCCAAGCTCATCGCCATGGGGAGCACCGATTTTATTCGTTAAGAAGAAGGACGGATCAATGCGTATGTGCATTGATTACCATGAATTAAACAAAGTCACGATTAAGAATCGGTATCCATTACCAAGAATCGATGATCTGTTTGATCAATTGCAAGGAGCACGGTTTTTCTCTAAAATCGATTTAAGGTCAGGATATCATCAATTAAAGGTACAGGAAGAGGACATTCCTAAGACCGCTTTCAGAACAGGGTATGACCATTATGAATTTACTGTCATGCCATTTGGTTTAACCAATGCCCCTGCTGTATTCATGGACATGATGAACCGAATATGTAAGCCATATTTGGATAAATTCATAATTGTCTTTATAGATGATATTCTTATTTATTCAAAAATCAAAGAGGAACATGCAGCGCATCTGCACGCTCTTCTAAGTTTATTGAGAAAAGAAAAGCTTTATGCTAAGTTTACGAAGTGTGAGTTTTGGTTAGAACAGGTACAAATTCTTGGACATCTAGTTAATCATGAAGGAATTCATGTAGATCCCACCAAGATCGAGGCAATTACCAAGTGGAAAACCCCTGAGTCACCAACCGAGGTTAGAAGTTTCTTAGGATTGGCCGGTTATTATAGAAGGTTTATTCGAGATTTTTCTAGAATAGTCATTCCCTTAACTAAGTTAACTTGTAAATCCATTAAGTTTGAATGGGGACCAAAACAAGAAGAAGCCTTTAGAATTCTTAAGCAAAGATTAACCCATGCACCCATACTAGCGTTACTAGAAGGAACTGAAGATTTTGTAATCTATTGTGACGCTTCCAAGTTAGGTTATGGATGTGTGTTAATGCAACGTCAAAAAGTTATAGCTTATGCCTCTAGACAACTTAAGAATCATGAAGAAAATTATTCAACCCATGATCTAGAGTTAGGAGCTATAATTTTTGCCCTTAAAATTTGGAGACATTACCTATACGGTAGTAAGTTTACCATATTCACCGACCATAAGAGTTTAAGGTATGTTTTTGGGCAAAAGGAATTGAATATGAGACAAAGACGCTGGATGGAGATACTTAGTGATTTTGATTATGATATTCAGTATCATGCAGGAAAGGCAAACGTAGTACCTGATGCTTTAAGTCGAAAATATCACGAAAAGCCAAAAAGAGTACGTTCTCTTAAGTTAAATCTGCAAGTAGATTTAAATGATCAGATTAGAAAAGCACAAGAATAAGTAATCAAGGATGATACTGAAAAGTTGAAATGAATGATTAAGGAATTAGAACAAGGAACAGATGGAATTTGGAGATTCCATAAGAAAAGAATGTGGATACCTAAATTAGGAAACCTACGTCACCGTATATTAGAAGAAGCCCATAAGTCTAAGTATACGATGCATCCTGGAAGTGATAAGATGTATCAGGACTTAAGTAAAAATTTCTGGTGGATAGGAATGAAAAAGGATATAGCATCATATGTTGCAAAGTGTTTAACTTGTTCACAAGTCAAAGCTGAACATCAGAAACCCTCAGGTTTATTGCAACAATTAGAAATGCCTGTTTGGAAATGGGAATTAATAACAATGGATTTTGTTACTAAATTACCCAAAACAAGGAAAGGTAATGATACAATCTGGGTGATTGTAGACAGGCTAACCAAGTCAGCTCATTTCCTACCCATGAAAGAAACTTTCACTATGGAACAGTTAGCTAAATTATAGGTAAATGAAATAGTTTCATTACATGGAATTCCTCTATCAATTGTTTCTGACAGAGATAGTGTTTTACCTCTAATTTTTGGACAAGTTTCCAAAAAGCAATGGGAACCAAGTTGAATCTAAGCACCGCTTATCATTCTCAAACGGACGGACAAAGCGAAAGGACAATTCAAACAATGGAGGATATGCTTAGAGCTTGTGTAATTGATTTCGGAGGTAATTAGGACGATCATTTACCATTGATAGAATTTTCTTATAATAACAGTTATCACACAAGTATTAATGCTGCACCATTCGAAGCACTTTACGGACGAAAGTGCAGAACGCCAGTCTGTTGTGTAGAAATTGGAGAAAAGCAACTATCTGGACCAGAGATAGTACAAGAAACAACAGACAAGATCATTCAAGTCAAGGAACGACTGAAAGCGGCACGTGATAGACAAAAGAGTTATGCTGATAATAGACGAAAGCCATTGGAATTTCAAGTAGGAGATAAAGTGTTATTAAAAGTCTCTCCCTAGAAAGGAGTAGTAAGATTCATCAAAAGGGGAAAGCTAAGCCCCAAGTATGTTGGACCTTTTGAGATTATTAGAAGAATAGGACATGTTTCCTATCAGCTACAACTGCCAGAGGAAATGGCAGGAATACATGATGTATTTCATGTATCTAATCTCAATAAGTGTTTAGCCGATGAATCGCTAGTAGTGCCTCTTAAGGATATAGAGGTAAATGAACAGTTAAAGTTTGTAGAAAGGCCTCTACAGATTGAAGACAGGAAAGTTAAGAACCTCAAGCACAAGAGACTAGTTCTAGTCAAAGTGAAGTGGGACTCCAAAAGAGGACCAGAATACACATGGGAGCTTGAATCAGAAATGCAAAGGAAATACCCACACCTATTCCAGTAGACCTTGAGGACGAGTTCTAAAACAAGGTGGGGAGGATATAACAACCCTTCCTAAATATTTTCGACACCCTAAGATATTTTAAAATACCCCAATATGTCCTAAAATACACCCCATACGTAAAAAGGGACCCCGAATACCTTAATTTTTTATTAAAATTAATTAAAAACAAGAAAATAGGGGCCCTCACTGGGCCGCGACAGACTCCACTTGAGTCTACGTGGGCCGCGAGCGCCTGAGCAAGTGGCGCAGCCCGGTGCCGCCACGTGTCCCCTGCGTGTTGAAGCTACCCGATGAGCGGTCAAAGCTAGAGCCGTAGACCTCTATGTGGAGGGCCGTGAAGGCTTGCCTTCCTTCGTCGCGGGGCGCGACGGACTCGGATTACAGCCCTATATAAGAGGGCATCGGGCTTCAGTTTTCCGTCACTCATTTCTTTTCTTTCTTACGAAATTTCACATAGATAAAGTAATTTCCGGGCATTATACCCCCTAATTAACGAAGTTCTGCCCCGATGTAAGTATTATAACCCGGGTTACGTATTAGATACGCTGCCCGATTGATCCAGGGTTCCGTAACGGTTGTCGAGGTTCTGCCCGACGTAGTCGTTGGAATGTCGTCTCGGGGGGGGGGGGGGGGTATTACTGATGTAAATAATGGGTTATTTTACTAACATATGTACATTTGTGTAAATTATAGATTATCACCAGGAAACCCTTACAGAAAACCTAAGACAGCAATGTGAGTAATCTCCTTTTTGTAAACTGTTTTTACAAAACCTTAAATGTTTTACGATACTATTAAGCAGTGATTGAGTCTTTGTAGTTCTTCAATTACTGCCGGTATGTTGGGGTTTTGTATACAAAATGTGGAACACGTTACCATTGGAAAACGAGTTAGCCAATGTGTAATATGACCCACCAGTCAGGATTGACAATATTGAATGAGTAATTGTGTAGAAATAAACAATGTGATTGCTCTCAATAATGTTAAAGGATAAAAGTATTCTTGATTAAACTGGGATTCACTCACCAGTATTTTCCACTGACAAATGTTTTTAAAATGCATTTCAGGTAACAAAATGTGAAAGCCAATTAGAAGAAAGCCAGCTGGAGAGCACTGACGGCTTGGAAAAAATGTGGCTATAAAAGTTACCTAAAAGACGATGTTTTAAATTCAATAAAATAGGGTTTATCCCTATAAACATATTGTAATAAGAAACTTGGGTTTTACCCATGTGTTTATTAATATAAAATATGGTGGTTTTACTCTGATAAACATTTCCTAACTACGGTCCTGATGAAATTTTCGCTGCCAAAATAATAATAATGATAAACAAAATGATACCACCAAAACTGGTCTCGCGGCCGCCCGTTCCCGGGACAGATAGGGGGCGGGGGTTGCAACATTATAAGGGTCTGTTCTGTAATATCTGCATAAGTCCTGTTCTTGTTTAGAACATTAAATAATGTGCAGGGGTTATAAGTGTCATTTTTGTAATAAGTTTGTTAATCAGTTGTTAGGGCAGTTGTTTGCTGTTATTAGCTGCTGCTAATCAGTATATAAGGAGAGATTGGGTAGTTGTTTGCTGTCAACAACCTGTTTAAACTGATTTTGTTTCATAACCTATTTCAACAGATTGTAAACTTGTTTCAACAGGTTCTTGTTTCATAACCTGTATTGTTAGCATAAGGAATTAGGTGGTTATAAATGATGAACAGGGGTATAATTGTAATAGTCATAACAGCCCCAAGCTAACAGCAGCAGGTATGTGTTTAATCAGATTTCCCCCTCAGCAGGTATGTTTGAATGTCTATTGAATGGATCAAAATGTTAGATGATTTTGACCATGTTAGATTACACTGCAGTTAGGATCAAAATGTGCAGCAGGTTAGATGGTTTTGACCATTTATGTGCAGCAGGTTAGATGTCTATTTGGTGACAGTTAGATGTCCATTTGATGATGACAAGTTAGATGTCCATTTGATTTTGACCATTTATGTGCAGCAGGTTAGATGTCCATTTGCAGATTCAGTTATGTGCATTTGCAGATTTAGATGATGACAGTTAGATGTCCATTTGATGACAGTAGGTTTTATGACAGCAGGTTTGGTTTGTTTATGTGCATTTGCAGATTCAGTTAGAGCATTTAGTTTCATGTCCATTTGCAGCATGTCCATTTGGATTCATGTGCATTTGCAACCATAAAACGTGCTGCTGTCTCATGTCCATTTGGTAACTTCAAACCTGTTTATCAGATTCAGATGATCCATTAGTTTGTTTATCAGCAGTTTCATGTCCATAAGCATTACAATGGTTAACTTCAAACCTGTTCAACTACACATGTTTGTATTCAAACCTGTTCTAGTATATGTGTTTATTAAGTTTGAATACAAGTGTTTATTAAGTTTAAATCAGATTTCTTGTGAATTTCCATGTGTAGTTGACTTTGGGTGGTCAACTTTTTTGGCGGGAAGGGTTTTGGAAGTTGCAGGGGGTAATATTGTTTCTTAACACAAAGTATAGGGTGTAATAAGAAAGGACAATTTAGTAATTTACCAGTGTGGGGTAATTACGCGACATAACAAGAACGTTGGGGGGTAATATTAAAGGGTAAGATAGTCATTTCACATTAAAGTTAATAGATCTGTTAACATAATTGACGTCAGGGGGTAAATGTGCGACATAACAACAACTTTGGGGGGTAAAATTGCAATTATTTCGTTAGAGTGGGCCAGAGTGCCAATTGGCCTAAACCCCAGGGGGTAAAATTGCAGTTTACTCATTTTAATAATATATTTTATTTTTTAATGTATTAGTTAATAGTTAATTATTGTACATATAAAAGGCATAAATATATTTTATTATGTTTAATCGTTATCTTTATTGTTGAATATATTTAACGACAGTAAAATATATCTATTACGGTTCAAAAAAAAATATTTGTTGATGATAACAAAATAGAACAAAAAATTGTCATGTGGTAATAGTAGTTAAACATAATAAACATTAAACAAAATAGAAGTTGCTTGTAGTAAAATATATTAAGGCTCAAACTATCCAGACTCCTTATCTGCCTATTTAGACACCCTTTGCCTCGTATAGGCCTATACGAGGCGTATAGGGTTACATCAAAATCAGTGTCTGACTCATGTCACTTCTGGTTTGACTGCTTCAATACGCCTCGTATAGGCCTATACTGGGCGTATAGGACCCTTCGTATAGGCCTCATATATGACCTTTTGTCCCTTATATGCCTCGTATAGGCCTATACTGGGCGTCTTGAAGGGTTTTTTTTTTTTACAAACATTTTATACAATATTAATTGTTTTAGCAAACTTTTATACAAAAAAAAAGTTTTTTTATTTTAAATAATTAATATTAGGACCCTGCGTTAGTTTTTTTTAGTTGAAAAATTGATGTTTTGGTGGGGTAATTTGAGTTGTTTTTTAAGAAAAGTTTTATTTTTTATGAAAATATTTTACCGTTTTCAAGATCGGCCTTTAAAAATATTCAATCGTAGAAATATTACATTGTTTTTAACATATAGTGTAGTATAGGTCTCGTATAGGTCCCTTATAGGTCTTATCCAATGGTCCTATACGAGTGTTGTATCTTATCCAATGGTCTAATATCGTATCATATCATATCGTATCGTATAGTGTAGTATAAATCTCGTATAGGCATTGTATGGGCCTATGGATGTGGTATCGTATCCTATAGTATCGTGTTGTATCGCATCGTATCGTATAGTATAGTGTAGTATAAGTCTCGTATAGGTCTTGTATAAGCCTATCGTGTTGTATCGTATCGTATAGTATAGTATAGTATAAGTCTCGTATAGGTCTCGTATAGGCATCGTATAATTAATATTAGTGTTATTATAATTAATATGAGTTTTTTATAATTAATATTAGGGTTATTGATATTAATATGAGTTTTTATAATTAATATTAGTGTTATTATAATTAATATGAGTTTTTTATAATTAATATTAGTGTTATTATAATTAATATGAGTTTTTTATAATTAATATTAGGGTTATTATAATTAATATGAGTTTTTTTATATTTAATATTAGTGTTATTATAATTAATATGAGTTTTTTATAATTAATATTAGTGTTACTATAATTAATATGAGTTTTTTATAATTAATATGAGTTTTTTATAATTAATATTAGGGTTATTGATATTAATATGAGTTTTTTATAATTAATATTAGTGTTATTATAATTAATATGAGTTTTTTTATATTTAATATTAGTGTTATTATAATTAATATGAGTTTTTTATAATTAATATTAGTGTTATTATAATTAATATGAGTTTTTTATAATTAATATGAGTTTTTTATAATTAATATTAGGGTTATTGATATTAATATGAGTTTTTTATAATTAATATTAGTGTTATTATAATTAATATGAGTTTTTTATAATTAATATTAGGGTTTATTTTTTTATAAATATATTTTAAAATATTCGATCGTATCAAAAAAAACCAACGAGGGGTCCTAATATTAATTATTTATAAAAATATTTTAAAACATTGTATAAAATGTTTGTTAAAAAAAAAAAAAAAAAAAAAAAACCCTTTAAGACGCCCAGTATAGGGCTATACTGGGCGTCTATGTGGACCAAAAGACCATTAAACCCCTGAATTAGGCCTATACTGGTTGCAAAACAGGGCTATAATGATCTTTTGGACCCCTCGTATACGCCCAGTATAGCTCTATACTGGGCGTCTATTATTATTTTTTTTGTTTTCTTTTTTTAATATTTAAAAAGAGAAAACAAAAAAAATAAAAATAGACGCCCAGTATAGAGCTATACTGGGCGTATACTAGGGGTCCAAAAGACCATTATAGCCCTGTTTTGCCCCTAGTATAGGCCTAATTCAGGGGTTTAATGGTCTTTTGGTCCACATAGACGCCCAGTATAGCCCTATACTGGGCGTCTTTAAGGGTTTTTTTTAACAAACATTCTATACAATATTAATCGTTTTAGCAAACTTTTATACAAAAACAAGTTTTTTTATTTTAAGTAATTAATATTAAGACCCCTCGTTGGTTTTTTTTTATACGATCGAATATTTTAAAATATTTTTATAAAAAAATAAAACTTTTCTTAAAAAACAACTCAAATTACCCCACCAAAACACCCATTTTTTTACTCAAAAAACATCACCCTCCAAAAACAATCAAATTACCCTACCAAAACATCCATTTTTCAACTAAAAAAAAAACCAACGAGGGGTCCTAATATTAATTATTTAAAATAAAAAAACTTGTTTTTGTATAAAAGTTTGCTAAAACGATTAATATTTGTATAAAATGTTTGTTAAAAAAAAAAAACCCTTATATACGCCTAGTATAGGCCTATACTAGGCATATAAGAGAGGCAAAAAAGACCAATTTACCCCCAGTATAGGCCTAAATCAGGGGCTAAATGGTCTTTTTTCGCCTAGACGCCCAGTATAGGCCTATACGAGGCAAATAAGACAAAATATGACATAATCAGAGATTCTCTTGGAAATTGAAAAAGGCTATACGCCTCGTATAGGTCTATACGAGGCGTCTTGAAGGGTGTCCAAATAGGCAATAAGGTGTGTAAATATGTAGACCCTATATTAATTGTAGTTATCCATACAATATTTTTAATTAGTTATCCGTAAAGTATGTAATATAAAAATAGAATTTAATTAATATTATATTTAGGTAGCATGAGGAATTGACATGTCGTATTTGTTGGAATGGTTTGTTAGAGTTTAGATTAGATTAGATAATGTTAAAATTAATATTGAGATAATTTATTATAAATACCAATAAGAATAACTAAAATATTTTTAAATAAAATAAAAGTAAAATTAAATTTATTATAAATACCAATAAGAATAACTAAAATATTTTTAAATAAAATAAAAGTAAAATTATAAGATTGAAGGAGAGATTGCCATTTGACATTAATTGAAGTCTTTTTTAATATTTAAATTAGATTAGATATCAACACACATCGTTTCACACGTAAAAGAAGAAAATTGTAACATAAAAATATTTGAAATAATAAACTAAAACGTCTGCCAATGATCTCCAGCCCAGCTGGTTTGAGGCAGGGTGGGTTTACACCTAAGGTGGTTCCCATCCTGTTGAAGTCACGAGTTCGATTCCTGACAGCCCCGAGTTACTCTTGGCCGGGCCTCGGTGTGGTATGTTAGTTGCAAGCGCCTTGGCGCCGTCTCGAACTCGGGCCGCGTCCGCAATATGTTGGGTGGTTCCCAACTGAGCTAGCCGTTAAAAAAAAAAAATTGGGTAGTTCCCAACTAAGCTAGCCGTTCAAAAAAAATAAACTAAAACGTCTTTATGGGTGCTGCAATAATGATTTTATTCATGTTGTAAGAAAAAGAATAAAACATCAGTTATACTACAACAAGATATTCTTCAATGTATTCCTAACCGGATTGGATACTGAATCAGTCGTTTTACTTGTTAACTAGTCAGGCTGATCGAACTGGATTTATCATAATTAATTTTAAAAAGTATTTAATATTACATTTTAAAAAAATGTTTTCCTAACAGGCTACGTCGCTGCTATGGTGTAGCAAGATCGTAGTTCCTATGCAAAGTTCCCCCTATATTCGCTTTCTGTGTTCCTGATCTGATGGAGGTCCCCAAACTCATTAAAGCTAATCCGGTCAAGAGTGGGATAAGGAAAATGTGGGAAATTGTGGTTGTGTGCTGGAGTATTTGACAAGCCCGGAACAATTACATTTTCAACAAGGCGCCAATCAAGATTGGGGATATCATTGGTGAGATTGAGGCGCATGCTTTTCTTTGGATATATAGGGTAAGGTTCATGCGAGAACCACCTTTATTGCGAGAACCGCGAGAACCAATGTGAACACAACCTAAAATAGCTAAAAAAACCTAAAAAAAACCTAACCCCCCCCCCCCCCCCAAAAAAAAACCTAAACCCCCCCACCCCCCCCCCCCCCCCAAGCTAAATGCTAAAAACTAAACCCCCCAAAAAACCTAACCCCCCAGCTAAAAAGCTAAAAACTAAACCCCAAAAAAACCTAAAAAAATCTGAAATTTTTTTTTTTTTACTATTTTTTAAGTTAAAATCGCTACATTTATAAGCCAAAAATTTTTTTTTTTTTTTTGCTACTAAAAGTAGCGATTTTTTTATAAAAAAAAAATTTGTATATTTTTTAGCTATTTTTAGGTATTTTTTGTTATGTTCACATTGGTTCTCGCGGTTCTCGCAATAAGGGGTGGTTCCTAACGGATCTTTGTCCTATATATATATATATATATATATATATATATTTGAAAATTAAACTTCATTAAAACAAACCTTCAACCCAAACGGGCAAAAGTCCAAACATGATACAGAACCCCCGACCCAAACGAGCAAAGGGCAAATAAATTACAACATATACATAGGCTATTTACACCATTCCGTCCACCTAATGTACTTACATGTAGTTCTAATTTTAAACCATGCATAACCTCTAAATTTTACCTCCCCTATGATATCTTGCGGGCTACATCTTTTCTGATTAAAGACCACATCATTCCTTTCTTTCCAAATGCACCAGCACGCTATCAATGTCAACCTGTAAATGATCTTTTCCTCCTTCTTGTTGCATTTAATGAATTTATGGATTTCTAAGATGTCTTTGAACTCAAAAAAGTAAAGCGACAGAATGTTGCACCACCCGCTGAAAGCCGCCCACACCCTCAAAGCAACCGAGCAAGCAGTGAACAAGTGCTCCACCGATTCCTCAACCTCATCGCGAAAAAGGCACATAACCGATGTTATGACCACGTTCCTTCTTCTTAAATTTATTCTAGTAGGAAACCTGTCCAGATTGGCTCTCTAGAAACTTGGTTTTAGATTGGAAAAAATGGAAGTATTTTGATTTGTAAGGTTTGGTTGTGAAGGGGTATGGTCCCAAATCTCGCACCGAAGCAGTCGCGAGTGACCATCACCCTTATCAAACACTCCCATCAGCAAGGACTTATCTGTGTCTGTGCGGGCACGCGCGAACGCAATTGGCGATTCCAATCGGTCAAGTGATGAGAAGACTTACCTTGTGTACGAAAACGGATGTTTTCGTCACGACAAGTGATGCGGTAACAACAGCAGTTACTGCACATAGCGATGCGGCTTAGCACCGCATCCTGTACACATCTTTGTCAAAGCAAGGGACGCGGAAACAACCGCAATTACCGCAGATAGCAATGCGGCCCAGCACCGCATCCTATTGACGACGCAAGTGGGACTGACACCTTTACTTAAGTGGCCAAAACAGCAAGTGGCACTGATAGCAGTCATCTGTCAGCCCACACGTAAGCAACGCTGGCACACAGACTGACAGCCACAGCGGGACATGTCGTCACCTCCATGACCTACGCGTCTGACATACCTGCAAGGGGCTGCGGGTTGTCAGTCTAGCCACTCAATTACCCTCCTTCACTCTTCGGCTATATATACCCATCCCGGGCAAGGTTTGAGGCATCGCTTATCAACTCTCTCACTCTTACTACTATCACACACTTTGCTCTCAAGCAAATTACTGATTCTCACGCCGGAGAGTGGTAACAAGGAGCACCATCCACCCCATCCTCTTGTTACGAGTCACGGTGTGTTTTCCTTGTGTAGGAGACAGATCAGCGGACGATCCAGCCACCGATCCTCAGAAAGAAGGGTTTAACCCTACTTGACGAGACCAGTGAATTAACCTCCCTTGGTTAATCACTGTTTCATCAGGTTGTCTGGTCTCTTGTGTTTTGTAGCGCCTCCTAACTGGTTCTTGCCTTTTCGCCCAATGCTTTACCCAACTCAAGGATAGTGCTTGTACTTCTCCAAGAATCCGCTTAATAGAAGCCCGCATACCTGAGAAAATATTTTCATTTCGCCCTTTCCAAATCGCCCACGTTGATGCCAAAATAATTAACCGCAACAGCCTCCTATTCTGAATCTGGACGCCTTCATTTTTGTAACGTTTGAACAGTTCTCTTACACTTGAAATCTGGTCCCATGGAGCCTTACACCATTGAGACACCCCTTGGCGAATTACCGTAGCGACAAAACATGTCACCACAAGATGATCCGCGTATTACGCAGTGGCGAAGCTTGAGATTTTCGACTAGGTAGTCGAAAACGTTCATACCTAACAAAAATAACCGGGGGGTCGAAAACGTATATACCTAAAAAAATTTAAACGAAAACTATACCCCGGATACTACTGAGCGAAAAATTCGAAGGATCGGACGCCCCCGGCCCCTACAAAGCTGTGCCCCTAGTCCTACGCCATGTCAATTGTTGAAAATTGAAAAACTCTACATAATCATTACAAATTTACTTTACGCATGTCAGTCGTTGAAAATTTAAAAAGTCAGCATAATCATTACAAATTTTCTTTTGCAATAAGACCAAAGGGTATGGGGCTCGGCACCGGGCCGTCCCCCCTTTTTGGGCCGTCGCACACCGCCCCCCAAGGGGCCGTCTCGTCACTTCCGGCA
Organism: Helianthus tuberosus; assembly: GCA_030545235.1. Classification (NCBI taxonomy): domain Eukaryota; kingdom Viridiplantae; phylum Streptophyta; class Magnoliopsida; order Asterales; family Asteraceae; genus Helianthus; species Helianthus tuberosus. Next base: position 168,042,698 of record CM060432.1, on the reverse strand, counting down.
TAAATGAGACGTTGGAGACGGGGCTAATTTTTGAATGGGGTGTGCCCCCCTAACGGTAACTTGCATGATTTATAAAAAAAAAAAAAAATTTCACCCCACTACTATAAATTAAACCACTTTTCACCCCACTTTTTAACCAAATACTTCCACTTTTCTCCCAATTTTATAAAAAATCATCTCCCAACCTTAAAAAAATTATGGATCCCTACAACCCAAATAATCCCAACCAAACCTTTACCGAGACGCAAACCGAGAAGGTAAAGATGAAAAAAAAACTAGCCGAGGAGAAGCAAAAGAAGCAACAAGAAGCGCAGGAGTTGGAGGAATGGAAAATAATGACCACCGACCTTAGCGAATATCCACCGGAAGACCGTCCCATTTTACAAATGATGAAGGAAAAAATTAGGAAAAAATGGAGTGGGGGAGTGTAGTTTTTTTAAATGTAACTTTAGGTTTTTTTTAAGTGTGTTTTTTTTTTAAATGTAACTTTAGGTTGTTGTTTTTTTATGTTTTATTTAAATGTAACTTTTTTTATTTTTATTTACTTTGTTTTTATTAATTTATTAAATCAAATAAATAATAATAAAAAAATGGAGGAGGAGCATCCACCACACCCTTTGGTAGTCTCCAAGAGAATGCTCCTCCACCAAAGCTTATGTGGCGCCTATGTGGCGGATAGTCTCTTTGAACACTATCCTCCCATACCTTATGGTCTAATAAGTGGGTGGATATTTTCAACATATACATTTTCATGTTGATTACGTCATCAGGGAATAGTGTTGGTAACTGGTTGGCCACTTTTGGGCGGCGACTTTTGTTTTTTTTTTTTTTGTTCTTTTTTAGTGATTTATATGTGATGCCAAATTACAATTTTATCTCAGGTGTAAAATTACGATTTCGCCCTCAATTCAAAATAAAATTTTGCTTTTGTCCCTTGCGTAAATTTACGATTTTGCCCTCAGTGAAAAAATACAATTTTGCCCCCAGTTCAAAATAAAAATATGGTTATGCCCTCAGCTAGAGTCCTGCCAAATTACGATTTGGTTCCCAGTTTAAAATTACGATTTCGCCCCCAACTAAAAATTACGATTTTGCCCGCAGCTAAAATATTACGATTTTGCCCCCATTTCAAAATAAAAAAATTGTTTTTGCCCCAAGTTCAAAATATTATTTTACCTCAATTTTAAAATTACGATTTTACCTCCGCTAAAAATTACAATCTTGCCATAGTTTTTTTTTCTTTGGCAAAACCATGGTAGTATTTTATTTTACTTTATTCACTTAATTTTGTTTTTATTCATGCCAAACAGTTGCCTAGCACTCGCTAATTGGTCCTGACAAATTATTGTTTTGCCCCCAACTCTAAATTACACGTTTGTCATCGTTTTAGTTAATTTTTTTTATCATAACTATAGTACTGTTTTCCTTTAATTGGTTAACTTGATGTATCTTTTTTGATATCGTGTTATAGGTAGCATGTATAACTAACCGACATAAAGGCGTACATCTTATTAACCTAAGAAATACTCGGTTTAGCACCCCGCAACGCGGGCCCATAACTCTAGCTGTCTAACACTGGCTCGTTAGTCCTGAAAAATTACACTTTTGCCCTGAGCCCAAAATTACGGTCTTATCATCGTTTTTTTTTCATAGCAAAATTATAATAGTCTTTTTTTAATTGATTGAGAATTATTCGGCCATTGCTCCGCAACGCGGGCGGGGCATCTACTAGTGTAGTGTACATTTGAACTCGATACTTTTCAAAAAGAAAAAAAATCTGAACTCAATACTTGCAAAAAGTCTACACCCACTTTTTTTTAATGTTAAAATAACATATTTATTTCTTCACTTATGTCGGCTCTGAAGAGCCGAAGCTTACATTCTCAACCTTATTGCCATTGAGAGAAGTAAAATAATTAAGTGGAGAATATGAAACTTTGATAGAGAAGAAAATATATAACTTTAACATAGAAAAAAGTGGGTCAGGTAGAATTACAACTGATGAGTTCAAACTTACAGTACATATCAATTCGTTATTGCAAAAGTAAATGTATAATTGTTTTTTTAACGGCCAACGAAATAAAAACGCGGCTATTCGGGGTAACCTAATGGGAGAAGGCGACCCCATACGCTCGCGACCACATGGCACGCTGGGTAGCCCAAGCCCACCATCACCTGTTCCAGGAAAACCTGCCGCCCGAAGGCCCACTACGATAAAACCCGGTTGGAATCGGACTCGGACTTGAGAACTCTTGTCTCATACCCTGTCGAATCCTCAAATCCCTGAAGACGTCTTAGATTCGGTGAGCTCCGGTTCAGGTTCGTCCTCTCGTCGTCGCGGTGACGGTTCCTCTTGCGGGATGTCGGGTCTTGAACTGCAGCCACATGAAAATCTAGTTAGAGGGCCCAAGGGGGTTCACCCCGAGGGCACTCCGACGCTCAAGTCAGTATCTTTAGGGCTGTAAACGAACCGAACGAACACGAACAAGGCATTGTTCATGTTCGTTTGTTAAGGAAATAAATGAGTTCACGAACGGTTCATGAACACTTACCGAACGAGATTTTATGTTCGTGTTCGTTCATTAAGGAAATTAGTGTGTTCGCGAACGGTTCACGAACAAAAATAAATTTGGCGAATGTGACGAAGGATAAAGGGGGATGGCCTAGAAAGTAGCACTAGAACTTGAATTCTTATTGTGGAACGGATGCCGATTGTATTCGTCAATGTAAATAATAAGAAATGAAAGGGAAATGGTGCATAAACAAGGTTAAATAGAGTTTTTTTCGTTTAATTTTTAGGGTAATAAAATAAATATAAGTTTAATTATATAAAAAAGGAGTGAACTGCAAGTTTTGTCCTTTATCTTTAGGCCATTTTGCAGGCGCTGTCATTTATCTTTAAAGTTGACGAGTTTTGTCCTTTATGTTTCTAAATCCTACACGTTTTGTCCTTTAGGCCTAACCTGGTTAATTTTTTCAGTTAAATCTGATCATGTGCAAGGCACATGAGGGCAATTTTGTCATTTTACCTTCTAGGGACTAAATATGTATAATCTGTTATATATATGGGTTGTTGTGTATAAAACAAAACTCATCAAATCATCATCATCACTGCCTCTTAAACTCATCAGATCATCAGCATCATCTTCAACTTAAAAGATGAATTTAATCATCTTCCATATCCCTCTAAATAATATACGGTACAACCCACAAGCACCATTCTCAGGAACCACCTATCACCACCACGGCACCACCACTCAAGAACCACCTATCACCCTCGCAGAAGCACCGCCATCACACCACCTAACTTCTACCACCGCCACCAATCTCAAGAACCACCTATCACCACCACGGCACCACCACCATCACCGATCACAACTAAACCCTAACCTACCACCACCGCCTCTCTCTCTCTCTACCTGCAACCTACCACCACCACCTCTCTCTCTCTCTCTCCTCACTCTCTACCTGCAACCTGCCACCTCCACCTGCCGCCGACCACCTCAACCCCAAACATCTGAAAATACAACCCACCGCCATCTCTTTACCACCTGCAACCCACCCTCAGCACATATAAACCCTAGTCCCAAAACAGATCTAAAAAACGATCCCTAACCTACCACCACCACCTCTCTCTCTCTACCTGCAACCTACCACCACCACCACCTCTCTCTCTCTCCTCACTCTCTACCTGCAACCTGCCACCTCCACCTGCCGCCGACCACCTTAACCCCAAACATCTGAAAATACAACCCACCGCCATCTCTTTACCACCTGCAACCCACCCTCAGCACATATAAACCCTAGTCCCAAAACAGATCTAAAAAACGATGGGGGAGTTGGACCGATTTTACATATCAAAGCTTACTTGCCGCCGGAGTATGGAGGTCGGATCTGACAGTTGTGGTGTGGGGGAGGTGTGATGGCGGAGGCGATGATGATGGCGACGACGATGATGAAGGCGGCGACGATGATGAAGGCAGCGGTGTAGAGGTGATTGTTGGTGGTTAATGGTGGCGACAGAGAGAGAGGGGTAGAGAGAGAAGCAGGGGTTAAGAGAAGAGTTAGAGAGAGAGAGAGAGAGAGGTAGAGAGAGAAGCAGGTTTTTTAAGTTGAAGATGATGCTGATGATCTGATGAGTTTAAGAGGCTGTGATGATGATGATTTGATGAGTTTTGTTTTATACACAACAACCCATATATATAACAGATTATACGTATTTAGTCCCTAGAAGGTAAAATGACAAAATTGCCCTCATGTGCCTTGCACATGATCAGATTTAACTGAAAAAATTAACCAGGTTAGGCCTAAAGGACAAAACGTGTAGGATTTAGAAACATAAAGGACTAAACTCGTCAACTTTAAAGATAAAGGACAACGCCTGCAAAATGGCCTAAAGATAAAGGACAAAACTTGCAATTCACTCTATAAACAAGTATAGATAAAATATATGAAAGTACAAAATTCTTTCATTAAAAGACAAACATGCGAACATAAACGAATGTAAATGAACGAATGTTCACAAACACGTTCACGAACACCTTACCGAACGTTCACGAACATAATTGAACGAACGAGACCTTTGTTCATGTTCGTTCATTTAACTAATCGAACGAAATTCCTTGTTCGTGTTCGTTCGTTTATTAAACGAACGAACATAAAAGAACTTCCCGCCGAACGGTTCATGAACTGTTCGTTGAACGTTCGGTTCGTTTACAGCCCTAAGTATCTTGTATGGTAAAGATAGTTATAAGTGCAAATAAAGGGTATAGAGAGAAGGAACTGAAGTTGTAAGGGAGAAGGAGGAGATCCTAACATATTGATTTAGGAAGATAAACATTCCTTTTATAATGGCATTCTTGGGCCAAAACCCTAGTGGGCTGGCTTAAGAATGGGCTTATCAGAATTAGGCCCACTCAAACCTTCTAGTCATGCTGGGAAGATCCAAATGGGCTCAGGCCCAGTCATCAATCCAAGGGAATGAGCCCAGACGAGAAGCCCACGCGGGGAGCCTCGTCGTCAAGTCATCCCTAGTCCAAGCCCATTCACTTATGGATGGGTGTAGGACTTATTCTAGTCTTTGAAAACCTAGGCGGGTCGCTCTCCGCCCTTTAACTGTCACCCCTATCCGTCTGGTACACATAGTCTAAGGCATGTTATGCCAAAGTTATCTGTTTAGTTATCCTTGGGATAACCTTGCATTTAGTACTCAAAATAGCAAGGTGACCCCTCAAGTAGGGTAGCACAATACCTTGCTTCAATCTATGCCTCCTTGAAGGCACTTTACCCAATGTACGCGTTCGGGAATACTTTTTTGAGAGCGTTTATGCTATTTAGACCATCTTTGCATGTACCTCTTAAATGCGTTTCAATCAAGATACTCGTTCAAGAGTAATTTCTCAAAGGGCATCGACTGGGATGCCTTATTTACCGTGTCATACTCTTTGTATGGTGTTCCTCTAATGAGGGTTTTTGTCTTGCTTGAACTGTTAAAACTTTCTCATGAATTTTCTTTGTACCCTGTTTAAGCCGTTAAGTTTTTCTATGGGTCGCTTTGTAACTTTTTAAGTTGTTAAAGCTTTGTATAGACCCGTTTTGTGACTTGTTTGAGTTATACAAACTTTGTATAAGTTTTCTTCGTAACTTGCTTGAGTTGTTAAAACTTTCCTATAAGTTTGCCTCGTAACGTGTTTGGGTTGTTCAAGCTTTCTATAGTTTGCTTTGTAACTCATTTAAGTTGTTAAAGCTTTGTATAAGTTTGCTTCGTAACTTGCTTGAGTTGTTAAAACTTTCTATAGTTTGCCTCGTAACGTGTTTGGGTTGTTAAAGCTTTCTATAGTTTGCTTTGTAACTCGTTTAAGTTGTTAAAGCTTTGTATAAGTTTGCTTCGTAAACTTGATTGAGTTGTTAAAGCTTTGTATAGTTCGCTTTGTAACTCGTTCAAGTTGTAAAACATAGGCCCGCTTTGTAACTCGTCTAAGTTGTTAAAGCTCCTGTTGGGCCTGTTGTCCAATGGCGTTTGGGCCACTTAGATTTTCATATGCCGGCTTCGGTGTTTTTTGGACGTAGTCGACTTAGTCCTAGCCCCACAGCCGGGCTTTTCCTTGTTTTGATTAAGGTGGCATGTCTGTATGCCTATGTACATGTTCATTTTATTGTAAGATCGTCCGGCACGTCTGCCTAGATGATCCTGTTTGACCCGTTAGCAAGGTCCTCAAACCGTTCAGTTTTTGTTCTTCGAGAAGGGGTGGCATCTTCTCCTTTTGGAGAGGTTTTATGAGCCCTTTAAAAAACACTTGTTATGTAGAAGGAACCTTCCTATGTGAGTCCTTATTAAGGGCTCTTTCCTCCCCTGGAGAGATGTTGTAATTCTCTAAAAATGGGTGCCTATGGAATGTGCAACCCTCTCCTCTCGGAGAGACTTCTTCAAACGTATGCGACCCCGAGATGGGGCTCCTCTTCTTTGGAGAGATACTTTCTAAAACATAGACCTGTGGCGGAGATCTTTTCTTTTCATGGAAAGGATTCTTCAGATTCGAAATCCTTTGTCAAGGGGGCTCCCCCCCCCCCCCCTTTTTGAATAAGTTGTTCAGGTGCGAAATCTCAAGGAGGATTTTTCTCATATATCAAATCCTAGGGACGGGGGTACTTTCCCGTCCTTAGAAGGAACTTTACCAATACTTGATCCCGTAGCCGGGTGCATTTCTGTTCGTTGAATAGACTTCTGCAATACTTAATCCCACAGGAGGGGATACCCTCCTTTTCTTGGGAGAAACTTGTTCCTGTTCGTTGAAGAGACTTACGAGACCCCTGATCACATAGGATGGGATATCTTCATTTTTTCGGAAGTGGCTCCTCCAAGACTTAATCCCCAGGGATATTAATCCCCATCGTGAAACTCCCACTTCAGTTACCCCACATATTTAAGTTTCAAATAATGACACATTGGACCTCCAACTTATTTACTTCACATTCCTCTTGTATTTTCATTCAGTTCAACTTTTGATTAATTATCGAACGGCCCTTGTACTTCATCATTTCATATTACTTGCATATTCAAACCATCAACTCGACCCGAAACGCATCCAAACAGTCTTGTTTACCTCGTTTATCATCTTCGTCTGTTCCACTTTATCTCTAAACTCCTTAACTTCACCGAATTAAGCAATTAAACCTTACTATTCTTGGAAGGAGTTTCTTCAAGGCTGAATCCCGAGGGAGGGATATGTTCCTTCCTATTCTTAGAAGGAGTTTTTTTAAGACTGGATCCCGAGGGAGGGATGTGTTCCTTCCTTTTCTTGGACTTAGTCCCAAGGAAGGGGTATGTTCCTGTTTATGAAAGGGACTTCTAAAATACTTGACCCAGAGAATGGGATATTCTTCATATTCTTGGAAGGAATCGCCGAGGCACCTTATCCCATAGAAGTGGGGATTTTCTTGTTGACGGAAGTAACTATCGAAACGCTTTGGCCTTTAGGAGAGAATATCGTTTTGTTCCGGCAGATAAGGGTTTCTTAAGCACGACAGACCGTAGGAGGATTTCACTTTCCCCTTAAAGCGAAGATATACTTATTAAGGTTTCCCTCCTTTTCTTTTTCCATGTAGAATCTTTGTAGATGGTAGCTGATGGGGGGAGCTCACTTCCACCTAAGGTATAGAGTGTAAGTGTTGGGGATTTATCTTGCGGATTATTTTTTCTCCATGGAAGAGACTGAATTAGCGGCTCGCAGGAGGGGGTTCTTCCTTCTTTCAAGGAAGGACCGTTTAGGTTTTCCGTACGAACTAATATCGTAGTCCAAGGAGTCCTCCGTCTTTAAGGAAGTAGCATCTGGTTTCTTCTATGGGGACTAATAACGTGGTCCAATGAATCTTCTGTCTTCAAGGAAGCAATGTCCGGTTTTCTTTAAGGACTAACAACGCGGTCCAATGATTCTTTCACATTTAGGAGAAGAGCCAAATATGCAGCTCAGGCTTCTCGTTTCTTCAAGTGAAGGATTAATAACGTAGTCCACTGATCCTTTTTTCTTCAGGGAAGGAGCCAAATACACAGCCCAGACTTTTCCCTGTCTTCTAGTGGAGGATGAGTAATGTATACTTGACATGGAGCCCATATTTTTTTATCAACTACTTGATATGAGGACGTTGATAACTTTCCAATAGATGTCACGTAATGATGGTGTTGTACCATTCAAGCCCTAGTTCAATGTTGCATAAAGGTTTTTTTTGCTTTCACTAATGTTGTGTCGCTTTCCTCCTAGCCGAAGTTATATTATTGTTTAAGGATGTTTAAGGTGATCACTATTCTTCAGTGCCTTTTTAAAGATCATGCTTTGTTTCTCTGGTGCACATCATCCGGCCCAATATTAGCCTTTGTCGACCTATCCCGTAGGTCGTGACTAATAGTTTCTTGTGTTGTTCATGTTCATGATTTGATTCTTGCCACGAAAACACTTTCAAAAGGTAAATTATACCAAGGAATAATTTCTTTATGCGTTAAACATGTTATGATATGTGTACAAGCACTTGTGCCTCATGTTTTATTTTGTGAAGACGTGTGACCATCTTATCATTAATGGGGGTAGCCTACGTACCCTAACAACGTTGTACTGGGAACAATAAATTTGTGTCTAGAAGTGGTGCACGACTCAAGACTTCGAAGGAGGGCCTTGCATGAGTGTTTTGTGTTAGGATCTAAAAAGGGGTCTGGCGGAAGGGCCTATGGAAAGGACATTGGTAGAAGGGACTGAGGAAGGACCTGGTGAAAGGACCTGAGGAAGGACCTGTGAAAGGACCCGAGGAAGGACCCTAGAAAGGACATTGGTAGAAGGGCCCTGGGAAAGGACCTGAGGAAGGACCTGTGAAAGGGACTCTGCGAAGAGACCTGAGGAAGGGGTCAGGGGAAGGGACCCCGCGAAAGGACTTGAGGAAGGACTCTGGGAAATGACATTGGTAGAAGGGCCTGAGAAAGGACCATGTGACAATACCTGAGAAAGGGGGCCAGGTGGAAGGGCTTGAGTAAGGACCTTGTGAAAAGAGGTGGAAGGGCCTGAGGAAGGACCCTGTGAAAAGACCTGAGGAAGGGGCCAGGTGGAAGGGCCTGAGAAAAGGCCAGGTGGAAGGTGTTGAGGAAGAACCTTGTGGAAAGACCTGTAGAAGGGTCTTGTACTAGTAAAATATTATTATTTTCCCCTAAGAAAGTCAAAATAACTTTTTTTATAAGGAAACTTTACCACATTGATAAGAGTGAGACATCATTACTCTGTTTCTTTTTCGAGAAGTAGGGTCACATCACCTTGGAAAGATAAAAAGGCTTAGCTTTTTCTTTCCTTTATATATATACATACGAGTGGCTATAATTCATTTTATATTTTCAAGAAGGTCACGTATTTTATGACAGACAAGCTTGTTGGATAAGCTTGTTGACTTTTACAAAAAGTAAGGTCACATCAATCTGTCATCCTAGAATGATGTGAAACCCTTTTTGTGCGTCGTGTGTCTGTACATTATGCATAGACCTTTGTAATCTTTTCACCAACTTAACATAAAGTATGTGTATTATTATTACCATTTTTTTAAACAAAAAGGTAGGTCTTGTGTGAAAGTACAAAAGTACTGTAACTTGAGATGTAAAGCTTTCAATGTGCATTTTTCACAAGACATATCCATACGTACGTGCATACAAAATACGCTTAGGAAGGTTGATGTGTACTTGTACTTTAGGTGTAAATGAGGGTACTTAGACCACAACTTATCTAGTTCTACTTGAACTAAATTTTTATTCTCTTTCCATCACCCTGCTCTTTTTTTTTTTACTTCCCACTGTTAATACACATTAATTATTTTTGTGTGTAGTTCAATTTTCCAACTTGAAAGTTGAGTTAGCGCTTTTACCAAGAGAGATGTATTGCAAAAAATATATATAACTAAAAGAGTTTCCTAGGTTGGAGGTCAAAGCATGCTTTTACAAGTTGTACCGCAAGAAACAAGTGTGGTACCATTTCTTCTTACAAATTGTTTTGCAAAATGTAAATGGTATCTGGTATCTGGCTCCTTTTAGTTATAATAATATCCTTTTTACATAAGCCAAAAAGAGCCAGTGAGTTGTAGTAATCTTAGAATTTCAAAGTCCATTAGGGTGTAAGATAAAGAAAGAAAAGTTATTGGCATCGTGCAGTAAAAGTTGGCACCAGTTTTTATCCACCAACTAATTTTATTTCACATAATGTCTTTACCAAAGTCATGGTTCTTGCATGACAAAACACGAAGTGTGTATTCATTTGTGTAGTTATCACTCTCTCCTTTTTTTTCTTTTACTTAGACCGTGGGGTATGGTGGGGCTTGGGTTGGGGCATGGGTTGACACGTGTAATTTCAAAACTCAATTCTCAAACCCACTTTGGATGGGGTATGACGGGGCTTGGGTTGGGGCATGGCTTGGCAGTTTATTAAAAAAATTTTTTTTTACAAAAACTTAAAAAAATACACATGGCCACCAAGCGAATAGGAGCCCGCCACATAGGACCACTAGCCCGCCCCACGCCCGGCTTAAAACTCCCGCCCCAAGGGGCCACGCCCAAACCCACGCCCCAACCCAAGCCCCCGGGGTGGTGGCTTGGGCGTTTTCAGCCAACCCACGCCCCAACCCAAGTCCCATACCCCATAGTCTTAGGGGTCTTGAGTTCTTAGTTCTGTACGAGAACCTGAAGCACATATTAATAGATGAATCTTTTTCATAGATTCTTATCTTTCGGCATATGCAACCCCAAAAACCCCAGATCTGTAAATAAACATAGCAATACGTTTTCAACAGGTTATGACAAAGGTAGTAGAGATTTGGAACCTGTTTAACCGGAGATGTATACGTAGACCTGAACGTCATGTAAGCTACACCAAAATGACAGATCCGGCCGTTTATGTGAAGACACCGAGCTCGTACTCGGGTCCCACGGATGGCGCCAATGTCGAATCCTCAAATCCCTGAAGACGTCTTAGATTCGGTGAGCTCCGGTTCAGGTTCGTCCTCTCGTCGTCGCGGTGACAGTTCCTCTTGCGGGATGTCGGGTCTTGAACTGCAACCACATGAAAATCTAGTTAGAGGGCCCGAGGGGGTTCACCCCGAGGGCACTCCGACGCTCAAGTCAGTATCTTGTATGGTAAAGATAGTTATAAGTGCAAATAAAGGGTATAGGGAGAAGGAGCTGAAGTTGTAAGGGAGGAGGAGATCCTAACATGTTGATTTAGGAAGATAAACATTCCTTTTATAATGGCATTCTTGGGCCAAAACCCTAGCGGGCTGGCTTAAGAATGGGCTTCTCAGAATTAGGCCCACTGAAACATTCTAATCATGCTGGGAAGATCCAAATGGGCTCAGGCCCAGTCATCAATCCAAGGGAATGAGGAGCCCACGCGGGGAGCCTCGTCGTCATACCCAAATCTTCACTTCCCCTCCGGTGTCAACTGAGCTATAGCAATGTATAATAATTATGCACAGTTTTTCAATTTTCATCAATTTACATGCGTTTGTTAGGCATTATTTTTGTTTTGGTTTATTTTTATATATTTCGTTTATTTTTAGTTATTTATAATAGTATCGGATTATTAAGAATTTTATGTTATATTAACTTTTTAAAATTAATTATGAATTGTTCCAGACCAAAAGGCCCTTTAGACAGGTGGGTTTGTACGGGTGAAAGCACGGGAGATTTCTCTGTTGCAGCTGTCAAAAGTTTTGTATATGGCTGCCCAGACTACGCCCCAAAAGACTTATGAGTGGAGTTCTTGGGTGCCTATCAAAGTCAACGTGTTCGGATGGAGAGCGAGCAGAGATGCACTGCCAACATTGGATAAATTGATTAAGAGAAGGATTGTGGTTGGTCCAAACATATGCTCCCTGTGCAAGTCGGCTCCGGAATCATGTGATCATCTGTTCACTTCATGCTTTATAGCGCATCATCTGTGGCAAGCTGTTAGCGTCTGGTGCAAAATTCAGCCGATCTACGCCTTTTCTCTAGACGACTTAATGAAAATCCATAAACACGTGGCAGGAAATGAAACAAAGAGAAAGGCGATTTACTCCATTATTCTAGTAGCATGTTGGAGTTTATGGAGAGCGAGGAACAACTATATATTTTCAAACTTGCAGATCAAGATTGAAAACATCATGGCAGAAGTGAAGTCAGTGTCATTTTGCTGGATGAAGAATAGATCAAAAAGGCTGGACTTAGATTGGATAAAATGGAAAAATTTTATGTTGTAATATGCTTGTCTCTGCTGTCTTTGTTGTGCTCCCAGGTCCTTCCCCTGCTAGCTTCTTGCTAGTAGGTGTGAGTGGGCCTGTGTTTTAATGAAATTTGCAGTTCGAAAAAAAAAAAATTAAGTGGAGAATATGAAACTTTGATAGAGAAGAAAATATATAACTTTAACATAGAAAAAAGTGGGTCAGGTAGAATTACAACTGATGAGTTCAAACTTACAGTACATATCAATTCGTTAATGCAAAAGTAAATGTATAATTGTTTTTTTTAACGGTCAACGAAATAAAAACGCGGCTATTCGGGGTAACCCAATGGCAGAAGGCGACCCCATACGCTCGCGACCACAGAGCACGCTGGGTAGCCCAAGCCCACCATCACCTGTTCCAGGAAAACCTGCCGCCGAAGGCCCACTACGGTAAAACCCGGTTGGAATCGGACTCGACTTGAGAACTCTTGCCTCATACCCAAATCTTCACTTCCCCTCCGGTGTCAACTGAGCTATAGCAATGTATAATAATTATGCACAATTTTTCAATTTTCATCAATTTACATGCGTTTGTTAGGCATTATTTTTGTTTTGGTTTATTTTTATATATTTCGTTTATTTTTAGTTATTTATAATAGTATCGGATTATTAAGAATTTTATGTTATATTAACTTTTTAAAATTAATTATGATATCATATTATCATTAGTTCTTAAATCTGGTCTGACTAGTGGACAGCAAGACAACTGATTCACCATCCGATCAGGTTATAAAAACATAGCAGTTATATACTCTGACACAACATTCACAACCAACAGAAGTTCAAGAACGACACGGAGATTCAAACACATATTTCGAATATATATCAACTTTCTATTATACCCTTGTACAATTAGCGACTTGGGTTATGTCCCATTTTGATATGTGATAATGAGTACAAGGTCTAGTGTGTCAGTAACTCGGAAGTATAGGGATTGATCTTGTAAATTGTAAGTCATTAAATAGTGTTGGAATGAGATGAATATAGTAGCTATTGACTTGGGATAATTCTTTCCTTTGGATTTCTTCTTTCCTTAGCTTGTCACACCCCCAAAATCCACACGCGGAGTATCACTGCTTGGAGGCGTGACTGACCAGGATCAAACCACCAATCATATCGAACATAATAAGTAATAAATGTAATTTAACCAAACAATATGAAAGGTGTTCAAACAAAGCATATTAAGTGTCTAGCGGAAGCATAATTGTAAAACCCATAGCATGTGTTAAGTATGAAATAAAGTAATGTTTAAAGCATGGCACACACTGCCATGTCCCACAACGACTGTTCCTCCCTGTGCAAGCTCCATGAGTACCTAATGACCTGCAAGGCATGTAGCAACGAATCAACAAAGTTGAGCGAGTTCACAGTTGGATGTTGGTTTTAGTTGTTCCAAAATAGTTTCTTTAACTGGCATCCCTGCCGTGGGGGTTACCCCATATTTGAAAAACGTAAGTTGTTTAACCCATTAATTCTGGCAATCTAGCCGTGGGGGCTACCCCATGATAGTTATCTGGCATTTCGGCCGTGGGGGCTACCCCATGTATTACAAGACCACGCGTATCGACTGCTACGAAAATGTAAGAGGTGCCCTAAGTCAATGTCTATCAGCATTGACCCTTTGCCCATAGTCCATTAGTACACGCCCGTCCGACTGGCACGGTGTGAGGTTTGTTAAACCTAATAGCGCTATTAACTAATGATCCGCTCGCCCTAGGCCTCGGCGATTAAGTCGATAATTGAGGGACTTCCTTTGATAGAGGTGATGGTCTTAAGATCGTGTACGTAGGCTTTACGTACGTGCCCTTCAATCCGAGGACAGTAGTAAGTATAACTGTACGTAGATTTTACGTACGTGCCCTTCAACCGAGGACAATAATAATTTGTTTAATAGTAATAGTTGTACGAGTATTTATTCAATCCCATTCCCAACCCCTGGGAATCCCATGCCTTGGCTAGTGTGAACTCACCTTAGTTTGCTCGGCAGATACACAGAATGGTCAAATCTAGCAGCTAGTGGTCAACCACGTCCTAACATGGTTACCATACAAGTCAGGTTTTGGATCAAGTAAGGCACGTATGATTACACATAATCTAACAGATTGTGAACACGTATTGATCATAGCATCACATTAACACATTAGCAGTCAAAACGTATCCAACTTGTGCGATCCGGAAGATATAGCCCAATAACAGTCGGCCCAACATGTTGTGCGTTCAGCACAGTCTTGTGCGATCCACAACATGTTGTGCGATTTAGTTAATATACCCGGCCCAAATAACAAAAATAGTCTAACATGTATACGGCCCAATCAAACGAACAATTAAATAATCTTGTGCGGTCCAGTTCGTCTTGTGCGACTAGACAATTCTTGTGCGACCGAATTTGGGCTTCAAGGCCCAGCTAAACAATACTTTGGTCTTGTGCGGTCCGGATCTCTTGTGCGATCCGGACAACTTGTGCGTTTGACTAACTTATACGATTGGTTAAATGATTTCCTAATTTCATGCAATATTGTTTCTAGTTCCAACCGATTTCGTTTGACCAATTTAACAGTTTCCAAAGTTACGATTTATCAATCAACAATTAACAGTTTCCAACCCAAACACTATTCGATCAAAACAGCCAATCATCATGTGATTCGTATAAACCCTAATTATCATCATCTACAAGATCAGTTACACGACGTACTCAGGACCCTAATGATCGCATAACAGTTACATCGGTTATCACTACATATGACCCTAATACTCTATGTATGACTAAACTATTATTATCCACCAATAAAAATCTCATCACAGTTATACCAATGAATCACGATTAAACAATTATATGTGACAAATCAATCATCAGGCAAAATCATGAGGTCATCGGTCATCGATTAACTTGAGCACTTGTCTGATTTCATTTAATCCAATAATACATATACCATTAACAAGTCACACACACACATATGAAATATGACAAATCCACATGCACTAAAGACAATAGTAGCCGCCATTTTACATGTATATCCTATGAAATCCCATGCAATTTGAAGCACAGTGGCCGACCATATGATGTTTATTTATTCATCATTTACAAGTAGTCACATGCATGCCTTAGACTGCGGGGTATGGGGCGGGGGTTTGGGCGTGGGTTGGCTGAAAACGCCCAAGCCACCACCCCGGGTGGGCATGGGTTTTGACGTGTCCCCTTTGGCGTGGGATTCAGCCCGGGCGTGGGGCGGGCTAGTAAGTGACATGGCATGCTCTAAATGGTCAAACCAAATTCATGCCCCCCAACCCAAGCCCCACCATACCCCATGGGCGTGGGTTTTGGTGGTGGGTTTTTTCACATTCCACGTGTCAACATATGCCCCAACCCACGCCCCAACCCAAGCCCCATACCCCGCAGTCTTATATCACAACCATGTGCCATTAAGAAAGCATGTGTAATCTCAGAAAGAATTCAGTGGTACCATCATTATGTCTAGAATCGATATGCTTGCAACAATCCCTAGGATCCTATAGACACCCATGTTTAATCAAGATCTCACATATTCAAAATCATCACATGGAGATTCATATACACACGGTTCAGTTAACAATTTGCATACATTTATATATATATATATATATCTTTTCATAAATAACACTAACCGAAGTTAAGAGGACACGATTGAAAGGCTTCGAGTGTGAAGGGGGTCTCCTGTTGCCGTCGCACAACTATAGAGAGAGAGACCTAGGGTTTTCCGAATAAATGTTTCACGTAAGGGTTTGAATGAGATAAATAATGAATCGCTACTGGGCCCAAGGCCCAATCTTGTTTTCCTTAAACCCATGTTGGACGAAAACACTTTGTGTTTTCAGCCATGTATTGTTTTCGTTGGAAGTTTGTTTGGCAAGGTTCCATGTTTCAAATAATCATACAATTCAAATATATCTAACATATTCACACATTATTTACACATCACAATATACACTTATATTGCACCTTAAATCATTATTAAACACGCTTAGCAAATAAATACAAGTCGAATCGGATAGAGACCTTGAAAACTCGGGTTGTCACATAGCTCTTCTCTCTTGATTACCAGTTTGATACGTATCACATTTGTTTAAATGTCACACCCTTTAGTTTATTTTACTCACACCCTTTCATTTTATACATAACTCCCTTCTTGTTCAAAACATTTTATCAACACAAATTACCCTACTAGTTTTTGTAGTTATTTTGTGATGTAGTGGCTCATTCATCGACCAGAATATATTGTTTGGAACTTTATAGTAGGAATTATCTCCAAATTATCGTTTTCCATTATCAGTATTTTCCGCTAGAGCTTTATCATCTTATCGGCCACCAAAATAATATCGATCTACACCCGATGACTTTGTGACTTACAATTCCATAAATCCTCATAATCATCAACACAATTTTCTTCACTAGAGAGGAAGATTCAAATAGGAAAACTTATCAATATGATTGTGATCTAAATTGTCCGTAAGTAAAAAGACAACAGTATCTGGTTGGATGTACCAACATCAATTTCTTGAATAACACACAACGTAAATTAACATTTCCATCATCATATCGACTATATCGAAAACAAAAATCATTGTCATCAAATATAGCAGTCAGATGTGTATACATAGACATCTTATACAATAATTGTATTGAAAAAGTGTTACTAGATCATTATAAAGAAATGTATACAACGTAAACGCATAAGACACCTCAAAGAATTGAAAGAAACGTACAGAACATCGTTAAAAACGTTCATATACCATCACTACAAAGTACAATAATAACTTATATTTGGTAAATAAGTTTCCCAACCACACTCTTTCGAAAAAAAAAAAACTCCTTGTTTAGTAGAATTAGAGTAGAATAGGCTAGATGAATGTCTGGAAATATAACGGTGATACAAAGTTTTCATAGCCATATGTGATTAGCTGGAATCTTCGTTTGATGAAATTTCCTCCCATTCAAATATCTGAGATCATCTCAAAAGGTGTTGTACTAGCATAATGAACCTTTGAGATAGCTCAAGACCATATGCCATAGGAGATCTTTCAAGTGTAAGGGATACAAGTTTAACAATTTATTCGGGAGAAGACATGCCACTAGAATTGCGAGGAGCCACCAATGCATGTCCGCAACATTTCTGCACATTTCAGATGTTTACAGATCAGGACCCTCATTATTTGGTGCATAATATTCGGCCCCAAGACCTTACCTGCCTGCAGATTTTTTTTTCTTTTTCGTTGTAGATTAAGCAGGGTCAGGGTTGACATTTCAATTCAAATACAAGTTGCAATATGATCGTTATGAAAATCAATAATCAAGTTAAAAACGAACTATAGATACATCGATTGTTATCTCATTTTGTTTTTCCTTTTTCGGTAATTGAAAAACTTGTATACTAAATTACTAATTGTTGTATTGTTTATATTTTCCAAAAAGATTAGAGTTACTATTTACCTTCTCCTTTGTCCCAATGCCTGAAAATCCAAGTCCAAGTCAAGATCGCCTTGATCATAAATGAGTAGAAGGCCTCTAAGAGTAAGACCCTTTTTACCAACAGCGTATTCTTCATAGTGCTCGGAGAAGCCAAGGGAGTAGGGATTACCCTCAAGATAATCTATGATCATGTTGACCTTGGAATTAGGGTGTGTAGCAGATACGAGGGCCTCTATTTCCTCTGGGTCAAGACCTCCGTCGTTGTTCAAATCAAACCGCTGAAAAATTTTCCACACCTTCTCATATCTGCATGCTCCATTAAGTGAAAATGTTATGATACGAGTTGATGCTACCCGCACGTTGCAGCGAGATGTTGAAAATGAATTTTTTTAGTATGACTTTATTCGATGCTAATTTTTTTAAATTGAAACAAAACATTCTTTTCTTTTTTGCTTTATTTTTAACCAACAACAAACTAAAGTATTTAACTTCGTTTGGACGGAATTAAGAATCTGATTACGTAATAAATAATATATTTAAATTTATTTATAATATATATAGAAACAAAAATATATGGAATTTTAAAATTCAAATCAAGCACACTCATTTAACTTTTTGGTTTAAATTTATACTAATATGTTTAAAATTCCTTTACTAGTATTTAGTTTTATTTTGTTTATTTCTACTATTTTTTGGTATAAATATTGCAGAGGTTACCTGTAATGGTTAAAAGGAAATTGATGTTTTTAAGTGGATTTTAGTTAGATAGTAATAAAACTAAGCATTTAAAAAATCAGTCATTTTTTAGTTAAATAATAAAAAGAAGAGTAAAGTCCTATTTGAGTCCCTGTGGTTTGTGCAGTTTAACCATTTGAATCCAAAAACCAAAACTGTCTTGATTTGAGTCCCTGTGGTTTCTAATTCTAACCATTTGAATCCAAAAGTAAACAACATCCAAATCAGAAACATTTGGTTTTTGGATTCAAATGGTTAAATTTAGAGACCACAGGGACTCAAATGGTTAAAATTAGAGACCACAGGGACTCAAATCAAGACAGTTTTGGTTTTTGGATTCAAATGGTTAAACTGCACAAACCACAGGGACTCAAATAGGACTTTACTCTAAAAAGAAAAACGTAAACCAAACAAAAAAATATGATAGTGCAAATAATTGATTTGCTTCGTATTTTATAAAAAGAAAAAGCATTTTCAAAAGCTATAAAAAATTAATTTATTTAATTTTAAGTTCAATAATAAAAAGTTATTTAAAAATGAAAATTTCTTTTAGATTTAAAAGTATCCAAAAAATAGTAATCTACGTAGCACGGATACGGGCACGGAACTGGGGTATGGGGACGATATGGGTACAGGGAACGGCAAAACTCAAAAATACAATATACGGAAACGGCAAAAAAAATAATATTAAAAAATAAAAATATATTAAACAAAGTCCCAAAAATAAAAATATATTAAACAAAGTCCAAAAATATATTAAACTCCAAAAACACTACATCAACCATAGGTAATTAATTATTAATAATCAAAATGTTTTCAAATTCCGGTTCATCTAGCGAAAGATCGACAACCTCCAAAAACACAACATCTTCGATGAATGATGAATACTTGAATAGAGATGATGATCAGACTTGTTGTACGTGAATGTTTAGAATAGCATATATATCTATAAAAGGCCGACGTAGCGTATATAATTATAAAAGGCCGACTTACGTATTTGGAAGTTAAAAGGGTTAAAACCCTAAATATTTTAGGAAACGTCCCCGATACTCTGTTTTGGAAGTACCCAATATCGGGTACGGTTTTGTAGAAGTCCCCGATATCTGGGTACGTTTGGGAAACGTCCCCGAGCCGTCCCCTACGCGTTTCCGTCCCCGGGACGGGTACTAGATGCAATATGCCATCCCCGTGCTTCATAGATAGTAATAGTAATCTTCATTAAAAGAATAGAGTTACGTTCATGTATAAAGAGCCTTATCGTACAAAACGTACGAAAGGCATGAAAAAGCAAAAAAAAAGCGGTGACATTTTTGTAATTATTTTGTCGTAGGGTAATTATCAAAATTACTCTACAAATGATCTTGTAGGGTAATTTTGAAAAATAATCTTGTAGTGTAATTATCAAAATTACTCTATAAGTGTACCAAATTACTCTGCAAGTTTATCAAACAACATACAGTTCAAAATTACTCTACAAGATCATTTGTAGAGTAATTATAATACTCTACAAAATTACCCTACAAGATCAAAATTACCATACAAGATCATTTGTAGAGTAATTATGATACTCTACAAATTTATTTTACAAGATCAAAATTACCCTACAAGATCATTTGTAGAGTAATTATGATGCCCTACAAAACCACACCACCGACACTACAACCATCTAGCCGCCACACCGCCACCACTGCACAACCACTGAAATGTTTTCAATGTATATTTGTATTTTTGAATTTTGTACAAACAACTTATGGTTATTAGTTCAGAGCCTTAAGCATCATAGACACCTTTATTTCATGTTCAGGTTAATCACTATTATTTTAACCAATCAGTTGTATGATCGATATGTGGATGCGTTTTCTTTTGTTCATTCAACGTGGAACTAAAATAAGTGGCGTTTTTTATTGATATTAGTTATGTCATTAAGATTATGTATAGGGGGTGGGGCTGGTCACTAGTGATAGAATTCCATCACTCACAAGCACCCAATCAAGTTTCGCTATGTCATCAACCATTTTCCATCACTCACAACCTTTTTTGGTGGCAATGGTCATCACTCACCACCACACCAAAAAATTTCCCCCCAACCAACAATTACCCTCACAAAATTAACACCATCACGCGTTGAAGAATTCACGCGTTAAAGAAGTTTGCCAATCATCACGCGTTATAAAATGAGGTGGCGGTGGGATTTCTTTGTTTTCCACGCGTGATAAAGGCTATCACGGAAATATAACGGTGCCACCCCGCCTGGCCTAAGTGGTGTTTTTTTATTGATATTAATAATGTTATTAAGATTATGTACAAAACGACGGTGGTGTAAATGACACCGTGGTTATTTAATTTTATTTATTAAACATGAACAGAGCCATATATTTTCACTACCGTTTAATTTGGATATAGTGATTACCGTTTAATAAATAATTTGGATGTTGATTATATTTATATTAGAAGCAATAAAATTAAGCGTGATGTTTATTATATTTATATACTAGACTAGGTTATTCACCCCGTGTGTTACACGGGTTGAGAAAGAAAGAAACTATCAATAAAAGTTATTAATAATATATTAATGTCGCGTGTTATTCTCTCCATTATGAATAACATTGTTAATATTATTCACCATAATAATAATAATAATAATAATAATAATAATAATATAGTTTAATAATATCTAATATATATTTGTTTAATACTTTAATATCTATTATATTTTTATAATATATATATATATATATATATATATATATATATATATATATATATATATATATATATATATAATAGCATATGAATGCTTACAACCGTATGCATGATAATAAAAAAAATTTGGTAATTAAATTTGAGGTATCATATAGTACATTCGTTTTTTGTTTCTTTTTTAGAAAACTAATTATATTTTATTTATCAGATGATATATTTTTAAAATAACTAATTCTATTTTCTTTTTCAGATGATATATTTTTTAGATAACTAATTCTATTTTCTTTATCAAATGATATGTTTAATATTTCATATTCTATATAAGCACATTTATCCATTGGGAATAGTCCAATGGTGTTGGTGAGTTAGATAAGGCGTATGATAGGTAGAGGTCATGGTTTAATGCAAGTTTAGCCATTAAAAAATATAATCACATTTAATATTAATGACATTATATCATTTTAAATATTATTCAAGTATAATATTATGTATTTTTTTCTCGGTGTTACAACTATACCATCTTAAAAGAAAATTTCATTCTCGAAATTACTAAATAAAAAATAACTTACCTGGCATGTGAATAACGAAGACACAAAACCTAAGTTAATAGAGACCGATATATAGTTCACAATACCATACGTCTATAATACTTTACATACATGGAAATATACAAAAGTCGGCCATAAAAATATATTGCGTTACTTTATCGAATAGACAAATAATTAAAAAGAAAAACTTGATACAAATTTATTTATCAAAATATATTTGAATATGATAACATTTTAATACATTTTAAAGTCTTATGAATATACGTTTTCAGTTTAATTACATATTTTGTTACAATATCTCTAATTTCTAATTTTTTTGGTTAATTCTAAAAATATATTATTTAAATTACGTATTTATCTTATCTGTTATGTATTAGAAAATTGAATGTTAATATAATAATAATAAAATTAAAGGAGAAACTGCCATGTGACATTATTTGGAGTCTTTTATTAGTATTAGATTACATTAATACACTAAACTCTAGTTAATGGTTAAATACTTATTTATTATCTAATACATGATATGGTTTTAGATTATTTATTATTCTTTGATTAGTTTAATATTTATGAATTAATTATTGTTATATTAGTTTAAGAGATATTAATAATTTATTAGGTATTAGATTTAGATATTTATAATATTATTAATTATTAATTGAATTTATTAATATTAAAATAAAGATAAGGATAAAAATAAAGATAAGTGATATTATATATTGGTTATTAATATTAAAAGAAATATATTAAACAAATATAAATTAAATTTATAAGGTTGAAGGAAAGAATGACATGTGGCATTATTTGTAGTCTTTTATTAATATTTAGATTATAACCTCGTGTATTACACGGGTTGAGTAAATAAATTTATATACTAAATAATAAAACATTATATCTTTAAAAACTTCCTTTATTGCACGGGTTGAATAAATATAATTTTATATATTAAATAATAAAAAGTTATATATACAAGAAACCATATTGTACGGGTTGAATTAATGTAATTTTATATACCAAATAAAAAAATTATATCTTTAAAACCACATGTATTACACAGGTTGAATAAATGTAATATTGTTTACCAAATAATAAAATAATATATCTCTAAAAAACCTCATTTATTACACGAATTAAATAAATGTAATTTTATATACCAAATAATAAAAAAGTTAGTAAATGTAATTTTGTATAGTGAAAATAAAAATATTTAATATATTAATACAAAGTTTGGTTTTCGTGATAAATAATTTGTTTTATTTAAAATGTTTTAAATTAACAATTTACAATTTCGGATAATATTTTATTAGAAAAACAGAAGAATGGTATTCGAAATTTAAAGTAGGATAAAATTTAATATTAGCTCATTATTCATTTAATTAATATAAGATAAGTTTAAAAGTGAGGCGAGAAAATCATAAAATAAATACCTACAATGAACGACATGTGTCACACATTAATGTTTTATTCATGGTTGTAAAACAAGGTCTCTAAGGCCGAGTACTCTCCGAGTAGTCTCTAAAAGGTAAGTTGTTGAGGCGACTTTCTTCAACTTCGCCTAATTACTTGGAATCGATCAAACGTGGTCAACATCAGTTAAAATCGGATCTAGTAGGTCAATTCGGGCCGAGTTTGACTTAAAATAAAATAATATATAATTTATATGCCTATAATATTAACGACTGAATATCATTTTCACGTATTTTGTTATAAATATTAGTAAATTTATGTTATTTTACATATATTTAATTTCCAAAAACTAATTTCTTTATAATTTAACATGTCCGAGTACTCCCCGTGTACTCTCCGCCTAGGCCGAGTACTCTCAACTCCCCCGTCGACCGAGTAGAGAGCGCCTAACGACTTTTGCAACCATGGTTTTATTATATAGTATAGTATAGATAAAATTTTAGATTGATATAAATAGATTATTTTGTTGTAGCAAAATTTGTTAACGAAGTCTCAATAAATTTAACCTATCCGTAAATGTATAAATGATAAATAATATTAGTTAGAGTAAATTACGATTTTGGCCCCTGTGGTTATATCACTTTTACCCTTTTAGCCCAAAAAAGAATTTTTTTAACATCTGAGCCCCCAACGTCTTTTTTTCTAACCCTTTTGGCCCCTAACACTAACCCTATCCATTAAATGTTAGGGGCCAAAAGAGTTAGAAAAAGACGTTAGGGGCCAAAAAGATTAGAAAAAAAGACGTTGGGGGCTCAGATGTTAAAAATTCGTTTTGGGCTAAAAGAGTAAAAGTGATAGAACCCAAGGGCCAAAATCGTATTTACTCTATTAGTTAAATAAATAATATTATAAATGAGAAGGAGATTAAACTAAATAATAATTATCCATAAGAAATTAAACTAAATAATATTTAGTAGGAGGATTATCTATAATTAATTAGAAAAGATTAAACTAAAATAATAATTATCTATAAAACATGGCCTAATATGATGACAAGTGTTCGCAAAATGGTTTCTTTTATTATATAGTATAGAATAGATTTATAATAATGTTGATTAAATTTATATTTACTAATAGTAATAAAATTAAGGGTGGTTATTTGTTTTCATCAAACGTTTCTCCAGATTTGAAATATCCACGGCTCTGTTCATGTCTATAAAAATGGGTCAACAGTCTTTTTTTTTTTAACGTTTATCATTATTTTAAACATGTCTATTAAAAACGGTGTTACCCGTGCGTTGCGGCGGAGAGTAACTTGCTTCATGGTCGTATTAATTACCGATTTTGTCCTATGGTAATTATGATCAACATCCCGCTGCAACGCGCGGGTTAGCGTCAACTCGTAAATTACATTTTTAAGTTTTAACCCATACATTTTTTTGTACCATTTAACTTTTTTTTTTTTTGGAAAAAGGATCAAAGCATATTCTGATTACCTCCTCAGCTCCTCTAGTGATATATGAATTGTGAATAAGTTGCTATAAGTAATAAAATATAAAATTAAGAATTAATTAGTATTATACTTACCTCTCCCATGCGGTGAAACTAGGTTTTTTACCATTGTGGAGGTTCACTTTAAGGCTTAGCACCTCATAATCCATGTCTAAGTCAACATCACAGTTGTCATAGATTTGTAAAAGACCTTCACAGGTAAGACCTTTCTCCTGGTCTGATCTGAACATATTGAACACCCTGTCAGTAGAGCGTTTAAGGCCAGAGTTTGTAGCAACAATAAGGGCTCCTAGTTCTTCTTTGTTAAGACCGCCATCTTTATTCAAATCAAAATGCTGAAAAATATTCTTCACTTTCTCTGATCTGATCTGTTAGATAAAAATATAGATTGAAATGGAGTTAGAGGTCGTACTTGCATTTGCTGAGAACAATTTGGTAAAAACTGTATGTAACTATTTACCAACACAATTTAACCTTTATATCATAAACGTATTGTTTCAGAGTTTTTTAGCATCCCATTGTTTCCATAAAAAAGTAATGTATAGAACTTACTTGAAGGTTGAATGATTTTTCAAGCTCTTCTACCACAAGGCCCATTGGAGGCCTTTCTCCTCGATCATCATGCAAGCATCCTTTGGCAATTTTTGCAAATGTGTCCATGGAGTTGAAGTTCATAGCTTCCCTTAAACTAGGATCAACAATCTCATCCAAGCTGTTATTCAAGTAGTAATCTTTGGCCGAAAAGGGTGGTGACACGAAGCCACCATTGGTGCACAACCTCCCACATAGAACTTCAAACAGTACTATGCCAAAAGAGTAAACGTCTGACTCTTTCGTCACTATATTAGTTTTAGCATATTCAGGTTCGACACAACCCAGTGTGCCACAAGCATGAGAAATAACCTCATTTCTATCTAAACCTGCCAATAACGTGGACAATCCAAGATCAGAAACTTTTGCAACCCAATTCTCGTCAATCAAGATGTTAGCGCTCTTTATGTCTCGATGGATTATGGCTTCATGCTTTCCAACATGATTATGTAGGTAATGTAACCCACGTGCAGCACCAACACAAATTTTGAGTCTTTCCAACCACGTAAGATTATGAGTTCTATTCTCATCCCTTAGAAACGTGTCCAAGCTTCCACGCTCAGCGTATTCGTATATGAGGATTTTCTCGTTGTGCTCTACACAATAACCAAAAAGATTGATCAAGTTTGGATGCTTTTTACCGGAGAGCAAGTCAATCTCTGTCAAAAATTCCGGTAACCCTTGTCCAAGCTTTTCATTTAACCGCTTTATTGCGACTAGGATAGATGTTTGAGAGTCAGGAGCAATTCTGAGATACCCTTTGTACACCATACCATATCCACCTTTACCTATACAATTAACTGATGCGAAGCTTTGGGTTGCTTCTCGAATCTCTGCCAATGATACTTTTTTGAGGTGTTTCGACTTTTTGAGTCGTAACATCTCTTTTTGTGTGTTGTTACTTTGAAAGGGGAGAGAAAAAAGAATTTCAGAAGCTTGAAGCTTGAATGGGGCCGAGTCTTCTACGATATAACACGTACTTAAAAAAAAACATCAGATAACAGTAAGCCTACTTATACGTCGTTGCTATTGGATGGCAAAGATATTCTTCGTAAGACCATCCACAATAAGGAACCTCAAAATCACATATAAAAACATGTCTGGTCAATTGTCACGTCATAAAAGCACTCAGCCTTCAAAAACACCAAAAACCAACCCAATAAGAAAATCTAAAAACAAAAATTGTGTCACATCATCAATAAAACCTACCTTTTTATATAATTTTTTTTTTTCTAATATTAAACCAACCCTCCCGACTCCACCCCCCTGCGCATTCCCTGCCACATATTTCGTTTTTAGTCATGTTTTGAAAACATTGCTCTAAAAATGAGCATAAAAAACAAATGACACAATAGCCAAAAACACACAAATATGTGCTAGTAGGAATGCTCTTAAGTATTTTCTCATTCTCAATTTATATTGGGAATGCTCTTTAAGAGTATGTTTGGCATTGAGCTTTTAAAAGTTTCTAACTTCAAGCTTTTAAAAAAAACTCATACTCAATAAAACTCATTATTTGGTTAAAGGTGCTTAAAACTTTTAGGTTAGTAGCTTGAAGCTTTTGGTTGAACACTCCTACTAGTAGCGTTTAGAAGGTGCTACAAGCTTTTAGGAAAAAAAAAAAAAAAAAAAGACTATTTTAACCTCTAAAGATAATAAGCTTTTGGTCATTTTATACATTTTATTAAAACTCCAACTACTCTGTCAAACAACTAAATATATCTAAAAAACTACAGCTACCATCTAAACAGTGTTTATTTTTTGACCCCTTCTAAGTCGCAAGAGGCATTACTCAAAATCCTAAATTTCTAAAAGTCAGTTACCAGCACTAATCATCGAAATAAAACTGAGATTGCTACCTTGAATCAAAATCGAAAATGTACTATAGAATTGGTTGTTGCTGTGACGAGACGGCCAAGAGAAATGAGTGGCGGTGTTGGAGACTCCGTCAATGCTCGGCGGAAACAAAACCGGAGCAGAGTGTGTGTGTGTTGCGGCTGTGAACTCGGTTCAACCAACAGCAGCGGCGGCGGTGGTTTGTGACGCCGGCGAGTTCAGAATAGGAGATTCGGATTCTCTGTGAGCTTGATCATTGACTGAGGCAATCACTGTAGCCTTTTGTTGGTTTAACCTCTTAAATCTTAATGATGGCATTCAATTATGAGTTATGAAAGGGTCCTACTATTTCCTTATTGATGAATTCTTAAAAAAAAGGGCTCAGCTAAAAAAAAATAAAAAATCATTCTTTTGAGCCATATTTTTTTTGAAGTGTGATTTTCAATATGTACATGCCGAAAAAACCTGCTAGTGGAGGCAGACCTCCTAGCGATAAGAGACATAGGGCTAAAGAGAGAGCCAAAAAAGGATCTTTCGTGTATAATCCTGCATAATCTCGAATGTTCTCAGTTCCGGTACGTAGACCAAATAAGACAATGCAAGCAAAAGTTCCTAGATTCATGGAGATATAGAACAACATATAAGTTATCATGCTTGCATATCCATCATTTGAACGGTTACCAGTCAGCCCAGCATTCGCAGACGCGATGTTCGATCGGGCCCCGGCTGCCGCTCTGACTGACCTTCGCCCGGAAACCATACCGCCCCCACACGAGAGACTCGCTGGGGTAACAGCTGGGTAAAACCGGGTTGCCCTCCGGATCGTACCATGCCTCGGTAGGAACGATTCATCATTGGGACGTCCTCCCCCCAAAACGCCGCAGCCGTGGATCGAACCGGTGACCTCCAAGGAGAAAACCGACCCAACCCCACCACATGGGACCAACTGGGCTCCAATGATTTTTAATGATTTTTTAGCCAGATGGCTCAAAAATCATTTTTTTGAGCCATATAGCTAAAAAACATTTTTTTGAGCCATATAGCTCAAAAAAACATTTTTTTTTGTCTAACTGCCTAAATTAATATTTTTTGAGCTCAGAAAAATCATAATTTGTACTGTAAAAACGCCATAAAATGCCCAATTCAGAAAAACGACATGAAAAAACTCAGTTGAAAACGCCATAAAACACTCAGTTTAGAAAAACGCCATGAAAATACTTAGTTAAAACGCCATAAAATACCCAATTCAGAAAAACGCCATGATAAAACCTAGTCTAAAACGCCATAAAACACCCAGTTCTGAAAAACGCCATAAAACCCAGTTAATTTTTTTTTCGAAAAGTATATCAATAGTAGAGTGGGGATCCTACGGAAAGTGTGTTTTTCCTAAAAAGTGTAAAAAGTCATAAAACACAATAATTTCAGGCATAAAACACACCTAAAACTCACAAATAATAGAATGAATATTACTAAAACACCATATTCAAACTCTAATAGTCCATAAAAACTTCAAACACACCATCGTAGAACTATGAATATAAAACACACAATGCTAAACAACATAAAACACAATAATATTTGTCATTCTACAATCAGAGCCTTAACATCTAAAACACACCACAAAACCCACATACATGATGTTTTAGTAATCTTCATCATAATATTTGTGGGTTTTTGGTGTGTTTTATAGTTGACATTATGGTGTTTTATGACTTTTTACACTTTTTATGAAATTTGGACTTTCTGGCCAACTCCTATCCATCAATAGTATACTCGTTGGAAAGATAAAAAAACGCTGAGTTTTATGGTGTAATTTTTTTCGAAAAATAATCACGTATAAAAAAGTTACTGTCGTTTAAATATGATTGTGGAAAATGGCATGTGATTAGCATGTGCACCTTTGTTTGGATCTTCCTATTTTACCCCTCCTGGTAGTTCCAAGACCCCTATTATTTACAAAAATGCCACCGCATCAATCTCAGCCACAAACCACTAAGATCTTGTGGCTGAGAATCGTTCTCACCGTTCTCACACTTTGAGGCGTTCTCTCCTGATCCTGTTCCTATATATATATATATATATAGAGAGAGAGAGTCAGGATTTAGAGAAAACGGTGGAAAGTGTGAGAACGCTTATGAATCATCCGATTTAGGTCATTTCACACCCACTTAACAATGAAAAATAACTAAGTTAGGGATAAATGACATAATTTGTAGGGGTTTGCAAACATCGAGTACGATTTTTGTACTTTTTGAAGATAAATGACACACTTTGCAATTTAGTGTCAACATAAAGGACGATTTTTGTAATTTACTCTTTATATAATATAGTCCATCATGAATGTAATATAAGTCAAGCATGGAGATATGAATAACCTTATTGTATGATTCACCAAAGCACAAAGTCATCAACTTAGTTGATGACCCAATTGGTCATGAATGAAAATGAAAATAAAAATAAAAATAAAAATAAAAATAAAACTAACTAGTTCATCAAGTAGCGAAGTAAGATCAACCCAAATGTTCGATACCCATCATGGCAAATGTTGGAGGTACGGCGGGGTTGTGTTACTTTGATTTCTATGAAGCTACTTGATGTTACTAATTGAAAAGTGAACAAGTGAGATTTTGTGGAACAAATTTGGATAGCCAAAGCTTCCATGGTTCACACACAACTCATGCACAAGACTTTCAACATAAAAGGTTAAAGCTTAGATGATTTTCAATCACTTAGAACATTTGGACAAAATTTCAAATAATATTTTAGTTTGTGTTGTTGGTGGAAATCAACCACCACACAAACCCATAACTATAAACTTAGTTGGAAGCTTGGTGGATACAAGATTACACCAAGTTTTAACTAAAATAAACAAGAAATAAGAATATTAATCAAAACAACAAGTTTATAACCATCTTGGTCCTCATTGTGGTGAGATTCCACATTAGTTTGCCAAGGTAAATTTGTGGAAAATTCGCTAGAGATTATCCAAGAAGTTTATAGAAGAAAGAAAATTTTTGGTATATACGTTTTCGACTGTCCGGTTTTATAGAAATTTTTAGGTCTGGTGACATCCGTCCCTCCAGTCGAAAATCTCAAGCTTCACCACTGAAAATAAAAGTTGTTTTCTTTTATTGTAATTTCACATGTCACATGTAAAATACTCCTTTTATCTCTTTAAATCCAGTTTTCTTAGTAGCACTTGAATATTGCTAAAGAATTTGTATATTTTTTTTTTTAAAAGAGAACTTCATTAGAAACAGGCCAACCCGAAAACCGGGAGGCCACAACACACAGACAACACTACATAATTACAAATTTACACCAATCTACCCATGTTAAATTTCTAAATTTCGTTCTGTTTCTGACCCATAAGTACCCCACCGACTTCACTTCGCTGATAATTCTTTCGATTCTGAATTGAGTCGATCTGAACCTCGCTTCGTTCCTAGCCTTCCAGCTACTCCAACAAGCAATGATGACCAGCCCTTGCAAGATCGACTTCTCCGGCTCTTTTAACCTGCTATGCAGGTGTGTCTCCATGAGGTCTTGGAAGGAAAACGCGAAGATGGGCGGAATCCGACACCACCCGCTGATAGCATTCCAAACCGAGTTCGCCACCATTTATCACATATTTGTATATGGTAGTTGTAAAAGATGTGCACCTTTGCTAGCATTTATCACATATATAGTACAAAGTTCTGCCTTTTTTGTGTATTAATTATTTAAAAGGTTATTAGATTTTATCATTTACTACAACTATTGAGTAAGCCTACAAGTTTGAGCAATCAAACACTTTGAAAAAAAAAAGTTCTAAGTTTATACCTTACCATAAGTGAGAAAACGCGTGCCAATCTTATCAAGAAAATAAATGCGGCAATAAAATATAACCCACTTCACGTACAACACAAATAAACAATTCAATAATTACAACTCATAACCAAATCATAAGGGTATCCGGGGCACTCCCCTAAGAGGGGAGTCCCCTCTCTTACGCATAACCAATCCTCGTGTGCCACGTGAACTCCCCTCTTAAACTCCCCTAACACCCCAATTTGATGGCGGCACTCCCCTATTAGGTGACTTGTTTTTTTATTCAAAAAAAAAAGTAAAAGTTTTGATTGGTTGAAATTGCGGCTGGCCCCACCATCTCATCTCTCCCTCTTCGGTGACTTCACCCCGACCCACCTCCCCGATTTGGGTCACCGCAGGGATGGCAGCGGTGTTCCCGCGGGGGGAATTGGGTCACCGCGGCCACTCCCCGCTGGTGCCCCGGATACCCTAAAAAGTCGAAAATATCCTATCATAACAAATATCTTAGCATTTTACTGCCACAACTACCAACACCATCTTCTTTTCAGTAGATACCTTTCACATTTTAAAATGTGTTGCTAAATGCACTTTCTTAAATAAATACAATCAAATTTTATATTTCCTAATTTAAAAAAAAATGTATTAGAAAACATCCCAATTTTTTTCTAGAGGTTTATTTAATTCACATAATTTTAAATCGTGAAAATATACGTGTATACTGAGAAGAAGGAGCATAACCCCACCCCTATTACATCAAAAAAAGTGCCCAACATATGTATTAGAGTAAATTACGTTTTTGGCCCCTGTGGTTATATCAGTTTTACTATATTGGCCCAAAATAAGAATTTTTAACAGATCAGCCCCCATGGTCCCATTATCTAACCGTTTTGGCCCCTGAGACTAACTCCATCCATTACCCTGGTTAATTATTTGTCACATGCAAGGGTATTTTTGTAATTTCTCTTCCCCTTTAAATCTGATTTCTATTTACCCAGATTTTAAGAACACTCTTCATCTACATGAACTTGAACAAAAAAAAAAAAAACCAAAAGTTTCTGCACATCAGTTTCAGATCTTCATCAGATTTCAAGAACACTCTTCATCTACACGAACTTGAACAAAAAAAAAAACCAAAAGTTTCTGCACATCAGTTTCAGATCTTCATCAGATTTCAAGAACACTCTTCATCTACATGAACTTACCCAGATTTCAAGAACACTCTTCATCTTCATCAGTTTCAGATCTTCATGAACATGAACAAATAAAAAAAAACAAAACCTAAATTCAAGAACAAGAACCCATCATCTGCACATCATCATCTTCAAACCCTAATCTTCAAGAACAATCATCATCTAACCCAGATCATCGTCATCATCATCATCCCCACATAAACAACATCCAAACACCCCCTAAATTCTTAACACAAAATTGTCAAAGAACAAATCAAAAACAAAACCCAAATTCAGTGTTTTGTGTGTTCGAATGAAACCCCCAAATCCGACTGACCTGGGTGATTCAATCGTCGCCGGATGTTTGAACGGAATCGATCGTCGCTGTGTCAATCGTCGCCGGATGTTTGAACGGAGTTGATATCCACCGGCCGTTCTTCTCCATCGTCTTCCCCGTCGAACCAACCTCCGATGTCCACCACAACCACCACCTACAACCGTGAACCACCCTCTCATCATCACTGGTAACCCACATCAATCGTCTTCTCCGGTCACCGTTCTTCACCACCATCATCACCATACCATCAATCAACCGTACTATTTGTTCAAGACACGCAGATGATGATGATCTGATTTGTTAGAGAAATCAGATCTGGGTTTTTGTTCAAGAGATGCAGATGATGATTTGTTCAAGACACGCAGATGATGATGATATGATTTGTTCAAGAAATCAGATCTGGGTTTTTGTTCAAGAGAGATGCAGATGATGATCTGATTTGTTCAAGAAAATGATGATTTTGGGTTTTATTTATAAAGTCATAAAAGGGGGAGGGGGAAATTACAATTTTACCCATCATGTGCAACCCATGTAACCAAGAAATTAACCAGGGTTAGGGTTTGGTTAGTCTCAGGGGCCAAAACGGTTAGATAATGGGACCATGGGGGCTGATCTGTTAAAAATTCTTATTTTGGGCCAATATAGTAAAACTGATATAACCACAGGGGCAAAAAACGTAATTTACTCTATGTATTATTATTTTTTAACGAAGGGAACTTTATTAATACCCAAACTTCTTACCATCCTAGCAAGGTGCTAGAATGGAAAGAATATTACACCAAAGTTTACACATAATTATTCTAGAAACAAATTAAATCCAAAATTTAGCCAGAATTCTACAGACCTAAAAAAAAGGTTTGGAGCATGTGGGGATGGATCTTTTTATAAAAAGTTTCGATTTTTAATCATGAATGTGTGAATTGATACTGTAGCATGTATGTTCTTGATTTGTTATTCTGATTTTGTAATTGGGTTTTAGTCTGAAGTTTAAAAGATTTGATTTTTATTCAATAAAAGTGTGTATGTGTGTGTAAACCATTGATTCTAGCTGAGTTGATATGAGTTTTCAGTTGCATACTTGCAGAATTATAGCTTCTTAGTTTAAGGATTGTAGCACACACTATTACATTATGCTTAGCCTCACAACCTCCGACCACACCCTAGGCGGGATCCGTGAGCCAGTTACAGGTGGTATCGGTGTTTATTAAATTTGCAGCGGAATATATCATGAGGATCGTAGTTAGGAAATAATTTCAGAGTTTGTAAAACACCAAAGTTTAATATTGAACAAATGGGATAAAACCTATATTTCATTCAAATGTTTTTATAGGGATAAACCCTAATTGACAAAACATAATTTCTTCTTTTTATTCAGGTAATCCTAGCCACTTTATTTAAGCCTTCAATGCTCGACAGCAGCTTTCTATTACCTTCACAATAAGTTACCTTAAACGCGTTTGGAAAATATTTTATCAGCGAAAAATACTGGTGAGTTAATTCATTGTATAAAAAGACATATTGTTATATTTTACAGTATCAAGGGTAGGGATGAGCATTTGGTATCAAATACCGATCCCGAAAAATACAATGCAACATGTGTCAATGTAACAACCCAACCCAACCCAACTTAAACTTTAACGATACATCATGAGATCAAAACCCCAACGTAGTTAACAAAGTATAGCCTTATACAGGCAGCACTTTGGCATCCGTTGCTAGGTTTCGGATCGATCGATCAGGGTATCGAATCAACGATCAGGGGCAGCTCGGTGTACCACCTCATTAACAGGCTGAGGTGGCACTCCCGTTATTCGACAACGCACGGTCTTATAAAAATGTAAACCGCTTCACATTTTTATATAATAGGTAGGCATGATGACTTTATTCAAAAGTACGGGTGTAAACAACTTAAGCCACTTGTAACCTCTACTCGAGTACTCATGATTGGCTCGCTAAAAACTCAAATCAAGACGAGCTTAAATAAGCTTGTGCTTAAAGTAAACTTGATAAATAAATGAATGTGAACCTAAGCTTTACTTATCGAGATCGAGTAGCCTACATGATCCCGTTATTTTTTCTATAATTTTTATTTAATGTATAAAAAATATAAACTCACGTTATAATTATATAAAAATATGATAAATAACTAAATATAATATAGAGTAAATTACAAGTTTTGTCCTTTATGTTTACGCCAAATTGCAGGCGCTGTCCTTTAGCGCAAAAGTTGACAAGTTTCGTACTTAATATTTCAAAATCTTGCACGTTATGTCCTTTAGGCCAAACCCAGTTATATTTTTTGGTCAAAAGTTAGATTTAACCAAAAAATCTAACTGGGTTTGGCCTAAAGGACATAACGTGCAAGATTTTGAAACATAAAGTACAAAAC
Organism: Helianthus tuberosus; assembly: GCA_030545235.1. Classification (NCBI taxonomy): domain Eukaryota; kingdom Viridiplantae; phylum Streptophyta; class Magnoliopsida; order Asterales; family Asteraceae; genus Helianthus; species Helianthus tuberosus. The sequence continues at coordinate 168,007,943 of CM060432.1, read as the reverse complement.
TAGTCAACTTTTGCGCTAAAGTACAGCGCCTGCAATTTGTTGTAAACATAAAGGACAAAACTTGTAATTTACTCTGTAATATATGTTATGTATAATATCTATAGTTATAACCGTGAAGAATCGTATTCCGATTACAACGTCCTGGATATTTAACCGTGGAGAATCGTATTCCGATTACTAATATTTTGTACCAATTAATCCCTTTAATTCTTGAAGAAGAATGCAAAGTTCCGGAAGCTATTCTCAGCACAAACAATATAATTCTTCAGGACAATGACACATCGGTCTTGCGCATCACCAATAAAAGTGGAGAAGACAAAGCCTTATTTAAAGTAGTAACTAGAAAAGTGCCCCGCGCGTTGCGCCGCGGGCAAGTAAAATTGACCACACGTCAATACCTACCATATTGTTGCCGATATATATGAAGATGTCACATGCACGGTGAGGACTGGTGGTCATTTCCGAAAGCACGTCTATTCAATCTTAAATCAAAACAACACAGCCAAAATAAAATACACCTAGACGTAAACAAAGATATGAAGGTTAAATTGAAAAAAAAAAATACCCACTAACCTCATTTTAATAGTTATTCCAAATGCAACGTCTTACCCTGTGCTAACCATGCTTGCTTTCTCACTGGAACCGGATAAGGCTGCCAATCTGAAAAGAAGCGCAAGGATTATATAATACCTACCTTCAGCATCGACACAAAAGTCCAGCTTCATGTGAAACATAATTAAAGACCGCATAAACTTGAAACCAATCGAAGTTGCGCAAATTCAGGGTTAAAATGTTATTGAACTTTTGAATGTAAAGAAGTGTAAATACAGGAGAAATGATGTGAATGCTCAAAACAATATTTTGTAATGAAATCAATGTATACTATACAATAAACTAACATAAAAATAAACTAATTCCCATGATGGAAAGCCTCATATATTTTGAGTAAATACCAACCATACTTTTCTAATTTATTTCTTATACTATTACTTTAAAATAAAGTAAGTCCTATGTTGGAATGAGTTAATGTAAATTAATTTGGCTAAAACTCCCTAGACGAAAGCATGCGTGATGTATATTCGGACCGTCAATCAATCGTACCAACTTTGGTGATTTCTATAACCTCTAATAATTTTATTTTCAAGGAATACAGTGAATAACAATTCAACTTGAATTTACTTGACTCGCTTAATTAATTGCAACAACAACCGTATAGCATTCGGGCGTCATATCCAGATTTGTCAAGGAATGACTGCGATATCTCATGGATGAAGCCCCCTCAAAGTTATAGTAGTGAGGAGTTCCATAAGTATAAATAAGAAATCTAAAAAACATTTATCAAATTGAAGTGTAAAAAAGATAGAATACCAGATTCCTTCATCACTTTATCAGTAATGCTGCATGTGGTAGCTATGATTCACTCATACTATTGGAGAGAGATGAATATGAGATCAATCGAAATAAATACTGTAAATAAAGTTTTTTAATGACAACAAAAAGTATGTACATTTGTAATTGAGATTTTCTGTTGATCAGTTCTGTTTAAACATAATGGAAAACATGTATAACATACCTTTGATTGCATCAATAGAGAATCCAGTCAGAGACGCAGCAACGGAGTTCGACATAGTTGTCAGTTTGATCTGGTTCCTCCTTAGGGTGTAAAGTGATGATGGTGATGAACCGAGACTAGGGCAGAATCGGTTGAGGGGAGAGAGTTCGTAATTGATGTTATGATGGTTGGTTGATTGTGTAAAGTGTCTAACCCTTTAACTCTCTAATAAGCCCCTTATATATACACCCAAGAGGAAACCTAATTAGTTAATAAGGGTAATATGGTCCATCAACAATTACCAACTAATTATTAATAGGTTATTAATATATTTTGATCTATATTATATAAATGATAATGATGGCTACTAGATTAAATATAAATAAATAAATATTTAATCTTACATTCTCCCACTTAGCCGAATAATCATTTATCATGAGTATTAGGTTAGTCTGATCAGAAGTTAATACTCATTTTAGCCTTAAACAAGTACTATAGCAGAGAAATACAGCCGTTGAATCATTATGCGACTCAGGACCCCCATTAGTCATACTATAGCCTTAATTTAAAACCTAACAGTTATGATCAAAATATGTAAGCCCTTTAACGTTTGATTTGTATTTATAGTTGTCTATATGTCATTACACCGGCAGAACATATGTAAGAGACATACAAAATCAAACTGATGAGGAAAATTAATTAATAGTCAGTCATTCATAGTACGATATGCAGTTGTACATGGTCATCAATTAAAACCCTTCTCTTTTATGTGCACTCTTAATAAGACTTATGGGTAATAGACCTTTAGTTATAGGATCCTTAAGCATATCACGAATGTATTCGATACAAATATTTAGTTTCCTCAATTCGTTCATAAACGAATAATTAATTGCGTATCGAATTTTAATGCAGCACCTCTCGAACTGTTACTGTTCAAGGAGACATGGTAGCTGACTCTATCACAATAAGTCTTCAAAATATTAATTATATGGAGTTAATAAACTTATGAGTCCACTGATAAATTTCCAACAACATTTAGTAAATATTGCTTTGTGATCAACAATATATTATGTCGTTATAACTTATGTTGTTGATATCAGTCCATTATGACTCCTCCATGAGATAGGTTTTGTCTGCTGACATAAAGATATACCCAAAATTACATTTTATTATCTTTGAATATTAGAAAGTTAGAGTAATCAACCGGTTTGAGTTCTCACTTCTTCTTTAAATTATAGCCTCTCGTTTCTTTTAAAGATATTGTAATACTCTATTAGATGCTTCACATTAATCTAGACATATCTAGTGTGTTGCAATGTGAGTAATATCTAAACGAGTATAGACTTAAACTTACATAAGGCTTCTAATTAACTAAGCGTAAGAAATAATCTCATTTATCCTATTATCCTCTAAAGGAGAGCAGTATTGTTTGTTACATATGTAAGGACCAATTTAATGTTAAACTTATGGAACGGAAGTAATGTCCCATTTAGTCTATCTCAACATGTTATGATATCTATTATGTAAGAGATATCTCTGAGATCTATTATATCAAAGTTTGTGTTAACAATACTTTGACTTATGTAACATCTACTTGTCAAAAGAATATCATCTATATAGACAAGTTTATCTTAGTTGCTCCCACTCATCTTGAGGTAGGTACATTAATCCACTAAGTTCTTGATGAAAATAATTGCGTTAAGATTTCATCACATTATGATGTTTGCATTAACCCATACATGGATTTTATTTGACTTGTAGACAAACTGTTCTTTAACCTTAAGTTTAGAACTTTCAGGTTGTTTTATGAACATGTAAATGTGTCAGCCAGTTGTTAGGGAAAGTTGTTTTAATGTCCATCTAATGTAGCTCAAAACTTTTATAAGCTACTAGAACAGTGATGATCCTAAAAGAAATCTTTTATTAGATATGTAAGAAAGATTCTTTAATGATATATCTTTTCCTGAGTATAACCTTTGACAATCAATCATGTTTCTTTGTGTCTTAACGTTTATATCAGGATTTGGCTTAGTTATGAACACTCTTAGGTAATTCAATCAAATCCCAAACGTTATGCGAACACATAAAACAGTTTTACTAGAAAACAGTTTTATTCCATTCAGAAGATTGATTGACGCTAATGGCTTAATTAGGAGAGATAGGATCAATAAACTTTTCCAAAATCCATTTCAACTTCAATTAGGGATTTCAACTTCAATTAGGGATTTCAACTTCAATTAGGGAGGTTATGTAATCATCAAAGTTAGTAGGTTTTTAAACCTAGATGACCTCCTGAGTTGATTATTGGGTTTGTTAGAAGTTTCAGTTTTATGGATTAGCTCTTGGTTAAGTTGCTATCATTTTCAGGATTCTAAGTTTGTAAGAGTTGGTGCAGTATGGTGTACAAGAGGTGTAATCGAAGTTAAATTTGGAGTGAAATTTAATGACACTCTTCCCCCCACCTCTTGTATTCCTTGCAAGTCATGATAAGGACTTTGACTGCTCCCACTAACCTTAGAAAACTTTAGGAACTCAGCATGCTTAGGGTCAATATTTAACGACCAAACAAATTCTAAATAGAGAAAACATATTAATGAACATATTCATGACGTTAGTCATTGTAGTTTCTCTTGTTGAGGATTATTTTAGTTTAGATAAGAAATCTAAGTGTACCCACAATTAAGCAACAATGAAACTCTTGTAAGAGTAGCATTAGATTTTAAGGAGACAAGTAATGATAGAACAGTGTCAAGATGAAGCAGTGTCTTGTACAAGAGGTGTAAACTGAAGTAATATAAAGTGTTCACTCCCCACCTCTTGCAACTATTGCAAGTTATTATTAAGACACTTAATGCTCCCACTGATCTTTAATATCTCTAGAATGCTACAAGAGAAGTTTCAATGAGGTACGTGACGTGGGAACCTATCATATATATGTTAGACTTTAATTGATTTCCTTAATGTCCAGATATCATAAGAAACTTAGGGACATATTTAATAGAAATCATGTTAAGGACATATATGAGTAGATTTCTTTAAGACCAAGGGCCATATGCGACAAAATTTAGATACAAGTTGATAGTCTTTTAAATGATAAATGAATTGTGTCTGAATATTCCATTTGAAATAAGTTCCATGAATGTCAATGAATGACTTATGATGGACCCATACTTATTCCTTAAGCCAAGTAATATTTAGGACTGTAACGTCATGATTTAAAAAACACTTAGAATGAGATTAGTTGAAAAATCATCCTCATTAACCATGTCATGATTTCTCATGAATTTTGGTTATAATGGATGAAATTTATAAGTCTCATTTTCCTTTTGTCAAGTGTTTCATTTGCATGATGATAAAAGTTGTGAAAGTGTAAGGTATCATCTAGTTTTATCTTAATAATGTTTCAATCCAGATATTTACAACAAATAAAATGAGAGTTTAAAATAAGTGTGACTTTATGTTGACTATGCAAAACTCACAACCTTCATAACATTGCTTAATTATGATACTATATTCTGATTAATACTCAGAATATATGGACGGTATCGAAAACGTTGTTAGAAGACTGCTTATTATTGTCTTTATAGCCTTAACATTTAATTTTGTCACTAACTCTCATGTTAGTTATTTGTCGAGTTCTGGTAAGGAAACGTTTAAAACTAGAGTCAACTAATCATGTGTTAGTTGGAATATTATAATTAGTAGACTTAAATATCTTTAATAAGTGACTATCTAATTAATTCATCCAACTGTTCTTTAGAATAATGGATAGTCTCGTTGCTTATGTCTAGTCGAATGACATAATGATGCATTGAGATTTTCCCTTTAAGAACCTTAGAGGTGGAATTAACAGTTGTAATTTGTCTATGGACCTGAGAACAATCCTCTTTTAAGGTTTAAGTGGTTATAAGGTGAGTAACAACTTATTTTCCAGCTTTAAACATTTATTTCTTTGTACATATGTTGCTTATCAACACACTCATTATACTTTGGTATTTTTGAGTGTTATAGTTGATTTATAAGGCATCAAATTGTACAAGTGAAAATCTTAATATGTAATGTACTGGAAAATGTACTTATTTCCATGCGTAAGCCCTTAACTTTATGGGTCATGGTATTGTACATTATTATGTATTCACATATACCACTTAACTTTATAGTTTAGAATTATAAAAGAAGGCATGCATGTTGGGAGTTCTAGTGATTATTCCATATATATAAGAGATTAGCCTTAGGAAAGACTTAATCTGAAACAACTTTAGTGATAGCATTATGTTAGAGAGTTCTTGATTATCATAAGAGACATCATGTTCGATTTGTCCTAATCATCATGCTCTAATTTTCTTCTTTATAATCTTTATCAGAAGAGAGCAATAGGATTATCGTGTCTTAAGAAATAATCAAGGATTTAATTTAAGAGCTAATTCTAATAGAAACTTTAAATAAAGCAAACATTTTAGGTTTAGGAATCAAAGTGGATGAGATATATGTAGAAGTAAATTACAGTGAGTAAAAATTATGGGTACTAAAAAATAAGACAGACGAAATGATCATAAAATTAATTAAGGATCATTAATATAAGGATCATGATGTGAAGAGATTGTGATATGTCTATTACTAACATCAAAATAATAGACTTAGTAAAATTCTACTTAAACAAAGACAAATCAGCTTTGGCCAGAAGTGTAATCATTTAAGTATGTGTGCAAAGTAATCGTGACAAATCAGCTTTGGCCAGAAATGAGACAATCACTTTAGTTATGCACTTGTCAAGCATGCTAAACATAAATGAATTAAATCAGCTTTGGCCAGAATTAAGACATTTCACGTTTGTAATGCATACTTAACATAGCTTTTATAATACTTGAACAATAAATAGATGTATTAAATCAGCTTTGGCCAGAATTAATACATCAGAAGCTCATTCAAGTTAAGCTAGTTTGGTTTTGTAAAACATTATTTGATCCTTATTAATTAATTAAGTATAAACAAAACCAAGTATTTAATAGCAAAAATTTTTAGGTCACATTAAACAGCATAAAATGAGGTCTCGAGTCGCAATCTTAGTTTCGAGTCGCAATCTCAGTCTCGAGTTGTGATGAGTGCGGTTGCGAGTCGCAATCTTAGTCTCGAGTTATGATGATCGTGGTTGCGAGTCGCAATCTCGTGGTTGCGAGTCGCAATCTTAGTCTCGAGCTGTGATGATTGTGGTTGCGAGTCGCAATCTCGTGGTTGCGAGTCGCAATCTTAGTCTCGAGTTGTGATGATTGTGGTTGCGAGTCGCAACCTTAGTCTCGAGTCGTGATCTCTGTTAACAGCTGCTGATTGTGATAAAATTGAAACTCGAAATTTAAGGGATTTGGGATAGTATTTCCTGTTTTAATCATGATCTAAACTTATCAAGGATTTCGAAAATAATAACTGATTATCTCTTTAACAGTTTTCGAAAATTTAATAGACAAAATTTAGATCAAACATTAGAAAAACATCCACTAATCCAAATTAGATTCCAAAATAATGGAATTTTCGAGTTTTATTAAGAACAAACAATGAACCCTAATAAATTTAAAACATAATATGGGATCCGAAACCTTAAAATTTATACTTTTATTAACAGATTTCGGATATTAGTTTGCTCTTTATGATTTCGGGTAACATGATTATGCACCCGTTTATTAAAAACATTGATTTCGGCACAAGTAAAACCGAAACAGCCATGAACTTTTAAGGCTTTAAAATTTCGTTTTCCAGATTTTTGATCCCAGAATAATGGATACAAAATCAGAACTGATTTATCAACATATTGCTCTGATACCACATGTTGATCAGTTCTGTTTAAACATAATGGAAAACATGTATAACATACCTTTGATTGCATCAATAGAGAATCCAGTCAGAGACGCAGCAACGGAGTTCGACATAGTTGTCAGTTTGATCTGGTTCCTCCTTAGGGTGTAAAGTGATGATGGTGATGAACCGAGACTAGGGCAGAATCGGTTGAGGGGAGAGAGTTCGTAATTGATGTTATGATGGTTGGTTGATTGTGTAAAGTGTCTAACCTTTTAACTCTCTAATAAGCCCCTTATATATACACCCAAGAGGAAACCTAATTAGTTAATAAGGGTAATATGGTCCATCAACAATTACCAACTAATTATTAATAGGTTATTAATATATTTTGATCTATATTATATAAATGATAATGATGGCTACTAGATTAAATATAAATAAATAAATATTTAATCTTACATTTTCACCTTTTTGGAGGCAAAATCCATACACCAGGTTCATGAATAAGTCGATTAGGCCAGGAACCAACATTTCCAATTGCCTAAATTTTCATGTTACATATTCTCCTTGCAGTTTTCCACATCAGATTATAACAATAGAACAAAAGTGCAATATCAGTAACCTAAACATAAATTAGGTAAGCAAGATTTTTTACAATTGCCTATAACAAAAACCAAAAGCAATTAACCTTTGCATCCAAAGAATGCCACCATATCCATTTGGTATGGAAGACGAAAAACTAAAAAAGGCCTGTCCCAAACAAACAACATGGTTCCATACAAAACCCACTTCACCAACTTATAAAATAAACATTAATATTAAAAAAAATGTATCTTTTTCACATAAATGATGCACTCCAGAGCTTGCATTAAATTACCAAATTGAGTGAAAAAAACCCTAACAAAAAAGACTAATCATCAACAAATTAACAAAAACCCTCATCCATTAGTCAAGATAATTAATTCATTAGATATCATGAATCTTAGTAAGCACAGAACGTGTTATGTTGCTAAATAATAGGAAACAAAAACCTACCTTAACTGCGATGGTGATGTTGGATTTCGGGCTTGTGAAGCAGCGGTGTGTTCAAGGATGGAAGTGATTGTGCCCCGTGGGTATGAAAAATGAATGGCAACAAACACTCTGATTTTGGGATTTGGGACCGGAGATAAACACCGCAGATCTGAAGTTGGAGGAACGGTAATGGAAGCCTTGGGCAGTTGGTTAAACGCATCGTCAATCTGAACTGCAAAGTAGGATACAAAAGTTGAAGCAAATGGTACAACACCCTAAAGTAGATAAAGCACCGTCGTTATCGATACCACAGCGGTCGCCGGAGTGTGGTCGGATCTCTCTCTCCTGATTCTGTTTCTCCCGATCTCTCTCTATCCAACCTTGTGTGATAGTGTGAGGAAGATGATTTAGGTTTTCATATGAAGAAGGATTAATGACGGTGTCTCGGTGGGCTTATGTCTCTTCCACCACCCAATCTACCTAATAAGAAGACAAAATCAGCAAAACTGGTATAGCATATTATTAAAGCACAATGTACAACTCTTTATGCATACAAATGTTGTAAATTAGACTTATATATAATATGTGAAGGTCATTGTGATATTCACCTTCTACTTTTTAAATTTTATAATTTTTTACATTCACCTTCTACTTTATAAATTTTATAATTTAAATTGGTTTAAGGGATTAAAGCCCAATCCCACCTAATACTTAAAAGGCTTAACATTTTCTTCTTGCTCAGCTGCACTAAACACATTAGTTATAATGCCACACATAAGTCCAAAATCCAATAGGAAACAAAGTGACGGATGATCAAAGGGCATGTGGTCTAGCGACATCAAGCTTTCTCGTATGTTTGAAAGTCCAAGTCTCATGATGGACAAATGTGTAGATTTAGAGGGTGCGAGTATCCCTTAAAAACAAGTATTCTTTATGTCGACTACAATGAATGCCAAACTTAAATAAGAAGGAACAAGTGATGATAGTACTGAATCTAGATGTCAATGCATATCAAAATGTGAAGTGGAAGTATAAGAGGTTGTTGATAAAACTAAACGATCTCATAGTCAGAAGAAATATGCATAACGTGTTGATTTCATATGAATTTATAAATACAAAAGTTGTTAACTAAATACATAATGTTAATTATTATCTTTTATCATCCTTTACACCATAAAATTAAAAATATCAGAACTATAATAAGCATTATATCGAAAGTAAGGGTCTGTTGCAAATAAAAAAAAACAATAGATTTTAATCAAGTTAAATATAAAAAAAATCCGACCTGCCGGATTCGAACCAGCGACCTAAGGATTTCAGTCAGGTGTTGCCCACTACAGTCCTCCGCTCTACCAACTGAGCTAAGGTCGGTTTTAATTTAGTTTTCCTAATATATCTTTATATTATAACAGGTTCTATATTAATATACTTCATTCGTATGTATGTTCCGTTTATTCATAGTTTCCCATTTAGTGAAAAGAAATTGAAAACGTGGGTTTAAGTCTACGTACGAGTCTTTAAAGTTAAAATAAGTGTGCAGAATATATTATGATCCATTTCTTCTAAAGCGTGTACGTAAGTTAATAAAAGAAAGTTCGACCTAAAAACGCAATCAAATCTTGTGAATCAAGTTTAAACTTGCTAACATCATATAGTGATTTGCAATAGACAAAATAAAAAGTTTAAACTTGCTAACATCATATAATGATTTGCAATAGACAAAGTAAATAATAAATACGATTGGTGTTGGTAGTCTAATAAAAGAAGCAAAGCTTCTAGAAGCACTTAAATTAAGAAGGTCATGGACTCAAGCCTTAGGGTGAACGGGGCGCCCTCGGGGTGGCGTGCGGTGAGTGAGTTCCCCGCTCGGGAACACCGTCGCCGACCCCTCGGGGAGGCTAAGCGGGGTGTGGTCAGCAGCATTGATTCACCGCATGAAGGGAGAGAGGGAGAGGGTGGCCCACCAGATTTTCAATCAATCAAGTTATTTTCTTTTTTTTCTTTTTTCTTTTTTTGATTTTTTCAACTTAATTAAAAAAATAAAAAAACAAGTCCCCCAAGAGAGGAGTGCCGCCATCAAATTGAGGGTGTGGGGAGTTGACGTGGCGCGTGCTGATTGGCTGTGGGTAAGAGATGTCACTCCCCACTTAGAGGAGTGCCCCTTACACCCTTAACAAGAAATAAAAATAAAACTTTTTTGTTAAAAAAATAGACAAAATAAAATTTAGATCGAAGACATGCTTTCCATTGTTCAAGACAGTCCAAAAACAAGTGTTGCTTCTTTCATTTAGTAAACCTTTTTACATAATAAAATCCTCCTTAGAAGTAGGGTTGTGAAAAAGTAGGTGGCTCGGAGTTCCTTTGGATTTAATTTGGAAAAAGCTTGCTCAGTATTGCTTGGTTAGGCTTGTTCGTTAGCTCGGCTTGGTCTGGCTTGGATTATTTTACCTTTAATATATTTTATATTTACGCACATAACAAGTTATAAAAATAATGGTTATTATTTATGGGTCTTTAGGCCTTCCATAGTCATAAGGCCCCTTTGTGGGCGTTATGCGACATGTGGCACGCCATGTCATCACGGGGCTTTATGGGGCGTTATGCAACTTGAGGCCGTAGTCATAAAACCCCTTTGTCATCATTACTCAATTAATTAATTTTCAATTTTTTTAATTAATTTCTAACTTTTTTTAATTAAAACCCTTTAATGTTAAATAAAAAAACATTAAATAAAAGAAGTTTTCATAATTGCAGGGACCAAATATGTTAAAAACCAATTTTTAAAAACAAATTGCCTCGTGTCTTCTTCTTCGATATTCCGGCCGATTTTCCTGCAGACTTGCAGGGACCAATTTGTCTTCTTCTCCGATTTGCAGGGACCAATTATGTATAAACCCTTCTTCCTTCTTCGATACCTGCAACAAAACAGAAACAGAGCATTACAAATATATGTATGTATATATGTTTGTGAGTGAGGGGAAAACCAGAAAATAAAAAAAAACAAATAAAAATTCAAACTTCAAATCCACATAACGCCGCGAAATGCATAGCGCTCCCATGCTTCTTCCTCCGATGGCGCCTCCTGTCCCGGTGTTCCCGTGTAACACCCTTAAATTTATACTTAAATTAATCGCTAATTTATGCCAAAAGATAATAGATTAACATAAGTTTCATAAGTAGCATAAACCTTAGTCATCTAATGACTAGGTTGGAAATTTCAAAATTTGTTTAATTAATTGTTTACAGCCCGTGAACAAAATCTAAGTATGATTAAAACATTGCGGAAGCTTCAAAAGGTAGTGTTCGGTTCTTCTTCATTCGCTTGATCGCCATTCGTAAGATCCACTTCATCATCTATGGTCAAAACCGTTAAAACATTAGTTTTGACATTATTATATAACATTATAAACACAAGATCCAACATTTAACTTTGTAATAATAAAATAAAAAAAATAAGTTTTTCTGTTTCACCGTAACTTACGGTATCACCGTAAGTTACGGTGGGTCCTGGAATTATCTGGTTCACCGTAAACCAGGAAAGAACTGCCGTAAACATCTGTTCTATACCGTAAGTTACGGTTCTACCGTAACTTACGGTAGTCGCTGGGAATTCATGTTTTGTTTGTCTATTTCATTATACTCAATCAAATTTTCGGATTTTGCTTTTCTAACAAACCATTACATTAAATCCTCATGTTTCTAACATGTTATACATTAACCAATATCAAAGATCAGTTCATCATACTCCTAAACATTAACCATGCTTTACTCGATTATTCGACCCGTTGGCTCGTCTAAGGAATCCTCCCATATGACGACTACCAACGAGTTCCAACCAAGTTTGACCAATCCTTCAATATAGCGACATCTCTACTTAATTCAAACCATTCTTGTTCTAAAATTCGAACACACATTATACAATCATCAAAATCTACTAAATGTAACGGGTCGAGTTACATACCTTAGTGTACGCCCTTCAACCGCGAATCACCACCGGCTTGTCCACTTGACGTTCCGGTATCCTTTCCTATAGAGTTCAATTTTATCATATTTAGAACTCTTTGTAATCACATTTCGCATAATAGTCAAAACATCACAATTAGGTGTTTTAACTACAAAATTCTAGTTTCAAGCCTTCTTTGAGGCATTTCAACAAACACTTCATAGGCAGAATTTTTATATCTTTAGTATTCAACTTCATAGCTTGCTAATTAGCTAACTTGACAACAATAAAGCCCTCATATAGTATTTAAACATCATATCTTTCTGGAATCACTTTCTACAATCAAATTACACTAGGATAATCATTCTAAACCCTAATGTTCATCATTATCTTGTAAAACCCACAACCCACCTTCAAAGTGTTCATGGAATTCCCTGAATTTGAACATGATTTCACATGTAGTTGTCTAGGTTTCACTCCTAGACACTATATCATCCCTAATCTAACCACATAACACACATGCAACATCTGATTTCGGATTTTCCAAAATCATGAGAATTTCAAGTTTAGAGATTTCATCAGATTTTACATACCTTATAATCCTCTTGCAATGAGGATCACGATTCTAAGCTTTAAATTCGATTTAGACTTGAATTGAGCCTTCAATTTACTGATTTTGTGTGTGATAGAGTTTTGGAATGGGGGTGTCACCCCCCCTGCTTGTTCTTGATCGACCAGCCCCTTAGTGGGGTGTTTGGTTTTTTATTTTTATCAAATTCTACAACACAAGTTTCACTTTTATCATCTTTGGTCCCTTCACTTTTATTTAACATAAAGTTTTGGTTATTTAACCCTATTTCATGTTATTTCTAGACTTTTTGTTAACTAGGTTAAATTCCTAGTTGGTAAATTCTCATTTATTTATACTTTATAATTTTAATATAAAGTTTTATATTTTCGGGGTGTTACATCCCGGCGCCATAGGGCGCCATGTTTGGCTTATACCTCCCCACAACAGTGGGTCTTAGGTGTGTAGTTGAATATCTATGACATATTTTGGGGTTGATTAGGATGACAATCAACTTATATTTGAAACTTATTTAACATTTGGTTAAACTTGATTTGGGCTTTTGAAATTTATTTTGAATATGTTCTTTTAAACTATTAATGATATATTAGACTATTACATTTTAAAAGCTGTGTATTATTTCAGACTATTAAATTTTAAAAGCTATGTATTACTTTTGTTAATTCAAGCCTAACTAAATCGAGCCGAGTCAACTCGGTCAAAAACCAAGCCAAGCTCGAGCTTAGATTTTCGTCTCCATTTCAAATACAAGCCGAGCCCGAGCTTACTTCTGGCTCGGTTCGGTTTGGCTCATTAACAAACCTGCTTAGAAGCATAATCATATTCCAAATCATATGAAATTAGTGGGATTCCCCTGCGTTACGCGACGCGAATTCGATTGGTATCGATATTGGTCCGTTATGATACTGACACTCTCTGTAATGACCGAAAAAGAGAGCAAAAAAATAATGTCGGATAAAAAATTATGAACGTTTAAAAAATCGGGAGGAATATGCATGTGTCTTGCATGTGGAGAGAGCAAGTCAACAAATAGGTTTTTCCAAAATGCCCTTTTACTCCTCTTTTTTTTTCCTACATTTCCATCTTAGCCATTGATTTGAAAACTGTAAGGTTAAGATATTTTCTTGTCCTACTTAGGCAAAATTAACTTTTTATTTGATCTTACCCATATATAATTATGAATTAGGACTATCCGAAATTCCGAATATAAATTTATGTTTTTGAATCTCAAGTTTCAACTTCTATGTTGGACTTTCAACTCGTGTAGGCCCACTTTTGGATCAGATAAGAAAAGCCCATGAAGATATTTGCATTGGACCACAAGTTTAGGAGTTCTTCATGTTCAAGATGAGCCTCTTTGTGAGTTGTGACAACTAGGGTTGTCCAAACTGCTCGACGATCGAAGATCGCTCGAAAAACGCTCGAAAAATGCTCGTTCGATTCCCGCTCAGTTTGTAAATGAGCCAATCGGATCGGTTCGATTCAAATTCAATCCGAGCATAAGCAAAGCTCCGCTCGCTCGTCGATCGCTCGGTTTCGCTCGAATTATTTTTATTAATATATATATATATATATATATATTATAGATTTTATAGATTAAAAACCTAAAAAAATATAATAGCCCAAAAAAAATTAAAAGCCCAATTAATATTCAGACCAACTTAATATTTAATATGAAAATCTAACCTTTATCATTTTTAGAATCATGATTTGAGTTATGTATTGCTTTTGAGTTATGTGTTTCTTGATATTGTTAAGAACATTTTTAGAATCATGATTTGAGTTATGTATTGTTTTTGTTAGTAAAGTGTTGGACATGTTTTAATTAAGTCTTCTTGATATTGTTAAGAACATTTTTAGAATCATGATTTGAGTTATGTATTGCTTTTGTTAGTAAAGTGTTGGACATGTTTTAATTAAGTTAGAATTTGTTTTTGTTGAACGAAGCCTTATCATTCAATCGAGCGAAACCGAACGAAAACGATCCGCTCGATTTTTTTTTAGGATTTGATAAAAACCGAGCCGATCGATTCAAATTCAATCCGAGCATGAGCATCACTTTTGCGCTCGGTTTTGCAAATTCGATCCGCTCGGATCGGATCGGTTGTAATTCAATCCGAGCATGAGCAGACCCTCGATCGGATCGGATCGGCTCATGAACACCCCTAGTGACAACCACGTGTATGCTAGTTGATGGTTGGTACTTGGTCGTAGTGGATCTTTCAGTCATCATTTGTGTTGAAGAGGGTTTCTACAATTTTCCTTTAATGTCAATAAAATTAAAGGTTAGTGTAAAAGTAATAAAAAGGGTAGAAATTCTATTAATCTATTGTCTGAATGCATATTAATCTATGGGACACGTTTATATGACATTTGCTATGATACTTGAACATACACTCATGAAATAATTTTACGTGAAAAGTATACATACAGTATAATTTGTAATAATATCTGATACGTTAATTATTAATAAATCCAAAATTATTTTTTAACAAAAAAGTGTTATGAGTCAAAAATAAATCTGATGATGGCATCTCTAGTGCAAGAAAGCAGACGACGAGAACGCATAGGTGGCACCCGAAAAGGGGATAGCCTCATTGGAGGTGGCGTCCTAGGCATCCCTTTGATCCTGGATGTGAGCAGATAGATTGATGTGTGTGTATATATATAGAGTTAATATTTTTATTTTAGATGGTGTTTGAAACTGAACACGTAGCATTGAAGTAAAAATTGACGTGTTTGTATTTGAAGGATTGATGACATTGTAAACTTATGAAAGGAATGCATTGGAGATAAAAGACGCGTTTCTGGTCAAGAATTTATTTATTAAAAATTATAACACCGCGTCGGAAATTCTTGTGTAATTATAAAATTATAAACCCAAAAAAAATTTTGTTGGTTATTAATCCCTGAACAATTCATAATAATCGATAAATATAGAAGAAAACTTAAGACACGATTTTCCATTTCAAGAATATTTAATTAATTAATATTGATAAAAGATCCGATCCCAGAAATCCACATATAGCTTGCTAGCGTCATGGTCCATAACAAAATTTGGTCTTGTTTGGGCAGAGTAGATCAAATACGACCAAACAAATCTCGATCCATTAAAACCCCTTCTACTTGATGAGTTCTTGATAACACATTTGCAAAATATCCAAGAAAATTCAACGCAGAATTCCAAGAAAATCCTCGTTTCTTTAACCCCTTTTGACCTTGGCATGTGATTAGGGGTTTCGTAGATGGAGATCGATAAAGCTATTAGAGATAGCGATGATCGGAGGCTAAAGACCAAGTATCACAACGCCATTTATGTTATTCAAAGAGCTCTTGCCCTCTACTCGTAAGTTCCAATTTCAGTAATCATAGTATGCTTTTAGGGATTCAAGATTTTACATGTAGAAACTTTTTCCCTTTTTTATTCAACTGTTTTTGGGTTGGGCCCAACACAAACTTATCCTTGTGTTTCACCACACATCATTCATTCCCTTTTTTATTGTTACTTGCAATGTGGGTTTGAGAATTATTTGGAGTATCCTTCTGTTTTTATGGAATTGCAGGTAAACAGTGTCCCTGCATTAAGTTTGTGTCAATCTAATAGTTTGTTTCAAATTATGTTACATGATATTGCTTGTTGGCTATGGGGATTTGTGTTAAGTTGGTATGTATTAATGGTTGACATCTTTTAATGGAGTTTGTTTTATAGCGTTTCGTTAACTATAGTGAACAATCTTAGGATTTGAGGATTTTCTTTCGAAAAAGATTCCCCGTCTAAGTTACCTGTGATTAACTGATTGTTTCACTTCAATCGAATGTTTGATCCACTTTGTTCAAATCCCTATCCCTATGGTCTTTGCAGAGAGGTCGATATTTGGTGAATTCAATCGTAAGTGACACCAAGTATGATTTCTCATTCTTCATTGCTCTCATGATGATCATCAATGCCATATTTCTAATCTTTTATTCGTCATTTGTTGATAGATAATTAAAATTTATAAATGGTTGACTTTGAAAATGAGCATGCTTTAGTTACTTAAAACTTGTCTTCAAAAGTTACGTTTAACGATTACACTTAATCCCCATGGTTTTGTAGAATTCCATATGATTTTACCGCCAAATTGTTAGGTTACATTTGATAATCTTTTTTTTGGGTTCTTAGCGTTTTGGAACTCATTTACGCTGTGTTTTCCTTTCTTGTAGTCTTTTTAATCTAGTGTTTTTTATTTGAACTTTTGTTATACGGGTATTTCTTCTATTACACAATTAACATTTACATTTAGTAGGCTTATTAATTTTGTATACGTTAAGTAGAGATATCGGACTCACGGCTCACATGATGTGGTTTTTCCTTATCAGTATCGAAGAGGTGGCATTCAGCTTCAATGGAGGAAAGGATTCAACTGTAAGTAGTTATGTGCATATGAAACTGTAAAAGGTAATTAGTTCCCTCAGTAAATTCTAATGATTACCCCTTCTTGTAGGTTTTGCTGCACTTGCTTAGAGCAGGATACTTTTTGCATCAAGTGGAACATGGACATTCAAACGGGGGTCTATCTGATGGTGAATTTACATTTCCAATAAGGACAATATATTTTGAAACCCCTTCTGTCTTCCCTGAAATCAATTCGTTCACTTACGAAACAGCTGCTAGGTAAGATATCAATTTCTTTCTTATATCGCTTATTAGCTTATACTACTTTTGCCTGATACAACTTTTAATAATACTACTAACCCCATCCCTTAAATAAATGTAATATTGCAATGTATCAGTCAAATATCTAAAATACTCATCAATAATGACAAAATAAGAGAATTTAGTGGACCAAAATTAATGCTATTGATGTCATGTTATCCAGGAAGCACAAAAATGTTTGGTGTTTTTGAAAATTTTATAATTTGATTAAAATTTTGCCAAACGAGGAAATGTTGCATATATATTTTTACTCCTAGCGTATAATTATTAATATTGCGTTGTTGTTGATGTTTCAGTTATGGTGTGAAGGTAGATATCATTCGCGAAGATTTCAAGTCTGGTTTGGAGGCTCTACTAAAGGAAAAATCAACCAAAGCTATTTTTCTTGGTGTTCGAATTGGTGACCCCACTGCTGTAAGCAAATTACTCTTTAAGAATTAAAAATTTTAGAACACCTAGATTTTAAGCGTCAGTTACCATGTGTGTCAGACTTTATCTATCAACAGAAGAGTGGTAAATATTGTCAATTTTTTTGCAGGTTGGTCAAGAACAGTTCTCTCCGAGCTCCCCTGGATGGCCACCATTCATGAGAGTGAATCCGATATTGGATTGGTCATATAGGTGTGCTCATAATCTAATGTTGATGTTTTTTCCCCTTTTCTCGTATCGCTTTTGAAACGCTCTGATTTCCATAAACTTCTCCAACAGAGATGTATGGGCTTTTCTTTTGACATGCAAGGTTCCGTACTGTAGCCTTTATGATCAAGGGTAATTTTAATTCCGATTCGTGTTATCTTCCTTTTTTCATTTGTATTGGACAGTTTTGCAATCGTTATAACCTTTTTCCATCTTTATAGATACACGTCAATTGGAAGCATCCATGACACAGTTCCAAATGCATTACTATCTATCAAAGATCCTGCTGTTGAAAAACAAAAATTCCAACCTGCGTATATGCTTTCTGACGGAAGATCGGAGAGAGCAGGGAGAGCAAGAAAGTTATCTGCGGCTGCCGCCTATGTACCTGCCGCCAGCAACGGCCTGAAATGTGCGGAACCTCATCAGGGCAGCATCTACACTGCCTCCATTGTAGCCGTTGGTGATGAAATTCTGTAAGTTCTTTGTTCTAGTTTATCAAAATCCATATAAAAGACTGTTTTGGTCAGCTTTATTCATGATTTAATAGTATTGTTTTAATATGCGTTTACTTATGTTCTATTATTTGTTGCATAGCTCAGCTTTGGAATTGTTGAGGATCAATTGGGACCTTCGTTGTGTAAAAAGCTTCATTCAATAGGTTGGTTGGTCTCGCAAATGGCTACTGTACGGTGTGAGGTAAACATTGTCAAATATAAATAAAATACTTCAATATAGTAAGACTACACAATCTCATGCGCATGTTAATCACACAGAATCGTGGTCTTTTTCTAAAATAAACGCGTTCTTGTTAGCTAGTCATGCACATGGCATTTAGAAACAAAGAAAGTAAAACGTTTATTGACCCTCCTATTGTCATCTGGTTATTATCTTACAGGTAGATTCTGTCGCTGAAGAAGTCGAAAGGCGAAAGTCCATGAGTGATCTGGTTTGTCATCGTCGATTGTGATTTTAAGACATGTCTCTGTTTTCAGTAATTTTTTTATGTTATTCACTTGGCAATTGTGGATACAGGTGTTCATATATGGAGGGGTTGGCCCGTTACATACAGATGTTACTGTCGGTGGAGTTGCCAAAGCATTTGGCGTTCGCTTGGTATATATTATGTTTTGCTGCAATGTTTTCCTTTGTTCGTCCTGTAACTATCACAAATCATGGGGAAGTTTAAGGTTTTACTAGTGTTACGCATACGTAAATTTGTCAATATATGTTTATAGCTTTGTGTAATTACAGGCTCCAGATGAAGAATACGAAGAATATCTTAGCCACCTGTTTGGTGATAAGTGCACTGGCAACCGCAACGAGGTAACTGAATGCCAAACTTAGTAACATACTAACATTAAAGTAACTATTGACCAATATAACCCTGCTTATATAGAAATTTATTTACAAAAAAAATTGAAATATGTATATTTATTAATTTACAGATGGCCCAGCTGCCTGAAGGCATTACAGAACTGCTAGAACATGAGAAGCTTCCTGTTCCACTGGTATGTGTTTGAAGTTTGACATTACTTTCTTTGTTACTAAGGGATGTCATTTGTGTTACTACAGTACACAAATTAAAATAATCATTGATGTACTATTTTAATATAGTTTTGGTTTGTGATGATGAGTAGTTTCTATAGTTTTCACTTTGGTTGATTGTCTTTGTAGATCAAGTGTCATAATGTGATCGTGCTCACTGCAACAAATGTTGATGAGTTAGACCGACAATGGGATGCTTTGATTGATTTAAGGTCTACTAATCTGCTAGCACCAACAGGACCGTTTGTATCGAAGCATTTAGAAACGTCACTCTCAGACGTATGTATTTGTCTATCTATTGCTTATTTAGTTAACCACCTTCGGTGAGCTGTCTAAAAAGGTGTAATTCTTATCTTACCCTTTGATTTATTGATACAGTTAGAAGTTGCTCAGCCTCTATCCAAGATTGCTATTGAATTTCCTGATATCTACACTGGTACAAACTACATATACGATTTTATCAAGTTATGATAGTTGACCTTTATCTTTAGTCTTCCTAACTTTTTGTCTTGATCTTTTTGTAAATAAAATCAAGGGTGTTATCGGAAAACCAGAGCTGGGCCTCTCATCATAACCCTTGAAGGGAAGGTAATAGGTTGTTTGGTATTAAATAGCTCTGAAAAATACAATAGAATTATCTCAACACCGCTGGTTGAACTGGTTTGCAGGATCAAGAAACAATAGAAGCAGCCATGGAAGCACTTTCCAAGAAGTTACCATCTGGCGTCAAACAAATATCGGTTTGAGGGTTCATTTCTCATCATAATCTGCTTCGTGACTGCACTTTAATTCATGTGATGAGATGATGAAATGATTCAGGAAGAAATTTTCGCTACGTTGAGTTCAGATGATAAGGAATTAGAAATTCCGTGAAAATGGAATGAAAAAGGGATTAGGGACCGAATGACTTTTGTTATCAGGATGTATATATAGACACCAAATCTATTGGCATCATTGAAGGGCAATTGGTTATTGGACGGTTTTGCATTTACCTTTTGTTTTCAACTTTATATGTTTGTTCTGGTGATTTTTAACTAGAGATGCTGCTAATCTTGGGTTGTCTTAGTGCTTCAAAGGCCTAAACAGCATACTTTGTACAATTAAAAGAATCTTTTTTTTAAATGTTTGAGTCGAAGGTCTTGTGATTCCATCGTAATTTTACAAAAGATTGGTCATCTCTCTGTTCTACAAAAGATTGATACCGTTGATGGTGTTAGGACCATTTGTGTGTTGCAAAGCAAGGCTAACCACATGTTTCGAAATTGCCTTCATTATCGATGGTGTTATCACCTTTAATCTGAGTCGCTTGCATTGCTAATCCCGTCGTCATATCACAGGTTTCTGAAATTTCCATCAGTTCTAGAATTATTGTGTAGTTGGTTATCACTTAGTTCTGTGTCGTCGTGATTATCTACCAACGATGTATCGACCAATCCTAATGAAGCAGATTCGTTATTTTACTTTCTTGCGATGTTCCTTGTGTTGGTGATTTTAGCTTCAGAGGATTGTGAGCGCTCTAACACCGCCGATGTGAATTACAACTCTTCAAAAGCGAAATTAGCAATATCAGATCTTAAAGTGTTTAGGGTTGAAAACTCAGTACTGTAAAGAAAATTGAGAGGGGAAATAGTCATTTGGTGAGGGAAGCACTTATTTATCATTCGTTAGTATGTTTCAGTTACATCCTCTTCACTATTCATACTACTGAGCTACACATGTCATTGACTTAGCAAGTGTTTCAACTAACAAGTAACAACCTAACTACTTAACAACCTTGAACTGGCTGAATAATACCGAAGTACACATCAGAGTGTTTGTTATATGGACCATTAAGAGTGTTATAACTTATATAAGTTGATTTACCCTCACAAATGCTATGTTTGAATTGAAACATGGTTATAAGAAAATGTCAGTTAAGATGTAATCTAGTTGTGACATGAATCGAAATAATAGTTACCGCGTTTTATTAGGAAAAAAAACTAAAATTGTAACATATTCTTTTGGAGTTTGGAAGTTCACTCCTAAAGGAAGCAATAGCAATACAGCCACCCCGAATTGGAGAAAACACAAAGAAGGAATTAAGGAAATGCAGTAGCAGGATGGAGGAGCAGGATTCGGAAACACAATCTCACAGCTTCGGGAAAGAGTGGCGGCACCCACTCCATCAATCCTTAACTAGTAATTACCACATAACTTGTTATGGACTTATAGCTTTAGAAGATGATATATTTCAAGTTTTAAAGGTGTACATTAGATAAAAGCGAGTGACGGTAACGTGTAATATAACAATTTCTAATACTAAATGAACCGTAAATGCAAAATGCGTAATACAAGCTTGTACCAAATTGATAGCAAGTTAATAACTCAAAAACTTCAAGTAGATAAAAATTTGTTCAAAGAGTACATATAACATATAGGCTTCTCATCAAAATACTGAAAAATAAGAAATTCTAAATGTTCCCCAGCAAGATAATATAAAAAAAGACAAACAAACAAACACAGACATTTGACCCAGCAATCAAAAGCTTGTAACGCTTCCTACGTATGTTCTCAATTGTTGTCCACCTTATCGTTTTAGGAAAACTACACGCCGCGTGATTATTCTCCATGGACCAATATAGCGGACAAAATAATCATTCTCGTGAAACTGTTACATTCAAGCTTTGGGCTTCAACTCCTTGACGGTCTCCCAGGTGAAGTCTGGATCATCACGACCGAAATGACCGTAAGCAGCAGTCTTCTGGTACCTTTTGTTGCCACCCCTCTTGAGGTCAAGGTTGATAGCCATCATCCCTGGCCTGAAGTCAAAGTTCTCCTTAATAAGAACAAGGATGTCCTTATCCGGGATAGTTCCAGTCTTGTAAGTGTCCACGAAAACAGAGAGCGGCTCAGCCACACCAATAGCGTAAGACACCTGAACGATGCACCTGCGTGCAAGTCCTGATGCCACAATGCTCTTGGCTGCTTGCCTAACAATGTAAGCACCACTCCTGTCCACCTTAGTTGGATCTTTCCCGGAGAAAGCACCTCCACCGTGAGCTCCCCATCCACCGTAGGTGTCAATGATAATCTTCCTGCCGGTCAGACCTGCATCACCGTGTGGGCCACCGATCACAAACCGACCTGATGGGTTCAAGTGGAAGATGGTGTTCTCGTCAAGGTATTGAGCTGGGATCACAGGCTTGATCACATGCTCCTTAAGATCCGCAGCAATTTGGTCGTTGGTCACAGTCTCGTCATGTTGGGTGGAGATGAGGACTGTGTGAACCCTGATAGGGACCATGGCACCGTTGTCATTACGGTACTCAACGGTCACTTGGGTCTTACCATCAGGCCTGAGCCATGCGCAAGTGTTGTTCTTTCTCACTTCGGTAAGCTTGGCACCGAGCTTAGTTGCAAGGACGTGAGTCAGAGGCATGAGCTCGGGTGTCTCATCAGTAGCATAACCAAACATGTGACCTTGGTCACCAGCACCAATTTCCTCCGGCTTCTTGGTGAGATGTCCGTGAACACCCTGGGCAATGTCGGGGCTCTGTTGCTCGATGTTGACCAAGACCTTGCAGTTGTCGGCATCAAGACCAACATCAGCAGATATAAATCCGATTTCTCTGCAAGTGTCACGGACAATCTTCTCGTAGTCTACATTAGCCTTGGTGGTGATCTCACCGAATACCATGACCATGTTAGTCTTGGTGCAGGTCTCGCAGGCGACCTTGCTGTCAACATCTTGCTCTAGGCAGGCATCAAGAATGGCATCTGAGACTTGATCGCAAAGCTTGTCTGGGTGTCCTTCGTTGACCGACTCGGAAGTGAATAGGAAGGTCTCCATCTCTCAACTGAAACCACAACAGAGTATGTTAAATAAAACGATAAGCACTCAAAATTAAAAGAGTAAAGAATATTCTATCTATACAATATATAACTAACACCAACTATGTTATAACATCAAGTAAAAACTTTTACTTTTATTCCATAAACATCGGTTTGCAGCTATCGGGCTAGAGATCACACAAACAATTGTTCAAATCAATCACAACTACATGGTTTTCTTGATTCACTTAAACAATTGTTCAATATGACACCTTCCTTACCTTCAAGCAATTACATATATCTTTAGCAACAGAGCCAGAACATACTATGAATGTGAATTACAATGTTACAGATACTCTATGTACACACACTGTACCCTAAAATGATGGAATCTACAACTTTAAGTCCACTAGCAATGAGAATCAAATTCACAAATCTAAATATGCTTTCTTTCACAGATTCAAGATAAGGAATATTTTGATTCTACAAATACCTAATCAAATCAAATCAATCAATACTGTTCATATACTTTCAATTAACAAATTGAATAACTTATACTGTTCACATGTTTTTAACTTATGAAGTATCATAATATCACATAGATCCAGAGTAATTCTAACTCATTATTTAGGCACTAACGACAAGATCTGTCACCTAGCAGTTAAAGTTTGACAGAAAAGTAGAAAATATCTTGGATCCAATGCCGACACAGTAACGAGTGACAAATTCGTCATGACATAACTCAGATCTAACAATTAACGGCACAAACTAAACAGATCACAAGTAAAAAACAAGTTTACGAGTAAAATATCGGAAGATAAATAAGAGAATAAAAGAGATCTGCAGGTTGAATCGGAATAAACAGGTGGAAGAAATGGTACCTTACGTGGGAAGGGAAGGGAAGAAAGATGTGAAATGAGAGATCCAGAAAGTGATGAAAGAGAGTGAGACGATTTGGTTAGGAGTGAGGGGGTGTGCATTTATAGGCGTTGTACAGCCAGAAACCACCAACTCTCTAGATGTGGACCCCTCACCAACCCCCCTTTCTGTGGGTCCTACTACTCACCAACTCTATCCACCAACGCGGAAGTTTTTACTTCCTACAATTTACGGTTAACCACTTAACCCAACGAGAATAACTTCAAATGAACCAAACGTTCTGCAAAAAGTTCGTGAATTGTTCAGTAGCAGGGGCGCAGCTTAGGCATAGTCTGAGGGGGCGCCTCCCTCCTCTCTCCCCCGAACTTTTCGATGCATAGTGTTATGAATAGTATTTTCGTACCCCCCGGGGGTTTCGGAAAATTTGGGTGGGGGGCAAGCTTCGCCAATGTTCGGTATAGAGTTGGTTTGTTTATTAAATAAAGAGTAAATTACAAATTTTGTTTTTTTATGTTTACATCAAATTGTAGACGCTGTCATTTTTTCCAAAAGTTTACAGGCGGTGTCCTTAACCTTCCAAAATCTTGTACGTTATGTTGTTTAGGCCAAACCCAGTTAGACTTTTTGGTTAAATATGATCATGTGCATTGCACATGAGGGCATATTTGTCTATTCACCTTCCCATGGGCTATGTGTAAATGTTTAATGTCTAGTAACTATCATGTAATATAATGAAAATGATATATATAATTAAAAAAACTTGTACTCGATCCCTCTCTCCTCTCTATCTCTCGCACCACCACCACCCTGCCACCGGTCACCCCTCTTCCTACACAGTTTCCTGGAGCTCTGGTACACGTGGCGCCACCAGATGCTCCACCTCTCCGCCGCCCACCATCAACAGTTCAGCACCACAACCCACCCTTGTTACCATCAGCCACCACCACCGTCAATACCTACCGACCTCCACCACTCCCCATCGTCGTCGGTGGGTTAATCAATGGTTGATGTCGCCTCATATGTAGTGTGTATCTATCTATCTCTGCTCCTCCTTCTACCTCAAATCTTTAACTTTCTCTCTTTCTATTTTGTGTATTTATCTATCTCCCTTCGCTTCTTTCTTTCTTAGACTTAAAATCAGCTTTCCAATTCGGATGTAATTTAATGATCTTTTCAATTTATATTCCAATTCGAATTACAAGTCAATCAGAGCTATAATTAATTTTTAGAATTAGAGGCTTTGTTAATTGAGTAGATATATATAAGAGTAAAGTCCTATTTGAGTCCTTGTGGTTTGTGTAGTTTAACCATTTGAACCCAAAAACCAAAATTGTCTTGATTTGAGTCCCTGTGGTTTCTAATTTTAACAATTTGAATCCAAAAGTAAACAACATTCAAATCAGAAACATTTGGTTTTTGGATTCAAATGGTTAAAATTAGAGACCACAGGGACTCAAATAGTTAAAATCAGAGACCACAGGGACTCAAATCAAGACAGTTTTGGTTTTTGGATTCAAATGGTTAAACTACACAAACCACATGGACTCAAATAGGACTTTACTCTATATACAATTAAGTTTTAGTTTTATCCACTTATGCATTTAATTCAGCTCTGTTTATCAGTTTGATTTTTTAGGTATCTTTTATGAATTTTATGTTATCATGATTGTTGTGTGTTTAGGTGGAATTGGAGTGGTGTTTAGGGAGGTGTGTAGTGTGCAGAATGGCGGGGAGTTCGAGTGAGGAATCCGGGCAACAGCGTTCCTGGGGAGGCAAGTGATGACTCAGACTATCTATTGGTCGTTCCAACTTTTCAGCAAGGTTCCGACATCTCAGGCGAGTAGTGATGGTGGCAGGTGGAGTTCTTGAATTCCAGATATATACAGAGAGAGAGAGAGAAAGAGTTTATATATTTTTTATTTTTAAGTTTTGTACAAAATAGTCCCTGAATAAAAGTTCTTTACAAAATAGCCACTGGGAATGTGAATAGACAAACATGCCCTTATGTGCAATGCAAATGACCAGATTTAACCAAAAAATCTAACTGGGTTTGGCTTAAATGACATAACGTGCAAGATTTTGGAAGGTTAAGGACACCGCCTGTAAACTTTATAAAAAAAAGACAGCGCCTTCAATTTGGTGTAAACATAAAGGACAAAACTTGTAATTTACTCATAAATAAATGAACACGAAGATTTTGTTCGTTTAGTTAAACGAACAAACATGAACAGAGGCCACGTTCGTTCGTTTATATTTGTGTTCGATGGTTCAATAATGTTTTTAGTTTATATATTTTTTATTTAAATGTTTCGAAATTCCGACAAATAAAATACTTAATTAGTGTCAGTGTATATATATATTTTGTTCATGAATGCTTGTTTGTGTGTGTTTTTTCCATTTGTGTTCATGAACATTAGTTTATGCTCATTTGTGTTCATCAACGTTCGTTTTCGTTCGTTGCCTAAAATTAACAAACAAACACGAACACGAACAAGTTCATTTATTTAACAAACGGACACGAATATAAAATCTCATTCGGTAAGTGTTCGTGAACACGTATATTTCTTAACAAACGAATACGAACAAGGTCTTGTTCGTGTTTGTTTGGTTCGTTTGCAGCCGTACCAAGAAGGTTAATTTGGTGAGTTATTGGCTTATAATAACAGTTTGTTGGTGTTTATGGAAGGCATGGAACGAAGTAGTAGTCTTGGCTAAACTGGATTCAAGCTCTAAGGTGATAGAAGCGGTCAAATCTTTAAGCTTCTCATGAATAAAAAACACTTTCCATTTTAAGTCTTTAAACAATTTGGAAGGATTGATTTTTTTTTTTTGTGATTGTTGTGTTTGTGTGGCTGTAGCGTCACGCTAGTTCGCCTTTGATTGAAGTATTCTCATTCGAAAAAGTGTATCTGAGTCTGGTGAGCTCTAACACAAGAAGTAGCATTTGTTTGTATCGCATGATAAAAAAAGTAGTTAGGGGCTGTTTGGTAGTCTCTTAATGACCAATTCAGATGCTACCTCTTAATGGTTTAAAACCTCTGAATGAATAAGAGGTAACCTTAAGTCTGAATGGTTAAGAGGTAACATCTGAATGGTAAATCATCACATGTCTCCTACCTTCTTATTGGTAAAATTCTTAATGGTTCCATTAAGAGGTAGCCTCTTAATGACCATTCAGAGGCTACCAAACAGCCCCTTATACATGTATCTTGTATGTATGTTAGGTCGAATAACATTTAATGCTAAAGATGTTGAAAGTAGGTGGAACTAACGTAAGAGGTAGTCATAAAAACATAAATTCTGGTAGGAATGAGTTGTTTTCAAGAGTTTAGTAAGTTAAAATTTTGTATGTTTTTCCCTATTCATGTGTCTTGTATAGAGGTTTTCACATTCACATTTTGATTTGAATCACGTGTTTCTAAATTCTAGTCAACCTTCTTTTTCAACTTCAAAAGCAAAATGATCGACAAAGTGTATCCAGATTTGAAATTCCCAAATCAAGATCTAACAATTGTGTTGTAGAGGGATCAAATGAGTCTATATTGTCCAAATGAATAACTTGACGAATGTGATGTTGCCAATGGTTACATTCAAGATTGGAGGTACGTGAAGTGAAACTATCCAACTTTCCAATGATGCATGTTTTTAATTTCCTAATTTCCAATGATGCATGTTTTTAATTTCCAATGATGCATGTTTTTGAGTTGGTCTACGTTTCAATGTAAATTTTGTTTGAAACAAGTCGGGTTAAATATAAGGTTGGTCGGTATGGTTCGGTGAATTGGTCGGGGTATGCCATTCACCGATTCGGTGAATGAGTGCCGCTAAATCGGTGATGAAGATTCGGGGTTTGGTGATAGCAGTTTTCGATGTATAGTCACCGATGATGATTGATGAAACGGTGAACAATTTTTTGACCGTTACCCACTATTTTTTGACCGTTGCAAGCAAGTGACTCAAACACCCTAGAGTGATTGAACCATACTCTTTGATTGAGTGTAAAATGGGGAGTGGAATAGGGACTTGACATGACATGCTATTATTGGGTAAATAATAACTCAAACACCATAGAGTGATTGAACTATACCCTCCACCCTAATACATTTTCATTTATCATTATGAATTAAGATTGCTCTACGTTTCAACATAAATTTAGTTCGAAAATGAGTCGGACGATTGTAGTCTATAATTTATCACGTCGCGTATAACCCCGCCGCAATGCGCGGCGAGTAACAAACCTATTGTTATATGGTTAAGTAGATTGCTTATTTTCTTAAAATGTCTAGACTGAACCAATTTTCTTTTTGTTTTATGTTTTTTAAACACCTCTATCTTAGATGTGACATTAGAAATAACAAAAAAACGGTTTGGTTTATAATGTCCACTAAACAAAAACCGGATGACATTATAAATAAGATAAACCGGATTAGACAATTTTGTTTATGAAGTTTTAGAAATAAAAACCAAATGATATTATTAGAAATAACAAAAACCAGATCAAATGACACTGTTTATAAAGTTTAGAAAAAAATGGATCAGAATATTATTTGGGTGAAGGACTAAAATTGGAAAATGTTGGAATTTAAAAGAGAACATGTGAAGTAGTGGGTGGGGTGTTTATATGCACATGGAAGATCATGAGACAACATTCAATTTTCTGTTTAGGTTGGCCATGTGGTTCCACTTGTTTTATGCTCTTCACATCAGATCTATTGCCCAAAATAAATTACTCTATACGACATAATGTTTTCTTGTTTAATTTTATTAGGTAAAATACTTGAGAATTATAAACATGCGAATGCGATCACGATTAGTAAATCATGTTCATAACCAGAAAGTTTTCCAAAAAAATGTTCATATCCTGAAAAATATGGTAATAAGTTACCAATTTTTATAGCTAATAAAAATGTAAGGCTGTTAATTATTCCTTATTAAATTGAAACTGTATTTGGAAGGAATGCTAGAGATAACGACTATTGTAAGAAAATTTAAAGGTGTCGGTGCAATGAGATGCAGTAACATTTATTTTATTTATTCAACTTTATTATTATATTTTTTTAATTACTTTTCATCATATTTTGTTTTCTCTGATAACTTTTAATATACGATGTTCTATAGAATTCCGAGAATGTCGTTGTGACGTATGAAAATATTTTTTTTTCAACTACGGATGGAAAAAAAAATTCAAATCTAAGTTGTGAGTATTAATCTATAAGGAACAACATGTATACATGTTGTCAAAACTGCCTCTATTTGTTTTTTATATAATATAAAATTTCAAACAAATCATTAAGATTTGTTTAATTTTATGTACGTTTCGAATTTTTTATTTATATTTGAATGGGACAAATAATTTTTTTTCTTTTCTTTGACGATCCGACATTGTACGAACAACATCGGCACCGGTACTGATATTCATTTTTTTTGGTTTTATCGACGTTTCGGTATAAATTTTATTAAAAATGGAGTTGCACTCGTAACAAAGTATCTTTTGTATCTAAGTTATAGTGAGCATCGATACCGTAATACAACTGTGACGATATCTTCTTGGGCATATCTTTTTGGTTGCACCGCGTGGAAGTATCGTACTTGTACTATAACAAACTAACCGATACCATCCAAAAGCCTGCCGCATAGCACGAAGAATCCCACTGATTAAAGCTAAAATCCATAACATCGTAAAATTGGATGCCATATATATAAACGAATAATTTCTATCAAATAAACCGTTTTCTTTTATTCAGAATTTATTATTATTGCCAACAATATCGATAAATAAATCCCTCTCTCTCTATATATAAATGAGAAGGATTTGGGCTAGGTGGCATTTGTATTTGGCCATCTTGGCTGATGTGGCAATTTAGTTTAGGAGGGAAATCACATTTGGCTTCTACATTCACGATTTCAAGATAAAAACACGGGATCCGTTTGTTATTCGGGTCGAAATCCTGAATTCGGGTCAAGCCTGACGGATATTATATATTTCTTTTTTTTTTCTCATTCTTCTTGCACACACTTTACAAACCCTAGAAAAACTAATTTGCAGCCTCTCTCCCACCGCCACCACCAAGATCCTCAGTTCCAAATCATAGCCAAAAACCTCTGCAACATCATCTTCTTCACACAAATCAATCCTATTAACCAATCAAAGGTATGTTTCTATGTTTTTGATTTTATTGTTTCTGATTTCTTTGTTTTACGATTGTAATCTACACAATCGATCCTAAATCTGCTTTATTTATGTTATTCAATTCTATAGAAACTTGATTTTATAAAGATTGCTTCGAATGCTATTAACTTCTTCTTTGTCCTAAACTTTGTAGATCTGATCATAAAAATTGAAGGTATGTTGTTTTAATTTGTTGTTTATCTATTGTGTATCTTTAATCAAGCGATTGAACATTTATCTTTTTGTTTTTTTGCAAACAAAATCAAAATCAGAGGTTTTATTATCATCATCTACATTTATCAAAGTTACTGATTTTTGTTGATTTTGTTTTTCATGTGGAACCCTAAATCTTTGATAAAATCGGACTCCGATCATTCGTGAAACGACAGAGGTTAGTTAAATGTTATAGTTGTTTTCTTTTTTTTTTAAGTTTGTGTAGGTTTGATTTTATCCTTTCTGTTCGGTATTTTTTTTTTTAAATTAATAACATATGTTCTGAATGTTTTATGGTTTGTTTTTGTCATGGTAAACCCTCAATCTTTTGTGACAATCGGACTCGAATTGTTCGTCGACCAAAACGTGTTAGTTCAGTTTTGTTGGTGTTGTTTGTTTTTTGATATGTATAGTCTTTCTTTTTTGTTTTTGTCTTTAGGCGTTAATTTGAAATTTTATGTGATTATCTTTTGAAGTTCTTATGGTTTGTTTTGTAAGTTATAATTTTTTGTATTTAGTTATAATTTTTGTATTTAATTAGTTTTTAATTCTTTAAAAATGTCTTTAATTTCTTTTTAAATCTGTTTTTGTTTCTATAAATAGATTAGTGTTGTTAAAGATGATTTTTGTATTCGAAATTATGATTCGGTTTCTGTAAATAGACTTTGTTTCTATAAATAGATTACCGTTATATTTTTTTTAAACAATGGTTACTTCCTTTGCAGTTATGGATCATGAAAATAACGCTCCTTCGTTGTTAAAGTTGATTGAGGACTATGATCCTATATTTTTCGAATTGTTCGTCGACCAAAAACAGGTTAGTTCAGTTTTGTTGGTGTTGTTTGTTTTTTGATATGTATAGTCTTTCTTTTTTATTTTTAGCTTTAGGTGTTAATTTGAAATTTTATGTGATTATCTTTTGAAGTTCTTATGGTTTGTTTTGTGAGTTATAATTTTTTGTATTTAGTTATAATTTTTGTATTTAGTTAATTGTTAATTCTTTAAAGATGTGTTTAATTTCTTTTTAAAGTTGTTTTTGTTTCTATAAATAGATTAGTGTTGTTAAAGATGATTTTTGTATTCGAAATTATGATTCGGTTTATGTAAATAGACTTTGTTTCTATAAATAGATTACCGTTATATATTTTTTTAAACAGTGGTTACTTCCATTGCAGTTATGGATCATGAAAACAACGCTCCTTCGTTGTTAAAGTTGATTGGGGACTATGATCCTATATTTTTGGTATGTTTCTTAATTTTTCAGTTTTGTGCACATAATAAGTTATTGCAACTTATATGTTTTTTTTTTTGTTTCGATTGATAGGAAATACCGTATGATTTTGCAACCTTATTGTGGGGAGAACAACTTCCATATGTCAATGTCTTAAAATTATTGATGATGATTTATCGTGAGTCATTTAGTTATAATTTTTGTATTTAGTTAGTTGTTAATTCTTTAAAGATGCCTTTAATTTCATTTTTAAAGTTGCTTTTCTTTCTATAAACATATTACTGTTGTTAAAGATGATTTTTGTATTCGGAATTATGATTCGGTTTCTGTAAATAGACTTTGTTTCTATAAATATATTACCATTATATATTTTTTAAAACAATGGTTACTTCCTTTGCAGTTATGGATCCTAAAAACAACTATCATTCGTTGTTAAAGTTGATTGAGGAATATGATCCTATATTTTTGGTATGTTTCCTTAGTAGTTTGATTTTTTAATTTTAAATTTTAAATTTTGAAATCAATCATTATTTTAAATTTAAATTTTGAAGTAAACCATTATTTTGTTTGATTTTAAATTTACAATTACGAAGTCAATTATTATTTTAAATTTAAATTTGAAAGTTTTCCATTAATGCGTTTGATTTTAAATTTCGAATCTTTAAATTGAATTTAAATTTGAAAGGTTAGACTTTCCTAATAAGTTTGCTTGATTTACGAGATTGGATATTAGTGATTTGATTTTCAGATTTTAAATTTTAAATTTTTAAGTCAATCATTATTTTAAATTTAAATTTTGAAGCAAACCATTATTGTGTTTGATTTTAAATTTTAAATTCTTTGAAATCCTGATATTTTTTTATGAGATGCTTTGACTATATTATTTGTAATTTTAGGGAAGCTTCGAGTCTTCGACTATTGTTTTTGTACTCGAGTTGCATATCTAATTCAAACTGTGTTTTGTAATTTTAGATGATAAACTTCTTTCAGACTCCTTCCCCTACAAGGAACTCTTGAATGGGATCCTATGAGAAGTTGAAGGAAAGGTATATCTTGCACCGTTCTTTATCTATATATATATATATATATATATATATATATATATATATATATATATATATATATCTCTTGAATGAGATCCTATGGGAAATTGATCTCTATTCGATTAACTGATGTATATTCTTTTCCTCACCATTTTGTTCCGTTAATCAACTCATGTGTGCTCTTATGTTTGATACCGGATCTTATTCCAGTGATTAATATCCGCTTGAGTAACCCAATCTGAGTCTGATTTTTTTCGTTAAAGATTCGGATAAACTTTCCCGAATTGGGTTTTCTGCAAGGCTAATCATCTAAATTAATTTGTTATTTTTATGGTTTACCATTGCATAAGTTAGTATAATTTGTTGACAAAGTTTTGTTTTGTGGGATAGTAGTCATAAATTGAGTAATATTCAAGGTTTATGTGTTTTTATTTTGATTCATTAGGTGTTTATTTTGGATGGTCCGGAGTTTTTGGCTGCAACTATGTTGGACAGAGATATGCTTGCTATGACTGTAAATTGGTACCCTGTCGGTTGGTTTTGCTTGGCAAGGTTAGACTTTCCTAATAAGTTTGCTTGATTTACGGGATTAGATATTAGTGATTTTATTTTCAGATTTTAAATTTTAAATTTTGAAGTTGATCATTATTCTAAATTTAAATTTTGAAATAAACCATTATTGTGTTTGATTTTAAATTTTCAATTTCGAAGTCAATTATTATGTTAAATTTAAATTTGAAAGTTTACCATTAATGTGTTTGATTTTAAATTTCGAATCTATAAATTGAATTTAAATTTGAAAAGTTAGACTTTCCTAATAAGTTTGCTTGATTTACGGGATTGGATATTAGTATACTTTCTTTATTGGGTTTTAACTAATAATTTGATTGACTCGGTTGTTAGATTTGTGACGATGCGTCGGACAAACAACATTGAGAAAATATACAGCCTTGAGCCTTGGTAAGTTAACACATTAGTTAAGGTTATGAAGTATTTTCATGGCACCGACACATTATTGAGTAGTAGCGCATTAGGTTAGTGATATTAAAATTTGTGCCTTGAGAAATTTTGTATATTGATTGATGTTTGAAATTGATTGTGAGGTCTTTGATTGTGCATTGCATTGCTGATTGATGTATGAGATTTTGTTGATTGGCATAAAGTATTAGATAAGATGTGTTTGAAGTTGTGAAGATGAATAAGTGAGACATGTGTAGCAGATATTAGTGAGTGCACAACACATTAGTTAGGGTTTTGAATTATTGGTACAGGTTAGTGATGTTAGAGATTGTGTTTTGAGAAATGTGTAGATTGAATTATGTTTGTGTTTGATTGTGACACCTTTGATTGTGCATGAAATTGCTGGTTATATGAGATTTTGTTGATTGTAGACAAATAAGTTTGAAGAAAACTTACTAGATTTGAAAGTTTTCCATTAATGTGTTTCATTTTAAATTTCGAATATGTAAATTGAATTTAAATTTGAAAGGTTAGACTTTCCTAATAAGTTTGCTTGATTTACGGGATTGGATATTAGTGATTTGATTTTCAGATTTTAAATTTTGAAGTCAATCATTATTTTAAATTTAAATTTTGAAGTAAACCATTATTGTGTTTGATTTTAAATTTTGTATGCTTTGAAATCCTGATGTTTTTTTATGAGATGCTTTGATTATATTATTTGTAATTTTAGGGATGCTTCGAGTCTTCGACTATTGTTTTTGTACTCGAGTTGCATATCTAATTCAAATTGTGTTTTGTAATTTTAGGTGAAGAGCTTCTTTCAGACTCCTTCCCCTACAAGGAACTATTGAATGGGTTCCTATGAGAAGTTGAAGAAAAGGTATATCTTGCACTGTTCTTTGTGTATATCTATATATCTATATATCTATATATCTTAAATGAGATCCTATGGGAAATTGATCTCTATTCGATTCACTGATGTATATTCTTTTCCTCACCATTTTGTTCCGTTAATCAACTCATGTGTGCTCTTATGTTTGATACTGGATCTTATTCCAGTGATTAATATCCGCTTGAGTAACCCAATCTGAGTCTGATTTTTTTCGTTAACGATTCGGATAAACTTTCCCGAATTGGGTTTTCTGCAAGGCTAATCATCTAAATTAATTTGTTATTTTTATGGTTTACCATTGCATAAGTTAGTATAATTTGTTGACAAAGTTTTGTTTGTGGGATAGTAGTCATAAATTGAGTAATATTCAAGGTTTATGTGTTTTTATTTTGACTCATTAGGTGTTTATTTTGGATGGTCTGGAGTTTTTGGCTGCAACTATGTTGGACAGAGATATGCTTGCTATGGCTGTAAATTGGTACTATGTCGGTTGGTTTTGCTTGGCAAGGTTAGACTTTCCTAATAAGTTTGCTTGATTTACGGGATTAGATATTAGTGATTTTATTCTCAGATTTTAAATTTTAAATTTTGAAGTTGATCATTATTCTAAATTTAAATTTTGAAATAAACCATTATTGTGTTTGATTTTAAATTTTCAATTTCGAAGTCAATTATTATGTTAAATTTAAATTTGAAAGTTTGCCATTAATGTGTTTGATTTTAAATTTCGAATCTGTAAATTGAATTTAAATTTGAAAAGTTAGACTTTCCTAATAAGTTTGCTTGATTTACGGGATTGGATATTAGTATACTTTGTTTATTGGGTTTTAAGTAATAATTTGATTGACTCGGTTGTTAGATTTGTGACGATGCGTCGGACAAACAACATTGGGAAAATATACAGCCTTGAGCGTTGGTAAGTTAACTCATTAGTTAAGGTTATGAAGTTTTTTCATGGCACCGACACATTATTGAGTAGTAGCGCATTAGGTTAGTGATATTAAAATTTGTGCCTTGAGAAATTTTGTATATTGATTGATGTTTGAAATTGATTGTGAGGTCTTTGATTGTGCATTGTATTGTTGATTGATGTATGAGATTTTTTTGATTGGCATAAGGTATTAGATAAGATGTGTTTGAAGTTGTGAAGATGAATAAGTGAGACATGTGTAGCAGATATTAGTGAGTGCACAACACATTAGTTAGGGTTTTGAATTATTGCTACAGGTCAGTGATTTTAGAGATTGTGTTTTGAGAAATGTGTAGATTGAATTATGTCTGTGTTTGATTGTGACACCTTTGATTGTGCATGAAATTGCTGGTTATATGAGATTTTGATGATTGTAGACAAATAAGTTTGAACAGAACTTATTAGATTTGAAAGTTTTCCATTAATGTGTTTCATTTTAAATTTCGAATCTGTAAATTGAATTTAAATTTGAAAGGTTAGACTTTCCTAATAAGTTTGCTTGATTTACGGGATTGGATATTAGTGATTTGATTTTCAGATTTTAAATTTTAAATTTTAAATTTTAAATTTTAAATTTTAAATTTTGAAGTCAATCATTATTTTAAATTTAAATTTTGAAGTAAACCATTATTGTGTTTGATTTTAAATTTTGTATGCTTTGAAATCTTGATGTTTTTTTATGAGATGATTTGACTATATTATTTGTAATTTTAGGGATGCTTCGAGTCTTCGACTATTGTTTTTGTACTCGAGTTGCATATCTAATTCAAATTGGGTTTTGTAATTTTAGGTGAAGATCTTCTTTCAGACTCCTTCCCCTACAAGGAACTATTGAATGGGTTCCTATGAGAAGTTGAAGAAAAGATATATCTTGCACTGTTCTTTATCTATATCTATATATCTATATATCTTAAATGGGATTCTATGGGAAATTGATCTCTATTCGATTCACTGATGTATATTCTTCTCCTCACCATTTTGTTCCGTTAATCAACTCATGTGTGCTCTTATGTTTGATACCCGATCTTATTCCAGTGATTAATATCCGCTTGAATAACCCAATCTGAGTCTGATATTTTTCATTAACGATTCATGTAAACTTTCCCGATTTGGGTTTTCTGCAAAGCTAATCATCTAAATTAATTTGTTATTTTTATGGTTTACCATTGCATAAGTTAGTATAATTTGTTGACAAAGTTTTGTTTTGGGGGATAGTAGTCATAAATTGAGTAATATTCAAGGTTTATGTTTTTTTTTATTTTGATTCATTAGGTGTTTATTTTGGATTGTCCAGAGTTTTTGGCTGCAACTATGTTGGACAGAGATATGCTTGCTATGGCTGGAAATTAGTACCATGTCAGTTGATTTTACTTGACAAGGTTAGACTTTCCTAATAAGTTTGCTTGATTTATGGGATTGGATATTAGTGATTTGATTTTCAGATTTTAAATTTTAAATTTTTGAAGTCAATCATCATTTTAAATTTAAATTTTAAAGTAAACCATTGTTGTGTTTGATTTTAAAATTTCAATTTGGAAGTCAATTATTATTTTAAATTTAAATTTGAAAGTTTGCCATTAATGTATTTGATTTTAAATTTCGAATCTGTAAATTGAATTTAAATTTGAAAGGTTAGACTTTCCTAATAAGTTTGCTTGATTTACGGGATTGGATATTAGTGATTTGATTTTCAGATTTTAAATTTTAAATTTTGAAGTCAATCATTATTTTAAATTTAAATTTTGAAGTAAACCATTATTGTGTTTGATTTTAAATTTTGAATGCTTTGAAATCTTGATGTTTTTTTATGAGATGCTTTGACTATATTATTTGTAATTTTAGGAATGTTTCGAGTCTTCGACTATTGTTTTTGTACTCGAGTTGCATATCTAATTCAAACTGTGTTTTGTAATTTTAGGTGATAAACTTCTTTCAGACTCCTTCCCCTACAAGGAACTCTTGAATGGGATCCTTTAAGAAGTTGAAGGAAAGGTATATCTTGCACCGTTCTTTATCTATATCTATATATCTATATATCTTGAATGGGATCCTATGGGAAATTGATCTCTATTCGATTAACTGATGTATATTCTTTTCCTCACCATTTTGTTCCGTTAATCAACTCATGTGTGCACTTATGTTTGATACCCGATCTTATTCCAGTGATTAATATCCGCTTGAGTAACCCATTCTGAGTCTGATTTTTTTCGTTAACGATTCGGGTAAACTTTCCCGATTTAGGTTTTCTGCAAGGCTAACCTAGTCTATATATTGTGGTGGTCCATGGCCACAAACTTCCAATCGCCTCTCTCTCTTCCTTGTCTATAGAGTTTATCATCACAATGAGGACATGTCGGTCACATACGTCCCCATGGCGTCCATTTCAAGTGTCATGGGAACTTTTGTTTATTAAGATTTTACTATAGCGGTCATAGGTGGATTGTCTTTTGGTGACCCAAAGGCGAAGACTTTTAATGTTGGCGATGCAATTTGTTCTGGTGCGTTTTTGTGCCCACTTTTAAATGTTGTTAAATGGTTGGAATATTGGAAGATAATTAATTAAGTTATTAATGCGTAATGTGGTAGGCCCCTCTTTTGAAGTTGTCGTTACCCTCAGCTAAGTGGTTTGAGTCAGCAGGGATACAATCACAAATAGCCGGGTTAATTTATTAATAGTAGTTTACATATGAGGAGTTCAAGCCATTCGCACCCCTACCATCCAATACCAGTGGGTATTGAAGGAGGTCCTAGTAAGTTTGACCCAGGTCCTTGCAGGATCTATACACTGAACAAGGCAAGAACCTAACCAAACCATTCCCTTAACCCCCGACCAGGTAGCCAACATATCTCTATATAGACCGTAGAGATATGAATGGTGAAAATCTTTTATTTTATATAGACAGTAAAATAATGCCAAGACACCACGGACAAATGATAAGGAAGTTTCACCTTCAACATAAGAAACTAGTTATTAAAGTCATTAATAAAAAACCAAAAAAAAAAATGCGAAAAGATTAAAAATCAAAAGTGTTACACTAAATGCTTGTCTTCACCAAGTGATGTAAGAGACTTAGGCAAACATGGCCTTTGATTGTCAAGAACTCTTATTATCAATCTTGGATCCCGAGACTACTACACACACTCTAGATGGATGATGGTGGTGGATGTGGGTGTTGTGATAGTGGTGGAGTGTGGGTGAAATGGTAGAGAGGTGGTTTGCCAAGAGATGCCTTTGAAGTGAACCAAGCACCCCTATTTATAGCCTGCACAGAAGCCCGAACACGGCCCCATGTCCATTGGGCACGGCCCCGTGTCCATCCTTATTATCTTTCTTCATTAATTGCTATTTGTCTGCATTAGCTCCACACGCCCCCGTGTTCGCTGGGCACGGCCCCGTGTGCAAAAGCGTATCTGTACTATCAAGATTTGCTTGAATTCTGCGAACCTTAGCGTTGACCACGAACCGTGTCGAGCTGGGCGCGCCCCTGTGTTGGGAATAGAAGCTTCTATAGCTTTGTCCTTTCTGCAGACAACTGGCCACTCCCCCGTGTCCGCTGGGCACGGGGCCGTGGCCAGCCTTCTGTTTTCTTGTTTTTGCTTGGGAAGATGCTGTCGAGGGGTCGGGCATGCCACGTTTATTCCTTTTCTTGTATTTATGTTAGATTTTGCTGCGTATTTGTGCCTTTTGTTCATTTACGCTCTTTTAATCCTGAAAATACAAAAGGAAGACAAAAGCACACTTTTTCCAACATTAGTACTAAAAAAGGGTTAGTTTTATGCCTCATTTGATGTAATTTATATGTTGCATTTTACACACATCAAATACCCCCACACTTGAATCTTTGCTTGTCCTCAAGCAAAACTCTTTATAATGTGGCTTGCACTCCAAAATGGAATGGGTAGAAGAGAAGTTTTGGGCATGTCTTGAGTGTCGGGAATCCAAGATCTTTATTGGGTTTTATTTTTATTCTATGTACAATCCTATTCGTTGTGATTTATTTAGAACGTTTCATAAGAAGAATTACTTATTTGGGCATAACATGCCTCTTTAAAATTCCATTTATATACAAGTTCACATACCTCACGGGAGATCACTCAACACTCGACCAAATATGTATTTTTGTGAAACACTCGAGACCGACATGGAACTTACTTCTACCATATGCTTGCCATGCAATCAATCCTCCTCCTTTTTAACTATAAACCTTTGTAAATATCAAGAGAACTTGGGGAAGGGTTAGGCTTGGGTTAAAGGTAGGTGGTTTTGGGTTAGTGGTTAGTAAGAAAGGGCTAAAAGCGTAAAAAGCGTCGGTCATCGTAAAACTTTTTGTTTTTGTGACTTTTTATTCAAACAAAGCATTTTTTAAACAAAGTTTCTTTGAGGAACTTGTTTGTTTATTGCTTATACTTCATTTATATATATATATATATTGATGATGAACGTCACATGAAAACCGAGTTTTTTTTACTAAAATAAAGGGTTTAAAAATAAAAAGGGTTTTGGTGGGTAAAGGGTGTTTGTTTTGTGGGTTTAGAAACGAAAAGGTTTATGCTCAAAGGGGTTAACTAGGGGGACTTTGGGTAGGTGATAAAAAAAATGAAAAATAATGGTGTTGAAAAGAAAAAGGGTTAGTCCTAATGCCTCCATCATTTACTTACTTGGGTTTAAGTTGGTAAGGACCGGGAATGTATCGTCATGGCAAGTTCTAGAGTCGTAAGAAACCAAGCGGCTATTCACACACGAAACGAAAAATGAGCATTTAGTTTAAAGATGTATATTTGTATGCTCAATAAAGGCTCAAAACTCACTTTTTGTGGGAATGGGTTTATAATGTGATCAAGTATATATAATCAAATTTTAACTAGATTTGTCATGCCGTTTCATAATTTTCTTATGTTGGTTCTTTTTATCACGACGCTATTGG
Organism: Helianthus tuberosus; assembly: GCA_030545235.1. Classification (NCBI taxonomy): domain Eukaryota; kingdom Viridiplantae; phylum Streptophyta; class Magnoliopsida; order Asterales; family Asteraceae; genus Helianthus; species Helianthus tuberosus. The sequence continues at coordinate 167,967,080 of CM060432.1, read as the reverse complement.
TTATAAATTTGTAAAAATATAACCTTTTTAGAACTTGTTATTCCCAAATTAAACCAAGACAAGTAGCGGTTCCAATAGAGTTTTGTGTAAGGCTTGTTATTAGGATTTGCAAGATTCAAGGTTTTAGCATCCCCCCCCCCCCACACTTTACACATTGTCCTCAATGTGTCCCAAAAATAAGTTTTTAGGTTGATTAAATGTGAAAAAGGGAGTTAAAAACAAGTTTTTATGTTACTTGGAAGCTGAACACGGGGTGTGGTGGGCTGAGCACGGCCCCGTGGTCAGACTGCCAGTATCAAATTTAAACAGAAGGCTGGGCACGGGGACGTGTTCAGTGAACACGGCCCCGTGTCCAGTTACCTGAACTGGGAGTTTTCTGCGGAACCTCAGGCACGGAGGCGTGTTGGGTTGAGCACGGGCCCGTGCTGAACTTGCTGTAATGAAGAAAAATTGTCGGGAGGCTCTGTTTTTGTGCATGGGGTGTGGGTTCAAGTTTCCCTTAGTAACCTCCACCATTTCGAGTGTGCTTTATTCCTGAAAATTAAAACTAAACTAGAAAACATAAAAGTTAAACTAATCTAAAACTAAGGATAGTTCCGCGGAATGCCTCCGTGGTGCGCCACATTTATAAGGTTCCTTGGCTAGACCCACCTTATCGGGTGGTTCTGGCCCATCTTCAATTAGGGGGTCGTCATTGCCGATTGGATATTTCAGTGATCGTTCAAGATCGACACATCTTTTGAAGGCCCCTAATTGAATGGGTAAGTTGTTTTTCTTCCGATTAATCAAAGCTTCGTGGGTTTTTACAAAAGGTCGTCCCAACACTAGTGGAGCGTCATCAAGGATGATGAAGTCGGTTGGGATTACCATTTGATTTGCTCGGACTAACACATCTTCAACTATCCCCATTGATTTTATTGTTTTCCGATTAGATAGAAAAATGGGTATTTGAAGTGGAGAGAAATCACCAATACTTAATGTTAGGGGAGGATTTTCTAACAATTAGTGATCCTTATTCGTTATCCTAATTAGTGATCCTTACTTCTGTGACAGGTGGTGATCCTCAGAAGAGCTTCAGGATCAGGATCATGGATCACTTTAAGGATCCTCGTACTGACGATTGTTTATTTATGTTTTGTACTACCTCGCAGGTATAACAAGCTTGACCAAGTCTTGGCGACATTCCTGGAGAATATTCCCAAGCTATTCTGCACGTGCTTGGCCAAAAATAGACGTTGTGGAGAACGTGGAGGCATGGCACGAAAGTCGGAAAGTTTGTTAGCTAGTTATTTTCTTATTTTAAAGGGGTAACGAGCTAGTAAAAAACACTTAGTCATTTCTCAGTTACACACACTCGTACAAACGCTCATACAAGCTCTCGTTCAAACACTTAGCAATCTCATACACTTTTTACACATTTCACCGTAGTGATCCTTGTACCTAGCTCGTTACTATCCGAAGTTGTAAACATTTAATCATTTATTAGAGCTTGGTGATCGGTAGTTTCCATCACCCGGGGTTTTTTGTGCCGGAGATCAACTCTTGATCAAGGGCTTTTTCCCCGTATAAATCCTTGTGTTGTTCGTGCACTTTACATTGAAGTGATCCTCATCGCTGTTACATATTTAAAACATCATTCCCCCATAACATAGAGTTTGGTTGCAATATCCTCAACAGATTTTTTGACCAAAACAGTTTGGCGCCCACCGTGGGGCAATTGGTGTTTTGTCCTTAGAAGAATTCGCATTTTTGTCCTCATTCCGGTTCACTACAACCAAGCAAATGGCTTCCTCAGCGAAGAATACTTCAAACTTGATGCCTTCATTCACTTCTTCACAAGGCGTCCCTCCTTTGCCTCCACCACCTTCTGGATCCCAGAAGAATACCGAGAATGCCGCGAAGAAACCAACTCCCATTTTCTCAAAACCACCTACTTCTTCTGTTTCAACTAATCCTACTACTAATGATCTCTATGCCTTGATTTTGCAGATGAGGAATCATGCACAAGAACAGGATAAGACCAACGAAAGGATCCTCCGGGAGATTGACGAAATTAAGAAACAGAAGAAAACGGCAGAGGATCGTTCCCCACTGATGCCCAGATCTTTGAATTTTGATACTCCGGTGATTACTTCTCAGCCATCAGTGGTCCCAGACGTTCAATATGTGGGTGGACCAAAAGGAGTGCACTACGGAACAACAGCTATGACCCAGGCGTTAGGTTCATATTTCCATCCAGCGGGATCCTATCCTCAGCATATGGGATCCCTCACGAGTACAGGAGGATATTCAGGAATGCAGCAGTTTCAAGGATCCTCCTTCGTTCCAGGATCATCCCAGGTTCAAGGATCCTCCTTCGTTCCAGGATCATCCCAGGTTCAAGGATCCTCCATCGTTCCAGGATCATCCCAGGTTCAAGGATCCTCCTTTGTTCCAGGATCATCCCAGGTTCAAGGATCCTCTTTCGTTCCAGGATCATCCCAGGTTCAAGGATCCTCCTTCGTCCCAGGATCATCCCAGGTTCAAGGATCCTCCTTCGTTCCAGGATCATCCCAGGTTCAAGGATCCTCCTTCGTTCCAGGATCATCCCAGGTTCAAGGATCCTCCTTTGTTCCAGGATCATCCCAGTTTCAGGGATCCTTCCAGATGCCAGGATCCTTGAGGAGTTTGCAAACAGGAAGTTCAGATGTCCATCAAGGAGATTTTATTCCAATGCAGACCAATGCCTCTACTGGTCCCTCGATCATTCCAGAGTCTCAACAATATGGATTAACATCCATTCTTCCTAACTTGAATCCAATGGGAGGTAACACTTTTAATAATTCTCATACTACTAACCATGGTCTTATGCAGGATCCAGGTATCAATCATGCCATGGCCAGAGAATTGCAAAAGCTAAAGGATATGATATCGAGTGTTCCGGGAGTAGTCAAACCTATTCCAGAGATTGCAGATGGGAGCCACAAGATATCTCGTTTTGCACCACCAATCTGTGATGCTGAGATACCCAAGAGGTTCCATGTGCCTACAATGAAACTGTATGATGGTTCGACGGATCCTGAAGAACACATAGCACAATACAGGGAGAGGATGGAGATCAATCCAATCCCAGAAAGGTTAAAGGAAGCATGCTTGTGCAAAGGATTCGGATCCACTCTTACTGGATCAGCTCTCAAATGGCTGCTAAGTCTTCCTCCCTATTCTATTACCTCATTTGCTAACCTAGTTAACTTGTTTAATAATCAGTTTTCTTGTAGTAGAAAATTTGAACGATTAACTAGTGATTTATATAGGATAACCCAGGGTCATAATGAATCATTAAGGGATTACATTACCAAATTCAGTAAAGAATCCTTAGACATTCCCAACTTAGATATAGCTACGGCTGTTGAGGCCTTCAAAATGGGATTGCTTAGGGATTCGTTATTTTATGATGATCTTGTTATGACACCATGCAGGAACCTAGATGAGGTAAGAACCCGGGCCCTCAGGTTCATCCGGCTAGAGGATGATAAGAGGATCCAGGAGAGGTTAACAGGATCCTCAAAGCAGGATAAGCAAGGATCCTCATTCAGGAACAACAAGTTCAGATCCTACAACAGATCTGATAATCAGAACGTGCATTCTATTGATCAAGAAGAGGATGATGAGGATTATCCTCCAATTTCTGAATATTGCTTTAGTGTTGATAACAATGAACTAATCCTTGCCATGCAGAACCTAGGCGATAAAGCTAGATGGCCAAGAAAGAATGATAGGCCGGCTGCAACTAAGGATAAATCAAAGTGGTGTGCATATCATGAAGATTTTGGGCACCTTACAGCAGAATGCATTGCATTAAGAAAGGAAATTGGATACTTGTTGAGCAAAGGGCATCTAAAAGAGTTGTTGGGAAGAAAAAAGTCAAGGACTCAGGATCCTGAAAGGATCCCTGAGAAGGCTCCAGCTCCTCCAGCAGATGCACAAGTGATAAACTTTATTTCTGGAGGATCCGACATTTGTGGCACATCCTTCTCAGCAGCTAAAAGGCATGCGAAGGAAGCTAAGATGGATAATGGAGAAAGACCAGTTCGAACATCAAGTGTCTCCGAAGGAAAAGTCATAACCTTTGATGTAGAGGATCGTGTTGATATCCAGGATCCTCATCACGATGGTTTAGTTATTACTCTTTTCATATCTAACCATTTTGTCCGCAGGATCCTAATAGACGGAGGAAGTTCAGTGAACATTATCCAGCTTGATGTTCTAAAGAAGATGGGTATCCCTGAATCAGAGATCATACCAAGATCCTCCGTGCTCGTGGGATTTAGTGGCGAAACTAAGAACACCCTGGGGGACATTAAACTCCCAATATATATTGAAGGCCTACACTCTTATCAAATTTTTTTTGTTTTTGACTGTTTATCTTGTTGTAATGTTATCCTTGGCAGGCCCTGGATACACGATATGAAAGCAGTCCCATCCACTTACCATCAATGTGTGAAGCTCCCTAGTCCTTGGGGGATAGTAAAGATTGATAGTGATCAGCAGGAGGCTAAGAATTGCTATACTTCATCGATGAAACCAGCCTCGAAATCCAGGGAGCAATAGCAATCAAAGTATCCTCCAAGGGATGTCTTGGAGGCAAAAGAGCAGGATGTGGTAGAAATCCTCATGGATCCTGATGATCCTGAATCCAAAATCTATATCGGATCAGTGTAACACCTCGAAAATTTACGTCCAATAATGTCTGGACACGTGTCATAAGCTTTGGATATGTGAAAACAAACTTTAGAGGGACTAAAGTTGACAAACGGTGAAACTATGTAAATTCAAGGGTTCAAAGGGTCAACGATTGATAAATAGGCTCTATAATAACCCTACATAATGTTTATAACCTTAAACGGATGGATCATGGATCATACGAAGCGGAAAATGCACGAAAGTGAGGAATTACAAACTATAGGGACTAAAAGTGTCAACATGTTGAATTTATACCTCTGGGTGAACTTTTGGCAGCCCCGAAGCTTTTTAATGCTAGAATATACCCACTAGAATATGTGGTAAAAATTTCATGAAGTTTCGTTATCGTATGAGAAAGTTATGGCCAAAACCGTACTTGAGGGGCTAAAAGCGTCAACGTCGAATTTCATGGCTTTTCGGGTGAGCGCAAAGTTATCCGAGGACATTACCATGTTGGTAAATGTCCCAAGGTTCTTAAAAACCAAGTTTGGGGGTTTACGAGTCAAAATAAATAGCCGAAACCTCGCGTGCAAAGACAGGGACCAAAGCTGCCATTTTTAATTAAAGTTTGGCAACCCCAGGTGCAGCTTTTTGCGATCAGGGGCTGTTTGGTCCGAATTTTTAGTGCAAAACAGCTGGGATCACCTCCATTTCTCACCAATAGATGAGCATGCATGTCTTGGACACTTGTGAGGCTCCTACAACATCTGATTTCTCCATAAATTCTGATCAAAGCTCCATTTTATTGAGTTCTTGTGATAGTAACAAGAACACCCACAACTTGCAAAACTCTCAAGGCAACTTCTGGAGCATTTCTGAACGACAAGGCAGCCTCTAAGTGTTAACTAAGCTTCATTAGGACCTTTGTAAGCTTCCATATCAGTTTATAATTCGTTCTTGCTTTGATTATTAGTTAAAAGTCAAACCGTTGTTCGTATAGTTTGACTTTTCGATTAAACGAGTTTGGCTCTGTCATTTCTCAATTGAAACCACTGATATGTTGGTATTTATGTGGGAAACAAACCCTCAAAAGGGTATTCTCTGATTCCCACTCTAAGCATGCTATTTGTCGAGTCAAAGATGTTCTTAAAAAGTCAACAGAAATCGTTTTTGCGAAATATAGCATAAATGGTAATGTAGATGACATGCAATCAGTTTGATCATCAAAAATAACTTATAATGAATATAAGAATGTGTTTTATCATAATCAACTCGACAATCTTTAGTATAAACTCGGGTCGGAACCGAAAGTCCTATAAAACGATCTTTTCGTTGACTCTCGATTCGGATCCATGCATGCATGTTTGAGATCTGTATTAGAGTTTATTTTTGACCATTTTTATTTTAGTTTAACTCTCTGGAATTTTTACATCTTGAGTCTATGCTTAACCGATTCATATGCATGTTTCCGATTATGCTTAAAAGTTGACTATTTTGCCCTTTTTGATATAAAACGTGATTTTTGGAAAAGTGAAAGAGTAGAAATCTTTATTACTAATTTATAAACTTGCATCGAAAATTTGAGATCAGTTGGTGGTCCAGATTTTGAGTTATGGCCGATATCGTAAAACTATATCTTTATGTTAAATAAACGGCGCATTTAGCGTATAACCTATTTAAGGCCACTTTTCGATATAAAACTTTTTACCCACTGATGTTATATAATATTCTGGGATTTTTGAAGATTTTTATTTAATTTTTGGCTGATCGGATCATACGTCGCTAAGTCGATTCGGTTAATGCCGGTTTTGACCGTTTAAGCCATAAAATGAGTTTTATAAGTCCTTTTGACCCCAAACCTTTTTCTACTGATTTTATTTGTTAAATAAATTATTTTGAGCACTCTGGAAATATAAAAATCTCAGCTTTCTTTTGAAAACCCGGAAACGGCTCTAATCGCATTTTTAGCGTTTTAGCGCATAGTAAGCGTTATACTCGTATTAAACATATAAGACTCATACCTACTGATGTATTTAGTGTATCTTCATCTAATAACAGTAAGTATAAGTTGTTGAACTCAGATTTCCAGTTTTGACGTTTTTAGCCCTTGTGAAATTACTAAAATACCCCTGCGGTGCATAGTTTGGTTTTAAATGATAAGTTTGGTATATGGGTCATACCCTACTGTTATAATATGCCAAATTAAGTATATGTACTGTATAAATCAGACCCGAAACCCAGATTTCCAATTTAACTCTTTTATAACATTTTAAATGACCAAAATGCCCTTCTAAGGCATAAATTGAGTTTAAAATTATTCGGGGCATAATAGAACATAACTTGCTGATATTATATCATATTTAAAGCATATTATCTCAGGGAACTTGCATATGACTCTTTTGGTTACCCGTAACGCCCTTTTTGCGTTCGGTTCGGTTTACATAACTAGTTTGCGTAAATTGACCGAAACGGGTCAAACGTTATCATTTTTATCTCAAAATCCAGAATGTATTTAGTATACCCATATTATACAAGTCTCCAAACTTGTCGGGTCAAATTCACATTCTATCCGGTCTTCGCTTAATCGTGCGTTTGAACCGTATATTTCCTTAAGACTAACCGGTCTAAGCTTTGGCTTAATTAAAGACCCGTTAGCATTCTAATTGATTATTTATGTCATCATTCCAGACTAGAGCCTTCCGGTAAATGGTACCAACGCTTACTTAAGCGAACACGGCTGAGTTATTAAATTCTTATTAAATAAGACAGGAGCTAGCTCAGGTAAATACTTTTAACTTATTTTCCCTTATACGGGCTTGGGGTACGGTATTATAAAGATACCGCTTGGTCGGGTGTAGAAACCTTTTGATCGGAGATGATTGAATTGCATAATCCCGTTTTAATTCGTATTGCTTGATAACAAATAACATTGGGGGTTAATGACCGTGTCCTGGATATCCTTGGCTCATTTTAAAAAGTGAATGGCCACGACGTAAGCACAAGGTGTAGACAAAACACCTCCTGTTGCATATGTAAAACGTATACTCACTCGTGAGGATAACTTCTTGTGAGATTATATTTGTGGTGTGTCGATTAATCTTGTCCGGCTTGTATTGTATTGTATGATCACCGGCCCTAAATGTTGGACAAACATGTAAATCGGATACAAGATTTTTATTAATAAAATTGTCCCAAGTTATAAAAGATTAAATTTTGCCTCTGTGCATTTTAATCACTGTGTCAAGATATTTTGTGCCGTTTGCACTCAAATCAATTTTCAAACTCTTTTCAAAATGAGTCAGTTAAATTGTATTTACCAGTGAAAACTGACGTATTTTTCCAAAAGGTTAAGTGACAGGTACTGAACGTAATTGGCTGGAAGCTCAGGACGATTATAAGGAATCTTACAAGTCCTAGGCGTCTAAAGTCTGCTGAACAATGATTATGATTATTCGATCCGCCTGTGGATCCGTTTCAACTACTTGTGATAATTAATATTACAATTTTTATTTAAAGTTGAAATGTATCTATCTTTTGCTTCCGCTGTGCATTATTATATTGTGTTGCTTGTCTATGATGATACCAACGACGTCACGATACCCCCACCGGGCCCACCGGTGACACGTGGAAATCGGGGTGTGACAGGTTGGTATCAGAGCCAACATTGAGTGAATTAAACACTAGCTTTTTGTGTTTAATCTCAATGACACAATAGCACATTCTTTGACCTTCTGAGTCTAGACTTAACATAGGAATAATCTCAATCCTAATCTGGAAATTTTTGCTTCCAATTCAAATTGAATACGTCGCCAAGCGAAGAAGCTGTAATAGGAATCCTCCACACCCGGAGCCTTGAAATGCTGAGCTTCGTACTGCGGCCAGGATGAAACGAGCCTATAAGGAGAAAGCATTCAGAAATAAGAATGAAGAAGAAACTCCTCTTACTGAAGATCGTTTCCTTAATAGTCCTTCTAAGGACGTATTTATTATATATATATTTTTCTTTCAGTCCCTTCGAGGACACATTATTCCTTTCGAAGACCCGCTTAGGGCAACTCTGAACTTTTATCTCCATGTAATGGATTGATTAAACAAAGTTTTCATTCTAAACATGAAACATGAAATAAATGGAAAATAACATCCCTTAGGAGGGAAGTGCCTACGGGCTATAATTAACGTCTTCTGAGACTAAAGACAGTAGTAGTCTACAACTCCCTGTCAAGAAAAGGTAATGAACGTTGATTCACACCTAATTGCCGCGATCACAAACGATCATGGCTTATAAATTAAACTTGTCTACGTGACTAGGCCACTTGTGCCATTATTAAAACTTTAATGCCTCGACTCTCTGAAATCATGGCATATAAACTTGTCTACGTGACTAGGCCACTTGTGCCCTTATTAAACATTTAATGCCTCGACTCTCTGAAGTCATGGCTTATAAACTTGTCTACGTGACTAGGCCATTTGTGCCATTATTAGAACTTGAATGCCTCGATTCTCTGAAGTCATGGCTTATAAACTTGTCTACGCGACTAGGCCATTTGTGCTATTATTAACTTGTAAAGTAGGATTTATGAGGAGAATCCTGAAGGAAATAAATATCCCCCTTTCCCTGTCTGTATGCATTTAAAAAGAATCTTAAAGGTGAAACCTAGCCTACGCGGCCAAGATGGTGAAACCTACTCTCGGGATTCAGATCCCTGTTAACACCTGAGAACGTGTTAGCACTCCTGACAAATGTGATTCGACAAAATCACAACAGTCATCCCTATATTGAAATTTTTTTTTTAAATTTCTAATTTACCTTATGATTCTAGAAATCATGGCTTATATCATCTTATAAGATGATCATATTATAAACATCCGTAAGTGATGAAGTACCTACGGGCTAAATTGGTTGTCCGATAAGACAACGACAGTGGTGGTCTTTGACCTCCTGTCTAAAAATGTTGGACCATGTCCAAGCATAATGGTCGGTATGATCCAAATGATCTTGACTAATAGCATCTGAAAAGATGATCATATCATGAACATCCCTCAGAAGGGAATGCCCACGGGCTATATCTATTACCCTAAAAGACAAAAGGCAGTTGTAGTCTTCGACTCCCTATTAAGAAAAGTAACCGGCTATGCTCAACCCTTAAATGCCTCGATCCCAAACGATCATGGCTTATAAATTTAAAACTGCCCTTGTGACTAGGCCTTCTGCGCCACTTTAATATCCTTAATGTTTTATAACTAGGATAAATTATAATGGAGAATACTAATTTAAAATAACTAGCAAATTAACCAATATGGTTTATATTACCATGGTTGATAAATCGTCAAAAATAGGGATTCCATAATAACCTCTGAATAAATCATTACCATTGTTTATGTAGCAATCAAGCTACATGGCTGGATCAGAGGAGGCCAACAGCCACCCGAAGAAGAACGATGATATTACCAGAATTAGCATGACTGAAGCGGAACTGCAGGCACTAATAGATAGTGCTGTTACTCAAGCTCTTGACAGTCAGTATAGTGAATCAAATGATAACCACGCTACGACTCTATCTGTGGCTCGTATTAAGCCCCCTCCTAAATCAAATAAGTTAGAGGAAGACGATGTTCATAACTCATCACAACAAAGGAGTGTTCCGCCTATTCAGGTCATGTTTCACCAAGAGGCACCAGTTAAGACCTGCACTTATAAATATTTTGTCTCCTGCAAGCCCAGAGACTTTACAGGAGAAGAAGGGGCCATCGATTGCGTGACATGGCTCGATGAGATAGACGCTGTTGTGGATATCAGCGGTTGTGCAAAGCGGAATGTTGTGAAATTTGTTTCACAGTCATTCAAAGGAGAAGCGTTAGCATGGTGGAGATCATTGCTCCAAGCCACGGGAAAGGTTCTACTCTACAACTTATCTTGGGATCAATTTGTTGCATTAGTCAAGAAAAATTTTTGCCCTCAGCATGAGATAGAAGAGATAGAATCAAACTTCTTGACTCTAGTCATGAAGGATTTAGATTGCCAGACATACGTGACAAGTTTTAACACTATGTCCCGCCTAGTTCCTTATTTAGTCACCCCTGAACCTAAACGCATAGCGCGTTTCATTGGAGGCCTAGCACCAGAGATAAAAGGAAATGTTAAAGCATCTAGGCCAATCACATATAGGTCCGCAGTGGACTTATCCTTATCTCTCACCTTAGATGCAATCAGAAATAAGTCTGTTAAGGCTTCTGGTAAAGGAAAGAGAGAAAGAGAGGAAGAGAACTCTCATCGATCTGATAAGAAGAAAAAGGGAAGCTTAAGGAGCAAAAAGGATTCCGAGTTTAGGAAAAACTCGAGTCAGCCTAATAACAGACCCAAGTGCAGTAACTGCAAAAAGCAACATACTGGGAAGTGTACAATTGACCCAGGTGCCAAACTGTGTGGAATTTGCAAAACCAAGGGTCACAAAACCTTAGATTGCAAGGGGTTAAAGAACGCCACATGTTACAATTGTAACGAGGAAGGACACATCAAAACCAACTGCCCAAAGCTTATAAAGAAGCCGGGAAGGGCCCGGGAAATAAACGCATGAGTCTTCCGGGTGAACGCCAGGAGATGGTGCAGAAGGATAACAATATAGCAGGTACTTTTCCTTATCAAGCAGTTATGCAGAAATTCATTTGATGCTGACACATATGATTCAATAATGAACGATCACTGTTGAGAACCGTTGTCTCCGTCTTAGTAGGACTTCGGTCATTTAATACGAGATATAAATTGACCAATGATACCTTAGAATAATGCTTCAACTAACCTTAGATGGATATTTTATATCTAATAGGAATCACTCTTTTCTGATATTCCTATGGCAAGCTTTCAAGCTACCTAAATTCTTTAATGTAATAAAGACAGATGTGACGTTTTGATCCTCTGTCAGAAAAGTGGTGGACTAGGTCCAAAATCTTTAATGCCATTAATGGTCTTTTGCGACCTAGGCTAAGAAATACTAAAATATTTTAAATAATGTTCATTAAGAATGTTAATGCTTTAATAGCCTGTTTAGGTTATTGACACCATGGCTAGTATATATTAAGGCCATCAGAATAAAAATATAGTAGTTGTTGGATTTCAACTAAGAAATTGTTTTTATTGGTGTTAGGAACCAATAGAAAGTAATGGCAAACTCGGATAAGACAACAGTCGATCGCGCCATTGATGGCACGACGCATGCTAATGATGCTGAAATTGTGAACCTTAGAATTTCCAAAGATATTCTTCAAACTATGATAGAAGCCGCTGTTGGAAAAGCTGTGAAGAAGGCTGTGAAAAAGTTCAAGGAACCCCATGCTGCTCGGTCCAAATTTTATCTAGGACCACACTTCCTTACTCTTAAGGAGGACCCCGTTCATGCCTCTGATGCAAAGGATGAACTAAAAAGGAAAAGGGAGGTAGATAACTCCCAGAGTTCTAAGAAAAAGAACAAACAAAAGTCCGACCAGAAACCAGTATGTGGGACCTGCAAGAAGCGCCATTATGGGAAATGCAGGTTCGAACTAAAATCCAAATCGCAGCCCAGAGCTTGTGGAATTTGCAAATCTAGGAAACATAAAACCATGGATTGCAAGAAGTTGAAAGATGCAACCTGTTATGGTTGCAACGAGAAGGGGCATATCAAGACCAACTGCCCTAGGAATCAGAAGAAGCCCGAGTAGGCCAAGATAACAGACGCACGAGTTGTCAGGATGAACGCCCAAGAGATGGGGCAGAATAATAATAGTATAATATGTACCTTTCGTTATCAAGCAGTTTATGTAGAAACTTATTTAATACTGGCACGAATAAATATATTATGAATGATAAAGGTTGAGAACTGTTGTCTCCACCTGATTAAGACTCCGGTCATTTAATGCCCGGTAGGAAGTGACGATGTTACGTCGAAAATGCTCCAACAAATCCTATATTGATATTAATATCTATTAGAAATCATTTTTCTAATATCCTTATAGCAAACTTTTGGTTGCATACTTAAGGACTCAATATAGTGATAAAAATCGATTGGTTGCCTTAAAAAAAATCAAGCCCATATTGTGAGTGATAAGAAGCAATTAATTATCAAGACTCCTTATGAGACAACCCTCGTAATTACACGGGTCCGTACGATTAATTAATATAAAAAAAAAATGGTGGAACTGACCGTCCCCGGATTCGAACCCGGGTCTAGGCCGGCCGCACCCTTTCGCGCGCCTAGCCAACTGAGCTAGGTGCCTAGTTTGTGAAAATCTCCATTCTAATTTAATATAAGCACTTGTACAATAAACTTCCTTATCATTTATCAATGATAATTTCTGCTAAATGTCCTGTTTTAATACAGGCAATAATAAATCTTCATGAACCATAAACTTAGCAGAATTTTTATCATCCACAAGGTATAACTACCAAGGAAACCATAGTAACCGATTCTTATAGATCGGCAAGAGATCCTTTCGAAAATCTAAGAGCACTCTATCTTTGCATAGAGTACGACAACACATGTTATTTTAATTATTTTCTCATTGTTTTTCTATCGCCTGCGAATGCCAAACTATGTTTGATAAAAGTGTCATATGAGGATTGGCGTGTCCTAGTGTGTCCCATAGATTATTTCCATGTCTGATCAGCATGGAGGTTTAATACATGGAACCCCTGAGATATCCCGATGGTCATATGGTACTAAAGTCGACTAGTAGCATCCAAGGAAGATATCCAATATAAAAATGTCCTATAAGTATCTCCACTTAGGACATCCTTGCATTATAAAGAGAATGTGTCATTTATCTGACACCGACATCGATAGATAAACTCAAGCCTGAAAATACAGACACCTCTGACATCTCTGTGTGTCATAATTATCTTCTCCTAAGATTATCCTGTTTACCTTCTGAGAAGCAAGTAGAGTTAAGATTAACATCCCGCTTAAGATTAGAGTGTGGTAGGAACTCCGTGTTGATCATGGAATAATCGAAACCCTGATTAAGTAAATTTTAAGATATAGATTCATATAGCCTGATTCAATATCCGGAAAATTCGGTATGATTAATTAAGGAAGACGGTACATTTTGCTTATGCGTTGATTACCGCAACCCGAATTAGGCAACAATTAAGAATTTTTATCAGCTGCCCAGGATCGTCGATTTGTTCGACTAACGGCAAGGAATAGCTAATTCCTTAAGATTAGTTTTAAGCAATGGTTAGAATAACCATTTCACCTTAAGATAAGCTTTTTATAATAATCGTTATATAAGTATCAAGGTGGCTCTTTCGGAGACCTTGTATAGATGAAATATCAAAACATCCGCTTAATGGACGAGACTTTGGGAAGTCCACTTATCAGGATCTGAAAGTTGCATTGGAATAAGGTTCAACAAAGATATCACCCTGGAAGGGTGTACCAATTTATTAATTATCAGACTAGTTAAGCTCTGAATATATAAAATCATACGAAGGAATCGAATGTATCGAGATCAAATAGTTTATAAGCTAAAACCTGTTTAAGGAGCTTGGCGGAGCTCGCAACACAATAACACACTAATGATTTAAGGATGTGTTCACCAATAAGTTGAGAAGCATTATCACATAATGATATGCGTATTTATTATATGTTGAGCAAACCGTATCGATTTAGGATCGGCAGGTTAAGAAACTCCAAAAGGATACATGACCTATTATAGAGGACAGCTGGAGTGCCATAAAGGCCCAAATGTACTGAGGAAGTTTAAGTTCAGTGCAGGACAGAAAGTACTCCCTTTACTTTAAGCAAATCTCGAGGTCGAGATTTATTTTAAGGGGGTGAGGATGTAACACCTCGAAAATTTACGTCCAATAATGTCTGGACACGTGTCATAAGCTTTGGATATGTGAAAACAAACTTTAGAGGGACTAAAGTTGACAAACGGTGAAACTATGTAAATTCAAGGGTTCAAAGGGTCAACGATTGATAAATAGGCTCTATAATAACCCTACATAATGTTTATAACCTTAAACGGATGGATCATGGATCATACGAAGCGGAAAATGCACGAAAGTGAGGAATTACAAACTATAGGGACTAAAAGTGTCAACATGTTGAATTTATACCTCTGGGTGAACTTTTGGCAGCCCCGAAGCTTTGTAATGCTAGAATATACCCACTAGAATATGTGGTAAAAATTTCATGAAGTTTCGTTATCGTATGAGAAAGTTATGGCCAAAACCGTACTTGAGGGGCTAAAAGCGTCAACGTCGAATTTCATGGCTTTTCGGGTGAGCGCAAAGTTATCCGAGGACATTACCATGTTGGTAAATGTCCCAAGGTTCTTAAAAACCAAGTTTGGGGGTTTACGAGTCAAAATAAATAGCCGAAACCTCGCGTGCAAAGACAGGGACCAAAGCTGCCATTTTTAATTAAAGTTTGGCAACCCCAGGTGCAGCTTTTTGCGATCAGGGGCTGTTTGGTCCGAATTTTTAGTGCAAAACAGCTGGGATCACCTCCATTTCTCACCAATAGATGAGCATGCATGTCTTGGACACTTGTGAGGCTCCTACAACATCTGATTTCTCCATAAATTCTGATCAAAGCTCCATTTTATTGAGTTCTTGTGATAGTAACAAGAACACCCACAACTTGCAAAACTCTCAAGGCAACTTCTGGAGCATTTCTGAACGACAAGGCAGCCTCTAAGTGTTAACTAAGCTTCATTAGGACCTTTGTAAGCTTCCATATCAGTTTATAATTCGTTCTTGCTTTGATTATTAGTTAAAAGTCAAACCGTTGTTCGTATAGTTTGACTTTTCGATTAAACGAGTTTGGCTCTGTCATTTCTCAATTGAAACCACTGATATGTTGGTATTTATGTGGGAAACAAACCCTCAAAAGGGTATTCTCTGATTCCCACTCTAAGCATGCTATTTGTCGAGTCAAAGATGTTCTTAAAAAGTCAACAGAAATCGTTTTTGCGAAATATAGCATAAATGGTAATGTAGATGACATGCAATCAGTTTGATCATCAAAAATAACTTATAATGAATATAAGAATGTGTTTTATCATAATCAACTCGACAATCTTTAGTATAAACTCGGGTCGGAACCGAAAGTCCTATAAAACGATCTTTTCGTTGACTCTCGATTCGGATCCATGCATGCATGTTTGAGATCTGTATTAGAGTTTATTTTTGACCATTTTTATTTTAGTTTAACTCTCTGGAATTTTTACATCTTGAGTCTATGCTTAACCGATTCATATGCATGTTTCCGATTATGCTTAAAAGTTGACTATTTTGCCCTTTTTGATATAAAACGTGATTTTTGGAAAAGTGAAAGAGTAGAAATCTTTATTACTAATTTATAAACTTGCATCGAAAATTTGAGATCAGTTGGTGGTCCAGATTTTGAGTTATGGCCGATATCGTAAAACTATATCTTTATGTTAAATAAACGGCGCATTTAGCGTATAACCTATTTAAGGCCACTTTTCGATATAAAACTTTTTACCCACTGATGTTATATAATATTCTGGGATTTTTGAAGATTTTTATTTAATTTTTGGCTGATCGGATCATACGTCACTAAGTCGATTCGGTTAATGCCGGTTTTGACCGTTTAAGCCATAAAATGAGTTTTATAAGTCCTTTTGACCCCAAACCTTTTTCTACTGATTTTATTTGTTAAATAAATTATTTTGAGCACTCTGGAAATATAAAAATCTCAGCTTTCTTTTGAAAACCCGGAAACGGCTCTAATCGCATTTTTAGCGTTTTAGCGCATAGTAAGCGTTATACTCGTATTAAACATATAAGACTCATACCTACTGATGTATTTAGTGTATCTTCATCTAATAACAGTAAGTATAAGTTGTTGAACTCAGATTTCCAGTTTTGACGTTTTTAGCCCTTGTGAAATTACTAAAATACCCCTGCGGTGCATAGTTTGGTTTTAAATGATAAGTTTGGTATATGGGTCATACCCTACTGTTATAATATGCCAAATTAAGTATATGTACTGTATAAATTAGACCCGAAACCCAGATTTCCAATTTAACTCTTTTATAACATTTTAAATGACCAAAATGCCCTTCTAAGGCATAAATTGAGTTTAAAATTATTCGGGGCATAATAGAACATAACTTGCTGATATTATATCATATTTAAAGCATATTATCTCAGGGAACTTGCATATGACTCTTTTGGTTACCCGTAACGCCCTTTTTGCGTTCGGTTCGGTTTACATAACTAGTTTGCGTAAATTGACCGAAACGGGTCAAACGTTATCATTTTTATCTCAAAATCCAGAATGTATTTAGTATACCCATATTATACAAGTCTCCAAACTTGTCGGGTCAAATTCACATTCTATCCGGTCTTCGCTTAATCGTGCGTTTGAACCGTATATTTCCTTAAGACTAACCGGTCTAAGCTTTGGCTTAATTAAAGACCCGTTAGCATTCTAATTGATTATTTATGTCATCATTCCAGACTAGAGCCTTCCGGTAAATGGTACCAACGCTTACTTAAGCGAACACGGCTGAGTTATTAAATTCTTATTAAATAAGACAGGAGCTAGCTCAGGTAAATACTTTTAACTTATTTTCCCTTATACGGGCTTGGGGTACGGTATTATAAAGATACCGCTTGGTCGGGTGTAGAAACCTTTTGATCGGAGATGATTGAATTGCATAATCCCGTTTTAATTCGTATTGCTTGATAACAAATAACATTGGGGGTTAATGACCGTGTCCTGGATATCCTTGGCTCATTTTAAAAAGTGAATGGCCACGACGTAAGCACAAGGTGTAGACAAAACACCTCCTGTTGCATATGTAAAACGTATACTCACTCGTGAGGATAACTTCTTGTGAGATTATATTTGTGGTGTGTCGATTAATCTTGTCCGGCTTGTATTGTATTGTATGATCACCGGCCCTAAATGTTGGACAAACATGTAAATCGGATACAAGATTTTTATTAATAAAATTGTCCCAAGTTATAAAAGATTAAATTTTGCCTCTGTGCATTTTAATCACTGTGTCAAGATATTTTGTGCCGTTTGCACTCAAATCAATTTTCAAACTCTTTTCAAAATGAGTCAGTTAAATTGTATTTACCAGTGAAAACTGACGTATTTTTCCAAAAGGTTAAGTGACAGGTACTGAACGTAATTGGCTGGAAGCTCAGGACGATTATAAGGAATCTTACAAGTCCTAGGCGTCTAAAGTCTGCTGAACAATGATTATGATTATTCGATCCGCCTGTGGATCCGTTTCAACTACTTGTGATAATTAATATTACAATTTTTATTTAAAGTTGAAATGTATCTATCTTTTGCTTCCGCTGTGCATTATTATATTGTGTTGCTTGTCTATGATGATACCAACGACGTCACGATACCCCCACCGGGCCCACCGGTGACACGTGGAAATCGGGGTGTGACAATCAGGGATCCTTGGCGAAATGAAAGAAGACCTCATATCCTTCCTCAAAAGGAGAAAGACTACTTTTGCATGGAAACACGAAGATATGACTGGTATATCCAAAGATGTTATCACTCACAAGCTCGGCATCGACAGATCCTTCAAACCAATCCATCAAAGGAGAAGGAAGTTTGCACCGGAAAGGAATGCCATTATACAAGAAGAGGTAGAGAAATTGCTCCGGGCAGGTATGATTAGAGAGGTCAAGTATCCAAGATGGTTGGCCAATGTGGTTGTTGTTCAAAAGAAAAACGGAAAGTGGAGGGTATGTGTCGATTTTACCGATTTAAATAAGGCATGTCCCAAGGATCCTTTCCCTTTACCCCACATTGACTCCATGGTGGATGCAACCGCGGGTCATGAACTGTTAACTTTTATGGATGCTTCATCTGGATTTCAACAAATCCAAATGGAACCATCCGATCAAGAGGATACAGCCTTCATGACTCCAACTGGTATATACTGCTATATTGCTATGCCGTTCGGATTAAGAAATGCAGGTGCAACATACCAAAGACTGGTGAATATGATGTTCAAGGATCAGATTGGACAAACTATGGAGGTTTACATAGATGATATGGTGGTAAAATCCTTAAAAGCTGAGGATCACCTAAGAGACTTGGAGGAAGCATTCGATATCCTTGACAAATATAACATGAAACTTAATCCTTCAAAATGTCACTTTGGTGTTAAAGCAGGTAAATTCTTAGGATATATGGTGACAAAGAGAGGCATTGAAGCTAGCCCGGAACAGATCAAAGCAACAGTGAATATCAAATCTCCGGTCAATGCTAAGGATGTTCAAAGGCTAACAGGAAGGATAGCAGCCTTGAACAGATTTATATCCAAGTCCTCCGAGAGGTGTAAAGAATTCTATGATATCCTAAGGAAGAACAAGAAATTTGAGTGGACGGAGAAGCATGAAAATGCTTTAAAAGACCTCAAAGATTACCTATCCTCGGCCCCGGCTTTGATGAAACCGGAAAAAGGCGATGTGTTATCCTTGTATCTTGCAGTATCCTCAAAAGCAGTAAGTGCGGTCCTTGTTAAGGATCATCAAGGTACACAACATCCTGTCTATTATGTAAGTAAAAGTTTACTTGATGCCGAATCCAGGTACTCACACCTTGAAAAGCTTATTCTTGCATTAATTATGGCATCTACAAAGTTAAGACATTATTTTGAAACTCATGTTATCATTGTTAAAACTAATTTCCCAATTAAGAATGTCCTCAGGAAACCAGAGATGTCAGGAAGGATGGCTAAGTGGGCAGTGAAGCTAAGTGCATATGATATAAGATATGAGCCTAGGACAGCCATCAAATCCCAAGCATTAGCTGACTTTGTGGCTGATTTCAGTATTGATTTACAAGAAGAAGCTGAGTTAGAAGTCCAACAGCTAGAAGAGACCAAGGATCCTTGGATACTTCATACTGATGGATCCTCAAATGTCAAAGGCACAGGGCTTGGAATACTACTAAAATCGCCACAGGGGGACATAATACCCCATTCTATAGCTTGTGAGTTCCAAACCACTAACAATGAGGCTGAATATGAAGCCTTAATTGCTGGTTTGCAAATCGCTAAGCATATGGGAATCAGGTATCTTGAGGTACATGTAGATTCTTTGTTAATTACAAACCACTTTAATGGATCCTATGCTGTTAAAGGTGAAAAGCTAACCAAATATTTAGAGATAGTCAAAAGTTTGGCATTCTCTTTTGTTTCCTTTAGTTTGTCACAGGTACCAAGGGAAGAAAATACAGAAGCTGATGCATTGGCTAACTTAGGATCATCTTTGAAGATCCCAGAGGATATCAAGATTCCTATTATCCATATCCTGACCCCGGCTATCGAGGATCACCAGACTATGGAGATAGGAAATGATTCTGCAGTTATCCCTAGTGAGGATACTCAATCCTATTCAGGATCAGGATCATGGATCTCACCAATTATGAGATACTTACAACATGGAGAGATTCCTACAGGAGAAAACCCTAGGGCTTTCAAATCTAAGGTATCTCAATTCACAATTATAAATAATATGTTGTATAGACGATCTCTTGCAGGACCATACTTGAGATGCATTGAGGATCCTGAAGTTCAAGAAGTTTTAAAAGACTTCCATGAAGGAGATTGTGGAAACCACACTGGGGGCAGGGCTTTATTCTCAAGGATCCTGAGGACAGGATACTACTGGCCAACCATGAAGAAAGATGCTGTGGAGTATGCCAGAAGATGTGATCCTTGCCAGAGACACAGCAATATCCTTCATCAACCAGCTGAATTATTGCATCCTATATCCTCCTCTTGGCCATTTATGAGATGGGGTATGGATATAGTTGGAAAGCTCCCTAAGGCACCTGGTGGGAAAGTATTCATGTTAGCTATGACTGATTACTTCTCCAAGTGGATAGAGGCTGAAGCTTTTGCCCAAGTCAGAGAAAAGGAAGTTATATCCTTCATTAAAAGAAATATTATAACTAGATTTGGAATTCCTTCCGAGATTATATGTGATAATGGTTCCCAATTTATTGGGGGCAGAACCACTAACTTTTGTGACAGCTGGGGGATTAAAATGATAACTTCAACACCAGTCCACCCACAAGCTAATGGCCAAGCAGAATCATCCAACAAGATCATCATCAACAATTTGAAGAAAAAGCTTGGATCCAAGAAAGGGAAATGGGCAGAAGAACTACCCTATGTGCTTTGGGCTGATAGGACAACCCCCAAGAATGCTACTGGTCAAACACCATTCTCTTTGGTGTTTGGGGCAGAATCAGTGATCCCAACAGAAATGGTGGTTCCTACTGCTAGAACAAGTACCCGTGATCCTGAGGAAAATGATGAAAACTTGGCTCAAGACCTGGATACTATTGAAGAAATCAGGGATATGGCTAGGATAAGGATGGCCAGTTATCAACAAAGAATGGCTGGTGCTTACAACAAAAATGTCAGGATCAGGAGGTTTCAAGTTGGAGATATGGTGTTAAGGAAAGCATTTCAGAGTACCACCAATCCTGCTGATGGAAAATTGGCTCCAAAATGGGAAGGCCCTTATTTGATTGAAGCTGAAGCAGGAAAGGGGGCATATAGATTGCTAACCATGGAAGGTGATTTGCTACCAAGAGCTTGGAATGCTGTCCACTTGAAGAAATATTTCATGTAAGCAGGATCCTTATGGCATAGGTGATCCTCACGATAGGGATATCCTTAAAGGATCCTCAAAGTATCGGTGATCCTTACTCAGGTAATATCCTAATCTTGAACTATTTCATTTCTTTATTTTCTCATATAAGGATAAGGATCATGTATCCTTTATCCATCTCTCACGTGAGTTCAAGTTTTGAAAGTTCAGGTATCTTTAGCACAACGTTGGTTATCCACAGAAGCAATCCGTCTTTTGGGTCTAACCCCAGTTATTTGGGCTTGTCCCCAGATTCCGCCTGTAGCGCACGATGATCCTGGTGTAGTTCAAGGCTTTGGGACCAGTACTCGTTCTAGGGGCTGATAATTCCATTGTTCTGGCTATGCTTAGGATCCTACGTATAATGGTAGACGTACCATACATCCGTTCATAAGGTTTCTAACGTTTTCACGTTAGCTAAGGTTTCTAACGTTTTCACGTTAGCTAAGGTTTTGGCATCTTCATGTCACCAAGTTTGGATAGTCGCCAGTTAGGGCCATACTCCAGTTTACATACGATCCTTGGGCTTGTCCCCAGTTATCCTTGGGCTTGTCCCCAGTTATCCTTGGGCTTGTCCCCAGTCGCTAACTCTTTTCTTATATCGGCTTAGTCCCAAGTTATGCTCTATTTCAGGTCCTTGAAGATAGGCAGCTAGGGATCCTTGATCCTTATTTCACTCTAAGGTTTATCTTATAGTTATCCTTATTATGGTTAGGATTCTAACTTGGATCCTCAGGTATGATCCTTAACTCTTTTGATTTTATTCATTATTCTTCTATATAACCCCTATACTTGACAACTGAACTTGTGTTTCTTAAACTATATCACTTTTTAGAACTTATCGGTTATGGGATATGTGATCCTTGATCATATCCTAAACTTTCTAGATATCTTTTCTATTTTTTCAAGGCTTGATAAATATAAACAGAATGAACATTACAACAGTTGGAAAGTAACATACTAAAAAGGATAACAACACAAGATAAGCGACAAAAGGTTAAGTTTTTATTTATTAACATAAGGCTAACCCTTTAAAGGTTGTCAAAATTACCTACCCGAGCTTCTACCAGCAAAACGTGGCCCGTCCGCTGGGGTAGGTAAAGGGTGTCCATGATAATGAGTTCAAAAGTAGTGCAGGAATATAAAGGCGGCAGGATCACAATGGCTTCATCCCCCAAACAGAGGATCCCTCCACCGATTGCAATCCTGCCTATTGTCCAAAGGATCATACATGATCCTTAATCCTAAAAACCTATTGTTCAAGTACCAACCATTAAATTGTTTTAAACATCACAACCACAAAAAACTACCACCAAACTAAAAAATTGGGCTCCGGCCTTGGCACATATATCCATCATCGCCCAATCATGCAGCCTAAGCCTTCGCTGCATCATCATCTCCTCCAGCTGCGGTATCCTTCGTAAGATCCTTCCCACTGCCACTTGCTTCAATCGCCAAGACCTCAGTAGCCTCCTCTTCATCATCCTCAAGATCAGCCAACCTTGCCTTCCAACCCTCAACATCCCAGCTGTTTTTATCAAAGCTAGGATCTTGAGCTTCCTGGGCCATCTTCAATTTTGTCTGGTACATCGTAATGGCGGCAGAGACCTTAGCATTTTCAATAAGGTCATGCTTTTCATAGTCAAGGTCGATCAGAAGTTTGGCTGTCTTAGTCTTCTCATCTAGGAGTTCCTTCCGAGCATCAGCAAGTGCAAGATCTTTGAGCACGGCAACCTGTTGGAGGTCGGCAATCTTTTTATCTTGATCCTCAACGTGGCCCACATAATCCTCAATCTCAGCAAATTTCTGCAAAAGAAAAGGATAAAAGCAGTTCAAGACCAAGTGATCCTCATACGAGTAGGATACATAGGCAGAATAAAGGATCCTTACATCATTGAAGTATTCAAGGAACTGGTGGCGGATCAGTGGTAGACCCTGAAGATCCTCAGCATCAGAAGTTTTCCTCTTCTTGACACCCTTTCCTTTAGTGGGTGCCTTTGGAATGGAAATGCTAGGACTGGTGGTGGATCTCTTCTTCCTGGATCGTACGACATCAAGGTCAGCCGTGTTGAACTGGGATACAGGCTTGGCAGATTTTCCAGCGCCTACACATTCATAGCAAGATGAGTATCCTTATCCTATTTCAATTTATTTATTTATTATAATATTCAAACTATGTAAAAGCCAGGATACTTACTTGACATGGTAATGGAACCTGAGGATACTTCTTGTGAGTCTTGGGTGTCTATCTTGAATGTCCTTGTTTCAGGATCAAGCTTCCAGAAAGCAGCGAGCCTATCCTTGGTTTCAGGTGATGTGATGATGTGTGAGACAGAAATAGCTGCGTGATACAAAACAAAAAGGATTAGTGATCCTATTACAAAAACAAGACTACTTGGTGATCCTTCTCAGGATCCTCTGTCCTACCATTGGTGGACCACTCCCTTGGTAAATGCTTTCCATCTGGAATGGTATCCCTTCTCACAAAGAAGAAGCGACGTTTCCAATCTTTGTCATTCTTGGTGACTTTAAGAAGGGGATGTTCTGCACTGGGTTTTCGTTTGAATAAATAACGATGGGATCCAAAGGTGGTAACATCATACAATTGTGTCAGCTCTGACATGCCTAAATCAATACCCTCCTGTTCGATGATCCTCTCCAGGGTATACAAAACCCTCCAAATCATCGGCATGGCTTGGATGTAAGAGATGCCGGTAAGAGAAAAGAAGGATTGTGTAAATTCTGGGAAAGGATAGGTGTATCCTATAGCAAATGGAGTAACTGGAAAAGCAACCCATGTTTCTGAAACATAGTCACTCAGGACAGTAGGATCGAAGGGTTTGAAAAAGGCATTCGCCGGAAAACGGTGACGGATGTTATCTATTTGTGCATCGTTAAAGCAACATCTCTCATTCGCCGAGTCTTTGATGATCTTTTGACTCTTCAAAGGGCTATCCTTTTTGTGATCCTTGGCCGGAGAACGTCGGAGCAACATTTTCGAAGTGATAGAGATAAAAAAAAGAAAAACAGAGTAAGGGAGGAAGAAAGAGGAGAAAGAAATACCTGATCGATCGTCGACTGAGAATTTAAAGGGAGTTTCTTTCGAATTTGAATGCATAATGATCCTATCTATATCTCTATTTATAATTATGATTCTGCAGGATTGTCACTTCCGTGACGTCATCATCGCAATGGCTAGTTCTATTTTAACGGCTATATATCCGTTAGTTTGTTACGGATAAGATCAAGAAAATATAACTCGCTTATTTTACAAATTACTCCTTATATTTTGGGGGCAATTGTTAGAGGAGGATTTTCTAACAATTAGTGATCCTTATTCGTTATCCTAATTAGTGATCCTTACTTCTGTGACAGGTGGTGATCCTCAGAAGAGCTTCAGGATCAGGATCATGGATCACTTTAAGGATCCTCGTACTGACGATTGTTTATTTATGTTTTGTACTACCTCGCAGGTATAACAAGCTTGACCAAGTCTTGGCGACATTCCTGGAGAATATTCCCAAGCTATTCTGCACGTGCTTGGCCAAAAATAGACGTTGTGGAGAACGTGGAGGCATGGCACGAAAGTCGGAAAGTTTGTTAGCTAGTTATTTTCTTATTTTAAAGGGGTAACGAGCTAGTAAAAAACACTTAGTCATTTCTCAGTTACACACACTCGTACAAACGCTCATACAAGCTCTCGTTCAAACACTTAGCAATCTCATACACTTTTTACACATTTCACCGTAGTGATCCTTGTACCTAGCTCGTTACTATCCGAAGTTGTAAACATTTAATCATTTATTAGAGCTTGGTGATCGGTAGTTTCCATCACCCGGGGTTTTTTGTGCCGGAGATCAACTCTTGATCAAGGGCTTTTTCCCCGTATAAATCCTTGTGTTGTTCGTGCACTTTACATTGAAGTGATCCTCATCGCTGTTACATATTTAAAACATCATTCCCCCATAACATAGAGTTTGGTTGCAATATCCTCAACAGATTTTTTGACCAAAACACTTAATTTTTCGAAAATGTAGTTGGCCATTATATTAACACAAAGATCTTTATCAATTGTGATATTACTAATAAAGGAATTTTGAAAAAAAATGGAACCGGTTTAATGTTAATTTCAAATGGGTCTTCTTTTATTAGCGTAGTTAGATCATTTGTTAACTTAATGCTTACCGTTTCGTCAATTTTTGTGTTAGTGTTTAACTCTTTTAAAAACTTAGCATGAGTAGGTACTAAACAATGATTTTCGAAAGAAGGTGATAAGAGATTAATTTCTTGAAAATTAGACTCTTCTTGAATTTTAACGTTATCGGACTCACCTTTTTCGTTGTTTAACTCATATGTCGGTTTTTCACTTACTTGTTCTTCCATTTTTACATTTTCAACTATCTCTTCTTTATTACGAGTTAATTCTTCCCTTGCGTGGGATTCCTCTTCCCTTGCGCCGACTTCTTTTATATAGCGCTCGATAGTTTTAAGGTGTTCTATTATCTTTTCGGCTACGAGTGAGATAGTTGGTGGTTCGTCAAAGTGAGTTGAATAGTTATCATCAAAGCTTGAATTCGGAAGTTCGATCCTTGGTTCCTCATAGTACTCATATGAGGTAGATGGTTCATACCATTGTTCCTCATTGTAAGTATAGGATGGATCAGGGTCGTAACTTGGTTCTTCATAATACTCATATGAGGTGGGTTGTTCACGCCATGGTTCCTCATAGTAAGCATATGAAGGTGAAGGCTCATTGTTTTGGTCAAAAATTACTGAAGCAATTAAGTGATCAAATTAGTTAAGTGAGATAGTGTGCTAAAAACGTGTGTTGAAAATATGCTAGTTAAGTTGTTTACAAAAAACAGTTCCAGGATATAGCTCAGGATATTGAGCTATATCTATGATCAAACAGTGAGCAAAAATGTAAAGGGTGACACGAGATATACGAGGAAAGCCCTTGATCAATCTAGATCGCCGGCATAAAACCTCGGGAGCTGACAATCGCAGCTGCCTTGGTCTTCTTATTGCTTCAAATACCAGGATACAGTGCAGGATATGATGCGGATCAACTAAGTGTTACAATGTAGTTTGAATACAAGTGTCAGTGCGTTGTGAGTGTTTGCAAGTAGAGAGAAAGAGAGTGCGGAAGATTGTGCGTCTCTATCTTGATCCGATCAATCTATTTATAGTAAAATAAACTAACTAACTAGCCTATCTTTCCAGGATTCAACGAATATTCCTCAGGTGAACGTTGCCATCCGCATCTTCCGGGTTCAACGTCTACAATATAACCGATTTTCCCGAGTCTTGAGGAGAAGAAGTCCACCTGACCGTTAGAGACTGGTTACAACAATATGCACGTGAGTTAATTGGTTACTACCAGGATATCACATTAGGATGTTACCAATATCCTGATCCGGTATCCTGGTCACAAACAAAAGAAACATAGTCGGTATATTAGCCAGGATATATGAGCAGAAAATCACCCATAACAATTGTCCCCAAAATATATATGTTGGTATACCAATTCCAACGGATATATTTTAAATCTTATCCCTCGAATTGAGGTTATTAAATCGAAACGACGCTTGATGTGACTTGGAGCAACTTCCAATGCGATATTTACTCTTTATCCCCTATACTCAGCCCCTTATTTAGCTGACTTATTCAGCATCATGATCATCATTTTCCAAGCCATTTTCCAGGTACTTCCCTTCTCTCTTCTCTGTTTTTCTTTTCTTGAATTTCTTCTTTCTTGGTCAATACCTCTCATGGCATCACGGACAAGATCTCGTTCGAACGAGCCGGTTCCAACCCTCATGAGTCAAAACCTTATCCGAGAACCAGAAAAAGAGATATGTTCTTTCAATAATGCCGATATCGCCGCTCTGAAGGATTCCGGTGCCTTTCCTGCCGGAGTGGTCATTCGCCCTTTCGATCGGGAGGTCCGATCAGACGCGGCATCAAACGAGTGGGTCTGCTTTTTCACCTATCCCTTTTCCTTGGGACTCCGGTATCCATTTCCACCCTTCATCTCTCGTTTCTTCGAACTTACCGGCCTCAGTTATGCTCAAACTATGCCAATGGTGTGGCGAGTTTTAATGGTGCTAAACCAAATTAAATCTCGTCATTGCCCCGACCTTGTTTTGGTCAAAAATCAAGCAATGATAATGCAACCAAACTTTCTGTTGTGAGGTATGATGCTTGAATCAATGAACAACACTAAGGATCACTCAGAAATGAAATGAATAAGTGACACAAAGATTTATACGAGGAAAAAGCCCTTGATCAATGAATGATCTCCGGCATAAAAAACCTCGGGTGATGGAAACTACCGATCACCAACTCAGATTAAACAAGAAATGTATTACAACTTCGGATGATAGCGAGCTAATTACAAGGATCACTATAGTGTAATGTGCAAAAAAGTGTGTAATCGCCAAGTGAATTGTCAAGAGCTGGTGAGAGCAGTTGCGAGTGTGTGTGTTAAGCTAAAAATAGCCAAGTGTTTTCTATTTAGCTCGCTATCCCTTTTAAAAATGGAAAATATCTAAGCTAACAAACATTCCGCATTTGGTGCAAGTCCTCCACGACCTCCATAACGTCCATTTCAGCCATGCACGTGCAGAATAAATATGGAATATGCTCCAGGAATATCGCCAAGACCAAGTCCAAGATCATACTCCTGCAAAACAACATCATATTCAAAGCAGACAATCGTTAGTATAAGGATCCTTACGATGATCCATGATCCTGATCCTGCAATACTTCTGAGGATCACCAATTCAAACAGAAGTGAGGATCACTAAGCCCAACAGTAATTGAGGATCACTGATCATTGGAAAATCCTCCCCTAACAATTGCCCCCAAAATATAAGGAGTAATTTGTAAATAAACGAGTTATATTTTCTATTCTTATCCGCAACGAATCAACGGATAACTAGCCGTTGTAGTCGGACTAGCCGTTACCATCCTGACGTCACTGAAATGACTACCCTGCAAGATCATCATTATAAATTGAAGTTAGAGATAAGGGTTAGAGAGCATTTAAATTCGTGCGTTTCCTCTTTAAATCCTCATTCGAAGACTTGATCAGGTATTTCTCTTTCCTTTCTCTCTTCATCTTCTCACTCTGTTTCTTCTTCTTCACCACCGTCATAATCGAGATGATGCTAAGATCCTCACTGGCTAAGGATCACAAGAAGGACAGCCCCTTGAAAAGCCAAGGGATCATAAAAGATTCTGCAAAAGAACGATGCTGCTTCACTGATCCACAGATAGACAGAATCCGCCATTGTTTTCCGGCAAACACCGATTTCAAACCATTTGATCCCACCGTTCTAAGTGATTATATTTCTGAAACCTGGGTAGCCTTTCCGGTCACACCATTTATAATAGGATACTCGTATCCTTTCCCTGAATTCACCCAGTCTTTCTTCTCTCTCACCGGCATCTCCTACATTCAAGCGATGCCAATGATTTGGAGGGTCTTATATACCCTTGAAAGGATCATTGAGCAAGAAGGCATTGATCTGGGAATGTCGGAGAGATTGAGGAGAAATACTCTGACCTCCAAAAAGTGGCGGTGCTCAAGGATCACAAGATTGCCTCCCTCGAAAAGGACCTCAATGATGCCAAAACTCAGGCGGTTGCAGCTCAGATCAATGCCGACTATGAGAAGCACGAGATCACGGAGGATGCCAAAGTCTCCGCTGCCATTTCCATGTACAAAACCAAGTTGCAGATGGCCCAAGAAGCTCAGGATCCTAATTTTGACAGGAGCAACTGGGACATGGAGGGTTGGAAGGCTAGGCTGACTGAGTTGGAGGACGAAGAAGAGGCTGATGAGGTTCTGGCGATCGAGGCTGGTGGCAGTGGCAAGGATCAGGGTGGAGAAGCAGGTGGAGCTGGTGAAGGTGATGCAGCGAAGGTGTAAGCTGCATGAATGGGCGATGATGGACACTTCTAGACATAGCCGGAGCCCATTTTTTTTAAGTTTGGTTGTTTGATTATGATGTTTTTTGTTGAACAATGATGGGTTGTAATAACTTTAGACAATAGTTTCTAGGGTGAAGGATCATTGATCCTTGAACAATAGGCAGGATAATGGGTGGTGGATGGATCCTCTGTTTGGGGGATGAAGCCACTCGTTATCCTTCCGTCTTTTATTTCCTGCACTACAAAGACCCGTAAACAATGGGCACCCTTTGCCAACCCATGTGGACGGGCCACGTTTTGCTGGTAGAAACATGGGTTGGCAATTTTGACAACCTTAAAGGGTTTAACATTTTGTGAATAAAATAACTCTAACTTTTTGGCTATCTCCCGTGTTGTTATCCTCGTTAGTGCTTTACTTTTCAATTGTTGTGATATACACTTTATCCAAACTTATCAAGTAAAGAAAAAACTTAATAAATATCCTCAAAAAGTTTAGGATATGATCAAGGATCACATATCACATATCCTACAGTTGACAAGTTCTGAAAAGTAGTGTAGTTTAAGGATCATAAGTTCAGTTGTCAAAGGATAAGGGTCACTTAAATGAATAATAAATAAAATCAAAATAGTTAAGGATCATACCTGAGAATCCAAGTTAGGATCCTAACCTTTAACACTTATAATCAGGATAACCAAAAGACAAACCTTAGTAGAAGGTAAGGATCAAGGATCCTTGGTCATTTAGCTTCAAAAACCTGAAATAGGATACAACTTGGGACTAAGCCAATATAAAATGAAAGTTAGTAACTGGGGACAAGCCCAACAATTCTGGGGACAAGCCCAATATACTGGGGACAAGCCCAAAGGATAACTGGGGACAAGCCCAAAGGATAACTGGGGACAAGCCTAAAGGATAACTGGGGACAAGCCCAAGGATCGTGTGTAAACTGGAGTATGGCCCTTACTGGCGACTATCCAAACTTAGTGACATGAAAATGCCAAAACCTTAGCTAACGTGAAAACGTTAGAAACCTTAGGAACGGATGTATGGTACGTCTACCATTATACGTAGGATCCTGAATATAGCCAGTACAATGAAATTGTCAGCCCCTAACGCGAGTACTGGTCCCATTGCCATGAATTATACCAGGATCATCGTGCGCTACTGGCGAAACTGGGGACATGCCCAAACTGGGGTCAAGCCCAAATAACTGAGGTCAAGCCCAAACTGAGGTCAAGCCCAAATAACTGGGGTCAAGCCCAAATAACTGGGGTCAAGCCTAAATAACTGGATACTTCTGTGGATACTCAATCCTTAGTTAAGGATACCTGAACCTTCAAAACTCAGAATCAAGTGTAAGGAGGATAAAGGATACATGATCCTTATCCTTATATAGGATAATTAAAAATGAAATAGTTAGAGATCAGAATATTACCAGAATGAGGATCATCTGTCCTATAAGGATCCTTCAAGGATACTAGTCAGGTAAGGATCATGGATCCTTGTTATATGAAGTATTTCTTTAAGTGGATAGCATTCCAAGCTCTTGATAGCAAATCACCTTCCATTGTTAGCAATCGATATGCCCCCTTTCCTGCCTCAGCTTCAATCAAGTAAGGGCCTTCCCACTTTGGTGCTAGCTTTCCATCAGCAGGATTGGTGGTATTTTGAAATGATTTCCTTAACACCATATCACCAACTTGGAATTTCCTGATCCTGACGTTTTTGTTGTAAGCTCCAGCCATCCTTTGTTGATAACTGGCCATCCTTATCCTTGCCAAATCCCTGAGTTCTTCTACAGTATCCAGATCTTGAACCAAGTTTTCAGCATTTTCTTTAGGATCACGAATGCTTGTTCTTGCAGTAGGAACCACCATCTCTGTAGGGATCACTGATTCTGCCCCAAATACCAAGGAAAATGGAGTTTGGCCAGTGGCATTCTTGGGAGTTATCCTATCAGCCCATAGTACATAAGGTAGTTCTTCTGCCCACTTTCCTTTCTTGGATCCAAGCTTTTTCTTCAAATTGTTGATGATGATCTTGTTGGATGATTCTGCCTGACCATTAGCTTGTGGGTGGACTGGTGTCGATGTTATCATCTTAATCCCCCCAGCTGTCACAAAATTTAGTAGTTCTACTCCCAATAAATTGGGATCCATTATCACAAACAATTTCAGAAGGGATACCAAATCTAGTAATAATATTTCTCTTGATAAAGGATATAATTTCCTTTTCCCTGACTTGAGCAAAGGCTTCAGCCTCTATCCACTTGGAGAAGTAATCAGTCATAGCAAGCATGAATACTTTTCCACCAGGTGCCTTAGGAAGCTTACCAACTATATCCATTCCCCACCTCATAAATGGCCAAGAAGAGGATATAGGATGCAAAAGTTCTGCTGGTTGGTGAAGGATATTACTGTGTCTCTGACAAGGATCACACTTCTTGGCATACTCCACAGCATCCTTCTTCATAGTAGGCCAATAGTATCCTGTCCTCAGGATCCTTGAGAATAATGCCCTGCCCCTAGTGTGGTTTCCACAATCTCCTTCATGGAAATCCTTTAGGACTTCTTGGATTTCAGGATCCTCAATGCATCTTAGATATGGACCTGCAAGAGATCGTTTATACAACATGTTATTCAATATTGTAAATTGAGATACCTTAGTTTTGAAAGCCCTGGGGTTTTCTCCTGTAGGAATCTCTCCATGTTGGATGTATCTCATAATTGGAAGGATCCATGATCCTGCATGAGATTGAGTATCTTCACTAGGGATGATTGCAGAATCCTCTCCTATCTCCATAGCTACATGATCCTCGATAGCAGGGGTCAGGATATGGATAATAGGGATCTTGATATCCTCCAGGATCTTCAGGGATGATCCTAAGTTGGCTAATGCATCGGCCTCTGCATTCTCTTCCCTTGGTACCTGTGTCAAACTAAAGGAAACAAAAGAGAGTGCTAATTCTTTGACTATCTCTGATCCTCATATGCTTGGCAATTTGCAAACCAGCTATCAAGGCTTCATACTCAGCCTCATTGTTGGTAGTTTGAAATTCACAAGCTATGGAGTGGGGTATTATGTCCCCCTGTGGTGATTTTAGTAGTATTCCAAGCCCTGTTCCTTTAACATTAGAAGCACCATCAGTGAAGAGTATCCAAGGATCCTTAGTTTCTTCTAGCTGTTGGACCTCTAACTCAGCTTCCTTTTGCAAGTCACTACTAAAATATGCCACAAAGTCAGCTAAGGCTTGGGATTTGATGGTAGTCCTTGGTTCATATCTTATATCATATGCACTTAGCTTCACTGCCCACTTAGCCATCCTTCCTGACATTTCAGGTTTCCTGAGAACATTTTTAATTGGAAAATTATTCTTAACAACAATGGCATGAGTTTCAAAATAATGTCTTAATTTAGTAGATGCCATAATTAATGCAAGGATAAGTTTCTCTAAGTGTGAATACCTGGATTTAGCATCAAGTAAACTTTTACTTACATAATAAATAGGATGTTGTGTACCTTGGTGATCCTTAACAAGGACCGCACTTACTGCTTTTGAGGATACTGCTAGGTATAAGGATAATATATCACCCTTTTCTGGTTTCATCAAGGCAGGGGCTGAGGATAGGTAATCCTTAAGAGCTTTGAGGGCACTTTCATGCTTTTTAGTCCATTCAAATTTCTTGTTCTTCCTCAGGATGTCATAGAATTCATTGCACTTTTCTGAGGATTTGGATATGAATCTGTTCAAGGCTGCGATCTTGCCTGTCAATCTTTGCACATCCTTAGCATTGGTAGGATATTTGATATTCACAATAGCCTTAATTTGCTCTGGACCTGCTTCAATGCCCCTCTTTGTCACCATATAGCCTAGGAATTTCCTTGCTTTAACACCAAAATGACACTTGGAAGGATTTAGTTTCATATTAAATTTATCAAGGATATTGAATGCTTCCTCCAAGTCTTTAAGGTGATCCTCAGCTTTCTTGGACTTAACCACCATGCCATCAATATAGACTTCCATAGTGTGTCCAATTTGTTCCTTGAACATCATATTGACTAGCCTTTGATAAGTAGCACCTACATTCCTTAGTCCAAATGGCATAGCAATATAACAATATATACCAGTTGGAGTCATAAAGGCTGTATCCTCTTGATCAGATGGTTCCATCTGAATTTGTTGAAATCCAGATGAAGCATCCATAAAAGTCAATAACTCATGACTCGCGGTAGCATCCACCATGGAGTCAATGTGGGGTAATGGGAAAGGATCCTTGGGACATGCCTTGTTTAAATCAGTAAAATCGACACATACCCTCCACTTTCCATTTTTCTTTTGAACAACAACCACATTGGCTAACCATCTTGGATACTTAACCTCTCTAATCATACCTACCCGAAGTAGTTTATCTACTTCTTCCTGGATAATAGCATTCCTCTCAGGTGCAAACTTCCTCCTCTTTTGATGTATAGGCTTGAATGACCTGTCAATGCCAAGCTTATGAGTAATTATATCCTTAGATATACCTGTCATGTCTTCATGCTTCCAGGCAAAGGTAGTTTTCCTTCTTTTAAGGAAGGATACTAGATCCTGTTCAATGCTGCTAAGGATCCCTGATCCTATGAAGACTATGGATTCAGGATCATGAGGATCCATGAGGATTTCTTTTACATCATGCTCTCTTGCCTCCAAGACATCTCTTGAAGGATACTTTAATTGCTATTGCTCCCTTGGTCTTGAGGCTGGCTTCATTGATGATGTATAACAATTCTTAGCCTCTTGTTGATCACTCTCAATTTTCACCACTCCCCATGGACTTGGAAGCTTTACACACTGATGATAGGTGGATGGAACTGCCTTCATATCATGTATCCATGGCCTGCCAAGGATAACATTGCAACAAGATAAGCAATCTATAACACAAAATTTTTTATAAGAATGCAATCCTTTAATATAGATTGGGAGTTTGATGTCCCCCAATGTGTTCTTGGTTTCCCCACTGAATCCCACAAGTACTGAGGATCTTGGGACAATATCAGACTCCAGTATATTCATCTTCTTGAGGACATCAAGCTGAATGATGTTCACAGAGCTTCCTCCATCTATAAGGATCATGCGAACAAAGTGTTAGAAATAAACAATGTAATTACAAGACCATCATGATGAGGATCCTGGACATCAACACGATCATCCTCATCAAAGGTTATGACTTTATCCTGGGTAACAACAGAGGTCCGGACGGGTCTTGACGGGTGGTCCGTAGGACAACCCATAAATGAGCTAAATACGTGCATATCCCATATTTTACACGGTTATGTATCATGAATGTGATAACTACGAGTGTTCGTGTGTTTTACAGGTAAATCGCTT
This sequence comes from Helianthus tuberosus, assembly GCA_030545235.1. NCBI lineage: Eukaryota > Viridiplantae > Streptophyta > Magnoliopsida > Asterales > Asteraceae > Helianthus > Helianthus tuberosus. The sequence goes on along the minus strand of CM060432.1, from coordinate 167,932,454 downwards.
AATTCGGTTAAATTGGAACGCGTAGGCTACGGTTTGTATAGAAAAGGCAGCGCATAACTTGAAGTGAATGATGAATATTATTTTTCTTTGGCAAACCCTAAAGGCATCACATGGAGTATAGGAATAATACTTTTGGTCTTTTTGGGATTCACGTGAGAAGCCAACAAGTCAACATCATTCAAGAGTCACGCATACAAGGCAATAGAGAAGAAAAGAGAGGCACGTGCGAGTTCAAGAGGTTTTGACAACATCAATTGATTATTATCTTAGTGGACTTCTGTTTTGGGCCGCCATATATGATCATCATCAAATCACACGTACAGGAGTGGGCCACCATCTTGACTTGGAGACATGTTGGGCCAATCTTGGGAGCAACAATACATGTGGCAGCTAGGCTTGTTTGAGCAGCACATGGGCTTGGAGACTTGAGGAGTTCACAACATCATTATGATGTTGGACTGCAACTTTGAAAAAAACAATATTCACGTGAGTTTGGGGGTTCCAAAAAGTCAAAAAAAATATCATCACAATAATAAAATATCATCATTATATCGACGGCATAGGAGGGGGGCTAATCATCTTCTTTCGGTTACTACCTGTTGGGGACTCGAAATTGGGGATTTTTTGGAGACTTTGAGGAGAAGAACACTTGGTTAATTTCTGGTTTTATGTTTTTGATCCCCTTGAACATTGAAACTATTATCATGATGTTTGTCCAAGCCATGAGTGGCTAAACACTCTATGATCATCCTAGGTTGAAGGTTTGTTTAAGAAGGTTGTGTTTTGATTCCATATTTCTAGAATGGTAAACTCTATCTATGTCTTGTTTATCATGGTGTGTGATTGCTTATTTGTAAATTGTTGATTCTTATGATATTCTAATTTGAAACCATACGTTCTTGGTGCCGTTGGCAATCGAGATATCATGGGTAGAATTAGGATTGGGTAAGGGTTGATTGGTCATCGGGTAACAACCTCACGTTCTAGGAATCTGAGTACTTCGTTCCCTTTTATCACAATAAGTAAGTACACACGAACTATGTCTATGTAGTTCTTTCTAGTGGATGATAGCGCAATTGTTGAAGCAAACCGGAAACTTAGGATGGTCATTCGTCTCCAAATTGTTTACAAACTCAACTTTTATCTTGCAAATTAATTAGTATTCTTAGTTTTTAAAATCAATCCAATCACACCAACTCTTGAATTTTACTTTTCTTGCAATTAGTTTAATTTTAGGTAACTTAGATAAATCTTCAAATATCACACATTCCACAAACTCCCTGTGTTCGATACCCACTTACCGCTATCTATTTAGTAGTAATTGGATTAAATTTGATTGTGACCGCGACATCACGTCAAATTTTGGCGCCGTTGCCGGGGAGTAGTGCGCAACGTGTGTTATTTTCTTTCTTTTTAAGTTTGTTATTTTTCTGGATTACGCTGGGTGTGTTAGTGTGCAGGTATTGACAGGTGCATGCGTACTAGGAGCTCTCACAAGCTATCACCTTTGGCATTTGATCCGGAAATGAGTTACCAAGAGGAGTACGATTACGGTGATTATTATGATGAATATTCTCAACTTTCATATGAAGGCCCTCAGATGTACGATCAAGACTATTATCATGCTCAGTATACATTTGATCAGTATGGTTATGAATGTGTAACCCAACAACCTACTTTGCACTATCAGTCACATAAATCTGAAAGTCTTGACGAGATGATGAGAAAGAGACACATGGTTCATGTTGAAAAAGAATTAACAAAACCTCATTTGTCAATGGAAGAACGACTAGAACTTTTGGAATGGAAATATGATTTGTTACCAAAAGAGGTGAAAGAGATGAGGCCAGGGACGTCGATATTGGAAAAACGTCAAGCAAAACAACACTGGATATATGTGCAGATTGAACAAATGACACCTATGGGTGATGTAGAAGAAAAGGTTGTGAGTCTTCCCGAACTTGAAACTAGATTATTAGGGCCAAATGAGGAATATACAATTGAAATTATTGTGGAGGAACCACCTATGGAGAGCAAAGTTGAGGGCCTTTTACTTGATGAACCAATCAAAGTTGATTACAACTCTCCGGCTGTGGTGGTTATGGAAACCAATAGTGTTAAGGATGCATGTTTAGAAACTAGGAAGGTGGCACTTCATGATGTGGGAGATTTCATTCATAAGTTATGTTTATGGGAGAGTTTGGATTTGTTGGGCACAGAAAACGAAGTAGTGAAGTGGAGAGTAAACTACCGAGCATTTGTTGGAAATTCGGTAGGAAAATGTGGATTTAAAGAATTTTGCAAAGAAAGATGGGACGTGACAAAGCACACACACAATAGAAGAATCAAACACCGTGCTTACATTAGCAACGAAAAAGGTAAATGTGCATTGAGACCACCTTGAGACATATCAGGTACGGTCGGGCTGAAGACCTAAACTTTAGCGCTGCTTGGGAGGCAACCCAAGGTGTTTTTAGACAAGTGTGGGGAAGATGTGCGGAGAGTTGCGTGAAGGTGATGATAGGAAGTCAGATTATCTACAACATCTGTTGTATCAAACTTCACCAGGTCAATGTACTCTTTCCTTAGTCTTGTTATGTTCTTTATTAAAATATTGGTATTAGTTGTTAAAAAAAAAAAAAAAAAAAACTTGGGGTTGAGAGTATAAGCAATTGTTGATGTTCTTGGTTAAAGCGATCTTTTCCTCAAAACCATACATTGGGACAATGTATCCCAAGTGTGGGGATGGGGGAATTTTTTAGAATTTTAAAATTTTTGTAAATTCAAGCGAAAAGTGTAAAAATTTGAAAGCTTGATATTTTTCCACTTGACACATCGACACCCATTCCTAGTCTTTTCTTGGTGAGAATTGAGCCACATATGAGTGTTATTGATATTTCTTTGTTTGAGTGGCGGTGTGTGTAGTGTGTTAATAGAACTTGTGTGCGAATTCTTGTTAAATCCTAGAGTTAGCATGCTTTTGAAAATGATAGGGGACTTTTAGGTAGCCTCGTCTAGACGTGTGAGAGTGTGGGATTGGTGGGTTGGACCTCATACGTTACATATATGAGCTTGGTATTGTGAGGGGAGGGGGTTTGGTCTTTAGAAAGCCATGTTTGAGCCTTATACCATTCGGTTGTGACCCAAACCTACTTCCTACAAAATTTTACCTATTGAGATGACCCGGTTTAGGAGATTTAGTATGTAGTATTGATGTTCTTGTATATATTGTTGAGTTTGATGTGTTATGAAAAAAATGAAAAAAAAAAGAGAAAGAGAAAAATATGAAAAAAAAAAGTATTTAGTTGCAATAGTAGTTGAGAATGTTGAAGAAGTTGTGTATATACTTGATGTTTGCTTTGTTTTGTAGTAGAAATAAAAACCGGGTCAAATCAATTAGCTCTCGCATATATATTCCACAATTTTCCTACCTTTGCACCTAGCCCCGTTACAACCCGTAAGTCCTTTTGATTCATAAGCATGCTAAATACTCAATAGGAGGAGACTTGATTTGTATACAAGCTTATTGTCGCACAAACACACACACGCATTGTGTGGTTTAGCATTATGTGCTAATATTTATTGTCACCGAGAGTTATTGTGAGGGGTGTGTCTTGTGGTATGATTGAAGGTTAGTAAAATGACGATACATTTTAGCTTGGTTTGCATCTTGATCGCTTGTGGTTTTGAAATAGTTTTTGAATGGGTTGCTTGGGACAAGCAACGGGTAAGTGTGGGGATGTGACGGGTGGTCCGTAGGACAACCCTTAAATGAGCTAAATACGTGCATATCCCATATTTTACACGGTTATGTATCATGAATGTGATAACTACGAGTGTTCGTGTGTTTTACAGGTAAATCGCTTAATTCGGTTAAATTGGAACGCGTAGGCTACGGTTTGTATAGAAAAGGCAGCGCATAACTTGAAGTGAATGATGAATATTATTTTTCTTTGGCAAACCCTAAAGGCATCACATGGAGTATAGGAATAATACTTTTGGTCTTTTTGGGATTCACGTGAGAAGCCAACAAGTCAACATCATTCAAGAGTCACGCATACAAGGCAATAGAGAAGAAAAGAGAGGCACGTGCAAGTTCAAGAGGTTTTGACAACATCAATTGATTATTATCTTAGTGGACTTCTGTTTTGGGCCGCCATATATGATCATCATCAAATCACACGTACAGGAGTGGGCCACCATCTTGACTTGGAGACATGTTGGGCCAATCTTGGGAGCAACAATACATGTGGCAGCTAGGCTTGTTTGAGCAGCACATGGGCTTGGAGACTTGAGGAGTTCACAACATCATTATGATGTTGGACTGCAACTTTGAAAAAAAACAATATTCACGTGAGTTTGGGGGTTCCAAAAAGTCAAAAAAAATATCATCACAATAATAAAATATCATCATTATATCGACGGCATAGGAGGGGGGCTAAGCATCTTCTTTCGGTTACTACCTGTTGGGGACTCGAAATTGGGGATTTTTTGGAGACTTTGAGGAGAAGAACACTTGGTTAATTTCTGGTTTTATGTTTTTGATCCCCTTGAACATTGAAACTATTATCATGATGTTTGTCCAAGCCATGAGTGGCTAAACACTCTATGATCATCCTAGGTTGAAGGTTTGTTTAAGACGGTTGTGTTTTGATTCCATATTTCTATAATGGTAAACTCTATCTATGTCTTGTTTATCATGGTGTGTGATTGCTTATTTGTAAATTGTTGATTCTTATGATATTCTAATTTGAAACCATACGTTCTTGGTGCCGTTGGCAATCGAGATATCATGGGTAGAATTAGGATTGGGTAAGGGTTGATTGGTCATCGGGTAACAACCTCACGTTCTAGGAATCTGAGTACTTCGTTCCCTTTTATCACAATAAGTAATTACACACGAACTATGTCTATGTAGTTCTTTCTAGTGGATGATAGCGCAATTGTTGAAGCAAACCGGAAACTTAGGATGGTCATTCGTCTCCAAATTGTTTACAAACTCAACTTTTATCTTGCAAATTAATTAGTATTCTTAGTTTTTAAAATCAATCGAATCAAACCAACTCTTGAATTTTACTTTTCTTGCAATTAGTTTAATTTTAGGTAACTTAGATAAATCTTCAAATATCACACATTCCACAAACTCCCTGTGTTCGATACCCACTTACCGCTATCTATTTAGTAGTAATTGGATTAAATTTGATTGTGACCGCGACATCACGTCAGGCCTGTCTCCATTATCCATCTTGGTTTCCTTAGCATGTCTTTTTGCTGCTGAAAAGGAGGTACCACAAATGTCTGATCCACCGGATATGAAGTTTATAACTTGTGCATCTGCTGGAGGAGCAGGAGCCCTTTCCGGGATCCTTTCAGGATCCTGGATCCTCGACTTTTTTTCGTCCCAAAAGTTCCTTTAAATGCCCCTTGCTCAACAAGTAACCAATTTCCTTTCTTAGTGCAATACACTCTTCAGTGAGATGCCCGAAATCCTCATGATATGCACACCACTTGGACTTATCCTTTGTAGCAGCTGGTTTATCACTTTTTCTAGGCCACCTAGCTTTCTCACCTAGATTCTGCATTGCAAGGATTAGTTCATTGTTATCAACAGAAAAACAGTATTCAGAAATAGGAGGATAATCCTCATCATCCTCTTCTTGTTCCACTGCATGCACGTTCTGGTTATCAGATTTGCTATAGGATTTTGATTTATTGTTCCTGAAGTAGGATCCTTGCTTTTCCTATTTTGAGGATCCTGTCAATCTCTCCTGGATCCCTTTGTCATCCTCTAGGCGGATGAACCTAAGGGCCCTGGTTCTTACTTCATCAAGATTCCTGCAAGGGGTCATAACAAGATCATCATAGAATAGTGAATCCCTAAGCAATCCCATTTTAAAGGCTTCTACAGCCGTAGCAATATCCAAGTTAGGAATATCTAAGGATTCTTTACTAAACTTAGTGATGTAATCTCTAAGTGATTCATTTTGACCTTGTGTTACCCTATATAGATCACTAGTTAATCGTTCAAACTTTCTACTACAAGAGAATTGACTATTAAACAAATTAACTAGATTAGTAAATGAAGTAATAGAGTAAGGGGGAAGACTTAGCAGCCATTTAAGAGCAGATCATGTGAGTGTGGATCCAAATCCCTTGCATAGACATGCTTCTTTTAACCTCTCAGGAATTGGATTGATCTCCATCCTCTCCCTGTATTGAGCTACATGCTCCTCTGGATCCGTTGAACCATCATAGAGCTTCATGGATGGTATCTGGAATCTTTTGGGTATCTCAGCATCACATAAGTGTTAGGGGAGGATTTTCTAACAATTAGTGATCCTTATTCGTTATCCTAACTAGTGATCCTTACTTCTGTGACAGGTGGTGATCCTCAGAAGGGCTTTAGGATCAGGATCATGGATCACTTCAAGGATCCTCATACTGACGATTGTTTACTTATGCATTATAACATCTCGCAGGTATAACAAGCTTGACCAGGTCTTAGCGACATTCCTGGAGAATATTCCCGAAGTATTCTGCACGTGCTAGATCAAAACTAGACGTTATGGAGAACGTGGAGGCTTGGCCCGAAAGTCGGAGAGTTTGTTAACTAGATATTTTTCTTATTTTAAAGGGGTAACGAGCTAGTTAGTGACACTTAGTAATTTTTTGGCAGTTACACACACTCGCAAACACTCTCATACAAGCTCTCGTTCAAACACTTAGCAATTACTTACACTTTTTACACATTTCACCGTAGTGATCCTTGTATCTAGCTCGTTACTATCCGAAGTTGTAAACGTTTATTCATTTATTTGAGCTTGGTGATCGGTAGTTTCCATCACCCGGGGTTTTTTGTGCCGGAGATCAATTCTTGATCAAGGGCTTTTTCCCCGTATAAATCCTTGTGTTGTTTGTGCATTCCACATTGAAGTGATCCTCATTGTTGTTACACTTTTTGAGCATCATACCCCGTAATCTAGAGTTTGGTTGCAATATTCTCAACAGATTTTCTGACCAAAACAGTTTGGCGCCCACCGTGGGGCAATTGGTGCTTCGTCCTTAAGAAAATACGCATTTCTGTGCTTAATTCGGCTCACTACAACCAAGCGGATGGCTTCCTCATCGAAGAATGCTTCAAACTTGATGCCCTCATTCACTTCCTCACAAGGCGTTCCTCCTTTGCCTCCACCACCTTCTGGATCCCAGAAGAATACAGAAAATGCTGCGAAGAAACCGACTCCCATTTTCTCAAAACCACCTACTTCTTCTGTTTCAACTAATCCTACTACTAATGATCTCTATACCTTGATTTTGCAGATGAGGAATCATGCACAAGAGCAGGATAAGACCAACGAAAGGATCCTCCGGGATATTGATGAAATTAAGAAACAGAAGAAAACGGCAGAGGATCATTCTCCACTGATGCCCAGATCTTTGAATTTTGACACTCCGGTGGTTACTTCTCAGCCGTCAGTGGTTCCAAACATTCAATATGCGGGTGGACCAAAGGGAGTGCACTACGGAACAACAGCTATGACCCAGGCACTAGGTTCATATTTCCAGCCAGCAGGATCCTATCCCCAGCATATGGGATCCCTCACGAGTACAGGAGGATATTCAGGAATGCAGCAGGTTCAAGGATCCTCCTTCGTTCCAGGATCATCCCAGGTTCAAGGATCCTCCTTCGTTCCAGGATCATCCCAGGTTCAAGGATCCTCCTTCGTTCCAGGATCCTCCTTCGTTCCAGGATCATCCCAGGTTCAAGGATCCTCCTTTGTTCCAGGATCATCCCAGGTTCAAGGAACCTCCTTCGTTCCAGGATCATCCCAGGTTCAAGGATCCTCCTTTGTTCCAGGATCATCCCAGTTTCAGGGATCCTTCCAGATGCCAGGATCCTTGAGGAGTTTGCAAACAGGAAGTTCAGATGTCCATCAAGGAGATTTTATTCCAATGCAGACCAATGCCTCTGCTGGCCCCTCGATCATTCCAGAATCTCAACAATATGGATTAACCTCCATATTTCCTAACTTGAATCCAATGGGAGGTAACACTTTTAATAATTCTCATACTATTAACCATGGTTTTATGCAGGATCCAGGTATCAATCATGCCATGGCCAGAGAATTGCAAAAGCTAAAGGATATGATCTCGAGTGTTCCGGGAGTAGTCAAACCTATTCCAGAGATTGCAGATGGGAGCCACAAGATATCTCGCTTTGCACCACCAATCTGTGATGCTGAGATACCCAAGAGGTTCCATGTGCCTACAATGAAACTGTATGATGGTTCGACGGATCCTGAAGAACACATAGCACAATACAGGGAGAGGATGGAGATCAATCCAATCCCAGAAAAGTTAAAGGAAGCATGCCTATGCAAAGGATTCGGATCCACTCTTACTGGATCAGCTCTCAAATGGCTGCTAAGTCTTCCTCCCTATTCTATTACCTCATTTGCAAACCTAGTTAACTTGTTTAATACTCAGTTTTCCTGTAGTAGAAAATTTGAACGACTAACTAGTGATTTATATAGGATAACCCAGGGTCATAATGAATCATTAAGGGATTACATTACCAAATTTAGTAAAGAATCCTTAGACATTCCCAACTTAGATATAGCCACGGCTGTTGAGGCCTTCAAAATGGGATTACTTAGGGATTCCTTATTTTATGATGATCTTGTTATGACACCGTGCAGGAACCTAGATGAGGTAAGAACCCGGGCCCTCAGGTTCATCCGGCTAGAGGATGATAAGAGGATTCAGGAAAGGATAACAGGATCCTCAAAGCAGGATAAGCAAGGATCCTCATTCAGAAACAACAAGTTCAGATCCTACAACAAATCTGATAATCAGAACGTGCATTCTATTGATCAAGAAGAGGATGATGAGGATTATCCTCCAATCTCTGAATATTGCTTTAGTGTTGATAACAATGAACTAATCCTTGCCATGCAGAACCTAGGTGATAAAGCTAGATGGCCAAGAAAGAATGAAAGGCCAGCTGCAACTAAGGATAAATCAAAGTGGTGTGCATATCATGAAGATTTTGGGCACCTCACAGAAGAATGCATTGCATTAAGAAAGGAAATTGGATACTTGCTGAGCAAAGGGCATCTAAAAGAGTTGTTGGGAAGAAAAAAGTCAAGGACTCAGGATCCTGAAAGGATCCCTGAGAAGGCTCCAGCCCCTCCAGCAGACGCACAAGTGATAAACTTTATCTCTGGGGGATCCGACATTTGTGGCACATCCTTCTCAGCAGCTAAGAGGCATGCAAAGGAAACTAAAATGGATAACGGAGAAAGGCCAGTTCGAACATCGAGTGTCTCCGAAGGAAAAGTCATAACCTTTGATGAAGAGGATCGTATTGATATCCAGGATCCTCATCACGACGGTTTAGTTATTACTCTTTTTATATCTAACTATTTTGTCCGCAGGATCCTAATAGACGGAGGAAGTTCAGTGAACATTATCCAGCTTGATGTTCTAAAGAAGATGGGTATCCCTGAATCAGAGATCATACCAAGATCCTCCGTGCTCGTGGGATTTAGTGGCGAGACCAAGAACACCCTGGGGGACATTAAACTCCCAATATATATTGAAGGCTTACACTCTTATCAAAAGTTTTGTGTTATTGACTGTTTATCTTGTTGTAACGTTATCCTTGGCAGGCCCTGGATACACGATATGAAAGCAGTCCCATCTACTTACCATCAATGTGTGAAGCTCCCTAGTCCTTGGGAATAGTAAAGATTGATAGCGATCAGCAGGAAGCTAAGGATTGCTACACTTCATCGATGAAACCAGCTTCGAAGTCAAGGGAGCAATAGCAATCAAGGTATCCTCCAAGGAGTGTCTTGGAGGCCAGAGAGCAGGATGTGGTAGAAATCCTCGTGGATCCTGATGATCCTGAATCCAAAATCTATATCGGGTCAGGGATCCTTGGCGAAATGAAAGAAGACCTCATATCCTTCCTCAAAAGGAGAAAGACTACCTTTGCATGGAAACACGAAGACATGACTGGCATATCCAAGGATGTTATCACTCATAAGCTCGGCATCGACAGATCTTTTAAACCAATCCATCAAAGGAGAAGGAAGTTTGCACCAGAAAGGAATGCCATTATCCAGGAAGAGGTAGAGAAATTGCTCCGGGCAGGTATGATAAGAGAGGTCAAGTATCCAAGATGGTTGGCCAATGTGGTTGTTGTTCAAAAGAAAAACGGAAAGTGGAGGGTATGTGTCGATTTTACCGATTTAAATAAGGCATGTCCCAAGGATCCTTTCCCTTTACCCCACATTGACTCCATGGTGGATGCAACTGCGGGTCATGAACTGTTAACTTTTATGGATGCTTCATCTGGATTTCAACAAATCCAAATGGAACCATCCGACCAAGAGGATACAGCCTTCATGACTCCAACTGGTATATATTGCTATATTGCTATGCCGTTTGGATTGAGAAATGCAGGTGCAATGTACCAAAGGCTGGTGAATATGATGTTCAAGGATCAGATTGGACAAACTATGGAGGTTTACATAGATGATATGGTGGTGAAATCCTTAAAAGCTGAGGATCACCTACGAGACTTGGAGGAAGCATTTGATATCCTTAACAAATATAATATGAAGCTTAATCCTTCAAAATGTCATTTTGGTGTTAAAGCAGGTAAATTCTTAGGATACATGGTGACTAAGAGAGGCATCGAAGCTAGCCCGGAACAAATCAAAGCAATAGTGAACATCAAATCTCCGGCCAATGCTAAGGATGTTCAAAGGTTAACAGGAAGGATAGCAGCCTTGAACAGATTCATATCCAAGTCCTCCGAGAAATGTAAAGAATTCTATGATATCCTAAGGAAGAACAAGAAATTTGAGTGGACGGAGAAGCATGAAAATGCTTTAAAAGCCCTCAAAGATTACCTATCCTCGGCCCCGGCTTTAATGAAACCAGAAAAAGGTGAAGTGTTATCCTTGTATCTCGCAGTATCCTCAAAAGCAGTAAGTGCGGTCCTTGTTAAGGATCATCAAGGTACACAACATCCCGTTTATTATGTAAGTAAAAGTTTACTTGATGCCGAATCCAGGTACTCACACCTTGAAAAACTTATCCTTGCATTAATAATGGCATCTACCAAGTTAAGACATTATTTTGAAACTCATGTTATCATTGTTAAAACTAATTTTCCAATTAAGAATGTCCTCAGGAAACCAGAGATGTCAGGAAGGATGGCTAAGTGGGCAGTGAAATTGAGTGCATATGATATAAGATATGAGCCTAGGACAGCTATCAAATCCCAAGCATTAGCTGACTTTGTGGCTGATTTCAGTAGTGATTTACAAGAAGAAGCTGAGTTAGAAGTCCAGCAGCTAGAGGAGACCAAGGATCCTTGGATACTTCACACTGATGGATCCTCAAATGTCAAAGGCACAGGGCTTGGAATACTACTAAAATCGCCACAGGGGGACATAATACCCCATTCTATAGCTTGTGAGTTCCAAACCACTAATAATGAGGCTGAATATGAAGCCTTAATTGCTGGTTTGCAAATCGCAAAACATATGGGGATCAGGTATCTTGAGGTACACGTAGATTCTTTGTTAATTACAAATCACTTTAATGGATCATATGCTGTTAAAGGTGAAAAGCTAACCAAATATTTGGAGATAGTCAAAAGTTTGGCACTCTCTTTTGTCTCTTTTAGTTTGTCACAGGTACCAAGGGAAGAAAATACAGAAGCTGATGCATTGGCTAACTTAGGATCATCTTTGAAGATCCCAGAGGATATCAAGATCCCTATTATCCATATCCTAACCCCAGCTATTGAGGATCATGTGGCTATGGAGATAGGGAATAATTCTGCAATGATCCCTAGTGAGGATACTCAATCCTATTCAGGATCCGGATCATGGATCTCACCAATTATGAGATACTTACAACATGGAGAGATTCCTACAGGAGAAAACCCTAGGGCTTTCGAATCTAAGGTATCTCAATTCACAATTATGAATAATATGTTGTATAGACGATCTCTTGCAGGACCATACTTGAGATGCATTGAGGATCCTGAAGTTCAGGAAGTTTTAAAAGACTTCCATGAAGGAGATTGTGGAAACCACACTGGGGGCAGGGCTTTATTTTCAAGGATCCTGAGGACAGGATATTATTGGCCAACCATGAAGAAAGATGCTGTGGAGTATGCCAGAAGATGTGATCCTTGCCAGAGACACAGCAATATCCTTCATCAGCCAGCCGAATTATTGCATCCTATATCCTCCTCTTGGCCATTTATGAGATGGGGTATGGATATAGTTGGCAAGCTCCCTAAGGCACCTGGTGGAAAAGTATTCATGCTAGCTATGACTAATTACTTCTCCAAGTGGATAGAGGCTGAAGCTTTTGCTCAAGTTAGAGAAAAGGAAGTTATATCCTTCATTAAAAGAAATATTATAACTAGATTTGGAATTCCTTCTGAGATTATATGTGATAATGGTTCCCAATTTATTGGGGGCAGAACCACTAATTTTTGTGACAGCTGGGGGATTAGGATGATAACATCAACACCAGTCCACCCACAAGCTAATGGCCAAGCAGAATCATCCAACAAGATCATCATCAACAACTTGAAGAAGAAGCTTGGATCCAAGAAAGGGAAGTGGGCAGAAGAACTACCCTATGTGCTCTGGGCTGACAGGACAACCCCTAAGAATGCTACTGGTCAAACACCATTCTCTTTGGTGTTTGGGGCAGAATCAGTGATCCCAACAGAAATGGTGGTTCCTACTGCTAGAACAAGTACCCGTGATCCTGAGGAAAATGATGAAAACTTGGCTCAAGACCTGGATACTATTGAAGAAATCAGGGATATGGCTAGGATCAGGATGGCCAGTTATCAACAAAGAATGGCTGGTGCTTACAACAAAAATGTCAGGATCAGGAGGTTTCAAGTTGGAGATATGGTGTTAAGGAAAGCATTTCAGAATACCACCAATCCTGCCGATGGAAAATTGGCTCCAAAATGGGAAGGCCCTTATTTGATTGAAGCTGAAGCAGGAAAGGGGGCATATAGATTGCTAACCATGGAAGGTGAATTGCTACCAAGAGCTTGGAATGCTGTCCACTTGAAGAAATATTTCATGTAAGCAGGATCCTTATGGTATAGGTGATCCTCATGGAAGGGATATCCTTAAAGGATCCTCAAAGTATCGGTGATCCTTACTCAGGTAATATCCTAATCTTGAACTATTTCATTTCTTAATTTTTTTCATCTAAGGATAAGGATCATGTATCCTTTATCCATCTCTCACGTGAGTTCAAGTTTTGAAAGCTCAGGTATCTTCAGCACATCATTGGTTATCCACAGAAGCAATCCGTCCTTTGGGTTTAACCCCAGTTATTTGGGCTTGTCCCCAGATTCCGCCTGCAGCGCACGATGATCCTGGTATAGTTCAAGGCTTTGGGACCAGTACTCATTATAGGGGCTGATAATAACATTGTTCTGGCTATGCTTAGGATCCTACGTATAATGGTAGACGTACCATACATCCGTTCATAAGGTTTCTAACGTTTTCACGTTAGCCAAGGTTTCTAACGTTTTCACGTTAGCTAAGGTTTTGGCATCTTCATGTCACTAAGTTTGGATAGTCGCCAGTTAGGGCCATACTCCAGTTTACATACGATCCTTGGGCTTGTCCCCAGTTATCCTTGGGCTTGTCCCCAGTTGCTAACTCTTTTCTTATATCGGCTTAGTCCCAAGTTATGCTCTATTTCAGGTCCTTGAAGATAGGCAGCTAGGGATCCTTGATCCTTATTTCACTCTAAGGTTTATCTTATAGTTATCCTTATTATGGTTAGGATTCTAACTTGGATCCTCAGGTATGATCCTTAACTTTTTTGATTCTATTCATTATTCTTTTAAATAACCCTTATACTTGACAACTGAACTTATCAATTTTAAATCATGTCATTTTTAAAAAAAAAAAAAAAACTTATCTGTTATGGGATATGTGATCCTTGTTCATATCCTAAACTTTTTGGATATCTTTTCTAGTTTTTCAAGGCTTGATAAGTATAAACAAATTGAACATTATAACAGTTGGAAAATAACATACTAAAAAGGATAACAACACAAGATAAGCGACAAAAGGTTAAGTTTTTATTTATTAACATAAGACTAACCCTTTAAAGGTTGTCAAAATTACCTACCCGAGCTTCTACCAGCAAAACGTGGCCCGTCCGCTGGGGTAGGTAAAGGGTGTCCATGATAATGAGTTCAAAAGTAGTGCAGGAATATAAAGGCAGCAGGATCACAATGGCTTCATCCCCCAAATAGAGGATCCCTCCACCAATTGCAATCCTGCCTATTGTCCAAAGGATCATACATGATCCTTAATCCTAAAAACCTATTGTTCAAAGTACAGCCCATGAAATTGTCTTAAACATCACAACCACAAAAAACAACCACCAAACTAAAAAATTGGGCTCCGGCCTTAGCACATATATCCATCATCGCCCAATTGTGCAGCCTACATCTTTGCTGCATCCTCTTCTCCTCCAGCTGCGGTATCCTTCACCTGATCCTTCCCACTGCCACTTGCTTCAATCGCCAAGACTTCAGTAGCCTCCTCTTCCTCATCCTCAAGCTCAGCCAACCTTTCCTTCCAACCCTCAATATCCCAGCTGTTCTTATCAAAGCTAGGATCTTGAGCTTCTTGGGCCATCTTCAACTTAGTCTGATACATTGTGATGGCAGCAGAGAGCTTGGCATTTTCGATGAGGTCATGCTTTTCATAATCAAAGTTAACCAACACCTTGGCCATTGCCTGCTTGGTATCCTGGAGTTCCTTCCGAGCATCAGCAAGTGCAAGATCTTTGAGCACGGCAACCTGTTGAAGATCAGCTATTTTCTTGTCCAGCTCCTCAATATTACCCACGTAGTCCTCGATCTCAGCAAATTTCTGCAAAAAGAAGATAAGGCAGTTCAAGGTCAAGTGATCCTCATAAGAGCTGGATACCTAGGCAAAGTTAAGGATCCTTACTTCATTGAAGTACTCAAGGAATTGGTGGCGGATCAGTGGCAGCCCTTGAAGATCCTCAGCATCAGAAATTTTCCTCTTCTTGATACCCTTTCCTTTAGTGGGTGCCTTTGGAATGGAAATGCTGGGACTGTTGGTGGATCTCTTCCTCCTGGGTCGTACGAGATCAAGGTCAGCTGTGTTGAATTGGGAAACAGGCTTGACAGGTTTTCCAGCGCCTACACATTCAAAGCAAGATGAGTATCCTTATCCTATTTCAATTTATCTATTTATTTTAATATTTAAACTATGCAAAAGACAGGATACTTACTCGACATGGTAATGGAACCTGAGGATACTTCTTGTGAGTCTTGGGTGTCTATCTTGAATGTCCTTGTTTCAGGATCAAGCTTCCAAAAAGCAGCGAGCTTATCCTTGGTTTCAGGTGATGTGCGGATACGTGAAATGGTGATAGCTGCAAAACAAGAAAGCAAAAATATAAGTTATCCTTGCAATCAAAGAAAGTTCCTGGTGATCCTTATCAGGATCCTCCATCCTACCATGGGTAGCCCAAATTTTAGGAAGATCCTTTCCATCCTGGATAGAATCTCTCTTGACAAAGAAAAAGCGACGTTTCCAGTCTTTGTCATTCTTGGTGACTTTCAGAAGAGGATGATCTGCACCGGGTTTTCGCTTGAACAAATAACGATGGGAACCAAAAGTAGTAAGATCATACAGCTCCGCCAATTCTGACATGCCCAAAGCAATGCCTTCTTGTTCGATGATCCTCTCTAGGGTATACAAGACCCTCCAAATCATCGGCATGGCTTGGATATAAGAGATGCCGGTAAGGGAAAAGAAGGATTGTGTAAACTCTGGGAAAGGATAGGTGTATCCTATGGTGAATGGAGTGGCTGGAAATGCAACCCATGTTTCTGAAACATAGTCGCTAAGGGTAGTAGGATCAAAGGGTCTGATAAAGGCATCCGCCGGAAAACAGCAACGGATTTTGTCTATCTGTGCCTCGTCAAAACAACACTTTTCATTCGCGGAGTCCTTGATGATTTTCTGACTTTCCAAAGGGCTATCCTTCTTGTGGTCTTTGCCCGGAGAACTTCGGAGCAACATCATTGATGGAAAGATGAAAACAGAGCAAGAGAGGGAAAAGGATAGAGAGAGAGAATACCTGAACATCTTCGGAATGTGGATTATAAAGGGAGTTTCTCTGAAAATTTAAATGCATTTGATCCTATCTATATCTCTATTTATAATCATGATCTTGCAGGTTGTCACTTCCGTGACATCATCATCGCAACGGCTAGTTCAAAACTAACGGCTATATATCCGTTAGTTTGTTACGGATAATATCAAGAAAACATAACTCGCTAATTTTACAATTTCACTCCTTATATTTTGGGGGCAATTGTTAGGGGAGGATTTTCTAACAATTAGTGATCCTTATTCGTTATCCTAACTAGTGATCCTTACTTCTGTGACAGGTGGTGATCCTCAGAAGGGCTTTAGGATCAGGATCATGGATCACTTCAAGGATCCTCATACTGACGATTGTTTACTTATGCATTATAACATCTCGCAGGTATAACAAGCTTGACCAGGTCTTAGCGACATTCCTGGAGAATATTCCCGAAGTATTCTGCACGTGCTAGATCAAAACTAGACGTTATGGAGAACGTGGAGGCTTGGCCCGAAAGTCGGAGAGTTTGTTAACTAGATGTTTTTCTTATTTTAAAGGGGTAACGAGCTAGTTAGTGACACTTAGTAATTTTTTGGCAGTTACACACACTCGCAAACACTCTCATACAAGCTCTCGTTCAAACACTTAGCAATTACTTACACTTTTTACACATTTCACCGTAGTGATCCTTGTATCTAGCTCGTTACTATCCGAAGTTGTAAACGTTTATTCATTTATTTGAGCTTGGTGATCGGTAGTTTCCATCACCCGGGGTTTTTTGTGCCGGAGATCAATTCTTGATCAAGGGCTTTTTCCCCGTATAAATCCTTGTGTTGTTTGTGCATTCCACATTGAAGTGATCCTCATTGTTGTTACACTTTTTGAGCATCATACCCCGTAATCTAGAGTTTGGTTGCAATATTCTCAACAGATTTTCTGACCAAAACAATAAGGGTGGTGCAAAACGAGATATCCTATGGCTACCATCTGCAATTTCAGGAATGGGTTTAACCACTCCTGGTACACTGGATATCATATCCTTGAGCTTCTGTAGTTCCCTAGCCATAGCTTGATTGATTCCTGTATCCTGCATGGAGCCATGGTTAGTGTTATAAGAATTATTGAAAGTATTACCTCCCAGAGGATTCATGTTTGGAATTCCAGATGTGAATCCATATTGATGGGATTCCGGTATGACCGAAGGACCAGATGAAGCAATGGTCTGCATTGGTATGAAGTCTCCTTGATGAACATCCGAACTTGGAGGCAGCATACTCCTTAAGGATTCTCAATCCTGAAAGATGTTGGATCCTTGAACCTGAAAGGATCCTGGAACCAGAGAGGGTCCTTGGACCTGGGAGGATCCTTGGACCTGGGAGGATCCTAGGACCTGGGAGGATCCTTGGACCGGGAAGGATCCTTGGACCTGGGAGGATCCTTGGACCTGGGAGGATCCTTGGACCGGGAAGGATCCTTGATGCTGGACAGAGGCTCCGGAAGGTTGAAGGTAAGATCCTGGAGCCTGAGTCATTGTTGTTGTTCCATAACGTCTTCCTGGTAATTCACCCAAGTATTGCACGTCCGGAGCTGCTGAGTGCTGGGAAGTTATGACTGGAGTGTCGAAGTTCAGCGACCTGGGCATCAATGGGGAATGATCCTCCACCGATTTCTTCTGTTTCTTGATATCACCTATCTCCCTGAGGATCATTTCATTGGTTTTATCCTGCTCTTGCATACGATCCCTCATCTGCAAAATCAGATTAAAAAGATCATTAGTAGTAGGATTAGTGGAAACAGAAGAAGTTGGTGGTTTTTAGAAAATGGGGGTTTGTCTCTTCGCAGCATTATCAGCATTCTTCTGGGATCCAGAAGGTAGTGGAGGCAAAGGAGGAACACCTTGTGAAGAACTGAATGACGGCATTAAACTTGAAGTGTTCTTCGCTGAGGAAGCCATCTGCTTGGTTGTAACGAACCGAAATGACCACGAAAATACGAATCTTCTTAGGAATGAAGCACCAATTGCCCCACGGTGGGCGCCAAACTGTTTTGGTCAAAAATCAAGCAATGATAATGCAACCAAACTTTCTGTTGTGAGGTATGATGCTTGAATCAATGAACAACACTAAAGATCACTCAGAAATGAAATGAATAAGTGACACAAAGATTTATACGAGGAAAAAGCCCTTGATCAATGAATGATCTCCGGCATAAAAAACCTCAGGTGATGGAAATTACCGATCACCAACTCAGATTAAACAAGAAATGTATTACAACTTCGGATGATAGCGAGCTAATTACAAGGATCACTATAGTGTAATGTGCAAAAAAGTGTGTAATCGCCAAGTGAATTGTCAAGAGCCGGTGAGAGCAGTTGCGAGTGTGTGTGTTAAGCTAAAAATAGCCAAGTGTTTTCTATTTAGCTCGCTATCCCTTTTAAAAATGGAAAATATCTAAGCTAACAAACATTCTGCATTTGGTGCAAGTCCTCCACGGCCTCCATAACGTCCATTTCAGCCATGCATGTACAAATAAATATGGAATATGCTCCAGGAATATCGCCAAGACCAAGTCCAAGCTCGTACTCCTGCAAAACAACATCATATTCAAAGCAGACAATCGTTAGTATAAGGATCCTTACGATGATCCTGATCCTGCAATACTTCTGAGGATTACCAATTCAAACAGAAGTGAGGATCACTAAGCCCAACAGTAATTGAGGATCACTGATCATTGGAAAATCCTCCCCTAACAGACCTATGCATCGAAGACCTTCCCATAGCATATCGACTGAGATCTCATGGCAACAACCGCTTTCTTTTGTTCTCTACCTCCAAGAATCCCCTAATTTTTAAGGCCAGTAAGAACGAAGATCAGTGACAATGAAAGTTCTTTTTCGTTAAAAGGGAGTCCATTGACAAGTGTTTTGACCCTTGATTGATATCCTGATATTTTGTGCAGCGAATTTCAGAGACCTAGCTCCCGCAAGCGCATAATCGGAGCCCAGGATCAAAGAGATTTATCGACTTCCTGCTAGTGAAAGAACCTTCTCCCTGTTTCTCGCAAGCTCAAGTCAAAAATCAAGTTCAGAGATGTCTGGTAAGTATACGATTAGATTGATTATTGTAACATCCCGAAAATATAAATCTTTATATTAGAATTTCTAATGAAATAACAAACAAGAATTTACCAACTAGGAACTTAACCTAGTTAAGTTTAAGTCTTGAAATAGTTCATAACATAGTTAAGATATTCAAACTTAAAAGAAAATCATAGTAGAGGGGTTAAACTTGTTAAATGTGAAAGATAATTACTAATAATAACAAAATCAAACCAAACACACAAAACTTGTGTGTCTGGTCGATCAGGAGGAAAGGGGGCGACACAGGGGTTTTCTCCAACCCTAGCTTCACATCAAAATCTACTAAATTGAAGCCTCAAATCTGTTTCAAATCGAATTCTAAACATGAATTAGTGGTCACCTCGTCATAGGGATCAAAAGGTATGTATAATTTTGATATTTTGCTCCACCATGAATTCTAGGTTAATGGTGAAAAGCTGAAATTGAACCTAGATATGTCATGCATGAAGGAATCTGGAAGTAATATGTTGTTTAGGATTAAACCCTAGATGATAAATTGTGAAAATCATTGCATGTTACTTGAAGAAATTATAATCACCATTGTAGGTGATTTATGATAGTGTAAAGACTAGACAAGTACTAGGATTATGAATTTTAATCTAGAGAAAAGCTGAATGGTATGATGAAATTCAGCTAATTTGAATGATTGAAGGAGTACAAATGGCTTAATTATAGTGAAATTAGATGTTAAATTGCAAGTCTTGAACTTAGTAATAATTGTAGAAAAATCTGACTCGTTAGGTGTTCGTTGAAATACCTAATCGAAGAGTTAAATGTTAGAATAGGAGGAAAACGCAGAATTTATCATGACTAATAATGATGTGATTATGGTCATGGAAAGATTTCTAAAAAGGTTGTAAAACTGAATTTTCTAGGCAAAGAGTCCGGATCATCAAGCGGACAAGCCGGAGGGAATTCACGGGGGAAAGACGTGCTCTAGAGGTACGAAATTACCATTTCGTTACATTATGAATTAATTGATAGTTTTATGTTGTAGTTTCGAAAACATGGTAAACAAGATAGATCTATATATCAAGTAAGTGTCTATTCGTCTTAATCTATTGAGACGGGTCAAAACAATTGTAGAAAATCTATGTTCGAATTACCTTGCTTGATGATTAATTCTTGGTACCTAAACGGGTCGAATAAATCAAGTAAGGTATGATTATTACATAGGAATATGATGGAAAGATCTTTGATGATTGATTAATATGTATCTTTTGAGAAATATGGGGTTTTAAGGTTTCGGAATCATAGAAAAACCTGAATTTATAGAGTTAGAATCTTGGTGTAATAGAACAAGAAAACAAAACTTGAAATCCCAGGTATTACCGTAAATTACGGTATTATCGTAATTTACGGTGGATGCCAGAAGTTTACGGTAAGGATCTACTGATTTACGGTAGAGTCAGAAAAGTTTTGAAATTTCTATTTTTCAATTCATGGAATGTAGTTTCGGTTATGTATTAGTTCTAGAACCTCCGTTATTAATGTTTTATGATAAACATTTCAGTTTTCAGGAATATCAGGTAGTAGGATGATGATCAAGATATCAAGACGAACCGAACATAAAGTTTAACGCTTCCGCACTTGATCTTTTGTTTAAGAAAAATTTTGTAAACAATTGTATCTTATGTCTTGAATATGGTTTCGTAGGATAATTATGTAAATTTTGTGTCTAGATAAAAACTTCAAGATTTTTCTTTCTTGTAAACTACAAATTTTGGCATGATATGCAAAGTAATTAAGTCATTAAATCTAGTAATATAACAAGGGTGTCACAATTATAGAGTACTAGTGTTAAGAATTAAACATTTCTCCCTTTTTATAGTGTCGGTCATCAACCTCGAAGGCTTCCAACTTGACGAGTTGGACAGTTATTCCAGCCTCGCACCTGTCAAGCAAGAATCCAATGCAAAGCCAGCTGATACTCCAAATCCTACCAGTTCGAAGACTGCTACCGTTCCCAAAGCCCCCCCAGCATCCAGGACCCGAGCCTCCAGCTCCCGGAAGAGGAAGGAAGTAGACCATCCTGCTACACCCGACGTATTCCCATTTGAGAACCATGGGTTTACGGAATCCAGCAAATTCATGACCGGCTTCCTCAACCAGGTTAGTATCCTGGACCTATATCCTGCACCATATGCTGGTTATAAAAGTTAATTAAAGTCAATACCTGTTTCCTTATTTTGCAGGGTCTCGAACGTCTGGTATTCCTCTATGAAGACGCATGTGGCCTGAACACCATGCTAGAGAGCAAGCTGAAGAAGGCCGAAGCCACCATTTCAGATCAAGCAGCAATTGCCACCACCAAATCGGAACACTACGAAGCTAAGTACAAGGCAATGACCCAAGAGCAACAGTCTGCCATCCAGAAGATCACCCAGGAGGCCCAAGCTAAGTCTGATGCTGCCCAAGTTCAACACGAGCAACATATGGCTTCGTACCGGGAGAGCCTCAAGAATTCAGTTGTCATCTCCCTCCTCCAGGCCAGGCTGACAATGGCGTATGAGGCTATGGCTTTGGGCTTTAAATACCCTTCATGGAATATTAAGGCTTGGGAGATGAAGCTGAAAGATCTTGGTGGTAATCCTGTGGAGCCTCCTGTGAAGCCCACAGCGGAGGAGCCTACTGAGGTGGCCAAGAAGGTGGATGGTGTCGAGGTTCCGAAGGATGCTGATGGTGATACTGGTAGTGATCCTGGAGGGAATGCTGGAAAGGATGCTGCTGACGAGGTCATAATGGAAGGAGGAGCTGCCCCTTAGAGGCAGCGAAGTGGGCGATGATGGATATATGTGCCAAGGTGTAACACCCCGAAAAATATAAAACTTTATATTAGAATTATAAAGTATAATAAATGAGAATTTACTAACTAGGAATTTTAACCTAGTTAGTTACAAGTTTAGAAATAGCTTATAAATAGGGTTAAAAACAGCTAAACTATAAGTTGAACAAAGTGGAAGGGCCAAAGTTGTAAGAATTGAAACTATATTGTTAATTTTAATAAAAATAAAAAACCAAACACCATTTGAAGGTGTCTGGTCGCACAGGAGAAAGCCAGGGGCGATCCCCACTCTTCAAAACCCTAAAACTTCACTAAATCTGCAAATTGAAGGCTCAATCCAAGTTGAAATCGAAATTAAAGCATAGATTATTGATCCTCATCACAAGAGGATTACAAGGTATGTAAAATTTAATGAAAACTCTTAACTTGAAATTCTCATGAAATTGGGAAAATCTGAAATTATGGTTGCATGTGTATGTTATGATGATTTAGGAACAACTATAGTGTCTAGCGACAAACCCTAGCCAAACACAAGCTGAAATCATGTGAAATTTTAGTGGAAACTATGATCACCATTGTAGGTGATTAGTGATTTATGTGTAAATTGATGAACACTAGGAAATTGGGTGTTATTCTAGTGTAATTTGACAATTGTGAGGTAACTTCAGAATTATAGAAGCTAACAATTGTGTAAAATGGTTAAATGATGTGAAATTAGGGCTAAGTGATAAGCTAGAGACATGCCATATAATCTAGTAAAAAACTGCCCTTAAAATGTTTGTGAAAATGCCTCAAAGAAGGCTTAAAACTGAAATTCATAGTTGAAATGCATAATTATGATATTTTGGTATATTATGCGATTTATGGTTAAAGAGAGTTCTAAACATGTCATTAATGAACTCTATAGGAAAGGACGCAGGAGCGTCAAGTGGACAAGCGAGTGGCGAATCACGTTTGAAAGGCCTACATTGAAGGTATGTAACTTGATCCGTTACATTCGATGAATTGTTGTTAAACTATGCGTTATTGATAAAAAAAATTATGTTGGATGTAGCAATCTTGTACGTTACTTAAATTCGTAGGATAAGAATTGGTTAGTAGTTGTTTGGTAGTCATCAAAATGGAGGATTTCCATAGATGGACCAAACGGGTCGAATAATGATACTTTGTAAGTATTAAAATTGTAAGTAGAAGGAATTGGCAGAAATGGTCACAAGAGCACGAAACCATAAGTTTGGTAATGAAGTGCCAGTGATAATAAGCCCCGGAGTTGGGTAAGAAACGCCTTAGGTTTACTAGTTAAATGGTAATAAAATGGTTAAGTTAGAGTGGGTCGAATAATTGCAAATGGACATATAATATTTTGGTCCGTAAACAAATTGTTCGGTATGAAATTTGTAATAGGCATGTCGGCAATGAATTTACAGACGCATAGGAAAAAGAATCTCCTAAAACGGACTTACGAGTCAAAAGATATGCACATTTTAAGTTTAAATCTGGGTTTTCCGGAGCTGGCAGAAAATGCAGCTCAAAAAACATAAGCTGCTGGAAAACCTGGTCCCCCGCGCCACGCGGAAGAAGATCCGACAGGCGCCGCGACACGCGAAGGGTTCTCGCGGCCCGCGTAACACCTCTCGCGGGGCGCGAGCAACCCTGTTCCGGAATTTTAATTGTTTTCAATTGTTTTGATGCTAGATTTCGATTATACGTGTTTTATTATTGTCAAAATTAACCCTTGATGTGGTTTTGACATTAGGTGACGTTGATGAACATACGGATGGCGATCAAGCAAATGATGAAGAACCGAATACTACATTTTGAAGCTTCCGCAATGTTTTAAATCTTTAATAGACTTTGTGTATGGGTTGTAAACAACTTTTGAAACGATTTAACTTAGTCGTTAGTTGACTAAGGTTGATACTACTTATGAACTTCTTTAATGAAAGTTATGTTACTTAGGCAATATTTTATTTGAAATTGTATAATCTATTATTAAAATCAAGTAAAATTAGACGGGTGTTACACAAGGCCGGAGCCCACTATTTTAAATTTGATGATTGTGGTCTGTTAAACAATTTACTTTTCCTGTCTTTGAACAATTTACATTTCCTGCACTAAAACACTATGATGACCAAAGGTGGATGGGTCCTGGGTTTCAGGATGAAGCCCTTGGTCATTAACTAGTATAATCTGTTTTGAACAATACAACGGTTGGAGGCGGATGGGTCTCGGTTTGAGATGAAACCTTCAACCGTTGTGTAAATATGGTAAGAAACTAATAGTGCTTTTGGTTGATGGGCCTCGGTTTGAGGTGAAACCAAAAGCACAACTTTTGACATGTTAATAACATAACCTCCTTTTGACTTATTTGCTGTTGCCTTTCAATTCTTTGTTATGCATTGCTTAGTTTAAATTTCAACTCTCCAAAAACCAGTGCCATTATTTTTTGAAAATATCCTGATCAGTATATTCAGCGATATCCCACAAAGACTTTCGTCTAATTCAAACAATTCAGATAAAGTTTTTAAAGAAAAAAGGACAGTTTATTTTACAAAGTTCGTTTTGATAACACTTGTTTGACCAGAGTATTAGTTTCTAACCCAAGTATTATATCCCAAACATTCCAACCAAATATCCTGAAACATATTCCGAAAACACATTTCGAGAATATATCCTAAGTATATACCTCAATCAGGATATTTAAGCCTTTTCCAAACATAGTTTCAAAAGTTCAAATGACTTATATAAGGTTTGCAAAGGAAAGATCATACCAGGAATAGAGTGAAACCCTGTTTTCGAGCTTCAGTCTTTTTGCAATTTTTTCCACTAAGATGTCCTCAGTCCGAGATATTTAGTACACTAGGTCCAAATTTGATCCTTTGAGCTCTACACAATCGCCTCAGAAGGAATGTCCCCTGTGCATAAAGTCTTTGAACACTTAGAATTTTTTTTGAATATCAGTTCCAACTGTTTGAACAGTTCTTGTGTTACAGGGGTAAACCCCAAAAATGTACTGGAGATAAATCCTTAGTATCCTGGGGATAAACCCATAAGTATCCTGGGGAAAATCCCAAATTTTCATGCGCTACAGGCGGGAGTGTATAAACTCCAAGACTTAGAAAGGTGATAACCTTTAAACCTTAGAGAGTATGAAAATACCCTTCCGTGAGAGATGGTGATCAATCCTCATATACCTTTAGGATCCAGGATATAGCCAACAATAACGAAATTGTCAGCCACTTTTACATGGACTGGTCCCGCTATCTTGAACTATCCCTGGATAACTTGCGCTCCAGGCGGGGTGTTTAAACCCAATTCGAGAGAAAGGCGAATACCTTTAAACCTGTGAAGGGATCAGGATCCCTTAAACGTGAGAGAGGGGGCCAATCCTCTAATCTTTCGAAGTATCCTGAATGTGTATCCTGGAGCTATATCCCGAAGCATATGCTGCAAAACAACTGTAAACTAAGGTGGGTGTTAGCCTGGCTAACACCCCTCCGATGCTTAAGTCAGTAATGGGTCCAAAAGAATAAATAATATTAAAAGAGATAGAATCCATACCATCCTGAGTTAGAATTTAAATTCCAAACTCACTTGAAATAGAGCTTTAGATGTATAGCATTCCAGGATCTCGGTAGTATATCCCCCTCCATATTCTTGAGTTGATATGCTCCTTTTCCTGATTCTGATTCAATCTCATAGGGTCCTTCCCACTTTGGAGCCAGTTTTCCATCTGCAGGATTGGTAGTATTCTGAAAAGCTTTTCTTAACACCCAATCTCCAACTTGGAACCTTCTAGTCCTTATATTCTTGTTATATGCTCTGGATATCCTTTGTTGATATGTTTTCATCCTTAGTTTTGCTGCATCTCTTGTCTCATCAACAATATCCAATTCCTGGCATAGGGCTTCAGGATTCTGCTCAGGATCCCGGAGATCGGATCTCGCCGTAGGTATCACCATTTCTGTCAGGATCACCGCTTCTGCTCCAAATACTAAGGAAAACGGGGTTTGGCTAATTGCACTTTTCACTGTTGTTCTATTAGCCCATAAAACAAAGGGTAAATCTTCTGCCCATCTTCCCTTCTTAGCTCCAATCCTTTTCTTCAAATTGTTGAAAATTATCTTGTTTGAGGATTCTGCTTGTCTATTTGCTTGAGGATGTACCGGTGTGGATGTGATCATTTTGATTCCCCAACTCTTACAAAAGTCAGTAGTCCTCTTACTTATAAACTGAGATCCATTGTCACAAATTATCTCGGCTGGTACTCCAAACCTGGTCAGGATATTCCTCTTTATGAAGGATACTACTTCTTGATCTCTAACTTGAACAAACGCTTCAGCTTCGACCCACTTAGAGAAATAATCAGTCATTGCCAGCATGAAGACCTTTCCTCCTGGAGCCTTTGGCAATTTTCCTACTATATCTATTCCCCATTTCATGAATGGCCAAGGGAAAGCGATAGGATAAAGTGGTTCAGCAGGTTGATGTAATATATTACTGTGTCTTTGACACGCATCACATCTCCGAGCATATTCTGCAGCATCTTTTCTCATCGTCGGCCAATAGTATCCTGTTCTTAATACCTTTGAGAATAACGACCTGCCCCGAGTATGGTTACCACAATCCCCTTCATGTATATCCTGAAGCACTTCTTTAGTTTCGGGATCCTCCAAGCACCTCAGATATGGTCCTGCAAGAGATTTCTTATACAAAACATTATTTATAATAGTGAATCGTGATACCTTCATTCTAAAGGCCTTAGGATTTCATCCTTCGGGATGTGCCCTTCCTTGAGATATCTTATGATTGGAGCCGTCCAGGACTTAGGATCCTCCTCAGGATGCTCATCATCAGGATCCTGAACACTTACTACTTCCTTATCCTGAGGATTTGTCGCAGGATACATGATATGTAATATTGGTATTCGGGTCCCTTCCGGTATCCTGACTGATGATCCTAGATTTGCCAAGGCATCGGCTTCAGCATTATCCTCTCTTGGTACCTGTTCAAGTGTAAAAATATCGAAATATCCTGCTAATTTTTTGAGAATTTCGAGATACTCGATTAACTTATCCCCTTTAACTGCATAGGTCCCATTAAAATGATTAGTGATTAACAAGGAATCAACAAATACTTGTAAACTCTTGATATTCATGCTCTTAGCCAATTCTAATCCTGCAATTAAAGCTTCATATTATGCTTCATTATTAGTGGCAGGAAACTCACATCTAATAGCCTGGGGTAATATGTCCCCATGTGGCGATTTTAGTAGTATTCCCAAACCTACACCTCTTACATTAGATGCACCATCAGTATATAATGTCCAGGATTCTAAGTTTTCTCCTAGCTGTTGTACTTCTAGGTCTACTTCACTTTGGATATCACTACTGAAATCAGCCACAAAGTCAGCTAAAGCCTGAGACTTTATGGCATTTCTAGGTTCATACACTAGATCATATGCACTTAATTTTACTGACCACTTAGCCATCCTATCTGACATCTCTGGTTTCCTAAGCACATTTTATACAGGATAGTTTGTTTTAACATGAATCCTATGTGTTTCAAAATAATGTCTAAGTTTTGTTGACGCCATAACTAGGGCTAATATCAATTTCTCTAAATGTGAATATCTAGTTTCAACATCTAATAAACTTTTACTAACATAATAGACATGATGCTGCTGACCTTCATGATCCTTTACAAGGACAGCACTTACAGCATTCCCTGATACTGCGAGTTAGAGGGATAATGGTTCACCATTTTCAGGCTTCATCAATAGGGGTGCAGTTGAAAGATACTGCTTCAAATCCTACAAGGCCGCTTCATGCTTCACTCCCCATTCGAACTTCGTGTTCTTCTTCAGGATATCATAAAATTCCTTGCATTTTTCTGAGGATCTTGAGATAAATCTATTCAATGCTGCTACTCGTCCTGTCAGTCTTTGAACATCTTTCATGTTAGAAGGTGATTTGATATCCAAGATGGCTTTAATCTGTTCTGGGCTTGCTTCTATCCCACTTTTAGTCACCATATATCCTAGAAACTTTCCTGCCCCCACTTCGAAATGGCACTTAGCAGGATTCAGCTTCATGTTATACTGATCCAGGATATCAAATGCTCCCTTAATATCCTGGAGATGATCCTCAGCCTTTTTAGATTTTACTACCATGTCATCGATGTACACCTCCATAGTGTCCCCCAGCTTCTCTTTGAACATCATGTTCACCAATCTTTGATAAGTTGCACCTGCATTTTTCAAACCAAAGGGCATAGCAGTGTAACAATAAATACCTGTTGGTGTCATGAAGGCAGTATCCTCTTGGTCTGAAGGTTCCATTTGGATCTGCTGGAATCCTGAGGATGCATCCATGAAGGTTAACATCTCATGGCCGGCAGTAGCATCCACCATTGAGTCAATATGAGGAAGATGAAATGGGTCTTTGGGACAAGCTTTGTTCAAGTCTGTGTAATCTACACAAACTCTCCATTTCCCATTTTTCTTCTGCACCACCACTACATTTGCTAGCCATCTTGGAAACTTGACCTCTTTGATCATTTTGGATTTCAATAACCTCTCTACTTCTTCCTGAATAATCATATTTCGCTCCGGAGCAAATTTCCTTCTCTTTTGTTGGACAGGCTTGAATGACCTGTCAATACCGAGCTTATGTGTTATAATATCCTTGGAAATACCTGTCATATCCTCGTGCTTCCACGCGAATGTTGACATCCTGCATTTCAAAAAATTAGTCAATTGATCTTCAACATCCTGAGGGATATTGGTTCCCACGAGCACCGAGATATCCGGATTATCCTGATCCAGGATAATTTTCTTTACTTCCTGCTCTGAAGCCTCCATGATATCCTGGCCTCATATCTTTAATTGCTATGCTGCACTAGGCTTTGTTAAGGATTTCATCGAAGAAGAATAACACTCCTTTGCTTCCTGTTGATCGCTTTCCACCTTGACTACTCCCCAAGGGGTAGGGATCTTGATACACTGATGATAAGTTGACGGCACAACTTTCATATCATGGATCCAAGGCCTACCTAATATAATATTATAGCAGGATAAGGAGTCCATGACACAAAAACGCTGCATTGAATTGACCCATTTAACATACACAGGCAACTTTATCTCCCCTACGGTATTCCTAGCTTCTCCACTAAAACCAACGAGCACAATGGACTTCGAAGTAATATCCATTGGGGATACATTCATCCTCTTCAACGTTTCCAGTTGAATTATGTTGACGGAGGTGCCATTATCCACTAACGCACAAAATGGTTAGCAACATATAACGTTATTACTAAAGCATCATGATGAGGATCCTGGACAGTATCCCTATCATCGTTATCGAACGTGATCACTTTGTCAGTTGTAAGGGTTGACATCCTGGTTGGTTTATCTCCCCTTTCTGCTTTGGCTTCTTTCGTATGCCTTTTCGCCGCAGAATATGATGTGCCGCAGATATCAGATCCTCCTGAAAAAAAGTTAATTATTTTGGCATCCGCGGGAGGCGATGCCGCTCGTTCAGGATCCTTCTCAGGATCCTGATCTTTATTCTTCTTTCTTCCCAAGAGGTCCTTTAGATATCACTTGCTTAAAAGATAGCTTATTTCTTTCCTTAAAGCAATGCAATCCTCAGTAACATGTCCGAAATCTTCATGGAAGGCACATCATTTGGACTTATCCTTCCAATCAGCTTTTTGTTGATTTTTCCGGGGCCATCTTGCTTTGTCTCCTAAACCCTGCATAGCATACATTAGTTCAGGTATATTAACGGAAAAACAATATTCAAACAACTCAGGATACTCCTCAGGATCCTCATCTTCAACAGCATTCACTTTCTTGCTGTCATTTCTGCCATATGGCTTAGAGCGATATGGTTTGTACCAGGATTCTGATTTCCTGTTGGTTGACTCATAGGTTGTTGACGAATTCATCCTTTCTTGCATCTTTTTGTTGTCTTCCAACCGAATATATCTTAAAGCCCTGCTACGAGCTTCATCCAGATTCCTGCAGGGGTTCATTACAAGATCCTGGTAAAATTGAGAATCCTTTTGCAATCCCATCTTGAAAGCCTGCACAGCTGTTGCAACATCAAGATGTGGGATATCCAAGGATTCCCGACTAAACTTGTTCACATAATCCCTCAAGGATTCCTGAGGTCCTTGAGTTATCCTGTAAAGATCATTGGTTAGTTTCTCAAAACTCCGGCTGCAAGAAAATTGACTATTAAATAAATTAACTAAATGAGCAAATGAAGTAATTTAGTGAGGAGGAACATTTAAGAGCCATTTTAAGGCTGATACTGTTAAGGTAGAACCAAAACCCTTGCACAGGCATGCTTCTTTGAGATCTGGAGGGATAGGGTTGATTTCCATCCTTTCCCTATACTGGGCAATATGCTCCTCAGGATCCGTAGTTCCGTCATAGAGTTTCATGTTGGGGGTTTGAAATCTTTTTGGGATTTCAGCATCACAAATAGGATATGCGAACCGTGATATCCTGTGGCTACCCTGGGACACTTCTGGAATTGGCTGGACCACCCCAGGTACACTGGATATCATGTCTTTCAGTTTTTGAAGCTCCCTGAAAATGCTGATGTCATACCTGCATCCTGCAAAGATCCAACACCATTAGTAGCAAGAGTATTATTATTATTAGATACATTACCAGTCTGGGGATTCTGGCCATATCCCGAAGCATATCCTGAGCTCCTCACAGTTGATACTCTTACTGAAGAGGGTATCTCAGGAGTATGATTCTGGAAAATGCTAGGCACAATATTCCCCCGGTTATCCTCAGTATAAACTGCAGAACTGAAGTTCAAAGCCCTGGGTTGCAAGGGAGTGACAATATCTTCAGCAGGCCTGCTTGAGCCGGATTTCAAAAGTTGTACCTCTCTCATCAGTATCTGATTAGTTTCCTGCTGCTGCCTTATCTGTTCCTGTACACTACCAAACAAATTTAGAATTTCTTCATTAGAAGCCAAAACAGGACCAGGTCCCTGGGTATTGCGAGCGGGGATAACATCCCGAGCCACATGACTTTAAGTTCCCTGTGAAGAGGCTTGCATTCTCGGAGGAGGTGGTGGAAACACCGAACCAATTGTTGCAGAGGTTGTAGCAGACACGGTGGAAGAGCTCATGTTTGATCTCTTGGCCATTGAAAATAGTGTAGCAAAAAGTTTTGAAAATAGAAAACCAAGTAATGATTTTGCAAAAGCTTTTAGTAGAAATAGCACCACTTGCCCCACGGTGGGCGCCAAATTGTTTTGGTAAAAAATTACCGAAGCAATTAAGTGATCAAATTAGTTAAGTGAGGTAGTGTGCTAAAAACGTGTTTTGAAAATATGCTAGTTAAGTTGTTTATCAAAAACAGTTCCAAGATATAGCTCAGGATATTGAGCTATATCTATGATCAAACAGTGAGCAAAAATGTAAAGGGTGACACGAGATATACGAGGAAAGCCCTTGATCAATCTAGATCGCCGGCATAAAACCTCGGGAGCTGACAATCGCAGCTGCCTTGTTCTTCTTATTGCTTCAAATACCAGGATACAGTGCAGGATATGATGCGGATCAACTAAGTGTTACAATGTAGTTTGAATACAAGTGTCAGTGCATTGTGAGTGTTTGCAAGTAGAGAGAAAGAGAGTGCGGAAGATTGTGCGTCTTTATCTTGATCCGATCAATCTATTTATAGTAAAATAAACTAACTAACTAGCCTATCTTTCCGGGATTCAACGAATATTCCTCAGGTGAACGTTGCAGTCCGCGTCTTCCGGGTTCAACGCCTACAATATAACCGATTTTCCCGAGTCTTGAGGAGAAGAAGTCCACCTGACTGTTTGAGACTGGTTACAACAATCTGCACGTGAGTTAATTGGTTACTACCAGGATATCACATCAGGATGTTACCAATATCCTGATCCGGTATCCTGGTCACAAACAAAAGAAACATAGTCAGTATATTAGCCAGGATATATGAGCAGAAAATCACCCATAACACTCATATCTTGGTTCCTCAAAGTATGAGTATGAAGGCTCATACCTTGGTTCGTCAAAATATGAGTATGAGGGAGAAGGTTCATACCTTGGTTCTTCATAGGGTGTATATGAAGTTGACGGCTCGTACCTGGGCTCCTCATAGTAGTTGTATGAAGTGGATGGTCCAAAGAGGTCACAATATTGTACCGAGTGAGGGTTACCACAAATGGTGCAATAGTCTTCCCTATAATCATCATCTACATAGTGGTAGTTGTAATCTCCTGAGTATTGATCCATAAGAATCACTCAACAGACCACAACAGAGTCTCGGGACCAGAAAACAAAAATAAAAACGGAAACAGAGGCTGGACACGGCCCCGTGTTCAGTGAGCACGGCCCCGTGTTCAGGTTCTGGTATCTGGGCGTTTTAATAAAAGTGACTGGTTTTGTGCAGCACGGGGGCGTGTTCAGCGAGCACGACCCCGTGTTCAGACTCTGTATCTAGGAGTTTTGAAAAAAAAATATGCAGCACGGCTCCGTGTTCAGTGAACACGGCCCCGTGTTCAGTCTACTGTAATGCAAAAACTAACTAAAATGCAGAAAATGTGCGCGCGATTTTAAAAGGTTTTGAAAAACTGATTAGGCCGTCGATTTTAAGCTTTCTTAAAATCCTTGTGTCCCCGGCAACGGCGCCAAAAACTTGATGTGCGTGTAGCGTGATATATTTTTATGTATATTTTAAGCCCTTTTTAACACTTTAGTCAAGTTTTAAATTTATAAAACACGATATCCTACTAACACTAGACACACATATGGGCAAGTGCACCCATCGTGAGCATAGTATAACGTTGGTAAGATACCAAGGTCGTCCAAGGACACAAGAGCTTTTAGTACCATTTTATCCTCAACGTCTAATCAGATCAAAAACTTTAGAAAAAGGTTTTAAACATGAAAATAAAAATAAAAACTAAAAAAACTGAAAATAAAAATAAAATAAAAACAAATAGACAAGATGAATCACTTGGATCCGACTCGCCTTTAGTGTAACCTTTGATGATTTCCGCACTTTTGCACTTTTTAAGAGATTATCTTAGTTATAGTAGTATGCCCCTCTTTTGAAGGTGACGTTACCCTCAACCCAGTAGTTTGAGTCAGCAAGGATACAATCCCAAAGGGTTGGAATATTGGAAGATAATTAATTAAGTTATTAATGCGTAATGTGGTAGGCCCCTCTTTTGAAGGTGACGTTACCCTCGGCTAAGTGGTTTAAGTCAGCAGGGATACAATCCCAAATAGCCAGTCAATGTATTAATAGTAGTTTACATATGAGGGGTTCAAGCCATTCGTACCCCGCCATCCAATACCAGTGGGTATTGAAGGAGGTCCTAGTAAGCTTGACCCAGGTCCTTGCAGGATCTATACATTGAATAAGGCAAGAACCTTACCAAACCATTCCCTTAACCCCCGACCAGGTAGCCAACATATCTCTATATAGATCGTAGAGATATGAATGGTGAAAATCTTTTATTTTATATAGACAGTAAAATAATGGCAAGACACCACGGACAAATGATAAGGAAGTTTCACCTTCAACATAAGAAACTAGTTATTAAAGTCATTAATACAAAACCAAATAAAAAGTGCGAAAAGATTAAAAATAAAAAGTATTACACTAAATGCTTGTCTTCACCAAGTGATGTAAGAGACTTAGGCAAACATGGCCTTTGATTGTCAAGAACTTTTACTATCAATCTTGGATCCCGAGACTACTACACACACTCTAGATGGATGATGGTGGTGGATGTGGGTGTTGTGATGGTGGTGGAGTGTGGGTGAAATGGTAGAGAGGTGGTTTGCCAAGGGATGCCTTTGAAGTGAACCAACCACCCCTATTTATAGCCTGCACAGAATCCCGGACACAACCCTGTATCCATTGGGCACGAACCCGTGTCCATCCTTATTCTCTTTCTTCATTAATTGCAATTTGTCTGTATTAGCTCCACACGCCCCCTTGTCCGCTAGGCACGGCCCTGTGTGCAAAAGCGTATCTGTACTATCAAGATTTGCTTGGATTCTGTGAATCTTAGCGTTGACCACGGCCCGTGTCGAGCTGGGCACACCCCCGTCTTGGGAATAGAAGCTTCTATAGCTTTATCCTTTCTGCAGACAACTGGCCACGCCCCCGTGTCCGCTGGGCACGGGGCCGTGGTCAGCCTTCTGTTTTCTTGTTTTTGCTTGGGAAGATGTTGTCGAGGGGTCGGGCATGCCACGTTTATTCCTTTTCTTGTATTTATGTTAGATTTTGCTGCATATTTGTTCCTTTTGGTCATTTACGCTCATTTAGTCCTGAAAATACAAAAGGAAGACAAAAGCACACTTTTTCCAACATTAGTACTAAAAAAATGATAGTTTTATGCCTCATTTAATGTAATTTATATGTTGCATTTACACACATCAGCGGCTGTCAAGGTTTTGCCCGACGTAGTCGTTGGAGTTCTATCTCGGGGAGGGTATAACTAATGTAAATATTGGGTTATTATACTAACGCATATGAATTGCTTAATTTATTAGATTATAACCAGGAAACCACATGAAAAAGTCTAAAACAACAATGCGAGTAATATCCTTTTTGTAAACCTTATTGTAAACTATTTTTCTAAAACCTCAATTGTTTTACATGATAATTTACAGTAATTGAGTATTTGTAATTCTACAATTATCGTCGGTATGTGGGGGTTTTGTATACAAAATTTGTTACTACACTGTGAGTAGTAACATGACCACAAGTCAGGTTGACAGTACCGTGGGTGGTAATTAAAGTATATGTAAACAAATGTAATTGTGGGTTGCCCTGAATGCTGTAAATTGATAAAACCTGTTTTGATTAAATTGGGATTCACTCACCAGTATTTCCCACTGACAAAATGTTTTTAAACGTGTTTCAGGTAACAAAATGTGAAAGCCAAATAGAAGCCAGCTGGACAGCACTGAAGACTTGGAAAAATGGCTATAAAAGTTACCTAAATAAAGAAAGATGTTTTATTTCAATAAATTAGGGTTTACCCCTAAAAACACGTTTGTAATGAAATCTTGGGTTTTATCCCAATATATTTATTATTATAAATGTGGTGTTTTACTCTGATAAAACATTTCCTAACTACGGTCCTGATTAAATTTCCGCTGCCAAATAATGATAAACACCGATACCACCATCTCTGAGTAGTCCGCGACCCCCTGCCTCCCGAGGTTGTGACAATACCTAACTAAGGTTAGGCTACCTGATACACACCCTTAATATATTAACCCTAATACCTAAAGATAATAATACTAGTAATACTAAATAATGATTAACTAGACATAAATTTAAACGGGATTGAACATAGCTTAAAACTATCTACGGCGTGTTGATTTAGAGTCTCCCTACTTGTGCTCCATAAAACAATCATTAACAACACCCAACGTGGTATTATGAACTCAGGATTCCCTTATATTAGAGTATTCCCATTAAAGAAACTAATACTCCAATAGTTAACCATATATACCTATTTATAGAATCAAGCTACCTGCTCAATTCTTTCATTATGTCGTCGATGTAGGATTAAGGTGTGTTGCATGTGTGGCAACTTGCTTGCTTCAACAAAGTGAAATCCAAATGCAATGGCATTGTTATAGAGAAGGTTCATTTGAGAAGAAAATTAAATTGAGAACAAAAAGAACAAATGGCACAATTGTAAAACATTAAATAGTTTTTTATCTTATCTCATTTATTATTATCTTTAACTAATTAGTTAGTCATAAAAACTATCATCCCCCATAATAAAATTTTTGCCTACACACATCAAAATTTATCCTACACTTTTTGAAATTTATTTTACACATATTGAAATTTATCCTACACAGCTCGTAATTCATCCTACACATCTCGTAATTTATCCTACACTTTAAATTAATTTTTTTCTTCTTTACCAAAATATATTTTGAAAATAAGTTACAAATTTAATTTAGTTAGCTATTAAAAATGAAGAATACCAATTAATGATCTATCTAAGTTTACCAATATACCCTTACACTAATATTAAATACAAAAATTAAATGAAGTAAAATAAAGGATTCTTATTGGTTGAAATTTATTCTTTTTTATTCTTACAAAAAATTTCTCCTCATTTGAACCCTCCACTATATATATATATATATATATATATATATATATATATATATATATATATATATATATATATATATATATAGGGTCGGGGTTTAGAGAAAACGGTGGAAAGTGTGAGAACGGTGAGAACGCTTATGGATCGTCCGATCAAAACCATCTATGGACTAGATTGGCGTGGTGGCGTTTTCGTAAGTAACATCAATTTTATTACGTGGACGCGCTTCATTAAGGGTAAAAGGGTCTTTTGACTTCTCCACACAAAACGCCATCTCATGAAATAAAACGTCAAAAACAAAAATCACACACATTTTAAGTAAAAACGCCATTAGATATAAAATGCCAAACTTAATTATAGTAAAATCCCGCCTAAAAAAACCGCCAAAAAAATCCTATATATACAAATCTCAGACCTTCAATTAAAAAGACACACAAAAACCCAAACGCCATATTTAATATATCCCATACGCCTCTATCCAATTTATAACGCAAAAACATACAAAAACGTTATTCAGGTTTGTTGTCAATAAAGTTTAGCTATATGGGGTGTACAACATTGTCAGTTATCTTTCTTAACCGAGGATTAACAATGCTGTCCATCTCATACATCAAAACATTATTGATTTTAGGATGATCAAATTTTGAGGTTTAAAGATGCTTTTACTTGGTGGCGTTCTTTTTATCGGTATAACGCCCAAAAAGTTAAAAATAATTCAAGATTGTTGGCTGAAGGGTCTAAACTCAATAACATTCTGCTGCATGAGATGGACAAGTCTTCAAGAAAAAGATGATGATGTCAGACTTTATTCTTCCAAACGGAGACAGAAAAGCTACTTCAAAAAAAAAAAAAAAAAACAAAATGAATCATAAGAAAGTCGAACCAGCCAGTTAAGATGATTCAAAAAAAAAAAAAAAAAAAGACTGGTGACAGTGAAGATTGGAAAATCAATTGTTTATATATTTTTTTTATTTTCTTTTTCAGTTGATTGTTATATAATAAAAACGCCATATATAATAAAAATGCCAAAATAGCCAAAATGCTTGTTTAAACGCTATCATGCCATAAAACGCCCCCAAAAACTCCCAAACTATAATAAAATTACTTTGAAAAAGTATTATAAAAAACCCAAAAAATAAAAAAAATAAAAAGCAAACTTGAAAATGTAACTAGAAACAATAATTACAAAACAGTAAAAATGAAGAGACGGAAAATTTATTAAATTAAAATCTAAAACGCCAAACTTGAAAGACGAGACGTGTTACAAACTTCAGAGAAAAAAAACTTATAAAAAACAATAGTTACAAACAGTAACTGAAACGACGAATACTTTATTATAATAATGCACCGCCTAAGCTACGCCGCCAAAAGAAATCCTATAAAATAATAACTCTCAGCAACTACCATTTAATCAAACCAAAAAAACAAACACAAAAAATACTACTAAATACCACTCACTGCAAAACGCCAAAAAATCAAAAAAAATCAAAGATGGCTAATATGCTATCTTGGATATTCAGTATTGTTCTTCGTGAAGTTTCACTGAATGGATTGTTAGCTGAGGGGAGTAACTCAGAAAGTTTTTGCTGCATGAGATGGGCAATTCTACAAGAAAAAGATATTGATGACAATCGAATGTCATTTTGTGTTCTTTGTTCTTGAATAAGGCTTGGATGAGGAAAAGAGATCAGTGACACTGAAGAGTGCCATGATTTTAAAGATAAAGATGACGATGAAGAAAAAACGAAAAACCCACCCACACGTCATAGATCTATGTACCCAAACATCCACAAAAAGCCACTTCAACAGACGAGCTGGCAAAATAATCAAACCGATGGGTTTGTTAAGTTTTATATAAAACGCCATATATTTGGTGACAGTTCTTGTACTATTAAGGAAGAGAGAGACTGATGACAGTGAAGATTGTGAAGAGAAATCCGATTAGGAATTTTAATTAATTTTCTTCCCTTCTATTGTTTTTCCCTGTAGCTGAAATATAATCTTACAATTGTAAAACGCCAAGTTACCACAAACGCCAAAATGTATATAAAAATAATAGAACAATGGGCAATCTTGTTTAAAACGCCTTGAAAAAACGCCTTGAAAAAACGCCATTCAGATAGATTCCTGACCACCCTGGGGTTCTAATGGCATATACTTTGAATAAACGCCATAAACGCCATAAACGGCATAAACGCCAAAATGTTAATACGATGAAACCATTAAACTCCATTAATTATTGAATTTGGTTAACGCCAAAAATCTTAAACCCCAAAAATTAAAATAATATTGGGAAAAGCGGAACTAGAAAAACAGAAGATGAAAGGACAAAAAAGCCCCTCCGCCTTTCTCTATGTTGAGTGACACGTGTTGGGCCAGGATGCGTTCTCACCGTTCTCACACTTTTGAGCGTTTTCTCCTGATCCCATTTCTCTCTCTCTCTCTCTCTCTATATATATATATATATATAGGAAAATGATCATTTAGGAACCATCCTTTATACCCTTTATTGCGAGAACCGTGAGAACCAGTGTGAACACAACAAAAAATACCTAAAAAAAATCTAAAAAACACACAATTTTTTTAATATTTTTATGCAAAAAATCG
Organism: Helianthus tuberosus; assembly: GCA_030545235.1. Lineage (NCBI taxonomy): Eukaryota > Viridiplantae > Streptophyta > Magnoliopsida > Asterales > Asteraceae > Helianthus > Helianthus tuberosus. Next base: position 167,893,555 of record CM060432.1, on the reverse strand, counting down.
CTACTTTTCGTTATTAAAAAATGAGAATTTTTTTTTGGCTACTAAAGTAGCGATTTAAATAAAAAAAATATTTTTTTTTTTTGTTTTTTTTAGAATTTTTTAGGTTTTATAGGGGTTTAGTATTTAGCTTGAGGGGGGGGGGGGGGGGTTAGTTTTTTTTTAGGTTTTTGGTGTTGTAGTGGGTTTATTTTATTGTTTTCACATTGGTTCTCGCAATAAAGATGGTTTTCGCATGAACCCTACCCTATATATATATTATAATTAATTCAACAACTTCACTAGTTTTTCTTGTATAACTTTTTAAAATATTATGTTTCATAAAATTACGAATTAACTATTGTGACAAGCTTATTTTTCTCTATGTTTTGACCTAAGTTTCACTAAAAAAGTAGTATGGTCAATATAATATAATATATTTTATTATTATTAAAACAATCTCGTATAATATTAAATACTTTTCTAGATACTACTTATTTCAAATAACCATTATTCTTGTTACTTACCCGTTCGACAATATATGAAATATATATTTTATATATTTACTTTTTTTCTACAAAATAGGGTGTTACTGTAATATTATTTAAAGTGAATGTGATTGGACTCTTAGTGATAATATTTACATTTAAAATTGTACACGCTTCTGCTCTAATTAATAAGTGTTATTATTAACTTAATAAAATAAGTAGTTTTATTGTTTGAAATGATAGTATAGAACTCACGCCGTCCAAAAATAATAATAATATATAACTCACCAGCATAAGATGGCTTGTTTTAGCGTGTACATAAAGGAGGTGTGAAGCCTCAACTAGCAAAGGTAAGTGTCAAGGTTGACTTATGGCATTCGTTCAACTTTGGAATGTACAAGAATACTTGGCATTGTTCAACTTTGGCATCTACAAGAAGACTTGGCATATGATTGTAGAGGAACATTTATTTTATGTCTCACTTTGACGTTGTTTAGTTTGGGTTGTATTTCCTTATTTAAACTTGCGTTGTGGGAGTGTGTGTTACTTTTGAATAATGAGTTTTCTCTTGTCTGTAGATCCAATAAGTGATAGTCTCAGATTTTGGAAAGTTATGTGTGCGTGTGATGGTCGAGTTGACTTCCGGTATGTAACATGTTTAACTTGGTGATTTTATGCCTTTATTGTCATTTAACAAGCTACTTTGTGACTGTTTATTGTTGTCAGGTATTAACATTCAGATACGTGTGTTGAAAGCATTTAGAGGTGTTTGGAAGGAGGTATAAGAGTTGGAAGGATTAAGCAAAACGATCCTTGTTCATGTTTCGAAGATCTGTATCAATATTTGAAAACTTAATCAAGATGATACAAGGCCAAAATCACCTGTAGTCATTCCTGGGTGTAGGGTTTGTGAGATAGTTGATGTTCAACTGATGTTTACCTAGTTTTGGATGTGGATTAGACTTAATCTTTCGGTGAGTTTGATTTGAAATTGTCTTAGTCAGTTGATTTCCTTTAGTTTTTGGTTTTCATTTTTAACAACTAGGATTATTGTTCTATCTTTCTAAACTGGTAGTTTGCTAAATTTAAAAGGTAATTGTGATATTATTTGGTTTAACATCGTTAATCATCATAATTAGGTAATCAATTTTAGAATTACGCATTGATGAAGTATGACCCGGCCAGGTCAACTTGAGCTAGTCAAACCTATATTTTAATAATATAATATATTATTCTAGAACATTCTGGTAGAAGATACAGATAATGTCTACAAAATCTCCAAAATGTTAGGAAGATCCGCGTGATCTCCTAGGAATGGGCCTGCTACTAAGATAACCGTAAATTCCTAAATATGGGGAAACCCTAAAACCGCCAACAAATATAAATATGGAGCAAACATCAAGGTAATGACTCTCGTTTCCCTCTCCCATACTCCATTCCTTTGTCAATATTTATTCTCACGCCAGAGGGTGGTTACAAGAATCACCCCATTCCCGTAACGAGTTCTAAAGGTAACCTCTTTGCATAACTTAGTTATCAGAAGTCGAAAATTACAAAACTTGAAGAAATCGGTAAATAGAGTGATTTTCCCTTCTTTCAAAAGAAAGGCGACGTCTTTTTCGGACGAAAGAACTGGATGCCATTCCGGCCTAATTCCATATTCTCTTAGCAGATTGTCGAATGGCGTCTTGCCCCATTTGCAATATAGTGCACCGTCGGCTTTGGAGGGATCGGCGGTCTTAAGGGCCATTTCAATTCAAAGAATATGAATGGTTGGTAAGTTTAGGGGAAATATTTTTTGAAACGGTGTCCCCTCAGTCATTTCATATTACACTGACACCTTTTTTGAAATTCGAATTTGGGGCCCAATTAAACGGGTGTTTCTACGGGGTTGTTTTAGTTGTCACATTACTTATTCCATAACTGACACACGCCCCCGTTACCCGTCATTTTTAAAGCACGAGTTTTTCCTTCTTCTAGGGTGTTTTCCTTTGTTTTTTTGTTTTTTTGTCTTTTTTCTCTTTTAAGTCTGAGCCCATGCATAAATCGCATAACATCGGATTGTGGGGACATGATGAGGTATGACCCAGCCTGGTCAACCTATGCTAGTCAAACCTATATTTTAATAATATAATTATATATTATTCAAGAACATTTTGGTAGAAGATACATATAATATATCTATCAAATCTCCAAAATGTTAGGAAGATGTGCATGATCTCCTAGGAATGGGTCTGCTTCCAAGATAACCGTAATTCCTAAATATGGGGAAACCCTAAAACCACCAAAACAATATAAATAGGGAGCAAACATCAAGTTAAGGATTCATTCACTTTCGTTTCCCTCTCTCATACTCCATTCTTTACCAATACTTGATGTCACGTCAGAGGGTGGTTACATGAATAACCTCATTCCTGTAACGAGTCCTAATGGTGTTCTCTTTTGCAGATCGTGGCTCGGATCATTGCTATTGAAAGAACTCGTCGAAGATACGTTCATCAGGTTTACGTTTCTACATTCATTAATTCAAATAGTCCTAACAAACTATGCTTATGTAGTTTCTAATTGGTAACCTATGATCAAAAAACAGTTTTAAACCCGTGTATTATCCATTTTTCCCATATAGTTTTCTAAATCTATTTTAGTTCCCGCTTTCACAATCAAATCCAAATCTCAATGTTACATTAATGTCTAGTTTATATGTTTAAGTAACATCTTCATAAGCACCATTCTCTATTGATTCTCCGAGGTTCCACACCCTACTTACACGTACTAGTTAAAGGTATTTTAAAATTATTTTTATCAACCTGTGGACATCGATCAACACGTGCACAAACACATACAAAGTGCCAGGATCAAATACAAATGTTAAACATATAAATAACTAGAGTAATTATGTTAATACTAGACTAATTAGTAATACTGTACAATTTTTAACTAAATTAATTAGTATTACTCACATCAATTCTTAGAGTGTAATTACCCTGGTTTAAAATAATAACTACTATAGTTACTTGTATCCATAGTAGGTTAATGTATATAAACATTTTATTTTTTTTTGAAATTATATATTTCATAATATATATTTTTTGCATAATAAATGTGTTTTTATCTCAAATATTGAAGTGTGATCTAAAATTTATTAACCATAATCAAATGTTCGTCAACAATATCAATATTATTTTTATGAAAGTAATAATAATAATAATAATAATTATTATTATTATTATTATTATTATATTTAGGATTATTCTCATTAATTATTTCACCAAATATTTAGAGGACCATGCTACCTCGTTCAATCCCCTTTAAACACGTACTTGATTAACGTTACTTAATGTGTGACCCTCTTAAAATCATAAGTCAAAAACAATGTTGTTACTTAAGTATACATGTCAAACATATATAATATGTAATTGACTTAGTAGATGATGCTCTTAAATTTTGAGATTTTAGTTGGGACATGAAATCACAGAGTTATTTGTGAACTTACTTTAATACCTTCTTGATTAACCATCACCAAGAACTTATATTCAATAAATCATTTTTTTTCTTTGTTAGTGTATACGTCTGTAGCTTCCGTCAACATTTAGTCATATTTTGTATATTTGTGTCCTTTGTAATCTATTATGTAATGTATGTGTAATAGATAGAACGACAACTCAGGAAACGGGACTGTTTTGTAAAGTGTTGACTTGGTTGACCAGTGTCACCCGATCGGATGGGCCATCCGATCGGACAGCGCTTATCCGCTCGGAAAACATGTCATCCGTTCGGACATCATGCCATCCGTTCGGACAACATGTCATCCGTGCGGTCAACACTAACCATGTTCCTGAGTTTCCTATAAATACCCCGTCCGGGTATCTCATTTAGAACTCTTGACTCTTGGGAGAACTCTGTCATTGTCTGACTTCTACAGGCGCTTTTGTACTTTCATAACAGTTGAATAGAAAGATCAGACTGCGTTTAATCGTTGAATACTCTGTCGTACATCTGTGATTTGATTACATGGATTCCGCACATTAGTCAAAGTCGATTCATTTAAGTTCCTGCCGAACAGATCCTGTACAAGGGACCAACAAGTGGTATCAGAGCATCCAGGGAGCTGAATCGAGATCTACGACAACGAATTCACCGGAATTCGAGCTTTTCTTGCTGATCAGAGTCAAATTTCACCGGAAATTTGACATTTTCTCTCACTTTCTACTCATTTCTTACATTGTTTTTGAGTTTTTCACCATAAAATCATAAAAACACAAAATTGGACATGAATCTACGGTTAAAATTTGATAAAACTGATATCAATCGATTCGCAATCATTCAAAGTATAATCCTACCAAGTTTCATAATCAAATTCAATCAAAAACTAGATCAAATTCATCAAAAACCATGTTGAACTGTTCATGCTTGCTGACGTCATCCACTCGCTCGGACAGCTGTCCAAACGGATTGGACTAGACAGTACTTGTTAGTTGCTTGCTGACATCATCAGTGCTACTCGCTCGGATAACCATCCGAGTGGTGTGATTTTGATTGTTCAAGTTTATTTGCCTACGTCATCATCCACCCGGTCGGACAACAATCCGATCGGATAGGATTTGGAAGTTCTTGTTTTCAATTACAAAAATTTTAACCTGTCATTCGGTCGGATTACCATCCGAGCGGTGAAAGGTTGAAAGTCAAACTTTTCAAGTTTAAGAGTGTCACTCGAACAAACGACCATCCGAGCGGATCACCATCCGGTCGGATAGATTTTCACAACAGTACAGTTGATTACTTGTGTCACTCGTTTGGATTGTGACTCGACCGGATCACCATCCGATCCAGGTGCTTTTGTTTAAAATCTTTGAAATTTGTGAAAATTTGTCTAAGTGTTTGTAAATTGTCTCAGGTACTCTAAAAATGGGAGACGATTTTCTCAATCCTTTCAGTGACATCTTTGCTTACACCAGCAACACAGGAGACGCTACATCAAGCAACACAAACACTACTGCTCCTAACCCGAATCCAAAGAAAGCCATTATCGACTCATTGAGCTTGGATAATGCATATGGCACATACAACAAACCACCCAAGCTAATGGCTATCGAGGAATACAGTAGATGGGCAACTAGGTTTGAAGACTGGTTGAAGGCTTTCGTCTACCCGAGTTGGAAATGCTTGAAGAGCGGGTTTAACATTGGTAGAAGTGACTATGAGAACTTAGTTGAAAATGAACAAGAAAGTTTTATCGCTGAGCAAAAATGTATCGCATTGCTACATCAGTCAGTAAGGGATGATATCATATCTCTAATAAATTACAAAGATTCCAAAGATTTATGGGCAAAATTAGAGAAAAAGTGCGTGGGTGGAGCAGAAATTGTTAGAAACAAGAAAAAATTGTTGAAGAAGGAATTTGATTTATTTGGATGTATGAAAAATGAATCGGTTTCAAAGATGATAGAAAGGTTTTGTCATTTGAAGATCGAGCTGACTAGACATGGGTTTACGTTCACAGAAGAAGAATTAGTTGATAAGCTGATGGATTCACTACCTGATGAAAAATATTGGATGTACTTTGCTTTGTTGTTGAAAAACACTGTGGAGAAGAAGGATCTGACAGTTGATTTTCTAATCGAGAGGCTTGAAAGTCACGAGTTGGAAATCAGGAAAACAAACAAAGTCAATAGTACTCAGTATCAGGAGAATGTTGATTTGTATTATCGAGGAAGTATGATTCCAAAAACAGTGTCACCAAAGACTGCGTTCTCAGCAGAAAATCCAAGTGTGCCAAATAAAGAGAATCAAAACAGCAGTCCTGATGAGAATGTCGAAATTCTCATGCTGATGAAACGGCCAATCCTTTCCGTGAGGACTATTATAAAAGGGCCATCTATCATCAAAACAAAGCAGAGTCTCCAAGAATGAAGCAGTTAGAAGATGCTCCCAAAGAAAAGTCGAGAGCATTAGCCGTCATGCATGATGACGAGGGCTATGACTGGAGTGATGTGCTACCAGAAAAAGATGCTGTGGGTTTTGCATTCATGGCAAAGATTGTTCCTTTCAAAGATACCCGAACAGAAGAAGAAAAATATGTCAACAGGAAGATGTTAGCCCAAAACATGAAAGATAAAATTTATCGAACATGGAAAGAGGCAAAAAGCGCAAAAAGATGGGATGCAACTCAGGAATGCTATTTGGATCCTAAAGGGAACATAGTTGTTGAACCTTCATCAATCAGTGTTGAAACCCTAATAGAACAAATAGCAAAAGAAGAGGAAGCAAGACAGAGAATGTGGGCCAGAGAAGCTGAAGAAAGAGAAGCTGAGGAGAAAAAGCTACAGTCAAAGAAGGTCGATGATGGGATTATTGACACGACCAAAGAGTTCACTGCAGATAACCTGAAGAAAATGGCTGACAAAGTGCTTGCAGCGAAAGAGTTAGAGGTAGTTTCTGAGTCTAGAACTGAGTCTAAAAGCAAGGTCAGTTCTAATGATTCAACCAACGAGTCAGGTAAGAAAGCCAAAATTGAGAGCGACTGCAAAAATTGCATGAAAGACTGCAAGGTTTGTAGTATACTTGCTTACCTCAGCGGTAAAAAGACTGAAGAACTGACCAAAAAAGTCAGAGAAGTTGAAAATCAAATCTTAAGTCGTGACAAACTGGTAAAAGCTTCAAATGATCGAATCAAAGAATTAACTGAGAAAATTGAAAATCATAAAATTAACGTAGAACGAATCAGAAGAGAAAACGAAAAGTTAATTCATGAAAACCGTCAACTTTTTGAAAATCATGAGAAGTTAAAAAGAACGATTAAAGATTCTGATGAGAGAAACAGTAAAACAAGCAAAGAAAACTTTCAATTGTCAGGAGTCCTTCAGTCGAAAGAAAAGCAAATCAACCAACAGTTGGATGAGATTACTAATCTGAAGCTTCAGTTTCAGGAAGCTAAGATAGAAAATGAACGCATCAATCTGAAACTCAACAGTTACAACTCCGCAAGTTTTATTCTTCAACACATAGTTCCCAAACCCATTGGGAAGAACAAAGCTGGCGAAGATGTATATGCTGATGGAACAGGGGTTGGGTATCATCAAGTTCCACCGCCTGTGTTGAATAATTTTTCAAAGAAGAAATCTGGGTTGGTTAACAATGATGAAACAAATGAAATCAAACTTCCAGAAACAATTGACATCACATTCACTTCATCATCTGATGAAGACAGCGTTCAGTCTGAAGTTGTTAAAAATGTAGTTGAAAATGTTTTGAAATCTGAAAGTGATTCAACTGAAGACGAGGAATGTTTTTTGAACAATTACATTCCGAAATCAACTTCCAAAAACAACCTAAGTGAAAAACCTACTCTTGTGATGTACAAGATGTCGGGTTCGGATAAGTTGTATTCGGATCTTGAGTTTCCATTAGAGAATGTGAATGTCGACAAATTGAAAAATGTTTTTAAACTGGTTGAGATTGATGTTTGTGAAATTGAAGGTTTGAAACTTTCCGAAAGACTATTAAACTTTGAAAAGGATAAATCTTACTACAAAAAACTTGTAGTACCGCCACGGTTTTCTCACAACAATCAAAACAAATGGTCGGCTGGTTATCAGGGTGGTAAGAATAACCAAAGAAGGAACTTTCAAAACAAGAAATTTGTTGAGAAAAAGGTGTTTGTGAAAAGCTCGAGTTCACACTCCGAGCAAGAATCTGATATTTTTTTTGAAAACCAATGAAGGGTGGTAAGAATAACCAAAGAAGGAACTTTCGCAGCCCCAGACCGAAGGCACAAGTCGGGTAGTTGACACCCGAACATGCTTCAAATGCAATCAAGTTGGACATATTGCACGAAAGTGCACCAACTCGATGCCTAAGTCTGTGGTTGTCGAGAATCCAAAAAGAAAAGATGATGTAAAGGGAAAAGCTCCAATGTTTGTTGAGAAAAAAAAATTAAAGAAGGAAAATGCCAAAGTTAAAACTGAATCTGCAAAAGAGTCAGTTAAGAAAACCGAACCTGTAAAGAAGTTATTAACTAAAAATGACAAATTTTACAAACGGGTTGCGTCATCTCAACAAGCATGGAAGCCAAAATCTGTTGAAAAGAAAGCAAGTTCTCCAAAACCAAAGGTTTCAGAGCCTGCAAAACAATCATCTTCTACCACACAGGTAAAGATGAATGTTCCTTTGGATCACTATGAGAAACTGGTAAAACAAACTTCTACCCCACCAGGGAAGAAGTATGTTCTGAAGAAAGACCAACCATCTGGTCAACCTCAAATAGACGAATCTTTCTTACATAAAGAGGTTGAGGTTGGGACTGAAGAAAGTTTAAAGATGAATGACAAAAATTTTATGCCATTATACACCAAAACCACAATTCTAAACGTCAAGCTACCTGAGTCGAAAGAGGCTTGGGTTGCTTCAAAATCTCATTAAATGTTTTTGAAATGTGCAGGAGCTTCCGAGATCCATCTCACGTTGGATAATGGATAGTGGAGCTTCTCGGCACATGACGGGAATGAAAACCCTACTGTATGATGTTCAAGGGTTTAATGGAGGATATGTGGGATTTGCAGGCAATCAAGGTGTAGTTGGTGAGGGTACTTTATCGAATGGAATTGTCACGTTTGAAAGAGTGAATATTATCACCGAGCTAGAAAACAATCTTCTGAGCATCTCCCAGATTTGTGATCGTATGTATTCGATGCACTTCACAGACAAAGAATGTTTGATATTGAAGCCAGGATTTGTTGTCCCCGAAGAGTGGGTTATCATGAGAGCACCAAGAGTCGACAATCTGTACATGTTGGAAATGAGTGTAGCAACTACTACCATGGGTCAGGCTCACTGCTTCATGTCAAGAGCCACTGAGAAGGAGTCACAATTATGGCATAGAAAAATGGGCCATATTCATCTGCGAAAAATGAACTACCTGGTACACAACGAATTAGTAGATGGAGTTCATCTGAAAGGTTTTCATCTTGAGGGGGAGTGCATTATTTGCATCAAAGGAAACAACGAAAGAAATCTCACCCTGGAAAGAAGATGAATTCAGTCTCGAGGCCGTTAGAGAGACTTCACATGGATCTTTTTGGTCCAGTGAATGTCAAAAGCATAACTGGTGATCTCTACTGCCTAGTTGTCACAGATGACTATTCGAGATTTTCGTGGGTAACATTTCTGAAGACAAAAGATGAAACATATTGGAGTTTGATATCATTGTTCAAAAAGATTAAAAACCTGTACCAAACTCGTATTAGAAGAATAAGAAGTGACAACGGTACAGAGTTTAAGAACAGCAAAATGGAAGAATATTCTAATGAAAGAGGTATACTGCATGAATTCAGCGCGCCATACACTCCGCAGCAAAATGGAGTAGCAGAAAGAAAGAATAGGACGCTGATTGAAACGGCCAGGACGATGCTTACTGATTCAAAATTACCTGTCAATTTCTGGGCAGAAGCAGTGTCAGCCTCGTGCTATACGCTCAACCGGGTTCTTACAGTGAAAAAGTTCAACAAGACATGTTTCGAGCTCATTAATTTCCACAAACCTAACCTGAAGTATTTGGAACCGTTCGGGTCTCCCTGAACAGTTCTAGAACCTTTTGGTAAATTTGGTCCAAAGTGCATTGAAGGTATATTTGTGGGATATGCAAGCCCATTGAAAAGAGTCTTTGTTCCAAGCATGAAGCGGATCATCGAAGCACAAAATGTTGAGTGTCAAGGTTATACGATGCCACCTCAGAATCCAGGCGACTCGTGGCGTTTCAATTAGGATACTTTGTCGGATTCATTTGATATAGAAGAAGAACCAGATTTCTATGACGAGTTGTATATTCTGAGAGATTATGAAGGATCACAAGAAAGATTCCCAACAGAACCTTACAGTCGTCAACGACAAGCTTTGAACGATGATGAAGCTGGTCCAAGCAATACTGGAGAACATGATGATGTGTTGCAAACTCCGATATCTTCAGAACGTGAACAAGCTCCTATCAATCAGACGAGAATCAATGATAATTCAGATTCTGATGAAAGGCCAACATTCGATCGTGGTGATTCAGAGTCTAAGGGGGAGCAAATCCAGTCTCAAGATCAAACTATTTCAATCAGTGAACAAGTCGCAAACCAGAACATTACAAATTTGGAAAGTGAGGTAGATGTTCCAGGCGAGGTGATGCCAAGAACTCTTTCATACCATCCAGAAGAGTTAATCATTGGAGAACTGCAATTAGGCATCCGCACCAGACGACAAATTGACCAAGGCCTTACTTGTTTTTATTCTACAGTTGCTCCTTTATAAACACAGTTTTCACTTAGTTGTTTTATTTCGCAGATTGAGCCGCGAACATACAAGGAAGCACTAACTGAAGATTCTTGGGTCAACGCGATGCAAGAGGAGATGAGTCAGTTTGAGAAGTTGGGAGTCTGGAAACTGGTGGACCCGCCTGATGGTCATAGGAAGATAAACACCAAGTAGGTGTTCAAGTGTAAGAAGGATGATTGAGGGGTTATTATTCGCAATAAAGCTCGACTCGTTGTCCAGGGATTCAGTCAGCAGGAGGGGATAGATTTCACTGAAGTGTATGCTCCAGTTGCTAGACTTGAAGCGATCAGAATCTTCCTAGCATTTGCATCTTGGAAAGGATTTAAAGTTTTTCAGCTAGATGTGAAGGGCATTTCTCTATGGCAAGGTGAAAGAGGAGGTTTATGTTAGACAGCCACCGGGCTTCACCGACCCAATCCACAAAGATAAAGTTTATCTCTTGGATAAGGCGTTATACGGCTTACATCAGGCCCCAAGAGCCTGGTATGAGACCCTGTCTCAACATCTGTTAGCCAATAACTTCATCCGAGGAAAGGTAGACGCCACTCTGTTCACAAAAGAAGTCGACGGCCATCTTCTGATAGTCCAAATTTATGTGGATGACATAATTTTCGGGTCAACAAATGAACAACTCTGCAAAGATTTTGAAAACGTTATGAAGCAGAAGTTTGAAATGTCATCAATGGGTGAGATGAAGTTCTTCTTGGGGCTTCAGGTTGATCAACTACCCGAGGGAACGTTCATACATCAAACAAAGTATGTTCATGATGTTCTGGAGAAATTCGGGATGTCAGGAATGTCACCAATGTCCACCCCGTTAGCGACGAACCATGGGATAAACCCTGATCTCACAGGAGAGAAGGTGGATAAAACGTTGTATCGTTCCATGATCGGATCGCTAATGTATTTGACGGCATCAAGACCGGATATTATGTATCCAACATACCTCGCAGCACGGTTTTAGTCAAGCCCCAGAGCCTCGCATATGGTAATTGTGAAAAGGATATTACGCTACCTGAAAGGAACTCCATCACTGGGGTTGTGGCATCAAAAAGAAGGCGATTTCACGCTTGAGGGATATTCTGATTCCGATTTCGGATGCTGCAAAGTGAACACTAAGTCAACAACAGCGGGGTGCCAGTTTTTCGGACCACGTTTGGTCACCTGGCAATGTAAGAAGCAGTCCTCTGTCACTTTATCCACATGTGAAGCCGAATATGTATCTGCTAGCAGCTGCTGCTCTTAGATTTTGTGGATCCAACAACAAATGCGAGACTACGGTTTGCAATTTCTTAACTCCCCTATCTTTGTTGATAACGAGGCAGCAATAAACATAACAAAAAATCCTGTTCATCACGCTAACACGAAACACATTGAAATTCGTCATCACTTCATCCGAGACTGTTTCGAGAAGAAGTTGATACGAATAGAAAAAATCCACACCGATGAACAAAAAGCTGACTTACATACCAAAGCATTTGATAAAACTCGTTTTCAATATCTTTTGAAACTTAATGGTATGAAGTTGCTATCGGTTGCGGAGGGGATCATTGGCGTAAATGAAGGTACCACTGTAGATGATGTTGAAAAGCAATATGCAATGGTTTGTCGATTTTTTACTTGTTTTGGTATTTAGGGGGAGATAGGTTATATGTTTTCAGAAAATACAAAAACAATAAAAAATTTTCAAAAACCCAAAAACATGAGATATTTCAAAATCCAAAAACAATAAAAAACCGAAAAAGAGCTTGTGTAAAAAGGGAAAATGATAGTACATCAGCTAGATAGTTGCAGTATGCTAAAGAAATGTAAAGTTTAAAAGTCTTAAGCAGTCTCGCTGTTGATATGCCGGTAGGTTTTTACACATTTAGTAATTTTTGTTCGGGATATAAACCTAAATCACAACTTACTTTTACGTGGGGAACATCTCTCGGATATATAGGTAACACCTGAAATCCTGTTTGAAAGGCTCTATTTCTGACATACTAGGTCTTTGTACGTGGTCATATCTGGTTATTATACCTGGACTTCTGATTTTGCGGGAGCAATAGCCTAGTCCTCGTATAATACTTTGCATTGCTTTAATTTTAAAGCCCCCCCCCCTCAGCATAAAAAATGATGAAACATTGAAAAATGCTAATCATGTGCTGTTGTAAAAGAAGATCCCCAAAGGGGACCCACCTAAAGTTGAGCCATCATCTCTCTGATTTTGCGGAAGCAATAGCCTGAGCTCTCATGGCCTCAACACTTAACCCCTTACAGATATCACTAGTGTGCACTCACCTGTAAGACTGAATATAGTAGTCTGGATACGGGAGTATATTCTGAGGTGGTACACGTGTAAAAGTTAAGATCTTAAAACACTAAATTCGTATCCTGAACATATTGAAATTTGTGTGAGAACTTAAGTGGATCAGTATATCGGCAATCTAAGCGAATTGTTTAATTCTGAGTATGAAATCAAAGTTTAACGGTACTTGTAGCTTGTCGGCAGCTGATATGATTCCCTAACATGCTCACCAAAAATATGTTTGTAAATAGTTTACATTTACTGCATTTCATTTCTGTTTAACATTCAAAACTCATAAAGATTTCATAGCTTTCTAGTCTAGAGACTTTCTTAAAATCTAAAAAGATTTTACATTTCTATTTTGTTTTATCGACAATCCAAAGCGGAAAGCTGATCTTCAGACTCGCAGTTTGAGGCAGATGCAGGAGGTTTCTGAACTGGACAGTTGAGTTGGGAGCTTATCATGTTAAACCTGTGAAAATGAAAAGTCAAAACAAGTTCATTAAGTTGAAACTTGTAATTTTCAGAAAAAATGTTTGAAAAAGAATGAACAAAATGTCAGTGTGCTTTGTTTTGGGTCAACCAAGGCCATTAAGTTGGACTTGGTCGGCAAATTAAGTGCAGTGCCTAGGGTCATTAACTTGGACCTAGATACTTAAGTGGATTTCTAAAAACTGATAAAATCTGAGAAAATGTCAGAAGGTCAAAATGTCAAAGACTTGAAAGTCATTTGTGTGCCTCGCTCGGATAGCAATCCGGTCGGACAGCCATCATTCTCATGTGTCACTATAAATAGAGGGTCAATGGTTCAGTCAAATGGTTACTCGCTCGGAAAACCATTCTACTCTCTCACACTTATGATTTTCTGATCTGGTTTTATTCATACTTCTTTGCACAAATCGTTGGATCATTGGTTAGCACAACCTTTTCAATGGCAAAGGTATGTTTTACTTGCTCAAATCTGATAAAAATTGATGTTTGTTGTTTGTTCTTGACCGGTGACGTCACTGTGGGAACTTCTAGGTTAGATCTAGGAAGTTTTAGTCAGTTTTGATGAGATTCAAGCATAGGGTTTTGTTTGCAATGTTCAGATCTATAGATTCACTGGATCAATTTGTGAAATAACATGCTTAAATTTATAGATCTAAGGATTGAACGTTACGGCAGTCGGATAGGTTTTTTGCCAAATTAATCACTGTTTAGGCAGAATTGGAGCATGATGAACATAGGGTTTTGATCGCGCTTAGATTCTCTACGTAGATCTATGTTCAATTTAATGATTTGCCTTAGAAAATTTTGATGTTCATGAATGTTCTTAACTGTTCTTCTTTGACTCGAGTGGCAATCCGGTCGGATAAGCAATCCGACCGAGTGACCATCCGACTCATAGCATGTTCTTGAAATCTGTGCCTCTTAGTTGTCAAAATGTTTTGAATAGTTTGGCAATCCGGTCGGATGACAATCCGACCGGGTGGCAATCCGATTCATAGCTTTTCATAAGAATTTGCCTAGGGATATGTACATTCTCTAAGATGTCTTGAAATTTGTGCATTTGGCAATCCGGTCGGATAGCAATCCGACCGAGTGGCAACTCGTTTCAAAATACACTTCAATTGTTCATCTCTTGTCATGACTCGGATGACAATCCGGTCGGATGACAATCCGACCGGATAACCAATTCATTCACATAACTCAAGGGGTGATCCGATCAGATAGCAATCCGACCGGACAAAAAAATCATTCACATTTCTTTATTTTGAAAATTTGTGCATTCATGTCATGGCAATCCGGTCGGATAAAAATCCGGTCGGACAGCCATCAGATTGTTGACTTGTGAGGACTTAATTTTCAAAAGGCAACCCGGTCGGATAAACCATCCGAGTCACTGCACTATATATAGAAAGATCTTCAGAGTTAGAAAAATTTTGAGAAATTTCAAGATTTTCCTTATCAGTCAATTTTTTTCTGCAGGACTGGGAGAAAACACATAACATCTATTGTCTGTTAGAAAAGGAATATACAGAAAAAACTGTAATTGAAGATATTGCAAAATTCTTGAGGGAAAGAAGGATTGCTAAGACGCTAACTGATAAAACTAGAGTTTATGAATCGCATGTTAGACACTTTTGGAACTCTGCAAGATACGAAGAGAAAGATAAGACGATCTACTCTGCAGTAAAGAAGAGAGATGAGAATGGAAAAGATGTTGATTTGGAGATTAAGATAAATGTTGGTGATGTGAGACATGTGTTAGATTTAGGTGATTCTGATAATGATCCAACCATTATCCCGAACATCTAGCAAAAGGATTATGGTGCAGAATGGGATTCACAGGGCACATAAATGGAAAAATGTTAAAAACAAGTTTCAGTCATGCTTACAAGTTTTTGGTACATTGTGTTTTTCATGCTTTATCGCACAGGAAGGGTGCATATGATGAAACATCGGATTACATCATGAACATTATCACTTGCCTTGTTTTGAACATGCCATATAATGTTTCTCAAGTGATATTTGAATACATGGCTGAGAATGCAAAAGCTGGAAACAAGAAGTACATCATGTATCCTCGCTTTGTACAAATGTTGATTGATGATAAGTTCAAGGACCTTGAGAAGAGTAATGATGATATCTTAGGTCTGAGGCACATGACACCAGATACCATAAGCAGACTTATTAAGGGTCCTACTCCAGGAGCAAAAGGAAAGATATGCAGGATTAACAATCCAGCATATGTTGCCCCAGAAAACGATGCTTGGAGACACCAAAATAGTGATTTTGACAATGAAGACGTGAAGATGAGTGAGATGGTTGAGAAGAAAACCAGATGGTGGTTTGTGAGAGATGGGAAGAGAAAGAGAACTCCCAAGACATCCCCTGCAGTTTCTATTCCGAAGATTGTAGTAAAAGGTATAGTGAAAGGGGGAGTTCTATGGTTGTTAGATCTTTAATCTGTTAAAAGTTTCTAATGAATTTGAAAATGTTT
Organism: Helianthus tuberosus; assembly: GCA_030545235.1. Classification (NCBI taxonomy): domain Eukaryota; kingdom Viridiplantae; phylum Streptophyta; class Magnoliopsida; order Asterales; family Asteraceae; genus Helianthus; species Helianthus tuberosus. The sequence continues at coordinate 167,877,504 of CM060432.1, read as the reverse complement.
GTTTTGCAGGGCCTTCTGTAGAGCCACATCAAAGATTGGTGGATGAAACAGTACTAGATCCATCTGAGGTTGTTCAACAAGGAGCTGATTTGCTGAACATTCACTTGAAAGCTATCTGAAAAGGAATGAGGAAGCTGCTGCACAGAAAGAACAAAGCTCATGTGTTCAAGAGAAAGACATCAAAGTTACAGAGCCTGAGGGTGTTGCATAAGATGATTCAAGTGAAGATGATTCTGAGGCTACTGAGTCAGAGTCAGAGCTCGACCCAACAACACTTGGCAGAGGTAAAGCTCAACTGAAGAAAAAGCCTACAAAGAAGCAGAAAGCATCGGATGAAGAAGACTCTATCTATAAACCTGATGAGCCAAAGAAACAAAGGGCAAAGCGCAAAGCTGTTCTAGCCGGGGTAATTCCGAGGAGAGTACGGGCAAAGAAATCTGGTGCTGAATTACCAAAAGACAAAGATGGAAAGAAAGAAAAGCACATTGAAACATCAAAGGTTCAGGAACCAGAGGTGCAAAGTGTTAAAGAACCTGAAGTTGTGGTTCAAAAGAAGAAAGGTGATGATGATTACGCTGAAATCACGGGGTATAAAGCTGCTACACCTCCACCACCACCTACACAAGATCAACCTGGGTCTTCTCAAACCAAGAATGAAACCTTTGATAATCTGTTTGGAAGTCTTCCACCTGCTGATGCGTGGTTGAAAACCGGTGTTCGTTTATGTCTAAGTTGATGTTTTTACTTAACTTTTTATCCCAAATAGCCTACTTGTAAAAGGATTTGTGTTTTGCAGGTCTTGTGAAGTTTAAGGAGCTAATTGAGAGCTAAATGAGTCACCGGAGCAAAAACGGAACCACCGGGATGCGAAACGGGTCAATCGGACTCAAGAAATGGACAAAACAGAAAGTTGAACTTCTGGGCACCGTCGCCGACGCCCAATGGGGCCGTCGCCGACGGGTTATGCATTCTTCCGTCGCCCGCAACACCGTAAGCAGCGAGTTAGGCCGTCGGCACCAGGTGAAGATCTACGGACCGTCGCCGACGGGACATCAGGCCGTCGGCGACGGCCTCCCAATATTGCTGCGCGGTTGTTTGGTGTTTTGGGTCAAATAAACGAATGAAAAGACTTTTTGGTCATGAATTCGGGGGGTTACACTTTTTGGAGAGTTCAAACTTGTTCTTGGAGCCATTACCAATATTGATTCACCTACCATTCAACCATTCCATCTCTAGAACCTAAATCATCATCATCCAACACACGATCAATCAACAAACCCTAGTTCACCAATCCATCATCCTTCTCATCATCACCATTCCATAAACCCTAATTCTCCATCATTCCTTCATCCTACAAGCTTCAAGATGAATCCATCCGCATTCCAAGCATCCGGTGATCAAGTTGCATCAACCATGAGCGGCTAATCATCTCGGTTTCACCCCGGTGTAGGTAGTTGTTAATTTTAGGGTTTCAATTTGTTCTTGTTACATCTTAGTGACAATTTGTATTTGGTTTTTGAAACTTTTGACAATAGTATTACATTTGTTACGAATTCGTGAATTGTCGAACGATGTTAAAAGTTATGACTTTGCGAAACGGTGATATGTAATTGTACGTTGTCGTTGTTAGGATTTACTTGTGTTGATTACAAAGTGTCTTTTTGTCCGTTCTTTGGGGCGTTGATAGTTAGTAGCACCTAAGTCACGGTACACTAAATCCGTTAATAGAATGCATTTGAGTTGAAACTAAAACTTGTAGAAATCCTAGGTTAACAATTACCGAAACCGGGTGTGATTCCTTTTTATTATTATTGTTCTAGTATCCAAATTTCTTGCAAGCGTTAATTAGTAGTTGTTAATTAATTAATCCAATTCCAGTAGTTCAAATTCACATCTTTCTACTAAACAAAAATATCTGGCAAACTTCATAATTGTGACAATTGTTTTTAATTCATTCGAATCCATACACAAACCACATACTCTTCGTGGTTCGACCCCTTGCTACCACTAGCTATTTGTTAAGGGTAATTAGGGACTATAAATATTATCTTTGACCGGAGCGCGACACTCCGATCAAATTTTGGCGCCGTTGCCGGGGAGTGCGTGCGCTTTGTGTTTGGATATTGTTTGAATTTGTGTGATTATCTGTTTAATTTGTTTAGCTTTCTTTTTGTACTTGTCTTTTTCCTTGTTACGCGGGTTGTGTTACTTGTGCAGATTACAGGTAGTGCATGCATACGCGGAACTCCGGGAGGACTTCACCTTTAGTCTACGAACCGGAAATCGAACGAGTTGCAAGAAGAAACCTAGCAAGCCGGTTAGAAGCAACACTTGCTTCTAGTCAAACCAACCAAACACCACAACATACACCATCCATTGAAACTGGTTCAATGGCAAACCAAAACTCCAATCACCCAAACCTCAACCAAAACCAATTTCAATCCCGAGGAACCTTTTATCCTGCTCCAAATATGCAACCCATGCCTCAAGAGCAACCGGGTGGTAACAACAACAACGGACCACCTACACCACCTTTCCAAAACCAAAACCCCAACAACAATCAAAGAACACCTCAACAACAAAATCTTCATAAACACAACTCCCTACCCATTAACCTAGATGACCGGAATGTCAATTCCGACCGTCGGGGAAATCGTGATCGCGGCAATCCCGCAAATGAAGACCCATTCTTCAACATCGACGACTTGAGGAATGCAATCCCCGATGATGAGCCTTATAGCGTTCCCGGTTATCAATCGCCGGAACATGTGAGTGTTCATACGGAAAATTCGGATGACGGGGGATATTATGATGATAGGGCTAACGATGACGAAGATTGGGGCTATGTGAATAGGGGAAACGTCTACAACGCAAGAAGATATGATGATGAGGAATTTGGCTATCAAAATGCCAATTACGTTGGGAACGATGAATACGGTTACAGAGGTGGAAGAAATGATGGTTATGGGAACAACCGTCAACCACGAAACAATGACCAACGGAACCGGAATGATGGGTTTTATAATAACAACAACAATGCAAACCCTAACCGGATTCCTCGTTTCGTGGGAGGTGGTAACCCAAGGGATAATAGAAGAGAGGATAGACGAGATGATCGAAGAGGTGAAAGACGGGACAATAGAAGACCGGTCGATCAAGAAGTTAACGGTCCTCATCGTCATCAACGACCTCCACGGGGAGTGAATGATCGTTTTAGGCCGGTTGTCACCGAGAACGACTCTCCAATCGTTTGTGAGAGGAGGATGTTTGATTGTAAACCACATTACATCAACATACTTCCTCATTTTAATGGAAGATCTAACGATGAACCGTATACACATTTGACGGAATTTTCTTCGGTTTGCAGCACTATCGGAGGTCACAACTTTGCTTTAGATGAGGCCAAACTTCGACTATTCCAATTTTCACTGAAGGATAAGGCAAAGCAATGGTTCCTCACACTTCCCGCAAATAGTATTCGCACTTGGGGAGAAATGCAACAAGCGTTCCTTGATGAATACTACTCAATGGCGAAGACCGATGACGCTCATGATGAAATTAGGTCTTTTCGCCAATTATCGGGCGAACCATTACATGAGGCCTTTACAAGATTTAGAGAAATGATGCGAAGATGCCCTCATCATCAAATTGAGAAGTGGGAGTTGGTTAAGTGCTTTGTACGGGGTTTAGATGACACAACATGGAATCGTCTCGAGTCGACAAGTAACGGGACTCTTTTGAGCAATCACGAAGATGATGATTGGGAGTTTTTAGAGCGGATGAGTAAGCGGTCAAAAGAGAAAGAGTCGGCCGATAGAGCTAAAAAACACCCCGTTTCCCGGTCACTTCCCGATCTTGACTCTAAAGATCGGATTTCCACTTTAGAGCGGGAAATGGCTCGAATGAAGAAAAAAGAAGTAAATGCGGTTCAATTCGAGGTATGTGAAGATTGTGGTGATATTGGACATAGAGCGGAACAATGTCCAACGGGGTCAAGTGGCTATACTGAAGAAGTCAACCAAGTGTATGGAGATAGGAAGCAATATGACATGAACTCCAACACTTACCATCCGGGCTTGAGAAATCACCCTAATTTCCGGTATGGTAATGCTTCAAACCAAATGAACCCGAATTTTCAATCGGGTAACCAAGGAGGTTAAGGTGGGTCTTCGTACAACAATCGTCAAGGTGGTAACCAAGGGGGTTACCAAAGGAATTACAATCAAGGGGGTAACCAAGGGTATCAAAACCGTGAAGGTAATTATCAAAGAGGTTACAACCAAGGCGGAAATGGGAGTAATACTTCAAACTTTCAAGGTGATGACTCGATCAATTCGAAATTTGATGCTATTATGAATGCTATCAATCATTCAAATCAAGAGATGAAGAGAGAGTTTGAGGTACGAGATAAATCCCATAAGGTGCTAGAGAAGCAAGTGGGGCAACTTGCTCAAGAAATGGCTCAAATTCGCGGAAGTGGAGGAGTACTTCCAAGCGACACCACGGTGAACCCTAAACATCATGGGTCGAACTCGAAAAACACACGTGAGGTACCAATAAATAAAATTTCTTTACGTAGTGGTCGAGTCATAGATAATGGTGTTGAGCCACCACCACCCGAGTTTGTTGAAGGGGTGGTGGAGGATGCTAGTGAAGATGAGAATGAGAATGGTCAAACGGGTCAAAAGAAAAATGACTTGAAAAAGAACAATGATACCCCCGTTGTGACCATCCCCGTCCCCAAGGCTAAGGAAAAGGGTGTGGAGGCTAATACCGCCCCTTATCCCGAAGCATTGAAGGGACCCGTGAAAAAAGTTGTAAACAAAAGAGGTCCACAACAAGAAGAGTTGTTGGAAATTTTTAAACAAGTAAAGATAAATTTACCTCTTTTGGATGCAATCAAACAAGTACCGTCGTATGCTAAGTACTTGAAAGACTTGTGTACCCAAAAACGCACTCACAAATTTCCAAAAAAATTAGATTTAACCGAAAATGTGAGTTCGATTCTTTCAGGTGCACTTCCACCTAAGCTCCAAGATCCGGGTGCGCCTATCATTTCAATTCAAGTAGGCGATTTTAAAATCAACCGGGCACTCCTAGATCTTGGTGCTAGCGTGAGCATTCTACCGGGTAGTTTGTATGACCAATACGAGTTTGGTCCACTTCAGTCATCTAACACTACCGTGGTGTTAGCCGATTTGACACCTAAACTACCCCGTGGAATTGTTTCGGATGTGATAGTGAAAATCGAGGATTTTTACTATCCGGTGGACTTTTTAGTGCTTGATTATGTGGCAAAGGACCCAACCAAACAACCTACGGTGATTTTGGGTCGACCGTTCTTAGCAACCGCGAATTCTCAAATTGATTGCAAAACGGGAACGGTTGACATGACATTTGGAAACCGAAGGTTGAGGTTGCATGTTTTTTCCGGACTTATGAACCCTCCAGTTGATGATGAATGCTATATGGCGGACGTCGTTGACACGTGTATACCTCTTTGCGACACAGTCGTAGATGGGGAAAACACAATGGAGGATTGTTATATGTTTGACAGGTCACAGGTGGAGATGGATAAAAGCATAGATGAGGAAGTGAGAAGTTTGGAGGTGCTTGCGGTTAGAGAGGGAAAACCGAAATGGACGCACCAAGTTGAGAGTTTACCGGAGAGCATCGACACCAAGTTGAAGCCGTCATTAGTAGAGCCTCCGGAGGTTGAATTGAAGGTGTTGCCTAAGCATCTCAAATATGCTTATGTTGGTGAAGGCAACACGCTCCCGGTTATTATCGCATCAAATTTAACCGTGGAGCAAGAGGAGAAATTGATGGATGTTTTGGTCACTAATCGGGCGGCGATTGGATGGACCATTGCTGATTTGAAGGGTATTAGTCCCTCGGTGGTGATGCACAAAATCATCACGGAAGAGAATGTGACTCCCGTTCGAGATGCACAACGGAGATTAAATCCGAACATGCGGGAGGTAGTGAAGAAGGAAGTGCTGAAATGGCTAGATGCGGGTATCATTTACCCGATCTCGGATAGTCAATGGGTGAGCCCAACACAGACGGTTCCCAAGAAATCGGGTATACAAGTCGTCAAAAATGACGCAGGTGAAGAGGTAGCCACTCGGCCGGTAACCGGGTGGCGAATTTGTATTGACTATAGGAAGTTGAATACCGCAACTTCCAAAGATCATTTCCCTTTACCGTTCATTGACCAAATAGTTGAGAAATTGTCGGGACAAAAATTTTATTGTTTCTTAGATGGCTATTCTGGTTATAACCAAATCGCCATCCATCCGGAAGACCAAGCAAAGACCACGTTTACTTGTCCCTATGCCGTTTGGATTATGTAACGCCCCCGCCACCTTCCAAAGGTGTATGATGAGTATCTTTTCAGATATGGTGGGGAAGTCTTTGGAAATCTTCATGGATGATTTCTCACTTTTTGGGTCATCTTTTGAGGCTTGTTTGGACCAACTAGATAAAGTATTAAGAAGGTGTGTCGAAACTAGTTTGGTCTTAAGTTGGGAAAAGAGCCATTTTATGGTTCAAGAGGGAATAGTGTTGGGACACGTGGTGTCAAGTCGTGGGATAGAGGTTGATCGTGCAAAGGTACAAGTCATATCTACTTTACCGTATCCCACGACCGTTAAAGGTGTTAGGTCATTTCTAGGTCATGCGGGTTTTTACCGGCGGTTTATTAAGGGTTTTAGTGATATAACTAAGCCTCTATGTAACTTGTTGTTAAAAGATCAACCGTTTGATTTTAATGAAAATTGCCAAAATGCTTTTAACAATTTGAAAGAGAAGTTGGTTGAGGCTCCAATCTTGCAATCGCCAAATTGGTCTTTTCCTTTTGAAATTATGTGCGATGCGAGTGATTATGCGGTGGGGGCCGTGTTGGGACAACGGGTCGATAAGAAACCCGTTGCCATATACTACGCGAGTAAGACTCTTTCGGATGCACAATTGAATTATACCACTACCGAAAAAGAGCTACTTGCGGTGGTATATGCATTGGATAAATTTCGGGCATATATATGGGGTAGTAAAGTGATTATTTATTCTGATCACACTGCAGTTAGGTACCTCATGGAGAAGAAAGATGCAAAACCGAGGTTAATCCGATGGGTGTTGTTGCTCCAAGAATTCGATTTGGAGATAAGGGACAAAAAGGGTACCGAAAATGTTGTGGCGGACCATTTGTCCCGGTTGATGGTTGAAGAGGATCCTACAACTGTAGAGATCAATGAGTCTTTCCCAGATGAGCACATAATGAAATTAGATAAATTGCCATGGTATGCTAACATTGTCAATTATCTTGTTACAGGTGATATGCCGACACATTGGGATAGACGGAAAAGGCAACACTTCATGTCCCAAATCAAGTACTATCGGTTGGAAGAACCGCATTTGTGGAAGGAGTGTGCGGATCAAGTTATAAGGAGATGCATTGATGACGAAGAGATTCCAAGCGTGTTGCAGCATCTACACTCATTTGCATGTGGTGGTCACTTTAGTGGTCACAAAACGGGTCATAAAGTGTTAAACAGTGGTCTTTTTTGGCCTACTATCTTCAAAGATGCAAATGAGTTTGCCAAAAATTGCATAGAGTGTCAAAAACTAGGGGTATTTCAAAAAGGGATGAGATGCCCATGCAACCAATCCTTGTAGTCGACATCTTTGACGTGTGGGGAATTGATTTCATGGGCCCATTCCCCAATTCCTATGGCAATTTGTATATCTTGGTGGCCGTTGACTATGTGTCAAAATGGGTTGAAGCAATAGCCACCAAGACGAACGACCATTCCGTAGTGTGTAATTTTGTTCAAACCGATATTTTCTCAAGGTTTGGGATTCCTCGGGTCATCATAAGTGATGGAGGATCTCATTTTAAAAATTTTCGGTTTGGGAAACTTCTTAAACGGTTTGGTGTTGACCATAGGATTGCTACCCCCTATCACCCGCAAACAAGCGGGCAAGTTGAGGTGTCAAATAGGCAAATTAAAGAGATTTTGCAAAAGACCGTGCGGGCGGACCGTAAGGATTGGTCAATTAAATTGAACGACGCCTTATGGGCCTACCGTACGGCACATAAGACACCTATTGGCACTACACCTTACCGGTTGGTTTATGGCAAAAATTGTCATTTACCGGTGGAACTTGTACACAAATCATTATGGGCTATTAAAGAAGTTAATGTTCAATATGACGATGCAGGTAAGGAAAGGAAACTCAAGTTATGCGAGTTGGAGGAGCTACGGGAAATGGCATATGAATGCGCGTCCAACTACAAGGATGGAATGAAGAAAGCGCATGATGCCAAGTTGAGAAAGAAAGAGTTCGAGGTTGGCCAAAAGGTGTGGCTTTACAATTCGAAGCTCAAGTTCTTTCCCGCAAAGCTCCGGAGCAAATGGATGGGACCCTATGTGATCACCCGGGTCGGACAATTGGGTGATGTTACCATTGAGGACCCAAAGGATGGGGTACGACAAACGGTAAATGGTCATCGGCTAAAACCGTTTCTTGATGGTAACGAGAAGGTAGACGAAAACAAGGAATTGGTGAGCTTTGTGGCAAGCACACCGATTTACGAGGTCGATTAATAAGGACCGGTAACATATTGTGTAAAGTTTTGTACAATTATTTAGTTGGTTGTGTGTTTTGTTTGTTAATCGTTTTTGTCCATACTAATCTCTCCTTGATTGTGTGAAGTCCGGACATTCCGAACGGGTCATGAAGACACAAGGTATGTTTTTAGGCTTTGTTTTGTGCATTGAGGACAATACACGACTTTTTGGGGGGTGGTAGGGCCGTTGACGGTTATTGCGTTTTCAAAATTTAGCTTATAAAAAAAATCACAAAAAGTTTTTTAATAATTTTTAAGATTTTTGTATATACATAGCTCTTTTTTTTAAAAGTTCATAAAAATCCTCTTTTTAAAAAAATAAAAAAAAAAATCATTTTCGAGAAACCGTCGCCGACGGTGGGTCTTCTCGTCGCCTACGGCCTCTATAAAACCTCCGTCGCCCATGTTTGTCCGTAGACAGCAACATAGGCCGTCGCCTGTTTTAACATATACGCTTACCGTCGCCGACGGTCATAACCCCCGTCGCCGACGGTCCCTAGATAATCAGCCGACGCTGATTTATGCTTCACACCAAGGTTCGAACCCAAACTCTTTTGATACTTGTAAAGCTCGTTCCAAACAGGGTTTTAACCATACAAAAGGCTTGAAAACCTTATCACATGCCCACCTAACTTCAGCTAGCAATTCCATACGTTCTATTCCCTTTCTTGCAACCCATCTTCTTCCAAAACTTCTCAAGAACCCTAATCCTTCTCCTTCCCATAACTTTCTCAAATCTACACCAAATCAATTGATTCTTGAGCCTAACTTGTGTAGTTTTTCGAGAGGAACAAAACCCCCATAACAGTTTCCATCAAATCTTGTTCGTTTGCACGATTTCTGGACGTGAGTTTTAGGGTTTGAAGAGTGTTCATCCAAGTTTCTTGTTTTGCACTTTTTCTTAGTTCTTCTTGTCATCTAAACATCAAAAGGTATGAAATTTCATAAAATTTATGCATGATTATTATATACATTGTTGATTTCTTCTGAAATTTTAAGCATATTGTTTAAGAGTAGGTTGTTTATCATAATGTAGGATGTTTTAGCATAAACTTAAGAATGTTTGCTTGATTTGGGTGGGATTTGAGCATGCTTTAGTCTTGGTGATGTGATTACACTAGATTTGTGCATGATTGAACATAGTTGTGATGTTGAATATTGTTGAAAACATGAAATTTTGCGAAATTTTTGGAATAAACATGTTTAATCGATATAGATGATAAGATGTGCAACTTTGGAAGTTTAAAAAGGCGATTTTACATCTAAAATCTGATTGAAGTGCAACATTACATACTATGTTCAAAGTTTGAGATTGTTGAAGGTTTGGAGTGTACTAATTGTTGTTGTCTTTGTCTTGTGATTGTAGCCATGTTCCGAGGAAGTAAGAAAGCAAAGACCTCCGGTCAAGGTTCATCTTCGGGAGCCGGTTCGGGCTCCGGGATATATCAAAGGCAATGGGAACAACTAAGTAATGTAGTAGAGGGTGATGGGCAGCTTATTCGACAGGATTGGGATTGGGAAGAAGAAAAAAATAGTAGATCGGCTTTGGCATGGAAGGATGAGAAAACAAAGGCTCTTTCTCGTTACAATAATAAGAGGTTAGAAGCCAAAATGTGGAAGATGAAAATGGTTACGGGTGTTTCAAAATCCGTACCCGAAAGGACAGTTTGTGAACGTACGGTAGATGTTGAAGAGTTTAGGAAGATTGGTATAGTGAAAAGGTTTGAGAAACTTGGCTGGGAACGGGTGATTGACTGGTGTGAGGATATCACTACTCGGGTATACTTGGGGGCAGTTTGTGAGTGGTTATCCACCCTTCGTTTTGAACATTCTGATAGACCGGCTCATAGGTGGAAGTTGATTGGTAACATTGGGAAAAATCAAATGGTCATGTCTTTCGAACATATGAACGCTATAGCGAGGTTTGACTCGCTTGGGGTCGACGCGTATGAATATTATGGGTATGATCAGTTTTTGGACAACAAGAAAAACGATGCGGACCCAGTGAGGCTTTTAGAGGACACCCTACTAGGTTCTGGGGGTGCGGGAGAGGTGAGAAGTGATTTGTCTTTGATGGGAAAGATACTCCAAGGTATCTCATTAGAGAACGTTATGGTACGGTTCGGAGACTGTGGAAAGGTGAAGGCACCCGATTGTCGGGTTTTGCATGCATTGTTATATGGGACGCCCAAGCTCTCGTGGCATCAAATTGTTATGATCAACACATGGGATACACGGGAATCGTATAAACGAAAGATGATTCCTTATGCAAGGTTGATTAGCGCCATGATTCTCCAACAGAATGCATTACCTCAAGATTCACTGTGGGTGTCTAAGCCCATTGATCAATTCAACTTCGCCTCCATAAGGCGACATTGGAAAATAACTGTGAAAGCTTTTGGGCATTTGCATACGGTTGAAGATGAGCAAGGGGATAGTTATCGGGTTAATGACAAAGAGGGTGATGAAGAAGGTGAAGAAGGAGAGGGCGATGAGGAGATGCCCGATGTTGAGGAGGAAGTTGATCCTTCCGGTCCGCGGGGACCGAGGCAAAGGTATAGGAGGAAGCATAGGGAAATCTCTGCCAATGTGGCAGATTTTGTGAATCAAAGGCAAATACCGTCGTATCGGTTGTGGAACCGTGGAGATCAAGCGATCTACGACAATGTGTCGGCGGGTATTGGTGAAGCAAGAGAGTACCATGCTAGTAGGAACCAATGGGAAGAGGCGCAAGGGGCGTATTCGCAGCAACAATGGGGTTTTCAAGCATCTTTCCGCGATAGGGTGGAAAAGCAGTTGGAGGAACAACAGCTGCAACATGCGTTACAACAATCACAAATGGAACGCATGATACAGTTGCAAGAGGAAGAAAGGGCCCATAGACAGGCATGGGAAGAAGAGGCGGCTAGGAACCAAACTGCACAAAGAGAGTTGGACCAACGCCGATGGGGAGCGTTGGCTTTCTCTAACCAAATGGCGATTAATAACTTCAAGGTGCTCCATGATCAAGAACGCCATCAAAGAGATTATCAAGCCGGTCTCCCATTTGTTGAACATTCGGGTTGGACCGATTACTCCAACCTTCCTCATCCGCAAGGGCCATCCGATCCAACCCCTCATTGGCCCGAAGCCGTTGGCTCGAGTTTTGTTCCGATGCCGTACCAACCGCCACCCCAAGGATCCCAACAAGAGTCAAGCCCGCTAGATAACTATAGGGAGATGTTCGAGTCCCTCACTGGTTATCAATACCAGCCCAACCCGCCAGTGGATCCAAACGAGCGATATCAGCGGTAGAGGCATGGTATGTCTTTTGTTGTTGTATATTTTTTATTTTCGTTATTTCCATTTTGTTATTTAAATTCTCGCCTAGTTAAATGAACGTTGTGGGTGTGTTCCCTATATAACCCTCACGAGACCTACTCGTCCTCCCAAGCTATTGGGGGGTTTAAAAGGGCTTGTTGCATAAGCTAAATGCAACCGTGATTCCTACGAAAGTGAGTTAGGTGTGTTGTTGTTGTAAATTATTTTCCACATAATCAAAATGAAATAACGTACAGCTTGGTAATATTTTCATAAAAGTGGTAGAACTAGGTAACTAACAAATGTTAATGGTTGTGAGAAGCATGCTTCTACACAAGGGTTAAGATTTGTAGGTACTTTTGGTTCGTGGGACAACCGCTTTCATGAAGAGGAGAGGAGCATACGAAGAATGAGCTCACAAACCAGGTGCATACGTTTCTTTTTATTTTTGATCTTTAGATTAGCAAATAAGTGGAGTGTATTTTGTATATTATTTTTTTCCGGGGTGAAATTTTGGGGGTTAGTCGTGTCACATCCCTTGTGCGTTTTAAAACTCTAGTTCCTACACATTGAGGACAATATGTACCTCAAGTGTGGGGATGGGGGAGTAGTAAAAATTTTAGATTTTGACCCGTTCATTCAAATACTACACATTGAGGACAATGTTCACCTCAAGTGTGGGGATGGGGGAAAATTTCAAAAATTTTTCAAAAATGTCTTGCTTCAAAAGCGGTCTTAAAGCACAAGTAACTAAGTCAACGAGGGATGTCACAACCCATTTGGTCTTTTGTCATGGTCAAGTTCAAATTAATAGCATGACGGGTATTTAACGGGTGGTTATTTGGGAATAATCCGCCTAAGAAACTAGTCTTTTATGCATGTCACATACCATACCCTTTTAGATATGTGAGGTTTTGAACCACTTTTATATCATAGATTACATACCTATGTTTCTTTGTTTGAGTGGACCATTAGTCATATATTGTAGAACTTGCAACTTTTGATACATTTGAGACTGTAGACCGAATACAAGCACGAGAATGATTAAGGCATTAGGTAAACCTTTTCTCTTAAAACCATTTATCTATCCTTACCCAAACAAATCCCCTAGTCGCCCATTTTGAGCCTAAACCTTTCGTTTGACCACCCTATAGCCCATAACCGTTAAACCTTTTCTTTTTAAACCCGTGTGATGAAAATTCGATTATAGGAGCTTAAGTTTGTTTAGTTGTTATGATTCATTGAAAAAAAAAACAGAAAATGTTGCGAAAAAGATTGAAAAAGCTTTGAGAAAAACACAAAAAGAAGTGTTAGTAGTTGTTGAATAAAAGGCGAATGTTGTTGCCTCATATTTGGTGTTTATAGTTAGTTTTGTTAGACTAGTCTATTGTAATAAAAAATCGAATTTTCATCACCTTAGCCACTTTAAAATATCCTAATTCCTACCCTTCGCCTAGCCCCATTACAACCCTTCAAAGACCTTTTGACTTGTGCTTAGTATTCGTGATCAATGGTGGAGAATGATTGAGTTGCAAGCTTATGCGGGTATGTGTTCTAATCGGTTTTGAGTGAATAGTCTTTGAAGTGCTAATACATTATAAATATTAGCCAATTTATAAGCCGAGTGGAGAGAACATTGTGAGGGATGTGCATGAATTATTGGTTTCACGGGCGGGTTAATCTTGGGTAACCATTTGTGTACTTTAAATCACATTACCGTTAAATATATTGAAAATTGTAAAGAGTTTGAACTTTAGTATGACATTGGACCTTAACCTTCGTCTCGGGAATGGGGAGTGTATTTGTTGTTCGACCCACGTGAAAGTGAAAAAACAGATTTGCTTGAGGGCAAGCAAAAGACAAGTGTGGGGATGTGATGCGTGGTTGAAAACCGGTGTTCGTTTATGTCTAAGTTGATGTTTTTACTTAACTTTTTATCCCAAATAGCCTACTTGTAAAAGGATTTGTGTTTTGCAGGTCTTGTGAAGTTTAAGGAGCTAATTGAGAGCTAAACGAGTCACCGGAGCAAAAACGGAACCACCGGGATGCGAAACGGGTCAATCGGACTCAAGAAATGGACAAAACAGAAAGTTGAACTTCTGGGCACCGTCGCCGACGCCCAATGGGGCCGTCGCCGACGGGTTATGCATTCTTCCGTCGCCCGCAACACCGTAAGCAGCGAGTTAGGCCGTCGGCACCAGGTGAAGATCTACGGACCGTCGCCGACGGGACATCAGGCCGTCGGCGACGGCCTCCCAATATTGCTGCGCGGTTGTTTGGTGTTTTGGGTCAAATAAACGAATGAAAAGACTTTTTGGTCATGAATTCGGGGGGTTACACTTTTTGGAGAGTTCAAACTTGTTCTTGGAGCCATTACCAATATTGATTCACCTACCATTCAACCATTCCATCTCTAGAACCTAAATCATCATCATCCAACACACGATCAATCAACAAACCCTAGTTCACCAATCCATCATCCTTCTCATCATCACCATTCCATAAACCCTAATTCTCCATCATTCCTTCATCCTACAAGCTTCAAGATGAATCCATCCGCATTCCAAGCATCCGGTGATCAAGTTGCATCAACCATGAGCGGCTAATCATCTCGGTTTCACCCCGGTGTAGGTAGTTGTTAATTTTAGGGTTTCAATTTGTTCTTGTTTCATCTTAGTGACAATTTGTATTTGGTTTTTGAAACTTTTGACAATAGTATTACATTTGTTACGAATTCGTGAATTGTCGAACGATGTTAAAAGTTATGACTTTGCGAAACGGTGATATGTAATTGTACGTTGTCGTTGTTAGGATTTACTTGTGTTGATTACAAAGTGTCTTTTTGTCCGTTCTTCGGGGCGTTGATAGTTAGTAGCACCTAAGTCACGGTACACTAAATCCGTTAATCGAATGCATTTGAGTTGAAACTAAAACTTGTAGAAATCCTAGGTTAACAATTACCGAAACCGGGTGTGATTCCTTTTTATTATTATTGTTCTAGTATCCAAATTTCTTGCAAGCGTTAATTAGTAGTTGTTAATTAATTAATCCAATTCCAGTAGTTCAAATTCACATCTTTCTACTAAACAAAAATACAAAAATATCTGGCAAACTTCATAATTGTGACAATTGTTTTTAATTCATTCGAATCCATACACAAACCACATACTCTTCGTGGTTCGACCCCTTGCTACCACTAGCTATTTGTTAAGCGTAATTAGGGACTATAAATATTATCTTTGACCGGAGCGCGACACTCCGATCACCTGCAACTGGAGTATTTACTGAAGATATTCCAGAAGATGATTACGACATGTTCAATAATGAAGCTGTAAAAGAGTTACTGAAGAAAGTTGCTGATTTTGAAAAAGCTAAAACTAAAGCTAAAGCAGAACGTGAAGTTTTAAAGAAGCATGTTGAACAGCTGATGAAAGCTCGTGATCAAATTAGAATGGTGTTGATAGATCAAGAGGAGACGATAAAGGAAATGAAGGACGATGGCAATAATAATTCTAAAGAGATCGAACTCCTGACAGCAGAAATTGTTTCATTGAATGTGAAGATAAAAAATTTGCAAGATGTAAATCAAACACTGAATCAGCTTCTCAGTGAAATGAGTGAAGCTTCATCGAATGAAATGAAGGTGATGAAGTTAGAAATGGAAGCCATGAAAGCTGATAAAGTGATGAAAGACAATCAGCTCAGCATGTTATATGCAGTAATGGAAAGTCACTTGAAGATTGATGTTCATGCTGCTTTCAATGAGATTGAAGTAAAAAGAGCTGAGGAAAGAAGAATTGAACGAGAAAGACGACTGGCTGAAGAAGCTACTCAAAAGAACAAAAGTGTTATTGAAGAAATTCAAGAAGTCGGTGGGTCATCAAACCAAGTTGACGTTGAAATGATTGATGTTGAAAATGTTCAAGAACAAGATGGTGAAAATGCTCAAGAACACGATGTTGAGAATGTTCAAGAACAAGATGCTGAAGATGTTAACAACGAACAAGATCAAGACTTCATGCTGGTTGGTGAGTCTTCTCTATCCTTTGATCTTGATGAAGTTATTCGTCGAGTTGCTGCTATCCAAAATAAAAGAAAGGCAAAAGAAATGTTGTTGTTGGAATGGAAGACACAGCAGTTTGTTCTTGTTGGAAGACCATCCACAGTGCCCTACAGCTTAAAAGAGATTGTTCGCCAAGTCAAAATTGAAGAAAGGCGAAAAGAAGCAAAGAGAGCTCGTGGAGAAGTTGTTGATAGTGATTCCGATCTGGAGATTCCTGGTGATGATGAAGAAGTCGAAGATGAAAATAACGATGATGACAAGTCTGATCAGAAAGATGATAAGAAAGATGATGATGATGATAAGAAGAATGATGATGATGATCAAGGTGCATCGGGATTGCTGGTTGAGAATCCTAATGTTGAGCAAAAAATTGAAGAGTTTCTGAATGATCAGATCAACGAACAAGAAGATGATGATCAGCAAGAAACTTCTACATCTGGAAAACAGCACGTTGACCAGGTATTCCTCACAAATCCAACTGTTATTTACTTACATGCTAGACATGAGGAGGAGATTGGGGTTAGGAGGTCAAGAGAAGAGATGTTGGAGGAATTGGGTTTGAATGATGGAAAATTCAAGTTTGATATTGAAGATGAGATACCTCAGTCATCTGAAGATGTATTTGAGCCCATATATGCTCATGAAGATGATCACTACGATGAAGTAATTGTTGAAGACGCTTCAGATTCATCGGATGAAGAAACTGACTTTCACTATTCTGGAATTGATGAGACATTTCCTTCTTTGGCGGAAATGTTCAAAGACAGAAATGAAGATGAGATTAGAAGGAAAATTGTTGAAAAAGTTTTTGCTGAAGGTGTTCCAGAAACCATCCCGAGAGAAAACCTTGCTGAAGAACGGAAGAAATGGTTTAAAGTTATGCCTAAAGAGAGGAAGACCCATAGGGCACTTCAGTACTTCACTCACAACAAAGATCTCTCATGGGGTGATATCTTATCATGGGGTTATCTGGAAGATTTGCAGGTCTACGCTATTAGACGGGAAGAGGGTGTACAGTACTTCGAGTTTTTTGGCAGATATCAAAACCCTTCCGTGGTGGGATGTAGATGAGTTGGTAAAGACAAAGAACATTAAGCAGTTCTATTATGGACCGGAGGTGAAACAACATGATCAACATTTGTGGGATTACATAAAGCAGCAGGCCAAGGTTGGATATCCTGACTGGGAGCCTCAACGACCAAAACAAATTGTCACAATATTGGAGAACGGAAAGAAAGACATAACGTTAGATGTCAAGCCTCCGAGATGTTTGAAGAATATGCCTCTCAGAGCTATTGAGCAAGATTTTCATGATATATTCGAAGGCTGGTTTTACAACGAAATGACGGCTGAAGCGGTAATTTCTTTGTATGACAAGTCAAAGGGAGAGTCGAGGAGAATCTGCATACTAGACCCGATGTGGCTAGTAAACTGTTCGAAGAAAGATATTGACTGTTTGTTTCTGAACAAGATTGTTTATGAAAGAAAAGACAAAGAACAAGCAATGCAGTATCAAACAGTAGTGGACGTGTGCTTTGCCCAAGACATCAACTCAGGAAGATATTGGAAGACGAGATGGAGAGATCTTGAGATTGATGAGTTCCTAAAAAAATATAAACGAGAACAAAGATCAAAAGCTATTTCTGAAAGGCAGCAGAGCTTGGCAGACGCAAGTTGGGTATAGTGCCACCAACGGATCAAACGCCGATCGAGAAAGAAGAGAACAAGATACCTAAATGGGATCGGAAGCGTGATGGTGATCCAGTTTACAGGAAATGGTGGATCGAGGAAGGAAGGCACATAAGGAAAAGAATGTTAGACGAAAAAACAGAAAAGAGAAGACAGAGAGCGCGAGAACGAAGGCGCAACAGGAAGAATTGAAGAATATGCTGGAAGGAATTGCAGCTACATCCGAGGGGGAGTCTGTTAGTGTATACGTCTGTAGCTTCTGTCAACATTTAGTCATATTTTGTATATTTGTGTCCTTTGTAATCTATTATGTAATGTATGTGTGATATATAGAACGACAACTCAGGAAACGGGACTGTTTTGTAAAGTGTTGACTTTGTTGACCAGTGTCACCCGATCGGATGGGCCATCCGACCTGACAGCGCTTATCCGCTCGGACAACATGTCATCCGTTCGGACAGCATGTCATCCGTTCGGACAGCATGCCATCCGTTCAAACAACATGTCATCCGTGCGGTCAACACTAACCATGTTCCTGAGTTGCCTATAAATACCCCGTCCGGGTATCTCATTTAGAACTCTTGACTCTGGGGAGAACTCTGTCATTGTCTGACTTCTACAGGCGCTTTTGTACTTTCATAACAGTTGAATAGAAAGATCAGTCTGCGTTTAATCGTTGAATACTCTGTCGTACATCTGTGATTTGATTACATGGATTCCGCACATTAGTCAAAGTCGATTCATCTAAGTTCCTGCCGAACAGATCCTGTACAAGGGACCAACATTCTTCAAATGTCTTAAGTGTTGACATGCTTTAGAACCCTGACTCCATCCTTCAAACTTGTCTTTGATTCAAAACTAAAGCACTATTACGTAGGTTGTGTCATCATAGAAAGCATTGCTCTAGGTTAGGCTTACCAATAAATGGTCAATGTATAAGCACAAAGCTTATTTGTTTTGGCTGATGAACATAGAGTCGGACGTTCACCTTATACCTAAGGGGTGAGTGCAACGCGCTACGCATATTTATGTCTTAGTTAGTGCAATCACCTTATGACTATAGGATTGACGTTAAAAGCAGCAGTGGTGGTGGTGGTGATAGTAGTTATAATAATTGTAGGTTGTCATCACCATGGCTTGAAAATTTTGGGCATTTTTGCAAAGGATCATGCCGTCAACCTTATCGTGTAAGATGCAAAGGATGAGTAGGGCCAATTCATGGGAGCCTTATCAGAAATCTTGTAGAACCATTGGTATAAGGGGAGTCATATATAAACTCTAGTGACATTGACAGTTCTTGATGATACAACAAAGTAAAAAATAATGCTTGTTATATTAAATTAGAGTGTATATATTAATTTCTGTAATCTATAGTGTCTAAATACTTAAAAGAATGAGAAATGGAAAAAAAAACATGCGGGAGGCGGGGTTTAAACATTTATAACCAAAAAAGAGACTTTCCATCCACCAAAGCAACACTCAACTTTGTTTATTATATTCCACATTAAAGCAACACTAAATTTTATTTATTACTCCACATTTCTACAAATATTGTTGATAAGAGTATTAATCTAAACAATCTAACTATAAATATAAATATAAATTTTATATAGATTAATCACATTATAATTATAATCTTATATAGATTAATCACATTATAAATTTTGTGACTGTGCAGGTCTATATGTTGTGCATAATGTTATACTTTTTCCTGTTTTTACTATGTTACTCCTACATTTTTCTTTTTATTTATGATGCCTTTTTATTTAGTTTTGTTTAGTCTCTGCTATCGTGTTTTGAGTCGGGGGTCTCTCTGAAAGCAACATCTCTATCCCAAGGGATGGAGGAAAGGTGTGCCTACATCTCACCCTGCTATCGTGTTTTGAGATTTACTGGGTATGGTTGTTATTGTTATTATTTTGTTTTTCTCTCATTTTTTTCATTTGTTTTGATTCGTATACAGTTTGTATCTAATATATCTTAATGTAATATCAGGCTTGAAACAATAGACCGTACGTTCTCATACTATAACAATGATTGGATGTTAAAATTCTAGTTCAAATATATGTAAACACGTAACTTTTCCTATTTCATTTAGTCATTGGTTGTTGGAATGTAATTGTCTATTTATTTTAGTCCTTGGTTGTTAGAATGTAATGTTTGGTTAAACCATAGATAGTCATAGTTGTGTTGACTTGTATTCTTTGATTGTTGAGGTCATATTGATTGACTGTGAAAATGGGTATTATTTAGTCATAACTTCAAAATTTATTTAATAACCATGATATTTTATTTTGGGCCTTTATAATTTATAAATGATACCTTGGGTCGTGATTTATTAGGCCGAACAATAACACAGGCCAGACCTTTTGGGCCTTTATAATGTGATTTTTTGTATACTTTATGGAATTGTATCTTTGGTGACCAAAGATACAATTGAGTGAAACCGGGTATTCTTAAAACCCGGAACCGGTTCCAACCCGGAACCGGGTATGGATACAAGTGAGTGGAACCGGGTTCTCTGTGGAACCGGTTCCGGGTACAACCCGGGTACACGTCAATATATTTAGAACCGGCGTAACCGGTTTCGGGTACAATGGAACCGGGTACGGGTATTGTTTGAAACCGGTTTTTTTTCAGTTTTTCAATAAAAAAAGCTGTCAATACTGTACGTAACCGGTTCCTCCTGTTTTTACTCGATAAAAGCTGTTTTTTTACTTTTTCTACCGAACGGAACCAACAACACATGTCAACTCATTTTTGTGGTAAACATCAATTTGTAAAGGTCTTAGGTTTAATAAGGATTGTTGCTATTTTTGGTTTTGTATTTTTTAATGTTTATTTTTGGTAGAACTGATCTGTATCTCATCATGTTATGCTTTTATAACCTGTACAATTTCGTTTGCTTCACGTATTTGATTGAATGGTTGGTTTTAAACATCACTCGATGAATCATTCTTTGGATCTGGTAAATACCATAAAGTTACTATTTAAACCATTAATTGATAATTTAGAGATGGGCATATCGGGTTTTTTTTGTAATACCCGGAACCGGTTCCGGGTAGGAACCGGGTTCCGGGTAGGAACCGGGTTCCGGGTAGGAACCGGGTTCCGGGTACGCACCGGGTCCGGGTAGGAACCGGGTACGAACCGATTTTATTTATAAAATGTGGAACCGGGTCAGAACCTACGGGTTTTTTGAACCCGGAACCGGTTCTACTATTAGCCGGGTAGGAACCGGAACCGGGTCCAGGTCGGTTCCACCGGGTCGGGTTTGGAACCGGTTATTATGCCCATGTCTTTGGTCCCTAAGCCTTACTATAATTTTTTTTTTTTGAAAAATAAACTTCATTAAACGCCACCAAGAAAACTCCTGTCTCGAGGAGAGACAACAAACCAACACAGCCAATTACATCAAGTTAAAACATCGCCAATCATCCCACTCTATACAAGTACGCTTTTGCCTATGTTTAAACCACAAAAAACCAATCGACTTAATCGCCTCCACTATGTCTCGAGCATTGCTAGAACTATGTTTGAAAATCTTCTCATTCCTAGCGTTCCATATCTTCCAACATGCAATCACGATCAAACCTTTAACCACTTCGGCCTTAACTCTTGAAACAAGATTTGTCACGTCAGACTCAGCCTCAGGCCTCTTGTAAGTTAAAAGATAACAATTTTTTTAGTGAAGTTCCAACTCAAATTAACAATTTACAAACTAAACATATAGTAAGATCTTTATGGCATTGACTTTGCAAATAGGTTTCAGAGAATATGATTTGGTTTAACTGCATAGTGAATAAGAACTTAAAATTTTGGGTCTGAGTTTTTGTTTAATCACTTATTGATTCACATTTAGACGGCCTGCATTTTCTAGTCTTTACTATTTCTAAAGATTCATATTCGGGCCCAAATGTTTGGGCTTTACTATTAATTATAGGCTTTCTTAACATTCAAACATATATGTAATATAATCCACTAGCAAATTGTCGAATACCAAAGGCTTGTAGCTTAGTAATATTAAGAGGTTCCTTCTTAGGTGATAAAAGATTAAAAGGTTCTCGTCGTGAATATTGATGTAGATTTCGAAAAAGTTAGCTGTTCTAAAAAATATTATTATTTTTTTTTTGAAAGGAGAACTTTATAAAACAACCGGAACACCCGAGAACCGGGCCCGAAACCAAAACAACACAGCGCAACTACAAATACATAATTACAATTTTACACCAATCTGATCAAGAAATGTGAGAGAACTTGGACCTATACTTGAACCAAAGAAAACCCAAGGATCTCACCTCGCTAAAGATGTCCTCTACTTTAACCAACGACTCCGAAGCACGGCCTTGTTCCTAGTCTTCCAAATGCACCAACACGCCACTCTGAGAATACCTTGAATAGCCGATTTTTCCGACAGTCCGACTCTGCAGAAATTGTGAACCTCCAGAAGATCCATGACCCAAAAAGCAAAAATGTTCTGTATACGACACCACATACTGATCTTTTGCCATAGAATAGCGGCTGTCCCACACGAGATGAAAAGATGCTCCACATATTCAGCAACACAGCTACAAAGTGGACATAACCCGTCACCAACCAAAATACCTCTTTTTAAAAGATCATCCGCAGTCGGAATTCGGTTCAATTCAGCCCTCCAAATAAAGATATCGCACTTCAAAGGAACCCATTTGCACCAGTCTATTACAAGGTTATTGCTGAAATCGACATGGTTATTGCTGAAATCGGATCTGCTTACCAAGACTTGCCTGACCGACTTAACCGAAAACGAACCTGAGTCATTACCTAACCAAATCCATCTATCCCTGTGATTGGAGAGAACCACTGACCGCAACTTATCTTGCAAATTGCCCAGCTCCTCAACCTCAACATCAGACTCCGGATCATGTCTCCAAAGCCATAGCCCATCTCCTTCCAAACGATCCCGAACCGAACAAGTTTTAACTAACTCCAACCGAAACAAACTAGGAAAAAAGTCCTTCAACGGCCCGTCTTCTAGCCACGGATCAAGCCAAAAGAGGATATCACCACCGTTTTCCACCCTTCCGTAAAAAAGGTTGCGGAGAACAATGCCATCGACAACCGGTTTGTTTACAACTGAGACTATATTGGCCAACACTCCACCAGCCGACCTGCAGACCGGCAGAAACGACCAACCAGGCCCTCCCGAATGGATAGACTGAATCACCCTAACCCAAAGATTGTCCTTTTCACTCTTGAACCACCAACCCCATTTACAAAGAAGAACCAAATTGATATATGAAAGTTTGCTAATACCTAGCCCTCCGAACTTCTTAGGAATAGCAACCCTATCCCAAGCCACCCAATGAGTCTTCTTCGCACCGATCGAACTACCCCACAAGAAGTTCTTAATAGAACGTCTAAATCCTTTATAACTTTCACCAGCGCCTTGTACAAGGAGAAAAAGTACGAGGGAAGACTCTCAAGAACAGGCCGAATAAGAGTCACCCTTCCCCCAATCGATAACATCGATGCCTTCCAACGAGAAAGACGCTTTTCGAAAATGTCATATACTGGACGCCAATTATTAATACGATTTATATTTGCACTGACCGTAATACCCAGATGTTTGAAAGGAACCGACTCTGCTTTACACCCAACCACAACTGCCATATCCTCCAACTCCGAAGAAGAGACCCCGACCCCGAACATACTCGACTTCCCAATATTTATTTTAAGCCCCGAGCAAGCATAAAAGCACCTCAAAATTCTGACAACGTTAATAACGTTATCAATATCCCACTCGCCAAGGATAAAAGCGTCATCCGCGTAGAACAAATGAGAAATATGTGGGCCATCGTTCGGAAGACAAACACTTCTGAAAATGCCACTATCGCACGCTCTATCGAACATACAAGATAATGCTTCCATAACTACAAGAAAAAGAAACGGGGAAATATCTAATAACAAATATTCAAACAAAACTCCTTTAGTCCAAGCATTCAAACAAAAGTTGACCCATTTAACAAAAATATCTTTGTAATTTTCGTATAATAATCCCAATCTTCATCTTCAATAACCAATTCTTTCACGTTTGCTCTATCAACATCAATAACGAGTGGATCATTTAATTCATGCTCGAAATATGGATGTTTCCATCTACAATTAATCAAAGAAAAACTACAAGCATGATCACATATAATCAGGTATCATATATAAGTATTATATGAATGAGCCACATGAAAAGCATATAATTAAATAATGTAGGCATGGGAGGCTTTGATGGTGTGCGGGGAGGACCTCCGCACAAGACCCGCGATTTCGAGGGGCATGCGATTTAAAAAAAAATCCGATACGTATATGTTTTTTTTTTAAATAGTAAGCACATACCACTTCCAATATAGGCCCATTTACAAATCTTTTTTTATGGTTTAGAATTTAGACCACTTGGAATTAGGTTTAATGAACCCAATACTAATTTGATTTTTTTTAAATAATAACAAAACATAACGGAATGGCACATTTTTTCAAGCTCGAACAGGGTATGTGAATTCTCAGAGACGCCTCTGAATGTAGGTAAACAACAAGCATATAATTATTGTATATCAGAGTCTTCAAGGTGCCTATAATTAAATATGACATATTGCTGCAAATCATTATCAGAACTTCATTAGGCTACCATTGGTGTCTGTCAAAACACAAAGAGTGATGATTTTGTGTTTTTTTTTTTACTTGAAAACAGTAAAAGGGTCACCAACTCACCATGACAAGTAAGGGTGTTCAGGATTCGATTCTGATTCGAAAAATTCGAAATTTGACTCGGTTCGAATTTGATTAATAAGGGTTGAATTCGAGTTGATTCGTATTCGAGTCCAGTAATCGAATTCGAATACTAATTTATGATTTTTAATTCGATTCGAAATTCGAATTCAATGTATATATATTTTTAATATGTGTATATACACAAGTAGCTCATACTGCTTATTTCTAAATTTTTACCTAACTTAAATCGTTATCAGTAACGAACCTATCTTCTAAATTTTGGTGTTTTGACATACTGATAGTTAATTAATTTTGCAGATTATTATATTCTATGTTGAATATAATTAGTTTTTAGTAGTTTTATCAAATGAAAGTAAAATAATTATTTATTGTTTAGGGTGAATTTGAATTAAGTTGAATTTATTCGAATTCGGTTTGAATTCGAGTTTCAAATATTAATCGAATCGAATAGAATACGAAATAAGGTAAAAAAATTCAAAAAATTCAATTCGAATAATTCAAAAATTCGTTATTCGATTCGATGAACACCAGGTATACACAGAGCAGTAATGGCTTTTTTATTGTTTTAATGAGAAAACTATATGATTCAAGTTGACATTTCCCTTTTCTATATCATTTTAAGTCATATTAAGTTGTACAGACCCAATTGTATAAAAATACTAAACTGACAGTCAAAAATCTGCTAAAAAGTTTAATTTAAAATGTCATTATCCATGACACAAAGGCTGTATTTCTAAACAATTTAAAATGACAATTTCCCGTTAAATTCGGAGCAATATGTCCCTATATAAACTTTAATATTTTTCAAGTTATATTAAAATATTCCTGCCATGATATTAACAAAACACAATCCCGTTGACATTTTCTTTTTCAAATTTGCTGTCGAGTTGATTTTTTGATACCTCCGTTACACCTAACCATTGATAATTCAGTATACTTCTTTTATCCATTTATATATGAGTGTGATCATTTGAACTTCAAATTATATTGATATACAATTTTAGCATTATATACGGAACATTAATATTTTTGTTAATTGACTTATCTTTTTTTATTTTTTATTTTTGTAAGGATGATGAGTTACAACAAAATAACTATTAATATCTATAAGAGTAAACTGCCATTTTGGTCCCTGTGGTTTGGGTACTTTTGCCATTTTAGTCCAAATCTCAAACTTTTTACATTTGGGTCCCTGTGGGTTGCATTTTGTTGTCATTTTAGTTCAAAACTCGAAAACCTCATTTTTTTGACTGTTGCAACCTCCTATTTTGTCTTTTAGTTCAGGGGCATTTTGGTCATTTTGCTTTTCATTTAACATATTAATAATTAATAGAGTAAACTGCCATTTTGGTCCCTGTGGTTTGGGCATTTTTGCCATTTTAGTCCAAATTTCAAACTTTTTAAATCTGGGTCCCTGTGGTTTCATCTTTATTGCCATTTTAGTCCAAAATTCAAAATCCCTCTTTTTTTGACTGTTCCAAAAAGTTTGAGATTTGGACTAAAATGACAATAAAAGTGAAACCACAGGGACCAAAATGGCAGTTTACTCTTAATTTTGGACTAAAATGGCAATAAAAGTGAAACCACAGGGACCCAGATTTAAAAAGTTTGAGATTTGGACTAAAATGGCAAAAGTGTCCAAACCACATGGACCAAAATGGCAGTTTACTCTAATTAATATAACATATTAATAAAAGCTGTTCATCATCCCCAAAATGCAGAAACAACTCTATTCAAAACCCCCCCAAATCACTCTCCAAAATCATCCAATCTGAACTCTATTTTGACCCAGATTATATCCATATCAATCCTGCAAAATTGAGTTTGACTTCCCAAATTCATGATCAAATTCAAAGCATCCAACTTCTAATTGTAGTCAAACTCATTGACTTTGAATCTGCAATATCTTCATTAACCTGATAACATGCATCCTCTGACCTTTTATAACCCCCATCCCAAACCAAAAAAGATGACACTTTTATTTTCAATGTTGACCTGAACCAAACCCAGCAACATGAATCATTCAAAAACCCCATCAGAGAGAACGAGAGAAGAACATACCTGACGGAGACGATGAATGACGCCGGTGATTGCGGCTGCCACCACCGCCCCCATCTGCCACCACCGCCCCCATCTCTCTACACCACCAGCAGCAAACACCAGCCACCACCGCCCCCATCTACCACCACCGCCCCCAGAAACCACCTCAAACAACGCTGGGTGTTCGTTGATACATCTTCTTCGTATTTGAAATCTGAAGGGAGTTCGAAGTCGTCGTCTTCTTCGTCGTAGTTGTAGTTTTCGAAGTCGTCATCTTCGTCTCCGGCGAATTCGTCGAAATCTGGGAGATCTGGATCGTGGGTTGAGGTGGGTTAAGGTGAAGGTTCTGGTTCTTCGAGGAAGCTGAGGTCTTCGTCGTCGTCTTCATCGGTGGAGGTTTGTTTAGAGAGAGAAAGTGGGGTGAAGTGAGAGAGGATGAGGAGTGTGGAAAGACAGAGGATGGGTATGTGTGTGAATGTCTGTATGTATATATATATATATATATAATATAATTAATTTTGTTTTAATTTATTAAAAGAGTAAATTAAAATGACCAAACTACCCCTGCAGATAAAGACAAAAAATGGACCTTAAAACAGTAAAAAATGAGATATTTTGAGTTTTGGACTAAAATGGCAACAAAATGCAAACCACAGGGACCCAGATGTAAAAAGTTTGAGATTTAGACTAAAATGGCAAACGTGCCCAAACCACATAGACCAAAATGGCAGTTTACTCTATCTATAAATATATAAGTTTCTGTCAGTTTGTATTTTAAACAAACGTTTTTTAAAAGTAGCACCTTCAATTGAGGTGCATATATAGCCATTGATTAAGGTTGATGACGAAGGGATGTGTGTGTCACGCTCTTTCTCACTCGTAATAACTTATATGAATATTATTTTGTATGACGTATTGTATTATATATATGTGTGTGTAGAAGGATTATAAATATTTGCAATCTGATTCAAAAGTAATTTTACATTTCATTACATATTTGCCAATGATGTTAACTTACTCTAGTTCCAAATTATCGAGTGGTTATAGTAGATGACGTTAGTTATATGTACATGCCAATGATTGGATGAAACAAACACATGTAAACCAAATAAAGATTTAAATCAAAAATAAACAATGATTGGGGAACAAAAAGTGAGAAATGATATGTTGTTAGGTAAAGCAACATTAACAACCAATCTTTTTAGCCTTTGAATATTGTTACCTATTTTGAACAACATTTTCAACCACTCCATGTATGATATATGATTCGTATTACTAATTTTACTTGATCATTAAGCTAGATGATGACTTCACTAATATATAACAAATAGTTAAGATTATCATCATTTTATTTGTACATGACTTTTATTACTCTACTCAATATTATAATAAGCTTGTAATTTCTTCATGTTTAATTGGACGAACTCCATATTTTATGTTACCGAGTTTTAGATTAATGGTTCTTGAAACATTGTTGTAAAGACTTGTTACTACTAGTTAAACCAAAAGTTACTTGGATAGGATTACAATAACAAAGCTTGCTATTTGTTTGTTGGGATAACTTTGTTAAATAGTAACCAAGTTTCAGGAGTGTTTGAATCAGGTCACTCATATTTTTAATTTGTTCCAATTAGGTCACTATAGATCCCTTTGATGTTTCAATGCTAAATATTTTACTTAAATAGAAGATCATTCATCCTACATCACATTTATTTATGTTTTTAAAAAAAATATTTTGACATGGCTTATAACCTGTGACCCGATTGGTTGTAGCTCATAAATTAGATTTGTTAGTTTTATTAAAAACCGTTATGCAAATTTAACTAATTATTATATAATTATAATCTAAGTTAACAGTTTATATTTGACAAATAAATATTTTCACCATTAAATACTATATCATTTACCAAATGAATTTAATTTGAAATTAATTATTAATTTTTAAAATAAACTTATATTTTTAATTTAAAGTTTCACCAAGTTCAAAATTATGTTGGATAAAATATTAAAAAAAATGAAAAATAATGATGATAATTGTTTTTATGAGTGATTTCTAAAAAAATTCAAATATTTTTATGTGACTGGATGGTAAGAATGATAACACAACATGTTAAATAACAAAAATAAGTGGTATTAAAAATCAAGGTTAAACCCAGTTGAAATAAATCATGTTTAAAAGTTAACAAAACTTATAACACAATAATTACCTGTTAATACATTGTCACACCCTGATATTTTAACGTATTACCGGTGGGCCCAGTGGGGAGTATCGTGACGTAGTTGATATCTTCATAGTCAAATTATCACAGTTTAATACACAGCGGAAGCTAAAGATAATAATATTACAAACCGAATGAAAATATCAAGAGTATTACAAACGGAATGTAAAGGATCCACAGGCGGATCAAATAAAAGAAGATAATTGTTCAACAGACTTTTAAGTGACAAAGCTTGCAAGACTTTTATTTATTCACTCAGGAGTAGCCAGCCTATTCCGCCTAGTACCTGCACTTAGCCTTTTTGGAAAATACGTCAGTTTTCACTGGTAAATACAATTAACCGACTCATTTTGAAAATGTTTAAGAAAGTTTATTTGAATGCACAAGGCACAAAAATGTCTTTTATAACTTGGGATAATTATTTAAAAATAAACTTGTTAAAGAATTACATATTTATTATACGTTCAGTAGCCCGGGCTGAAAACCGGGTTAAAGATTAATAGACACACCACATAATATATTCCACGGCGAGTTATTCTCGAACAGGTGGGTATATTATTTTACATACCCACTGGCAGGTGTATGCCTACACCCCGTGCTTAAGTCGTGGCCATTTCAATGAATGAGCTGAGGATATCCAGGACATGGTCATTAACCCCCCAAAGGCTTAGAATAAACAAAACAGATTAAACGGGTTATCTCAATAATTTAACCTTCATATGATTAAAAATTCAATACCCGACCAAGAGGTATTTTATATACCGTACCCCAAGCCCGTATAAGGGAAAATAAGTTAAAAGTATTTACCTGAGCAAATTGTACAAATTTATCTCAGACGTACAAATCAGCAAGTGCAACTATCTTTTACTGGGCTCCTAAATCTAGAACGAAGGTTTTAATAACCTATTAGATTCCTAACCGGTCTCACTTAAGTTTAAACTTAGACCGATTAGTTTTAAAGAAAGGTATATGGTTCAAAACGCATGATTAAGCGAAGACCGGATTAGAAAGTGGTTTAGACCCGACAAGTATGAAGACTTGTATAATATGGGTAAACTAAACACATTCTGGATTTGGAAGTGAAAAATGATAAGGTTTGACCTGTTTCGGTTAATTTATGCAAACTAGTTACATAAACCGTACCGAACGCGATAAATGCATAACGGGTAACCAAATGAGTCATGAACAGGTTTCCTAAGTTAATATGCCTTAAATATGTTGTGATATCAGTATGATACCTTCCATTATGCCCAAAACGAATTTAAAATCAATTTAAGCCTCGTAGGGGTATTTTGGTCATTTTAAGGATTATAAAAGAGATTAAATATTATCCTGAGGTTCTGGTCTTAAATGATCAGTAAAAATATTTATTTTTGCAGGTCATATCAGTAGGGCATTGCATATATGTGAAATTTATCTTTTATAACCAAACTATGCACCGTAGGGGCATTTTGGTAATTTCACATAGGCTTTAAAGGTCAAAATTGGAAATTTTAGTTTAAAATTTTTTCTTACTGTTAAAGTATAAAAATTTTCTTAAAACATCAGTAGGTATTAAGTCTTATATGCCAAAAATAGTTTTAACCCATACTATGCGTTTAAAACGCGTAAAAGTCGGTTTTAAGCGATTTTCGGGTTATAATAGGAAATCTAAGTTTTTGATCAGTTTATAAAGTTCAAAATATTTTATTTATCATATAAAATCAGTAGCAAAAGATTTGGTGTCAATATGTTATGTAAAACTCATTTTATTAGCAAAACGGGTATAACCGACAATTACCGAATCAAAGCAAGAACCCTATGCCATGATCAGTTTAAAAATAAATAAAAATCTTCAAAAATCCCAAAATATTATATTACATCAGTGGGTAAAAAGTTTGGTGTCAAAATTTGGGTTTAGATAGGCTATATGCTAATAATGCCGTTTAATTAATAAAAAGCTTTCAAATTACGCTATTGAGCATAACTCCTAATTTAGACCTCAAACTGATGTCAAATTTTTAGGACATGTTTATACATCAGTAATAAAGGTTTTTGTCCTCTCACATTTTCAAAAATCTCGTTTTAAGGTCAAAAGGGCATAATGGTCAACACTTAAGCAATTAACGGAAACATGCAAATGAATCGGATTAATTAGGAACCAGGTTGTATAATCTCATAGGGTTATACTAACCTATAACCTGGTCCTAATGGAACTCTAAGGCATGTCTAAACTAAGCTAAATCGGGTCAGAACTGAAAGTCAAAGCAAAAGTCTAATTTTGCGACTTTCGGTTCCGAACCGAGCCAAAACTCCAAAATTGTCGGGTTGAACATGCTTAGACATGTTCTTACATTAATTACCAAGTTATATAAGTGTTAAAACAGGTTTCATAGCTTCTACATTGCTAATTATGAATTTATTTGCAAAATAGTTTTCTATTGACTTTTTATAATTAAGTTTGACCCGACAATTGACCTAGTTAGAGTGGAAATCAGAGGGTGCCCTTTCAAGGGTTTATTACCCACATAATTACCAACTTATAGCCACTTTCAATTCGAGAAATGACTGGATCATTAGTGATTAATCACTAAGTCAAAGCTTAATTACGACGACTTTGACTTTTGGTCATTAGACTAATAAAACATGAATTAGAGAAGCTAAGAATGCTTACAAAGGCTCTTAGCACGAATTAGAAGCTTAAGAAATCTTGCTTGAAGTCCAGAAAGCTCCAGAGAATAAGCTTAGAATGATTTTGTGAATGAGCAAGTTCATGGTTGCAACATAAGGTCCTTATATAGTGATTTAGATGCAACAAGATCAATCCAACAAGGTCTGCACATGTTTCCTGATCATCCCATGTGTCCCCTATGCATGAAATACCACTGGTGCAGCCCCTGAATTCGAAAACCATGCATCTAAGGCGGTGGAACAGGCTGAACAGGCAGCTGTCCATTCTTCTGCCCAGTTACAGGTCTTATGGACCGTAAACTTAAGGCCTTATGGTCCGTATCCGCTTTTTAAATTTTATCGCCCAGTTAAGCCACCTTACGGTCTGTAAGGTGGTCTCTTTGCGGTCCGTAAGCATTTGATCAGAAGACAAAAACTTGATAACTTATAACATTTGTCCATGCAACCTATCATATTTCGAATCTCTTATCATTATCAGCAAGAGGGGACCATTTGATCAGTTCTGAAAAGTACTTGGGAGCAATGCCATGCAAAACATAGTCTTGGAGTCTTGTGCAAGGATCATGTGAAGTAGAATTGTCGTAAGTGTACATAGGATCCCATTTATTTGATTGTGGAATTTATCATCACAAAAGTTTAACCGGATTATTATGAAATCTTTATTAGATTTTCATGAGAATGTATTTATATTTTTATAATAGTTTGAGAACGTTAAAAGGTCACTCAGAGGTAATAATTAACATGTTGACACTTTTAATTCCACAACATATCTTTTAACATAATCCGGGTTTACAACATGTTTAAAGCCCATAACACGTGTCTTTATTATATTGGTTATGATTTTCACGAGGTGTCACATCCTCACCCCCTTAAAAGAAATATCGACCTCGAGATTTACTGAAATAAATGAGGGTACTTCTCTTTCATTGTGGACTCTACCTCCCACGTGTACTTTGGGCCTCTTCGGGCATCCCATTTAACCTTCACAATCGGTACGTGCTTCTTTCGAAGTTTCTTAACCTGTCGATCCTCAATCGACAAGGGTTTTTCAACAAATTTCAAGCTCTCATCTATATGCACATCCGTATGGGGCATGACTAGTGATTCATCAGCTAGGCATTTCTTCAGATTGCAGATGTGAAACACATTATGAATCCCACTGAGCTCTTCAGGCAGGTTTAACTTGTAAGCCACTGTTCCGACACATTCGATGATCTCGAATGGTCCTATGTATCTTGGGCTTAACTTGCCTTTCTTGCCAAATCGCATTACCCATTTCTAGGGTGATACCTTAAGTAGAACTTTGTCACCTACCTCAAATTTTAGAGGTTTACGCCTTTTTGTCTGCGTAGCTTTTCTGCCTATCCCTGGCAGCTTTGAGACGATCACGTATCTGCACAATCTTTTATGTCGTCTCTAGGACTATATCAGGTCCTGTTAGTTGGACATCTACAACTTCTGCCCAACAAACGGGCATCCTGCACTTCCTTCCATACAAAGCTTCAAAAGGTGCAGCTTGAATACTCGAATGATAACTATTATTGTATGAAAATTCAATCTGTCACGGCCCCAGCCCCGGTTTGACCCGGTCAGGAGCCGCGGGACAGGAACCCGTGGTATTTAATTTATGCGACAGCGGAAGATTTTATCAGGATCTTTTTAAAGCTGAAAATGCCTGATTATTTTATTTCATAATTCGGGATAAAGCCCTGGTTGTTTACATAAGGTGATTTCACTGAGAAATCTTTTATTTTACAAAACACGTTTCTTTATTTATATTGAGCCACTTCTTTAAGCTTGTAGTGCTTCGCGGCACTTTTCCTGGATCACAACAGATCACCTGAAACATGTTTGAAAAATATTTTATCAGTGGGGAAATATTGGTGAATCATTATTTTTACTAAAATGACGTGTTGTTATAATTTACAGTATTAAGAGCGATTACAATGTTTCTATATCAACCATCTACCCACGGTATTTATCACTCGACCACCTATTGGCTTTCCAATGGTGTCTGTGATTATGGTCATATCACCCCTTGCCTAACCCGTTGTCCAATGGTGACGGTTATCAAGTAATGTATACAAATCCCCACATACCGGCTGTAATATGGAGATTTCAAAGACTTAATCCCTGTAATTATAACTTTTGAAAATAACATGATTTTGAAATCAAATTTGATAAAAAGAGAATGACTCACATTGCAGATTTAAGTGGACAGAGCTTAACCTACGGATTAGCCTTTTAACCTAAATTTAACCAACATGCACACGAACTAGGTTAGTAACTAATACAACATTTACGATAACTCACGAGACTAAACCCTCACAACGAATGACAAAGTGCGATACTTAAACATCCATCGAATTCACGATGAATGACAAAGCATAACCCTAATGTGGGCAGCACTTAAACATCCATCGGATAGTTTCAATCGATCGGACATTGAATCGTAGCAGCGATTGAGTTAATACCCTGTATCGGAGCAGCGCCTCCCCAATATAATTGTAATTTCACTTTAGAGCAGCCAAACTTCGTTTTTGAAAGTTTGTTTCAACAACAGATGAAAGCTCCTGAGACAAGCTATTTATAACTGAAATATGGGGCTCTCGCGGCCCGCGTGAGCCATAGGCTCACCCTTACGCGGCCCGCGTGGCCACCTATTCTACGTATAGGTTTGCATGGTCATGCGTAGGGTTGCCAGATGGGTTATACGTGGATCCGGAATACTTATCCGGTCAACCCATGTTTGACGCGGCCCGCGTAAAGGTATGCTCAACCTTACGCGGCCCGCCTGAAGACCAGAAATCTTGATTTTCTTGATTTTTATGCACAGTAAGGTTTCAGGGGTCAGGGTTTTTACTTACGAGTCGTATTGGGACATTTTTGAGAGTCCTTACATCCTCCCCACCTTATTTAAAATCTCGTCCTCGAGATTTACTTGAAATAAGTGAGGATACTTTCGCTTCATTTCCGATTCCAGCTCCCAAGTATACTCGGGTCCTCTTTTGGAATTTCACTTGACCTTGACTAGCACCAATCTTTTGTGCTTGAGAAACTTGATCTTTCGATCTTCAATTTGAAGTGGTTTTTCAACGAATTTCAATTTCTCATTTACTTCTAAGTCTTGGAGAGGTATTACCAGTGATTCGTCTGCTAAACATTTCTTGAGATTGGATACATGGAATACATCATGTACTCCTGCTAACTCTTCCGGTAGTTGTAAACGATAAGCAACTGGTCCTATACGTTGGATCACTGAGAATGGTCCTACGTATCTTGGACTTAGCTTTCCTTTCTTTCCGAATCGGACTACTCCTTTCCAAGGAGAAACTTTCAAAAGTACCTTGTCTCCAACTTGGAACTCTAGGGGTTTGCGTCGATTATCGGCATAACTTTTCTGGCGATCTCGAGCCGTCTTCAGTCTTTCCTTGATTTGATTAATCTTGTCGGTAGTTTCTTGCACAATCTCTGGTCCTGATAATTGACTTTCTCCGATTTCTGCCCAACAAACTGGAGTTCTGCACTTTCGTCCATATAGTGCTTTGAATGGGGCAGCTTCGATGCTTGAATGATAACTATTGTTATAGGAGAATTCAATTAAAGGTAAATGGTTGTCCCAATTTCCACCAAAATCTATCACACATGCTCGAAGCATGTCTTCCAGGGTTTGGATCGTTCTTTCACTTTGTCCGTCTGTTTGAGGATGATATGCAGTACTTAAATTTAGTCGAGTTCCCATTGCTTCCTGGAAACTTTTCCAGAAATGGGAAGTGAAACGACTATCCCTATCTGATACAATAGAGAGTGGAACTCCATGTAAGGATACTACTTCATCTACATACAACTTGGCTAACCTTTCCATGCTAAAGGTTTCTTTCATGGGTAGAAAATGAGCTGATTTGGTTAATCGATCCACGATTACCCAAATTGCATCATTACCTTTTCTGGTTTTGGGTAACTTAGTAACAAAATCCATAGTTATAAGTTCCCATTTCCATACAAGCATTTCTAGTTGTTGTAGTAGACCTGAAGGTTTCTGGTGTTCTGCTTTAACTTACGAACAAGTAAGACACTTAGAAACATATCTAGCTATGTCCTTTTTCATATTTATCCACCAGAAGTTATTTCTTAAATCTTGGTACATTTTGTTGTTTCCTGGATGCATGGTATACCTAGATTTATGAGCTTCTTCTAAAATTTTATCTCTTAATTCTCCTTGTTTAGGTACCCAAATTCGTTTCTTATGGAATCTCCAAATTCCATCACTACCTTGCTCTAATTCCTTTATTCTTCCTTTCATTCCTTCAGCATCATCCTTGATTGCTGTTTCCTGAGTGCTTTTCAATTGTTCCATTAAGTCTAATTATAGACTTAATCTAAGAGCACGAACTCGTCTTTGTTTTTCATGATACTTACGACTTAAGGCATCTGCAACTACGTTTGCTTTTCCTTCGTGATATTGAATATCACAATCGTAATCACTTAGGATGTCTATCCATCTCCTTTGCCTCATGTTTAACTCTTTTTGCCCAAATATGTACCTTAAACTTTTATGATCCGTATAGACAGTAAACTTACTTCCATACAGATAATGTCTCCAAATTTTAAGGGCAAAAATTATAGCTCCTAATTCTAAGTCATGAGTCGTATAGTTTTCTTTGTGCTTTTTCAATTGTCGTGATGCATACGCGATTACCTTCTTGCGTTGCATTAACACACATCCTAATCCTAGCTTTGAAGCATCACAATATACTTCAAAATCTTCAGTTCCTTCTGGTAAAGCTAGAATTGGAGCATTGGTTAACTTTTGCTTTAAAATTCTATAAGCCTCTTCTTGCCTAGGTCCCCATTCAAACTTAACCGCTTTACAGGTTAGCTTAGTTAATGGCACTACTATCTTGGAAAAATCCTTAATAAACCGTCTATAGTAACCAGCTAATCCTAAAAAGCTTCTAATTTCTATAGCTGTTTGTGGAACCTTCCATTTGATGATTGCTTCTATTTTAGCAGGATCTACATGAATACCTTCATGATTCACCATGTGTCCTAAAAATTGTACTTCCTGTAGCCAAAATTCACACTTCGAGAATTTGGCGTAAAGCTTTTCTTTTCTTAACAAAGTTAAGAGTGCATGCAAGTGCTGACAATGCTCGTCCTGACTTTTGGAGTAAATAAGTATATCGTCGATGAAGACAATTACAAACTTATCCAAATACGGTTTACAGATCCTATTCATCATGTCCATGAATGCTGCAGGTGCATTCGTTAATCCGAAGGGCATGACTGTAAACTCGTAATGACCATACCTAGTTCTGAAAGCAGTTTTAGGTATGTCTTCTTCTTGTACCTTTAATTGATGATATCCGGAGCGTAAGTCTATTTTAGAAAAATATCTAGCTCCCTGAAGTTGATCAAAGAGATCATCAATCCTAGGTAATGGGTATCGATTCTTAATTGTAACCTTTTTCAATTCTCTATAATCGATACACATTCGCATCGAACCATCCTTTTTCTTTACAAACAACACTGGTGCTCCCCAAGGGGATGAATTAGGTTGTATAAATCCTTTACTTAACAATTCATCTAATTGCTTCTTTAGTTCTAGCATTTCTGTGGGTGCTAACCGATAAGGTGCCTTGGCTATCGGTGTAGTTCCAGGAATTAAATGAATTCTAAATTCAACTTCCCAATCTGGTGGTAATCCTGGTAACTCTTCTGGGAATACATCCGAGTATTCTGATACTACTGTAATTTCCTTAAGTTCTTTACTCTTAGTGTTAATGATTACGGAAATCATATACACTACTCCTTGCTTTCGTTCATAACTAGCAACTTTCATTACTGAAATGAACTTCATGGTTTTACGTGGCTTATCTCTTGTAACCATGATTACTTCTCCGGTGGGTGTATGAATTTCTATAGAGTTCTTATCACAAAGGATTCGAGCATGGTTGGCTACTAACCAATCCATTCCTAACACAACATCGAATCCAGCTAAATTCATTGGTAATAGGTTTGCATGAAATTTATGACCTGAAAGTTCTATATTTTCTTTTTGTAAAACCTTATCTATGTTAACAGAATTCCCATCAGCCGTTTCAACTGTAAAAATCTGCCTAAGGTTGGTTAAGGGTAAATTAAGAGCTTGGCAGAATGAAGTATTTATAAAACTTTGGTTTGCACCAGAGTCAAATAATACTTTTGCATAGACGTTGTGAACTAGGAACGTACCAGCTATTATATCTGGAATGAGTTCTGCCTCCTGAGTAGTTAATTGGAAGGCTCGAACATTCTTCTTGGTAGCTCCGTCGGCTGGTTTGGTTTTATTGTCTGCTGGTTTGACCAATTTAGGACATTCTGTTTTGAAATGTCCCACTTCTCCACAGTTATAGCAGATCCTTGTTTTCTTTCTGCAGTCTTCTTCCCGATGTCCTACAACTTTGCAAAAGTTGCAGGTTATGTTGCATTTTCCAAAATGTTTCTTTCTGCAATTTCTGCAGAACGGCGGAGTTGAAGATTGCCCTGTTCCTCTCTTCTTGAAGTTGCTATTATTACCCACACGAAATCCTTGGGTAATTTTATGAGCCAGTTCCTTCTTCCTATTTTCATCTCTTGTGCGTACCAGCTCATCAGTTAGGGTGTTAGCTAATTCTACCACATCGTCAATAGTGCGAGGTCTCGCAGCTTTAATGATATTACGGATTTCGCTAATCAATCCCCTAATATAGCGAGAAATAAGTACCGATTCTGGCGAAGCCAGTGTTGGTACCATTCTAGCATATTCGAAGAATGTCGAAGTATACCCTCGACAGTCTACATCCACCATCCGGTGGGTTAGGAACTTATTTGCCATTTGTTCCTTTTCATATTCGGGACAGAATTTTCTTTCTACAAGATTCTTAAATTCTTCCCAGTGCATGGCATACACCACAGTTCTTCTTTTAGCTTGTAGAACTGTATTCCACCATTCTAACACCCCTTCTTTAAAAAGATTTGACGCATACATGACTTGGTCTTCTTCAGCACATTTACTTATGGTAATTACTGCCTCGGTTTTCTCTAACCAACGCAGTGCTGCAGTTGCCCCTTCATTGCCTGCAAATTCAGCTGGTTTACAAGCAAGGAATTCTTTGTAAGTGCAACCAGGCGTTGCAACTTTCATTTTCTTAGGGAGTGGGGCCTGTCGTGGATCATTATCATGATTAGTATGATTGCCGCCTCCGTTTACACTATTACTGAAGTTATCTTCAGAAGTACGTTTGCTAGGAATAATTTGTTGAGGTTCAACAGGTTTCTGGGCAGCAGCAAGGATTGCTGGGATAGCATTGGCTATTCCCTGAGCAACGATATTCTCGATATCTTGCCTATTCAGAAATTGATCTTCCTGGTGTTGCTCAGATTGGTTAACTTCGTTAACTGGTTCATTATTAGCGTTTTCCATTTGATAATTAATATATATAATTTATTAGTATAAAATAAATAACAATTATATACAAAACAATCATCCAAATTTCACAAAACACATATAGCCAAAATTATCGATTTCTCGATTCCCATTATATATATATTATACATCATTACATACCATTATTTTACAAAGATTTTATTTGTAGGTTATTTTACAGACTTTATTTTATTTTTATTATTATTATTACTATTATACAATCACAGTTTTACCACCACTCTCTCCCTGGGCATTTTACTAGCGACGTTCCCTCTCGTCGTACTTCCAGGAGATTTGCTCTCCCACCTCCCGAATCCTATTCCCTGCACCTATCAGTTCCTCGTCGAAATAGCGGAATTCAGCTAAATTTTCATTGCTCATTGGTGGGTTTGGTATAGGTTCAGGGTCGAACTGAGGGAAAAAGGTATAAGGGTTATTGAGGAGGTTTTGAAACTGCCAATCATTGGTCCACCACTCATCTATTTCTCCTAGAGGTTGGGTATGGATCAGAGGATCTGGAATAGCTGGTTCCAAATTTATTGTAAGTTGAGTTTCAGCAGGATAAGGGTAAAGGTTGGTATTGATAGGTTTAATGATATCACAGCTTGCCAAGATGCGATCTAGTTCCTCCTGTAATGGCAACTCCTCAACTTGCTTAGAACTTTCCCCAATTTCCATTTCTATTTGTCTTGAACCGTCTCCGGTCACAATTCCTTTTCTTTTATCTATGGGATTTTCTATTTTAGGAACCTTTCTAGTTGCTGGTTTCCTCCTGCGTACACGTCTCCAGCCTACGAATCTTCTCTTTTTCTTAGGCTTTGGTTTCTCCAGAGGTGGAGCGTTGAATTCCATAGGTTCTTCTACATTGGGTATGTAACCAGTAAAGTCTTTAGAAACTTCTATTTTCACTGGATAAAGATTGAGATTCTGAAGGGCTTCAGATAACTCATTCATGCTGTTTAGCATATATGCAAAATACTAAGTTAAAACGTTATAACAAAATTTCACAGATAACCTTCAAGTATTATTGCATACCATGTGATTATTTTAATTACAAAGGATTAACTGAAAATTAAAACATATTAGGGTTTATTGTAACTTATTTATTTACTGGGTAAAGTTTCTGGCTTGTAGGTGATAAAGGTGCTAAAACTGAATTAGGGTATTTAAAGATTTGTATTTACTGCTACAGTGGCTAGCATATAGAGATCTGTCCATTTTTCATCTAACTTGTCTTCCCATGGTGGGTTACTGACTAGATTATGGGTTTCTTGATTAATTCTTCTTTCTTTTGGTTGTGATTTCTTTATTTTCTCCTGACTTTTCCTAATAATCAAACTTCTTTTATTAGGAGAAAGTGGCTCCTCATATTGTGTCTTTCGAACAAATATTCCTTCCTCAATATCTATTGAGTATCTTGAGGAATTTGATTGGGATGAACTTCCCTTTTCTTTTGGTGAAGTATCTAATTTATGATAGATATCCGAAAGTCTTTGCTTACCCATACTGTAATCAAATATCCAAATAATAAAACACAAAATCACAAAAATGGCAATCAGTAAAATTAAGTATTTTCTAAATACTTAATTGGCTTAAATCAGTGGCTCTGATACCACCTTTTCCTGTCACGGCCCCAGCCCCGGTTTGACCCGGTCAGGAGCCGCGGGACAGGAACCCGTGGTATTTAATTTATGCGACAGCGGAAGATTTTATCAGGATCTTTTTAAAGCTGAAAATGCCCGATTATTTTATTTCACAATTCGGGATAAAGCCCTGGTTGTTTACTATAAGGTGATTTCACTGAGAAATCTTTTATTTTACAAAACATGTTTCTTTATTTATATTGAGCCACTTCTTTAAGCTTGTAGTGCTTCGCGGCACTTTTCCTGGATCACAACAGATCACCTGAAACATGTTTGAAAAATATTTTGTCAGCGGGGAAATACTGGTGAATCATTCTTTTTACTAAAATGACGTGTTGTTATAATTTACAGTATTAAGAGCGATTACAATGTTTCTATATCAACCATCTACCCACGGTATTTATCACTCGACCACCTATTGGCTTTCCAATGGTGTCTGTGATTATGGTCATATCACCCCTTGGCTAACCCGTTGTGCAATGGTGATGGTTATCAAGTAATGTATACAAAACCCCACATACCGGCTGTAATATGGAGATTTCAAAGACTTAATCCCTGTAATTATAACTTTTGAAAATAACATGATTTTGAAATCATATTTGATAAAAAGAGAATGACTCACATTGCAGATTTAAGTGGACAGAGCTTAGCCTACTGATTAGCCTTTTAACCTAAATTTAACCAACATGCACACGAACTAGGTTAGTAACTAATACAGCATTTACGATTACTCACGAGACTAAACCCTCACAATGAATGACAAAGTGCGATACTTAAACATCCATCGAATTCACGACGAATGACAAAGCATAACCCTAATGTGGGCAGCACTTAAACATCCATTGGATAGTTTCAATCGATCGGACATTGAATCGTAGCAGCGATTGAGTTAATACCCTGTATCGGAGCAGCGCCTCGCCAATATAATTGTAATTTCTACTTTAGAGCAGCCAAACTTCATTTTTGAAAGTTTGTTTCGACAACAGATGAAAGCTCCTGAGACAAGCTATTTATAGCTGAAATATGGGGCTCTCGCGGCCCGCGTGAGCCATAGGCTCACCCTTACGCGGCCCGCGCGGCCACCTATTCTACGTATAGGTTTGCATGGTCATGCGTAGGGTTACCAGATGGGTTATACGTGGATCCAGAATACTTATCTGGTCAACCCATGTTTGACGCGGCCCGCGTAAAGGTATGCTCAACCTTCCGCGGCCCGCCTGAAGACCAGAAATCTTGATTTTCTTGATTTTTATGCACAGTAAGGTTTCAGGGGTCAGGGTTTTTACTTACGAGTCGTATTGGGACATTTTTTAGAGTCCTTACACAATCAATGGAAGGTGATCATCCCAACTTCCACCTAAATCAATAACACAAGCCCTTAGCATATCTTCCAGCGTTTGAATTGTATGCTCACTCTGACCATCCGTCTGAGGGTGATATGTAGTGCTGAAGTTTAATCGAGTGCCCAAGGATTGCTGAAAGCTTTTCCAAAAGTGCGATGTATATCTTGTATCCCTATCAGAGATAATGGACATTGGCATTCCGTGGAGAGATACAATCTCATCCACGTACAACTGAGCTAACTTATCTGAGCTGTGTGTTTCCTTAATAGGTAGGAAGTGGGCTGACTTGGTCAACCTGTCGACTATAACCCAAATAGTATCATTTCCTCGCTTTGTCTTTGGTAACTTTGTGATGAAATCCATAGTTACCATTTCCCACTTCCAGGTAGGAAGTTCGGGCTGTTGCAGCAAACCTGATGGTTTCTGGTGTTTGGCTTTAACCTGAGCACATGTCAGACATTTAGCCACATAAGTGGCTATAGACTTCTTCAAGCCTATCCACCAATAATTTGCCTTCAAATCCTGGTACATCTTATCACAGCCAGGATGAACAGAATACTTGGAGCTATGGGCTTCTTGAAGAATCACATCCCTAAGTCCTCCATAGATTGGAACCCATATTCGTCCATTCAATCTTAGGATTCCATCCTTGCCATACGATAACTGTTCGGCAGTTATACCCAATTTTTCATTTGGATAGTTAGCTTCTAATACAGCTTCCTTCTGAGCGGCTAGCAATCTTTCATTTAAGCTGTTCTTCAATTCAATGCTCTTGGCATTGATTCTAATGGGCTTATATAACGCCCAAATTTCTTATTCCGAAAAAGTATTATTATGTACAAAATTTGGGCATGACCCGTTCGTATAATGAACGATTCCCTGTAAGACCAACTTGTAAGAACTTAAATATGACACAGCGGCAAATATGAGCCCAAAAATTTCTTTCTTATTTAGACACATTACTTACTTAAAGGCTCAAATACAAATGATAAACATTTACAAAAAAAAGGATTTACAATAACCACATTAAATTGACGCTCCAAGACAATACATAATTCAAACTATGTGGCCGTTCTTCCCATACAATCCTTGATTTGCGGCTCGATCAACGCATGCTTATCTTCGATAGTAGTGGTAGAGATCCGTGCAATACCTGCGGACATCATGTACAACTTTACCATTAGTCATTAACATCATCATACAACACTATTCTCATATAATAAAATAAAAATCGTATAACATTCGACAATGTAAACTTTGATTCATTCGACTATCCTTTAAGAATCTCTTGTTCCGAGTTCGGCTTCAATCCCACAAGAATCCGACGTTCTAATTCCTGCATTACATTCCAATCTCAAGAACATCATTAGTGAGGTCCATACTCAAACGTATTTAAGCCAAGTATACATGCATACCTGCCCCATTCCTTCATATGCGATAAATCCTAATTCGTGCATACGCACATTCACACGTCTAATCATACGTACATACCTACCTACATAC
Source organism: Helianthus tuberosus (assembly GCA_030545235.1). NCBI lineage: Eukaryota > Viridiplantae > Streptophyta > Magnoliopsida > Asterales > Asteraceae > Helianthus > Helianthus tuberosus. The sequence goes on along the minus strand of CM060432.1, from coordinate 167,834,193 downwards.
ATACACATATACCTGCATACATACACATATACCTGCATACATACATACCTACTTACATGCATACATACTTACTTACATACATACATACTTACTTACATACCTACACGTCTACTTACCTACATACTTACCTACATGCTTCCATAATCATGTCTTCGCATATTTACTTACATCAAATTCTTGATTAACTTATTCGCATTTACTTATCACACTCGTACATTAAATAAAAAGGTACTTAGACTTGGATTTATAACTCAAAAACATCAAGGAAATATTCAAAATCATGTTCGGGAGGCCCGTCGTAGACCACGGTTGATGTGTTCAAATATTAACATATAAATTTCATCAAATGAGGTATAAAACTAACCCCTTTTTAGTACTAATGTTGGAAAAAGTGTGCTTTTGTCTTCCTTTTGTATTTTCAGGATTAAATGAGCGCAAATTAACAAAAGAAGCAAAAAGACATCAAAATCTGACATAAATACAAGAAAAGGAACAAGATGTGACATGCCCGACCCCATGACAGCATCTTCCCAAGCAAAACAAGAGATCAGAAGCCTGAACACGCCCCGTGCTCAGCCAGCACGGGGGCGTGCCCAAGTGTCAGCAGAAAAGACAAAGTGGTAGAAGCTTCTATTGCCCACCACGGGCCGTGCTCAGCGGACACGGGGCCGTGGTCAACTATAAGATTCGCACAATCCAGCAAATCTGCATAGTACAAAGATTCTTCTGCAGCACGGGGTCGTGCTCAGCGGACACGGGGGCGTGGTCAACTAATAAGACAAAGCTGCATTTAATGAAGAAAGAGAAGGATGTGGATACGGGGCCGTGCCCACTGGACACGGGGCCGTGCCCGAGCTTCTGTTCAGCCTATAAATAGATGTGCTTGGCTCAAGCTCAAACCATCCCTTGGCACACCACCTCTCTCACACTTCACCCACCACCCACCACCACCATAACACCATCATCCACCACCATCATCCATTGTCCATCGTAGAGTGTGTGAGTCGTCTCGGGATCCAAGATTGATCGTAAGAGTTCTTGACAATCAAGGCCATGTTTGCCTAAGTCTCTTACATCACTTGGTGAAGACAAAGTGTCTAGTGTAATACTTTTTTATTTCTGATCTTTTGCACTTTTTATTTGGTTTCGTATTAATGACTTTAATAACTAGTTGCTTATGTTGAAGGTGATCTTTCTTTATCGTTTGTCCGTGGTGTCTTGAAATTATTTTACTGTCTATATAAAATAAAATATTTTCCCCATTCATATCTCCACGGTCTATATGGAGGTATGTTGGCTACCTGGTCGGGGGTTAAGGGAACGGTTTGGTAAAGGTCTTGCCATTGTTCAGCGTTTAGAGGTCCTGCAATGGACCTGGGTCAAATTTAGTAGGACCTCCTTCAATACTTCACGGTATTGGATGGCGGGGGTCCAAACTCTTTGATCCCCTCATAAGTTAACTACTATTAATACTATAACCCGGCTATTTAGGACTGTATCCCTGCTGACTCAGACTACTTAGTCGAGGGTAACGTTACCTCCAAAAGAGGGGCCTACCATAATATTGCATTAATAACTTAATTCATTATCTTCCAATAATCCACCCTTTTAGGATTGTATCCTTGCTGACTCAAACTACTGGGGTGAGGGTAACGTCACCTTCAAAAGAGGGGCCTACTACAATAACTAAGATAATCTCTTAATTATGTGCAAAAGTGCGGAAATAATCAAAGGTTACACTAGATACGAGTCGGAACCAAGTGATTCATCTTGTATATCTGTTTTTTTTTTATTTTTATTTTCAGCATTCTAGTTAGTTTTTATTTTTAGTTTAAAACATTTTTCTAAACTTTTTATTTTGATTAGACGTTGAGGATAAACCGGTACTAAAAGCTCTTGTGTCCTTGGACAACCTCGGTATCTTGCCAACACTATACTACGCTCACGATGGGTGCACTTGCCCATATGTGTGTTTAGTGTTAGTAAAATATCGTGTTTTATAAATTTAAAACTTGGCTAAAAATAAGTGTTAAAGGGGCTTAAAATATACACCTAAAATATATAACACTTTACACGCATCAAGTTTTTGGCGCCGTTGCCGGGGACACAAGGATTTTAAGAAAGTTAGGAATCAACGGCCTAATCGTTTTTCTTATTTTTCATTTTTTTTTAGGATTTTTTTCAGTTTCTGCAGAGCTCAGCACGGGCCGTGCCTGGTCGGACACGGGCCGTGCCCAGCATCATCACTAGCAGTTTTTATTTTCTGAGTTACAGAGAGCTGAACACGGGGCCGTGTCGGTGCAACACGGGGTCGTGTCCAACTCCCAGTAACAGGGATCCAGAAGACAATCACTGTACCTCTGACCACGGGCCGTGTTCGCTGAGCACGGGGCCGTGGTGAACATTCTGACCAACGTTCTTTTCTGTTTTTATTGCAGGACTTGGAACCTAGGCGCCACATTTGAACCTCCTACGTAGTGCATGAGCTCCAGTTCTAGTAGAGACATAAAAGAACCTCTAGAAGAACCCGAGCGCTTTCTCAGAAAAAGACTTAAAGCTAAAAATCAAGAGAAAGTTTCGGGGGACCCACTTCCTATGGCGGATCAATGTACCCTCATGGATTACCTACGGCCCACCGTAGGCAATCTCGGCGCCGCTATCAATGCACCAAATGTCGAAGCCAATAACTTCGAACTTCGGCCGCATTTGATACAAATGCTCCAAAACTCCGCAACCTTCCATGGGCTTGCGGACGAGGATCCCCATCTGCATATTACTAATTTCTTAGAAATATGTGATAATGTTTCCATTTTCACTAAAAGACCGAGCTAAGGCTTGGCTTAACACCCTCCCAGTTGGCTCGGTAAACACCTGGGATGAACTTGCCCAAAAGTTTTTATATAAGTATTTCCCTCCGGCTAAAATGGCTAAATTAATGACTGAAATTAATACATACTCACAAGAGTATGGGGAATCCTTATATGAAACTTGGGAAAGGTTCAAGGAGCTTCTAAGAAAGTGTCCTCATCACGGTCTAGCGGTGTGGCAACAAGTATCCACTTTCTACAATGGGTTGTTGCCACACACAAGAGAAACACTTGATTCAAGCTCCGGGGGACTTTTAGGTAATCGTCGCCCAAATGAAATATATAATCAAATTGAGGAAATTGCTCAAACCAATTTTCAATGGCACACTCCCCGAGGTAATAAATCTATTGCCCCGGGCGCCCATAAGGTGGATGAAAGCACCTCTTTACAAGCCTAAATCGAGGCCCTCTCTTCGAAAATCAAAAAGCTAGAAATGAAAAAAACGGCCTCGGTTATGGCTTGTGAAGGGTGTGGTGGGTCACATGAAAATTGGAGTTGTATGAAAGAATTAGATGAACAAACAAAAACGGTAAACTACATTGATAATAGACCTAGGCCGTCGGGTCCTCCAACGGGTACCTACAACCAAGGATGGCGTAACCACCCAAATCTTGGTTGGAGAGATCCCGGCAATAGTAGTAACCAACAAAACCAACGAACTAATTTTCAACAACCACAAAATTTCTCTCAACAACAAGGTGGAACAGAAAGGCTTGAAGATACCATATCTCGCCTCATCTCCGACACCGAAAAGAAAAACTCGGATCGATTCCAACAATTGGAATCAAATTTTAGAAATCAACAAGCTAGCATTCAAAACGTTGAAAAACAATTAAATCAACTTGCTCAAAATTTCTCTGAGAGACCACAAGGCGCATTACCAAGTAATACCGAAACCAACCCAAAGGCACAAGTACACCTTATCACATTGAGAAACCGAACCGTGGGTCCCGAGGATACTCCATTACCATCAGTTGAAGGGGGGTCAACGTCAAAGTACGACTTCACCTACACCTCAACTAGAAAAGGCTTCTTCACCAAATCAAGAGCCCACCAAGACTCCTCCAATTCCGTACCCCGGTAGGTTAAATCGTCAAAAGACCGATGAGCAATTCGCAAAGTTCGAAAGTTTACTAAAACAATTGCATGTCAATATTCCTTTTATTGAGGTCCTAACCCAAATGCCTAAATATGCAAAATTCATGAGGGACTTCCTCACTCACAAAAGGAAAATTGAATCATTGCAATTAGTTAACTTAGGCGAAGAATGCTCCGCTTTAGTACTCAACAAACTTCCACAAAAGAAAATCGATCCCGGGAGCTTCACAATTCCTTGCTCGATTGGGGAGTCCCCCGTTCGTAATGCATTAGCCGATCTTGGGGCTAGCATTAACCTCATGCCCACGTCAATGTTCAAACGACTCGGCCTAGGAGTAACTAGCCCTACAAAGATGAGCATACAACTCGCCGACAGGTCCGTCAAATTTCCACAAGGTGTCGCTGAAAATCTACTGGTCAAGGTTGACAACTTCGTTTTTCCAACTGACTTTGTCATCCTAGACATGGAAGAAGACACCGAAGTCCCTCTCATCCTCGGGAGGCCATTTCTAGCCACCGCCCAAGCAGTGGTAGATATGAATGACGGAATGTTAACATTGAAGTTTGGGGACGAGGAAGTGAAGTTTGAATGTGGAAAGAAGATAGAGGAAGAAGACCCGGTCAACTACATGAAGGTCATAGACTCAAGCTTGGATGACGCTCTCCGACGGTGTAACTTGGGATGCAATACATCCCACTTGGGTAACATGTGACCAGGCTTTGGGTCTAGCCAAGGACCCTTATAAACGTGGCGCACCATGGAGGCATTCCACGGAACTATCCTTAGTTTAGTTTAAATTAATTTTCTTGTTTTCTAGTTAGTTTTAATTTTCAGGAATAAAACACACTTGAGATGGCAAAGGATGCAAGGGAAACTTGAACCAGCACTCCATACAGGAAAGCAGAACCGTCCGACAAATTTCTTCGTTTGCAGTAAGCTCGGCACGGGCCGTGTCCACCCAACACGGCCCCGTGCTGCACAGTCTGCAGAAAAAAACCCAGTTCAGGTAACTGGACACGGGCCGTGTTCACCCAACACGCCCACGTGTCCAGACTTCTGTTTCTCTTGTTTAATTTTGTTACTGGCACTTGAACATGGGGTCATGCCCGGATCACACGGGGCCGTGTTCAGCGCCATGTAACACAAAATTTTTGCTTTTCACACCTTTTTACACATTCAATCAACCTAAAAACTTATTTTTGGGACACATTGATGACAATGTGTAATTTAAGTGTGGGGGGGATGCTAAAACCTTGAAACTTGCAAGTCCTAAATACAAGCCTTACACAAAACTCTATTGGAACCGCTAATCACCCCAAATTTTTTTCAAAAAATTTTCAATTTTTTTACTTGTCTAGGTTTAATTCGGGAAATTCAAGTTCTTAAAAAGGTTATATTTTTATGAATTTACAACCGATAGCGTCGTGATAAAAAGAACCAACATAAGAAAATTATGAAAAGGCATGACAAGCTTAGTTAAAATTTAATTATATATACTTGATCACATAAAAACCCATTCCCACAAAAGTGAGTTTTGAGCCTTTATTGAGCAAACACTTACATATCATTTGACTAAATGCTCATTTTCGTTTCTTGTGTGAATAGCCGCTTGGTTCTTACGACTCTAGAACTTGCCATGACGATACATTCCCGGTCCTTACCAACTTAAACCCGAGTAAGTAAATGATGGAGGCATTAGGACTAACCCTTTTTATTTCTACACCATTATTTTTCTTTTTTTTACCACCTACCCAAAATCCCCCTAGTTAGCCCCTTTGAGCCTAAACCTTTTCATTTCATAACCCAAACCAAACACACTTTTTACCCACCAAAACCTTTTTCATTTTTACCCCTTTGTTTTAGTAACAAGTTCGGTTCTTTATATGACTTTATATATATATATATATTTGTTGTTGAGGATGACGCAAAAGAAAAATAAACAAACAAGTTCATCAAAAATAACTTTGTTTGAATAAATGGCTTCATCAAAATAAAAGTTACAAAAATAGAAAGTCATACGAAAACCGACACTTGTTACGCTTTTCGCCCTTTTTACTAACCACTAACCACCAACCCAACCACCTACCTTTAACCCAAGCCTAACCCTTAACCCACAAAATCCTCTTGATATTTACAAAGGTATATAAGTTAAAAAGGAGGAGGATTGATTGCTTGGCAAGCCTATGGTAGGAGTAAGTTCCATGCCGCTCTCGAGTGATCCACAAAAATACATTTTCGGCCGAGTGTTGAGTGATCCCCGTGAGGTATGTGAACTCGTATATAAATAGAATTTTACAAAGGCATGTTATGCCCTAATAAGTAATTTATCTTATGAAAAGTTTTAAATAAATCATGACGAATAGGATTGTAAATAAATAAAAATAAAATTAAATAAAGAATCTTGGAAATCCCGACACTCTACGACAAGCCCAAAAACCTTCTTCTCTACCCATTCCATTTGGGTGTGTAATAGCCACAAATTAAAGAGTTTTGCTTGAGGACAAGCAAAGATTCAAGTGTGGGGGTATTTGATGTGTTCAAATATTAACATATAAATTTCATCAAATGAGGCATAAAACTAACCCCTTTTTAGTACTAATGTTGGAAAAAGTGTGCTTTTGTCTTCCTTTTGTATTTTCAGGATTAAATGAGCTCAAATTAACAAAAGAAGCAAAAAGACATCAAAATCTGACATAAATACAAGAAAAGGAACAAGATGTGACATGCCCGACCCCACGACAGCATCTTTCCAAGCAAAACAAGAGATCAAAAGCCTGAACACGCCCCGTGCTCAGCCAGCACGGGGGCGTGCCCAAGTGTCAGCAGAAAAGACAAAGTGGTAGAAGCTTCTATTGCCCACCACGGGCCGTGCTCAGCGGACACGGGGCCGTGGTCAACTATAAGATTCGCACAATCCAGCAAATCTGCATAGTACAAAGATTCTTCTGCACCACGGGGTCGTGCTCAGCGGACACGGGGGCGTGGTCAACTAATAAAACAAAGCTGCATTTAATGAAGAAAGAGAAGGATGTGGACACGGGGCCGTGCCCGAGCTTCTGTTCAGCCTATAAATAGATGTGCTTGGCTTAAGCTCAAATCATCCCTTGGCACACCACCTCTCTCACACTTCACCCACCACCCACCACCACCATAACACCATCATCCACCACCATCATCCATTGTCCATCGTAGAGTGTGTGAGTCGTCTCGGGATCCAAGATTGATCGTAAGAGTTCTTGACAATCAAGGCCATGTTTGCCTAAGTCTCTTACATCACTTGGTGAAGACAAAGTGTCTAGTGTAATACTTTTTATTTCTAATCTTTTGCACTTTTTATTTGGTTTCGTATTAATGACTTTAATAACTAGTTGCTTATGTTGAAGGTGATCTTTCTTTATCGTTTGTCTGTGGTGTCTTGAAATTATTTTACTGTCTATATAAAATAAAAGATTTTCACCATTCATATCTCCACGGTCTATATGGAGGTATGTTGGCTACCTGGTCGGGGGTTAAGGGAACGGTTTGGTAAAGGTCTTGCCATTGTTCAGCGTTTAGAGGTCCTGCAATGGACCTGGGTCAAATTTAGTAGGACCTCCTTCAATACTTCACGGTATTGGATGGCGGGGGTCCAAACTCTTTGATCCCCTCATAAGTTAACTACTATTAATACTATAACCCGGCTATTTAGGACTGTATCCCTGCTGACTCAGACTACTTAGTCGAGGGTAACGTTACCTCCAAAAGAGGGGCCTACCATAATATTGCATTAATAACTTAATTCATTATCTTCCAATAATCCACCCTTTTAGGATTGTATCCTTGCTGACTCAAACTACTGGGGTGAGGGTAACGTCACCTTCAAAAGAGGGGCCTACTACAATAACTAAGATAATCTCTTAATTATGTGCAAAAGTGCGGAAATAATCAAAGGTTACACTAGATACGAGTCGGAACCAAGTGATTCATCTTGTCTATCTGTTTTTTTTTTATTTTTATTTTCAGCATTTTAGTTAGTTTTTATTTTTAGTTTAAAACATTTTTCTAAACTTTTTATTTTGATTAGACGTTGAGGATAAACCGGTACTAAAAGCTCTTGTGTCCTTGGACGACCTCGGTATCTTGCCAACACTATACTACGCTCACGATGGGTGCACTTGCCCATATGTGTGTTTAGTGTTAGTAAAATATCGTGTTTTATAAATTTAAAACTTGGCTAAAAATAAGTGTTAAAGGGGCTTAAAATATACACCTAAAATATATAACACTTTACACGCATCAACGGTTAACATACCGAAGCTTACGGTACACAAAACAACTTAAATAACAAATTTCAGCAATTTAAACATGGGGAGGGCGTCGGCGACGCCTCTTAATTCTTTGCGTCGGAAAACAAGCCGTAAGCAGTAGAATAAGGCGTCAGCAAAAATGAAGGCCAGAGAAGGCGTCGGCGACGGCCCCTCTAAATGTTGTTTTTCTGCAGATCCGTTTCGTCGTCCGTTAATGCTCAAACTTGCATAACTTTTTAACCGTTTACCCGTTTAACCTCCCGTTTCTTCCCACATGACCGTAATTCGATATTCTATCATGTGAACTTAAAATCCAACATTCGAATTAAGAAAATTCTTAACTTATGAGTTTACGGCTAAATATTCAATCACGGGTTTTTCGACCCGTTCATGTTTTCATGTAACAACTCATTCGTTTTAACCCAATACTTGAACGAACATTATAACTATAATAGTTTTACATTATCCGAAGTTCCGTACATGGGGTTTATGAACCCGATTCCCGGTATGTGTACTTATTCATCTCAAACAATTTTACATAATTGAACTATATTAGCACAATTTCCTTACACGAAATTGTTCCCAATGGTCATAACTCTACTCAAGTCTTTTGCCCATTAACCCGCGTCCCCGCCTCTCGGTTAGCGCATCAAAAAGGAATTCTACCCATTACCCGGTTATAATACCGTCGTCATTACTTATATAAATCATTTCTTAATGAAATTAATCCTCATTTTGACCCGTTAGGTCTACCTAGCGAAAAAATTCACTTCTACATAATCAAACCTTGTTAGACTTCAAATATCATTCTTAAGCAACTAGCACATAACCTTGCCTAAATAAACTAAGAAGTGATTCGGAAATCACTTACTTAATACTACCTACTTGATATCGTCATTAATAACTCATTATAACATAACTTCTAACAATTATCATGCACTTAATCTCTTTTACAACTAAAGAGAGAGTCCGTGAGTTTACTTACCTCGTGCATCCAAGTTCACACATAGCTTCCATGTTTACCTTCGACCCGTGGCGCTTCATGCTTGTGTCCATGTTGACATGACTCCTATCCGTACATGTCGTCACATTCACAACACAGTTAGCTTACATATATTCATTCGTTCATTCGGCTTTCAAATCATGAAATGTTTGACTTTCGTTAGTTTATTAGCGCATATATAGGATAGGTATCATCATATTTCATTACTACCGTACATGATATAAATTAGCTAGTTCATAACGCATAAGTTCTTACATACGAATTTTTACCTTTTAACTTCAATCCTACATATAATCCATTCTCGTTTTAGATTATGCCATTTATTTACATAACAATTACATTCACGCATCATTCATATTTCATACCATGTTTCACAATTCATCAATATTATATTGTCCTTATGCATCACCACACTTCTCAATCCATTCAAAACTACATGGTTTGTCATTGAGGCATTTTATCAAACACTTGGTGTGCATTCAACCTACTTTGCATAGTTTACAACTAGTTTTAGGCATAATCATCTCCTTCCAAATTCCAATCACCAAGAGAGTGCTCAAAATCACATTCCCTTCATACAATTAACCCTAGACTATCATCACACAACCTATTTCAAGCTAGGAACAAGTACATCAAACAAGGATTGGACATGGGTAGAACACCCATGTCGCCACCTTCACTCACAATTGTGGGTTTCACCTTAAATCATCAAATTACTTAAATTTATTCATAACACATAATCTAAATGGTGATTCTAACACCTCTACATGCACAATTTCATACAATTTCGTAGTTTGATCATAGTCCCACTTCATACCGAATCATAAAATTAACTTCTACAACTTACCTCATGTGTAGAAAGTCTAGATAATCAAGAATCTAAGTTCATGCATCCGATTAGAGCCAGTTTCCCCTTTCAATTTGAAGGTTTTTCTTGAATTAGGGTTTGCACCCCTTCACCCTTGCCTTCTGTTCGATCGCCAGACCCAAAACACACAAGGTGTGTGTTTTAATTTTTTTTATTTTATTCTTTTAAATAGTTTCAAGTTCCCCACTTTGACAACATTAGCCCCTTAAGTTCATGACACTATTATAATTGGCTTTAATTTCATTACTTTACCTAATTTGCTAGACCTTCAACTAAGTTTACTAACCTAGTTATTATATCTCATTTTATTAAACATGATAACAAACTAGCAAATTTAATAATTCAGTTTTGGGGTGTTACAAGTCTACCCTCCTTAAAGGAGGTTTCGTCCCCGAAACCTTTCTCATTCCTACTCTTACCCTTTCATTATACTTAATCAAAGTGCTTAATACATACTGATTACATTCGGAATCTTGGCTAAAGATTTGGTTCATAAACAAACATAATTGTACACATTGTTCATCCCATACCTGTGTGTGATGCGTCGTAGTATACCACAAATTCTTCTATTCCTTCAGGCAATGTCAACACAGGAGCATTGCTCAACTTCTGCTTAAGAATCTCAAAGGATTCTTGTTGCTTAGGACCCCAATCAAACTTTATATTCTTCCTAGTCAACGAAGTTAGGGGTGCAGCAATCCTTGAGAAATTTTTAATAAAACGCCTGTAATATCCTGCCAGACCCAAGAAGCTGCGAATCTCTGTGGGCGTCTTCGGCTCTTGCTAATTCATGATAGCTTCAATCTTAGCGGGATCCACCTGGATACCATGCTCACTAACCACATGTCCAAGGAATTGGACTTCATGAAGCCAAAATTCACACTTTGAAAACTTGGCGTAGAGCTTTTCTTGTTGAAGAAGTTTAAGAATACAACGAAGATGCTTCTCATGATCAGCCTGATTTTTCGAGTAAATAAGAATTTCATCAATGAAGATAATGACAAACTTGTCCAAGTAGGGTTTGCAAACGCGATTCATGAGATCCATGAACGCTACTGGTGCATTAGTGAGCCCAAACGGCATCACCAAGAACTCGTAATGACCATAATGAGTTCTGAATGCAGTCTTATGCACATCTTCATCTCTAACCTTCAGCTGATGATAACCTGATCTCAAGTCAATCTTGGAGAAGTAACTTGCTCCTTGAAGTTGATCGAACAGATCGTCGATCCTGGGCAATGGATACCTGTTCTTGATTGTAACCTTGTTTAGCTCGCGATAATCGATGCATAGACGCATCGAGCCATCCTTCTTTTTCACAAACAGAATCGGCGCTCCCCAAGGAGATGAGCTAGGCCTAATAAATCCTTTTGCCAACAAATCGTCCAACTGAGTTCTCAACTCTTTCATCTCTGTTGGGGCCAATCGGTAAGGTGCTCTTGCAACAGGTGCTGCTCCAGGAATAATGTCAATTCTAAACTCCACTTGCCTATCTGGTGGTAAACCAGGTAGTTCTTTAGGGAATACATCTGGATATTCAGAAATAATAGGGATGTCTTTAATCTTGGGCTTTGGTTCATCAATTGTCACTTGTGCCATATAGATGACACATCCTTTCTTCATGCACCGTGATGCCTTGAGCATAGACACTTTCTTAGGCAACCCATGTTGAGTGTCTCCCTGTATGGTAAGTGGCTCACCATACGGAGTCTTGATAACTACTTGTTTCTTGTCACAAACGATCTGAGCTTGGTTATGAGATAACCAATCCATGCCTATTACTATGTCGAATCCAGCTAGTTTCAAAGGAAGTAAAGACAATGGAAAAGAGTGGTTCCTAATGGATATGAAACATCCATCTAACACGGTTGAAGTAGTTTCTATGGTACCATCGGCCAATTCTACCTCATATTTTATGCTTAGGGTTTTAACAGGCAGATTTAATAACTTACAAAACTTATTATCTACAAACGACTTATCTGCACCCGAATCAAATAATACCCTTGCATAAACATCATTGATAAGGAAGGTACCTGTTATCACGTTGTCATTCTAGATCGCTTCTTGAGCATTCATTTGGAAGACCCGAGCATTGGTCTTCTTGCCTTCTTCAGGCTTCTTCGCATACTTTGGGCAGTTGGTCTTGATATGCCCCTTCTCGTTACAGTTGTAACAAGTTACATCCTTAATCTTCTTACAATCCAACGTCTTATGCTCACTGGATTTACAGATCCCACAAGCTCTCGGCTGTGATTGGGACTTTGACTCATACCTGCATTTTCCCAGATGGCGTTTCTTGTAGGTCTTGCATTTGGGCTTCTCACCCGACTGTTGGTCATCTTTCTTGAACCCTGAACTCTTCTTGTGGTCAGAGTTCCCCTTGTGCTTCTTGTCTGAACGGTGAGAGTTATCATCCTCACGCTTCCTCTTCCCTGCATCAGAGTTTCTAAGCGATCTCTGCCTGACCGCATCCAGGGTAAGAGATAATGACAAATCAGCTACGGACCTAAAGGTAGTAGGTCGAGACGCTTTCACACTAGCTTTGATCTCCGGGGCTAAACCCCCAATGAAACGGGCTATACGCTTTGGTTACGGTGTCACCAAGTAAGGAACCAATCGAGACATGGTGTTAAAACTCGTGAGATACGCTTGGCAGTCTAAGTTCTTCATTACCAATGTCAGAAAGTCGGTCTCGATCTTCTCAACTTCATGTTGAGGACAGAAATTCTCTTTGATTAAAGCAACAAACTGATCCCATGTCAGGTTGTATAATGGGATCTTACCAGTAGCTTGGATTAATGACCTCCACCAAGCTAGAGCTTCTCCTTTAAACGATTGTGACACAAATTTCACGATGTCTTACTCTTCACAACCACTAATATTAACCACAGTGTCCATCTCGTCGAGCCACGTCATACAATCGATGGCTCCTTTCACTCCTGTGAAATCCCTGGGCTTGCAGGAGACAAAATACTTATAAGAACAGCCCATAATACGTGGCTCTTGATTGAGCACAACTTTCCTAGATGGAACACTCCTCTAATTCGATGAGTGATGAGAATCACTCTTGCGAGCTGTATGAGTCTTGGAGGGTGGTTTTGAATGAGGTACAGACTGAGTTCTAACGCGAGTTCCACTTGATTCATTAAATTGTCTGTCAAGAGCTCGAGTAACGGCATTATCTATTAATGCCTGCAATTCCGCGCCCACTACATTAACTCTGGAAGTGTCATGATTCTCCCTCGGGTGACTGTTGACTTCGTCTGACCCAGCCATGTAGATTGATTGCTACATAAGATATTGACAAGATTTATTCAAAAGTCCATTATGGAATTGTCTTTTATGGCAATTCATTAACCATGGTAACCATAAGCCATATTGGTTAATTTATTAAGTATTTTCATTTAGGATTATAATTATCCTCAGTCATGATTTATTAATATATTATAATGGCACAAAAAGGCCAAGTCACAGGGACAATTTAAATTATAGGCCATGAACTTATAGGATCGAGGCATTGTCACACCCCCGATATTTCCACGTATAACCGGTGGGCCCGGTGGGGAGTATCGTGACGTAGTTGATATTATCATAGTCAAACAACACAATTTTAAATGCACATCGGAAGCGAAAGATAGATTTATTTCAACTGAATAAAATTGTAATATTAAGTATCACAATGTAGTTGAAACAGATCCACAGGCGGATCAAATAAACAGAAAACGTAGTTCAACAGACTCAAAATGCATCCAAGCTTGCGAGACTCTTAACGATGCTAAGGAGAGGCCAGCCTATTACGGGTAGTACCTGCACTTAACCTTTTTGGGAAAATACGTCAGTTTACACTGGTAAATACAATTAACTGACTCATTTTGAAAAGGTTTAGAAAATTGATTTGAATGCACAAGGCACAAAATATTTTATAACTTAGGATAATTATTTATATATAAACTTGTAAGAGAATTACATGTTCGTTATGCGTTCAGTAGCCCGGATTGACACCGGGTTAAAGATTAACAGACACACCACATGATATAGTCCCGCGGCGGGTTATTCCCGAAACCGGCGGTTATACCTTATTATTTATTTATGCACTGTCAGGTGTACGCCTAAACCCCGTGCTTAGGTCGTGGCCATTTCGTAAAATGATGCCAAGGATATCCGGGACATGGTCATTAACCCCCCAAAGGCTTTAAGCAAACAAAACAATTTAAACGGGACATTTCAATAAATTAATCTTCATACAATTAAAAATTCAATGCCCGACCAAGCGGTATTTTATATACAGTACCCCAAGCCCGTATAGGGAAAATAGTTAAAAGTATTTACCTTTGCAAGTATTAATCACAATTAGCAAGTGCGTGTAGCTTTTACCGGGTCTCCTATTCTGGAACAAAGGTTTTTAATAACCTATTAGATTCTTAACGGGTCTTTAATTAAGCCTAAACTTAGACCGGTTAGTTTTAAAGAAAGATACGGTTCAAACGCACGATTAAGCGAAGACCGGAATAGAATGTGATTTAGACCCGACAAGTTTGAAGACTTGTATAATATGGGTAAACTAAACACATTCTGGAATTTGAGACAAAAATGATAAGGTTTGACCCGTTTCGGCTAATTTATGCAAACTAGTTACATAAACCGTACCGAACGCGAATAACGCGTAACGGGTAACCAAAAGAGCCATATATAGGTTTCCTAAGTTAATATGCCATAAATATGTTGTGACATCAGTAAGATATCTTCTATTATGCCCGAAATGGATTTAAACTCGAACTATGCCCCGTAGGGGCATTTTGGTCATTTTAAAGGTTATAAAAGAGTTTAAATAATAATCTGAGTTACAGGTCTGATATAATTAGTAAAAATACTTAATTTAATAAGTTATAACAGTAGGGTATTACATATATGTAAAATTTATCATTAAAAACCAAACTATGCACCTTAGGGGTATTTTGGTAATTTCACATTGGCTTAAAAGGTCAAAACTGGAAATCTGAGTTTAAAACATTTTGCTTACTGCTAATATATAAAAATTTACTGAAAATATCAGTGGGTATCAAACCTTATATGTTTAAAATAGTTTTAATACATACTATGCGTTAAAAACGCTTAAAAAGGCGATTTTGAGCTATTTCCGGGTTTTTAAGGGAAATCTGATATTTTTATTATTTCGGAAGGCTCAAAATATTTTATTTATTATATTAGAACAGTAGAAAAAGTTATGGTATCAAAATAATTTGTAAAACGCATTTTATAGGCCAAAAGGGCAAAACCGACAATTACCGAATCAAGCTTAGAACTCTATGTTATGCTTAGCCTAAAATTAAATAAAAATCTTCAAAAATCCCAAAATATTATTTTATATCAGTAGGTAAAAAGTTTGGTGTTAAAAATTGGGTTTAGATAGGCTATATGCTAATTACGCCGTTTATTAAATAAAAAGCTTTCTAATTACGCTATTGAGCATAACTCCTAATCTAGACCTCAAACTGATGTCAAATTTTAGGGACAACTTTATAAATCAGTAACTAAGGTTTCTATTCTTCTACATTTTCAAAAATCACGTTTTAAGGTCATATGGGCATAATAGTCAACATTTAAGCATTTAACGGAAACATGCATATGAATCGGATAACTAATGAACTAAGTTGTATAATCTCAGAGAGTTATACTAACATGAAACCTGGTCCTAATAAGGCTCTAAGGCATTTCTAAAACATGCTACATTGGGTCAGAACTGAAAGTCAAAGCAAAAGTCAAATTATGCGACTTTCGGTTCCGAACTTAGCCTAAACTGAAAATTGTCGGGTTGAACATGTTTAGACATGTTCTTACAATAATTACCAAGTTATATTAATGATAAAACAGGTTGCATGGATCCTACATTGCTAATTATGCATTAATTTGAAAATAAGCTTTCTGTTGACTTTTTAAGATTAACTTTAACCCGACAATTGACCTAGTTAGAGTGGGAATCATAGGGTGCCCTTTTAAGGGTTTATTGCCCACATAATTACCAACTCATGGGTACTTTCAATTTGAAATTTGACTGGACAAATTATGATTAATTATGAAGTCAAACTCTAATTACGACGGTTTGACTTTAAGCTAATAAACTAAGCTAAACTGAATTAGAAAGGGTTGAGGACACTTACAAGAGTCCTATGCACGATTAGGAATCCTAAGGGAACTTGGTTGCTGACCAGAGAGCTCCAGAAATGAAGTTGTGATGGTTGCAAATGAATGTGCTCAAAGTTGCAACTAAAGGGCTCCTTATATATGAGTTTTGATGCCATTAGATCATGCCAAATAGGTCTATAAATGTTACAAGATGGTCCCATCTGTCCCTATTGCATGAAATACCAGTGGGGGAGTCCCTGGTATAAGAAAACAAGGTTTTAAGGCGGTGTAACGGGCTGGACAGACACCTGCAGGTGTTTTCTGTCGCTGGCATGCCCACGCGGGCCGCGTAAGCCCAGAAGACATTCTTACGCGGGCTGCCTGGCCCTCCAGAACCAGCCAAACAAGTTTTGTTATTTGCAATTCAGCCCCTGGCCTTTCCAAACGTGGTTTTAAGTATTTTTCTTGCACTTTTGGCCCTCTAACTTGTCTTTTAAGGGCTCCATGACATAAACAAACACCGTTCAGTCCTCTGTTAACCTTGTGATTACCCGGAAGGCCCTGGATTTCAACGTTGACGCTTTTAACCCCTCTTATACGAATATCATCATAACTTTCTCATACTTTATCGAAACCTCGTGAAATTTTAATCACTTACTCTAGTGAGTATAATTAATCATTACAAAGCTTCGGGTTTGCTAAAAGGTCACTCAGAGGTATACTTTAAACATGTTGACACATTTAACCCCTGTAGTTTGTAATCTCTCACTTTCTTCCACAATTAGCTTCGTATGATCCATGATTCATTCGTTTAAGGGTGTAAACATCGTGTAGGGTTATTGAAAGGCATATTTATCCATTGTTGACACTTTGAACCCTTATATTCACATATTTTCTCTGTTTGTCAACTTTAGTCCCTCTAAAGTAATATTTTACACGTTTAAAGCTTATGACACGTGTCGATACATTATTGGACATAAATTTTCGAGGTGTTACATCCTCACCCCCTTAAAAGAAATCTTGACCTCGAGATTTACTGAAATAAATGAGGGTACTTTTCTTTCATAGTGGACTCTACCTCCCACGTATACTCGGGACCTCTGCGAGCATCCTATTTGACCTTTACAATTGGTACATGCTTCCTTCGAAGCTTCTTTACCTGTCGATCCTCGATCGACAAAGGTTTTTCCATAAATTTCAAGCTCTCATCTATGTGCACATCCTTATGTGATATGACTAGTGACTTATCAGCTAGGTATTTCTTCAGATTGCAGATGTGAAATACATTGTGAATACCACTGAGCTCTTCTGGTAAGTTTAACTTATAAGCCACTGTTCCCACACATTCGATGATCTCGAATGGTCCTATATACCTTGGGCTTATCTTACCTTTCTTACCGAATCACATCACTCCTTTCCAGGGTGATACTTTGAGCAAAACTTTATCACCAACCTCAAACTTTAGAGGTTTTCGTATTTTATCAGCATAACTCTTCTGCCTATCCCTGGCAGCTTTCAGGTGGTCATGAATTTGGACAATCTTATCCGTCATTTCAAGGACTATATCAGGTCCTGATAACTGAGCTTCTCCTACTTCTGCCCAACAAATAGGCGTTCTGCATTTTCTACCATATAATGCCTCAAAAGGCGCTGCCTGAATACTAGTATGGTAGCTATTGTTATAGGAGAACTCAATCAATGGCAGGTGGTTATCCCAACTACCACCTAAGTCCATCACACATGCATGAAGCATGTCTTCCAAAGTTTGGATGGTACGCTCACTCTGCCCGTCCATCTGAGGATGGTAAGCCGTACTAAAGTTTAAGCGCGTGCCCAAAGATTGTTGGAAAATTTTCCAAAAATGTGATGTGTATCTAGTATCTCTGTCAGAGATAATAGACACTGGTACGCCATGCAGAGATACAATCTTATCTACGTACAATTGGGCTAACATGTCGGAGCTATAAGTCTCCTTAATGGGTAGGAAATGTGCTGACTTAGTCAGTCTATCTACTATCACCCATATAGTATCATTTCCTTTCTTTGTCTTTGGTAACTTGGTGATAAAATCCATTGTCACCATTTCCCACTTCCAGGTGGGAAGTTCAGGCTGTTGTAGCAAACCTGACGGTTTTTTATGTTCAGCCTTAACTTGCCCGCACGTCAAACATTTGGATACATAAGTAGCTATAGACTTCTTCAAGCCTATCCACCAATAATTTACTCTCAGATCCTGGTACATCTTGTCAGCTCCAGGATGAACAGAGTATTTAGAACTATGGGCTTCTTGGAGAATAACATCCCGAAGTCCTCCATAAATTGGAACCCATATTCGTCCATTTAACCTCAGAATCCCGTCCTTGCCATAGGTTAACTGTTCTTCAGTTACTCCTAGCTTTTTATTAGGATAGTTAGCTTCTAGTACAACTTCCTTCTGCGCAGCTAACAACCTTTCAATCAAACTATTCTTTAACTCAATGCACTTGGCATTGATTCTTATAGGCTTCACTCTTTCCTTTCTACTTAAGGCATCGGCAACCACATTCGCCTTGCCAGGATGGTATCGTATCTCACAGTTATAATCATTCAAAGTTTCCATCCACCGTCGCTGCCTCATGTTTAAGTCCTTCTGATTAAACAGATGTTGAAGGCTTTTGTGATCAGAGTAGATCACACACTTAGTACCATACAAGTAATGCCTCCACAGTTTAAGTGCAAATACCACGGCACCCAACTCCAAGTCGTGGGTGGTGTAGTTCTTCTCGTGCACCTTTAACTGTCGAGAAGCATAGGCAATGACCTTGCCTTTTTGCATGAGTACACATCCCATACCTGTGTGCGATGCATCACAATATACTACAAATTCTTCTATTCTATCAGGCAATGTCAACACAGGTGCATTGCTCAACTTCTGTTTAAGAATGTCAAAGGATTCCTGCTGCTTAGGGCCCCAGTCAAACTTAATATTCTTACGTGTCAACGAAGTTAGGGGCGCAGCAATCCTTGAGAAGTTTTCAATAAATCGCCTATAATATCCTGCTAAACCTAGAAAGCTATGAATCTCTATAGGCGTCTTTGGCTCTTGCCAATTCATGACAGGTTCAACTTTAGCGGGATCTACTTGGATACCACGCTCACTAACAACATGTCCAAGAAATTGGACTTCACGAAGCCAGAATTCACATTTTGAAAATTTGGCATAGAGCTCTTCCTATTGAAGCAGCTTAAGGATACAACGGAGATGCTTCTCATGGTCAGCTTGACTCTTCGAGTAAATGAGAATGTCATCGATGAAGACGATGACAAATTTATCCAAGTAAGGCTTGCAGATGCGATTCATGAGATCCATGAATGCGGCAGGTGCATTAGTGAGCCCAAAAGGCATCACTAGGAACTCGTAATGACCATAGCGAGTCCTAAACGCAGTCTTGTGTACATCTTCATCTTTAACCTTCAGTTGATGATAGCCTGACCTCAAATCGATCTTAGAAAAGTAGCTAGCCGCTTGCAATTGATCGAACAGATCGCCGATCCTGGGCAAAGGATACCTATTCTTGATAGTGACCTTATTAAGCTCACGGTAATCGATGCATAGACGCATCGATCCATCCTTCTTCTTGACAAACAGGATTGGCGCTCCCCAAGGAGACGAACTAGGTCTAATAAAACCTTTGGCTAGCAAATCATCTAGTTGTGTCCTCAATTCTTTCATCTCTGTTGGTGCTAACCTGTAAGGTGCCCTTGCAACAGGTGCTGCTCCTGGAATAATGTCAATTCTGAATTCTACTTGCCTATCTGGTGGTAAACCAGGTAGTTCCTCAGGAAAGACTTCAGGGTTTTCAGAAATGACGGGAATATCTTCAATCTTAGGCTTTTGCTCATCAATAGTTACTTGTGCCATATAAATGACACAACCCTTCTTCAAACACCTAGAAGCCTTGAGCATAGACACTTGCTCAGGCAGTCCATACTGGGTATCTCCCTGAATGGTAAGTGGTTCACCAGACGGAGTCTTGACCACCACTTGCTTCTTGTTGCAAATAATCTGGGCCTGGTTATGAGATAACCAGTCCATGCCTATAACTATATCGAAACCGGCTAACTTCAAAGGAAGTAAGGACAAAGGAAAAGAGTGGTTCCTAATGGATATGAAACATCCATCTAACACGGTTAATGCGGTTTCTATGGTGCCATCAGCTAATTCAACCTCATATTTTATGCTTAGGGTTCTAACAGGTAGGTTTAACAACTTACAAAACTTATCATCAACAAATGACTTATCTGCTCCAGAATCAAATAACACCCTTGCATAAACATCATTAATAAGGAAGGTACCTGTTATGACATTATCATTCTGGATCGCCTCCTGTGCGTTCATCTGGAAGACCCTGGCATTGGTCTTTTTCCCTTCCTCAGCTTTCTTAGTAAACTTTGGGCAGTTGGACTTGATATGCCCTTTTTCATTGCAGTTATAACATTTAGCATCCTTGATTTTCTTACAGTCCAATGTCTTGTGCTCAGAAGATTTACAAATCCCACAAGGCCTTGGCTGCGATTGTGATTTTGACTCAAATCTGCACCTCCCGAAGTGGTGCTTCTTACAGACTTTACACTTTGGCTTATCCCCCGACTGATGACCATCCTTTTTAGTTCCAGAACTCTTTTTGTTGTCATTGTTTCCCTTACGCTTCTTGTCTGAACGTCGTGAGTTGTCAACCTCACGCTTTCTCTTCTCAGCGTCTGTGTTTCTCAGCGATCTCTGCCTGACCGCGTCCAAAGTAAGGGACAATGATATATCAACTGCAGACCGAAAAGTAGCTGGTCTGGAGGCCTTCACACTGGCCTTGATTTCTGGGGCCAAACCCCCAATGAAACAAGCTATCCTCTTGGGTTCCGGAGTCACCAGATACGGAACCAGTCTTGACATAGTGTTGAAGCACGTAAGGTAGGCTTGACAATCTAGGTTTTTCATAACCAAAGACAAGAAATCAGCTTCAATCTTTTCAACCTCGTGCTGAGGGCAATAGTTTTCCTTAATGAGAGTAACAAACTGATCCCAGGTCAGATTGTATAATGGAATCTTCCCAGTAGCTTGGATAAACGACCTCCACCAAGCTAGTGCCTCACCCTTGAATGACTGAGATACAAACTTTACCACATCCTTATCAGCGCAACCACTGATATCTACCACGGTGTCCATCTCATCTAACCATGACATGCATTCAACTGCTCCTTTCTCCGCAGTAAAATCCCTGGGTTTGCAGGAAACAAAGTACTTATAGGTGCAACCTTTAGCACGTGGTTCTTGGTTCAGCACAACTTTCTTAGATGGAACACTCCTCTGGTTCGTTGAGTGATGGGAATCACTCTTGTGAGCAGTATGAGTCTTTGAGGGTGGTTTAGAGTGTGGTACAGATTGGGTCCTGACATGCGTACCACTGGATTCATTGAACTGCCTTTCCAAAGCTCGCGTCAGAGCATTATCTATTAACGCTTGTAATTCTGCTCCTGCTAGGTTGACTCTGGAGGTGTCCTGATTATCTCTGGGGTGACTGTTAACTTCGTCTGACCCAGGCATGTAGCTTGATTGCTATATAAGATAAATGATTTAATTCATTCAGAGGTCTATAATAGTTTTATCATTCTAGATAATTTATTAATCATGGTATTTAAGAACCATTTTGATTAACTTGTTAGGCATATATATATATATATATATATATATATATATATATATATATTCAGGATTTTCATTATAATAATCCTTAGTTATAATTAAAATATATTAATGGCAAAAAGGCCTAGTCACGTGGGCAGTTTTAAATTTTTAATCATGATCTTATAGGGTCATGTTATTGAGGTTTTAATTATAATTCATTACCTCTTCTTAACAGGGGGTCGAAGACCATGACTGTCTTTTGTCTTATATGACAATGAGTATAGCCCGTAGGCGTTATATCCCTAATGGATGTTTTAATTAATTAAAGTATTTGTGAGAATCCAATATAAGGATGACTTAGGCGATTTTATCGAATCACTTTTGTCAAGAGTGTTAACATATTTTCAGAGGTTAACAAGGATTGGAACCTTTTGAATAGGTTTTACCATCTTGGTCATGTCTGCAACGACATATAGACTAGGTTTTACCTTTAAGATTCTTTTTAATATTCAACGCAGAACAATCCTAAATTGAAGCGTTAATAAGGACCTGAATCTAATTTGAGGAATTACCATCTTGGCCCTGTCTTATAATGACACATGGCTAGGTTTTGTCCCTTTTTAGATTTTTATCATTTTATTATAATGATAAGCCTTAGAAAGGAATGTTATATTTTCATTTATTTTACATATTATATTTATGCATATAACTTAACAAAAATGAAAATTTGAATTAAATCATTCCACTACAACAATTAACCAAGTACAGATTTGCCCTAAACGGGACTTCTAAGAATAACATGCCCGCGCAGGGGCCTAAATAGAAATAACATACCCATGCAGGGGTTAAACAGAAAAACATGCCCACGCAGGGGCGGAATACTGAAAGACATGCCCACGCAGGGGCAGAATACAGAAGCAAATGTCCACGCAGGGACATGATTACAACACTAATAACAAACAAACAAATGAAGGATTAAATGATCCTTCTTGCTTTTTCCTTTAACTAAGTTTGCCAAACTCTTGAACATCCCTTGGTTTTGCCTACGGTCTTCCCGCACTTCCTGCCGCACCTCATTAATCCTTTGAAGAATCTCTTGATGCTGCAGTGGCGACATCACTAGCGGCTGCGGGGGTTGCTGATATTGCAGAGGTTGAGGATACGGCGGTTGATGATACCCATATGGTGGGTACCCATAGTGTGAGTATCCGGTTTGATAGGGGATCCCAAAGGATCCTTCCAGATGATGGGCGTTGTAGTTTGCCGCTGCTACCAGGTAAGGGTCGGTCTCTGCATAGTTGTAATTCATGTGGACTGGCTGTTTAAAGGGGTTATATGTTGCCGCACCGGTGTATGTAGGAATTGGGTTTCCAAAACCCAACGGTGGTGGCGCGACAGGCGCAGAGTTTACTTCCGAGACGGGGTTTGAAGGTCCACCCATCTGCGGGTCTTCATGGAGTGGCGGGTAGCGGCTGCCACTTGACGGTTGAGGGGTGCTGATTCGCACTCCTCCTCGCACGGACATCCGTGCGGTTGTTCTTCTTCGCCTCGGTGGCTCCGGAGGCTGTTGCTAAGCTGGTGGTGGTGGCGGAGTGACCGCGACATAACGAGAATCCTCGGAGGGATCCTGCTGCTGCTGCTGCTGTGGTGAGTTGTGGTAACTGGGAGTAAACACCCAGTCGATCTGTCGGAACCTTTCTTCATAGCTATCGGGACCATTATAAGGTGATCCCACAAAAGGTGACCCATCCGAAATTTCGATGGGGTGGTTAGGGGTTCCGGACAGTGGTTCTGCGGGATCGGTGTCCTCATCCATGTCCATTGCATGGTCACCAGAGAAATGGTCTTCAGGTCCTAGTGGGTTAAAACCCACTGGTTCTCCAAGGTAGTTTTCCGGGTTGAACCGGCTCTGGAAAAAGGGTGTTGGGTCATCAAAAGGTGAGTTGTGACCCTGGAGAGGAATGTAAGATTGGTGGGAATTACGGGGCTCATTTTCAGAATGAAGCCCAAAGGAGTTGTGAAACAAAGGGGAGGAGCTCAACGAAACTGAGCGCCTTGCTGGTTCAGTATAGGTCCTCCAGTTATCTTGAGGACTCCGGCTATGTGAATCTGATGGTGTTCGCCGGTGCGAAGGCCCGGCCTCATGATCATTCGGGGCGCCGAGTGGCCCCTTGCCTCTTCCTCTCCCTCTTACTCTTGGTGGCATCTTTTAACCTGTCAACATAAACAAAGATAACACAAGGAATATATATAAAGGAAAAATAAAAACAAATCGGGATTTGTCCTAAGTTCTTTGTCTAGACTCGAAAATTTAGGAATGTGCAACTGCATAACTGAGATTAAACACAAAAGGCTAGTGTTTAATTCACTCAGTGTTGGCTCTGATACCAACATGTCACACCCCGATATTTCCACGTATAACCAGTGGGCCCGGTGAGGAGTATCGTGACGTAGTTGATATCATCATAGTCAAACAACACAATTTTAAATGCACAGCGGAAGCGAAAGATAGATTTATTTCAACTGAATAAAATTGAAATATTAAGTATCACAATGTAGTTGAAACAGAACCACAGGCGGATCAAATAAACAGAAAACGTAGTTCAACAGACTCAAAATGCATCCAAGCTTGCGAGACTCTTAACGATGCTAAGGAGAGGCCAGCCTATTACGCGTAGTACATGCACTTAACCTTTTTGGGAAAATACATCAGTTTACACAGGTAAATACAATTAACTGACTCATTTTGAAAAGGTTTAGAAAATTGATTTGAATACACAAGGCACAAAATATTTTATAACTTGGGATAATTATTTATATATAAACTTGTAAGAGAATTACATGTTCGTTATGCGTTCAGTAGCCCAGATTGACACCGGGTTAAAGATTAACAGACACACCACATGATATAGTCCCGCGGCGGGTTATTCCTGAAACTGGCGGTTATACCTTATTATTTATTTATGCACTGTCGGGTGTACGCCTACACCCCGTGCTTAGGTCGTGGCCATTTCGTAAAATGATGCCAAGGATATCCGGGACATTGTCATTAACCCCCCAAAGACTTTAAGCAAACAAAACAATTTAAACGGGACATTTCAATAAATTAATCTTCATACAATTAAAAATTCAATGCCCGACCAAGCGGTATTTTATATACCGTACCCCAAGCCCGTATAAGGAAAATAAGTTACAAGTATTTACCTTTGCAAGTATTAATCACAAATAGCAAGTGCGTGTAGCTTTTACCGGGTCTCCTATTCTGGAACAAAGGTTTTTAATAACCTATTAGATTCTTAACGGGTCTTTAATTAAGCCTAAACTTAGACCGGTTAGTTTTAAAGAAAGATACGGTTCAAACGCACGATTAAGCGAAGACCGGAATAGAATGTGATTTAGACCCGAAAAGTTTGAATACTTGTATAATATGGGTAAACTAAACACATTCTGGAATTTGAGACAAAAATGATAAGGTTTGACCCGTTTCGGCTAATTTATGTAAACTAGTTACATAAACCGTACCGAACGTGAATAACGCGTAACGGGTAACCAAAAGAGCCATATACAGGTTTCCTAAGTTAATATGCCTTAAATATGTTGTGACATCTGTAAGATATCTTCTATTATGCCCGAAATGGATTTAAACTCAAACTATGCCCCGTAGGGGCATTTTGGTCATTTTAAAGGTTATAAAAGAGTTTAAATAATAATCTGAGTTACAGGTCTGATATAATTAGTAAAAATACTTAATTTAATAAGTTATAAAATTAGGGTATTATATATATGTAAAATTTATCATTAAAAACCAAACTATGCACCTTAGGGGTATTTTGGTAATTTCACATAGGCTTAAAAGGTAAAACTGGAAATCTGAGTTTAAAACTTTTGCTTACTGCTAATATATAAAAATTTACTGAAAATATCAGTGGGTATCAAACCTTATATGTTTAAAATAGTTTTAATACATACTATGCGTTAAAAACGCTTAAAAAGGCGATTTTGAGCTATTTCCGGGTTTTTAAGGGAAAGCTGATATTTTTATTATTCCAGAAGGCTCAAAATATTTTATTTATTATATTAGATCAGTATAAAAAGGTTTGGTATCAAAATAACTTGTAAAACTCATTTTATAGGCCAAAAGGGTAAAACCGACAATTACCGAATCAAGCCTAGAACTCTATGTTATGCTCAGCCTAAAATTAAATAAAAATATTCAAAAATCCCAAAATATTATTTTATATCAGTAGGTAAAAATTTTGGTGTTAAAAATTGGGTTTAGATAGGCTATATACTAATTACGCCGTTTATTAAATAAAAAGCTTTCTAATTACGCTAATGAGCATAACTCCTAATCTGGACCTCAAACTGATGTTAAATTTTAGGGACAACTTTATAAATCAGTAACTAAGGTTTCTATTCTTCTACATTTTCAAAAATCACGTTTTAAGGTCATATGGGCATAATAGTCAGCATTTAAGCATTTAACGGAAACATGCATATGAATCGGATAACTAATGAACCAAGTTGTATAATCTCATAGAGTTATACTAACATGAAACCTGGTCCTAATAAGGCTCTAAGGCATTTCTAAAACATGCTACATTGGGTCAGAACTGAAAGTCAAAGCAAAAGTCAAATTATGCGACTTTCGGTTCTGAACCGAGCCTAAACTGAAAATTGTCGGGTTGAACATGTTTAGACATGTTCTTACATTAATTACCAAGTTATATTAATGATAAAACAGGTTGCATGGATCCTACATTGCTAATTATGCATTAATTTGAAAATAAGCTTTCTGTTGACTTTTTAAGATTAACTTTGACCCGAAAATTGACCTAGTTAGAGTGGGAATCAGAGGGTGCCCTTTTAAGGGTTTATTGCCCACATAATTACCAACTCATGGGTACTTTCAATTTGAAATTTGACTGGACAAATTATGATTAATTACGAAGTCAAACTCTAATTACGACGGTTTGACTTTAAGCTAATAAACTAAGCTAAACTGAATTAGAAAGGGTTGAGGACACTTACAAGAGTCCTATGCACGATTAGGAATCCTAAGGGAACTTGGTTGCTGACCAGAGAGCTCCAGAAATGAAGTTGTGATGGTTGCAAATGAATGTGCTCAAAGTTTCAACTAAAGGGCTCCCTATATATGAGTTTTGATGCCATTAGCTCATGCCAAATAGGTCTATAAATGTTACAAGATGGTCCCATCTGTCCCTATTGCATGAAATACCAGTGGGGGAGTCCCTGATATAAGAAAACAAGGTTTTAAGGCGGTGTAACAGGCTGGACAGACACCTGCAGGTGTTTTCTGTCGCTGGCATGCCCACGCGGGCCGCGTAAGCCCATAAGACATTCTTACGCGGGCCGCCTGGCCCTCCAGAACCACCCAAAAAAGTTTTGTTATTTGCAATTCAGCCCCTGGTCCGTCCAAACATGGTTTTAAGTATTTTTCTTACACTTTTGGCCCTCTAACTTGTCTTTTAAGGGCTCTATGACATAAACAAACACCGTTAAGTCCTCGGTTAACCTTGTGATTACCCGAAAGGCCCTAGATTTGAACGTTGACGCTTTTAACCCCTCGCATACGAATATCGTCATAACTTTCTCATACTTTATCGAAACCTCGTGAAATTTTAATCACTTATTCTAGTGAGTATAATTAATCGTTACAAAGCTTCGGGTTTGCTAAAAGGTCACTCAGAGGTATACTTTAAACATGTTGACACATTTAACCCCTGTAGTTTGTAATCTCTCACTTTCTTCCACAATTAGCTTCGTATGATCCATGATTCATTCGTTTAAGGGTGTAAACATCGTGTAGGGTTATTGAAAGGCATATTTATCCATTGTTGACACTTTGAACCCTTATATTCACATACTTTCTCTGTTTGTCAACTTTAGTCCCTCTAAAGTAATATTTTACTGTAACACCTCGAAAATTCACATCCTATAATGTGTAGACACGTGTCAAATGTTTAAACGTGTGAAGGAAATATTATAGAAGGACTAAAGTTGACAAACATGGAAAGTATGTGAAAATACGTATTCTAAGTGTCAACTGAGAATAAATATAATGTACATTAACCCTACACGATGCTCATACCTTCAAACGAATAAATCATGGATCATACGAAGCTAAAAGTGAGAGGTTACAAACTACAGGGGTTAAATGTGTCAACATGTTTAAAGATATACCTCTGAGTGACCTTTTGACAAACCCGAAGCTTTGTAAATGTTAATTATGCTCACTAGAATGTACGATTTAAATTTCGTAAAGTTTCGTTAACGTATGAGAAAGTTATGATCGAATTCGTGTGCGAGGGGTTAAAGCGTCAACGTTGAAAGTTAGGCCTTTTCGGGTAACAATTAAGTTAACCGGGGACTTAACAAAGTGGGTATATGTCTTGAGGCCCTTCTAGATCAATTACGAGGGCTCAAAATGCAATAAACAAGTGTCTATACAAGGTTTGAAGAGCCAAGGACCAATCTGCAATTAAATGAAAAATGTTGGCTGATATATATACATGCTCGCGTAGCGCGAGCCTGAAGACATATGGCGTCGCGCTACGCGAGGCCTACATCTGGGCAGAAAACAAAATTTTCGAATAGGGGCCTGCTAGGTGAGTTTGTGAGCAACTTTTAAACCGAATTTCCTCATCCCTTGACCCCTAAAACAACCCCTAAACACTAGAGACAAGTGTTGGGCAATTGTGGTTGATCCTAGACTTAGATGTCACTTAGTTGTGGTGGATCCAAGTACTATATAAGGCCACATGATGCAACCACATTTCTTCACACTTGCATTTGATCTTTGGAGCATCCTGGAGCATAGGAACTCTCCCTTCTGATCATAAGTCGTGCATTGGACTATTGTAAGTCTACTAGTTCTTATTTGGTTGTGTTTAGCTTAGTTAATTAGCTAAAAGTCAAACCGTCGTAATTACGGTTTGACTTCGAGATTAGTCACTAATGACTCAGTCTTATCTCGAATTAAAAGTAGTTTTAGAATGGTATTTATGTGGGTAATAAAACCCCAAAAGGGTTTCCCCTGATCACCATCCTAACCAGGTCAAATGTCGGGTCAAACCTTTACTTAAAAAGTCAACATAATGCTTAAAATGTCATTTAGGCATAATTAGCTATCTAGATCATATATAACCTGTTTGATTATTGTTATAACTTAATAATTAGTGTAAGAACATGTCTAAACATGTTCAACCCGACTATTTCCTGTTTAGACCCGGTTCGGAACCGAAAGTCGCAAAGCTTTGACTTTTGCTTTGACTTCAGTTCTGACCCGTTTAGGTATGTTTTAGAAATACCTTAGAGCTTCATTTGGACCAGGTTACATGCAAGTATAACCCTCTGTGATTATACACCTCGGTTCATTAGTTATCCGATTAATAAGCATGATTCCGTTAATTGCTCATATGTTGACCATTATGCCCTTATTACCTTAAATCATGATTTAGGAAAATGTAAAAGTGTAGAAACCTTAGTTACTGATATATAAACTTGTATGCAAAGTTTGACATCAGTTTGACTTGTAGATTAAGAGTTATGCTCATTGTCGCTAAATTAAAGCTTTATGTTAATAAAATGGCGTAATTAGCGTATAGCCTAGTTAAACATACTTTTTGATATCAAATCTTTTACCCGCTGATGTTATATATTATTTTGGGATTTTTAAAGATTTTTAATTAATTTTAGGCTGAGCATAACTAGTAGTCGTAGGCTTAATCCGGTAATTGTCGGTTTTGCCCTTACGGGCCATAAAATGAGTTTTACTTATCTAAACGACTCCAAACCTTTTGATACTGATCACATATGATTAATAAATTATTTTAAGCCTTCTGGAAATATAAAAAATATCAGATTTAAGTATAGAACCCGGAAATGGCCTTTAGTCGCCATAATTAGCGTTTTTAACGCATAGTATGTCTTAAAATCATATTGGACATACCCGGGTTGATACCTACTGATATATGAGGCAAATTATGATATTTTAACAGTAAGCAAAGGTTGATTAACTCAGACTTTGTTTTTGAGCTTTTCGGCTTATGTGAAATTACCAAAATACCCCTACGGGGCATAGTTTGGTTAAAGATGATAAATTTCACATATATGCTTTAGCCTACTGTTATAACTCATCAAATTGAGTATGTTTGCTGTTTACATCAGACCTGTAACTCAGTTAAACATTTAAACTCTTTTACAACCTTTAAAATGACCAAACTACCCCTACGGGGCATAGTTTGTGTTTAAATTCGTTTCGGGCATAATGAAAGACATCTTACTGATGTCACAACATATTTGAGGCATAATTAACTTAGGAAACCTGTAGATGGCTCTAATGAATACCCGTTACGCTTATTACGCGTTCGGTTCGGTTTATGTAACAAGTTTACATAAATTAGCCGAAACGGGTCAAACCTTATCGGTTTTATCTCAAAATCCAGAATGTGTTTAGTTTACCCATATTATACAAGTCTCCAAACTTGTCGGGTCTAAATCACATTCTACTCCGGTCTTCGCTTAATAGTGCGTACGAACCGTATCTTCCTATAAGACTAACTGGTCTAAGCTTAGGCTTAATTAAAGACCCGTTAGCATTCTAATTAATTATTTATACCATCATTCCAGACTAGAGCTTTCTGGTAAATTGTACCTACGCTTACTTAAGTGACTACGGCTGAGTTATTAGATTCTTGCTATTTAAGACAGGAGCTAGCTCAGGTAAATACTCTTAACTTATTTTCCCTATACGGGCTTGGAATACGGTATAATGATACCGCTTGGTCGGGTATTGAATATTTAATCTTAATGAAGGTTAAATTATTGAGGTAACCCGGTTTAATCTGTGTTGTTTGAAATAAAAGCCTTTAGGGGTTAATGACCATGTCCCGGATATCCTTGACATCATTGTGTTATAAAATGGCCACGTCTTATGCACGGGGTGTAGGCGTACACCTGACAGTTGCATAAGGGAAACGGTATCTCACTCTCTTGTGGGCCTATACTTGTGGCGTGTCTGTTAATCTTGACTCGGTTTCTACATCGGGCCCTGAACGTACAACGAACATGTAAATCTGTATACAAGGTTATAAATATAATTGTTCCAAGTTATAAAAGATTAATTTTGCCTCTGTACATTTTAATCAAAGTGTCAATATATTTTGTGCCATGTCCATCCAAACAAATTTTTAATCATTTTCCAAAATGAGTCGGTTGAGTGTATTTACCAGTGAAAACTGACGTATTTTCCAAAAGGGTTAAGTGACAGGTACTGAACATAATTGGCTGGAAGCTCAGGGTGCTAATAAGGAAATCTTGCAAGTTCTAGGCGTCTAAAGTCAGTTGAACAAATGATATGTTTTAAGATCCGCCTGTGGATCCTTTACTTTCCGTTGTAATATTGAATATTACTTTATATTCGGAAAAGTAATAATATTTATCCTTTGCTTCCGCTGTGCATTTATATATTGTGTTGTTTGACTATTATGTTGCCAACCACGTCACGATACTCCCCACCGGTCCCACCGGTGACACGTGGAAATCGGGGTGTGACAGGTTGGTATCAGAGCCAACACTGAGTGAATTAAACACTAGCCTTTTGTGTTTAATCTCAGTTACACAATTGCACATATCTAAACTTCTGAGTCTAGACTTAACATAGGAATAATCTCAATCCTAATCTGGAAATTTCACTTCAAATTTTTATTGGATACGTCGCCAAGCAGAGAAGCTGTAATAAGAATTCTCCACATCTGGAGCCTGGAAATGCTGAGCTTTGTACCGCGACCAGGATGAAACGTGCAACCACGGAGAAGGCATTCAGGAATTGAATGAAGAAGAAACTCCTTTTGCTGAAGAACGTTTCCGTATATAGTCCTTATAAGGACATATTTATCATTCAGTCCCTCCGAGGACGACATTATTCTTTTGAAGTCCCATTTAGGGCAACCCTATAATTGTTTAAATTTCAAAGGAACGATTAAGTTTAAAAATATCATTCCTATATTATAAGATCTACCATTATAATAAAGGGGCAAAATCTAAAAGGACAAGACCTAGCTTCGGGTCATATTAAAGACCGGCCAAGATGGCAGTTCCTCAATGTAGATTCAGATCCCTATTAACAGTTCAATTCAGAAATTTTTTTGTGTTAAATATTAATAAGAATCTTAAAAATGAAACCTAGCTTTCGGGTCATTTTGAGACTGGGCCAAGATGGTAAGACCTGTTTAAAAGATTCGAATCCCTGTTAACATCTATAAATATGTTAACACTCCTGAGAGATGTGATTCGTTGGGGATCACACACGTAATTAAGGATTCTTCAAAAGATTCCTAACCCAGTTTAATGATCCCTAAATCCTGGGTTTACATCATCAATTAAAATGATCATATTTTAACCATACGTGGTAATAAAATGCCTACGGGCCTTGCTCATTTCTACATGAGCCAAAGTACAGTGGTAGCAATGACTCCCTGTCAGAAAAAGGTAATGAACTAGGTTCAGACCTCCAGGCTTTGATTCTCTGGAATCATGGCTTATAAATTAAACTTGTCTACGTGACTAGGCCATTTGTGCTATTATTAAAACCTTAATGCCTCGATTCTCTGAAATCATGGCTTATAAATTAAACTTGTCTACGCGACTAAGCCATTTGTGCTATTATTAAAACCTTAATGCCTCGATTCTCTGAAATCATAGAGCAAAATTTATAAATGTCCTTGTGACCAGGCCTATTGTGCCAGTATACCTTAATGTTATGATTCCTTGAAATCATAGGTTAAATAAAAATGTCCACGAGACTAGGCCTGTTGTGCCACAAATAAAACTGTTATTGTTTTATAATTAGGATAAATTATTATAGAAATCCTAAATAAACATGATAAATAAATTAACCAAATGTGGCCTCTGTTTACCATGGTTAACGAATTTCCCTAAGGGGCAATTCCATAATAAACTCCCAAATAAACTATTGCCCTTGTTTTCTGTAACAGTTAAATTGTAATGGCTAACTCAGACGAGGGTAATAGCCATCCAGTGGAGCCAAATGTGAACGCCCAGATTACGTTAACGGGTGCCGAATTAAAAGCGATCATAGACGACGCTGTTACACAGGCTTTGGATAGGCAGTATGAGGAATACAGTGGTACTCGAAGTAGGACCCACTCTACACAGCCTTCAAAGCCTAAAACACACTCTGAAGCTCACATCAAGCCACCTCCAAAGGAAGATGATCCCAAGAATGGAGATGACGATCGTCGCTCCTCGAACCATCACAGTGATCCGTCTCAACAAATCATACTGAATAAAGGACCCCGTGATAAGGGTTGCTCCTACAAGTACTTTGTGTCATGTAAACCCCGGGATTTTACAGGGGAGAAAGGAGCCATTGACTGTATGACATGGTTGGACGAGATGGATACTATTGTGGATATCAGCGGATGCGCTGAGAGGGATGTAGTGAAGTATGCATCCCAATCATTCAAGGGAGAGGCACTAGCATGGTGGAAGTCTCTCATTCAAGCTACGGGAAAGATCCCTTTGTACGAGATGACTTGGGATCAGTTCGTTGCTATTATCAAAGAAAATTACTGTCCTCAACATGAAGTTGAGAAGATTGAGACTGAATTCTTGACATTAGTCATGGAGAACTTAGATTGTCAAGCATACCTTACAAATTTCAATACCAAGTCTCGATTGGTTCCTTATTTGATCACACCGGAACCCAAGAGAATTGCTCGCTTCATAGGGGGTTTAGCCCCAGAAATAAAAGCCAGTGTTAAGGCTTCAAGACCTACTACATTCAGGTCAGTGGCAGATCTGTCGCTATCTCTCACACTCGATGTGGTTAGAAACAAGGCTGCCAAAGTCTCGGAAGACGGAAAGCGTAAAAGGGAGGATGAGAATTCCCATCACTCCGAAAGGAAGAGGAACTCTGAAGATAAGAAGAGTTCCGGGTTTAAGAGAGACAGCCAGCAGTCGGGAGAGAAGACCAGGTGCGAAACCTGTAAGAAATACCATCTTGGGAAATGCAGATTTGAATCTCAGCCTCTACCGTGTGGAATTTGCAAGTCTAGGGAACATAAAACCCTGGATTGCAAGAAGTTGAAAGATGCAACCTGTTATGGTTGCAACGAGAAGGGGCATATCAAGACCAACTGCCCTAGGAATCAGAAGAAGCCCGAGTAGGCCAAGAGAACAAATACACGAGTTGTCAGGATGAACGCCAAGAGATGGTGCAGAATAAAAATAGTATAATATGTACCTTTCCTTATCAAACCGTTATGCAGAAACTTATTTGATATTGGCACATATAAATATATTATGAATGATAAAGGTTGAGAACTGTTGTCTCCACCTGATTAAGACTCCGGTCATTTAATGCACGGTAGGAAGTGACCGATGTTACTTTAGAAAATGCTCCAACAAATCCTATATTGATATTTAATATCTATTAGAAATCACTCTTTTCTAATACCCTTATAGCAAACTTTTGGTTGCATACATAAGGACTCAATATAGTGATAAAAATCGATGGTTGCCTCGAAAAGTCAAGCCCACATCGTGGGTGATAAGAAGCAATTAATTATCAAGACTCCTTAAGAGACAACTCTCATAATTACAGGTATCTGTACGAGTAATTAATATTAAACATAAAAAAATGGTGGAACTGGCCGTCCCCGGATTCGAACCTGGGTCTAGGCCGGCCGCACCCTTTCGCGCGCCTAACCAACTGAGCTAGGTGCCTAGTTTGTGAAAATCTCCATTCTAATTAAATATAAGCACTTGTACAATAAACTTCCTTATCATTTATCAATAATAATTTCTGCTAAGTGTCCTGTTTTAATACAGGCAATAATAAATCTTCATGAACCATAAACTTAGCAAAATTTTTATTATCATCCACAAGGTATAAATTACCAAGGAAACCATAGTAACCGATTCTTCTAGTATCGGCAAGGAATCCTTCCGAAAATCTAAGAGTACTCTTTCTTCGCATAGAGTACGACAACATATGTTATTTTAATAATTTTTCTCATTGTTTTCTATCGCCTGCGAATGCCAAACTATGTTTGATAAAAGTGTCATATGAGGATTGGCGTATCCTAGTGTGTCCCATAGATTATTTCCATGTCTGATCAGCATGGAGGTTTAATACATGGAACCCCTAAGATATCCCAATGATCATATTGTACTAAAGTCGACTAGTAGTATTCAAAGAAGATATCCAAAAATGGAATTTTTTTTTAATGTTCCCGATTAAGGAATTCGGGGACTTATAACATAAAGGTGTCACTCATTTGACACGAATAATGATGGATGAACTGGAGCCTGAGATATGGAAAATCTCTGTAGCCTCCTTGTATCTTAATTATCTTCTCATAAGTTTTCCCTGCTTACCTCCTGGAAGACAGGTAGAACTAAGATTAACATCCCGCTGTGGGCTGGAGTATTATGAAAGCTCCATATTGATTATGGAAAAATCGAAACCTTGATTTAGTAGGTTTTAAAACATAGGCACATAAAACCTGACTCAATCTTCTGAGGGTTTTATATTATTAAATAAGAAAGACGGTTCATATTGCTTATGCATACATGCCGCAACTCCAATTAGGCAACGATTAAGAATTTGCCATCAGCTATCCAGCAATCCTTGAGCACACGTTTGAACTTTAGTACGGCTTACCATCCTCAGACGGACGGTCAGGGTGAGCGTACTATCCAAACGTTGGGAGACATGCTACGTGCATGTGCGATCGATTTGGGTGGTAGTTGGGATAAGAACCTACCATTAATCGAATTCTCCTACAACAATAGCTACCATACCAGCATTAAGGCTGTGCCTTTCGAGGCATTATACGGTAGAAAGTGTAGAACGCCAGTTTGTTGGGCAGAAGTTGGAGATGTCCAGTTATCAGGACCAGAGATAGTGTTCGAAACGATGGACAAGATTGTCCAGATTCGTGACCGTCTCAAAGCTGCCCGAGGTAGGCAGAAAAGTTACGCTGATCCTAAGCGTAAGGATTTTCACTTCGAAGTAGGTGACAAAGTCCTACTGAAAGTGTCACCCTGAAAAGGAGTGATGCGGTTTGGTAAGAAAGGCAAGCTGAGTCCGAGATACATAGGACCTTTCGAGGTTATCGAACGTGTCGGGTCAGTTTCCTATAATTTAGACTTACCAGAAGAGCTCGGTGGAATTCACAATGTGTTCCACATCTGCAAACTGAAGAAGTGCTTCGCTGATGAATCACTGGTTATACCGCATACAGATGTGCATATAGATGAGAGCTTGAGGTTTGTGGAAAAACCCTTGTTGATTGAGGATCGACGGGTTAAGAAGCTTCGAAGGAAGCATGTACCTATTGTTAAGGTCAAATGGGATGCCCGTAGTGGTCCCAAATTCACGTGGGAGGTTGAATCCACGATGAAAGAAAAGTACCCTTACTTGTTTCAGTAAATCTCGGGTCGAGATTTATTTTAAGGGGGTGAGGATGTAACACCTCGAAAATTCACATCCTATAATGTGTAGACACGTGTCAAATGTTTAAACGTGTGAAGGAAATATTATAGAAGGACTAAAGTTGACAAACATGGAAAGTATGTGAAAATACGTATTCTAAGTGTCAACTGAGAATAAATATAATGTACATTAACCCTACACGATGCTCATACCTTCAAACGAATAAATCATGGATCATACGAAGCTAAAAGTGAGAGGTTACAAACTACAGGGGTTAAATGTGTCAACATGTTTAAAGATATACCTCTGAGTGACCTTTTGACAAACCCGAAGCTTTGTAAATGTTAATTATGCTCACTAGAATGTACGATTTAAATTTCGTAAAGTTTCGTTAACGTATGAGAAAGTTATGATCGAATTCGTGTGCGAGGGGTTAAAGCGTCAACGTTGAAAGTTAGGCCTTTTCGGGTAACAATTAAGTTAACCGGGGACTTAACAAAGTGGGTATATGTCTTGAGGCCCTTCTAGATCAATTACGAGGGCTCAAAATGCAATAAACAAGTGTCTATACAAGGTTTGAAGAGCCAAGGACCAATCTGCAATTAAATGAAAAATGTTGGCTGATATATATACATGCTCGCGTAGCGCGAGCCTGAAGACATATGGCGTCGCGCTACGCGAGGCCTACATCTGGGCAGAAAACAAAATTTTCGAATAGGGGCCTGCTAGGTGAGTTTGTGAGCAACTTTTAAACCGAATTTCCTCATCCCTTGACCCCTAAAACAACCCCTAAACACTAGAGACAAGTGTTGGGCAATTGTGGTTGATCCTAGACTTAGATGTCACTTAGTTGTGGTGGATCCAAGTACTATATAAGGCCACATGATGCAACCACATTTCTTCACACTTGCATTTGATCTTTGGAGCATCCTGGAGCATAGGAACTCTCCCTTCTGATCATAAGTCGTGCATTGGACTATTGTAAGTCTACTAGTTCTTATTTGGTTGTGTTTAGCTTAGTTAATTAGCTAAAAGTCAAACCGTCGTAATTACGGTTTGACTTCGAGATTAGTCACTAATGACTCAGTCTTATCTCGAATTAAAAGTAGTTTTAGAATGGTATTTATGTGGGTAATAAAACCCCAAAAGGGTTTCCCCTGATCACCATCCTAACCAGGTCAAATGTCGGGTCAAACCTTTACTTAAAAAGTCAACATAATGCTTAAAATGTCATTTAGGCATAATTAGCTACCTAGATCATATATAACCTGTTTGATTATTGTTATAACTTAATAATTAGTGTAAGAACATGTCTAAACATGTTCAACCCGACTATTTCCTGTTTAGACCCGGTTCGGAACCGAAAGTCGCAAAGCTTTGACTTTTGCTTTGACTTCAGTTCTGACCCGTTTAGGTATGTTTTAGAAATACCTTAGAGCTTCATTTGGACCAGGTTACATGCAAGTATAACCCTCTGTGATTATACACCTCGGTTCATTAGTTATCCGATTAATAAGCATGATTCCGTTAATTGCTCATATGTTGACCATTATGCCCTTATTACCTTAAATCATGATTTAGGAAAATGTAAAAGTGTAGAAACCTTAGTTACTGATATATAAACTTGTATGCAAAGTTTGACATCAGTTTGACTTGTAGATTAAGAGTTATGCTCATTGTCGCTAAATTAAAGCTTTATGTTAATAAAATGGCGTAATTAGCGTATAGCCTAGTTAAACATACTTTTTGATATCAAATCTTTTACCCGCTGATGTTATATATTATTTTGGGATTTTTAAAGATTTTTAATTAATTTTAGGCTGAGCATAACTAGTAGTCGTAGGCTTAATCCGGTAATTGTCGGTTTTGCCCTTACGGGCCATAAAATGAGTTTTACTTATCTAAACGACTCCAAACCTTTTGCTACTGATCACATATGATTAATAAATTATTTTAAGCCTTCTGGAAATATAAAAAATATCAGATTTAAGTATAGAACCCGGAAATGGCCTTTAGTCGCCATAATTAGCGTTTTTAACGCATAGTATGTCTTAAAATCATATTGGACATACCCGGGTTGATACCTACTGATATATGAGGCAAATTATGATATTTTAACAGTAAGCAAAGGTTGATTAACTCAGACTTTGTTTTTGAGCTTTTCGGCTTATGTGAAATTACCAAAATACCCCTACGGGGCATAGTTTGGTTAAAGATGATAAATTTCACATATATGCTTTAGCCTACTGTTATAACTCATCAAATTGAGTATGTTTGCTGTTTACATCAGACCTGTAACTCAGTTAAACATTTAAACTCTTTTACAACCTTTAAAATGACCAAACTACCCCTACGGGGCATAGTTTGTGTTTAAATTCGTTTCGGGCATAATGAAAGACATCTTACTGATGTCACAACATATTTGAGGCATAATTAACTTAGGAAACCTGTAGATGGCTCTAATGAATACCCGTTACGCTTATTACGCGTTCGGTTCGGTTTATGTAACAAGTTTACATAAATTAGCCGAAACGGGTCAAACCTTATCGGTTTTATCTCAAAATCCAGAATGTGTTTAGTTTACCCATATTATACAAGTCTCCAAACTTGTCGGGTCTAAATCACATTCTACTCCGGTCTTCGCTTAATAGTGCGTACGAACCGTATCTTCCTATAAGACTAACTGGTCTAAGCTTAGGCTTAATTAAAGACCCGTTAGCATTCTAATTAATTATTTATACCATCATTCCAGACTAGAGCTTTCCGGTAAATTGTACCTACGCTTACTTAAGTGACTACGGCTGAGTTATTAGATTCTTGCTATTTAAGACAGGAGCTAGCTCAGGTAAATACTCTTAACTTATTTTCCCTATACGGGCTTGGAATACGGTATAATGATACCGCTTGGTCGGGTATTGAATATTTAATCTTAATGAAGGTTAAATTATTGAGGTAACCCGGTTTAATCTGTGTTGTTTGAAATAAAAGCCTTTAGGGGTTAATGACCATGTCCCGGATATCCTTGACATCATTGTGTTATAAAATGGCCACGTCTTATGCACGGGGTGTAGGCGTACACCTGACAGTTGCATAAGGGAAACGGTATCTCACTCTCTTGTGGGCCTATACTTGTGGCGTGTCTGTTAATCTTGACTCGGTTTCTACATCGGGCCCTGAACGTACAACGAACATGTAAATCTGTATACAAGGTTATAAATATAATTGTTCCAAGTTATAAAAGATTAATTTTGCCTCTGTGCATTTTAATCAAAGTGTCAATATATTTTGTGCCATGTGCATCCAAACAAATTTTTAATCATTTTCCAAAATGAGTCGGTTGAGTGTATTTACCAGTGAAAACTGACGTATTTTCCAAAAGGGTTAAGTGACAGGTACTGAACATAATTGGCTGGAAGCTCAGGGCGCTAATAAGGAAATCTTGCAAGTTCTAGGCGTCTAAAGTCAGTTGAACAAATGATATGTTTTAAGATCCGCCTGTGGATCCTTTACTTTCCGTTGTAATATTGAATATTACTTTATATTCGGAAAAGTAATAATATTTATCCTTTGCTTCCGCTGTGCATTTATATATTGTGTTGTTTGACTATTATGTTGCCAACCACGTCACGATACTCCCCACCGGGCCCACCGGTGACACGTGGAAATCGGGGTGTGACAGGTTGGTATCAGAGCCAACACTGAGTGAATTAAACACTAGCCTTTTGTGTTTAATCTCAGTTACACAATTGCACATATCTAAACTTCTGAGTCTAGACTTAACATAGGAATAATCTCAATCCTAATCTGGAAATTTCACTTCAAATTTTTATTGGATACGTCGCCAAGCAGAGAAGCTGTAATAAGAATTCTCCACATCTGGAGCCTGGAAATGCTGAGCTTTGTACCGCGACCAGGATGAAACGTGCAACCACGGAGAAGGCATTCAGGAATTGAATGAAGAAGAAACTCCTTTTGCTGAAGAACGTTTCCGTATATAGTCCTTATAAGGACATATTTATCATTCAGTCCCTCCGAGGACGACATTATTCTTTTGAAGTCCCATTTAGGGCAACCCTATAATTGTTTAAATTTCAAAGGAACGATTAAGTTTAAAAATATCATTCCTATATTATAAGATCTACCATTATAATAAAGGGGCAAAATCTAAAAGGACAAGACCTAGCTTCGGGTCATATTAAAGACCGGCCAAGATGGCAGTTCCTCAATGTAGATTCAGATCCCTATTAACAGTTCAATTCAGAAATTTTTTTGTGTTAAATATTAATAAGAATCTTAAAAATGAAACCTAGCTTTCGGGTCATTTTGAGACTGGGCCAAGATGGTAAGACCTGTTTAAAAGATTCGAATCCCTGTTAACATCTATAAATATGTTAACACTCCTGAGAGATGTGATTCGTTGGGGATCACACACGTAATTAAGGATTCTTCAAAAGATTCCTAACCCAGTTTAATGATCCCTAAATCCTGGGTTTACATCATCAATTAAAATGATCATATTTTAACCATACGTGGTAATAAAATGCCTACGGGCCTTGCTCATTTCTACATGAGCCAAAGTACAGTGGTAGCAATGACTCCCTGTCAGAAAAAGGTAATGAACTAGGTTCAGACCTCCAGGCTTTGATTCTCTGGAATCATGGCTTATAAATTAAACTTGTCTACGTGACTAGGCCATTTGTGCTATTATTAAAACCTTAATGCCTCGATTCTCTGAAATCATGGCTTATAAATTAAACTTGTCTACGCGACTAAGCCATTTGTGCTATTATTAAAACCTTAATGCCTCGATTCTCTGAAATCATAGAGCAAAATTTATAAATGTCCTTGTGACCAGGCCTATTGTGCCAGTATACCTTAATGTTATGATTCCTTGAAATCATAGGTTAAATAAAAATGTCCACGAGACTAGGCCTGTTGTGCCACAAATAAAACTGTTATTGTTTTATAATTAGGATAAATTATTATAGAAATCCTAAATAAACATGATAAATAAATTAACCAAATGTGGCCTCTGTTTACCATGGTTAACGAATTTCCCTAAGGGGCAATTCCATAATAAACTCCCAAATAAACTATTGCCCTTGTTTTCTGTAACAGTTAAATTGTAATGGCTAACTCAGACGAGGGTAATAGCCATCCAGTGGAGCCAAATGTGAACGCCCAGATTACGTTAACGGGTGCCGAATTAAAAGCGATCATAGACGACGCTGTTACACAGGCTTTGGATAGGCAGTATGAGGAATACAGTGGTACTCGAAGTAGGACCCACTCTACACAGCCTTCAAAGCCTAAAACACACTCTGAAGCTCACATCAAGCCACCTCCAAAGGAAGATGATCCCAAGAATGGAGATGACGATCGTCGCTCCTCGAACCATCACAGTGATCCGTCTCAACAAATCATACTGAATAAAGGACCCCGTGATAAGGGTTGCTCCTACAAGTACTTTGTGTCATGTAAACCCCGGGATTTTACAGGGGAGAAAGGAGCCATTGACTGTATGACATGGTTGGACGAGATGGATACTATTGTGGATATCAGCGGATGCGCTGAGAGGGATGTAGTGAAGTATGCATCCCAATCATTCAAGGGAGAGGCACTAGCATGGTGGAAGTCTCTCATTCAAGCTACGGGAAAGATCCCTTTGTACGAGATGACTTGGGATCAGTTCGTTGCTATTATCAAAGAAAATTACTGTCCTCAACATGAAGTTGAGAAGATTGAGACTGAATTCTTGACATTAGTCATGGAGAACTTAGATTGTCAAGCATACCTTACAAATTTCAATACCAAGTCTCGATTGGTTCCTTATTTGATCACACCGGAACCCAAGAGAATTGCTCGCTTCATAGGGGGTTTAGCCCCAGAAATAAAAGCCAGTGTTAAGGCTTCAAGACCTACTACATTCAGGTCAGTGGCAGATCTGTCGCTATCTCTCACACTCGATGTGGTTAGAAACAAGGCTGCCAAAGTCTCGGAAGACGGAAAGCGTAAAAGGGAGGATGAGAATTCCCATCACTCCGAAAGGAAGAGGAACTCTGAAGATAAGAAGAGTTCCGGGTTTAAGAGAGACAGCCAGCAGTCGGGAGAGAAGACCAGGTGCGAAACCTGTAAGAAATACCATCTTGGGAAATGCAGATTTGAATCTCAGCCTCTACCGTGTGGAATTTGCAAGTCTAGGGAACATAAAACCCTGGATTGCAAGAAGTTGAAAGATGCAACCTGTTATGGTTGCAACGAGAAGGGGCATATCAAGACCAACTGCCCTAGGAATCAGAAGAAGCCCGAGTAGGCCAAGAGAACAAATACACGAGTTGTCAGGATGAACGCCAAGAGATGGTGCAGAATAAAAATAGTATAATATGTACCTTTCCTTATCAAACCGTTATGCAGAAACTTATTTGATATTGGCACATATAAATATATTATGAATGATAAAGGTTGAGAACTGTTGTCTCCACCTGATTAAGACTCCGGTCATTTAATGCACGGTAGGAAGTGACCGATGTTACTTTAGAAAATGCTCCAACAAATCCTATATTGATATTTAATATCTATTAGAAATCACTCTTTTCTAATACCCTTATAGCAAACTTTTGGTTGCATACATAAGGACTCAATATAGTGATAAAAATCGATGGTTGCCTCGAAAAGTCAAGCCCACATCGTGGGTGATAAGAAGCAATTAATTATCAAGACTCCTTAAGAGACAACTCTCATAATTACAGGTATCTGTACGAGTAATTAATATTAAACATAAAAAAATGGTGGAACTGGCCGTCCCCGGATTCGAACCTGGGTCTAGGCCGGCCGCACCCTTTCGCGCGCCTAACCAACTGAGCTAGGTGCCTAGTTTGTGAAAATCTCCATTCTAATTAAATATAAGCACTTGTACAATAAACTTCCTTATCATTTATCAATAATAATTTCTGCTAAGTGTCCTGTTTTAATACAGGCAATAATAAATCTTCATGAACCATAAACTTAGCAAAATTTTTATTATCATCCACAAGGTATAAATTACCAAGGAAACCATAGTAACCGATTCTTCTAGTATCGGCAAGGAATCCTTCCGAAAATCTAAGAGTACTCTTTCTTCGCATAGAGTACGACAACATATGTTATTTTAATAATTTTTCTCATTGTTTTCTATCGCCTGCGAATGCCAAACTATGTTTGATAA
This sequence comes from Helianthus tuberosus, assembly GCA_030545235.1. Classification (NCBI taxonomy): domain Eukaryota; kingdom Viridiplantae; phylum Streptophyta; class Magnoliopsida; order Asterales; family Asteraceae; genus Helianthus; species Helianthus tuberosus. The sequence continues at coordinate 167,790,598 of CM060432.1, read as the reverse complement.
AAGTGTCATATGAGGATTGGCGTATCCTAGTGTGTCCCATAGATTATTTCCATGTCTGATCAGCATGGAGGTTTAATACATGGAACCCCTAAGATATCCCAATGATCATATTGTACTAAAGTCGACTAGTAGTATTCAAAGAAGATATCCAAAAATGGAATTTTTTTTTAATGTTCCCGATTAAGGAATTCGGGGACTTATAACATAAAGGTGTCACTCATTTGACACGAATAATGATGGATGAACTGGAGCCTGAGATATGGAAAATCTCTGTAGCCTCCTTGTATCTTAATTATCTTCTCATAAGTTTTCCCTGCTTACCTCCTGGAAGACAGGTAGAACTAAGATTAACATCCCGCTGTGGGCTGGAGTATTATGAAAGCTCCATATTGATTATGGAAAAATCGAAACCTTGATTTAGTAGGTTTTAAAACATAGGCACATAAAACCTGACTCAATCTTCTGAGGGTTTTATATTATTAAATAAGAAAGACGGTTCATATTGCTTATGCATACATGCCGCAACTCCAATTAGGCAACGATTAAGAATTTGCCATCAGCTATCCAGCAATCCTTGAGCACACGTTTGAACTTTAGTACGGCTTACCATCCTCAGACGGACGGTCAGGGTGAGCGTACTATCCAAACGTTGGGAGACATGCTACGTGCATGTGCGATCGATTTGGGTGGTAGTTGGGATAAGAACCTACCATTAATCGAATTCTCCTACAACAATAGCTACCATACCAGCATTAAGGCTGTGCCTTTCGAGGCATTATACGGTAGAAAGTGTAGAACGCCAGTTTGTTGGGCAGAAGTTGGAGATGTCCAGTTATCAGGACCAGAGATAGTGTTCGAAACGATGGACAAGATTGTCCAGATTCGTGACCGTCTCAAAGCTGCCCGAGGTAGGCAGAAAAGTTACGCTGATCCTAAGCGTAAGGATTTTCACTTCGAAGTAGGTGACAAAGTCCTACTGAAAGTGTCACCCTGAAAAGGAGTGATGCGGTTTGGTAAGAAAGGCAAGCTGAGTCTGAGATACATAGGACCTTTCGAGGTTATCGAACGTGTCGGGTCAGTTTCCTATAATTTAGACTTACCAGAAGAGCTCGGTGGAATTCACAATGTGTTCCACATCTGCAAACTGAAGAAGTGCTTCGCTGATGAATCACTGGTTATACCGCATACAGATGTGCATATAGATGAGAGCTTGAGGTTTGTGGAAAAACCCTTGTTGATTGAGGATCGACGGGTTAAGAAGCTTCGAAGGAAGCATGTACCTATTGTTAAGGTCAAATGGGATGCCCGTAGTGGTCCCGAATTCACGTGGGAGGTTGAATCCACGATGAAAGAAAAGTACCCTTACTTGTTTCAGTAAATCTCGGGTCGAGATTTATTTTAAGGGGGTGAGGATGTAACACCTCGAAAATTCACATCCTATAATGTGTAGACACGTGTCAAATGTTTAAACGTGTGAAGGAAATATTATAGAAGGACTAAAGTTGACAAACATGGAAAGTATGTGAAAATACGTATTCTAAGTGTCAACTGAGAATAAATATAATGTACATTAACCCTACACGATGCTCATACCTTCAAACGAATAAATCATGGATCATACGAAGCTAAAAGTGAGAGGTTACAAACTACAGGGGTTAAATGTGTCAACATGTTTAAAGATATACCTCTGAGTGACCTTTTGACAAACCCGAAGCTTTGTAAATGTTAATTATGCTCACTAGAATGTACGATTTAAATTTCGTAAAGTTTCGTTAACGTATGAGAAAGTTATGATCGAATTCGTGTGCGAGGGGTTAAAGCGTCAACGTTGAAAGTTAGGCCTTTTCGGGTAACAATTAAGTTAACCGGGGACTTAACAAAGTGGGTATATGTCTTGAGGCCCTTATAGATCAATTACGAGGGCTCAAAATGCAATAAACAAGTGTCTATACAAGGTTTGAAGAGCCAAGGACCAATCTGCAATTAAATGAAAAATGTTGGCTGATATATATACATGCTCGCGTAGCGCGAGCCTGAAGACATATGGCGTCGCGCTACGCGAGGCCTACATCTGGGCAGAAAACAAAATTTTCGAATAGGGGCCTGCTAGGTGAGTTTGTGAGCAACTTTTAAACCGAATTTCCTCATCCCTTGACCCCTAAAACAACCCCTAAACACTAGAGACAAATGTTGGGCAATTGTGGTTGATCCTAGACTTAGATGTCACTTAGTTGTGGTGGATCCAAGTACTATATAAGGCCACATGATGCAACCACATTTCTTCACACTTGCATTTGATCTTTGGAGCATCCTGGAGCATAGGAACTCTCCCTTCTGATCATAAGTCGTGCATTGGACTATTGTAAGTCTACTAGTTCTTATTTGGTTGTGTTTAGCTTAGTTAATTAGCTAAAAGTCAAACCGTCGTAATTACGGTTTGACTTCGAGATTAGTCACTAATGACTCAGTCTTATCTCGAATTAAAAGTAGTTTTAGAATGGTATTTATGTGGGTAATAAAACCCCAAAAGGGTTTCCCCTGATCACCATCCTAACCAGGTCAAATGTCGGGTCAAACCTTTACTTAAAAAGTCAACATAATGCTTAAAATGTCATTTAGGCATAATTAGCTATCTAGATCATATATAACCTGTTTGATTATTGTTATAACTTAATAATTAGTGTAAGAACATGTCTAAACATGTTCAACCCGACTATTTCCTGTTTAGACCCGGTTCGGAACCGAAAGTCGCAAAGCTTTGACTTTTGCTTTGACTTCAGTTCTGACCCGTTTAGGTATGTTTTAGAAATACCTTAGAGCTTCATTTGGACCAGGTTACATGCAAGTATAACCCTCTGTGATTATACACCTCGGTTCATTAGTTATCCGATTAATAAGCATGATTCCGTTAATTGCTCATATGTTGACCATTATGCCCTTATTACCTTAAATCATGATTTAGGAAAATGTAAAAGTGTAGAAACCTTAGTTACTGATATATAAACTTGTATGCAAAGTTTGACATCAGTTTGACTTGTAGATTAAGAGTTATGCTCATTGTCGCTAAATTAAAGCTTTATGTTAATAAAATGGCGTAATTAGCGTATAGCCTAGTTAAACATACTTTTTGATATCAAATCTTTTACCCGCTGATGTTATATATTATTTTGGGATTTTTAAAGATTTTTAATTAATTTTAGGCTGAGCATAACTAGTAGTCGTAGGCTTAATCCGGTAATTGTCGGTTTTGCCCTTACGGGCCATAAAATGAGTTTTACTTATCTAAACGACTCCAAACCTTTTGCTACTGATCACATATGATTAATAAATTATTTTAAGCCTTCTGGAAATATAAAAAATATCAGATTTAAGTATAGAACCCGGAAATGGCCTTTAGTCGCCATAATTAGCGTTTTTAACGCATAGTATGTCTTAAAATCATATTGGACATACCCGGGTTGATACCTACTGATATATGAGGCAAATTATGATATTTTAACAGTAAGCAAAGGTTGATTAACTCAGACTTTGTTTTTGAGCTTTTCGGCTTATGTGAAATTACCAAAATACCCCTACGGGGCATAGTTTGGTTAAAGATGATAAATTTCACATATATGCTTTAGCCTACTGTTATAACTCATCAAATTGAGTATGTTTGCTGTTTACATCAGACCTGTAACTCAGTTAAACATTTAAACTCTTTTACAACCTTTAAAATGACCAAACTACCCCTACGGGGCATAGTTTGTGTTTAAATTCGTTTCGGGCATAATGAAAGACATCTTACTGATGTCACAACATATTTGAGGCATAATTAACTTAGGAAACCTGTAGATGGCTCTAATGAATACCCGTTACGCTTATTACGCGTTCGGTTCGGTTTATGTAACAAGTTTACATAAATTAGCCGAAACGGGTCAAACCTTATCGGTTTTATCTCAAAATCCAGAATGTGTTTAGTTTACCCATATTATACAAGTCTCCAAACTTGTCGGGTCTAAATCACATTCTACTCCGGTCTTCGCTTAATAGTGCGTACGAACCGTATCTTCCTATAAGACTAACTGGTCTAAGCTTAGGCTTAATTAAAGACCCGTTAGCATTCTAATTAATTATTTATACCATCATTCCAGACTAGAGCTTTCCGGTAAATTGTACCTACGCTTACTTAAGTGACTACGGCTGAGTTATTAGATTCTTGCTATTTAAGACAGGAGCTAGCTCAGGTAAATACTCTTAACTTATTTTCCCTATACGGGCTTGGAATACGGTATAATGATACCGCTTGGTCGGGTATTGAATATTTAATCTTAATGAAGGTTAAATTATTGAGGTAACCCGGTTTAATCTGTGTTGTTTGAAATAAAAGCCTTTAGGGGTTAATGACCATGTCCCGGATATCCTTGACATCATTGTGTTATAAAATGGCCACGTCTTATGCACGGGGTGTAGGCGTACACCTGACAGTTGCATAAGGGAAACGGTATCTCACTCTCTTGTGGGCCTATACTTGTGGCGTGTCTGTTAATCTTGACTCGGTTTCTACATCGGGCCCTGAACGTACAACGAACATGTAAATCTGTATACAAGGTTATAAATATAATTGTTCCAAGTTATAAAAGATTAATTTTGCCTCTGTGCATTTTAATCAAAGTGTCAATATATTTTGTGCCATGTGCATCCAAACAAATTTTTAATCATTTTCCAAAATGAGTCGGTTGAGTGTATTTACCAGTGAAAACTGACGTATTTTCCAAAAGGGTTAAGTGACAGGTACTGAACATAATTGGCTGGAAGCTCAGGGCGCTAATAAGGAAATCTTGCAAGTTCTAGGCGTCTAAAGTTAGTTGAACAAATGATATGTTTTAAGATCCGCCTGTGGATCCTTTACTTTCCGTTGTAATATTGAATATTACTTTATATTCGGAAAAGTAATAATATTTATCCTTTGCTTCCGCTGTGCATTTATATATTGTGTTGTTTGACTATTATGTTGCCAACCACGTCACGATACTCCCCACCGGGCCCACCGGTGACACGTGGAAATCGGGGTGTGACATTTACACGTTTAATGCTTATGACACGTGTCGATACATTATTGGACATAAATTTTCGAGGTGTTACATAGGCATTAAGGCTTGAATCGTAGTTCATTACCTTTCTTGACAGGGAGTCATAGACTACAACTGTCTTTTGTCTTATATGACAATGAATATGGCCCGCAGGCATTACCTCACTAATGGATGAAAAAAATAAGAAAGGAATTGGAAGGATCCAATATAAGGATGACTTATGTGACTTTATCGAATCACATTTGCCAGGAGTGTTAATATGTTTTCAGATGTTAACAAGGATTTTGAATCTTACAAGGAATTACCATCATGGCCCTGTCTTAATACGACAATGGCGGATTAATCTTTAAAAGGAATGATATTTTATTTTATTTCATATATTATTTTTATTCATATAATGATAATTGAAATTTTATATTCAACACATTCCATAATTAAATAAAAGAGTACATAAATGCCCTAAACGGGACTTTAACAGAAACAACTTGCCCACGCAGGGGCTAAACTGAAAATACAAGTCCTCGCAGGGACTAGATACATAATTAGATGTCCACGCAGGGACTTGATTGAAATAAGGAAATTACAATACAAATAAAATAAGGAATCTTCAATAATCCCTTTTCTTCTTTCCCTTGATTAGATTTGCCAGACCTTTGAGAAATCCCAGTGGTTCCTACGCTCTTCTTGAACCTCCCGTTCCACCTGGCTCAACCTTTGAAGAATCTTTTGTTGCTGCGGTGGTGGTATCAATGGCGGCTGCTGATGCGGAGGTTGAGGAGGTGGCGGGTATGGATACCCAAAAGCTTGGTACCCAGATTGGTATGGGACTCCATAGGGCCCCTCGGGATTAAAAGCATTGTAGTTCGCTGCTACAAGGTATGGGTCAACTTCGGCGTAGTTGTAGTTAGTATGGGCTGGCTGCTCAAAAGGGTTATACGCCGCTGCACCGGCGTATGAAGGAATTGGGTTATCATAACCCACTAGTGGCGGTGTGACTGGCGCAGACTCCACCTCAGAAACAGGGTTCGAAGGCCCACCCATCTGTGGGTCTTCATATAGTGGCGGGTAATGATTGCCACTTGAATGCTGAGGGGTGCTGAAATGGAAATCCCCTCCTCGCACGGACATCCGTGCTCCTGATCTCTTACGCCTCGGTGGCTCCGGGGGCGGTTGCTGCACTGGTGGTGGCAGCGGTGGAGTGACCGCTACAAATCGTGAATCCTCCGAGGGATCCTGTTGCTGCTGCTGCTGCGATGGGTTGTAAGAGGGAGTAAACACCCAGTCGTATTGGGCAAACCTTGCCTCATAGCTGTCTGGACCACGATAAGGTGATCCATGGAAAGACGACCCATCCGAAATCTTGATGGGGTGAGTAGGTGTCCCAGATTGTGGTTCGGCGGGATCCGGGTCATCATCCATATCCATGTCCTGAGCTTCAGGGAAATGGTCTTCGGGGCCCAATGGGTTATGACCCATTGGTTCTTCAATCTGATTTTCCGGGTTAAACCGACTCTGAAAATATGGGGTCGGGTCTTGGAAGGCCCGATGTGAGGTTTACCGCTGCAATGGCAAGAAAGAGTGGTGTGAGTCTTCTGGCTCGTTCTCCGATTACGGCCCAAAGGAATGATGGTAAGAGGGTGATGAACTTAACGAGACAGATCGCCTCGCGGGCTCCAAATAGGTCCTCCAGTCTTCTTGAGGACTCGTGCTCATGGTAATAGACGGAGTTCGCCGGTGGGAAGGTCCGGCCTCGTAATTGTTGGGGGCGTTGAATGGCCCCTTGCCTCGTCCTCCCCTTCGAAACATTGGCGGCATTTTGTAGAACCTGTCAAAACAAACAAAAGAAACAACAAAGGAAAACAATAAAGGACAAAATAAAATGAATTAGGATTAGTCCTAAGTTCTTTGTCTAGACTTGGAAGTCGAGGAATGTTCAAACTGTGTCATTGAGATTAAACACAAAAGGCTAGTGTTTAATTCACTCAATGTTGGCTCTGATACCAACCTGTCACACCCCGATATTTCCACGTATTACTGGTGGGCCCGGTGGGGAGTATCGTGACGTAGTTGATATCATCATAGTCAAATTATCACAGTTTAATACACAGCGGAAGCTAAAGATAATAATATTACAAACCGAATGAAAATATCAAGAGTATTACAAACGGAATGTAAAGGATCCACAGGTGGATCAAATAAAAGAAGATAATTGTTCAACAGACTTTTAAGTGACAAAGCTTGCAAGACTTTTATTTATTCACTCAGTGTAGGATCGAGAATCGATCAAAATGAGTCTATCAGAAGAGTTCTCGTCAATACGAAAGGCGGAATTCAGTCGTATCGATGTTGTTTCAGCTGGATTGCACAGAAAATCACTTTAAACTGTCTCTTATATTGAAAACACAACGTTTTACAAGCTGGAGACACTTCGGAACCACTTCGGCACCGGAAACAGATCGTTACAAACGAAATGGTCAAGACACATATATATAGGCTCGACATTCTGCACGAAACTGTTCATGCGAAATGGACAGTTCATTTCGTACGAAATGACTATTTCTCATATCGTGCGAAATAGCCCTAATCAACACATTTCTCATTTTCTCGTTCTACGTGCCCTGATCTATCTAAACTAACACAAGACTCGATACAAGACGAAATCGACAGACATATGCACCAACAGACTCCCCCTTGGATGTCGACGAGTCTTCAGTACTAATCTTCAGCATGTCGAGTCTTCAATCTTTATCAGTCTTCATGTGCTCTCCAAAGTATCTAACAGTGTAAAGCATCCTCAACCTCTAACTCTTTCAGAATCTCAATCTGACTCTATCTTTTTCTCTAATTCTCTTGATCAGATCTCTTGATTCCTTAAGTTAGTCAGCATTAGCAGACTCCCTCTTGATATCTTCAGACTCCCCCTTTCGATAAGCTGGAATCATAGTCTGAAATAGTTCTTGTTCCAAGATCGTTATCTTGCTCTCATTCAGCTCAGGTATCGGAACCTAGCAAACCTGCACATTCTCTACCCAATAATAAATTTCACAAATTTAAAATTTGACAAATTTAATCTCTGCTTATCACAAAAAATAAATCTCAAACAATCACTTTTATTTTGAGATAGAATTATTTATAACAATTTTCATTTCAAAATCAACTCTCCCAATCATGTTCATCATGTTTAGCACTCGGAATTTAGAATATCAGCTCTCCAACATCAGTTGTCGAAAATCTTTTTGAATTTTTCAAAAATTTAGAACTAAAACACAATCTATTTGGGTTTTTGATTTTTAAAGGAAAGCAGAAAAGAAATATTTACAAACACTATTTTTGTGAGTTTGTGTAAGAGGATCATATCAGTTTATGAGACAAATCACTAACACCGTTAAGCTTTAAACATTTTAAGTTCTAAATGATTCACTTAGATTGTCAGTATACTGATCCCCTTAAATTTTCACACAAAGTTCAATTGTTTCGACATACGAGATTAATGTTTTAGAGACTTAAACTTATTCGCGTGTCCCACCCCAGAATATACTCCCGTATCCAGATCCCAATATTCAGTCTTACAGGTGAGTATACCTAGATGATATCTGTAAAGGGTTAAATGCGAGGGCCATGAGAGCTCAGGCTATTGCTTCCGCAAAATCAGAGAGATGATGGCTTTGACTTTAGGTGTGTTCCCTTTAGAGAATCTTTTCTTCAACAGCACATGATTAGCATTTTGCAATGTTTCATCATTTTTTATACTGAGGGTGGTGCTTTTATTTCAAGCAAGCGAAAAGTATTATACGGGGACTAGGCCATTGCTTCCGCAAAATCAGAAGTCCCGGAATAATACCCTAGATATCACTAAAAGCATAAAGACCTAGTATCTCAGAAAGAGGGATCTTTCAAACAAGATTTCGGGGGTTACCCATATATCCGAGAGATGTTCCCCATGAGATAAGTAAGTTTGAAATTTAGGTTTATATCTCGAACACAATCTACTAAATGTGCAAAAACCTACTGACATATCATCAGTGAGACCGTTTATCACATTTTAACTTTCCAATTCTTTAGCGTGATGTGATAGTCCATTTATGTACTATCATTTCCTCTTTTTCACAACAAAACTCATTTTTGCTTTTATCATGTTTTTGGGTTTTGAAATTTTATCATGTTTTGGCTTTTTCAAAATTTCTAAAAAAATTTTACTCCCCCTAAAATCAAAAATATGTTTCAATTTTTGATTTTCAAGAAAAAATTTGAAAGTAAAAGCAGTAAACTGTACAAGTAAAGTGACAAACTGACGTGAATTACTTCAAATCGCCATCCTCTTGGCATAAACAATCAGAACTCCCCCTGACAACAAACTATTTTCCCATTATGATTTCAAAACACTTAAGTTTGTTTTAATCAAAATGGTTTTTCCGAAAAATTAGTTTTGTTTTCATCATAAACCACTTGTAGAATAGGGGTTTCATCACATTGTTTTTCAACCAATAAAAATTTAACATTTTTCGGTTCTATCAACAACACCACTTGTAGGAAAGATAAATCAAGTACAACTTAATGTCCTTGATTAATCCTTTTGAAATTCGAAATATCACCTAAGTGAATTTCTCAAGAAATATGCCGATTCCTGCTCCACGATTACAAACTTGGGAGCTCCGGTAAGTCAGGTTTTTCAGTTATCGTGATTCTCCCAAGCCCGACGGTCCTTGGGAGATTCCGAGTTATCAACACTCGGTTTCTTTCCTTTCATCTTCTTCTCATAGAATTCCTTTACCCCTTTTACCTTCCCGTCAATCATTTTTCCAAAAATATTTTGAACTTTGGGGCTAAAGGCTTTTTCAACATCAAAATCTTTCTTTTCAGAAAAAAAATTGATTTAAAATCTCAACTTTTCCAACTTTATGTTTAAAATTTTCAGCCTGTAATGGTGGAAAATTTGCATCATCCATTGGCAGAACCGAATTTTCACCATTTTTCTCAACTTGTGGCTCCTCTGATTTTGACGAATCAGAATCATCGCCAAAAAATAGCCCCTCTGATTTTGATGAATCAGAATCATTGCTAGAACTATCATCCGATTTCTTAACAACCCACTTTTGGTTGTCAAGCTTCACTCTTCTTCTGTAAAAACTTTTTGAACACTCACCAACCTCAAACTTTGAATTTTTGAAAACTTTAAATTGTTTGGTTGGTGGTTCATTCTCAACCATCTTTCCTTTCAATTTTTCAGAGACTCCCTGTTTTGTTTGGATTGCCTTTGGACAATTCCTGGAAATATGACCAATTGTTTTGCATTGAAAACAAATTCTCGTCTCCGTCTTCTGAACAATTTTCTTCTTCATTTCCTCTTGCTTCTTAGCAAGGAATTCTTTGTTTGATTGATTCCTGAACAACTGCTCTTTTTCTTCTTCGGATGATATCCCTGAAACAAAAACAGTTTTTGGTTTATAATTTTTCTCATTTTTACGATTTTTCGGTGGAATAAATCCAAGACCTTTCCTTTTGAAATTACCGTTATGGTTTGGTTTCTTTCAATAACCTGAACCAGAACTGTAACCCTTTTTCTTGTTTTCTCTTTGTTGTACTCTTGAGGTGTATTTTTTAGGTTTTTCAGAAAGATTTACATCTTTTATTTCAGAAATATTAATTTCTGTTAGTTTGAAAACCTTTTTGATCATTTCAGTTTTAACTCCTCTTATTGGAAATTCTTCATCAGAATATAATTTGTCAGAATCATTCAAAGTATATGCTACTTTGAATGCTTCGTCGTTCAAATTATTTTGCAATAACATAAAATCTTTATTGTAAACCCGTTTGCCCTTTTTGACTGTTGGACTTGACGTTTCAAACTTTGACTCTGAATTTGACTCCGACTTTGACTCCTCGGTTTCATCTTTATCCAACACCTGATCGACCACTTTCTTTATTAACTCAGACTCATGATCAGTATCAGACGAAGTAAAAGTGACATCAATGTTGTCTGGCAAGTTATCTGAAGATTCAGATTCCCATTGTAAATTGGTTGCCTTTTTAACTCTCTCCGAATTAGGATTTCGTGAAGAATATCCGTTTTCAAGCGGAGGCGGACACTTTGTATAATTGACACCATATTTCTTACCAGAATTCTTTTCTTCAGAATCCTCTTCTTCAAATGCCTTCATGCCTTCAACGGTTGGATAAATCCTGTCAATAACATAAGAAGTACATGAGTAACTTTTTAACAACCTGTTTACTCTTTCTGTTTCTATTATCTGGGTTTCCAGTTTCTGTTCCAGCACAGCACACTTCTCAATGTAATTATTAACAATTTTCTGCTTTGTCATGAAAGCTCCTTGAAGTGTCTTCATAGGTGTAGCTTGTTCACTGCTTGATTGATTGTATTGATTCATTGCTTTGTTTAGAACATCATAGGATTCTTTCAATCTGTTCATGTTATGAATCAAAGTACTGTTTTGCTTTTTCACTGCTTCACAGTTTTCACATTTCACAGGAATCTTTTGTGCATCAGCTTCTACTTCAACCGTGAAAGCTGGAATTTATTTTACCTTTTTCTTTATCACACGAACTTCTTCATCATCACTATTAACTTGTTTTTTTAACTTTCTTCTTTTTCACCCGAACTTTTCCATCATCACTATCACTCTCTTCTAGCATTCTTAAGTGCTCTTTCATTCTGTTTGCATAGTAATCATCATTATCACTATCTTCAATAGCTCGAGCAACAAAAGCTTTATGATCTGAAATTTTGTTAGGATCAAAGTCATCCCAACTAAAACCTTTTGGTAGCCTTTCATCATCTTGATCTATCAAACATGCTTTACTATCAGCTGAAATGTATTTTTCCCAGCTGAAACCTTTTGATGATTTTCATTGACACAATAAGCTTTCTTTGATTCTTCAATTTCCTTCCTAGCATGTGCATTTTGTGACGATTGTTGTTGATGTGGCTGTTGAGCAACTTGATGATAAATTGCTTTTCGATAATAATCATTGTTGTTAAAAGCATTTTGAGCTCCACTTGCTTCGCGATTCATGCATTCTCGCTTGAAATGCCTTTTTTTCCTGCAACGAAAACAAGTAACTTTAGATTTATCAAAACCTAAAGTAGAAACATTTGCATCACGAAAGTCATCTCTTCCTGTAATCTGCTTGAATTTCTCAGCTCTTCTCAATACACTCGCCAAACACCACTTTATATCCATTAACTCCATCTCCTCAGCATCAATCTGATCGTAATCCTCATTTGTCAACATTGGATTTCCGATTCTTCCTGCAACTAAACTCCCATAAGATTCTAACACCGTCACCAACAAAGACATATGATTTTTTGCTACTTCCTCAGAATAATTTTGATCATTCTCAAGATTTAGCGCAATGTTGCATTGTAGAACTTTCCCACTCTTTGTTGCAGAAAACTTTGGATCGAATGATGGATAAGAAGAAAATCATGTTTTGCTGTTTGATCCTTGAGATGACCCTCCAGAAGAACTTTTAGCGTTGAATGCAGTTTCGATCTTTGGTGACATGTTGGTCTTATCATTGATACCTCCTTTGTAATATAAACCAATATCTTGTTCACCATCAAAATCTTTCATTCTTGAGACCTTCCGTTGTTCCATCTCTTGAGCTTCAAGTTTTTCAATAAACTTTCCCAGTGTTAGACTGCCAAAATCTTTCTTATTTCTCAACATCATAAGGTACGTGCCCCAAACTTCATGTGGCAACGCATCAGCTAACTTTTCAATCAATTCTTCATTATCTTTTGTGATGCTCAACCTCTTCATGTTAACTATCAGATTGCAATATCTTTCTATGATCTGCTTGGAGTTTTCAGTTCTTAAACCACGAAATAGATCAAACTCTTTTTTCAACAGTGATTTTTTTTGTTCTTAATCATCTCTTTACTTCCAACAAATTTCGATTTTAATGCTTTCCAAATTGAATATGCACTTCCATTGTGTTGCAGTAAAACCAAGATATCTTCTTTAACAGCTTGATGCAATAGACTAGTCATCATCTTTTCATCTTTGTATTTCTTTTTCTCCTCAACACTTAGATCTTTAATTGCAATAACCTCTTCATCATCATTCACCGGTCTAACATATTTTGTTTCAACACATTCCCAAGCATCCAAGTAATTTGCTTGAACCCAATTTTCAAATCGCTCCTCCCATCCTTTATACTCCTCAATGTTCATGAGCTTTGGCGGTTTTTGCATGGTGCCCGTTTCATTTTCTAACATTGTGTTCTGTGCAATAGTAATCGGAGTAGAAAACGCGTTGTAAAACTCTTCTTCCATGTTTCAGTTTCGAATGTTTCACAAACTATCTTTTCAAACGAAATTCCTTCAAACAAAATGGATCACTTGATGCGAAATGAAAACTGGTGCGAAATGGCTATTTCAAGCGGAATGATGATTTCGTGCGAAATGAAACACTGATTTCGTACGAAATGAAATGTTGATTTCGTGCGAAATGAAGAACTGATGTACTGATTCAAGCGAAATGATCTTCTGAAACGAAATGAGTGATTTCGTGCGAAATGGAATGATCAATTCGTGCGAAATGCTGCTGATGTCATCAATCCGAACATGTTTTCAAGGGAAATGGTCAAAATGAACAAATTTTAGATTGATTTTAGGTCTGATTCTTTCAAGGCTTTGTTAAAGCACTATTTCTCTTATTATGTGTGAGAATTATCCCATTTTAACCATAAAAATTTGTTAATTTTGAAAAAGAAGGTGTAGAAATCAGAATTTGCAGCTAAAATGGTAAAAACTCTTCCTCCTGAGCTCTGATACCACTTGTAGGATCGAGAATCGATCAAAACGAGTCTATCAGAAGAGTTCTCATCAATACGAAAGGCGGAATTCAGTCGTATCGATGTTGTTTCAGCTGGATTGCACAGAAAATCACTTTAAACTGTCTCTTATATTGAAAACACAACGTTTTACAAGCTGGAGACACTTCGGCAGCACTTCGGCACTGGAAACAGATCGTTACAAACGAAATGGTCAAGACACATATATATAGGCTCGACATTTCACACGAAACTGTTCATGCGAAATCAGTTTCACACGAAATGATTATTTCGTGCGAAATGGACAGTTCATTTCGTACGAAATGACTGTTTCTCATTTCGTGCGAAATAGCCCTAATCAACACATTTCTCATTTTCTCGTTCTATGTGCCCTGATCTATCTAAACTAACACAAGACTCGATACAAGACGAAGTCGACAGACATATGCACCAACACTCAGGAGTAGCCAGCCTATTCCGCCTAGTACCTGCACTTAGCCTTTTTGGAAAATATGTCAGTTTTCACTAGTAAATACAATTAACCAATTCATTTTGAAAATGTTTGAGAAAATTGATTTGAATGCACAAGGCACAAAATCTCTTTTATAACTTGGGATAATTATTTAAAAATAAACTTGTTAAAAAATTACATATTTATTATACGTTCAGTAGCCCGGGCTGAAAACCGGGTTAAAGATTAACAGACACACCACATAATATATTCCACGGCGAGTTATTCTCGAACAGGTGGGTATATTATTTTACATACGCACTGGCAGGTGTATGCCTACACCCCGTGCTTAAGTCATGGCCATTTCAATGAATGAGCCGAGGATATCCAGGACATGGTCATTAACCCCCCAAAGGTTTAGAATAAATAAAACAGATTAAACGGGTTATCTCAATAATTTAACCTTCATACGATTAAAAATTCAATACCCGACCAAGCGATATTTTATATATCGTACCCCAAGCCCGTATAAGGGAAAATAAGTTAAAACTATTTACCTGAGCAAATTGTACAAATTTATCCCAGACGTACAAATCAGCAAGTGCAACTATCTTTTACTGGGATCCTAAATCTGGAACGAAGGTTTTAATAACCTATTAGAATCCTAACGGGTCTCACTTAAGTTTAAACTTAGACCAGTTAGTTTCAAAGAAAGGTATATGGTTCAAAACGCATGATTAAGCGAAGAATGGATTAGAATGTGGTTTAGACCCGACAAGTATGAATAATTGTATAATATGGGTAAACTAAACACATTCTGGATTTTGAAGTGAAAAATGATAAGGTTTGACCCGTTTCGGTTAATTTATGCAAACTAGTTACATAAACCGTACCGAACATGATAAATGCATAACGGGTAACCAAATGAGTCATGAACAGGTTTCCTAAGTTAACATGCCTTAAATATGTTGTGATATCAGTAGGATACCTTCCATTATGCCCAAAACGAATTTAAAATCAATTTAAGCCCCGTAGGGGTATTTTGGTCATTTTAAGGATTATAAAAGAGATTAAATATTATCCTGAAGTTCTGGTCTTAAATGATCAGTAAAAATATTTATTTTTGCAGGTCAAATTAGTAGGGTATTGCATATATGTGAAATTTATCTTTTATAACCAAACTATTCACCGTAGGGGCATTTTGGTAATTTCACATAGGCTTTAAAGGTCAAAATTGGAAATCTGAGTTCAAAACTTTTTCTTACTTTTAAAGTATAAAAATTTTCTTAAAACATCAGTAGGTATTAAGTCTTATATGCCAAAAATAGTTTTAACCCATACTATGCGTTTAAAACGCGTAAAAGTCGGATTTAAGCGATTTTCGGGTTATAATAGGAAATTTAGGTTTTTGATCAGTTTATAAAGTTCAAAATATTTTATTTATCATATAAAATCAGTAGCAAAAGATTTGGCATCAATATGTTAATTAAAACTCATTTTATTAGCAAAAAGGGTATAACCGACAATTACCGAATCAAAGTAAGAACCCTATGCCATGATTAGTTTAAAAATAAATAAAAATCTTCAAAAATCCCAAAATATTATATTACATCAGTGGGTAAAAAGTTTGGTGTCAAAATTTGGGTTTAGATAGGCTATATGCTAATAATGCCGTTAAATTAATAAAAAGCTTTCAAATTACGATATTGAGCATAACTCCTAATTTAGACCTCAAACTGATGTCAAATTTTTAGGACATGTTTATAAATCATTAATAAAGGTTTTTGTCCTCTCACATTTTCAAAAATCTCATTTTAAGGTCAAAAGGGCATAATGGTCAACATTTAAGCAATTAACGGAAACATGCAAATGAATCGGATTAATTAGGAACCAGGTTGTATAATCTCAGAGTGTTATACTAACCTATAACCTGGTCCTAATGGAACTCTAAGGCATGTCTAAACTAAGCTAAATCGGGTCAGAACTGAAAGTCAAAGCAAAAGTCTTTGCGACTTTCGGTTTCGAACCGAGCCAAAACTCCAAAATTGTCGGGTTGAAGATGCTTAGACATGTTCTTACATTAATTACCAAGTTATATAAGTGTTAAAACAGGTTTCAGAGTTTCTACATTGCTAATTATGAATTTATTTGCAAAATAGCTTTCTGTTGACTTTTTATAATTAAGTTTGACCCGGCAATTGACCTAGTTAGAGTGGAAATCAGAGGGTGCCCTTTCAAGGGTTTATTACCCACATAATTACCAACTTATAGCCACTTTCAATCAAGAAATGACTGGACCATTAGTGATTAATCACTAAGTCAAAGCTTAATTACGACGACTTTGACTTTTGGTCATTAGACTAATAAAACATGAATTAGAGAAGCTAAGAATGCTTACAAAGGCTCTTAGCACGAATTAGAAGCTTAAGAAATCTTGCTTGAAGTCCACAGAGCTCCAGAGAATAAGCTTAGAATGATTTTGTGAATGAGCAAGTTCATGGTTGCAACATAAGGTCCTTATATAGTGATTTAGATGCAACAAGATCAATCCAACAAGGTCTACACATGTTTCCTGATCATCCCAGGTGTCCCCTATGCATGAAATACCACTGGTGCATCCCCTGAATTCGAAAACCATGCATCTAAGGCGGTGGAACAGGCTGAACAGGCAGTTGTCCATTCTTCTGCCCAATTACAGGTCTTATGGACCGTAAGCTTAAGGCCTTACGGTCTGTATCCGCTTTTTAAATTTTATCGCCCAGTTAAGCCACCTTACGGTCCGTAAGGTGGTCTCTTTGCGGTCCGTAAGCATTTGATCAGAAGACAAAAACTTGAGAACTTATAACATTTGTCCATGCAACCTATCATATTTCGAATCTCTGATCATTATCAGCAAGAGGGGACCATTTGATCAGTTCTGAAAAGTACTTGGGAGCAATGCCATGCAAAACATAGTCTTGGAGTCTTGTGCAAGGATCATGTGAAGTAGAATTGTCGTAAGTGTACATAGGATCCCATTTATTTGATTGTAGAATTTATCATCACAAAAGTTTAACCGGATTATTATGAAATCTTTATTAGATTTTCATGAGAATGTATTTATATTTTTATAATAGTTTGAGAACGTTAAAAGGTCACTCAGAGGTAATAATTAACATGTTGACACTTTTAATTCCACAACATATCTTTTAACATAATCCGGGTTTACAACATGTTGAAAGCCCATAACACGTGTCTTTATTATATTGGTTGTGATTTTCACGAGGTGTCACATACATGTTTACGAATGTTTCAATAATTACGTATTTAGGAACCTTCGAGAAACAAAAGTTGCCAAAAGTTCATAATAGGCTTAAATAATGCATAAACGCATAATCCGTAACAAGTTTGAAACAAAATCCATAAATGACAAACCACAAAAGGTCTAAATATGTAGGTCCCGTGAGCAGTATGGATCGTAACAGAATCGTTGATCTAACCTAGAGTGTGGAATCCTCTAGATCAGATTTAACAGAAAACGAGTAGAAACAGAATCAAGAACACGATACACTTTCAATCCGGTCTTCTATTGATTATCCAACACAAAGTTTACAATCAATTCAAGACCCACTAGAAATCTCTCAGCCAATCTCTGTAGATTTCTCTAACTCTCTCTCAAACTCTAGAATGTCTGACCTAAACCCTTATGCCAAGCCTTGTTTATATAGGACAAGGTTTGCACATGGGCTTTGGTCTGGGCTAGGCCATTCTCCAAGCCCATAACACTAAATAACTCCCTAACCAATAATGCTAAGCCCAATACAAATTATCCAAAGACTAGATAAACAAACTATTAAGCTGTTGTCACAAAACATGCACCAACAAACTCCCCCTTGACAATAGCTTCATAGTGTAACTTTGTCTTCAAACATCTTGCAGTCTTTGGATAACGTCAGCTACACAGTTTCTGACATCAACAAACTCCCCCTTTGCTGATGCTTCCAATCTCCAAAACTTTCCTTCGTAGTAGATCAGCGAACTAGCAATCTTTGGTTAAGCAAGTATCTTCAAAACTTCCATATCTCTCTCTTTCTCTGCAATGTAGTAGAAGGATCCTACCATGCATCTTCACACGTTCTTCACTTCACTCTCAATCTGCACTTTACTTGTATTCTGCACTTCATTTTGATAACCGCATCAATCTGTTTAGCAACACAAGAAAGTATCTCGAAAAACCATTAGCCTTTTTCACATTTAAAGATAAACCAATATTTTATCTTAGTTTGCAAAAACAACTACCTGTCAGTTCAAAATGGAAGTCTTTTAAAAAGAAATCTTTTTGGTATTTTCGATATTTTTCAAAACAACTAAACAAACTAAACTAAACTCAAAAAATATTTACAATACTTCTTTTTGTGAGTATCATGTGCAAGAAGATCATATCAGCAAAATCAAACTGTTTTCACACTATTAGATAATTCTTTATATAATTTTCATGAAAAGCAGTTCAAGACGATTACCAGTATGTTCGTCCACCTAAACAAAATGCATGAACATTTCAAGTACCATTACCGTATGATACGTTAAGGTAATATTAATTCTGATATATTAGCGTGTCCCACTTCAGGATATACCCCCGCAATCAAGGTATGCACAAAGATTCATCGTAGTAGGTGAGTATACTGAATTCATCCGTTGTGTTTTTCAACGTTTAGATAATTGGTGAACAGGTCAGTACTTCCGTACAGCAGAGAGACCAAAATATCTAACGAGGGCTAAGACAAATACCATTTTTGGTACGATTTATGCATTTTGCACATTTGAATGACTCTCTATGAGAGCTTCTTCATTTTCAGGGTTTTGGCATTTTTAGCTCTTTTAAGATATCCTGGGTGTGTCTAGGTCAGCATGTATCTGGATGCAGCAGAAGGACACCCCTGATATCCCCGGATGAAATAACAGTATAAAGACCCAAAACTTCAGATTTTGGCAATCTATCAACGCAAGATTTAAGGTCATTAAACCATACACCACTGATGTGTTCCCCACTCATACTCAGTGCATTTATGTTTATATCACTTTGGTAAGTTGATTATTTCATGCTTTTGCCTACTGGTACATCATATGATGAAGCTGCTATCACACTTAAGCATTTTAATTCAGTTTGAGTGTGACAGTCTAACTTGCTGATGTACTATCATTTCTTCTTTTTCACACAGTGAAAACTCATTTTTCCAATTTTTCAATGTTTTTGGATTTTTTAAAATTTTATAACTTACTCCCCCTAAACACACGCACTTTCTAAACTCTTTTTGGCTTAGAGGAATTTCTCCCCCTAAATTTTTTGTTTTTATGGAGTAAGTTTCAAAAACACAAATTTAAACACAAACAAACTCCCACTTTAAATCTGACAAAAGTTTTTCACGTTTAAAGTTTAAAATAATCAAAATGATCACAGAAGTAAATAGTTCGTTACCCATGTTAACCTACTATTCACCTCAGATGCTTTACAGGAATAACCACTGTCGAACACATCAACAGTCCTTCTTGGTCATCCTGCACACACTCAACAACTCAGTTAGACTTAAGAACCCAAGCCCTGATAGTCTTGGGTTTTCCAAATTCATCCAATACAGGAACATCCATCCAGTATCCATCACTCCTCAGTGGAGTCTTGGATTGCTTACCCGTTATTGAACAAGATTGATAATTTCCATTAGGCCTTTGATTACGAGAGTTCCAATAACCTCTCGAATTTTCTGACCTTTGGAAATTATTATCTTGATACCTTCTTCTCCCATTATTATACCATGAATTTTGGAAAAATTTTGGATGTTGTTGAACATTTGAGTTACTAAAACCCCTATGTTCGTTTCTTCTTTGAAAATTTCGATTACCAGAAGTCTGGTATCGATTTTGAAATCCAAAATTTTTATTTTGACTTTGAAACCGATTTGATTTACCACTATATTGACTAAATTGTGGAGAAATACTTCTTGGTCTATCAAAACGTTTCGAAGTTGAGGGTTTTGATTGAGATTCAGGTTTCTTTGTCTGACAACTTGTTTTTACATTATTGCTTGACCCAACCTGATTCCCGTCTTTAACCTCATCAACTTGTTGTTTACCTTTCTTCAAAGGACAACAACTTGCCACATGCCCTTTATTGTGACATTTAAAACATGATCTTTTCTTATAAGTTTTCTTTTTGTTTGATCCCTTTTTAAATGTTTTGGCCTTTTTGTCTTCAGTATCCCCATCCACTTTATGAGGTGTACTGTTAGACCCTACAGATTCTTTCAAAGAAACTGGACTATTTGGCAAGTCCACAGCTATCGGATCCACTACTACTTGTGCAGTGGTTACAAAATCAGTTAACTCATCTTCAGTTGGTAAAAATGAGTAGTCTTGATTTCCAGAAGATGAAGCTTTAGTAAACCCCACCCCTGTTTTATCATTACTCCTTTTTAAACCTTTTTGAATTTGAGTCCTGACTAACGAAGAATTTCCAAAATTGTTTAACTTCCCCTGAAGTTCTACAATTTTGGCTTGTGCATCAGCCAATTCTGTGCACTTTTCTAAAAGTTCATTAGTCTTTTCTTTCAGAGTTTCACGAGCCAAATCAATGATCTGTAATTGTTCATTGACTTTTCTTGTTAAACTGCTAATTTCTTGTTCATTTGATTTGAGTTTTTCTAAAGAATTTGACTCTCTTTTAATCAAAAGAACATTTAACTCTTTTCGGTTTTCCAAATCGGCTAACAGAATTTTGTTTTGCTCTGATAGTCTGTCAACTTTAACCTGTAGTTCAGTGCAATTAAGACATGTATGACTTACAGATTCTGATGATACCTTCACCTCTGATGTAAGTTCATTCACATCCTTCAAGCCCTTTGAAACTTCTGCACCCTTATTTTCAGCATTCTCCTCATATGCTTCCTTATTCTCTTCTATCTCAGCAGCTTCCTCTCCAATCTTCACAGCTGCAAGCTGAGCTACACATGCTTGATCACAAGTAGTTACTTGTGAAGAGATCTGATAACGTTTTTCTAAAGCTTCCCACAGCTCTCTAGAAGTCCCATACGTCTTGAAAGTATGTTTAACATTCTCAGGCAAGGACATCTTTATTACTGCTAAAGCTTTCTTCTCAGCATCAACCAACTGTTTCTCAGATTCATCCATCTTCTCATAAGAAAATACTTTTACCCTTCCTTCAACACGACGTGTGGGAGCAACGTATCCATCAATCATACAGCTCCATATTCTCGCATCCTTACTTTGAACATATGCCTCAACCTTCTTTTTCCAGTCAGCATATTCATTTACGTTTATAAGCTTTGGCCAGTTCTTAGCAACCTCACTTCCATTATCCATCTTAGCCATCACGCAGCGTAAAAGTTTAAATGAATTTTGGTAACCTGTGTCAAAATCCAAATCTAACTCCTATACTGGTCCTTGTCTAGCTTTTACCGTAAGCGAACTGATAAAACCGTACAAAAATTATCCGAAAACTGTTTTTACCAAATTAAACTGTTTTTTTTTTTTTTTTTGCCCTAAAAATCCAAGGATTCCAACGGTGCAAACGGTTTACTGAGATGAATTACGGATAATTTTCTAAATGCGAAACAGTGTGATTTTTCTCACACAAGCCAAGAAAAATTCCACCCTTCCCGTAATGATCAGAAATGGTTCGAAATGGTCCTAGACTCGAAATGCTAATCCGAGATGGTGAGGATTGATCCGAAATCAGCGCCTTTTGTCCGAAATGGACCAAGCTGATCCGAAATGAGACCTTTTGATTCGAAATTGTCCGTAAACCTTCAGATGGATCCGAAATGCAAGTAAATCTTGTCCGAAATTCAACTTTTTGATCCGAAATGATTGATTCCTGGTCCGAAATGCTTTAATTCAATTCGAAATGGATCCGAAATGTAGTACTCTATCCGAAATGCTTGTTTTTGGTCCGAAATGATCCGAAATTGATGTTGTTTATCCGAAATCCAAGTTATCAATCCGAAATGGATCCGAAATGCTTGATTTTGATCTGAAATGCAATTCTGATGATTCGAAATGCAGTCCAGATGATCCGAAATGCAAGCAGAAGATCCGAAATGCTTGTTTCTGGTCCGAAATCCTTGCAGTTTGTTCGAAAACAGCAGCAGCAACCCTAAAACAGCCGTCAAACACGTCCAAAAATCCGATTTTCCTGCAGAAACGATTCTGAACCAAGCAAATCAAGAGCCTAAGGCTCTGATACCAATTGTAGGTCCCGTGAGCCGTATGGATCGTAACAGAATCGTCGATCTAACCTAGAGTGCGGAATCCTCTAGATCAGATTTAACAGAAAACGAGTAGAAACAGAATCAAGAACACGATACACTTTCAATCCGGTCTTCTATTGATTATCCAACACAAAGTTTACAATCAATTCAAGACCCACTAGAAATCTCTCAGCCAATCTCTGTAGATTTCTCTAACTCTCTCTCAAACTCTAGAATGTCTGACCTAAACCCTTATGCCAAGCCTTGATTATATAGGACAAGGTTTGCACATGGGCTTTGGTCTGGGCTAGGCCATTCTCCAAGCCCATAACACTAAATAACTCCCTAACCAATAATGCTAAGCCCAATACAAAATATCCAAAGACTAGATAAACAAACTATTAAGCTGTTGTCACAAAACATGCACCAACAAAATAATTCATAACATCCATTCAAAACAATGTAAAGTTCACATGGGTCTTTCTTCTCGACGGCTGGTGGTTGGGGTGGTGTCGTTGGGAGTGGGGCTGGAGAAGGGAATAATTAGGGTTTTTTTAATACGTCCATTGGAATGGGAACGAGAAGAGTTAGGGGAACTAGAAAGATAAATGATAAGATCAGGTTTTCAAATCACATGGTCTCACTAAATTATATTGTTTTTATTATATTCAAATTGTTAACATGTAACAGGTAAACACGTATTTTACCTATTTAGACATGAAAATTAACAGGTATTTTCGTGTCTACCTGTTACCTGTTAAGGTCATACACGATACCTGTTAAGTTTGTGTAGTGTATTTATGTATGTGTCTAAAATTGCCAGCCCTAGGTGTTGGCCATTGGGGGTGGAGGGTAGCATTCTTTCTTTTCAAATGGTTGTTCCCAAATTTAATATATTAATTATTTTAATTTTATTTATGTAGACAAAAAAATCAGATGACATAAATGCCCCTGATATGATTAAAGTTTTAACGTTTGAAATGGATGGTGTTAGAGCCAATGGTTGAAATAGTTACAAAAATTAACGTTAGGGCTTGATTTGTCAAAAGATTCTTTTTGAACTAAAATAGTTAAATTGACTATACCCCAGGGGGCCAAAAACGTAATTTACTCATAATATTATTTTTCAATTGTGTATCTTTTAATTATAACTTTCAAAGTAAGTAACTAAGTGAAACTAATTTTATTCATAAACTAGTTATTTTCCACCCGCGCGTTGCGGCGGGGACCCAATGACTGCAAAACGCGTGTCAGCAACAGCAAGCAGATACCGAATATCAAAACATAAATAAAATGACGTGGTAAGTATAGGACCCACACGTCCTACACGTTGTAAATTCGATTGTTTTCAATTCAGTTATTACGGTGCTATCACGTTAAAAATATGGAGGAGCTCAATTATAATATGTGCTATCACGTTAAAATATGGATGAGCTCGGTACCGGTAACGGCACCGAAAGTACCGGTCCGGAAAATCATCGAAATTAGATACCGGCACCGAAAATGCTCGGTACAATACGGTATGGTATTTGAAGGTAAAAATCAATAAATACAGGTATGGTGCTAGACCGGTGTCGAACCGAAAGTAACGATTCTGAAAACGCCAAAAGGTGGGTACCAAATTGGTATCGAGAATGATTTGGTATAGTAAATTTGGTACCGATACGATACCAGTTTGATTACAGGATTTGATACGATTTGCTCATCAATAATCTAAATATCCAAGTTAATTTTACATGCTACAATTCATTCATTACAGAAAAAGACAAAAAAGAAAGCAAAATAAGTTGTTGTGTATATAAAACCTCATTCAAACAAAATACAGTTTACTTGCTGTGTGTATGAAAAGTAATATAAACGGTGCAATTACTTGCATTGCTACGTTGCTACAGGATTTGATGAGCTCGGTACCAACCGTACCGAAAATACCGTTAGCGAAATCTCCAAACGTGGGTATCGGTACCGAATATACCTAGTATGGTACGGTTCGGTACCAGTCAGTACTTGTACGGCACCGGTATTTGAAGGTAAAAACCGGTGAATACCTGTGCAGAACCGGTACCGAAAATACACCGGTTTGGTAAATTTGAGACCGGTACCTATACCCGATACCATTTGCTCATCTCTTAATGATGTTACCATTCTAATCTATTTTAATTCTAATTTTAATTTAAAATTCTAATTCTACTGTTCATTCAGTTTTCATTTTATTATATATAGATTAGATTTGTTAGTTTTATTAATAACCGTTATGAAAATTTAACTAATTATTATATAATATAATCTAAGTTAACGGTTTATATTTGACGAATAAATATTTTCATCATTAAATACTATATCATTTACCAAATGAATTTAATTTGAAATTAATTATTAATTTTTAAAATAACTTATATTTTTTTAATTTAAAGTTTCACCAAGTTCAAAATTATGTTGGTTAAAATATTTAAAAAAAATGAAAAGTAATGATGATAATTATTTTTATGAGTGATTTCTAAAAAAAATCAAATATTTTTATGTGACTGGATGGTAAGAATGATAACACAACATGCTAAATAACAAAAATATGTGGTATTAAAAATCAAAATTAAACCCAGTTGAAAGAAATAATGTTTAGAAGTTTAACTTAACAAGATTTATAACTTTCACGTAAATGTTCATTTTTAAATACATATTTTTGACTACTATATATGTTAACAAATTACGTTATATTTTATTCAATTAGTATAATGTATAGGTTTATTCAACCGTGCAACGGATATGTTTTCTCAAAATATAACTTTTCTTTTGCTAATGAAAATGTTGTATTTATAGGTGCTACATTGTGAATAATATGCTAACATCGATCCTACCGCAATACTTGCCCGTGACCCACAATTGTGTAAAATATTTCGGTGATACGTCCATGGTAACAACCACTAATCTATGTTGGGGAAAGCATCGTCGGTGATCTCTAGCTTATTCCGTCGTTAATTGCATTATGTGTGGGGCACGCCCCATTTACGAACAAAGTAGTACCCAGAGGAATCACATTTACCAACAAATTACCGAAGGATCTAGGAAAGTATAAGCCAATGTGAGATATTCTATTGGGCAATGAGGGTTACTTAATTAATTGGTGTAATATCGTATGAGTATGCTTTGCCAATAAATAAAAAAATGAAGTAAACTGCCATTTTGGTCCCTGTGGTTTAGACAGTTTTGTCATTTTAGTCTAAATCTCAAACTTTTTAAATTTGGGTCCCTGTTGTTTGCATTTTGTTGCCATTTTAGTCCAAATATCAAAAACTCTCATTTTTAACTGTTTCAACATCCTTTTTTTGTCTTTATCTGCAGGGGTAGTTTTGTCCATTTAATTTTCATTAAAATTAATAATTGTCATCTTCACCACCGCTATTGATAATGAATCTTTAAAACCTATAAAATGCATAAACAACGATCCCTGAAAAATCCCAATCAATATTAAAAAAAAACTAAATCATGGAAACACCAATTCAGAACTCACTCGAGTTATATTTGAGTACCCCAGAGTGTGGCTTGTACAAGCAATGCATATAAGACTAAAAGATCATCACAAAATTAAAGCCTGGCACAAATGATTTCGTTTACAATAGCATCAATTTTAGTTGTAGCAAATTAAACGTCACCGATCTCGGTCACATGTGAGACATCTTCACCGCCGCTACTTGTCATCTTCAGTACTTATTCTTGCCCAAACCATCTAACTCGGAACATAACCGCCATCTACCACCATCGTCTGCCACCGTGGGCGACCTTCGTCACTCGACACTCGTTATACGCTAACCCTAGCGTTTCCAGATCTGTTAAGTTTCCGATCGCCGGAGGTGTAGTTCCGTTTCCAGATCTGTAACTTTCCGATGAACGGTGGTGTTCGGGAGAGAGGAGAGAGAGTGAGAAGAAAGAGACAGAGGGGTGTTAGAGAGAGAGAGAGCGGTGGCCGGTTGGGTGAAGGGTGCGGGTGATGGCCGGAGTGTGATCTCCGGTGACGTCGGCATAGGTGGTGGTGTGTGAGTCCATGGAGGAGGTGGTGGGAATGGGAGGGAGTGATCAGTGGGGTTTTTTGAGTTAGGGTAGATTTGGGGAAGGAGATGGCCTTTTATAGGGTGGTTGTAAATGACGAAATTACCCCTATGCAAAGGGACAAGACTTGAGAGTTTAATTAAGGGAATCTGGTCTGATTTCACTTTTGGACTAAAATGACAACAAAATGCAAACCACAGGGACTCAGATTTAAAAAGTTTAAGATTTGGACTAAAATGGCAAAACTGTCCAAACCACAGGGACCAAAATGGCAGTTTACTCTAAAAAATTGTATGAAATTATAAAACCCTTATATTCTGAAGTATAGTTACCCCTGATATAGTTTTACAATTAATATTAAGGTGGAGGGTATAGTCAATCACCCTAGGGTGTTTGAGTGAAATCCTACCCAATAATATTATGCTATGTCAACTCCCCATTCTACTCCCCATTTTACACTCAATCACTAGGTATGGTTAAACACCCCTCAATTAAAAAAAAACTTGATTGGTCTCTCCTTTCTCTCTCCTCTCCTCTCAATCACATCGGTGAACAATCACCGATTTTTGTTCACTCTCTCCAACTCAAACACCCAACTCAATCAAGTGGGGGTGGTCACCGATCGGTGACTCCCACTCAAACACCCAACTCCCCGCTACTATACCCTGTAACCTTAGTCTAGAAAAAATGTATGAAAGTGTAAAACCCTTATATTCTGAAGTATAGTTACCCCTAATATAGTTTTACAATTAATATTAGTCTAGAGTGTATCAACAATGTAGAAATAGAAATAGTATTCTTATTATTAATTTAAATCGTATATTACCCGCAACTACGATTCATAGCTACCATTTATGACATATTTAAACATATTATAATTTGTTAGTTGAATAAAATCCTATTAATATAGCCTCTTAAAAAAGTAACAATTAGCTTTTATAATTAGCCATGGATTTGTGTAGAATAGTACATTTTAGTGCACTCACATTGACTTGGCTCTGCCTTTATAAAGAAACACAAATATGAAATAAAGAAAGAAAGAAACTAAAGTGACCATTAACTTTTTTTTTCTTCTAATAAAAAAGTGGCCATCACTTTCGTACATGAATTGTTTTCTATTGTTAGGGCAAAGACTTTGGATCCACATCCGGCGTTCATGTATAGTTTAAAATTGATTATATACATGAACGGGCATGGTCCTAAATCTTGCACTAGCTTTGGCTGCGAGTGATCATCACCCGGTTCATTGTCTCTACCGACAAGGACTCACCTGCGTTCGTGCGGGCACGCACGAACTCGGTTTGCTTTCCCACTAGAGAAAAGATTAGAAGACTCACATTATGTATGAAAATGAATGTTTTCATCGACATATAAGCCTTGCGGTAATCACTGCACATAGCGATACGGTCCAAACCGCATCCTATTGTCGAAACAAGTGGAACTGTCACTTTGACTTCAGTGACCAAACCAGCAAGTGGTCTGCCCGGGCACTGACCGCCCAATGCGCAGCTGCCCAGCCCACATGCATAAAAGCTGGTAGACAGACTGACAACACCAGTAGGACGTGGCAACACCTTCGGATGCGCTCAACGCACCCGTGACCTGCGCTCCTGACACACCTACAAAAGGCTACGCGTTGTCAGTCAGATCCTAGACCCGTCTAGCGGCCCTTTGGGCCCTTCTCCTTCACTCTTCGGCTATAAATACACATCCTGAACCAGGTTTGAGGTAACACTAATATACTCTCTCAAATATTACTTTGCTCCCAAACAAATACTTATTCTCACGCCGGAGAGTGGTAACAAGGAGCCACCCCCACCCGATCCTCCTATGTATATTACGAAAATCTTAGTGAAAATATATGACACAGAATGCTTCTCAAGTTTCTCATACGCATACACTAAAATTTTATGCAAAAACACACACAAGAAATTCAATTACTTTTTTTTATATATCAGTGGTTTATATTTTTTTTAATTTACTTAGATTCTTCATCTTCATCATCATACTCAGTAAATCTTCATATACTCATCATCATCATACATATGTTATGTAGATTATAGATATAAAAACCTATCAAACTAATTTGTCATCTTTTTTTTTTTTTTTAACTTTATACGGTTTTGTTATTTTTTTATATACATAAGATACGGATGTGTATGCAATAAAGACAACATTTTATAAAATTATGAACAGCTGATTAATAAATGAAAAAATTTTATTTTTTTATTGTTCTCTAAATAATTGATTTCTTTATGAGTAAAAGAATAAATTCATTGGAACTTATTTTATGCCCGGTTATCCAATGAGTATGCTAATAAATTTGATAAATATAAAAGTTTAAATGGTCTATTGGCCTGCATATATATGATCATGAATTTCTAACAATAATCGTTAAATAATGATCATATTAATGATTTTTAAGATTATACCGGTATTACCGTTTTCGGATGTAAACACCTCGGTAAGTAGGAGAAACGTCATCAACTTTGCACCGCCGGTAAAATCCGGCATACCGGTTTGAACCGTATACCGGTACCGGCTCAGGTCTGATTTTGGGTTAGGATTTTACTTTTTATCGGCCCATCTCCATATTTACTATCAACTTTAAACTAACGACTTTTAATATTTTATCCGCATCGATCAAAATTCAAAACTTGCTTCATCACTCCACTCCATCATTCGTGACTTGTTCCAGACTTCCATCACTTCATTTGTTCCAGATTTTACATCTTCATCCAATTTCGATTATTTTTTGAGTTGATGTTGTAATTTATAGAATTATACAGTTAACTAATCAACCCGGTTGAACCGCCCGGTACAACCCGGTTTAACCGATTCAACCATTTTTGTACCTAATCCGGTATGATTAAAAAACCGGATTTTAAAACATTGCCTGTTAGTTTTGCTTCTTTCCGAAAGTTGGATGAAGTTTTTAACTAGAAAATCAATTACCAAACTCATAGCCACATTTTTATTGAATGTCAAATCTAATTCCTGCTATAAATTACACTATTGCTTAGGTTTGAACTTAGAATATCTCCAATAAAATTATGTGTAATGGAAGACACAAATAATGCCTTCACTCTTGGGTGTTTTGCGCCATATGCCAGTCGAGTCAGCAATGGGGCATTATGGAGTGTTTTTCTAAAATGAGTGTAGTTGGGATGTGGTCACTGTGAGACATTATGTTAAGGCCCTAACTATCTGCACACCCAGTTTGCCTATCTGCACACTTAGGGTTTACCTACGTTGCGTATAGGTCTATACGCAGCGTATAGGGTTAACCCTATACGCTGCGTATAGACCTATACTCAGCGTATATAAACCATGGATTTCAGAGCCTTATCAGTAATCATTGCACATAACACAAGGGTTTATATACGCTGCGTAGGGACCTATACGCAGCGTATATAAAGCTCAATTTTTGTATTTTTTTATGTATTCCTTTGTTTATTTATAAAAAAAAAAGAAAATTATTTATAAAAGGGGTATTGGATTTTAATAATCCCAAGTTTCACTAATTGGCCGGTAATAATCCCAACTTCAAAAATTGCCTACAACTGTCCCAACTTGTAAGATTTTGGCCACCAATGATCCTTGTCTAACTGGGTTATAACCCAGTTAGTTTTTTGAAGTTTAGAGCGGCGGAGAAGGTCACTAGAGGTTGGAGATGACAAGTGGTGGTCTCCTTTGGTGGTTTCAGGGGTAAAGAAGGTCGTCGGGATAAGTTGCAGGTCACCGGAGTTGCGTAGATGGTGGAAATTTTAAACTTTTGAGAAGCGGAGAAGATTACAAGAGGTCGGATATGATTGGTGGTGGTCTCGTTTGGTGGTTTCAGGGGTAAAACGGGTCGCCGGAATAAGTTGGAGGTCACCAGCCCAACAAGGTTATAACCCAGTTAGACAAGGATCATTGGTGGCCAAAATCTTACAAGTTGGGACTGTTGTAGGCAATTTTTGAAGTTGGGATTATTACCGGCCAATTAGTGAAACTTGAGATTATTAAAATCCAATACCTCTAAAAAAAACAATATTATTGGTAAATAATACAAATATAAATTATAAAAATTAAAAATAATACAACTATTATGAATTATAAAAATTAAAAAAGAAAATTATTTATAAAAAAACAATATTATGGGTAAATACATCCCCTATACGATACTTATACTATACACTATATGTTGGGATTGAACCCTACCAGAGGAACAGATGATGTAAAGCCAAAACCGGATCAGGGCAGTGGATTCATAATAAGCAGCTGTTTACATTAGACTTTCCCCTTGGAAGTGATTTGAAGAACATCTGATGGCCAAACCACTGTCCTGTATAACTGCCGCCTTGCAACTGCTGACCACACTAAAGTACTGATGAAGAATAAAAGCTGAAGCTCAATCTACTGACGGAATTCAAGCACTGCTGAAGAGTTAAAACACTGCCCATTCAAGGTCTGATCACCCTTTGAAGAAAGCACTGATGCTTATACATCAGTGGATGACTACATCAGCAGAATGAAGAATCAGTGGTTATACATCAGTAGTTAGTATGTAATTAGTGTCTGTATGATCAGTAGTTATAGATCAGTGCTTATAGGTTGTTAGTTTGTTAGATGTCACTTTCATGGTGACGTCAGCTGAGGTACATCAGTAGTTTGGTTTGCCTATAAATATGACAGTACTCTGTACTGTTATATTTGATTTGTTTTGAGTGAGTTCTTCTCCTCAATTCAATCCTTTCATCTTGTGCAACCAACTCTGAAGTATCTGGCTGAGGGGGAGTTTAGTATGTGAGCATATCTGTAATCATTTGATTCTTATTGTAAATCTTTTGACTGAATGAATTACATATGCTTTCTCAAACTATTTTCTCCTTTGATTGTGTTTACAAAGTTTGTTTTCATTTCCGCTGCACTTAAACTGTTCATATCTATTTGATTTGTTCAAAATATACAAACAAACACTATCATGAGAGCCTCCGATCCTAACAATTGGTATCAGAGCTCGGACAGTCAAATTCGATCTAACAATCAATTTGACATAACAGTTCGGCTCAAAATTCATTGATACTAAGGTTGGTTGTATTTAGTTGAAAAACAGAGTATCGAGTAAATCATGTTCAAAATGGTTATTCAAAAACTCTGTAAATCAACCAAGATGTCATATGACACACAAAATTCACACAACAAGTGATTTCATGCACAAGACACTCATGGTTTCTAGATCTGAAAACAATATCTATTTAAACTATGAGATTACTTCCTATTTTCTAAATTGATCTCAATTGTTGATGTAAAATTTGTGATGTTTTTATTAAATACTAAAGTATGAACCTCAGATTAACAAAACCTATGTTCATAAAACATTGATGTTTTGCTATCATAAAAAGAGGGAAATTAAAACTTTAGTTATTTGAATCTTATGTATTGAAAAACAGGTTGAGTGTCCTCTAAAAGGACCAAAATCAATTGTGTTAAGAATACATTAAGAAAATCAGCAGTCAAAATATCCAGATCATGAGTAATGTGAAATTTGGCATAAGCATGTGCAAAAATGACCAAATCTCTCAAAACATTGCTGAAAATGATTTTGGATTGAGTATTCTTTCCTTGAAAACCTTCTGGTAAAAGTTTCAATACTTTACTATGGAAAGGGTAAAAAGGGAAAGAAGAAAAATTACAAAAACTCAAAAGTGTGTTTATCTCAAAACTTTTGAAATCAAAAGAAAAGAGTATAAACATAAAACACTTAAGAGTCCAAAATTGGGTGAATAATGGTCATCAAGCAACTGTGTGCTTTCATCAATTCAGGGAAATTCAGGTAACAAAAGTATCACCAGTGATTAAACTTACAAAGAGGACTAGACGAAATTTTTCAGTGTCATCACATGGTAACAACGTCTATGACAGGACTTCAAAACTTATGTGTACATGTCTCCTCGTTTTAGCAATCAATTGACAAGGAAATGGTCTCAAATAGTGGTTATTCAAATCATTGACCATTCTCATAAGACTTGAGAATGATATGACTATGAGTTTTATTAAAAAAAATATACCAGATCCTTTTTGATGTCATTTTCATAATAACCTTTAATTTTTTTTTGTAAATAAAACAGGACATATTATTCTCCATTTTTTTATAAGAATGATATATTTTGAACTTCTACTTGTTTTTTATATAGTAAAAGTTTCAATTCCTGTCAGGATGTAGATCCCTTATATTTTTTTTTATTAGGGTGATATTGTCCTTGAAAATAGATCAAAAGGAGATGGTGAAATAAGTTAAGGTCATTTCAAACTCAAGTTTCCTTCACAGATCAAAGTTTGATTGCTAACAGACCTTAAAATACTTGACTACTCATGTTTTATTCAAAAGGTTAGAACACAAAATGGGTGGTCAAAGTAAAAGGTTGCCTTCATCTGGGATACTCATCCACTGTCAAGATCTATACAATGTTTAAAACCTGAAATAAATGGGTGGTAAAACCTTGAATGCAAATCCCTGAAAACTCTGCTAATATGTTAATCTTGATAAATTGCATCTAAAATGTGTTTTCTGCAGATAACTCATAATCACCATCAACAGATGTTGGACATGATACTGTGATATCACAGGACAAAATCATTTACTTCATCTGAGCAGCAGATGTACAAAACAGCTGTTAAAGCTCATCCACTGATATACCAACAGTTGCTGACCAAATTAACCTTCTAATCCTTACCATTAACCCTTCTCGAACCACTGCTGATGAAAATCCATCAAAAATGGATAATTCATCATTTGGTGCTACCTCAACAGTTGTTGACCAAAGTAGCCTTAAAACCCCTGCTTACTTCCACAACCACTGTTGATAAAAATCTACTAACTGTGGATAAAAATCAACACTGGTCATCACAAATTCCTTTTATTCCTCCATTTTCACCTTCAAACAACTGTTGGATCATTAAAGTCACCAACAGTTGTTAGCTCAGATGATTCACATCTGTAGCCTCACCTTTTGAACATAAGTTCCATCTTAAACCTAATCCATGTTTCCATTCACTTGACAACATCAATTGAAAGGGATTCTTATAAAAAGTTTATCCCAAAACCTTTGTCTTCTTCTTGACTATCTACCATTCCATCAACATGTCATGTACCTTTGAGGCACTTAAAGACAGAAAGTTGGGTAATTGACAAGGAAGAGGAGCTTCAACAGTTCAAAAACATTGCATATGTTGGAGCATTGTTGTCAAGATGTGTGATACTCAAAAAGGGCATAAGCAGGCAATTTTTGCAGAACCACTGCTCTGAAGATTACTATGAAAATACAACATGCTGAACAGCCCAAATATCCATCATCTCACAATATGTTATTGGATTTTGATATAAAATGCTCAAAAGATTGTTTTTATGCAGGGCAGTCAAGTAGCTAAAATATATCATCAAAAATTCAATATCCCACTCCATCATCACATGACATCAGACACCACCTTGTGGGGGATTACTATAAAAAGGTTTGATTTCATCTTTAACATGTCCATCCTAAAGATCAGTCGGTAGAGGTACAAACTTGAAAATTGGATTCATCTACTGTTAAAACTTGATCCCTATGATTGGAGTGCTAAACATGGATTAAAGCAAGCTTTCTTGTGTTCCATGTGTAAATAGCATAAAAATGTTTTTAGAAAAATCAAAATAACCTTAAAAATAGTTTAAAATTGAATTTTTCAATAAATCCTCAAAGTCTGTTCAAAGCACTGATGACATTAAAACTCTGTTAAATAGTAAAATCTATCCACTGCCAAAGTGTATTCTCTGATTATGCAAAACACTGATTTACAACAGAGGTTACACGAGGACAGATGTTATTCAACAGTTGTGTGCATCAATTGCCATGATCATTTTTTTTCAAATAAATGGCCCTACACCTGAAACATTTACAAGGCTATCAAAAATTTCCAAAAACAAAAGCAGAGGCTCCTGAGCAGACTTTAGCAGCTACCACTGCTCCTCAGACACCTGCTGCTGAGCCCACTGCTCAAGGTGATCACAGCAGTAACACAACTGCTGTGAAACCCACACCTAAATCCACCAAAAGACCAAAACAAAAGAAAATTCAAAAGCTCCCCAAAACCTGCAATAAAGGCAACTCTGGAAGATGAGATCCCAGAGCAACTGCCAGTGACAACACAAAAGTCACTAGAAACCACTGCTGCTACTTCCTCACAGCAGATGGTAGAAAGATCTCAACCCCAGCCTAAAACTCCTCCTGCTTCTTCACAAAAAGAACAGGTTGTAAGCATAGGGACGCCATCTTATGAAGCAATGGATTCACTTGAATCTAACTTCCACAACCCTTCTCCCGGGGTAAACCCTCTTTCATCCCATATCCTCACTTCACAAATACCACCATCAATAATACCCTTGTTGCATGCAGTTGCTATAGCTCAGACACAAACCAGTTCCTCTCTATCACCTATCACTGAGAGTACACTCCTACAAGCGACTGGGTCTGATGCTTATACTTCTACTATCCCAGCAACAGTTGAGGAGGCTACACCCCTTGAGTTACAAGTAACTCTTGGTGGTCGTTCAAGTGGAGCAGCAACTACTAGTGTTGGATCCACTGATCTACACTAGGCCAGTTGTTTCATAAATAAGACTCCCTTGAAGGCAATTTCTTCAGAGACAACCAAGGCAACCACTGGTGTGTTTACTTTAACCACTGGTAAGCTGTTCAAGGTGTCCACAAATGAAGGAAGAAGTCCCCAGTACCAAGAAAAAGGGGCATCAGTGGATGAATTTTGGGACACTTTCCCTAAATCAACCATTGATAAAACCACTGCCAGTGGGAAATCAGATGATCCCATTCATTTGGGTGATGATTTAATGTACCAAGAATTGACGGCTAGAATTGATAAACTGGATACATCTGTTGCAGAAATCAAAGACATGTTGCAACAGTTGTTGAAAGTACAAACGGTACCATCCACTGCTGCACCACCTCCAACAGCTACTCCATCAACAGCTGTGGAATTTGTTTCAATCCCTGCACTATCTTCGAAAGAGTTGATGATGCCAAAAAGGGGGAGAAAGATGACTCTGAGGAAAATCCTTCAGTAACTTCTGCTGAAACATCTGTCAAAGAAAAGGAAAAGGGAGGTGATGAAACCCTGAAAATTCAAGCTGATGATGAAGATACACAAATGAGGATCATTCAAAGTCAAGTCAATTCAGCTGGTCTCAAAACCACTGCTGATATTAAAAGGGTAAGGGATGAGAACAGAGCTTTGGTTGAGAAAAAGTTAGTTCTGCAAAAGGAAAAAGAATAGGTTGGTACTTCATTAAAGAAGAGTCCTGTTAGAAAAACAAGGCAATCAACCACCACAGCTTCTAAAACTAAGCCGGTTACTACTTCAACCACAACTTCTGTTACCATAAAATCACTTACACCTCCACCTTTAAACAACATATGTCACTCAAACAACTGCCACCACCAAAAATACCATCACCACCAAAAACCACCTCATCATTACCATCATCCCCTGCTATTCCCCTGCTATTCAATCCACTGTTCCAACTGCTGTTATCTTTAGACAAAAGAAGACTCAAAAGCAGAAGGATGAAGAGACAGCACAGGATAAAGCAGCAGAAGATTACATTATAAAAATGGTTCTTCAACAAATGCTGGCTGAAAATTCTGTGTCATCAAAGGTTGCAGACTCTGCCCATGCAGTCCTTACCAGGCCACCATCTCCAAACTCATCAGCAAATAAACCTCTCCCAAGAAACCCATTA
Source organism: Helianthus tuberosus (assembly GCA_030545235.1). Classification (NCBI taxonomy): domain Eukaryota; kingdom Viridiplantae; phylum Streptophyta; class Magnoliopsida; order Asterales; family Asteraceae; genus Helianthus; species Helianthus tuberosus. The sequence goes on along the minus strand of CM060432.1, from coordinate 167,754,220 downwards.
GGTTCAAAAATACTAAAGTGGAAGTCTGATCAAAAGACCCATGTATTGACTTTGCTCAGATCTAATGGTGTAGTGAAGCACATATCAAGGGAACAAGCACTGGGCCTGGGTGTTGAAGATCTGCAAGATCTCCTTGAGCTTACACTTTGTAGGAATGAGGAAGACTCAAGTTCCAAGGACTTTGAAGCAGAATTTAAAAGACAAGCTAAGGAACTTCTGATGAGGTAATAAAGATCCAGAATAATGAAGGGTTTTGGCATCATCTGTTCCAGGGGGAGATTGTTGGGATTGAACCCTACCAGAGGAACAGATGATGTAAAGCCAAAACCGGATCAGGGCAGTGGATTCATAATAAGCAGCTGTTTACATTAGACTTTCCCCTTGGAAGTGATTTGAAGAACATCTGATGGCCAAACCACTGTCCTGTATAACTGCCGCCTTGCAACTGCTGACCACACTAAAGTACTGATGAAGAATAAAAGCTGAAGCTCAATCTACTGACGGAATTCAAGCACTGCTGAAGAGTTAAAACACTGCCCATTCAAGGTCTGATCACCCTTTGAAGAAAGCACTGATGCTTATACATCAGTGGATGACTACATCAGCAGAATGAAGAATCAGTGGTTATACATCAGTAGTTAGTATGTAATTAGTGTCTGTATGATCAGTAGTTATAGATCAGTGCTTATAGGTTGTTAGTTTGTTAGATGTCACTTTCATGGTGACGTCAGCTGAGGTACATCAGTAGTTTGGTTTGCCTATAAATATGACAGTACTCTGTACTGTTATATTTGATTTGTTTTGAGTGAGTTCTTCTCCTCAATTCAATCCTTTCATCTTGTGCAACCAACTCTGAAGTATCTGGCTGAGGGGGAGTTTAGTATGTGAGCATATCTGTAATCATTTGATTCTTATTGTAAATCTTTTGACTGAATGAATTACATATGCTTTCTCAAACTATTTTCTCCTTTGATTGTGTTTACAAAGTTTGTTTTCATTTCCGCTGCACTTAAACTGTTCATATCTATTTGATTAGTTCAAAATATACAAACAAACACTATCATGAGAGCCTCCGATCCTAACACTATACGATACGATGCAACACGATACGATAATATACGATATGATACTATATGTGTGATTTAGGTCCCGTATTGACCTCGTATAAGCCTATAAGTGTGATATCGTATCGTATAGATGTAGTATAGGACACGTACTGACCTCGTATAAGCCTATAAGTGTGATATCGTATCGTATAACGTAGTATAGGTCCCGTATTGACCTATATGACGCTATACGATACGATATCACACTTATAGGCTTATACGAGGTCAATACGTAACCTATACGACGCTATACGATACGATATCACACTTATAGGCTTATACGAGGTCAATACATGACCTATACGACGCTATACGATACGATATCACACTTATAGGCTTATACGAGGTCAATACGGGACCTAAACCACACATATACGATACGATATCACACTTATAGGCTTATACGAGTTCAATACGAGACGTATACTACGTTATACGATACGATATCACACTTATAGGCTTATACGAGGTCAATACGGGACCTAAACCACACCTATACGATACGATATCACACTTATAGGCTTATACGAGGTCAATACGTGACCTATACGACGCTATACGATACGATATCACACTTATAGGCTTATACAAAGTCAATACGTGACCTATACTACACCTATACGATATGATATAACACTTATAGGCTTATACGAGGTCAATACGTGACTTATACGACGCTATACGATACGATATCACACTTATAGGCTTATACGAGGTCAATACGGGACCTAAACCACACCTATACTATACGATACGATATCACACTTATAACGTTATACGAGGTCAATACGGGATCTAAATCACACCTATACGATACGATATCACACTTATAGGCTTATACGAGGTCAATACGTGACCTATACTACGTTATACGATACGATATCACACTTAAAGGCTTATACGAGGTCAATATGTGACCTATACTAAACCTACACGATACGATATGACACTTATAGGCTTATACGAGGTCAATACGGGATCTAAATCACACCTATACGATACGATATCACACTTATAGGCTTATACGAGGTCAATACGGGACCTAAATCACACATATAGGCCTATACGGGTGTTATATCGTATCGTATCGGGTGTTAATTTTCTTTTTTTATAAATAAACAAAGGAATACACAAAAAAAATACAAAAATGGAGCTTTATATACGCTGCGTATATATCCCTACGCAGCGTATGAGACAAAAATGACACAACTACCCTTGTATTTGGCTTCGTATAGCCTCAATACAAGGGTATAAATGACATTTTCAGACCTTTATATATGCTGCGTATAGGTCTATACGCAGCGTATATAAACTATAAGGGTTAAAAAGATAAAATTACCACAGGTTTGGGGTTAAAAATAATTTTACCACCCTTTATATACGCTGAGTATAGACCTATACGCAGCGTATATAAAGGTCAGAAAATGTCCTTTATACCCTTGTTTTGAGGCTATACGAAGCTAAATGCAAGGGTAGTTGTGTCATTTTTGTCTCATACGCTGCGTAGGGATCTACACGCAGCGTATATAAAGCTCCATTTTTGTATTTTTTTTTTTGTATTCCTTTGTTTATTTATAAAAAAAAAAAAGAAAATTAACACCCGATACGATACTATACGATACGATATAACACTCGTATAGGCCTATATGTGTGATTTAGGTCCCGTATTGACCTCGTATAAGCCTATAAGTGTCATATCGTATCGTATAGATGTAGTATAGGTCACGTATTGACCTCGTATAAGCCTATAAGTGTGATATCGTATCGTATAACGTAGTATAGGTCCCGTATTGACCTATATGACGCTATTCGATACGATATCACACTTATAGGCTTATACGAGGTCAATACGTGACCTATACGACGCTATACGATACGATATCACACTTATAGGCTTATACGAGGTCAATACGTGACCTATACGACGCTATACGATACGTTATCACACTTATAGGCTTATACGAGGTCAATACGGGACCAAACCACACCTATACGATACGATATTACACTTATAGGCTTATACGAGTTCAATACGGGATGTATACTACGTTATACGATACGATATCACACTTATAGGCTTATACGAGGTCAATAGGTGACCTATACTACATCTATACGATACGATATCACACTTATAGGCTTATACGAGGTCAATACGGGACCTAAACAACACCTATACGATACAATATCATACTTATAGGCTTATACGAGGTCAATACGTGACCTATACTGTAACACCCCAAAACCCGAATGTTTATATTCGTTAAATGTTATGCTATGGTACATTAAGAAATAAATGACTAGGTTATTTAACCTAATAAAGTGTATGATAAAAACTAAGTAGAAGATGAAAGTTGTGCCAAACATGTTTAAGTGGCAAACATTGAGGGGTTAAATGGAATAAGGTGAAAGTTAGGTTACTAAATAACAAAACACACATACAAACACACATAGTGTGTTCGTGAAAGAGCAGGAAGCTCCCATGGAGCCAAGAACCCTAACTTCATCTATTCCCTCAAATTGGAAGGCTAAACGAAGCTCAAATTCATAACCAAACACGGATTAATGATCACCTTCACAAGGGGATCGTAAGGTATGTCTTAGATTCTAGATTGGTGATGATGCACGAAATGGGTTATGTTGTAAATCACGAATTTGTATGAAATTGAGCATGAGTATGTGTTAGATTCATCATTTGGAACATGGATTATGCATGAATTAGGTTAATTTGATGTTTAAGGGTGAAACCCATTAGTTATGGTAAGAATGATGATTTGAATCATCATCCATGTCTAATTCTTGTTGAATGTTGATGTATTTTTATTTGTATGATGGATTCTTGTTAGAGGAATTAAAAGAAATGTGATACTAGTATGTTTGATGTTCATGCATGTATGATCCATGTTGATTAGAAGGAAGAAATTGATGAATTATGTATGAGATTAGAAGGATATGCATGAACTAGTTGTACACTATGCTTAGGAGGTAGTACACGCATCAAAAGCATGAAGAAACTATGAAGAACTTAAGATTAGATCACTTGTAAGTGATTAGAAAAATAGTCATGAAGTGGGTTTTGATGATATGATGAAAATGATAATATGTTCATATTATTGATGTTTGATTTTAAATACCACATGTTGATTAGTAGAAGGATTTGATGCACTATATATGAATTTAGAAGATTGTGCATGAATTAGTTGTATGTTATGCTTAAAAGGTGGTACGCACACCAATCGTATGATAAAATGTATATAGTGTCGTCCGTATAGTCTATCATGATGATACGGGTATAAAATGATAAGTCGAAAGTTAAATAAAATGAATTGTTGACTTTCTGGAAGTCAACTACGAACAAGAAGCATAATTTAACTTCTTGTTGTGAAGGTAGGATATTAGGAAGTCGTACGTTACATGTTACATCAATACACGTTATATGTAATGACATGATGAACTACATGGGGGCAAACGGATATGGATATGACTATATGGGTTATGCTTGTTAGAAACGACTAATGATATGATCGTCAACATGTACAAATGAATATGCTAATAAGAATGTGATTTCGATGACATGGAAGTATAGGAATCATGTCGAGACGGAATCAAGCACGGAAGGATAATGGATCAAGAAGTGGCGAGGAAATGAATATGAACACGGATGCATGAGGTAAGTGATTCCGTAATCACTTCTTAGTTGTTTATGTAAAGTTATATGCAATTTAATTAATATGATAATTGAGGTCAAGGAGGAATGAATTGTATGATATCGATGAAGTATTAAACAGATCTTAGCTTTGATCCGAGCAAGGTATGTGTGATTAGGAATTGTAGCTAAGTAGTAGGATTGGTTACTTATGCAAGGAAATCCTTTGTTTTTAAGGATATAGTAACGTTGACAAAAACGCCCTTGATATGTATTTCGGGCAAACGACCTTAAATGTCGTTTGGAAATAAGCTATTTCGATTAGAGTAATGTCTTTGTCAAGTATGAAAGGGAAGTGTAGGGTTTTGTATGTCATAGACCTTTTAATGCACAAATACCCATAACGGGTCAAAATAAGCTTTTGAGCGAAAATGGGTTAAGAGAATGCTAGACATCCGAGAAATTAATCTTTTATGATAGGCGTCAATGAAATTATTAAGTTCATATGAGATTGAGGTCAAATAAACATATTTTGTTGATAAATGCACGAACGGGTCAAATAATGAGAAGATGATAACAAGCCGAATGCATGTAAGCTAAGAATTTCCTTAATCCGGATGTGGGATTTTAAGTTCATATGATAGAATGTGAATTTACAAGCATGTAGGAAGAAACGGGAGGTTAAACGGGTAAACGGTTCAAAAGTTACGCGCATTTTAGTGCGTACGGACGACGAAACGAATCTGCAGAAAACTGCAAAAACTAGAGGGCGTCGCCGACGGGTAGGGGACCCGTCGCCGACGGGCAAGGGAAAACCAATTTTCCTCCGACGGGTTAACTACCTGTCTACGGGTGTTTCTGGCTACGGGCAATGCAAGGCCCGTCGCCGACGACCCTAGGGGCCGTCGCCGACGGCCTCCCAAGGTCTCAAAAGCTGAAATCTTGTTTCTAAGTTGATTTATGTATCGTAGGCTTCGGTTTGTTATCCGTGGACTACAGCAGACCTTCCAATCATGATGTTGATGTTTCCTTAGATGTATATGGGTTATAAAGCTAAGTCTAAGACCCATGTAAATAATGTATGATTATGTAGGAGGTACACGTGATCTAATACGTGTTCGTTAAGGTATGTACGTATGTAGATATGTATGTATGTATGTATGTATAAAGATATGTACGAGTGTATGCATGTATGTAATGATGTAGGAAGGGTATGTACGTATGTAGATGTGTATGTACGTATGTATAAGAATATGTATGAGTGTACGCATGTATGTAAAGATGTAGTAGAGGTATGTACGTATGTAGTTGTGTATGTATGTATGTGTAAAGACATGTGTGAGTGTATGCATGTATGTAAAGTTGTAGGAAGGATATGTATCTATGTAGATGTGAATGTATGTTTGAAAATAAGAACGCAAGTATGCATAATTTAGACACGTTGAGTGTTAATGTTACTAACGGTGTACCTTGAGAATGATAAGCAATGCAGGTACCTTACTAAAGCCTCACCGGGAAATGGATACGCAGATGAAATGCTTAAAGTTTGATAAATGATGATATGTGAAGTGTACGTGAATAAATCTTGTTTATATAATGTGTGCTAATGTATGAATGAATGTGGTGAGTGTAGGTTGTACGAATCACGGATTAACCTCACAAGGAGTAGCGATCGAAGACCGAGTCACAAGACGGATTGTACGGGAATGGTTACTTATGTAATTTAGTAATGATAAGTTATGTTTTTATATTTAAAATGGACCTTCAAGTAAGTCAAAACGTTTGTAAAGGAAGAAAATTTTATGGCATGAATTTCCGCTGCGACTTTTTGTCTAATACGAATTAGGGTGTTACATATACGACGCTATACGATACGATATCACACTTATAGGATTATACGAAGTCAATACGTGACCTATACTACACCTATACGATATGATATCACACTTATAGGCTTATACGAGGTCAAAACGTGACTTATACGACGCTATACGATACGATATCACACTTATAGGCTTATACGAGGTCAATACGGGACCTAAACCACACCTATACTATACGATACGATATCACACTTATAGGGTTATACGAGGTCAATACGGGATCTAAATCACACCTATACGATACGATATCACACTTATACGCTTTTACGAGGTCAATACGTGACCTATACTACGTTATACGATACGATATCACACCTAAAGGCTTATACGAGGTCAATACGTGACCTATACTACACCTACACGACACGATACGATATGACACTTATAGGCTTATACGAGGTTAATACGGGATCTAAATCACACCTATACGATACGATATCACACTTATAGGCTTATACGAGGTCAATACGGGACTTAAATCACACATATAGGCCTATACGGGTGTTATATCGTATCGTATCGGGTGTTAATTTTCTTTTTTTTTTTATAAATAAACAATGGAATACACAAAAAAAAAAATACAAAAAATGAAGCTTTATATACGCTGCGTATAGATTCCTACGCAGTGTATGAGACAAAAAATGACACAACTACCCTTGTATTTGGCTTCGTATAGCCTCAATACAAGGGTATAAATGACATTTTCAGACCTTTATATACGCTGCGTATAGGTCTATACGCTGCGTATAGGTCTATACGCAGCGTATATAAACTATAAAGGTTAAAAAGATAAAATTACCACAGGTTTGGGGTTAAAAATAATTTTACCACCCTTTATATACGCTGAGTATAGACCTATACGCAGCGTATATAAACCTTGTAAAAATCTGATGCTTCAAACCCACCAAAATGACCCCAAATTTTCAGATGGTTTATATACGCTGCGTATTGATCTATACGCAGCGTATATAAACCTTGTTTTCTGTGCAATGATTGGTTATTAGGCACTGAGATCCATGGTTTATCTACGCAGCGTATAGGTAAATACGCAGCGTATAGGGTTAACCCTATACGCTGCGTATTGACCAATACGCTGCGTAGATAAACCCTAAATTTGCTAGGGTTTGGTGTGCCAATAGGCACTTTAGTATGCCAATAGGCACACCCTATGTTAAAATGGGTGTAATAAAAGTAAAAAAAAAACTATTAAAAAAAGTATTGGCCAAACAAAAAGAAAAATACCAGTCATTGGCCAAACAATTTAAAAACCATTAAAAAAAGTATTGGGCAAACAAAAAGAAAAATACCAGTCATTGGCCAAACAATTTAACATGAGGCGTGGGAAAAAAACACTTTGGACAATTTTTTTTGAAATAGCCCAAAAACGCCCAAAAACCTCTACTACGGATGGTTTAAGAGATATAAGTCTCTATCAAATGAGCCGGTCGCGCCACATTTTTTATCTTTAAATATCAAAATATCTTTATTCTTGTGAATTAATAAAGTAATAATTATCCCTTGACTTCTGTTCATCTCTCTCCACAGTTGATTTAATTTCAAGACACCCACAAGTCTTCTTAAGCACATAATTCCAACCTTCATTTCCCCACAACCAATATCCCTTTTCTCCTACACACACAAAAAAATTTGAAAGAGAGAGAGATGGGAAGAGCTCCATGTTGTGACAAAGCAAATGTGAAGAAAGGGCCATGGTCACCTGAAGAAGATGCAAAACTAAAAGACTACATACAAACTCATGGTACTGGTGGCAACTGGATTGCTCTCCCACAAAAAGCAGGTATATATTTCACTATTTTACCACCACACTAGCTTTGTGTTGTTTCTTGATTTTAATTTTAAACCTACACAGGCCTTAGAAGATGTGGTAAGAGTTGCAGGTTGAGATGGCTCAACTATCTCAGACCAAACATCAAACATGGTGAATTTTCTGATGATGAAGACAAACTTATTTGTACCCTTTATGCTAGCATTGGTAGCAGGTACTCTCAATTAAGAACTATAATAATCAAGGGGTTTTTGTAAGATTAGTGGGTGGTTTTGAAGATCTGTGTTATCTTAAAGTTTTGAGTTAATGTGCAGGTGGTCAATAATGGCAGCACAGTTACCAGGAAGAACAGATAATGATATCAAGAACTACTGGAACACAAAACTGAAGAAGAAGATGATGAGCAACTTAATTACCATGCCTGAAATTCAAAAACCTCTTCATCATCTTCAATCTTTCATTTCCTCAACAAACTACAACTACCCATCACTGTCAAATTTCCATACTAGTGATATCAATATTAATGCTCCATTATCATCACCACCACCACCACCACAGTCATCATATATCTATAGCTCACACACTTCTAGATATCATGATCAAACCCTATCTATCCCATCAAGTCCTACAACAACAACTGCTTCTGCTGCTGCTGCTGTTGTTTCTGATCATCATCACCATCCAGTTCTACAACCACAAGATCATGGGCATCTTGGTTACCAAAGGGTAAAAGACAGTTCTACCCTTGTGATGTTTGGAGGTGATCAAGCTAGTTCCAGTACTTCTAACTCTGAGGGGAGTTGTCATTATGAGTATGGTACTGGTATAGGTGTGTATGATCACAACAAGTACAACATGGGACATATGAGGAGCAATCCTTTCAAGGAATGTGGGATGATGACATATGATAAGGATTTAGGGTATGATGATTCTTCACTGGACTCCAGTCTTGAGGAGATTAAGCAGCTTATTAGCACAGATCTTTGCAGCAGTAACATTGACAGCAATCTCAACTTTTATGTTGATGAAACCAAGGAAGTAAAAAAAGTTATGTACTTTTAGTTCTTGAGTCAACTATGGATGCTGAACATGGTCATCACCATCACCATGTTCCTCAACATCACGAGGTATCTAGTACTAGGGAAAACTTGTAAAAACTTTGTGCGGTTTTCCTAACTTTATTTCTTTTTAACTTCTTTTTGAATATTATATATTCTTAGGGCAGTAAAGATCGTAAAAATTGTTTCTTTTGTTCACCTATTTCCATTTTGTTAATCCATAGCTGTTAATGTAAAACTTATAATTCAATTAACATATGGGTTTACGGTAGAAAATTTTGCGATTTTACGTTAAATAATAATAGTGTTGATGTTGATCCTAATCCAAGTCTTGCAAATAATTTAACATTTTTCAAACCATATAAAATTATTGGTATCCAATAATGATACAATTAATTACAATTATACGTAACATACAGTTAATCACAAGGAAAACATTTCTATATTTGGTTTAAGCTGAGGATGATCAGAAATTTTGGTTTAATCTGATGTTGATCCGAATCTATTCAAATCTTGGATTACAATAAACTAGTTTATCATGTTTTCTAAAAAATCTACTATGAAAAAGAGGTTAATTATGACGGCCAACTTAAATTTAATTAGATACATTATTTTAATAGAACATGTATATTAAGTAAATTATTTACTTATACATGTGGACTAGCCAACCTTCACTGACTATGATACCCGCAAAAAAACAAAAGCTTGACTAGAAAAATGAAATAATTAGAAAACTCCAACTTGGAGTACAAAGATTTAGAAATTTGACATAAAGAAAGCCATTATAGAAGCTCGAGATGGGATGTGAAGAGTATTAAAACTTCAGAATCATTGTTTAATTAGACTGAAATAAAATAAGATTGGCATATGAATTCCCATTATAAAGAAAAAAATAAAAAAGAACTATATAATAATTTAATAAATGAATTTTTAAAGATGAATGCATTGACCTTCTAAACAAATTTGTCCATTTCTGGGATAAAAAAAGATTAGATGGGTTCATGCCAGCTAATTCTAAGTTAATTCAAAATTTTAGCTAAAAGGTTTTGAAGCTTTCATGGAAGAAAAATGCCTTTTGGGAATGCCGACTGTCAAGTACATAAATGTCAAAAGGGGTTCACCTAATAAACCAAATTAGGGTTTATGTTGTATGTATGCATGTGTCATGAATCTGTATGTCATTCTTTATATTCAAATTTATATGCTTGTCTGTCTAGCACTCTAGCTTTGATGCTTTCACATTCTTCTTAGTTCTTACTGAGAATGGCAATGTTTTTAGTCAGGTTTTCTACACCCTTTTTCACGGCCACCACAAATGTTGAATGTTGATGGAATCATTGGATCTTGTGCCTTATTGTTTCTCCGGTTTTTTCAAGGTTGGAAAAGTTGTTTTATAGCATGTTCTAAAATCTGTTGCGCCACAACTAAAGCGAGAGGGTGAAGTACAATATTTTATTACTCTCCTGTAATCAGTTTAAAATAACCCGATTATATTACCATGTATAACCCAAAGATAAATCCAGACTATATTTAGAATTTGGTCCTACCAATCAAATTGTTGTCATGCAAATTTTACGAATGTGTTTTGTTATTAAAGAGGGCTAACCTCTTAAATTTCTTTGACTCAGAGTCATGTTTAAATGTGAAGTTCTTCTTTTATCCATAACAAGCATCCTTAAAATGCACTAGATATTCCTTAATAAGGCCAAGACCTTATTTGATATATATGTGTGTGCGCACGATTAGAACTATTTATTTATAATTATAATAACACACAAAGCATAGGTTTTTAGTACCATTGGGACTGTTAGAAAAGAACACGGTTTCTTGATGTCAATAGGGTTTTATTATAGGAATATTGGATTTTAATAATTCAAACTATTCGTCGTTGTCGCCAACTATCTCAACTCCTAAAATAACCACTGACAGTCCCAACTATTAATACCTTGGCCTTCAATAGACTCTAACTAACAGAACCCTAACGTCGTTAGTCTTCGGTTGCCGGAAAACTCCTTTTTGGTCGGAAAACTCATCATTTTCGTCACAAACCTATTTGTAACCTTATTACGAACCTTTAGAAATCTTTTTCTAGTAAAAACCCAATTATTGAGGTCATCGAAAAACTTCATTTTCGCCGAAAGAATTATTTTTGGTTAAAAAACTCAACTTTTTGTCGGAAAATTCAAACATTTTGAATGTGGGTCCTTGTGGTTTCAATTTTGTTGTCATTTTCATCAAAAATCTAGTCAGATTTTTTCGATTAATATCAAACTGTTGTAAGTGATACCTCATGTTAAAGTAAAATGATAACTTCTCCCAACCAACGCAATCATAACACCTTTTTCTTTCAATTATTTGGAAGAAAAGAATACAACAAATACAACAGTGTTTATATATTTGGTGTTTATATGTCGTCTAATAATCTATAATGCATATCATACATGTACCGTATCAAATCATTAGGGGGTAGGGGCGTCCATCACACACCACTCACTCATCATACACAACATCCAATCAATTTCCGTCATGTCATCGAGCATTATTCCATCACTAGTGATGGATTTTAGTGGAAATGCTCATCACTCACCACACAAACATCTACCATTAAAAACAATTCACCACACAAACATGTAAAATGCGTGCTCACTATCACGCTTCTTGCATTCCACGCATGATCAAGATGGGTGGCGACGGTGTTCCCTTGCATTCCAAGCGTGATGGAGGGGCCATCACGGGGCACCCCGTCCCCCCTAATAATGTAATATAGGAGGGAGAAAGATATCTTTTTTATTATATAATTTATTAATATCACTTCCATCATCGAACCGAACATTTATAGATTGCTCGTGAATTATTTGACGGGGAGTTTATTTATGTCCGTTCATAAACGGACAAATATGAACAAAAACTTTTATTCGCTTAATTAAACGAACGAATATGAACACACAATTTGTTCGTAATTTATGTTCCTTTATGTTATTTTGTTTATCTTTGTTCATTTAAAATTTAGTAAATATATAAGAAGTAATATCTATCTAGAGGAGGTTTATTTGAGAAGAAAAAAAAAATGAGAAGAAAAACAACAAATGATACAACTGTAAAACATTAAATAGTTTTCTCTGATCTCATTTATTATTATCTTTAACTAACTAATTAGTCATAAAGACTATCATCCTTCACACTAATTTTTTTCCAACACATATCAAAATAAATCCTACACGTTTTAAAATTTCTTCTACACATATTGAAAATTTATCCTGCACAGCTCGTAATTCATTCTACACACCTTGTAATTTATCTTACACTTTAAATTAATTTTTTTCTTCTTTGAAAAAATATATTTTTTGAAAATAAGTTACAAATTTAATGTAGTTAGCTATTAAAAAGTAAGACTATAATTAATGATCTATCTAAGTTTACCAATATACCCTTACACTAATATTAAATACAAAAATTAAATAAAGTAAAATAAAAAATTCTTATTGGTTGAATTTTCTTCTTTTTTATTTTTACAAATATTTTTTTCTCATTTAAACTCTTCACTATATATATATATATATGGTAAGGTTCATGCGAGAACCACCTTTATTGCAAGAACCGCGAGAACCAATGTGAACACAACCTAAAATAGCTAAAAAACCTAAAAAAACCTAACCTCCCCCCAAGCTAAATGCTAAAAACTAAAACCCGCAAAAACCTAAAAAAAGCCTAACCCCCCCCCCCCCCAAAAAAAAAAACCTAAACCCTCCTCCCCCACCCCAAAAAACCTAACCCCCCCCCCCCCCCTCTCTCCCACAAGTTAAATGCTAAAAACTAAACCTCCAAAAAACCTTTAAAAAATCTAAAAAAAACACAAAAAAAAAAAAATTGGCTACTAAAAGTAGCGATTTTAACTTAAAAAATATTAAAAAAAAATTGTGTGTTTTTTAGCTATTTTTAGGTTTTTTTTTTTTTGTGTTTACATTGGTTCTCGCAATAAAGGTGGTTCCTAACGGATCTTTGTCCTATATATATATTTATATATAAACATAGGGTGGGGTTCTAGAGTGAACACTAGTGTATTTGTGAACTGAGTGAACAAATCCTGACTATTGATTTACATCATCAAATCGTAAAATACACTAGTGTATTTTCATCATCAAATCCTAGCCATTGATTTACATTTGTGCATACACTTGTCTATTGATAATAAAGGGCTAGGATTAGTTCATTAGTGTTCACTATCAATGGGATTGTTCACTAATGAACCTAATCCTATAAAAATAAAAGGGGTTTCTAACTACCTATATAAATAAAACTAATTATTAATTGAGCTTTCTAGTAACGAAAAATGTGCTTTTCATGATGGAACTTATCGTGATTAATCATTCATGTATTTGCAAAACTAGTTTGTGTTTGGTCAATTATGTTCATCTATGTCCGTTTATGGTTGTTCATGTATGTTCGTTTATGTTTATTTAAGTTTATTTTATAGGTTATAATTATAAAAACATGTATCACATGGTGTTATATGATAGAAACAATATAATTATATAATCTGCAAAAAAAACCCTTATATAATTGTGTATTTTTATTACCATATAACAATTCACACAACTAACTTGAATTTATCACAAAAACTGACATATTTAATTGGTAACACTGGAATACCATAATAGTTTATAATAGTTTGTGTATTACACGAGTTAAATACTGAAATATATGTAATACACAAATATATGAAATATATATTCTTCATGTGATTGAAATTACATACTACATTACATGTAATAGTGCATATAAATACTATTATTTTTTATTATTGTGTATCTTTTAAATATAACTTTTATTTAAAAAATATGAAAATAAATTTATTGGTATGTTATAAATTAGATTTGTTATTCTTATTAGACCATGAGTAATTTGCATTATAAGGGGCATGAAGATCGATGGGTATTTCTAGTATAATTCCTTATGGTGAAAACGAAATTGGAAAGTAATAATGGAATGAGTACATTAAGTGGCGTTAACCATTATACAATTTTTTAAGGGACATTATGGTGTTGATGTGGCTGAGAATGCCCATTAAGAGGAATTAACCATTACGGATGGCCTTAATAACTGTTATACAAATTTTAATTAATGATTAGTTAATTAAATGTATCATAATTAATGGTTAATTTACTAAGTCACAAATTGATAAAAAAAGAAATAAATAATAAAAAATAGGATTAATTTACTATTTCTTAACCATCGGAGCTAGCTCAGATGGCCACCCCAATGAGGGTTCGGAAACGTGGCCTAAGGTCGCGGGTTCGATCCTGAGGGGGTTTACCCATTATCTGTGGGGTTCCCGCCCAGGGTTGCCACGGGTTCGAGTCTCGTTGATCACGGTAAATCCTACGGGTACACCCACACGCTGTGGGGATCCGGGCTCGAACTCGCGTCGATTGGTAGTGCATCGTTTGGTTCCACCGCTGAGACACTCGCCTTCCAAAAAAAATTACTATTTCTTACTTTATAAAACATTTCTTTATTTAGGGTCATTGAGGGACTGGGTGGGAAAAAATTGGTGAGGTGAAATATGGCAGTGACACATGTCCAAGTTTATATTCATTTATTAAGTAAGTGTATTTTTGTTTACGTTCGTGAATTAGTCGTTTAGATTTAAAACGGCAAACATAAACGACCATGAACATGTCCATTTTCTTATTGAACTAATAAGAACAAATAAAATTTGCTCGATATATGTTCGTGTTCGGATAAAGTTAAATGAACAAACACATTTTGTTTCGTTCAGTTTATTTACAGGACTAAACGCGTACTGTAATATCCTGACACTAGAAACGATGATAATACTATACTCATTGTTGTAATGTATTAGAGCACTCACATAGTCACGTCCCATTTGGTACAATTCTCTTATCTTTATATTCATTGAAATTTAAATAAAGAAACTCCAAAATCATTCCTCTATCTCATTCTTTAAAATAATCATTTTCTTTAGAATTTTAAGGTATATTTTATAGTAGGTTCTCAGAATTACCAACTCATGTATACTTCATATCCTTATCTTTATAATTTTAAGAAATGGCATCTGTGAGATTTTTGGAAAATGAGAACTAAATATAAGAGATGATGATTTTTAGTTAAATTTAAGGATATGGATACCAAATAAGATGTAAATACTCTTAGACTATTGTAATATTAGTGATAATTTAGAGTCTCGATTGTAATATATCTCTCTATGTAAGAGGCTACAGTTGTAACTGTAATCACACAACATTATCAATACAATCACATTATTGGTATTAATTTGGTATCAGAGCTCACAAGCACAACCATTAGAAAACGTCATTGGTGAGACGGCCGGGTGGCGCTGTCACTCGATCCAAACACCTTTCATTTCATCATTTCTTTACAAGCTTTCTTTTTATTCCTTTATATAATCGTCCATAGATCAGATCCAGGGAGCCATCAGTGCCTTCACAACACAACTTCCACAAACAGTTGCCACAACTATACCTTAGATTCGCTACCATTGCTGCCCTCCTACATTACCGTACATCATGTTGCTGCCACCACAGGCAGCTGCCGCTCCATCTCCTTACCATCAACTGTCCCATGTATGTTTAGGCTTCACAAATACAACCTGCGCTTAGAATCGTGGTCGTCGTATACAACGTGATGGCTTTTTGTCTTCATCATCGCCATCGCTATACAACATAGGCATTGTGTTCAGGGTTGACAAAACCCCTATTATCTGTGAACTAGCGATGATTTCATATAAGATGGAGTTCTTGCATGATCAAACTTCATAGCGATAGTTTTCGCATCACCAACGGCAGTCAGCGGTGATCAGAAGAAGCATACATAACTCGGAGGAAGAAGCGTACGATGGTAGCAATTCGATGGCAGTTGTTCCTTTTAATGTATGGTAATAATATTCACACCATGACATTTTGTAATTACGTGAAATACTATATGCAATATATTCAAATGTAACACCCCTAAAAATATCTAATACTTAACATTAATATTTACCTTGATGGTAAATATTATAAACATGAATGATATCATAATTTAACTTACGGTAAATTGTTTTTACAAAACATCACACAATTAATATTGTATTAAACAGTGATTGAGTATTTTTATTCTACAATTATCGTCGGTATTTGGGGTTTTGTATACAAAATTTGTTAGTACCTTGCGAGGAGTAACATGACCACAAGTCGGGTTGACAGTACCGTGGGTGGTAATTAAAGTAGATGGAAACAAATGTAATTGCGCGACCGCCCTCAATACTGTACAATGGTTTTACATAACTTGATTAAACTGAGATTCACTCACCATTATTTCCCACTGACAAAATGTTTTTAAACGCGTTTTAGGTAACAAAATGTGAAAGCCAAATAGAAGCCAGCTGGATAGCACTGAAGGCTTGGAAAAGTGGCTATAAAGTTACCTAAAATAAAGAGATGTTTTATTTAAATAAAATAGGGTTTATCCCTATAAAAATGTGTATACTTGAAACTTGGGATTTTCCCATATGATTAATATATTAAAAGCGTGGTATTTTGCTCTGATAAAATATTTCCTAACTACGGTCCTGATGTAATTTTCGCTGCCAAAATGATAAACACCTGTATACCACCAAAACTGGCCGCGGCCGCCAGTCCCCGGATTGTTAGGGGACAGGGGTTGCGACAGAAGGTGGTATCAGAGCTAAGCCACTGATTCAGCCACAGAAGTGTTCTGCTGACACCAATATATTATTCAAATTGTTAGGAAATTAATTACGGAAATACATGCATATCTGTATTTTATTGTTGTGTGTTATTTGACTATTTGTTAGTTTACAGTATGAGCGATCAAGGACCCTCCGACGCCTATCGTCAGTTGTCTGGCTCACCTAGAAGCGAAGGCACCTCTTCACAGCCTGCCCTCTCAGGGTATTCAACTGACAATGAATATGGGATATTCGTGTTTAAGGCTCAGTCTGAAGAGTCATTCCCTTCTAAAAAGAGAGGATGGTTCAGTAGGGGAGCACATGAGCGTAGGAAGAGAATGAAAAAGTTACAACAGCAGCGAGTTCTAACAGCCGTTAAAAGAGAAACAGATGCCCACACCCAAGATATGCTCAATAGGAGTTTAGCAAACTTCCATATTTTAGCAACCACAGCTGCCGACCCAAACCTGGAGCAATTCATTGCCCCTCAACCATTATCCTTGTTTCCCACATAGCCAATGGAGATTGAAAACAACCCAGAAAACCAAGTCCAAATGCATGATTTTAACCCAGAAGAGATACCTATGATACCAACACCCAATCCCTTCGACCCAGATTACGACCCGTGGTTTGATGATCATAGGGATTATGTGCAACGCTACCACCTAACAGACGAACCCATGCCGAACCTAGCAACTTACCCAGGTCTGGACCCTCTAGATCCCTATTATGAAAACGATGAATACATTAGGGAAGTCCTAGAGAATCCATACCCCCAGGAAGAACCCATGCCACAGTACCCAGATCTAGTACTAGCACCTGCACCCCCAATGAGTGCAGAAAATGTGCAAGAGCTCCGAACTTTCGGAGAGGAGATTTTAGAAAGTAGCGAGAGGATGAGGCAAGTTGGAGAACGACTCGTCTGGAAGTACGACGAGCGTAATATGGAGTTATGGATGAACTCATATCAGTAATGGTGATAGTAATGATAATATAATATGTATGTATGAAAAAAAAATTATAAAATATATATGTGTAATAATAATAATGATAGATGTTGTAGTATAGACCACCTCGTGGTTAGTGATGCATAATAGTATTGTAATTTTAAATTCCAGTTCTAGCTTGTATTGGATGCATAATATAAGAAAGAGTAAGTCGCAATGTTCGACGCTTTTGACCAATATGTGTATTGTGTGATTAATTTCCTTATATACTATTTGTGATATTAATGATTGGCAAATGTTTAAAGTTCAGATGAACAACGAAGTGAACCAGGAAAACCAGAATAACGATAACTAGAGTAACAATAACCCGGATAACGATAACCCGAACAACAACAATAATGGAAACCAAGTGGATGACAGTGCCATCCAACACATAGTGGCACAATGGATAATAGATGCAATGCCATATATTATCAAAACGATTAACGAAGCAGATAATAAAAGTAAACGTGATAGTAAACGACCCACTGAACCTGAACACAGCATAAACAATGGACCCCTGCTTCAAGTGCCCATTCCCAAAAGAAGAAGAACCATGTTTTATGGTTGTTCTTATAAAGAATTATGGTCTTGTAAACCAATGGAATTCTCGGGCAATGAAGGGGCCGTTGCAGCTCTACGCTGGATAGAAAAGACTGAGGCAGTCTTAAAAATAAGCAAGTGTGCGGAAGAGGATAAGATAATGTTTGCTTCCAATCTGTTTAAGAACTCATCACTAGAATGGTGAAACACTATCCTCTAGTCTAGGGGAAGTGATAGGGTTTACAATATGGAATGGGAGGAATTTAAGAATATGGTAGAAAGAAAATTCTGCCCTCCCAATGAAAAGGAACAGATAGCAAATAAGTTCCTAAACCTTAGGATGACTGGAGTAGATAGTAAGGGGTACACTACATTATTCTTTAAATATGCTAGAATAGTGCCAACCCTTGCATCACCCGAACCGGTATTAATCTCCTATTATATCTGGGGATTAATCAGTGAGATAAGGCATGTAGTCAAGGCAGCTAGACCTCAAACCATAGAAGAAGCTGTAGAACTAGCAAACACCATGGAAATTCCAACCGTGGGAGAAATGTTGGTTCTACCTCTGCACCGTACTGCAAGGCTTGCAAGAAGAAGCATTCAGGAAAATGTTCCACTTACTGCAATTTCTGCAAGATACCAAGACACAAGGAAGAAGATTGCAGGAAGAAACCTAATAATGGAATGTGCTTCAACTGTGGAGAAAAAGGTCACATCAAGCCAAACTGTCCAAAACTAGCTCCAGCCACAAACACCAAGAATACTAAAAATGCTAGGGAATTTGTTCTGACTGCGGAAGAAGCAAAGATGATCCCGGATGTGATCGCCGGTCCATTTTTAGTTAATGATGTTTTTGCTAAAGTATTATTTGACTCTAGTGCAAACCAAAGTTTTATTAATACTTGTCACACCCCGACTTTCCACGTATTACCGGTGGGCCCGGTGGGGAGTATCGTGACGTAGTCGATATCATCATAGTCAAACAACACAATATATGAATGCACAGCGAAGCAAAAGATAAATTATATTACAATCCGAATATAAAGTAATATCAAGTATTACAACGGAAAGTAAGGGATCCACAGGCGGATCAAATAAAAGAAAACTGTTCAACAGACTTCGACATCTAGAGCTTGCGAGACTTGAGTAATGATGCCTGGAGTAGCCAGCCTATTTCGTCTAGCACCTGCACTCAGCCTTTTTGGAAAATACGTCAGTTTACACTGGTAAATACAACTTAACTGACTCATTTTGAAAAGAGTTTAAAAATTGATTTGAATGCACTTCGGCAAAATATCTTTATAACTTCGGACAATTATTTAAAAATAATCTTGTATACAGTTTTACTCATTTGTCGTCCATTAGTACCGGTTAGAAGAGCCGGCTTAAGTTAAGCGACACGCCACAGGTATAATGCCCACAAGGTTGATTCCTTTAAGTGGATTACCAGTTTTTACATATGCAACTGTCAGGTGTACGCCTACACCCCGTGCTTAGGTCGTGGCCATTTCGTAAAATGATGCCAAGGATATCCGGGACATGGTCATTTAACCCCCAAGGGCCATACACCAAATAATACAGAATAAAGCGAGTTATGTAAATACATTAATCACAATCCGATTTAAATGACTACATACCCGACCAAGCGGTACTTTTATAGTACCGTATCCCAAGCCCGTATAGGGAAAATAAGTTAAGAGTATTTACCTGAGCAAAGTATCAATCAAATACAGCAAATGCAAGTACTTTTACTGGGCTCCTAATCTGGAACGAAGGTTTATAATAACCTATTAGATTTCTAACGGGTCTTTAATTAAGCCTAAGCTTAGACCGGTTAGTTTTAAAAAGGAAGACACGGTTCAAACGCATGAAGGAGCGAAGACCGATTTAGAATGTGGTTTTGACCTGACAAGCTTGTATGCTTGTATAATATGGGTAACTTAAACACATTCTGGATTTTGAGACCAAAAAGATATGGTTTGACCCGTTTCGGCTAATATATGCAAACTAGTCACATAAGCCGATCCGAACGCGACAAGTGCGTAACGAGTAACCAAAAGATTCATATACAGGTATCCTAAGTTAATATGCCTTAAATATGTTGTGATATCAGTAGGATACCTTCCATTATGCCCAAAACGAGTTTAAACACAAACTATGCCCCGTAGGGGCATTTTGGTCATTTACAAGGTTATAAAAGAGGTTAATTGAAATTCTGAGATTTGGGTCCGAATACATCAGTAAAATAGCTTATTTTACGGGGTCATATCAGTTGGTAATAGGTCTTATATGACAAAATGGTTTTAAACCCAAACTATGCGTTTAATACGCTTTAAAAGCCATTTTAAGCGATTTCCGGGTTATACCGGAAATCTGAGTTTTCTGATTAGGTTATAAAGTTCAAAATACTTTATTTATTATATAAAATCAGTAGCAATTGGATTGGTATCAAAAGGACTTGTAAAACTCATTTTATGGCCTAAAAGGGCATAATCGGTATTTACCGAATTAAGGCGATAACCCTAGGTTTTGATCAGTTTAAAAATAATTAAAAATCTCAAAATATTATATTACATCAGTGGGTAAAAGGTTTGGTGTCAAAAATTGGGTTTAGATAGGCTTTATGCTAATTGCGCCGTTTAATTACTAAAAGGCGTTATAATTACGCTAATGAGCATAACTCCTAATCTAGATCTCCAACTGATGTGAAATTTTAGGGACATGTTTATAAATCAGTAGCAAAGATTATTGTCCTTTCACATTTCCAAAATTCTCGTTTTATGGTCAAAAGGGCATTATGGTCAACTTTAAGCATTTAACGGAAACGTGCATATGAATCGGACAATCAACGAACCACTACAGAGGGTTATACTAACATGTAGCCTGGTCCTAAAGAAGTCCTAAGGCATTTCCAAACTCTACTAAAACGGGTCAGAACTGAAGTCACAGCAAAAGTCAAAGTTTTGCGACTTTCGGTTCCGAA
Source organism: Helianthus tuberosus (assembly GCA_030545235.1). Classification (NCBI taxonomy): domain Eukaryota; kingdom Viridiplantae; phylum Streptophyta; class Magnoliopsida; order Asterales; family Asteraceae; genus Helianthus; species Helianthus tuberosus. The sequence continues at coordinate 167,732,515 of CM060432.1, read as the reverse complement.
CCGGGTCTCTACTGAAAATTGTCGGGTTGAACATGTTTAGACATGTTCTTACACTAATTACCAAGTTATATTAATGATCAAACAGGTTGTATGGGTTCTACATCGCTAATTATGCATAAATTGGAAAATAAGCATTCTGTTGACTTTTTAATAACAAGTTTGACCCGACATTTGACCTAGTTAGAGTGGGAATCAGTGGGTGCCCTTTTAAGGGTTTAATGCCCACATAATTACCAACTTATAACTACTTTCAATTCGACTAATCACTGGACCATTAGTGATTAATCGCTAAGTCAACCGTTAATTACGACGGTTTGACTTTTAAGCTAAAACTAAGCAAAAACTTAACTAAGAAAGGTTAAGCATACTTACTGAAGTCCTATGCACGATTAGTGATCACTTGAGTCTGCTTTGGAGCTCCAGAAATGATCAGAATGCTGAAGGAAGGTGTGGTTACAATGTTGCAACCTTGTGGCCTTTTATAGTGTTCAAAACTTCATGGATTGTTGACACACAAGCCTAGCAATGGCCATGGATCACTTCCAGATGTCCCTAAGTGTCTAGGGGTTGCTTAGGGGTCGTCCAAGATGTGGAAATATCTGTTTAAGGTCGGTTACAAGCTCAAACAGCCAACTGTCACGTTTTTCTACATCTGGGAAACTGGCGCGGCCCGCGTAAGAGTCTTGATGGGGGCTACGCGGCCCGCTTGGGCCTTCTGTTCAGGATTAAGCATTTTCAAGTTTTTGCATATTGTCCCTTGGCCTTTCGAAAGGTCAACCAAGCTTATTTCTTGCATTTTGACCCCTTCATATTTACTTACAAGGGCTTTAAGACATATACCCACTTTGTTAAGTCCTCGGTTAACTTTATTGTTACCCGAAAAGTCATAACTTTCAACGTTGACGCTTTAACCCCTTGTATACGAATTTGATCATAACTTTCTCATACGATAACGAAACTTTATGAAATTTATATCGTGCATTCTAGTGAGCATAATTAACCGTTACAAAGCTTCGGGTTTGTCAAAAGGTCACTCAGAGGTATAACTTAAACATGTTGACACATTTAACCCCTGTAGTTCGTAATCTCTCACTTTCTTTCATATTTAGCTTCGTATGATCCATGATTTATTCGTTTGAAGGTATGAGCATCATGTAGGGTTAATGTACAATATATTTATTCACTGTTGACATTTAGAACTCGTATATTCACATACTTTCCATGATTGTCAACTTTAATCCTTCTATAACATTCTTTCACACGTTCAAACCTATGACACGTGTCAACACATTATAGGACGTGAATTTTTCGAGGTGTTACATCCTCACCCCCTTAAAAGAAATCTCGACCTCGAGATTTACTGGAATAGATAAGGGTACTTTTCTTTCATTGTGGACTCAACCTCCCACGTGTATTCGGGACCTCTACGGGCATCCCATTTTACCTTTACAATAGGTACATGCTTCCTTCGAAGCTTCTTAACCTGTCGATCTTCAATCGACAATGGTTTTTCCACAAATTTCAAGCTCTCATCTATATGCACATCTGTATGTGGTATGACTAGCGATTCATCAGCTAGGCATTTCTTCAGATTGCAGAAGTGGAATACGTTATGAATACCACTGAGCTCTTCAGGTAAATTTAACTTGTAAGCCACTGATCCAACACATTCGATAATCTCGAATGGTCCTATATACCTCGGGCTTAACTTACCCTTCTTACCGAATCGCATCACCCCCTTCCAGGGTGATACTTTAAGCAACACTTTGTCACCTACTTCGAATTTCATAGGTTTACGTTTTGGATCTACGTAACTCTTCTGCCTATCTCGGGCAGCTTTGAGACGGTCACGAATCTGGACAATCTTTTCCGTCGTTTCAAAGACTATCTATGGTCCTGATAATTGGACATCTCCAACTTCCGCCCAACAAATGCGCGTTCTGCACTTTCTACCGTATAAGGCCTCGAAAGGCGCAGCTTTAATGCTGGTACAGTAGCTATTGTTGTAGGAGAATTCGATTAACGGCAGGTGGTTATCCCAACTACCACCTAAATCAATCACGCATGCTCGAAGCATGTCTTCCAAAGTTTGAATAGTACGCTCACTCTGACCGTCCGTCTGAGGATGGTAAGCCGTACTAAAATCCAAACGCGTGCCCAAAGATTGCTGGAAACTTTTCCAAAAATGTGACTTGTATCTAGTATCTCTGTCAGAGATAATAGACACATGTATGCCATGTAAAGCTACAATCTTATACACGTACAACTGGGCTAACATGTCAAAGCTATAAGTCTCCTTAATGTCTACGATTACCCATATGGTATCATTTCCTTTCCTTGTCTTAGGTAACTTGGTGATAAAATCGATAGTTACCATTTCCCACTTCCAAGTAGGAAGTTCAGGCTGTTGTAGCAAACCTGATGGCTTTTGATGTTCTGCTTTTACTTGTGCACACGTCAAGCATTTAGCTACATAGGTAGCTACAGACTTCTTTAAGCCTATCCACCAATAGTTTGCCCTTAGATCCTGGTACATCTTATCAGCTCCAGGATGAACGGAATATTTAGAACTATGGGCTTCCTGGAGGATAACCTCCCGAAGTCCTCCACAAATTGGAACCCATATTCGTCCATTCAATCTCAGAATTCCGTCATTGCCAAGAGATAACTGCTCCTCAGTTGCCCCTAGCTTTTCATTAGGATAGTTAGCTTCCAACACAGCTTCCTTCTGTGCAGCTTCCTTCTGTGCAGCTAACAACCTTTCATTCAAACTGTTCTTTATTTCAATGCTCTTGGCATTGATTCGGATGGGTTTCACCCTTTCCTTTCGACTCAAGGCATCAGCGACTACATTCGCCTTGCCGGGATGGTATCTGATTTCACAATCATAATCATTTAAAGTCTCCATCCAACGGCGCTGCCTCATGTTTAAATCCTTCTGATTAAACAGGTGCTGGAGGCTCTTGTGATCAGAATAGATCACACACTTGATTCCATATAAATAATGCCTCTAGAGTTTCAGTGCAAATACAACGGCACCCAACTCCAAGTCATGGGTGGTGTAATTCTTTTCATGCACCTTTAATTGTCTTGAAGCATAGGCAATAACCTTGCCTTTCTGCATAAGCACACACCCCATGCCAGTGTGCGATGCATCGCAGTAAACTACGAATTCTTCGGTACCTTCAGGCAATGTCAGTACAGGAGCGTTGCTCAACTTTTGCTTAAGGATATCAAAGGATTCTTGCTGTTTAGGTCCCCAGTCGAACTTAATCTTCTTCCTAGTTAAGGAAGTTAGGGGTGCAGCAATCCTTGAAAAAATTTCAATGAAACGCCTATAATATCCTGCTAAGGCTAGAAAGCTGCGAATCTCTGTAGGCGTCTTCGGCTCTTGCCAATTCATGACAGATTCAACCTTAGCGGGATCCACTTGGATACCACACTCACTAACCACATGTCCAAGGAATTGGACTTCTCAAAGCCAGAATTCACACTTGGAGAATTTGGCATAGAGCTTCTCATGATGTAGGAGTTTAAGAATACAGCGAAGGTGTTTCTCATGGTCAGCTTGGTTCTTCGAGTAGATGAGGATGTCGTCAATGAAAACGATGACGAATTTATCTAAGTAAGGCTTGCAGACGCGATTCATGAGATCCATGAATGCGGCAGGTGCATTAGTGAGCCCAAAAGGCATCACTAGGAACTCGTAATGACCATAACGAGTTCTAAATGCAGTTTTGTGTACGTCTTCATCTCTAACCTTCAGTTGGTGGTAGCCTGACCTCAAGTCAATCTTCGAGAAATAACTTGCCCCTTGCAATTGATCGAACAAATCGTCGATCATGGGCAAAGGATACCTATTCTTTATTGTGACCTTATTAAGCTCACGGTAATCGATGCACAGACGCATCGATCCATCCTTCTTTTTGACAAACAAGACTGGCGCTCCCCAAGGAGATGAACTAGGTTTAATGAAACCTTTAGCTAGTAATTCATCTAGTTGTGCTCTTAATTCTTTCATCTCTGTTGGTGCCAACCTGTAAGGCGCTCTAGCAACAGATGCTGCTCCAGGGATGATGTCAATTCTGAATTCCACTTGCCTATCTGATGGTAAACCAGGTAGTTCTTCAGGAAACACTTCAGGGTATTCAGAAATGACAAGAATATCTTCCATCTTCAGTTTCGGCTCATCAAAAGTCACTTGTGCCATGTAAATGACACAACCCTTCTTCAAGCACTTAGAGGCCTTGAGCATAGTCACTTGCTCAGGCAGTCCATACTGGGTATCTCCCCGAATGGTAAGTGATTCACCAGATGGAGTCTTAATCACCACTTGCTTCTTGTTGCAGACAATTTGGGCCTGGTTATGAGATAACCAGTCCATACCCAAAACTATGTCAAAACCGGCTAACTTAAAGGGAAGTAGAGACAGAGGAAAAGAGTGGTTCTTAATGGATATAACACATCCATCTAACACAGTTGAGACGGTTTCTATGGTGCCATCTGCTAACTCCACCTCATAATTCACACTTAAGGTTTTGACAGGTAAATTCAGCAATTCACAAAACTTATTATCTACGAACGACTTATCCGCTCCAGAATCAAACAACACTCTAGCATAAACATCATTTATGAGGAAGGTACCTGTGATAACGTTGTCGTCCTGGACGGCTTCCCTTGCATCCATCCTGAAGACCCTTGCATTGGTCTTCTTGACCTCTTCAGGCTTCTTGGCGTACTTAGGGCAGTTGGTCTTAATGTGCCCCTTCTCATTGCAATTGTAGCATGTTGCGTCTTTTATCTTCTTGCAATCAACAGTCTTGTGCTCCCTAGACTTGCATATCCCACATGCAGGTGCTCCTGACTTAGAATTGGACTCAAGTCTGCACTTTCCAAAGTGGCGTTTTTGGCAAGTCGTGCACTTTGGCTTTTCCTCTGTTCGCTGACTATTCCTTCCAGACCCAAACTTTTTAGAATCAGTGTTTCCCTTGTGCTTCTTCTCTGACCCTCGTGAGTTATCATCCTCACGCTTCCTCTTACTTTCTTCAGAATTCTTTAGCGATCTTAACCTGACCGCATCCAAAGTAAGGGACAGAGAGAGATCAGCTGCTGACCTAAACGTAGCAGGTCTTGAAGCCTTAACACTGGCTTTGATCTCTGGGGCTAAACCCCCAATGAAGTGAGCAATTCGCTTGGGTTCTGGTGTTACTAGGTAAGGAACCAGCCTGGACAGGGTATTAAAACTGGTGAGGTAAGCTTGACAATCTAAGTTTGTCATCACCAAAGATATGAAATCTGACTCGATCCTCTCAACCTCGTGTTGAGGGTAGTAGTTCTCCATAATGAGAGTAACAAACTGTTCCCATGACATGTTGTAGAGCGGGATCTTCCCAGCAGCTTGAATGAGAGACTTCCACCATGCCAGTGCCTCTCCTTTGAACGATTGTGATACATACTTCACCACATCCTTTTCAGCACAACCGCTGATATCGACAACTGTGTCCATTTCATCCAACCAGGTCATACAATCAATTGCCCCTTTCTCCCCTATGAAGTCCCGGGGTTTGCAGGAAACAAAGTATTTATAGGTACAGAACTTGGTACGTGGTTCATTACCGAACTCTATCTTCTTGGATGGAACACTGTGTTGAATAGATGAATGTCGATCATCATCCTTCTTTGACTCATCTTTCTTTGGGGGTGGCTTGCTATGAGCCTCAGAATGAGTCTTAGGGACAGACTTAGAGTGGGGTACAAATGAGGCTTTACTATTAGTCCCGCTATACTCTCTTAATTGATCCTCTACAGCTTTAGATACAGCTGTATCAATCAGTGTACGAAGCTCTCCTCTGGTTATATTAATTCTATCATCATTGCGGTTTTCCAGAGGGTGACTGTTCTCTTCCTCTGACCTAGCCATGTAGCTTTAATTGCTACATAAAATCAAACAAGGACAAGGTTTATACGGAAGCTTATACAGTTTTATCGTTTTAAACGATTTATTAACCATGTTTTTAATACACATTTTAGTTAATTTGCTAAATATATAATTGTTCAGGATCTTTATCATAATCCTAAATTATAAGTTAATAATAGCACAAAAGCCTAGTCACATAGACAAGTTTAATTTATAGGCCTTGATTTTACGGAATCGAGGCATTAAGGTTTAAATCAAAGTTCATCACTTTTTCTTGACAGGGAGTTGTAGGCTACCACTGTCTTTAGTCCCAGATGACGTTAATTATAGCCAGTGGGCACTTCATCCTCAAGGGATGATTATATAAATAAGGGAATTTAGAATAACCCAATTAAAAATGACTTATGTGATTTTATCGTATCACACTTTGTCAAGCATGTTAATATGCTTTCAGATGTTTAACAAAGATTTGAATCTCTTGAATAAGTTTTACCATCTTGGTCATGTCTATAATGACATTTAGGCTAGGTTTTACCCTTTAGATTCTTTTTAATAATTAACGCAGAACAGTTTCTAAATTGAAATGTTAACTAGGATCTGAATCTAATTGTGGAACTACCATCTTGGCTTTGTCTGAACGTGACACATGGGATAGGTCTTGTTCTTTTTAGATTTTGCCATTTTATTATAATGGTAGATCTTATAATATAGGAATGATATTTTAAACATAATCGTTCTATTAAAATTTAAACAAGTATATGGTTGCCCTAAACGGGACTTCTTAAGAAAATGACTTGCCCATGCAAGGGCTAATCAGAAAATAACAAAAGAAGCAATTAAAAGACAATGAAACGAATTAGGATTAGTCCTATGTTCTTGTCTAGACTCAAGAATGTGCATCTGTGTAACTGAGATTAAACACAAAAGGCTAGTGTTTAATTCACTCAGTTTTGGCTCTGATACCAACCTGTCACACCCCGACTTTCCACGTATTACTGGTGGGCCCGGTGGGGAGTATCGTGACGTAGTCGATATCATCATAGTCAAACAACACAATATATGAATGCACAGCGGAAGCAAAAGATAAATTATATTACAATCTGAATATTAAGTAATATCAAGTATTACAACGGAAAGTAAGGGATCCACAGGAGGATCAAATAAAAGAAAACTGTTCAACAGACTTCGACATCTAGAGCTTGCGAGACTTGAGTAATGATGCCTGGAGTAGCCAGCCTATTTCGTCTAGCACCTGCACTTAGCCTTTTTGGAAAATACGTCAGTTTACACTGGTAAATACAACTTAACTGACTCATTTTGAAAAGAGTTTAAAAATTGATTTGAATGCACTTCGGCAAAATATCTTTATAACTTCGGACAATTATTTAAAAATAATCTTGTATACAGTTTTACTCATTTGTCGTCCATTAGTACCGGTTAGAAGAGCCGGCTTAAGTTAAGCGACACGCCACAGGTATAATGCCCACAAGGTTGATTCCTTTAAGTGGATTACCAGTTTTTACATATGCAACTGTCAGGTGTACGCCTACACCCCGTGCTTAGGTCGTGGCCATTTCGTAAAATGATGCCAAGGATATCCGGGACATGGTCATTTAACCCCCAAGGGCCATACACCAAATAATACAGAATAAAGCGAGTTATGTAAATACATTAATCACAATCCGATTTAAATTACTACATACCCGACCAAGCGGTACTTTTATAGTACCGTATCCCAATCCCGTATAGGGAAAATAAGTTAAGAGTATTTACCTGAGCAAAGTATCAATCAAATACAGCAAATGCAAGTACTTTTACTGGGCTCCTAATCTGGAACGAAGGTTGATAATAACCTATCAGATTTCTAACGGGTCTTTAATTAAGCCTAAGCTTAGACCGGTTAGTTTTAAAAAGGAAGACACGGTTCAAACGCATGAAGGAGCGAAGACCGGTTTAGAATGTGGTTTTGACCCGACAAGCTTGTATGCTTGTATAATATGGGTAACTTAAACACATTCTGGATTTTGAGACCAAAAAGATATGGTTTGACCCGTTTCGGCTAATATATGCAAACTAGTCACATAAGCCGATCCGAACGCGACAAGTGCGTAACGAGTAACCAAAAGAGTCATATACAGGTTTCCTAAGTTAATATGCCTTAAATATGTTGTGATATCAGTAGGATACCTTCCATTATGCCCAAAACGAGTTTAAACACAAACTATGCCCCGTAGGGGCATTTTGGTCATTTACAAGGTTATAAAAGAGGTTAATTGAAATTCTGATATTCGGGTCCGAATACATCAGTAAAATAACTTATTTTATTGGGTCATAACAGTTGGTAATAGGTCTTATATGACAAAATGGTTTTAAACCCAAACTATGCGTTTAATACGCTTTAAAACCCATTTTAAGCGATTTCTGGGTTATACCGGAAATCTGAGTTTTCTGATCAGGTTATAAAGTTCAACATACTTTATTTATTATATAAAATCAGTAGCAATTGGATTGGTATCAAAAGGACTTGTAAAACTCATTTTATGGCCTAAAAGGGCATAATCGGTATTTACCGAATTAAGGCGATAACCCTAGGTTTTGATCAGTTTAAAAATAATTAAAAATCTCAAAATATTATATTACATCAGTGGGTAAAAGGTTCGGTGTCAAAAATTGGGTTTAGATAGACTTTATGCTAATTGCGCCGTTTAATTACTAAAAGGCGTTATAATTACGCTAATGAGCATAACTCCTAATCTAGACCTCCAACTGATGTGAAATTTTAGGGACATGTTTATAAATCAGTAGCAAAGATTATTGTCCTTTCACATTTCCAAAATTCTCGTTTTATGGTCAAAAGGGCATTATGGTCAACTTTAAGCATTTAACGGAAACGTGCATATGAATCGGACAATCAACGAACCACTACAGAGGGTTATACTAACATGTAGCATGGTCCTAAAGAAGTCCTAAGGCATTTCCAAACTCTACTAAAACGGGTCAGAACTGAAGTCACAGCAAAAGTCAAAGTTTTGCGACTTTCGGTTCCGAACCGGGTCTCTACTGAAAATTGTCGGGTTGAACATGTTTAGACATGTTCTTACACTAATTACCAAGTTATATTAATGATCAAACAGGTAGTATGGGTTCTACATCGCTAATTATGCATAAATTGGAAAATAAGCATTCTGTTGACTTTTTAATAACAAGTTTGACCCGACATTTGACCTAGTTAGAGTGGGAATCAGTGGGTGCCCTTTTAAGGGTTTAATGCCCACATAATTACCAACTTATAACTACTTTCAATTCGACTAATCACTGGACCATTAGTGATTAATCGCTAAGTCAACCGTTAATTACGACGGTTTGACTTTTAAGCTAAAACTAAGCAAAAACTTAACTAAGAAAGGTTAAGCATACTTACTGAAGTCCTATGCACGATTAGTGATCACTTGAGTCTGCTTTGGAGCTCCAGAAATGATCAGAATGCTGAAGGAAGGTGTGGTTACAATGTTGCAACCTTGTGGCCTTTTATAGTGTTCAAAACTTCATGGATTGTTGACACACAAGCCTAGCAATGGCCATGGATCACTTCCAGATGTCCCTAAGTGTCTAGGGGTTGCTTAGGGGTTGTCCAAGATGTGGAAATATCTGTTTAAGGTCGGTTACAAGCTCAAACAGCCAACTGTCACGTTTTTTCTGCATCTGGGAAACTGGCGCGGCCCGCTTAAGAGTCTTGATGGGGCTACGCGGCCCGCTTAGGCCTTCTGTTCAGGATTAAGCATTTTCAAGTTTTTGCATATTGTCCCTTGGCCTTTCGAAAGGTCAACCAAGCTTATTTCTTGCATTTTGACCCCTTTATATTTACTTACAAGGGCTTTAAGACATATACCCACTTTGTTAAGTCATCGGTTAACTTTATTGTTACCCGAAAAGTCATAACTTTCAACGTTGACGCTTTAACCCCTTGTAAACGAATTTGATCATAACTTTCTCATACGATAACGAAACTTTATGAAATTTATATCGTGCATTCTAGTGAGAATAATTAACCGTTACAAAGCTTCGGGTTTGTCAAAAGGTCACTCAGAGGTATAACTTAAACATGTTGACACATTTAACCCCTGTAGTTCGTAATCTATCACTTTCTTTCATATTTAGCTTCGTATGATCCATGATTTATTCGTTTGAAGTTATGAGCATCATGTAGGGTTAATGTACAATATATTTATTCACTGTTGACATTTAGAACTCGTATATTCACATACTTTCCATGATTGTCAACTTTAATCCTTCTATAACATTCTTTCACACGTTCAAACCTATGACACGTGTCAACACATTATAGGACGTGAATTTTTCAAGGTGTTACAATACTTCATTTTGCAAACTTCTCAATCGACCATTAACTAAACTTCTACAAGAATGTCTAGTAGAGACAGCAAATGGAGAAACCATTAAGATTTCCGAAATCTTGCTGGGAGCAAGAATAGAATTTTTAAATCAAAAGTTTATTGCAAACCTTTACCCAATGAATCTGGCAGGATTTGATGTTGTGTTAGGAATGGATTGGTTAATAGCCAATAAGGCCAGTATTTTATGTGATCAAAAGTCAATCCAAGTAAATTCACCAAAGGGTGAAAAGATCACAATTAAAGGAGATAAACCCTCTAGATCCACAAAATTCATCTCTGTGATGAAAACAACAAGTTATATAAGAAAAGGATCATTAGTATATTTGATTTCCATAATCAATAACACTAAAGGAAAAGAATTAAAGGATATCCCTGTAGTATCCCAGTTTTCAGATGTATTTCCAGAAGTGTTACCAGGACTACCCCCAGACAGAAAAGTTGAATTTAGAATCCACCTACTACCAGGAACAACACCAATTGCCAAAGCACCTTACTGTTTGGCACCCGCAGAAATGCAGGAACTGAAGAAACAGTTATTTGAATTGTTGGAAAAGGGATTCATACAACCAAGATCATCGCCATAGGGAGCACCGATCCTATTCGTCAAAAAGAAGGACGAATCAATGTGTATGTGTATTGACTACCGTGAATTGAACAAAGTCACGATTAAGAATCGGTATCCATTACCAAGAATCGATGATCTGTTCGATCAGTTGCAAGGAGCATGATTTTTCTCGAAAATCGATTTACGATCAGGATATCATCAATTAAGGGTACAGGAAGAGGACATTCCTAAGACCGCTTTTCGAACAAGGTATGGCCATTATGAATTTACTGTCATGCCATTTGGTCTAACCAATGCCCCAGCTGCATTTATGGACATGATGAACCGAATATGTAAGCCATATTTGGATAAATTCATAATTGTCTTTATAGATGATATTCTTATTTATTCTAAGAGCAAAGAGGAACATGCAAAGCATCTGCACGCACTTCTAAGTTGATTGAGAAAAGAAAGGCTTTATGCTAAGTTTTCGAAGTGTGAATTTTGTATAGAACAGGTACTGATGCGTGTCGAGTGTGATAGGTTTTTAATGTATATTTTAAGCCCTTTAACACTTTTTAGCCAAGTTTTAAATTTATAAAACACGATATTTACTAACACTAAACACACATATGGACAAGTGCACCCATCATAAGCGTAGTATAGTGTTGGTAAGATACCGAGGTCGTCCAAGGACACAAGAGCTTTTAGTACCGGTTTATCCTCAACGTCTAATCAAATCAAAAGTTAGAAAAATGTTTTTAACTAGAAAAATAAAACTAACTAAAATGCTGAAAAATAAAATAAAATAAAAACAGATAGACAAGATAAATCACTTGGATCCGACTCGTGTGTAGTGTAACCTTTGATTATTTCCGCACTTTTGCACTTTTTAAGAGATTATCTTAGTTATTGTAGTAGGCCCCTCTTTTGAAGGTGACGTTACCCTCAACCCAGTAGTTTGAGTCAGCAAGGATACAATCCTAAAGGGTCGGATTATTGAAAGATAATTAATTAAGTTATTAATGCATAATGTGGTAGGCCCCTCTTTTGAAGGTGACGTTACCCTCTGCTAAGTAGTCTGAGTCAGCAGGGATACAGTCCTAAGTAGCCGGGTTAAAGTATTAATAGTAGCTTACATATGAGGGGATCAAAGAGTTTGGACCCCCGCCATCCAATACCAGTGGGTATTGAAGGAGGTCCTACTAAATTTGACCCAGGTCCTTGCAGGATCTATACACTGAACAAAGCAAGACTCTTACCAAACCGTTCCCTTAACCCCCGACCAGGTAGCCAACATACCTCCATATAGACCGTGGAGATATGAATGGTGAAAATCTTTTATTTTATATAGACAGTAAAATAATGCCAAGACACCACGGACAAACGATAAGGAAGAATCACCTTCAACATAAGAAACTAGTTTTTAAAGTCATTAATACATAACCAAATAAAAAGTGCGAAAAGATTAAAAATAAAAAGTATTACACTAGACACTTGTCTTCACCAAGTGATGTAAGAGACTTAGGCAAACATGGCCTTGATTGTCAAGAACTCTTACGATCAATCTTGGATCCCGAGACGACTCACACACTCTATGATGGATGATGGTGGTGGATGATGGTGTTGTGGTGGTGGTGGTGGTGGTGGTGGTGGAGTGTGGGTGAAGTGTGAGAGAGGTGGTGTACCAAGGGATGGTTTGCAAATGAGCCAAGCACCCCTATTTATAGCCTGAACAGCAGATCGGGCACGGCCCCGTGTCCATCCTTCTTCTCTTTCTTCATTAATTGCAGTTTGTCTGCATTAGTTGACCACGCCCCCGTGTCCGTTGGGCACGACCCCGTGTGCAAAAGCGTATATGTACTATCAAGATTTCCTCAGATTCTGCGAATCTTAGAGTTGACCACGGCCCCGTGTCCGCTGGGCACGCCCCCGTGGTGGGTGATAGAAGCTTCTATAGCTTTGTCTTTTCTGCAGACACTTGGGCACGTCCCCGTGCTCATTGAGCACAGGGCGTGTTCAGCCTTCTGTTTTCTTGTTTTGCTTGGGAAGATGCTGTCGGGGGGTAGGGCATGCCACGTTTATCCCTTTTCTTGTACTTTTGTTAGATTTAGCTGAGTTTTTGCTTCTTTTGTTCATTTGAGCTCATTTAATCCTGAAAATGCAAAAGGAAGACAAAAACACACTTTTTCCAACATTAGTACTAAAAAATGGTTAGTTTTATGCCTCATTTGATGTAATTTATATGTTGCATTTTGCACACATCAGTACAGTTTCTTGGACATTTATTCAATCATGAAGGAATTCATGTGGATCCTACCAAGATCGAGGCGATTACCAAATGGAAAACCCCTGAGTCACCAACCGAGGTTAGAAGTTTCTTAGGATTGGCCGGTTATTATAGAAGATTTATTCGAGATTTTTCTAGAATAGTCATTCCCTTAACTAAGTTAACCTGTAAATCTGTGAAGTTTGAATGGGGACCAAAACAAGAAGAAGCCTTTAGAATTCTTAAGCAAAGATTAACCCATGCACCCATACTAGCGTTACCAGAAGGAACTGAAGACTTTGTAGTCTATTATGACGCTTCTAAGTTAGGTTATGGAGGTGTGTTAATGCAACGTCAAAAGGTTATAGCTTACGTCTCTAGACAACTTAAGAATCATGAAGAGAATTATTCAACCCATGATCTAGAATTAGGAGCTATAATTTTTGCCCTTAAAATTTGGAGACATTACCTATATGGTAGTAAGTTTACCATTTTCACCCACCATAAGAGTTTAAGGTATGTCTTCGGACAAAATGAGTTAAATATGAGACAAAGACGCTGGATGGAGATACTTAGTGACTATGATTGTAATATCCAGTACTATGTAGGAAAGGCAAACGTAGTAGTTGATGCTTTAAGTCGATAGTATCACGAAAAACCAAAAAGAGTACGTTCACTTAAAACGCCTCATTGCTGACTGGACTGCTACATGGCGCAAAACGCCCTAGGGCGGGGCATTATTCATGTGTACCACTACACATGGTCTTACATGCGTAGCATATTTGAAACAACAAAACACATTTTTGGTGCTTTCAAGATTTTATTTCTCGAATCTTTTTAGGTTGTTTTGTCTGGATTAATATGGTCATGCGTTTCGATATCGGCACTAAATGTTAATTTAATTTGAGAAACATTTTATAACTTGAGTAAAGTTGATGGATGGTCCTTGTGGTTTATCAAAATTTTGGATTTGGTCTATAGTTTTTTAAAAGTACACAAATATGTTTCCCGCCGCCCCGTACATAGCCCTAAACTCACCAACCTAAGTGATATGTTTCCCGCCGCATCGCGCGGGTTAAAAACTAGTATCTATATGTATTGTGAAAGTGTAAAATACAATATTGCTTAACGTACGAGCGTACGTTGTGACATTAGGCACGTTGTGAAATTCAAAACCCTAATCGCGCATGTAAGGACCTTCAAAAATGTCCCAAAACGACCCGTAAGTGAAAACCCGGACCCCTGAAACCTTTGTGTGCATGAAAAACCAAGAAAACAAGAAATCTGGTCTTCAGGCGGGCTGCGTAAGGGTTAAGCATAGCCTCACGCGGGCCGCGTCAACATCACTTTTACCGGATAAGCGTTCAGGGCCACGTGGCAGACCTATGTGTGACACAGATGCCCTAATCTATGACTAGACCTCCACGCGGGCCGTGTAAGGATTAAACAAGGGTTTACACGGGCCGCGTAAACCCCAAATTTCAGCTATAAATAGGTTTGGTTACGAGCAGTTCACTGGTGTCGAAAAAAATTCTCAAAAACAAAATCTCACTGCTCAAATTCGAAATTTAAGATAGCAAAGCACTGCTACGATACAGGGTATTAACTCGATCGCTGCTACGATTCAATGTTCGATCGATTGAAACTATCCGATGGATGTTTAAGTGCTGCCCAAATTAGGGCTATACTTTGTCATTCGTCATAAATTCGATGGATGTTTAAGTATTGCACTTTGTCATTCGTTGTGAGGGTTTTAATCTCGTGAGTTATCGTAAATGCTGTATTAGTTACTGACCTAGTCCGTGTGCATTGTCATTTAAATTAGGTTACAAGGCTAATCAGTAGGCTAAACTCTGCCCGTTTAAATCTGCAATGTGAGTCATTCTCTTTTTATTAAAAGTGTTTTACAATACTCCAACTATTTTCAAAGTTATAATTACAGGGATTAAGTCATGGTTATCTTAAATCACTGGCTAGTGGGGTATTGTGCACATTACTAATTTCTCACGGTTAGGCTAATAAATCCTAACAGTGATAATCATCACTACTTGGGTGAAAGGACCCAATAGTGGTATGACCATCGTCACCAGGAGGTGACACGGCGCCAGATAAAAATAAGATAGAAGCCATTGTAATCGCTCTTATGCTGTAATTTATAACTATGTGTCGTTTTATCAAATTTGAATGACTCGCCAGTATTTCCTTGCTGATAAAATATTTTCAAAACATGTTTCAGGTGACTACTGTGAACAAAGGAAAAGTGCTACGGAGCACTAACAAGCTTGAAGTAGTGGCTCGGTTAAATAAATAAACATGTTTTGTAAATCAGGGAATTTCCTTGTGAAATTCCTCTATTGTAAATTACGGGGTTTATCCTGAATTATGAAATAAAATAATCAGGCATTTCAAGTTTTAAAAGATCCTGTAAAATCTTCCGTTGTCAACTCAATTAATAAATACCACGGGTTTCTGTCCCGCGGCTCCTGGACCGGGTAAAACCGGGGCGGGGGCCGTGACAGAAAAAGGTGGTATCAGAGCCACTGATTTAAGCCAATTAAGTATTTAGAAATACTTAATTTTCCTGATTACCATCTTGTGATTATGTATTTTGTTAACTGACTACTTGTTAGTTACAGTATGGGTAAGCAAAGAATTTCGGACATCTATCGTCAACTAGATAGTACACCAAAAGATAAGGGAACCTCATTCCAATCAAATTCCTCAAAATACTCAGCAGATACTGAGGAAGGAATATTTGTTCGTAAGTCATAGTTTGAGAAACCACTTACCATTAAGAAAAGGAGTTGGATTATTAGAAAAAGTCAAGAGAAAATAAAGAAGTCACAAACAAAAGAAGTGATAATTAATAAAGAGACTCAGGAAATAAGTGATAACCCATCATGGGAAGATGAATTAGACGAACAATGGGCAAATCTCTATATGTTAGCCACTACAGCAGTAAATGTTAACTTTTAATTAAGTTAAACTGCCAACACCCTGACCAGTACTAGCACCCATAGATAAACAACTTAGTAAGAAAAGATAAACTAAAATAAATTATCCCTAGTATATTTTACATTTCAGTTGTAATTTGTAATAAATATATATATAAAAATCGCAATATTTTGTTTAATCAATCTATTTGTATAAATATATTAGATATTTGTAATTAATACTTAAATTTTTTATTGCCTTTCTGTGATTATTCAATTTACAAAATTTTAACCTAGAATTTTGTATGTTTCTTCATATCTGCTAAACAACATGAATGAGTTGTCTAAAGCTCTTAAGAATCTCAATCTCTATTCTGTTAAGGTGGAAGTTTCCAAAGACTTTACCGGTTATTGTGCCGATCTTGAGGAACCTATGGAATTTCAAGCCCAGCCTCCGGAGAAACCCAAGCCAAAGAAGAGAAGAAGAATTGTGGGCTGGAGACGGGTGCGTAAAAGGAAACCAGTAACACGGAAAGTTATAAAGACGGAGGATCCAATGGATAAAGGCAAGGGAATAGAGATCGGAGAAAGTTCCAGGCAAGACCAGGAAATACCATTGTGGGAGGAATTGGATCGTAAACTGGCAGACTGTGATATCATTAAGCCTGTCAATGAAAACCTCTTTACTTATCCTGTTGAAACCCAACTCCCAGTGAATTTGGAACCGGCCATCCCAGATCCCCTTGTCAACCCCCGACCTTTAGGAGAAATGGAAGAATGGTGGACCAATGACTAGCAGTTCCAGAATCTTAAATAACCCTTATACCTTTTTCCCTCAGTTTGACCCAGAGCCTGCACCAAACCCTCGATGAGCAATGAGAACTTGGCTGAACTCCGCCATTTTGGCGAGGAGCTGATGGATGCAGGGAATCGAATCCGGGAGGTGGGAGAATAGATCTCCTGGAAATACGATGAGAGGGAACGTCGTTTCTAATATGCCAGCTGACGGGGATGGTGTGACTGTGGTTATGTGGTTATAGGAATATGTGTTTAATAATAAAATATAAATCATGTGAAATAACTAAAAAAATTTGTAAGATAACCAGTGTGTACGGATGCCTATTATAATATATAAAATATCGAACGACGAAAATCGACAATTTTGGCCATACATGTTGATATGATTATATGCGATTGTTTTGTTATGTTTGGTTATTAATTATTTTGTGCTAATAACATATATATATTAATTATCAGATGGCAAACGCTGGTAATGAACAAGTTAACGAGGGTAACCAATCCGAGCAAAACCATGAAGATCAATTTCTGAATAGGCAAGATATCGAGAATATCGTTGCTCAGGGAATAGCCAATGCTATTCCAGCAATACTTGCTGCTGGTCGAAATTCAGTTGAACCTCAACAAATTATTCCTAGCAAACGTACACACGGTGACAATTTCAGTAATAGTGTAAACGGAGGCGGCAATCATACTAATAACGACAACGATGGAATACAAGCCCCACTCCTTAAGAAAGTGAAAACTGCAACGGCTGGTTGCACTTATAAGGAGTTTCTTGCCTGTAAACCAGTGGAATTTGCAGGCACGAAGGGGCGACTGCTGCACTGCGTTGGTTAGAGAAAACCGAGGCGGTGATTAAAATAAGTAAATGTGCTGAGGAAGACAAGGTCATGTACGCATCGCATCTTTTTAAAGAAGGGGCGCTTGAATGGTGGAATACAGTACTACAAGCCAAGGGAAGCGATGTGGTCTATGCCATGAGTTGGGAAGAATTTAAGCGCCTAGTGGAGAGAAAATTATGTCCCGAATATGAAAAAGAACAAATGGCGAACAAGTTTCTGAACCACCGAATTGTGGATGTAGACTGTCGAGGGTATACTTCGATATTCTTCGACTATGCTAGATTAGGACCAACCCTGGCTTCGCCAGAACCGGTACTTATTTCTCGCTATATTTGGGGTTTGATTGGCGAAATCCGTGATATCGTTAAAGCTGCGAGACCTCGCACTATTGACGATGCCGTGGAATTAGCTAACACCCTAACTGACGGGCTGATACGCACAAGATAAGAAAACCGGAAAAAGGAAGTGGCCCAAAAGATTACCCAGGGATTCCGTGTGGGTAACCGTAGTAATTTCAAGAAAAAGGGAATTGGACAATCTTCAACTGTTCCATTTTGCAATGCCTGCAAAAGAAAACATTTTGGAATATGCAAAGGATATTGCAATTTTTGCAAAATTCTGGGGCATCAAGAAGAAGATTGCAGGAAGAAAAAGCAACAATCTGCTACAACTGTGGAGAAGCTGGACATTTTAGGCCAGACTGCCCGAAATTGGTCAAACCAGCTGATAACAAAGCCAAACCTGCAGAAGGAACTACCAGGAAAAACGCAAGAGCCTTCCAGTTGACTACTCAGGAAGCAGAACTGATTCCTGACGTAATAGCTAGTACGTTCCTAGTTCACAACGTTTATGCAAAAGTATTATTTGACTCTGGTGCAAACCAAAGTTTTATAAATACTTCATTCTGCCAAGCTCTTAGCCTACCCTTAACCAACCTTAGGCAGATTTTTACAGTCGAAACGGCTGATGGGAATTCTGTTAACGTAGATAAGGTTTTGCAAGAAGGAAAGATAGAACTCTTAGGTCATAAATTCTCTGCAAACCTGTTACCTATGAAATTAGCAGGATTCGACGTTGTATTAGGAATGGATTGGTTAGTAGCCAACCATGCTCGAATTCTTTGTGATAAGAACTCCATAGAAATTCATACACCCACAGGAGAATTAGTGGTGATTACAGGTGATAAGTCACGTAAGCCAATGAAATTCATTTCAGTAATGAAAGTGGCTAGTTATTCAAAAAAAAACAAGGAATAGTGTATATGATTTCGGTAATCATTAACACTAAAGATAAGGAACTTAAAGAAATTCCAGTAGTATCAGAATACTCAGATGTATTCCCAGAAGAACTACCGGGATTACCACCCAATAGGGAAGTAGAATTTAGAATTCATCTAATTCCTGAAACTACACCGATAGCTAAGGCACCTTATCGGTTAGCACCCACCAAAAAGCTAGAATTGAAAAAGCAGTTAGATGAATTATTAAGTAAAGGATTCATACAACCTAGTTCGTCCCCGTGGGGAGCACCAGTGTTGTTTGTGAAAAAGAAGGATGGGTCGATGCGAATGTGTATCGATTATAGGGAATTGAATAAGGTAACAATCAAGAATCGATACCCATTACCTAGGATTGATGATCTCTTTGATCAACTCCAAGGAGTTGGATATTTTTATAAGATAGATTTACGCTCCGAATATCATCAATTGAAAGTACAAGAAGAAGACATACCTAAGACTGCTTTCAGAACTAGGTATGGTCATTACGAGTTTACAGATATGCCCTTTGGATTAACAAATGCTCCTGCAGCATTTATGGACATGATGAACAGGATCTGTAAACCGTACTTGGATAAATTTGTAATTGTCTTCATCGATGATATACTTATTTATTCCAAAAACCAGGAAGAGCATTGTGAGCACCTGCATGCACTCTTAACTTTGTTAAGAAAAGAAAAGCTTTACGCCAAATTCTCGAAATGTGAATTTTGGCTACAGGAGGTGCAATTTTTAGGTCACATGGTAAATCATGAAGGTATTCACGTAGATCCCGCTAAGATAGAAGCAATCACCAAATGGAAAGTCCCGCAATCAGCTATGGAAATTAGAAGCTTTCTAGGGTTTGCAGGATACTATAGACGATTCATTAAGGATTTTTCCAAGATAGCTGTACCATTAACTAAGCTAACATGTAAAGCAGTTAAGTTTGAATGGGGACCCAGGCAAGAAGAGTCTTTTAGGATTTTAAAGCAAAAGTTAACAAACACTCCAATTCTTGCCTTACCAGAAGGAACGGAAGATTTTGAAATTTATTGTGATGTTTCTAAGTTAGGATTAGGATGTGTGCTAATGCAACGCAAGAAGGTAATTGTGTATGCCTCAAGACAATTGAAAAAGCACGAAGAAAACTATACGACTCATGACTTAGAGTTAGGAGCCATAATTTTTGCCCTTAAGATTTGGAGGCACTATTTGTATGGAAGTAAGTTTACTGTCTATACAGATCATAAGAGTTTAAGATATATATTTGGGCAAAAATAGCTAAATATGAGGCAAAGAAGATGGATGGAAATTCTAAGTGACTACGACTGTGATATTCAATATGACGAAGGAAAAGCAAACGTAGTTGCAGATGCCTTAACTCGTAAGTATCATGAAAAGCAAAAGTGAGTTCGTGCTCTTAGATTAAGTTTACAATTAGACTTAATGGAACAACTGAAGAATGTTCAAGAAACAGCAATCAAGGATGATGTTGAAGGGATGAAAGGAAGAATAAAGGAATTAGAAGAAGGAAGTGATGGAATTTGGAGATTCCATAAGAAAACGATTTGGGTACCTAAGCAAGGAAAGTTAAGAAATAAGATTTTAGAGAAAGCCCATAAATCTAGGTATACCATGCATCCTGGAAATAATAAGATGTACCAAGATTTAAGGAATAACTTCTGGTGGATAGGAATGAAAAAGGACATAGCTAGATATGTATCTAAGTGTCTAACTTGTTCACAAGTCAAGCAGAACACCAGAAACCTTCAGGATTGCTACAACAATTAGAGATGCCTGTTTGGAAATGGGAACTTATAACAATGGATTTTGTTACTAAGTTGCCCAAAACCAGAAAAGGTAATGATGCGATTTGGGTAATTGTGAATCGATTAACCAAATCAGCTCATTTTCTACCCATGAAGGAAACCTTTAGCATGGAAAGATTAGCCAAGTTATATGTAGACGAGGTAGTATCCTTACATGGAGTCCCACTCTCCATTATATCGGATAGAGATAGTCGTTTCACTTCACATTTCTGGACAAGTTTCCAGGAAGCAATGGGGACGCCATTAAATCTAAGTACTGCATACCATCCTCAGACAGACAGACAAAGTGAAAGGACGATCCAAACCCTGGAAGACATGCTTCGGGCATGTGTGATAGATTTTGGTGGAAATTGGGATAACCAACTACCCTTAATTGAATTCTCCTATAACAATAGTTATCATTCAAGCATTGAAGCTGCCCCATTTGAAGCACTGTATGGACAAAAATGTAGAACTCCAGTTTGTTGGGCAGAAATAGGAGAAAGTCAATTATCAGGTCCTGAAATAGTGCAAGAAACTACTGACAAGATCACTCAAATCAAGGAAAGACTGAAAACGGCTCGAGATCGTCAGAAGAGTTATGCGGATAATCGACGCAAGCCATTAGAATTCCAAGTGGGAGACAGAGTACTATTGAAAGTTTCTCCTTGGAAAGGAGTAGTATGATTTGGTAAGAAGGGAAAGCTGAGTCCAAGGTACGTAGGACCATTCCCAGTAGCCCAACGAATAGGACCAGTTGCTTATCGCTTACAACTACCAGAGGAGCTAGCTGGAATACATGATGTATTTCATGTATCCAACCTCAAGAAATGTCTATCTGACGAATCCCTGGTAGTACCTCTTCAAGATATAAAGGTAAATGAAAAGTTAAAATTTGTTGAGAAGCCACTACAAATAGAAGACAGAAAGATCAAGTTTCTCAAACACAAAAGACTAGTACTGGTTAAGGTCAAATGGGATTCCAAAAGAGGACCCGAATATACCTGGGAACTGGAATCGGAGATGAAGCGAAAGTATCCTCACTTATTCCAATAAATCGCGAGGACGAGATTTTAAATAACGTAGGGAGGATGTAAGGACCTTCAAAAATGTCCCAAAACGACCCGTAAGTGAAAACCCGGACCCCTGAAACCCTAATGTGCATGAAAAACCAAGAAAACAAGAAATCTGGTCTTCAGGCGGGCCGCGTAAGGGTTAAGCATAGCCTCACGCGGGCCGCGTCAACTTCACTTTGACCGGATAAGCGTTCAGGGCCACGTGGGATCCACGTGGCAGACCTATGTGTGACACGGATGCCCTAATCTACAACTAGACCTCCACGCGGGCCGCGTAAGGATTAAACAAGGGTTTACGCGGGTCACGTAAACCCCAAATTTCAGCTATAAATAGGTTTGGTTACGAGCAGTTCACTGGTGTCGAAAACAATTCTCAAAAACGAAATCTCACTGCTCAAATTCGAAATTTAAGATAGCAAGGCACTACTACGATGCAGGGTATTAACTCGATCGCTGCTACGATTCAATGTCCGATCGATTGAAACTATCCGATGGATGTTTAAGTGCTGCCCAAATTAGGGCTATACTTTGTCATTCGTCATAAATTCAATGGATGTTTAAGTATTGCACTTTGTCATTCGTTGTGAGGGTTTTAATCTCGTGACTTAACGTAAATGATGTATTAGTTACTGACCTAGTTCGTGTGCATTGTCATTTAAATTAAGTTACAAGGCTAATCAGTAGGCTAAACTCTGCATGTTTAAATCTGCAATGTGAGTCATTCTCTTTTTATTAAAAGTGTTTTAGAATACTCCAACTATTTTCAAAGTTATAATTACAGGGATTAAGTCGTGGTTATCTTAAATCACTAGCTAGTGGGATATTGTGCACATTACTAATTTCTCACGGTTAGGCTAATAAATCCTAACAGTGATAATTATCACTACTAGGGTGAAAGGACCCAATAGTGGTATGACCATCGTCACCAGGAGGTGACACGGCGCCAGATAAAAATAAGATAGAAGCCATTGTAATCGCTCTTACGCTGTAATTTATAACTATGTGTCGTTTTATCAAATTTGAATGACTCGCCAGTATTTCCCCGCTAATAAAATATTTTCAAAACATATTTCAGGTGACTACTGTGAACCAAGGAAAAGTGCTACGGAGCACTAACAAGCTTGAAGTAGTGGCTCAGTTAAATAAATGAACATGTTTTGTAAATCAGAGAATTTCCTTGTGAAATTCCTCTATTGTAAATTACGGGGTTTATCCGGAATTATGAAATAAAATAATCGGGCATTTCAAGTTTTAAAAGATCCTGTAAAATCTTCCGTTGTCAACTCAATTAATAAATACCACGGGTTTCTGTCCCGCGGCTCCTGGACCGGGTAAAACCGGGGCGGGGGCCGTGACAGCGCATGTTGAAAAAATCATAATCACGCATGTTATACTTAGCTAATGAACATGTTATAATTATGTAATGAAACATGTTATGGTTTTCAACATGCTTGATTATGTCTTTTCAACATGCATGACTAGCGTTTTGAGGTTTACAACGTGCGTAATTTCACAGTGTACACTCATACGTTAAGGAATATTGTACGTTAACCGGACTATATATATATATATATATAGGGAGCCGCTAGAATGAGAACCACCACGAGTTATGAGAACCGCGAGAACCACGTGCCACGGAGGGGCGTTGACCACGATTTTTTTTTTACAACTAGATCCGTATATTTTAACAACATTCGTAAAAAAAAAAATTCAAACGGCGCGCCCGAGGGGGTAGTTTTTTACACCCAAAGTTTGTAAAAAAAAAAGAAAAAACAAAAAAATAATAAAAACACCAAACTTTGGGTGTAAAAAACTACCCCCTCGGGCGCGCCGTTTGAAATTTTTTTTTTACGAATGTTGTTAAAATATACGGATCTAGTTGTAAAAAAAAATCGTGGTCAACGCCCCTCCGTGGCACGTGGTTCTCGCGGTTCTCATAACTCGTGGTGGTTCTCATTCTAGCGGTCCCCTATATATATATATGAGAGAGAGAATGAGAAAACTTTTCTTTATGAGAAAACTCTAACTATTAGGCTAGAGGGTATGGGGTTCCTCCCCACCCCCGTCGAGCTCCGGCGACGCCGGCAACCCATCTCGTCACCACCCCCGTCGAGCTCCGTCTCGTCCTCAGCGTCTTGTGCTGAACGTTGGCGACGATCCTAAATTAGTGGGCCCCCTTCACTTTTTAAGTTTGTAGGAGGATGAGAGAGAGAGAGAATGTTTGGTTTTAGAGAGAGAGGGTGTGATGAATTTGGAGAAGATGAGTGAGAGGGAGAGAGAAGACGCCTTTGAAAGATGAATTTGGATCTGAGGTAAATTTGAGGGGAAAATGCTAAAAGAGGTTGTGGAGTTAATTAATATTTTGATTTTACTTTTTTGGCTTAGGTTTAGGTTTTTTTTTAAATGAAAAATAAAAAATAATACAATTGTTGTTTTTAATGAAAATATTTTGTTAGTTTATTTGTTAAATGTTGAAAAAAAAAGTGGAAAATTTAAAAAATAAAAACATAAAAGTGGTGGGGTAGGATCATCTAGGACCATCCTTTATACCCTCTAGTTTTGTGGGATGGACCATCCTTGGGAAGACTATGACGTGATGCCTACGTGGTGGATTATCCTCCCTTGGAGGACCATCACCATACCCTCTAGCCTTACTAAACTCTAAATCTTAATCCCCTAAAACTCTAAAAGGGGTAACCCACGCTGCCGTCGTAGCATTTAGCTTCTAGAATGTAATTACTTTAGCTAAACTCTAGCCTCTAAATATTAAACCCCTAAACCCAATAAAAATTCAACACAATCGTTTGATAGAGTTTTCGAACAGTATCTTTTTTAAATATATATAGAGAGAGGGATATATATGTATTTTTGTATTTGAATATTGATGACTTTATGTTGTTGTTTGGTAGTATACTTTTAGGATTCTATTGACCCCATCCATTTTTATAGTGCAAGTTTCTGCAGCTTAGCAGCCGTGTCTGTGGCTGCACTGAATAAGACCTCCACAGTCTCTAACTCATCATCACAAAACTGCTCTCCCACAATACTCATTTCTGTTGTTTTTTTACTAACTCTTTTTTTCTTTCTTTCTTTCTGCAATCCATGTTAGCATCACAAAATTCATACTTACGCAGGGTTGAGGGTTTAGTATTTCATGACGCACTGTTACTCTATACTTTTTGGATTAGACAGCATATTTTCTTGATCTCAATTATTATAACGTTCTTTTTATCGATCACAATTATTATTAAATGTTAGTTATAAGTATTTTTAGAAATTTACATGTACAATATGCGGTCTAATCGAGAACTGTCATATATAATGGCCAATACCACTGGATGTATCTCGTAATTGTAAACATAAAATATCTTGTTTTTAATTTTTAATGTGAGACAAAATAGCATCATCCATGAAGACATGGAGTAGCAGAATACAAGATTATAGGGGATCGGTATTGGGTACGTACACATATTATCTATAGGGTGTTGCTGGATGCACTCCCATTTTTTTTAATTTTACTGGTTGCACTCCCCCTTGAAGTTTGTAAATAAATACAATCAACCATTGTATTTTCTAATTTTTGAATATTTGTATTAGAAAATATCCCTATTTTTTCTAGGGGTTTATCTAGTTGCCATAGTTTGAATATTTCGGTATATACGCACAATTCTATGGAAGGAAAAAAAAAGACTTGCACTGATTGAAAGAAGGAGATTAAAAAAAACTTGCTCAGAGACTCACTCTCACCCTTTTTCTTCCGCAATGGACACGAGGATCTGCCACGACCTCCAAATAGCTCACAAACGCCCGTTGGAGGTGCTTTTATATCAAACACATTACAGTGTCATACAAAAACTTGCCAGCGAAAATATGTACCACTAAATATCAGCTTCATGGCTAGTTGTGCAACATCAAGATCTAAAATAAGTTAGTGACTGGAAAACAAAACTACCAATGATGAGCATCATCAAACCACCACTTAAGGTTACCATGCCCTACGTTAGGGCACAAACAAGGAATCCTTACCTTGATCAGCAACGTTGAGCATGCTTTGAACATGTACTTAAAGAACATCAAAAATTCATGAAAATTCACAAAAAAAAAAACGACCAAAAGATTCCCATTTAAATGCTAAAACGAAACTAAACAAAATATTTATGCTAAATATAGTTCACAATGCATAGCATATAAGTATATAACTCTATAAGACCTTAAAGCGATTCGTTGACTAATAAGTTAAAATTAAAAGGACTTTTGTAACTTTGTCCACTTGTCCAGCAAAAGTATGATTAGCTGCTAGCTATAGGTGTAAGAAAATAGAAAAGGGATTGAACAAAGAACATAAGGATTTATTTTCAAAAAATAGAAAATACAAGGGTGGAATTTAAAAAATTATAAAACTGATATTTTTGGAAATGGAGTTATAAACAGTAAAAGTGGAGGTGCATTTAGCCACACCCTAATACAATTATCAAATTTAAGCGTTTTTTTTTTTTTTTTTTTTTTTTTTTTTTGTCTTTTTTGTATTTTTTTAATACTTTTACCCATCAACTTTCTTCAACATCGATACTTACAACCTCTTAACTTTCTAATCAAGTTTTATGTGTTTATTTTTAGGGTTATTGGATTTTAATAATTCTAAGTTTCATCTATTGGCCGATAATAATCACAACTTTAAAAATTCCCTACAATGATCCCAACTTGTAAGAATTTGGCCCCCATTGATCATTTTCTAACATAGTTGTACTTAAATCAATTAAGGAATCTGCACGTGCACTTGAATCTATTGAGGAGACCAAATTCTTATATGTTTGAAAATGATCAATGGGGGCCAAACTTTTACAAGTCGGGATCGTTGGAGGGAATTTTTAAAGTTGGGATTATTACCGGCCAACATGTTAAACTTAGGATTATTAAAATCCAATCACCCTTATTTTTATGTACATGTGGGTATAAATTTAAGTTGATTTATGTTTCGACATAAATTTTCCTTAGAAATGAGTTGGGTCAAATATGATATGTTCTTATGCTTATTATTATGTGTGTTTTCGATTGATCTACATTTTGATGTGAATTTTATTTTATTTTTTTGGGAAAATGAGTCCGATCAAAAAATAATATGTTGTCGCGCAGTAATTTACTAGTTCTCATCTATATTCTATAACCTGAAATGTATTATAGTTTAGATAGATGGATTTAGATGCCATATTCCAACACTACTGGCAGCCCAATAACTGTGGGCAAGGCCCAATTGTTAGGCCCTTGAATATCGTTATAACCATTTCATCTAAAAACATGAAAGGCCCAGGCCAACTCATAAATTAAAAGGCTTGCGTATCTCAAATACATATACCATCTAAAATAGATGATGTGTGTATAGATAAAACTTCTAAACGATGGGTAATGTTGTGACAGTTTTGGGCCTAGCTGGCTAGCTAGATATATAATTCAAGTGGCCTGTTAGACAGACTGCATTTGATGATAGTTTCCATCCTACAGGTATGTAATTCGACTCTCACTCTTGCAAGTGGTTCGCTTGAATTCGCAAAGCTACTCCTTCAGTCTTTCTTTAAACAACAAGGCAGGCTAACTTCTTATTCCTTTATCTGGCCCAAATTGGTGTAATCCAGTGCTTTGTTGAAATGGGGTTTAGCTTGTGCAACTAAACTGGTGACTCAAACGGTTCCTGATTCAATCGGCAGGTCTGGACTGGTCCTAAGACATTGTTGTGCCGCTTCAAACAATTAAAGTATCACCCTCGTTACATTGTCATAGAGATCTAAGTGGATCTTTTTAGCAACATTAGCATCATCCGTGAGACTCAAGCTTGCGTGGTTAAAGTTGGCGTAAAAAGACAAAATTGATCCATGAGTGTTGTGTTGATTTTAGTATTGTCTTGATGTAATCCTTTGGATACTTTATACTTCAATGGTCTATGTTTATGTTATCCCTATCTAATTTGACATACTTTGATAAAATAGATTCAAATTTGATAAACACTGAAAAACTTTTAAATTAAAAACAAGCTGTTAAAAAAAAAATTATAAATGTCTTATTCTAAATATTGTAGACAACAAACTACACCGTTATTGAAAATTTATATTTAATAATTGGTTAGGACTATCTTGGTAAATTATGCATGTCTATTTATGAAAGTGGATAATTATTTTAATATAAACTAAATAGAAAACTAAATTATGTTCAAAAAAAAAATAGAAAACTAAACAATATTTTCCGGATCAATGGTTACTAATTCTAGGTGAATTTGGGTTGAAAATATATCACCAAGTAAAAAAACAATTAATTTTTAATATGTTAGTTTAAAAAAAAGATAAAGTACTAAAAAAAATTGATGTGTACGTCTCTTTCTCTGAAAGAGTCCAAGCATGAGTAAAAGGATAGTAAAGGATCGGGCCTACATGGGTTGCATGTGTGCATCCACTACCTCCATTTTGTGCATTGTGTATTTGGTAAGACAAAACAACATCATTAATGATGAAAGAGCTGAGCAGAATGGTCATCAACACAAAGCCGGTGAATGTACGAAACCACCAGAAATGATTTATCATAACTTTCATGATGCATCGAGTAAGTTGTACATTAGCAATATTACCAAGACAAAAAGAGATACATCAAAATTTTATTAAATTTGGAGAAAAATATGTACATGTTACATAACGAATTAAAACTTAATGTGATAGGTGTGTTCATGAACAATATAATCTTACTTAATGATAAAGTAATATAAAAAGTTATTGTCAAGACGATTTCTTCACTATATATAGTAAGTGTAGAAGATCTCTCATCCTAGGAACTCTATTTATGAAAGTAATCACCTCTATTGTGAGATCGGAATCTTAGTGGTGTCCTAGAGATTGTCCTTACTCATGTGGTCCTTCAAACAAGATTTGTGGTTGGATCTTTTCGGCATCATTGCAAAGCATGATGGTTGTATATGTGTGTTATTGGGGGACATTAACTTTGTCATAAGTAAGGAGGAGTGATTGGGATCACCTTTTGGGTGAAAAAAAATATATTTATTTTAGGTAATTTTAATATTGGATTCTTCAACATGTAACTAGTCATTTTGATAAAATGGTCACTCATCAACGAACTAGGTTGATTATTTTAGTTACGTGGAAGGTGACTTGGACTATTACATTACATTTACGATTGTTATTGTTATTAATTAATATACCAATATAATTGTCACCTAAAAACCACATTGCTCACCTCACACACCATCCTTGATATTCTAATACCCAAAGAGAATACAACATATATCTAAGACCATATGCACGTATTTTGGTTTAGTGCATGTTGTGGTCAGAACTGCGAACATGTTTAGTTAAACGAACGTATTTAATAGACCTGATGAGTTCATTGTTTGATCGGTTTAACTCGTTTATTTTTATAATAATTAAAAGTAAGTGGTTTGTGACAAAAGTAAGATTGATAGTGTATATTTGTATGCCAAAAGTTGGAACATAATCAAAAAAATGAGTATTGGGGTTTATAGTTTAAACATAATTATTTATACATGTAATGTTTTTGTTGTTGTTAACTTGTATTATTAGATATTTAATTTAGAAGAAAATTAAATATTGAGTTAAACGGGTCGCGTTCGTGTATACCCTGAAAATTCGTAGTGTGACCGACTTCACAAATTTGACATGATTTCAATTCATGTTCCAGTTTATCGAACCAAAACACGGCCTATTTAACCCCGCTTGAACTTCTTCCCTAACCATACACTTAGATAGTGTGTTCTCCTAAATAAATAAAAAATATATTATACTTGTATTATCTTTTTGTTTTAGTTTGTTTAAAAACACTATCAACATTAAAATAAAGTTATATGTTATTCTAAACTAATAGTACTTCAGTTTTACTCATTTACAAGAGTAATTTTGACATTCAATTGTATAAAAAGTGTTTTAACTATATATTTCCGGTGTCTCGTAAATACTTATTTTAACCCCAAGTTGATATTTTATTTTTACCTTTTTATTCTCTAACAAAAATACAAGTTAAATTTCTTTTACATGATACAAATGACAAAATGTGAATGGGCCAAAAATATTCAAAGTGGTATCACATGTGTTTAAACATGATCACTAGGCATGCACACATGGAAACTCAACTCAATCCCACCACAAAAGCAATCATTCATTTCATCCTCAATGTTTTACAAATTAAATTTATTATTACACTCACATATATAGTGTCATATCAAACTAACTTTTATGGTGCAAGTGTACGAATCGGAAAAAAAAAACATACACTGTTATTTTCGTAATTATTGTGGATAGAGTAATTACGCTACAGCAAATGAATTAAAGTAAAATGAACTAAAGTAATAATAATTACGTTGCTAGTTCAAAATTCAACAGTGTGATTACTTTAGTTATTCACACACTAAAAGTTATTTGTATTGGATCCCACCCCTATATATGTGTGTATATATATATTATTAATGTAAAAATAAAAGCTATTTATATTTTCATTTTCTAGAAATATATTTAATATTTTGTATTTCATGTAATTTATATATTAGTTTAATTTAATATATAGGAGGTTCTTTTGTATGAACTTAAACAATGTAGGGGAGGGGAGGGGGGGGGGGGGGGGGGGGGGGGGGATTAGTTATCATGCCATTAGTGAATGTTCCTCGATTAAGTAACGAGAGTTTAAATTTTGGTGTTCGATTAAGTAACGAGAGTTCAAATTTTGTTGTGAAATAGATAGATGTGAGATGGTAATTAGAAACTATGTCAATTGCTAAATCACTTGATATAGGCTCTTGCTTTTTAATGAAAGGTCCCGGGTTCAATCCCAAGCAAAGAATGGATTATGATTTATTTGGTGTAAATTAGGAGTATATAAACGTTACCATTCAAAAAAAAGTGTAAACTGTCAAAATGGTCTATGTGGTTTGATCACTTTTGTCACTTTAGTCCAAAACTCAAACCTTTTGAATCTGTGTCCATGTGATTTCATTTTTGTTGCTATTTTCATCCAAAATCAAAACCTGATTAGATTTTTCGGTTAACATCAACTTTTTTTTCTTCTTTTTCCTCCCTTTTAATATATTTGTCCTTCTTTTTCTAAACCGATTCCTATTTTTAATCTCATTAATTTATAAACCAAATATGTTATCACCTAAAGTCATTTGGTTTTTTTTGGAAGGTGACTTTCTATGTACTGGACCAATGGTCACCGGGTTCATGTCGAAGACAATCCCCCGTCAGCCCCGCACTCTCGGACGCGATGTTCGATCGGGCCCCGGCCGCCGCGCAAGCTGACTTCCGCCCGGAAACCATACTGCCCCCACACGAGAGACTCGCTTGGGTAACAGCTGGGTAAAACCGGGTTGCCCTCAAGACCGCACCATGCCTCGGTAGGATACGATCCATCATTGGGACAACCCGCCACACAAGCCGTAGACGCCGGGATTCGAACCGGGGTGGCCATTGGCAAACCCCCGGCCGAAAACCAACTGAGCTAGGAGACGGGTCTCTAAAGTCATTTGGTTATTACATTGTTAAGGCTTAATGTGTATAAGATAATCAAAAGTTTATTTTAATTTTGGCTTAAAATAAAGGGAAATAAATGTCCCAGTTTTTAGTAATCGTGATTTGTTGAAAATGAATGCCCAAATTATTGTTGAAAGGTAATATTCACATGCATTGTTTTGTTTTGTTTTGATTTGGTGCTCGTGTAAATACGTTAACAACGGCATTAGTTCTACATGATGACTGTCGTTTTTTAACAACACGTTTGTAGTGGGCCGGTGGGCCCTCTTAGTGTCGGAATCTAATCCCATAATATTTGTTTGGTGATTCTTTTGTTCGTGGTATTTAATAATATTGATTGTTTGATTAAATGTAAAAGACGTTACATGATAATGATGATAAAATGACGCAAAGAAGAAAAGGAAATAAGTGGCATCTTGGGGTGGGATAAAGCTTTGGGACCAATAGGTCCTGGGTTCGATTCCCAAAAGGGGGGTTTTCCCATATTTATTGGGTTTCCTCCTGAATTGGTGTATAGGCATTATGCCTAGTGGAGATGGATATGATCGGGTGGTTCCGCTGGTGGCACGATGATACTCCAGTGGTCCGTCAGTGATCCAAATTTGCCGTTCAAAAAAAAAAAAAAAAAAGATGTGATACCTTTGATGAGAAAATTGATATAAGAATGAAGGCCCAAACTATTATATTATATAATTTTATAAGGTAAATTTATATTTGACAGATCGAATACACTAGAATGCTTAAAGAAAATGCGTAACTTTTTATTATATTTGACAGATCGAATACACTGGAATGCTTAAAGAAAATGCGTAACTTTTAATAAAATGAGTCAGATTTTTTACGATGAAAAATGAGTACTATTCAAAGAAAAGACGATGAGTTAAATATGGAGCTCCATGTGATGAAAAATGAATACTTTAAACAGCAAAAATTAAAGAAAAGATGACCAGTTAAATATAGAGCTCTAAGTGATAAAAATTTGTGTGTAACGGTTGGGATACACAACCTATAGCGTTTGTTACATGATTCGGCTAGTTGAGATATTTTCTTAGCCTTGTAAGTTCGAACATGACGAAAACATGTTTTTAAGTTGAGTCTTTTCTAACCTATTTAACTCTATCAAGTTAATCATCCATGTATTAATAGCTAGATCTTGTCTTGGCTCCTGTATAAAAGTTATATTTTGCCCATGCATAAGTTTGCATCTAGTGTAAAATAACCTATTTAAACGACGAAATTCTTCTCTTTATAGGATTTATTTAGGTGCGTAAATGAGTCGAGTTGCTAGTGAGTTACGCAAGATCAGCTTGATAATAGTTCAAACTAAATTTATATTAGAGCTCCTTTAATAAAGATTCAAGCTCGAGTATCACATATGGAGCTTGAGTAAACTTGAAAATTTAGATGCATTTATTTTTTATAGAGTTAATTGCCAAAATCGTCCCTGAGGTTTGGGCATATTTGCCAATTTCATCCAAAATGACTTTTTTGTACCATATTGCCCCCACGTTTGTAACTTTTTGTCATTTTCATCCAAATGGCTAACGAGATTACTTTATGCACATGCAGCGGTACTGTTGTTCTTTTTTTAGTGACGAAATGTAGCGATTTTTTATAAAAAGAAATGTGTGTTTTTAATTTTTTTAGGTATGTTTGGTTGAGTTCACATTGGTTCCTACGGTTCTCGCAATAAAGGGTGGTTCCTAACAGATCCTTGTACACACACATATATATATATATATACATACTTCAAAAACCAAACCATGATATCAACCAACCCATAGTTCAATATGATATGGTAAGGTGGAAAATATCTTGATCTTGGATTTCCTTATTTTTTTGTTTCTAATGAGTGTTTAACACTCATATAAAAAACACAAACTAATAATAGTGTCCAAATAAGTGTCTAAGAAAGCTATGTTCTATGTATTCTCATACTCGTAGATTACGTTTATTTTCCAATATCCAATCCCTCATAGTCATACACCTTTGTTTACCTTTTTTATGGTAATTTTGGTGATTCTATCCTTCAAACCATTCACTCGCATTTTGTGGAAAATCTTCGCAAACCGTGAGTTCATACTTGACCCTTTTACGCTTTAAACACTATGTGGGTTGCAACCATGGTTGTAAAAGTCCCACCTAGGCTCCGAGTACTCGCTACAAGGTAGGCTGTCGAGGCACGAGTACTGGTCTCCCAGGCCAATTACTCCCCTAGTAATCTCCGCCTAAGCCGAGTACTTCCCGAGTACTCCCGAATCCGACTAGGGAGCGCCTAGCGACTTTTGCAACCATGTTGCAACATGTATCAATACTAAAATACACACACACACATACAAACAAACTTATGCAAACACTCAATCCTGAAACATGCTTATTTGTTATGCTAATTTGTTATGCATGCTAGAACATTCTTATGCTTTGTTATACATCATTAACCTTGCAAGCCTCCCTTAACATGTATAGTGCTATAGGATTAGCACACTGCTCGTTTTGTGGGTCATTATTAAGTTACTCTTTACGGTCTTATTACTTCGGTAATAAGGTTATGGTAGTGCCAAAATTTGGATTGATATTTAGTCTTTGCATGCTAGTATGATACAAAATTTAGTAAACTATAAACATGTGAAGTAGAGAATTATTCATACTTATGCTATGTAGACAAACTAGTATGCTCACCGACATAATTTGCGTTGCCGGAAATTTTATACATGTTGCTGGAATTTTTTGATGATGCTATCGAAAGAGATCTACTTAAGGTGGATTTAGAAACTCACCAAAATTTACATATGCATTTTGATGTTTAGTTATTGTAACGCCCCAAAACTCGAATTATTAAATTTGCTAGTATGTCTCCATGTTTAATAAAATGAAATGTAATAACTAGGTTATTAAACCTAGTTAAATGCTTAGAAAAACAAGCAAGGGAATGAATTGGGTGACTATTGTGAGCAAGTAACAAACTTGAGGGACCAAAGTTGTGAAAAGGTAAACTCACGTTTATAAACAAAAGATTAACACGCAACACACACATAGTGTGTGTGTGCGTGGAACGTTCAGGACAAACACAAGGGAGCCAAACCCTAGTTCATCCAAGAATCATCAAATTGAAGTGTGAATTGAAGCTCAAACCCATTAATGAACATGAATTAGTGATCACCTACACAAGGGGATCATGAGGTATGTTTTCAAGCTTAGATTTGTGATCTTGTATGAAGTGGGTTATGTTTAATACACGAATTTGTATGAAATTGAGTATGAGTATGTGTTAGCGTCATCATGTGGAACATGTGTTATGCATAACTTTGATTAATTTGATGTTTAAAGATGAAAACCCACTAGTTGGGTGATGAAGGTGACATGGGGGTTTCACCATGTCCAAGTCTTGTTCAATTCTTGATGTATTATGTGAATATGATGAGCTCTTGCAAGTTAGATTGAATTTGGTGTGAAGTTAGTTTGGTGTCTTGTTATGTTGACAATTGAAAGTGAGAACTTAGAAGGTTATGCATGAATTAGTTGTACATTGTGCTTAGAAAGTAGTATGCACACCAAGTGTATGACGAAATGTCTAAATGAAGTTAGGATGTGAGATTGTATGAAATGGCTTGACATATATGAATGAAATATGATAATGATGTAAGTAGTAGTAAACTAACTTGAAGAATGTGCTTTAGATGGAACTCGTACAAGAATTTGGGTTGAATGTATTTTTTGGTCAAGATTATGCATTAGGGGGCTTGTACATTGTGCTTGAGCGGATGATGCTCGCCATGTGTTCTATTAATTACTTAATTGCGATTAAGAAGTGAATGTGTACTAAATATATAGGATATGACCTTACTAGTAAAGGATGATGTCATGATTGTGTTAAGTTGACTAACATAGAATGTGGTTGTCAAATGTAGAATCATGAAAGCATAAGTATGTGTAAATTGATTATGTGTATCTTGTGTATGTAACTAAGTGATCATGTATGAAATGAATATGATGAAATTATTACGGTCTACCATATCCACATGGATCAAAAGTTGGAAGTTATATGCTAGAAGGTTGACTTTCTGAAAGTCAACCAAGTATTAATAGCATGGTTAGGCATTTGACACAAATGTAAGAATTGAGAGATTATGAGATATGTGTTAGACCAATTATGTGTTATGTATGATAATGAATTTGGATTTCGAAGATATTGAACGATGTGGTTGACAATTCATGTCGTATGCGTGTTAGTGAAAGTCAACGTAGATAAGAGTTGGAAAATGTATGTTGATATGAATGATCATGAATACTAACATTATTATGGGCATGACGGCATGAAAGGATAGGAACCAAACCAGCATGGACTCAAGGATGGAAGGTTAACAGGTCAAGAGGAAGCAAGGAGACAAGCACGAATACGGACGCTTAAGGTAAGTGATTCCCAAACTAAATTTATTTAGATATAATGAGTTTTGATTGCAAGAAGGATGGGAATCATGAAAGGATGTGTAAGAAATGATAGAACAAAAGTAAGTAAAGTCGTATTGGGTAATATGTGAATTAGTTATGAATGAAAAGTCTTGTTAAGTTCAAACGGGTCAAAATCAAGAAAGTAAGATAAAAGTATAGGATTTGGTTGTGGGACCTTGGGGTTAAGCGTTAGAATGATTTGGGGGCTTAGAATAATGTTATTTTACAATTTGGGAAGTTCGGGATGCGCGAACGGGGGTCGAAACGTCGAAAAGAATAAAATCTGGCGTCGGTGCTGCAGGGGGAGCGTCCCCGACGCTGGTAGCAGCGTCCCCGACGCTAGGCAGCAGTTGGCCGACGCCCTAACTTGTTGTCTACGCCCCATCCGACGCCAGTAGCCCCGTTTCTTCATTTTTCTTCGGTTCTAGACCCCGTAGATCCATTCCTAAAAGCCCCGTTAAACTTCTATAATGTACCCCAACCTTACCAAATAGTTTTGTGAGCTAAGGGTAAGTTTTGAACTCATTTTCAAGCTCCCGAAATGTACCCCAAACTCATTAAAGGGTGTTTATGAAGTGCGATTAAGAAGGGAGCGTGTATGTAAGTATGTGCAGGAACAAAATAAGTCTGTAAACATGTATGTGTATGGATTTACCTACATGTTAGTGATGGAATCCATAGGTAAGCATAAATAGAAATGAACATGCACATAGGTTTGTATGTATGAGACTTCTATATATGGATGTTTGTGACTAAGAATTGTTAGTATAATTATATAGGGATGTAAGTGGTATGTAAGAGCTTGGATATGGAGGTATGCATGTATGTATATATGTGTGTATGTATATATGTATGTATGTACGTTTGTGTGAAGTTGGATTTATTGTACACGAAAGAATAGGGCTTGTATATATGTATACATGGCTTCAATACGTTTGAGTATTAATGTTACTAATCAAGTGTCTTGAGAATGAAATGAAAGTGCAGGTATACTATTGTTGACCTTATGAAGATTTGTCATTGGGATGCAAGATTGTACTTGGCAAAATAATCGAAAGGATTAACATAAGAAGAAAGAATGTGGCGTGGTCATTTAATTACGTATGTTTATATCATGTATGACGTCACCAAATATTAATGATTCGAATGTATGTGGTGATTACAGGTTGCATGGAATTATCATCATTATGGAGTCTAAGCGGTTGAAGATCGAGTCAATGAACGTGGATTTTACGAGAGCGAGGTCGTATAGTTTATAAATGTAGATTATGCTTTATCTTTAAGTAAGAATGATGGACGCAATTTTTGTAAAATAAAAAATAAAAAGGATTATCCTAAATATTTCCAGTATGTTAAAGTGTTTATAAAGAAAGAAATTTTATGGTTCGTATTTCCGTTGCATACTTTTTGTTTAAAATGGTTTAGGGTCTTACAATTATGAAATTTCAAATTGTCGTACTTCTTTCCTTTGAATAATGTAATATTTGATTTGATGATATGAAATGAAATTTTGAATTTTAGATTATTATCGCAAAGTTAGTGTTATGTTGTCTTTGAGTAACCTATCACGTCTCGCCTCGATGTTTCCGCTATTGGTTGGGATACGTGTGACATTTGTACAGGTGGGGACATTTGTTGACTTTGTAGGGATGGTGTGTCTCATCGTGGAAGATTTTCGGTAGGCAATGGTCGGTATTCACCTTGGCCAGTATTGGTGTTGACGATCCACGGGTTGTCTTGAGCGGTTGTGTAACACAGATGGTTCGAATCAAACACGTTTGAAGCGTTGTTGACTGGAAATATGATGGAATCAGGTTGTGAAATGAGATATATTCTTTAAATGAGAAAGGATCATTGTGTATAAAATACATAAAGTGAATGGGTTTATACATGTTGTAAAAATGGGGTTTAAAAATAATTTCTTTTAAATTTTTGACCGTTCTCCAACGGTCCAAACACATGGTCCCCACGAAAAGAGTCGTTTGGGCTCGTTATTGCCTTGGCGGAAGAACAATAGTGCCCCTTAATAGCTCTCGGAAAATGGATGGGAGTGGGAGGGGGTATTATTGCTTGAAAATGGTTGAGGTGGAAGAGGCCAACTCATACTCACCGGCTTAATTAATTAAAGAGTAAATAGTTAATGAAAAATGTTACAATCTATTTAGTGTTTTCCTATTATGTTATTTCTTTCTCCTCTTTCTCTTTCTATACGTATATGTTTGTGTATTTCAAACTGCATGAGTAATCATGCAATTATGTTTTTTAATATGCAAATATATTGATCTCATGATGACTTTAACAATTATCTAAAACTCTATGATTATTGAACAATTATCTAAAACTCTATGATTAATGTTTTGATTTTTATCGATGAATTTATAGATAAAATCAAAAAAGAATAATCCAAAGACGAATGTTTTACCTAACATAACGGATGTATGTAATGGTTATGGTGAAACCGATCACAAAAACATTAAGAATCGGGGAACAAAGATAGAGTTTTAGATTAAAAGGTTAACTGACTAAAATTTGTATAATCACATTTTTTTTATATATTAAAAGAGCATGTATATGATTTTATTCACATGCTATTTTTCATTCATTCATGTTTGTACTTATTCTTGAACGCCTGCACTTTTTTAAAACAATCATCAAATTCTTTCATTGGTTTTTTGTTCTCAACTGAATTTCTTAAAACACACACATATATAATAGATAGATAGATATAGATTAAGATATGATTTCATTTAATGATTTAATCATATGTCAATATACACATGAACACATGCATGTCCTAGTTCACGTCTGTCGATTGATTCGCATGTGATGTGTTTTAATAAAATTTAATATTCGACAAAAGCCATAATAACCATTATTTGTCATTAGTTTTGAATACATAAGTGAAATTTGTATCCATTCATCTGCATTCAAAATTGATAAGTGGACATCAAACGGTCAATGGCTCATATAATTTTATTAGATATTTAGTTCTTTTTGTGTGATTAAAATAAACATATTAATTATATCACACGCTCTTTTTTTTTTTTTTTGAACAGCATCTCGGTCAGGGCTATACATGACCAAAGCTCGGTCCGAGGGGGCTTCGAACCTAAGCACTCCAGGGCAGGAACCCACAAGGTGGTAGTATTACTTACTTACTTTTGTACCTAGTTTAGCCAACAGCGTCCACCTAAATAGCATTTGAGAGGACTAGGTTCTATTTGCACTATTGTTGTTATTACATGGTAAAATTGGATTATGAAAACCATAACACTTGAAATTTGTACCATTTTATCCATTCTTAATCTAAACTAGTTTTTTTCCATCGCGCGTTGTGGCGAAACCGAGCAAATGATAATGTAAAACAAACATGATTTGAAAATAAAGCATTTTATTTAGAAAGTCAAACCATTAGAACGATTTAGTTTATCATCGTACCGTTTTATGATAACAAATAAATACTTTATTTTGAGTATAACCTCGTTTTTAACAAAACTTATAACGGAATGTCAGGGAAAGAAATCAAGCACAACTACGTACTTAAGTTTTTAGAAAAAAGTTATAAACGTAACTTATTAAAGAAGTATCAAATTAATCGATAACTTAAACAATTATTAAAGAAAATGTAAAGGGGATATATGTTTTAAAAAAGGAAAAATATGTTATTAAAAGTAAATATAACAATAAACTATTATAATATATTAAATAATAAAATAATAAAAACTATATATTATTATAAAAATAAATTTACTATTAATCATCACTCAAAAACAATATATATATATATATATATAGGATTAGGTTCAAGAGTGAACATCAGTGTAGTTTGCGAACTGAGCGAACTAATCTTGGCCATACATGTGTGTACATCAATGGCCATGATTTGATGATGAAATACACTAGTGTATTTTACGATTTGATGATGAAATCCTAGCCATCCACGTGTGTAAATCAATGACCAAGATTTGTTCACTCAGTTCGCAAATACATTAGTGTTCACTCTAGAACCCCACCCTATATATATATATATATATATATATATATATATATATATATATATATATATATATATAATAGTTCCTGTAAATGATACGCAATTGTATTTTTTGAATTTGGGTTTGAGTTGTAACGTTACCTCGTATTAATAGAATGATTGGGGATGAAGATTTTTCGATTATTGTTTTTACAAACATATGAGTATGTTATATACATAAAAACACATTAAATTAGTTTTTTCATATGTTTTTTTTCCTAAACATATGTTAGATTTTGTGTAGGTAATATTCTTTATTTGTCTTCTGAATAGAACCTCCTCCTACATACATGCACACACACACACACACACATATATATATATATATATATATATATATATATTATTGCAAGAGATAATCTCCAACACAGGTTCGAAGAGGGTTGTAACGATGGTTAACTTGTGTAACTTCTCTCGTCTTCCATAAAAATCAAGTATCAACTGGTATAAGACAAGAGAGACAATCTACATCAAGACGCTTCTAATACAACTGGTATTCAAATCATGTAACAATTTGCCTCTAATATTCATTTTAATGCAACTAATATTTCCATCATGTCATAGGACATATTATTGGTCTAAATGAAGAGAGACAATGAGACAAAGATACGTGCTTTTTACCCGAATAAAATATAAATCACATGGATATTGGCAATAAAGGGGATGCTTTTATAATTATAAGTATAATTACCAAAGCATAATGTTACTTTATTATTAAGATTTCATAATTAATTAAATTATTAATAATATAGCGGAATATTTTGGCACACTTTTTTCACAAGCAAGACAATGCAAAGGCATAATTGAGCATCACATGCTCGTTGCTTTTTTAGTTGAGTGAGTATTTGAGCGTATTTTCTTTTTGTCTTGAGAGACATTTAATTGAAATTCTATAACTTTAAAGTGATAGTTATACTTATACAGGTAAACTTTGGCGGAAATACGAACATTGAAATTCAGAAATATAAAAGAAGATATTTCTTCTAAAGTATATCAAAAAATTAAAAGACGAAATCAGATGTTGATTTAATTATTTGACTTTAACACTTTAGGCTCTCTTTGGTATGTAATAATGGAATGAACGAATGAATGAAATGGACGATGTAATGTAATAGACGAGGAAATGCAATGAATCATTACCATTACATGTCTTGTTTGGTTACCATGTGTGAATGGAATGAATTATTATTGTGTATTGTTCGATAGGCAAGTAAACGGAGTAATAAAATCAACGGTGAGTGGTGT
Organism: Helianthus tuberosus; assembly: GCA_030545235.1. NCBI lineage: Eukaryota > Viridiplantae > Streptophyta > Magnoliopsida > Asterales > Asteraceae > Helianthus > Helianthus tuberosus. The sequence continues at coordinate 167,691,392 of CM060432.1, read as the reverse complement.
TGGTGGTTGGTGGTCGGTGGTAGTGATTGTGGGTGGTTATAGGTTGCGGTGGTGGGTATCGGCGGCCGCCGCCGTGGTGGTGATGGTGGCGGCGAGTAGCGGTATGGCGGTGACAACGAGTGGTGGTGTTGACGATGGTGGTGGGTGGCGGCGGCGAGTAGCATTGGCGGTTGGTCACGATTGTAGGTAATAACGGTGGCGAGTGGGTGGTCGCCTACATGGAGCTCCATCCTCAAAGATGGAGCAACAACACTCCTTATAGCGTTATAGCACATAACAAAACACTATAGTTATTAAAGGAAATTTAAATTCATCCCAATAATAATCAATCTATAATTAGTTTCAAGTAAGAATTTATTAACCACTTAAAAAAGTGCGTATTGTTTTTTTTTTTTTGAAAAATAGGATATCAAGAAACCATGATACACTATCATATATGATGAAAATCAAATAGAAAGTTTATTTTGGCTAGAAAGGATAGGAAGAAATAGTATTATGATATGTGACAAAATTAAAAATAAAGAGGAAGGGTATTTTAGTCAATCATATCATTTATTCTTCCTTCTTTCTTCTTCTCCCCAGTAACTTCAAAACCCACCATCTTCAACCTTTTCTTCACTTACAATCTCAATAATCACTACATTATAGTGCGATTTTCGTTATCAATCAATGATTCAAACACCCGATCAACGTGTTCTTCAGCTTTTTTTGAAGAAAACCCAGTTTAATTTCATTCAAAATCTCGTTTTTTCCTGTGATTTTGAAGATAATCACTCGATCCGTTCGATTCGATCCCTGATAAGTGTTTCTATCATTCAATTTTCGTTAATCGTTGAAGAAATCGGCTTCGATCCATGTAAGAAATTCTTTAATTTCATTTTTACGATATGGGTTTTTGATTTAGTAATTGCGTTTTACGATCTTGGCGGGGGTCCGGGGGCAGCGCCCCTGGTAGCAGGGTCCAAGGGGCGGCAGTCCCTGACAGGGTCCAAGGGGCAGAGCCTGGTTCTGTGCGTTTTATACAGATTCTGGTTCTGTGAACAACAATTTCTGGTCATTACGTTTTAGACAGATTCTGGTTCTGTGAACAACAGTTTCTGGTCATTGCGTTTTAGACAGTTTCTGGTTCTGTGAACAACAGTTTCTGGTCACTGCGTTTTAGAAATAAAACATTTTTGAAGTGTTTTTACTCATTGCGTTTTAGGTAAACACATTTTTTTATGTATTCAGTTCATTGCGTTTTAGAGAGAACAGTTCTTTTGTGTTTTTAGGCCATTGTGTTTTAGAAATAAGACATTTTTATGTGTTTTCTAGCCATTGCGTTTTAGAAAAAAGACATTTTAAGTGTTTTCTGGACATTGCATTTAAGAAATAAGACATTTCTTTGTGTTTTTTGTGCATTGCGTTTTAGGTAAAACACATTTTTATGTGTTTTGAGTCCATTGCGTTTTAGAAAGTACACTTTCTTTTGTGTTTTTAGGCTATTGCGTTTTAGAAATAAGATATTTTTAAGTGTTTTCTGGCCATTACGTTTTTGAAATAAGACATTTTTTGTGTTTTGGGTGCATTGCGTTTTAGGTAAAACACATTCAGTCCATTGCATTTTAGAAAGTACACTTTCTTTTGTGTTTTTAGGCTATAACGTTTTAGAAATAAGACATTTCTTTGTGTTTTCTGGTCATTGCGTTTTAGAAATAAGACATTTCTTTGTGTTTTTTGTGCATTACGTTTTAGAAAAAGTCATTTTTTTACGTATTTTTTTCATTACGTTTTACGCAACTGGGTTTTCTCTATTGCGTTTTACACAACTGAGTTTCAATTTTTTTTTTTCGAAAATATAGCAATAGTATACTCGTTTTAAAGGTAAAAAAACGCTCGTTGTTTTGGTGCAATTTTTATAAAAAAATAATGTCGTATGAAAAAGTTATTAACGTTTAAAAAATTAGGGTGGGGGGATTGGAGGAGAGAGAAACTATTGTGTTGGATTGACTAGAATGCCCCTAACAAACTCACGCGCTTCTTTTTTTTTCCTTCAATTTCATTCATTTAATCGTAGCACTTGATTAAATAAATAGATTGTCAAGATTACTTCCTAAGCTTCCTACCCAAATAAACTTCCTATTATATCCTAACCCCTATCCTATAACCTATGTAACACCTCGATAAATGAAATATGGATTTGGAAATGACTATGTAACAAAACACCTAAAAGAAAAGTTATGGTAAACCCATAAGGGCCAAAATGGTAAATTATGTATGCAACCCTAATTTGAAAAGGTTTATGGTATCCCCTCCCTCATTCGCAACATAACCGCCAAGCTGTAGAGAGAAACTGAGAACCTGGTGAGTTTGGCACCATATTGTTTCGTAGGATCAAAAGGAGTAATCAAAGGAGTAGTTTCGCACCCTCATTAGACGTGAAAGGTGTGTGAAGCAGGCCGTTGAAGCTGGTTTTCGTGGTTCCTGGGCTTGGATTCACGTTTTTTGAAAACAACGTAAGATTCATGTAAAAGTTAACATGTTTTCGTTTTTTAATGCACAAAACAATGTTACAAGATGATTATAGCGTTAAAGATGGGATTTTGATGCAAAATTCAAGCAAGAAAAGGTTATAACTGTTGGAAGTTTAGTGTGAATGAAAGTCTCAAGTTGGTAATTCACCTTGTCCCACATTGGTGTGGGAACAAAAAGATAGGCTATTTATAAGGTGAAACCTTAATGAAGCATTTGAAGTCTTATGACATGTTTTACCACAAGTCCTACCCCTGCGCGCGCAGGGGGGTGCAAAAAATAGAACCGGATTTAGTTGAACTCGCGTATGCCCGCACGTCCTGCGGACACGAATGCACCTCCGAAAACCAGGGATCGCGGGAGACATTTTTGTACTCGAGACTGACTAATTGTTTTTTATTAATTAGTCTTTAAATCTAAAACGGTTGGTCTTATTAATGGGTTCTTAACTGAAATGAATGATTTTCAGTTTTTATGAGAATCATTATATTATTCAGTTTCGAAACCGCTGAGCCATTGTGTGAGTTAATTCTCTGCAATGATGAGGCATAAGTTTCGAAACCGACTAGCTTTAATTCTCTGCAATGATGAGGCCAGGATCAGTTATGATCTGTGCCTATAAAACCCAATGCAGACAACCTGTTTAGACACACCTCAACAGCTTCTCCTCTCTCAATCTCAGTTTCTGCAACACAGCTTCTTTTCGTTTCAGGCAAGTGCTCAAGTCCGGCAGTACGCGGTGCTGCTTAGAACCGGCGTACCCTGGGAACAGACGACGAATCTGTTTAAGGGGATTGTGTCAAACACAAGCCCGGTTCACTCATTTACTGTTTCTTCAATGTTATTACATTCTGTCCAGTTTTTGTTCAATTCTTTTATACAGGTTTTCTAACAAACTTAAACAGACTCGTTTTACTAATTGTTTCTGCATTCTTTTCGTTTCAGAATGGAATCCCAGCTGATGACTACTATTGTTTCTACTGTCATGACCAGTGCTGTTTTTGCAGTCATGACTTCTGCTGTTACTGTCACTACCGGTCTAGTGAAACCACTGCTGTTTTGGTCAAAAAATCTGTTGAGGATATTGCAACCAAACTCTATGTTATGGGGGTATGATGCTGATTATGTAATAGCGATGAGGATCACTTCAATGTAGATTTGCACAAACAACACAAGGATTTATACGGGGAAAAAGCCCTTGATCAAGAGTTGATCTCCGGCACAAAAAACCCCGGGTGATGGAAACTACCGATCACCAAGCTCTAATAAATGATTAAATGTTTACAACTTCGGATAGTAACGAGCTAGGTACAAGGATCACTATCGTGAAATGTGTACAAGTGAGTAAAAATGAATGTGTGTTCGTCGAGAGCTTCAAGTGTGCGAGTATACGAGTGTGTGTAACTGAGAAATGACTAAGTGTTTTTCTACTAGCTCGTTACCCCTTTTAAAATAGAAATCTAACTACCAAACTAACTATCCGACTTTCGTGCCTTGCCTCCACATTCTCCACAACGTCTATTTTTGGTCAAGCACGTGCAGAATAGTTTGGGAATATTCTCCAGGAATGTCGCCAAGACTTGGTCAAGCTTGTTATACCTGCGAGATGCTACAAAACATAAGTAAACAATTGTCAGTACGAGGATCCTTAAAGTGATCCATGATCCTGATCCTAAAGCCCTTCTGAGGATCATCACCTGTCACAGAAGTAAGGATCACTAATTAGGATAACGAATAAGGATCACTAATTGTTAGAAAATCCTCCCCTAACAATTGCCCCCAAAATATAAGGAGTAATTTGTAAAATTGGCGAGTTATATTTTCTTGATCTTATCCGCAACTAACTAACGGATATATAGCCGTTAAAATAGAACTAGCCGTTGCGATGATGATGTCACGGAAGTGACAATCCTGCAGAATCATAATTATAAATAGAGATATAGATAGGATCATTATGCATTCAAATTCGAAAGAAACTCCCTTTAAATTCTCAGTCGACGATCGATCAGGTATTTCTTTCTCCTCTTTCTTCCTCTCTTACTCTGTTTTTCTTTCTTTATCTCCATCACTTCGAAAATGTTGCTCCGAAGTTCTCCGGCCAAGGATCACAAAAAGGATAGCCCTTTGAAGAGTCAAAAGATCATCAAAGACTCAGTGAACGAGAGGTGTTGCTTTAACGATGCACAAGTAGATAACATCCGTCATCGTTTTCCGGCGAATGCCTTTTTCAGACCTTTCGATCCAACTGCCCTGAGCGACTATGTTTCAGAAACATGGGTTGCCTTTCCGGTTACTCCATTTGCCATAGGATATACCTATCCCTTCCCAGAATTTACACAATCCTTCTTTTCTCTTACCGGCATCTCTTACATCCAAGCCATGCCGATGATTTGGAGGGTTTTGTATACCCTGGAGAGGATCATCGAGCAGGAGGGTATTGATTTAGGCATGTCAGAGCTGACACAATTGTATGATGTTACCACCTTTGGATCCCACCGTTATCTGTTCAAACGAAAACCCAGTGCAGAACATCCCCTTCTTAAAGTTACCAAGAACGACAAAGACTGGAAACGTCGCTTCTTCTTTGTAAGAAGGGATACCATCCCAGATGGAAAGCATTTACCAAGGGAGTGGTCCACCAATGGTAGGATAGAGGATCCTGAGAAGGATCACCAGGTAGACTTGTTTTCGTAATAGGATCACTAACCCCTTTTGTCTTGTATCATGCAGCTATTTCTGTCTCACACATCATCACATCACCTGAAACCAAGGATAGGCTCGCTGCTTTCTGGAAGCTTGATCCTGAAACAAGGACATTCAAGATAGACACCCAAGACTCACAAGAAGTATCCTCAGGTTCCATTACCATGTCAAGTAAGTATCCTGCCTTTTACATAGTTTGAATATTAGAATAAATAAATAAATTGAAATAGGATAAGGATACTCATCTTGCTATGAATGTGTAGGCGCTGGAAAATCTGCCAAGCCTGTATCCCAGTTCAACACGGCTGACCTTGATGTCGTACGATCCAGGAAGAAAAGATCCACTACCAGTCCTAGCATCTCAATTCCAAAGGCACCCACTAAAGGAAAGGGTGTCAAGAAGAGGAAAACTTCTGATGCTGAGGATCTTCAAGGCCTACCACTGATCCGCCACCAGTTCCTTGAGTACTTCAATGATGTAAGGATCCTTAATTTTGCCTAGGTATCCTACTCGTATGAGGATCACTTGATCTTGAACTGCTTTATTCTTTTCTTTGCAGAAATTTGCTGAGATTGAGGATTACGTGGGGAATGTTGAGGAGCAGGACAAGAAAATTGCTGACCTCCAACAGGTTGCCGTGCTCAAGAACCTTGCACTTGCTGATCTTCGGAAGGAACTCCAAGATGAGAAGACCAAGACGGCTAAGCTTCTGATTGACCTTGACTATGAGAAGCATGATCTCATAGAAAATGCTAAGGTCTCTGCCGCCATCACGATGTATCAGACAAAATTGAAGATGGCCCAGGAAGCTCAGGATCCTAGTTTTGACAAAAGCAGCTGGGATGTTGAGGGCTGGAAGGCAAGGCTGGCTGATCTTGAGGATGATGAGGAGGAGGCAACTGAAGTCTTGGCAATTGAGGCAAGTGGCAGTGGAAAGGATCTGATAAAGGATTCCGCAGCTGGAGGGGAAGAGGATGCAGCGAAGGCATAGGCTGCATGGATGGGCGATGAAGGACATTTCTAGACGTAGCCGGAGCCCATTTTTTAAGTTTAATAGCTTGTTTTGGTTATGGTGTTTTTTGCTGAACAATGATGGCTTGTACTTGAACAATAGGTTTTAGGATTAAGGATCATGTATGATCCTCTGGACAATAGGCAGGATTGCATATGGTGGAGGGATCCTCTGTTTGGGGGATGAAGCCATTGTGATCCTGCCGCCTTTATATTCCTGCACTAACTTTGAACTTATTATCATGGACACCCTTTACCTACCCCAGCGGACGGGCCACGTTTTGCTGGTAGATGCTCGGGTAGGTAATTTTGACAACCTTTCAAGGGTTAGTCTTTTGTTAATAAATAAAATCTTAATCTTTTGTCGCTTATCTTGTGTTGTTATCCTTGTGTTTCTTTGATTTCCCTTTATTTTGATGCATATTTATTGAACGAATAATTTTGAATTGAAAATACTTAGGATATGATCCACAATCAGATATCCTTTAGTTAAAGAATCTCAGAAAGCAATATGTTTTAAGGATCATAAGTCTAGTTGTCAAACTTCAAGGGTTATTTAAATAAATAATGAATAGAATTAAAAATAGTTAAGGATCATACCTGAGGATCCAAGTTAGGATCCTAACCATAATAAGGATAACTACAAGATAAACCTTAGAATAAAGTAAGGATCAAGGATCCCTAGTTGCCTATCTTCAAGAACCTGAAATAGAGCATCACTTGGGACTAAGCCAATATAAGATAAGAATTAGCAACTGGGGACAAGCCCAAGAATAACTGGGGACAAGCCCAAGGATAACTGGGGACAAGCCCAAGGATAACTGGGGACAAGCCCAAGGATCGTATGTAAACTGGAGTATGGCCCTAACTGGCGACTATCCAAACTTAGTGACATGAAAATGCCAAAACCTTAGCTAACGTGAAGACGTTAGAAAACCTTAGCTAACGTGAAAACGTTAGAACCTTATGAACGGATGTATGGTACGTCTACCATTATACGTATGATCCTAAGCATAGCCAGAACAATGGAATTATCAGCCCCTAAAATGAGTACTGGTCCCAATGCCTTGAACTATACCAGGATCATCGTGCGCTACTGGCGAAACTGGGGTCAAGCCCAAATAACTGGGGTTAAACCCAAGGAACGGATTGCTTCAGCAGATAACCAATGTTATGCTAAGGATACCTGAACTTTCAAAACTCAAATTCACGTGAGAGATGGATAAAGGATACATGATCCTTATCCTTATATGAGAAAATAAAGAAATGAATTAGTTCAAGTTTAGGATATTACCTAAGTAAGGATCACCGATGCTTTGAGGATCCTTTAAGGATATCCCTATTGTGAGGATCATCTGTGCCACTAGGATCCTGCTCACATGAAATATTTCTTCAAGTGGACAGCATTCCAGGCTCTTGGTAGCAAATCACCTTCCATGGTTAACAATCTATATGCCCCCTTTCCTGCTTCAGCTTCAATCAAATAAGGACCTTCCCATTTTGGAGCCAACTTCCCATCAGCAGGATTGGTGGTATTTTGGAATGCTTTCCTTAATACCATATCTCCAACTTGAAACCTCCTGATCCTGACATTCTTGTTGTAAGCACCAGCCATCCTTTGCTGATAACTGGCCATCCTTATCCTAGCCATATCCCTGATTTCTTCAATAGTATCCAGGTCTTGAGCCAAGTTCTCATCATTCTCCTCAGGATCACGGGTACTTGTTCTAGCAGTTGGAACCACCATTTCTGTTGGGATCACTGATTCTGCCCCAAATACCAAAGAGAATGGCGTTTGACCAGTAGCATTCTTAGGGGTTGTCCTATCAGCCCAGAGCACATAGGGTAGTTCTTCTGCCCATTTCCCTTTCTTGGATCCAAGCTTCTTCTTCAAATTGTTGATGATGATCTTGTTAGATGATTCTGCCTGACCATTAGCTTGTGGGTGGACTGGTGTTGATGTTATCATCCTAATCCCCCAGCTGTCACAAAAGTTAGTGGTTCTGCCCCCAATAAATTGGGAACCATTATCACATATAATCTCAGAAGGAATACCAAATCTATTTATAATATTTCTTTTAATGAAGGATATAACTTCCTTTTCTCTGACTTGGGCAAAAGCTTCAGCCTCTATCCACTTGGAGAAGTAATCAGTCATAGCAAGCATGAATACTTTTCCACCAGGTGCCTTAGGGAGCTTACCAACTATATCCATACCCCATCTCATAAATGGCCAAGAGGAGGATATAGGATGCAATAATTCAGCTGGTTGATGAAGGATATTGCTGTGTCTCTGGCAAGGATCACATCTTCTGGCATACTCCACAGCATCTTTCTTCATGGTTGGCCAGTAGTATCCTGTCCTCAGGATCCTTGAGAATAATGCCCTGCCCCCAGTGTGGTTTCCACAATCTCCTTCATGGAGGTCTTTTAAAACTTCTTGAACTTCAGGATCCTCAATGCATCTCAAGTATGGTCCTGCAAGAGATCGTTTATACAACATATTATTCATAATTGTGAATTGAGATACCTTGGATTTGAAAGCCCTAGGGTTTTCTCCTGTAGGAATCTCTCCACGTTGTAAGTATCTCATAATTGGTGAGATCCATGATCCTGATCCTGAATGGGATTGAGTACCCTCACAAGGGATAATTGCAGAATCATTTCCTATCTCCATAGCCTCGTGATCCTCGATAGCCGGGGTTAGGATATGGATAATAGGAATCTTGATATCCTCCGGGATCTTCAAGGATGATCCTAAGTTAGCCAATGCATCAGCTTCTGTATTTTCTTCCCTTGGTACCTGTGACAAACTAAAGGAAACAAAAGAGAGTGCCAAACTTTTGACTATCTCCAAATACTTGGTTAGCTTTTCACCTTTAACAGAATATGATCCATTAAAGTGGTTTGTAATCAACAAAGAATCTACGTGTACCTCAAGATACCTGATCCCCATATGCTTTGCAATTTGTAAACCAGCAATTAGGGCTTCATATTCAGCCCCATTGTTAGTGGTTTGGAATTCACAAGCTATAGAATGGGGTATTATGTCCCCCTGTGGCGATTTTAGTAGTATTCCAAGTCCTGTGCCTTTGATATTTGAGGATCCATCAGTATAAAGTATCCAAGGATTCTTGGTCTCTTCTAGCTGCTGGACTTCTAGCTCAGCTTCTTCTTGTAAATCACTACTGAAATCAGCCACAAAGTCAGCTAATGCTTGGGATTTGATGGCTGTCCTAGGCTCATATCTTATATCATATGCACTCAATTTCACTGCCCACTTAGCCATCCTTCCTGACATCTCTGGTTTCCTGAGGACATTCTTAATTGGAAAATTAGTTTTAACAATGATAACATGAGTTTCAAAATAATGTCTTAACTTAGTAGATGCCATAATTAATGCAAGAATAAGCTTTTCAAGGTGTGAGTACCTGGATTCGGCATCAAGTAAACTTTTACTTACATAATAGACAGGATGTTGTGTACCTTGATGATCCTTAACAAGGACCGCACTTACTGCTTTTGAGGATACTGCAAGATACAAGGATAACACATCACCTTTTTCTGGTTTCATCAAAGCCGGGGCCGAGGATAGGTAATCTTTGAGGGCTTTTAAAGCATTTTCATGCTTCTCCGTACACTCAAATTTCTTGTTCTTCCTTAGGATATCATAGAATTCTTTACACTTCTCGGAGGACTTGGATATAAATCTGTTCAAGGCTGTTATCCTTCCTGTTAGCCTTTGAACATCCTTAGCATTGGCCGGAGATTTGATGTTCACTATTGCTTTGATTTGTTCCGGGCTAGCTTCAATGCCTCTCTTTGTCACCATATATCCTAAGAATTTACCTGCTTTAACACCAAAGTGACATTTTGAAGGATTAAGTTTCATGTTATATTTGTCAAGGATATCGAATGCTTCCTCCAAGTCTCTTAGGTGATCCTCAGCTTTTAAGGATTTTACCACCATATCATCTATGTAAACCTCCATAGTTTGTCCAATCTGATCCTTGAACATCATATTCACCAGCCTTTGATATGTTGCACCTGCATTTCTTAATCCGAACGGCATAGCAATATAGCAGTATATACCAGTTGGAGTCATGAAGGCTGTATCCTCTTGGTTGGATGGTTCCATTTGGATTTGTTGGAATCCAGATGAAGCATCCATAAAAGTTAACAGTTCATGACCCGCAGTTGCATCCACCATGGAGTCAATGTGGGGTAAAGGGAAAGGATCCTTAGGACATGCCTTATTTAAATCGGTAAAGTCGACACATACCCTCCACTTTCCGTTTTTCTTTTGAACAACAACCACATTGGCCAACCATCTTGGATACTTGACCTCTCTAATCATACCTGCCCGGAGCAATTTCTCTACCTCTTCTTGGATAATGGCATTCCTTTCCGGTGCAAACTTTCTTCTCCTTTGATGGATTGGTTTGAAGGATCTGTCAATGCCGAGTTTATGGGTGATAACATCTTTGGATATACCAGTCATGTCTTCGTGTTTCCATGCAAAGGTAGTCTTTCTCCTTTTGAGGAAGGATACGAGGTCTTCTTTCATTTCGCCAAGGATCCCTGATCCGATATAGATTTTGGATTCAGGATCATTGGGATCCATGAGGATTTCTACCACATCCTGCTCTCTGGCCTCCAAGACATTCCTTGGAGGATACCTTGATTGCTATTGCTCCCTTGACTTCGAGGCTGGTTTCATCGATGAAGTGTAGCAATTCTTAGCCTCCTGCTGATCACTATCAATCTTTACTATTCCCCAAGGACTAGGGAGCTTCACACATTGATGGTAAGTAGATGGGACTGCTTTCATATCGTGTATCCAGGGCCTGCCAAGGATAACATTACAACAAGATAAACAGTCAATAACACAAAATTTTTGATAAGAGTGTAAGCCTTCAATATATATTGGGAGTTTAATGTCCCCCAGGGTGTTCTTAGTTTCGCCACTAAATCCCACGAGCACGGAGGATCTTGGTATGATCTCTGATTCAGGGATACCCATCTTCTTTAGGACATCAAGCTGGATAATGTTCACTGAACTTCCTCCGTCTATAAGGATCATGCGGACAAAATGGTTAGATATAAAAAGAGTAATAACTAAACCATCGTGATGAGGATCCTGGATATCAACACGATCCTCTTCATCAAAGGTTATGACTTTTCCTTCGGAGACACTTGATGTTCGAACTGGTCTTTCTCCATTATCCATTTTAGTTTCTTTTGCATGCCTTTTAGCTGCTGAGAAGGATGTGCCACAAATGTCGGATCCTCCAGAAATAAAGTTTATCACTTGTGCATCTGCTGGAGGAGCTGGAGCCTTCTCAGGGATCCTTTCAGGATCCTGAGTCCTTGACTTTTTTCTTCCCAACAACTCTTTTAGATGCCCTTTGCTCAACAAGTATCCAATTTCCTTTCTTAATGCAATGCATTCTTCTGTGAGGTGCCCAAAATCTTCATGATATGCACACCACTTTGATTTATCCTTAGTTGCAGCCGGCCTATCATTCTTTCTCGGCCATCTAGCTTTATCACCTAGGTTCTGCATAGCAAGGATTAGTTCATTGTTATCAACACTAAAGCAATATTCAGAAATTGGAGGATAATCCTCATCATCCTCTTCTTGATCAATAGAATGCACGTTCTGATTATCAGATCTGTTGTAGGATCTGAACTTGTTGTTCCTGAATGAGGATCCTTGCTTATCCTGCTTTGAGGATCCTGTTAACCTCTCCTGGATCCTCTTATCATCCTCTAGCCGGATGAACCTGAGGGCCCGGGTTCTTACCTCATCTAGGTTCCTGCATGGTGTCATAACAAGATCATCATAAAATAACGAATCCCTAAGCAATCCCATTTTGAAGGCCTCAACAGCCGTGGCTATATCTAAGTTGGGAATGTCTAAGGATTCTTTACTGAATTTGGTAATGTAATCCCTTAATGATTCATTATGACCCTGGGTTATCCTATATAAATCACTAGTTAATCGTTCAAATTTTCTACTACAAGAAAACTGATTATTAAACAAGTTAACTAGGTTAGCAAATGAGGTAATAGAATAAGGAGGAAGACTTAGCAGCCATTTGAGAGCTGATCCAGTAAGAGTGGATCCGAATCCCTTGCACAGGCATGCTTCTTTTAACCTTTCTGGAATTGGATTGATTTCCATCCTTTCCCTATATTGTGCTATGTGTTCTTCAGGATCAGTCGAACCATCATACAGCTTCATTGTAGGCACATGGAACCTCTTGGGTATCTCAGCATCACAGATTGGTGGTGCAAAACGAGATATCTTGTGGCTCCCATCTGCAATCTCTGGGATAGGTTTGACCACTCCCGGAACACTTGATATCATATCCTTTAGCTTTTGCAATTCTCTGGCCATGGCATGATTGATACCTGGATCCTGCATAAGACCATGGTTAGTAGTATGAGAATTATTAAAAGTGTTACCTCCCATTGGATTCAAGTTAGGAAGAATAGATGTTAATCCGTATTGTTGAGGCTCTGGAATGATCGAGGGACCAGTAGAGGCATTGGTCTGCATTGGAATAAAATCTCCCTGATGGACATCTGAACTTCCTGTTTGCAAACTCCTCAAGGATCCTGGCATCTGGAAGGATCCCTGAAACTGAGACGATCTTGGAACGAAGGAGGATCATTGAACCTGGGATGATCCTGGAACGAAGGAGGATCCTTGAACCTGGGATGATCCTGGAACGAAGGAGGATCCTTGAACCTGGGATGATCCTGGAACGAAGGAGGATCCTTGAACCTGGGATGATCCTGGAACGAAGGAGGATCCATGAAACTGCTGCATTCCTGAATATCCTCCTGAACTCGTGAGGGATCCCATATGCTGAGGATAGGATCCCGCTGGCTGGAAATATGAACCTGATGCCTGGGTCATTGTTGTTGTTCCATAGTGCACTCCTTTCGGTCCACCCACGTATTGAATGTCTGGAACCACTGATGGCTGAGAAGTAATCACCGGAGTATCAAAATTCAAAGATCTGGGCATCAGGGGGGAACGATCCTCTGCCGTTTTCTTCTGTTTCTTGATTTCGTCAATCTCCCGGAGGATCCTTTCGTTGGTCTTATCCTGCTCTTGTGCATGATTCCTCATCTGCAAAATCAAGGCATAGAGATCATTAGTAGTAGGATTAGTTGAAATAGAAGAAGTAGGTGGTTTTGAGAAAATGGGAGTTGGTTTCTTCGCGGCATTCTCAGTATTCTTCTGGGATCCAGAAGGTGGTGGAGGCAAAGGAGGGACGCCTTGTGAAGAAGTGGATGATGGTATCAAGTTTGAAGCACTCTTCGCTGAGGAAGCCATTTGCTTGGTTGTAGTGAACCGGAATGAGCACAGAAATGCGAATTCTTCTAAGGACAAAGCACCAATTGCCCCACGGTGGGCGCCAAACTGTTTTGGTCAAAAAAATCTGTTGAGGATATTGCAACCAAACTCTATGTTATGGGGGTATGATGCTGATTATGTTATAGCGATGAGGATCACTTCAATGTAGATTTGCACAAACAACACAAGGATTTATACGGGGAAAAAGCCCTTGATCAAGAGTTGATCTCCGGCACAAAAAACCCCGGGTGATGGAAACTACCGATCACCAAGCTCTAATAAATGATTAAATGTTTACAACTTCGGATAGTAACGAGCTAGGTACAAGGATCACTATCGTGAAATGTGTACAAGTGAGTAAAAATGAATGTGTGTTCGTCGAGAGCTTCAAGTGTGCGAGTATACGAGTGTGTGTAACTGAGAAATGACTAAGTATTTTTCTACTAGCTCGTTACCCCTTTTAAAATAGAAATCTAACTACCAAACTAACTATCCGACTTTCGTGCCATGCCTCCACGTTCTCCACAACGTCTATTTTTGGTCAAGCACGTGCAGAATAGTTTGGGAATATTCTCCAGGAATGTCGCCAAGACTTGGTCAAGCTTGTTATACCTGCGAGATGCTACAAAACATAAGTAAACAATTGTCAGTACGAGGATCCTTAAAGTGATCCATGATCCTGATCCTAAAGCCCTTCTGAGGATCATCACCTGTCACAGAAGTAAGGATCACTAATTAGGATAACGAATAAGGATCACTAATTGTTAGAAAATCCTCCCCTAACAACTGCCTAATGTAGTGTCGCATGCCGAGAAACCAGAGAAATTTAGTGGTGTGAATTTCAAACAGTGGCAACAAAAGATGTTCTTTTATCTGACCACGCTGAACCTGGCAAGGTTCTTGACTGAACCTAAACCCCATGTTGATGAAGGGGATATGGATGGTCAATCTGTGAGCGCGATGCATGCTTGGAATCATTCGGATTTCCTGTGCCGCAACTTTATTTTGAATGGTTTGGTGGACACATTGTATAATGTGCATTGCAAGGCAAAGACTGCCAAAGAATTGTGGGAGTCTTTGTATCGCAAATACAAAACAGAAGATGCGGGCACTAAGAAATTCGTGGTGGCTAAGTTCTTGGACTTTAAAATGATAGAATCTAAAACGGTCATGAGCCAAGTCCAAGAATTGCAGGTTATGATATTCATGCGGAAGGAATGATGCTCAGCGAAACATTCCAAGTTGCTGCAATGATCGAAAAATTGCCACCAAGTTAGGTTGATTTCAAGAACTATCTCAAGCATAAGCGAAAGGAGATGACCATTGAAGATCTTGTTGTTCGTCTTTGGATTGAAGAAGACAACAAAGTGGCCCTAAAAAAGGTTGATGGTCCTGAAACAGTGAAGGCCAATCTTGTTGAACATGGCCAATCTTCAAAGGGAAAAAACAGTGGAAAGGGTGGAAAGAAAATTCATGGGAAACGCTCCAACCTTAGTCCTAAGGGAGGAGTTGGGAAAAAGAAGTTCCAAGGAACTTGATATAATTGTCAAAATCAAGGCCACAAGGCCAGTGAATGCAAGCTTCCCAAGAAGGAAAATGCTCGACACGTGAACATGGTTGATGAAGTCGACAACCTGGTTACCATGGTCACGGATCTCTCGATTTTGGTGACTGAAGTTAATTTGGTCGGGCAAAATAACAAGGATTGGTGGGTCGATACGGGGCTACCCGTCATGTGTGTTTCGACAAGAGCCTTTTCAAGACCTTCAAAGAGGTGACTAATGGCGAAAAGGTTTTTATGGGAAACTCCGCCACAGCCGAAATTAAAGGTGAGGGGAACGTGGTTCTAAAAATGACTTCTAAAAAGGAACTCACCTTGTCAAACGTGTTTATGTTCCAGAAATTCGTAAGAAGCTTGTGTCGGGGTGGCAGTTGAACAAATTTGGGTTCAAAATGGTGATTGAGTCGGACAAGGTCGTGTTGACCAAAAATGTTGTGTATGTTGGTAAGGGCTATGCCCTCAATGGAATGTTTAAACTAAATGTAATTGTCGTGAATGCAATGAAAGAAAACGCTACTAGTTCTACTTATTTGATTGAGTCTTCTTATATTTGGCATGGTAGACTAGGTCATGTTAATTATAATTCCATTCGTCGTTTAATTAAACTTGATTGCATACCAACATTCGATATCGACTCAATTAATAAATGTAAAACTTGCGTAGAAGCAAAACAAACGAAATCGTCATTCAAAAAGGTTGAACGACTCACCGAACCCCTCGAGATGATCCACACTGATGTGTGTGATCTAAAAGCAATTCCTACTCGTGGTGGGAACAAGTACTTCATCACATTCATTGATGATAGTACTAGGTATTGCTATGTGTACTTACTTAAGAGTAAGGATGAGGCTATTGACAAGTTTATCTTGTTCAAAGCCGAAGTTGAGAATCAACTAAATTGGAAAATCAAAATCGTAAGGAGCGACCGAGGAGGTGAATATGTTTCACATTTTATTGATATATGTGCAAAAAGTGGAATCATCCACGAACTCACGGCTCCTTACTCCCCTCAATCAAATGGCATAGCGAAACGGAAAAATCGTACTTTGAAAGAAATGATGAATGCCATGATGATAAGTTCTGGTGTAAACCAAAACATGTGGGGGGAAGCAATCTTATCGGCGAATTATGTGTTGAACATGATACCCAATAAGAAAAAGGATGTAACACCTTACGAATTATGGACCGGAAAGAAACCACCATATAAATCCTTGAAAGTGTGGGGGTGTTTAGCTAAGGTGGTGGTCACACCACCTAAGCGCCTACTAATAGGACCCAAAACAGTGGATTGTGTATTTATAGGACACACCCGTCCTTATGGTCCTTATCGTTTTCTTGTGCATGATTCTAAGAATCCTGGAATATGCAAAGGCACCATAATGGAATCTAAGGATGCAACATGGTTTGAACATATGTTCCCATGCTTAGATAAAAGTGAACCAAGTTCTTCTAGACCGGTTGAGGAAATTGTTCCCGAGGGTGAAGCTGAAAACGATGAACCTCGAGAACAATCTAATACTGAGGAAGTTGAAATCAGGAAAAGTAAACAGCAAAGGACTGAAAAATCCTTTGGCTCTGAGTTTCTTACCTATATGGTAGAAGATGAACCTCAAACGTACCAACAAGCAGTGCATTCCTCAGAAGGACCTCAGTGGAGAGAGGCAATCAAAAGTGAGATAAGACTCTATCTTACAAAACCATACTGTGACAACCCTCACAATTACAGGTATCCGTACACTTAATTAATATTTAATTAGTGCTTAATGACTGTGCTTGATTACAACTGTGATTAAACTGCTTTCTGATTTCTGTTACATACATACATATGCATCACATTTCATACTGTCACTCCATTTATTTCACACAAACTTTAGTGACGAACTTGATGCACGAAGCACAGTTAGCACAGTTAGCACAGTGAGTGGATAACCCAGAAAACATGCTGACAATGCCAGCACCTAGACAGACAATGTTTTTGAGGCCAGTATGAGCCAGAGACAGGGTACTACACTAGTAGGGAGTGTAGGGAAGTGAGGACCATAAAACTGCGTCACTAGGTGATAGGTATAGTGCCGGGAAGTGCCTAAAACACACTCTAAATGCAGAATTCTGCACTTAATAACAAAATTCAGCATTTAATTATGCTAGTAATGTGCAAAAACTTGACAAAATGGTCCTAGATACTTTCCAAAGTGTTGGGAATTAAAAGTGTCACTAAAAGTATTATAAAAGACACCTTACGGATTAATTTAGCACTTTAACGGGACGGTATATAACCGGACAACCGGACATTACCCGGAACACAAAAATATTATTAAAAACATTGTTACACTTTTTCTGAGCTAGTTATGGTCCCCGAACGCTATAACACCTTACATGATACCCGGTACGCGCTAAATGCTAGACATAACATTAAACTCCCACTAATTAATTTATTTACCCACAAAATTTACATCTTACCCCCCCCCCCCAATGTGTATAACCGTCCCCTTGGGACCTCCATTACACAATATCTATGAATCTTACAAATTCCCATGAGATCACCTAGGAAATGTCAAGATTATGATTGGACCTGTACTCACCATGGATACTTACACTTAGCATCCTTCTAATCACCAAATACCCACCAAAACTTACACTAAACCCCCTCTTTTTTGGCTGACTTTCGGCTCCCAAGGCCCACCCCACAAATTTGAATGAAATCCTCCATTTCCCGATACAATCCCTTTAGATATTTTGAGGTGATATTGTAGTGTACTTCTTGTACACATAACCCAAAGGTTAAAAGAATTTGGTTTATAAAATAACCAACATTATCCTCACCTCCTACACATCATTACAACACAAAACCTTCTCTCCCTCTCCACTAAAATCTCGGCCGAACCCCCTTGCCACCACCATCAAGTTTTCGATTTTTGTTCAAGTGTTCTAAGCTCACTACAAGGTGCACCAAAGTGAATCACGAAGTGTTGAGCTCGCGGATTGCCAAGGACCTCTCTCGTTTGTCTTTAACCACTCATTTTTTGTCTCGTTTCTTCCCTAGCTTCCAAGCTAGTAGTAAGTCCCTTTGATCCTCATTTACTTCTCATTTATGGTGGTTAATAGTTATGTTGTGATGTAACCACAAGAACACTAAAAAGATCATAAACACAAACTTGAACATAAAGCTAAAATGAAGATGAAATAAGATGAACTCTCGACAAAATAAAGTTGTTTTGATGTTGTTATTGTTTATTTTATGATTGCTAGTAATAGGGTGTTTAACATCATGGATGAACTTGTTAAAGTAAGATTAAAAACTTAAGTTAACAAGTTCGGGGGTGATTAGTGAACTACATAAAAGAATCACCTCCATGTTTCAAGATAAACTTGGTAACAAAGTGATTTCTTGAAAAATAAGTGAACTAAGTGGGTAGATGGTCGCATGGACCCGAGATTTACAAATGATTTTTCTAGACAAACCAAGTTAAAAGACGGGTTTTTTTTTTAAGTCATGATTTTTACACTATTTTTGGAAGAAATAAGTATATGTATACTTGTAAGACATGAAAAAGTTGTAAATGGATATTTTTGTAAAATAAGTTCACCAGTTGTGAACCTTTAAAAATCCCGAGAGCGAAATTTTTACAAAAATAAACACACTTTGGAGGGTAAACCCACTAAACACACCACTAAATTACTACGCGTTTTTATGAAACACCAAGTTTATGTTGTCATGAAAAAAGCATTGTCTTTGGCACTTGACTAGTGTAATATTGTTTAGTAATTTGTTGGTTGATTTGAACGATTTCCGAAAAGAAAATGATATGATAGTAAGCATGGACACCTCCGTTTACAAAGGAAACTCTGGCGAAATTTTCTAAAAATCCAACACTTAGAAAGTATTTTTCTAGACAAACATTACAAGTATAATTTATAACTTGTGTTTCAAATATAAACTTCGCCATATTTTTGTTACAAAAATATAAAGTAACGGAGGTCGATTTTATAAATAAAAACGGATAAAAATATGTTTAGAGTATATATTTTACACTAATACACTTGCGTGAGTATTTGCATACTTTGTGAACTAGTTATATTATTTTTAGGGTAAAATAATATAACTTAACAAATACCATGAAAAATACATATATTTTGGGAATAGGATATTTTTGGACACATAAGTTAAATATATTTTTCCTAAGTGGGACTTAAAATATATTTCTCGGAATCACAATAATACATGTATAAATACCCCCCATCCTTGGGAAGGAAATACGAAATATTGTTTAACATTATTCCAAAATAAACTATAATTTAAAGTTAAGATAATTATTTTAACTAATAATTATAACTTGGAGTAATATTCGGAAACTTAAGAGTCGCTAACTCAAAAATATTAAACCCTAAAGCCAAGGCACGACCCGTTCGTCTAATAAACATTAGTACGTGTAGGTCGTCGTGTAGCAGACAGAGTTTGGGTTGACGATTATATTCAGGAGACGCACTACTGTGAGTTCATGTCCCCCTTTTCTCTTAACTGTTTTCAGTTTTATACTTCGGGGGTGAAATACATGCTACAATTACTACAGACATTTATTTACATGGTATGGTTAGCGTAGGGAGGGTTTTTACTACTAGATCATGTGAAGGGTGGGTACAACACTTAAGGCCATCAATCCTCATTGTTAGGACCGAGGGACATGAGTGATAGATCTATTTGGGTGTAGCGAGCCCACACCCATGAGGCCGGGGCGGCCCATAGAGGTGACTGTGTCTTACAGCCGAAGCCCGATAACAAATTTGCTAGGTTTGAGTCTTCCTGCACCTTTTCACACATACCAGTGGCTTTGCAACCCATTTGTGATCTCTTTTTCCTTATTGCTACATACCAGGGACTTTTATTCATACTTTGAAGGTTTATACATACTCACTTTTACATGAACTCGCTCAACTTTTGTTGATTTTTCAAACTACATGTATTTCAGGAAATTAATGGATCTGGCGAAGTGTGCAATTGTGTCAAGCTGCGTAGTGAATAACGATGTCATCCAGGTTTAGGAGGTGTAGCCCTTACCTGGACGGGTTGCATGTCTTTAAACCACGTTTTTATTTAAGCCTTTTGTTGTGTCATGTGAACACGCTTTAATCTTGTCATGGTTATAACTTGTTTTATGTGTCGACATTTTGAACAATGATGTTGTGGTAACTTTTAAACTTAATGAATGGATGATCATCATGTGTTTTATTTTCATATAGAATTGTTATGATTGTTGCTATGGTATTAAGAAGTCACACCAATTAAACCCACGCTTCCGCAAAAGCCAGGGTGTGACACATACTTGGGAACTAGTGGATCTTCCTCAAGGATGTAAACCACTAGGATATCGATAGATCTTCAAGAAGAAGATGAAACCAGATGGAACCATCGATAAATACAAAGCAAGGTTGGTGATCAAAGGATATAAACAACGAGAAGGTTTAGATTACTTTGATACATATTCGCCAGTTACCCGAATAAAATCCATCAGGTTGGTGCTTGCCATTGCCGCCATTAGAAATTTGGAAGTTCACCAAATGGATGTGAAAACAGCTTTCTTGAATGGAATTCTAGAAGAAGAAATCTACATGGAGCAACCCGAAGGCTTCACAGCTATTGGGCAAGAAAAGAAAGTGTGTAAACTTGTAAAATCCTTGTATGGATTGAAACAAGCTCCAAAACAATGGCACCAAAAGTTTGATCATGTCATGCTTGATGCTGGGTTCAAAATCAATGAATGTGACAAGTGTGTGTATGTGAAGGACACATCTGATGGATATGTCATTTTGTGTCTATATGTAGATGATATGCTCATTGCTGGAAGTGATGACAAAATCATAAAATCTACAAAGAACATGCTAAAAGCAAGATTTGACATGAAAGACATGGGTATAGCGGATGTGATTTTGGGGGTCAAAATCACGCGAACCCAAAGTGGACTTGTTTTAAGTCAATCCCACTATGTGGACAAAATTCTTGAGAAGTTCAATACAAATGACTCTAATGAAGCTAGAACTCCACTTGACACAAGTCAACATCTAGCCAAGAATAGAGGTGAACCCGTAAACCAGTTGGAATACTCAAGAATTATTGGTAGCTTGATGTATCTTATGAGTTATACTAAACCAGACATAGCATATGCTGCGAGCAAGCTAAGTGGATACACGAGCAACCCAAGTTCAATGCATTAGAACAGTATCACTCGGTTGCTTCGCTACTTAAGATACACTCGGGAATACGGGTTGCATTATAACAGATATCCAGCGGTTATAGAAGGACACTGCAATGCAAATTGGATATCTGACACGAATGATTCCAGAGCAACAAGTGGCTATGTATTCACACTTGGAGGTGCTTCTATATCGTGGAAATCGTCGAAACAAACGATTATCGCTAGATCCACGATGGAATCAGATTTCATCGCTTTAGATAAAGCAGGTGAAGAGGCAGAATGGCTACGTCAATTTGTTGAGGATATACCAAGATGGCCTAAGCCGGCATCGGCCATTTGTATACATTATGTTAGCCAATCGGCACTTGGCAGAGCTCGTAGCACAATATATAATGGTAGGAACAGACATATCAGACGTAGACACAATACGATACGACAACTAATCTCTACAGGAATTATCACTGTTGACTACGTGAGGTTAAAGGATAATATTGCGGATCCGCTAACAAAAGGCCTAAGTAGAGAGTTAGTACAGAAGTCGTCCATGGGAATGGGACTGAAGCCCTTGAAAAAATAAGTTCATATGATGGAAACCTAACTTAGTAGACTAGAGATCCAAAGAGCTGAGTTCAATAGGAAAACCTAATTGTATGAATTAGTAAGGTCACTGTGGGGGATAACCCTACGTATATATATAAGGGAGTTTATTGCAAAGCTTAGTAAACTTTCTAGTCCATTCCTAAAAGTGACAAGTGTGAGGCTAAGCCTATGGCTTTTAATGATTCGACTAAAATAGTGAATCACCTATGTGAGAGAGAAGTGGGGTCGCTTCGAAGGGTATTGTTGGGGCACAATACCTAATGGCTCTCGCAGAACCAGGCATCATGTTCATGACCATAACGAACATAACTATGAGGATTTGACTTTGTCAGGGAGAGTCTTGTGTGAAGTGCATTGTCGTCTACACAAACGGCAGACGAGTTCAAAGACATCGAGTTCTACTCAGAGCTAGTAGGCTAAGTGCATTTCATGAGCGAAGGTTCAAAGGGTAACACCTACCTATCGTATGCAAAACTCAACTGCTGAAATGTAATAAGGAATTATGTTGTTTCTGAGATCGACCTCCATTCATGCGGGGGATTGTTGGAAGTTTAGTGTGAATGAAAGTCTCAAGTTGGTAATTCACCTTGTCCCACATTGGTGTGGGAACAAAAAGATAGGCTATTTATTAGGTGAAACCTTAATGAAGCCTTTGAAGTCTTATGACATGTTTTACCACAAGTCCTACCCCTGCGCGCGCAGAGGGGGTGCAAAAAATGGAACCGGATTTAGTTGAACTCGCGTAGACCCGCACGTCCTGCGGACACGAATGCAGCTCCGAAAACCCGGGCTCGCGGGAGACAGTTTTTGCACTCGAGACTGACTAATTGTTTTTTATTAATTAGTCTTTAAATCTAAAACGGTTGGTCTTATTAATGGGTTCTTAACTGAAATAAATGATTTTCAGTTTTAATGAGAATCATTATATTATTCAGTTTCGAAACCGCTGAGCCATTATGTGAGTTAATTCTCTGCAATGATGAGGCATAAGTTTCGAAACCGACTAGCTTTAATTCTCTGCAATGATGAAGCCAGAATCAGTTATGATCTGTGCCTATAAAACCCAATGCAGACAGCCTGTTTAGACACACCTCTCTCCCACTTAGCCGAATCATCATTTATCATGAACATTAGATAAGTCTGATCAGAAGTTAATACTCATTTTAGCTTTAAACCAAGAACCGTAGCAGAGAAATACAGCCGTTGAATCATTACGCGACTCAGGACTCCCATTAGTCATACTACAGCCTCAATTTAAAACCTAACAGTTATGATCAAAATACTAACAAGCCCTTTAGCGTTTGATTTGTATTTATATTTGTCTATATGTCATTACACCGGCAGAACATATGTTAGAGACATACAAAATCAAACTGATGAGGAATATTAAAAGTTAATCATTCATAGTACGATATGCAGTTGTACATAGTCATCAATAAACCCGTGATTATTATAAGCGCTTACATAATAGTTATGGGCGATAGACTTTTAGTTATAGGATCCTTAAGCATATCATGAATGAATTCGATACAAAGATTTAGTTTCCTCAATTCGTTCATAAACGAATAATTAATTGCGTATCGAAATTTAATGCAGCACCTCTCGAACTGTTACTGTTCAAGGAGACATGGTAGCTGACTTTATCACAATAAGTCTTGAATAAATTTATTAGATGGAGTTAAATAAAGTCATGAGTCCACTGATAAATTTCCAACAACATTTAGTGACTATATTATGTCGTTATAACTTAGGTTGTTGATATCAGTCCATTATGACTCCTCCATGAGATAGGTTTTGTCTACTGACATAAGGATATACCTAAAATTACATTTTGTCATCTTTGAATATTACAAAGTTAGAGTAATAAACCGGTTTTAATTCTCACTTCTTCTTCAAATCATAGCCTCTCGTTTCTTTTAAAGATATTATAATACTCTATTGGATGCTTCACGTTTATCTAGACATATCTAGTGTGTTGCAATGTGAGTAATATCTAAACGAGTATAGACTTAAACTTACATAAGGCTTCTAATTAATGAAGCGTAAGGAAATAATCTCATTTATCCTATTATCCTCTAAAGGAGAGCAGTATTGTTTGTTACATATGCAAGGACCAATTTAATGTTAAACTTATGGAACGGAAGTAATGTCCCATTTGGTCTATCTCAACATGTTATGATATCTATTATGTAAGAGATATCTCTGAGATCTATTATATCAAAGTTTGTGACAACAATACTTTGACTTATGTAACATATACTTGTCATCTATATAGACAAGTGTATCTTAGTTGCTCCCACTCATTTTGAGGTAGGTACATTAATCCACTTGATTCTTGATGAAAATAATTACGTTAAGATTTCATCACATTATGATGTTTGCATTAACCCATACATAGATTTTATTGGCTTATAGACAAACTGTTCTTTAACCTTAAGTTTAGAACTTTCAGGTTGTTTTATGAACATGTAAATGTGTCAACCAGTTGTTAGGGAAAGTTGTTTTAAAGTTCATCTAATGTAGCTCAAAATTATTATAAGCTACTAGAACAGTGATGATCCTAAAAGAAATCTTTTGTTAGATATGTAAGAAATATTCTTTAATAATATATCTCTTCCTGAGTATAACCTTTGACAATCAATCATGCTTCTTTGTGCCTTAACATTTATATATTAGGATTTGGTTTAGTTATGAACACTCTTAAGTAATTCAATCAAATCCCAAACGTTATGCGAACACATAAAATCAGTTTTACTAGAAAACTATTTTATTCAATTCAGAAGATTGATTGACACTAATGACTTAATTAGAAGAGATAGGATCGGTAAACTTTTCCAAAGTCCATTTCAACTTCAATTAGGGAGGTTATGTAATCATCAAAGTTAGTAGGTTTTTAAACCTAGATGACCTCCTGAGTTGATTATTGGGTTTGTTAGAAGTTTCAGTTTTATGGATTAGCTCTTGGTTAGGTTGCTATCATTTTCAGGATTCTAAGTTTGTAAGAGTTGGTGCAGTATGGTGTACAAGAGGTGTAATCGGAGTTAAATTCGGAGTAAAATTTAATGACACTCTTCCCCCGCCTCTTGTATTCCTTGCAAGTCATGATAAGGACTTTGACTGCTCCCACTGACCTTAGAAATCTTTAGGAACTCAGCATGCTTAGGGTCAATATTTAATGACCAACAAATTCTAATAGAGAAACACAAATTAATGACGTTAGTCGTTGTAGTTTCTCTTGTTGAAGATTATGTTAGTTTAGGTAAGAAATCTAAGTGTGCCCACAATTAAGCAACAATGAAACTTTTGTAAGTGTAGCATTAGATTTTAAGGAGGCAAGTTATGATAGAACAGTGTCAAGATGGAGCAGTGTCTTGTACAAGAAGTGTAAATTTAGGTAATGTAAAATTTTCACTCCCCCACCTCTTGCAACTATTGCAAGTTATTATTAAGACACTTAATGCTCCCACTGATCTTTAATATCTCTAGAAATGCTACAAGAGAAGTTTCAATGAGCTACGTGACGTGGGAACCTATCATATATACGTTAGACTTTATTTGATTTCTTTAATGTCCAGATATCATAAGAAACTTTAGGGACATATTTAATAGAAATCTTATTAAGTACATATATGAATAGATTTCTTTAAGACCATAGGTCATACGCGACAAAATTTAGATACAAGTTGATAGTCTTTTAAATGATAAATGAATTATGTCTGAATATTCCATTTGGAATAAGTTCCACGAATGTCAATGAATGACTTATGATGGACCCATACTTATTCCTTAAGCCAAGTAATATTTAGGACTGTAACGTCATGATTTAAAATCACTTAGAATGAGATTAGTTGAATAATCATCCTCATTAACCATGTCATGATTTCTCATGAACTTTGGTTATAATGGATGAAATTTATAAGTCTCATTTTCCTTTTGTCAAATCCTCATTTGCATGATGACAAAAGTTGTGAAAGTATAAGGTATCATCTAGTTTCATCTTAGTAATGTTTCAATCCAGATATTTAGAACAAATAAAATGAGAGTTTAAGGTAAGTGTGACTTTATGTTGACTATGCAAACCTCACAACATTCATAATATTGCTTAATTATGATACTATATTCTGATTAATATTCAGAATTTATAAGGTATCGAAAGGCGTTGTTAGAAGACTGCTTATTATGGTTCTTATAGCCTTTAACATTTAATTTTGTCACTAACTCTCATGTTAGTTATTTGTCGAGTTATGGTAAGGAAACTTATGGAACTAGAGTCAACTAATCATGTGTTAATTGGAATATTAAAATTACCAGACTTAAATATCATTAGTAAGTGACTACCTAATTAACTTATCCAACCGTTCTTCTGAATAATGGATAGTCTCGTTGCTTATGCCTAGTCTAATGACATAATCATGTAGTGAGATTTTCCCTTGAAGAACCTTAAAGTTGGAATCTTGTACTTGTATTTTGACTATGGACCTTAGAACAATCCTCTTTTAATGCTTCAGTAGTTGTAAGGTGAACAACATCTTATTTTCCAGTTTCAAACATTTATTTCTTTGTACATATGTTGCTTATCAACACACTGATTATACTTTGGTATTTTTGAGTGTTATAGTTGATTTATAAGGCATCAAATTGTACAAGTGAAAATCTTAGTATGTAATGTACTGAAAATTGTACTTATTTCCATGTGTAAGCCCTTAACTTTATGGCTCATGGCATTGTACATTATGATGTATTCACATAAACCACTTAACTTTATAATTTAGAATTTTAAATGAAGGCATGCATCTTAGGAATTCTTGTTATTATTCCACAGATAATAGATTAGTCTTAGGAAAAACTTAATCTAGAATGATCTTTTAGTGATAACATTTATGTTAGAGAGTTCTTGATTATCATGAGAGACATCATGTTTGATTTGTCCTATTCATCATGCTCTACTTTTCTTCTGATTATGAGAAAAGAGCAGTAGGATTATCGTGTCTTAAGGGAAAATCAAGTATTTAATTTAAGAGCTAATTCTTATAAAAACTTTAAGTAAAGCAAAAAACATATTAGGTTTAGAAATTAGAGTGGATGAGATATTGATTTATAGAAGTGAGTAAAATTATGGGTACTAAAAAAAAAATAAGGCAGACGAAATGAATATAAAATTAATGAAAGATCATTGATATAAGGATCATTATGTGAAGAGGTTGTGATATGTCTATTACTAACATCAAAATAATAGACTTATTTAAAGTTCTACTTAAACGAAAACAAATCAGCTTTGGCCAGAAGTGTAATCATTTAAGCATGTGTGCAAAGTAATTGTGACAAATCAGCTTTGGCCAGAAATGAGACAATCACTTTAGTTATGCACTTGTTAAGTATGCTAGACATAAATGAATTAAATCAGCTTTGGCTAGAAGTAAGACATTCACGTTTGTAATGCATAATTAACATAGCTTCTATAATACTTGAACAATAAATAGATGCATCAAATCAGCTTTGGCCAGAAGTGATACATCAGAAGCTCATTCAAGTTAAGCCATTTTGGTTTTGTAAAGCATTATTTGATCCTTATTAATTAACTAGGTATTTACAAAACCAATTATTTAATAGCTAAGTCTTAGTTCACATTAAACAGTCTAAAATAATGAGGTTTCGAATCAGGTCTCGAGTTAGGTCTCGACTGAGTTATGAGATCTCGAGTCAGTTATGAGGTCTCGAGTCGCAACCTTTGTCTCGAGTCGGAACCATGGTCTCGACTACTGTATTTTATGAGATCTCGAGTCATAATGAGGTCTCGAGTCACAACCACGGTCTCGAGTTATGAAACTTTTCGAGACTTAGAGCATTTATAGCAACCTTATCATATCTCCAGGATTAGGTTCAAGAGTGAACTAATCCTGGCCATACACGTGTGTAAATCAATGGTCAGGATTTGATGATGAAATACACTAGTGTATTTTATAATTTGATTATGAAATCCTAGCCATACACGTGTGTAAATCAATGACTAGGATTTGTTAATTCAGTTCGCAAATACACCAGTGTTCACTCTAGAACCCCACTCTATCTCCCACTGTTTTCAAAATTTAAGGTAAATATGTAAAATCATCTTTTTTCACTCCAAATTAGAATCGCCAAATCTACACTCTATTTTTATAATTTGAAAAATTGCTACAACAGTTTTTTATATATAAAGAACTACTATTTATCTTTCATCAAATTATTTGTAGTGTATAAAAACAAGGAATATAATAAAATAAATGTTTGTGAGTAATATAAAGATAAATATGGTGGATGAAATGTGAATTTTTTTTTTAAAACTAGGATTGAGACCCGCCGAAATGCGGCGGGGATTCTTTAGTTATAACTAAGTTGATCTACGACCCGAACGTTATGTTAAACCTGTCAAACAGGGAAGAAATAGACGATGTAAAAACGTTCACCCACAGACGCACGTTGCGTCGTGTTAACTGCGCAAAATTTAGAACGAAATGTAAAAAATGTTAAACCAAAGACACAGTCGATCTAGGACCCGCCACGTTATGTTAAACTTGTCAAACGGGGAAAAATAGACGATGTAAAAACGTTCACCCACACACGCACGTTGCGTCGTGTTAAGTCCCAAAATTTAGAACGAAACGTAAAAACGTTAAATCAAAGACGCACGTTATGATGTGTTAAGTCACAAAATTTAGAACCAAGCATAAAGCGAAAAATTTGCGGAAAATGAAAACTATAAAGGACCAAAGTTGAAAGAAAAAAAGTTGTGAGAATAGATTGCAAAAGATAAAAAGTTTTTGGTTAAAAGTAAAAAAACAAATAGTTTTGGGTTAAAAGTAATTTATGAAATACTTTAGGGTGAAAAGTAAAAGAAAATCATTTTTTTTTGGAAAACCCGCAAAGCCTAGGTTACGACAACTATATGCATAACCATTTTTTCTTTGAAAAACCCTCAAAGCACACCCCGTGTTGCGGCGGGACGTAAAACAATGTTAAATAGTACTAATGTCACACAACCGTTATCGACCACCAACACTGACTCGACCTAGGATCTGCGTGTTGCGACGAACCTGTCAAACATGAAAAAATATAGGTAAAAAAGTTGAACCACAGATGTACGTTGCGCCGTGTTAACTTGCAAAATTTGAAAAAAAACATAAAAAAGTTGAACCACATTCGTACGTTGCGTCGTATTAACTCGAAAAATTTAGAACTATACATAAACCGAAAATTTGCCAAAGATGAAAAGTGTAAGTGACAAAAGTTGTGGAGTTAAATTGCAAATAATGAAGAGTTTTGGGTTAAAGTTAAAAAAACAAATTATGTAGGGTTAAAATTGCAAAAGGTAAAAACCTTTGGGTTAAAAGTAAAAAATAAAGTTTTTTTTTTTAAAAACTCTCAAAGTATAAGTTACAAGTTGTTATGCACAAAAACTTTGGTTATTTATATATGGAATAATAAGAGATAAATTTTGAAAACTGTAATTTTTAATTTCGGGTAAGATATATATAATGAAAGCTAGAAACATTAGACCATGGGGTATGGAATGGTGAAAACTGTAATTTTTAATTTCGGGTAAGATATATATAATGAAAGCTAGAAACATTAGACCATAGGGTATGGAATGGATAGTCTCTTTGGAGACCACCCGCCACGTAAGCGTCACGTCATCACGGGAGGAGGACCATCCTCTTAGGGACTACCCAAGGGTGTGGAGGACTACCCAACCCCACAATAAAAATCAATATAATATATTATATAATAAAGGTGGAGAGAGAGAAGTCAGAGGGGCCCACCACTTTGGTCCGTCTCCATCGTCTTGGAGACGACGGAGAAGCTGCGACGGAGCAACCGGGGACGGAGGTGACGGGGGGAGACGAGTCCCATGCCAGGCGGTCTTAGTTTTCACTCTATTTTAGGAGTCAAAGTTAACCAAGCATTCAAAGAAACATGAAGAGTAAGTTTTTGACGGTGCTTCTTATATCTTATCATCATATCACTGTCTCTATCCAACCAATTTAACTAAACAGCACTTGCGTATGAGTTATGAGTTATGACCCATACCACACATTTTCAACAAAATCTTTCATTCACTTCAAGAACACGTTAGCGTGCAGTAAGTTCCATGAAATTCACCTATATATATAAAACTACAACTCTATAATCATTTCCTTAGGTTTTGTGTATAGTTAGTAAGAAATCTTGATAATAAGAATTAAATTAATAGTAAAATAAAGTTTGGTAATTATTGATTAAATAATAGTTGTAAATTACAAATTAAATTATGTAAGTTAAATTTATATGGATTTAATTGGTATTTATGAGATTTTTAATAAACTACTTTTTGGAAGAAAAAAAATATCTGTGATATCATGAGAGTGCTTATTAGATTTTTTTAAATGATAAAGAATAAAGCACAAACTCTTAAACCCTATCATAAGATCATGGTAGTAGACATGATTCACCCTTGGGTGTTTTGCACCATTTGACAGCCCAATCAGCAATGGAGCATTATTGGGCGTTTTCTAAAATGGGTGTAGTGGGGATGTACACATTTTGAGGCATTATGTTTGTAATAAAATTAAATAAAAAAAACATCAAAAAAATTTGATTGGTTTTCAAAAAATGGAAATGAATCTGATTGGTCAAACCTTGCCCCTTATAGCGTTATTTAGAACACGCCTGACCAAAAAATTGGCCAAACACGCCCACGGAGGCGGAGGTGCCGGCGTTATCCGGCGTTTTCGGGCGAGATTCCGGGCAAAAATGCCCCGCTACGTTCGTTCTAATAGGATTCACACTCATAATTATTAGTTGTTGAACTTCTTCTAGGCTAACGTACTATTAGTATTTATTTAAAATGCTTATTAATTTGTATTTATATTTTAAATAAACTAACAAATGATATTTTGAAATAACAACAATAAATATATGTTTGGTTATATGCAAGTAAACAACCTTCACTCCCTGCAGTCATTGAGACACTAGACAGTGAAAATATGGTTTGGTGATAAAAAAGGCAAGGTTAAAACAGGAAACAAAAAGAAAAGAATTCTGATCTCCACAAGTCTTTTAATCCTATTCAGTGAAATAGAAGTAAAAGGGACAAAGGAGAGAGAAAGTGAGGAGAGAGAAGTGTAAAATAAAAGAAATGCCATCTCAGGAAGAATCTCAAGAGGAGATAAAGAAAGGTGTAGAGCAGTGGAAATGGTCTGAAATGCAAGGCCTTGAACTTGTATCTGAAAACCCAACTCCAAATTCAAATCAAAATCAAAACTTTGACCCACTTAGTGAAGAAGAAGAAGAAGCTCAACAGAAAAGATTGCCAATGGATGGTGAGGGGCAAAATGGTAATAATAATAATAATAATGATGGAGGTGAGAAAGAGAAGAAGAAAGTGACAAGTGCACCAGCAGTTGGGTTTGGGGAGTTGTTTAGATTTGCAGATGGGTTAGATTATGTACTCATGGGAATTGGAACAATTGGTGCTTTTGTTCATGGTTGTTCTTTGCCTATTTTTCTCAGATTCTTTGCTGATCTTGTTAATTCATTTGGGGCCAATGCAAATAACATTGATAAAATGACTCAAGAAGTGTTAAAGGTACCAACTTTATACTCTTTTTTTTTTTTTTTTCATAAAGATTTGATTTTTCTGTTAAAGTTTGTTGCTTTTCTTGATGGGTGTTACTGTTTGTAGTATGCATTTTACTTTCTTGTGGTTGGAGCTGCAATATGGGCATCTTCATGGGCAGGTAAATTTAGGGTTTTATTCTTAAAGATTCTTGAAAAGGAATGAAAATCTGAAATGTTTTTGTTTTTTTTATTGCAGAGATATCATGTTGGATGTATACAGGAGAGAGACAGTCAACTAAAATGAGGATCAAATACCTAGAAGCAGCACTGAGTCAAGACATTCAGTTCTTTGACACTGAAGTTAGAACTTCAGATGTTGTGTTTGCTATCAACACTGAAGCTGTTATGGTCCAAGATGCCATTAGTGAGAAAGTAAAAAAATTAAAAATCAAGTCTTATTTTTTTTGTTTTTCTTTTTGGAATTAGTTAATTATATTATATGACTGTGTGTTTTGGTGTTGTGTGTGTATGGCAGTTGGGAAATTTCATACACTACATGGCAACATTTGTTTCTGGATTTGTGGTGGGATTCACAGCAGTTTGGCAGTTGGCACTGGTAACACTAGCTGTGGTGCCTCTTATTGCAGTTATTGGTGGTATACACACCACCACATTAGCTAAACTCTCTTCTAAGAGTCAAGATGCACTTTCACAAGCTGGAAACATTGCTGAGCAGGTGATCTTCAAATTACCCTGTTTTCATTGTTTTACTTGTTTTTTTAATATCTTTTCTTTTTCCCTTTTTTAAACTAGTTTTTTTGAAACCATTAGCAAATTTTTCACTGTTCATCCTAGGACTATTGCTTAACTTTAAAGTATAACTTTCAAGCTTTTTCATCATCTGGGTGGATGACATAATTATGATGTTATTAAAGATAACCATCTCTCTGGTCTTTTATTATTCGAGTGTAATGAATTGAGCTAAATCAAGAAAATAACAAGTTTTTGTATGAAAAAATGGAACTTTCATCTGTTTTCTACCTGGGTTATTATTTTTCCTACATTTTAAGTTAAGTCAAGTTAACAAATATTGTGACCAAAAGATCATCACCAACAATCTGTACTTTATCACCACATTCTACAGTCATCTTGCCATAATGCTCCCAATCATCTTGGTCAAATGGGTCTTCAACTGACACAATGGGATACTCACTCACAAATGATTTATAATGATCTTTGAGTTGCACTCCTGAAATTATAAGGGAATCAATTAAACAAACATGTATCAGAGTGCAACTGTGGACGAAAAATATCCCTTATTAAATAAAAAAATAAAGAACATGAATGAAAAACAGTTTTGCCATAATGATATTAATGTTTATAAAAGAGAAGCAGTTTTACCATCTGGAAATTCTCTTTAACATATCCAAATTCACAGACGATTGTACAAATCCGGACCGTTTTGGCATATGTGGGTGAATCAAGAGCATTACAAGCGTATTCCTCTGCATTAAAGATCTCACAGAAACTTGGATACAAAACTGGATTTTCTAAAGGATTTGGATTAGGAGCAACATATTTTACCGTCTTCTGTTGCTATGCGCTTCTTCTATGGTACGGAGGCTATCTCGTTCGAAACAATCACACCAACGGCGGACTCGCCATTGCCACCATGTTCTCCGTCATGATAGGTGGACTGTAAGTTCTCCAGTTTCACAATTATTCAACTTTATTTTCAATCGTATTACGTCTATATATATAATCATATATATCGACAGTGCTTTAGGCCAATCCGCTCCGAGTATGTCTGCTTTTGCGAAAGCTCGGGTGGCCGCAGCGAAAATCTTTCAAATAATCGATCACAAACCGAGCGTTGACAAAAATGGTGAAACGGGCATTGAACTAGACTCGGTTTCGGGACTCGTGGAGCTAAAAGATGTTAACTTTTCATACCCTTCAAGACCAGATGTCAAAATTCTTAATAATTTTAGTTTAAGTGTTCCTTCTGGTAAGACCATTGCCTTGGTTGGAAGCAGTGGCTCTGGAAAAAGCACAGTGGTTTCCCTCATTGAAAGGTTCTATGATCCCACTTCAGGTAACTGACAATGACTCTTCATTAGTAGAATTTTCTTATGTCCAGAAAATTAATAGTCTTGTATTGACTTTTTTACAGGACAAGTAATGCTTGATGGACATGACATTAAGGGACTAAAATTGAAATGGTTAAGGCAACAAATTGGGTTGGTTAGCCAGGAACCGGCTCTTTTTGCTACAACCATTCAAGAAAACATACTTTTGGGTCGACCTGATGCATCGATGGTCGAGATCGAGGAAGCGGCCCGTGTTTCCAATGCTCATTCGTTCATTATTAAACTACCCGATGCCTATGATACTCAGGTTAGTCCGTTTTTGAACTGTTTTGAACCGAAGGGTATTTTGGTCAATTTAACATGGGACCACTTGTTTGCTTCTTGTTCATTTAATTATGTTAGTGAGGGGCCAACTTGGGTTGAGTATGTTGGGGGTAAAATATAGTCACTTTGCCTAGAAAGATGAAAAACATGATAAAGTGTGTTGCTTTTTGGTTGCAACATTATTACATTGTACAAATTCGGTGAATGGGACATTTGGTCAACCAAAAAAGTCAATATGTGGGGGAGGTGAAATTTTCTTTAATTAAGCACATTCATTAATGGATATGTTGATACAACATGGTTATTAAGTCAACAGTGCATGTGCCAACCCATAATCCTAAGCATGAGAGAGTGGTTGACCTAAAAGTCAAACCCTAAGATGAACTATAAAGTAAAGTAAACAATAATTAAGAACAAAGTCAGAGATTTAGTTTGACCAGGAACATGTTAATCCAAGATTAAAGATTACATAAACAATTAAAGAAGAATGTATTTTAGTTCTTGAAATTGTTTTAAAGATTTGATTTTTATAACAAAATAATTATTTTTGGCAGGTTGGGGAGAGGGGGTTACAATTATCAGGAGGTCAAAAGCAGAGAATCGCGATAGCACGCGCAATGTTAAAGAATCCCGCAATCTTGCTTCTTGACGAAGCAACGAGTGCTTTGGATTCCGAATCTGAAAAGTTGGTTCAAGAGGCGTTGGATCGGTTCATGATCGGGAGGACAACTCTTGTGATTGCTCACCGTCTCTCCACCATAAGGAAGGCGGATCTTGTGGCGGTTTTACAGCAGGGTGGTGTGTTGGAAATGGGAACTCATGATGAGCTTTTTGCAAAGGGTGAAAATGGTGTTTATGCTAAGCTTATAAAGATGCAAGAAATCGCACATGAAACTGCTATGAGTAATGCAAGAAAGAGTAGTGCAAGGTAGTTATTGTTCTCATATGAATTGCTCACTACTGTTGACTTTTAAAAAAATCAATGGGGCTAATTTTTTGAATTAAAAATTCATACTGACTATATTGAATTATAAGAACTTTAATGAGACATTGAATGTAATAATACATAGGACATGCTAGATCCTAAGCTAGTGGCAAGATTCTTATCAATTTAATGATTTATAATCTCATTGCAAATTAGTTGGTTTGACCTTAAAAGTCAAACTTTAGCTCTTGCAACTAGGATTTGTTTATACTTTGACTTTTGAGGGCTAATGGATGAGGATTCAACTTGATTATAATATGATTTTTTTAGAATAAAGATATACCATGAAAAGTTTCGGTTTCAATTTGGCTAATGCTGGTTTGACTTGAAAAGTCAAAACTGTTACACTTGTCGTATAGATTTGCTCACTTATGGTAAATTCTTTTTTCTTTGTTTTTTTTTTTGTCTTTTAGGCCTTCTAGTGCAAGGAACTCAGTGAGTTCACCTATAATCACCAGAAACTCGTCTTACGGTAGATCACCATACTCCCGACGGTTATCAGATTTCTCGACATCTGACTTCAGCCTATCAGTTGAAGGTAACTACCCTAGTTACCGCCACGAGAAGCTTCCGTTTAAGGTGCAAGCAAGTTCTTTTTGGCGGCTGGCAAAAATGAACTCACCTGAATGGACCTTCGCGTTGATCGGTTCAGTGGGATCCGTGATTTGCGGGTCCCTGAGTGCATTCTTTGCTTACGTCTTAAGTGCTGTCCTGAGTGTATACTACAACCCAGACAACGCCTATATGATTCGAGAAATCGGGAAATACTGTTATCTTTTAATCGGGGTGTCATCCGCCGCACTCATTTTCAACACTTTGCAGCATTATTTTTGGGATGTTGTTGGAGAAAACTTGACGAAACGCGTTCGGGAGAAAATGTTGGCTGCAGTTTTGAAGAATGAAATGGCGTGGTTCGATCAGGAGGAGAATGAGAGCTCGAG
Source organism: Helianthus tuberosus (assembly GCA_030545235.1). NCBI lineage: Eukaryota > Viridiplantae > Streptophyta > Magnoliopsida > Asterales > Asteraceae > Helianthus > Helianthus tuberosus. The sequence continues at coordinate 167,655,529 of CM060432.1, read as the reverse complement.
AATCGCTGCTCGGTTGTCTCTTGATGCTAATAATGTTCGGTCAGCAATTGGCGATCGGATTTCGGTTATTATGCAGAACTCCGCCCTTATGTTGGTGGCATGCACCGCTGGTTTTGTTCTTCAGTGGCGGCTAGCACTTGTTCTCGTTGCGGTTTTCCCGCTCGTGGTTGCAGCTACTGTTTTGCAGGTCTGTGCGTTATATTCACAGAAAATGAGTTTTCATTGGTTACCGTATTTTTAATTTGTTGTTTTTGACAGAAAATGTTCATGCAAGGATTTTCGGGTGACTTGGAAGGGGCCCACGCGAAAGCAACACAGTTAGCCGGGGAGGCCGTGGCTAATATGAGAACAGTCGCCGCGTTCAATTCAGAGGATAAAATAGTCAACCTTTTTACAATAAGTCTCGAGAAGCCGCTTCGGAAATGCTTCTGGAAGGGGCAGATAGCTGGAAGTGGGTTCGGGATAGCACAGTTTTTGCTCTATACTTCATACGCGCTCGGCCTTTGGTACGCGTCATGGCTCGTTAAGCACGGGATCTCCGACTTCTCAAAGACGATACGCGTGTTCATGGTTCTCATGGTCTCCGCGAACGGTGCAGCCGAGACCTTGACCCTTGCTCCAGATTTTATCAAAGGTGGGCGAGCCATGAAGTCGGTTTTCGACCTTCTTGACCGGAAAACAGAGATCGAGCCCGACGAGATAGACTCCATACCCGTCCCAGACCGTCTCCGAGGTGAAGTCGAACTCAAACATGTTGACTTTTCTTACCCGACTCGCCCGGACGTCCCCGTGTTCCGTGACCTCTGCCTACGGGCTCGTGCCGGGAAAACCCTCGCTCTCGTGGGCCCGAGCGGGTGCGGGAAGAGTTCGGTCGTGGCATTGATACAAAGATTTTACGAACCGTCATCCGGACGTGTGATGATAGACGGAAAAGATATACGGAAATACAACTTAAAGTCGTTAAGGCGCCACATCGCCACCGTCCCTCAAGAACCGTGCCTATTCGCCACCACAATATACGACAACATCGCATATGGTGTCGAGTCAGCAACCGAGGCTGACATCATCGAAGCCGCCACCCTCGCTAACGCTCACAAATTCATCTCCGCGTTACCCGACGGCTACAAAACATTTGTCGGGGAAAGAGGCGTACAACTTTCGGGTGGTCAAAAACAAAGAGTTGCCATCGCAAGGGCGTTTTTAAGAAAAGCTGAAATAATGTTGCTAGACGAGGCTACAAGTGCACTAGATGCAGAATCGGAGAAATGCATACAAGAGGCTATTGAACGTGTATGCTCGGGGAAAACGACCATTGTTGTAGCACATAGGTTATCGACTATCAGGAATGCTCATGTGATTGCGGTGATTGATGACGGGAAGGTGGCGGAACAAGGGTCCCACTCGCACTTGTTGAAGAATTACCCAGATGGGTGTTACGCGAAAATGATACAGTTGCAAAGATTCTCACACGGAGAAGCTGTGAATATGGCTTCAGCTTCCAGTTCTAAACATGGTTAGTCAGTCAGTCAGTCTGTCACATTTTGATCATACGAAAACTGGATTTTGGGTTTATATAATTTGGTATAGTAATATATTAAGTGTATTATTTTGATAAGTTTATCATGGTATATGTTTGGCTGAAAAAGGGTGAGATATATTATAGCTTATAATTGTCATGTTGTGTATACCAGTTTTTAAATATAAACAATTATAACAATTTAATTACAATCATCTTTATATTTTTAGTTGAATCAAAATCAGTCGTTTATTAAACAAATTAACCTTAACACAACTTATTTAATAAATTGGTTAACCTAAACATTACATGTTCAATGAATGGGTTGATGTGTTTTAACCCGTCTGAGGTTTATATAATTATATGATGTCTAATGATAAATACATATGTGCGTATAGCCCGAAAAATGCACATGTGTATCTTGAGGAAAACATGTCCGAATTTTGTAAAGATGAGAGGAGAGATGAGTATAAATTTTTTTAACGGCCAACAAATACTACACAAGCCCGGCCGCCCTGCAAACATAGATGGCGCTGGTGACTCGCCCCGCTCACCATTTCAGCCGAAACCTACCACCCTAAGGTTCATTATGTTAAAACCCTTGGTCCATCTGAAACATATTGCACCAAGTGGAACACGAACCCAAGACCTCCACATTAGAAGGTCATGGGGTGCCTCCACCTAAACCTGATCTACGAGTCATTGGCGACGAGTAGATAAATTAATCTGAGAGAAACTATTTAATAGATTACCATATATATTATTTTTTCTATTTATAGTTCATGGCACTACAAAATAAGTGTTGGGGTGAAGGGGGGCGTCCCTTTCATGTACTTTAGCCCCCTTTAGTCCTGCGCTGTCGCATCATTTTTACCCTAAACTACCTTCAAGCAACCAAGATACTGGCATAACTTCTTTCAACTATCTTAGAACTTTTTATTTTTATATTAAATAAATAACTTAATTATAATTTCATTAAAAAACAAAGATAATACATAACTTAGAAATAACAAATACCATAACTTAAAATTGATAGAAAACATTCCATTGCGGATGAGTTCTAATAGTCTACCAAACCTCAAGGTGAGATTCAAATTCTTTGAGCTCGTATGTCCGTTTATACTCACCAAGGGCAACGTGAAACGAACATTTCACTGAAGGTTTGGTTCGTTTACAACCCTACCTAGATCATTTCATTTACAAACCGTCACATTTCACTCATTATATTTATCTCTATTTAATTACAAAAAATACTCCTTTAATTAACTTTTACTATTGTTTTCTCTTTCTTCCACTTACTAAAGAATTATAAAGGAAGAATAGTGAGTTGGTAAATCGGAAAAATAGACCTCATTGTCACATCTAGACCCTCAAAAATGGATGATCAACCTATTCCAATGGAGGGTTTGAGAATAGGTCGATTGTGGCCCGGGTGTTGAGGCACAAAGACAAAAACAGAAACAAGAAAATTTGAAAAAAACGATCCGATATGCATCAAGAAAGGCTTATCCGGACACAAGGCCTAGGATCAAAGGTTGTCTTGCTAAAAGAACGATGCCAATGTTGATGTGGATCAGTTATCCCCTACAAATCATGTGGATTGGAGGCGGATATGGAATTGTACCCTCATTTTAAAGACGAGTGGAACAATGGGTGTATCTTGTTTTCGCAAAAGGGTCCATCACGAACATCAAAATTAAGACGATTTTGCATCATCTCAAGAAGCAAGAACTAATCCGGGTATGGGTTCTTTCTAATGGTAAATGTAGCTATAAAATACATATTTTATGTACCTTTATTTATTTAGAGTAAACTGCCAGAATGGTCCCTGAGGTTTGGTCACTTTTGCCACTTTAGTTCAAAACTCAAACCTTTTGAATCTGAGTCTTTGTGGTTTCAATTTTGTTGCCATTTTTATCCAAAATCAAAATCTTGTCAGATTTTTCAAACTTGTGATGTTTAAGAAATGAGAGAATGTTTAAGCTTACTCAGAGACCATTTTTACAGTTTACTTATTTATTTATTTTTGTTTTAAGCTTCTGATGTTTAAGAAATGAGAGAATGTATGTTGAATCATTGGCCACTAACATTGAACTCACTTCGATCTTTAAAGAAAAAAAAATCGTTTGTTGAAAAGTTTGTTTAGGCCCATTTAACGCCCAATGGCCTTATCTACAAGCAAATTAAAAGCCCAATTTCGATTAACCTTTAGTTCTCAAAATATTTAAATTTGTAATGTGTCTGCATTACAAAAAGTTTTTTAATAACCGGTTTCAAATTATTCATTTACGAATTACAATAAGTTCACAAATTGGGTATTTTTAATAACCGTTTCCAAATTATTCAATTACGATTTTCTAGAAAAAATGTATATCGTTTTCTTTCAAAGGCAGCTTTAACAATCATTCAGCGTGTCTAATTGTTTATGCTATTAAATTTAGCATAATATATATTTTTTTAATCCAAATTTATTTGTTTTATACTAACACAACTATGGTTGTAAAACAAGGTCTCCAAGGCCGAGTACTCCCCAAGTAGTCGCTACAAGGTAGGCTGCCAAGACGATTTTCTTCAACTCCGCCTAATTACTTGAAATCGATCAAACGTGGTTAACCTCGGCCAGAATCGGATCTAGAAGGTCAACTTAGGCCGAGTTTGACTTGAAAAAAATAAAACATAATTTTTGTGCCTATCATATTAAAGAATAAATATCATGTTCATGCATTTTGTTATAAATATTGGTAAAGGATCAAATAAAAATAATATTAACGTACGAAACGTACGCATTGAGGGAAAAAGCAAAAAGTGGCGGTGTCATTTTGGTAATTATCAGCAACTTCAAAATTACTGGGGAAAAAGCAAAAAGTGTCTTGTAGAGTAATTTTGAGCATCTGTAGAGTAATTTTGGGAAATGTAGGGTAATTATCAAATTACTCTAGTAGAGTAATTTTGTTAGCATTTAGTTATGAGGTTTAGCTTTATGGTTTAGTTGTGGTTTAGGTTTTTGGGGGGTGGGGGGTTAGTGTAATTTTGATAATTACCCTACACGACCAAAATTACTCTACATGAACATTTACAATGGTTTAGGTTTTTTTAGGTTTTTTTTTTGGGGGTGGGGGGGGGGGGGGGTTAGTGTAATTTTGATAATTACCCTACACGACCAAAATTACTCTACATGAACATTTACAAAATTACTCTACAGAAACTCAAAATTACTCTACTAGAGTAATTTTGAAGTTGCAGATAATTACCAAAATGACACCGCCACTTTTTTGACTTTTCTTTCAATTCGTACGTTTCGTACGTTTATTTTATTTTTACGGGAACTTAACTCTATAAATATTAGTAAACTAGCTTACAACCCCGTGTGTTACACGAGTTGAATAAATGTAACTTTATATATTTAATAATAAAAAGTTATATCTATAAGATACAATAGTTAAACATATTATCCAAGAAGCAAATAAGCAGCCATTTGAGTGACAAAATATAAATTATATTTAAAAAACCCGTAATAAATCTAATTTTATATATAAAGTAATATTGAAAGTTATATACAATTTGTTTAAAAATTATGTAATAGAATCGATATAATAATTTTTTTAATAATGAAAATACAAAAATTAATATATTAATACAAAGTTTGGTTTTGGTAATAAATAAATTGGTTTTAAAAATATCTTAAATTAACAATTTAAATTTAATGATAATATTTTATTAGAAAAATAGAAGTATTCTATTCGCCATTTAAAGAAGAATAAGATTTAATATTAATTTTTATTTAGTTAATATAAGATAGAAAAAAATATGATTGAATAGTTGGGAGGTTGTATTATGATAAATCGGTTAACTTTATTATAATGTCATATGTTTTTAGTTATATATTTTTGAATTATTTAAAAAAAATTAAGACTTTGTTATTGTTAGTAAAATCAATGATTTTATATTTGTAATTTTGTTTGGTATTATTTTATTAAAAAGTGCATATTATACATATAATTATATTGTGCCTTAAGTTATTGATGTCATACAAAATGTTTTTCGATTTTATGTCTAGTATTATATATACTATGGTAAAAGTTTAAAGTTTATTAGAAATGATTACATCATCAAAAAGAATAAAAGTAAATTTGTATATTACAAATAAAAATAGGTGCCTATAAAAAAGAAGTAATAATTTTGGGTAAAAAGAACTAAAAATTGTAGGTGTCTGTCAAGTAATAATTTTGGGTCAAAAAGTAAGTGAATGGTTTTTTTTTATTGTATAGTATAAATTTATGTTATTTGAGATATATTTAATTTCCGAAAACTAATTTTTTTATAATTTAACATGTCTGAGTACTCACCGAGTACTCTCCGCCTAAGCCGAGTACTCTCAACTCCCCGGTCAACCGACCGGGGAGCGCCTAGCGACTTTTACAACCATACACAACAAATATAATGCTATAATTGTTACGAGAACAAATATAGTTATACATTATACATTTTTTCTAAAAAACACTCTCAAAAAACAAAAAAAATGGCTAGCGAAATAAATAACTCTCAAAACCGCAAAACCCACTTTGAGCATATGTAAACGAGAGCGGGTTTTGCTTTTTTGAGTGGTGTGACACTATGACCAACCAAAACATCCAATACCTATTTATAATAACTAGTAGGGTGCCCGCGTGATGCGGCTGGGGCGACACTTTGGATTGCGGCACTCATTGCTGGTAGTTTTCTTATTTGTATATGATAACATTATTGTGGTGGATATATGTCATAAGTGTTACACATGGGAGCCTAACACCTATAATGTCTTGCAATGTTCGATCAACTGCCTCTATCGCCTGACGTTTCGCCATCGATGTCTCATCCCATATAATTAACTTGGATGACCTATTTAGTTGACTTATAATTCCTAAAATTTTGGGACATAGTTTACTATTTATCTACTAAATATCGTAAATTAGTATTAAATAATTCCTAGAATTTTGGGATATAGTTTACTATCTATCTACTAATATCGTAAATTGGTATTAAATAAATATCGTAAATTAGTATTAAATAATTCCTAAAATTTTGGGATATAGTTTACTATCTATCTACTAATATCGTAAATTAGTATTAAATAATTCCTAAAATTTTGGAACATAGTTTATCTTCTATCTACTAAATATCAAAGTTTTGTTTTGTTATAAAAATTAATAATAAATAAAGTATAGAAAAACTGTTTTAAACATGTAAAGATTCGTTTGTTAATAAAAAATACTAAACAAATGACAAAAGTATATTAGTTCAACCGAGATGTAAATTATAAGTGCAATAAAATAACACAAAACATAAACTTCAAATATAAAATAAACTTTATTATTCATGGGATAGTCTAGATCAAACAAAAACAACTGCAAATGAAAAAAACATAAAAACACTTGATATATTTCATCTAATTTCTCTTCTTTTTTTATCCGTTTTTCTTGTTTGTGCTCTAATCAGCAATATCATCTAATTCATCTTCTTTCTCATCGTCCTCAGAATCATCTAAATTTATAACCTCAACCCATTTTCATTCAGAGAGTCTCTTAGATCTTTTCTTTTGATTCTCATACTTCCGATCCTTAAAAAACAAAAATTTAATAAAAAAGTTAAAAAATGATTAAATAAATTTTATAAAAAAAAATATTGAATAAAAAAAATTTAAAAAGATTAAATAAATTTTAAAATTACCTCTTTACTAAATTGACGTTGAAGATTAGACTTGTATGGACTGAACATTGCACCATAAGAAATAATTTCAACACTATTATCACCATCATCCTACAATAAAACACCAAATAATAACATAACGAACTTGTTAATATGAAAGATTATAAGCGAAAATATTACTTAAAAACTAACAAAAGCTTGTTCGACAAGTGGGGTGTTTAAATTGGTGTGTTGAATCTGAAAAATCAAATAAGTTAGTATTCACATAAAAGTAAATAAAAGAAAACAATTATTCATTATTGCGATATAACAAAACTTATCATAGAACCGACCTTAGATTTTTCAATATCGCATGCTTGTTTTTTCGCATCAAGTGAATTCAGAACTGGCTCCATATTTTAAATCTGTTTAGCAATAGAAATGTAGAATTGTGAGTGTTTCCTATGTATTTATAGTAGTCCATTAGGGTTTAGTTTTAGATTGGTCATCCATTTATTTAGGAAGTTTGTTGTGAGTTTTAAGTTTTTAAAATAAGATGCACATATCCTATATCCTGTTTAGTTTGTTGTGGCATGTTTAATAGGAAGTTTATTGTGAGTTTTATCTATACTATATTAAACATGCCACAACAAACTGACTCTGTACAAGTAAAATTAGGGAACATTTTAGTTTATTAATGCCGTTCAAACAAAAAACTTGGGTAAAAAACAAATGTTAATGCACGGTAGCTAGGTAATGGTCAAAGCTGGCTTGGGTAAAAAACAAATGTTGGCTTTAATCAATTGTACATTTACGCATCGGCTATTTGTACTTTATGAACGCACGGCGAAACTAAAAAAGACAACTATCGAAACGTTTAAAAAAATGTGCCGATCGTCATGGTACCTTCGGATTTTTTTAAAACATTACGGGTTGTAAGATATCGCAGGAATACATTAAAGAATTAAAGAGGGGGGGGGGGGGAGTGTAACTAATTACCCATAATTATGTTAAATGTCAATGATTTAAATGTAATAGATTGAGGGACTAAAAAATAATTATGGTTTAAAAGACCACTTTACCCTCATTCTAGGGGTTTATTTATAAATAATGGGGGAAGAAGTTCTTAACTTTTGGGAATTCTTCCCTCATGTATTATAATATAGTATAGATATATATGGGGGGCAAAATAGTTCAAAAAAAGTCCCCAAATTGAGTTCAAATGGTCAAAAAGTCTCTATAGCCGTTTCCTAGCGCTAGAAAACTTCAAATGATAAAAACCGGTTTGGAACAAGTTCAAAAACCGGGTCAAGTTCAAAGCAGTTCGTTTGGAAGTCCTCAAGGCCGTTTATAAACCAACGGGTTCTATCGGGTCGGAACCCGTTTCTTTCATACCGGGTTTAAATTTGTTCAAAAATGAAGATGGTTTTGTAGTTTTTTTTATCTTTCATTTTGTTTTTGCATGTGATTAAGTTATGTTTCGGTTTTTTTTCCAGGTTTTGTTGTACTTATTTAACATAAAATTTGTATAGGGTAATTATAAAAATACTTTGAAAATTTTAAAAGAAAAAAAAAAAAAAAACAGATACGAAGAAATGAACAAAAAAAAACAGAATCAATGAAACAAACAGATTCAAGTACAAAAAACTACAAAGAAATAGATAAGAAGAAATTAACAAAAAAAAAATGAATAAATAGCTACAAAGAATGAATTATTGGTAGAGAAAAATGGTGAAAAAGAAGAAAATAAGTGATAAGATATTAATTTGTTAATAAACCATATTCAAAGAATCAAGTCAAAATACAACCACGAAAATATGTCATTCCCTGTTTACAAATAATCCACAACTCAACAAGGTCAAAATAAAACCATGAAAGTAATGTTTTAGGATTTTTAGTCAACATCATGTAGCTGGTCAGACACACTCCATAATAGTAATGTTTTACGACATCTTTGTGGACCACAAACATACACATAAACCTCATCAATGGATATGCATGACTTAACAAATTACAAATAGACCCTCAAGGGAGAGATTTCTATCCTTATAACTAATGTGAGAACATCATCAATGGCTCATTTTTAAGAATTTTTTTTAAAGAACTCGAACTGGAAATTACATCGAGATTGAAGGTAAATGGACAACAAGCTGCACCGCTACCCAAAGACGACCCTAAGGGTCGGTGGAGATGACCACCGGCCAGGGCCCGATATTTTGAAGTGTATGTTATTTAAAAAAAAAAATCCTGATATGTATATGCAAAAAACACTTTTTAATAGGGTATACTCATACAAATACCAACATATGCCCACTTACAAAACTATTCTTATGGTTTAGATTAGTTATTAGCCCATTGGTATTAGGTTTATATCTTTAGTGAGCCAAATACCCAATTTCATTAAGGTCTAAGGACACGTTTTTTTCAAGCTCGAACAGGGTACACGAATTCTTAGGGCCGGCCCCTACCGCTACCCATTTAAGAAATATGTGGCTTTTCTGGAGCCGATGTTGAGGATTGAGAGAGGAGAGAGGGATGGGGTGTTGTCATGTCAAGTAATCGGCAACTTGTTATCCATCTGTGAAGAGTATTACAACACATGCATCAACATCAACTACTTACGTGAATAATCCCGTAAATAATGCAATCAAATAATATGAGATGTTCTAGATTAAATGTATAGTCAAAATTGATATAAGTTGCCATGTATATTCCTTTAATATTGCCTGTAATTGTGGGGCTCCACCCTATTTGTACCCTTGTATTCATCGAATAGAATCATCACTTCTACAGTCTTCACATGGTATCAAGAGCTTAATACACTCTTAAGAGTTATCGATCCTTTTTTTTTACTTCTGTGTTCATCCATGGCTTCCAACAACCTTATCACAATCACTGCTGCCACTCACTTTAACATCAAACTTACCTCCCACAATTTTTCTGTATGGCGCCGTCATGTTCAATCCACACTTATCGGACTCGGTCTTGAGGATTATCTCACCGGATCCACACCCGCTCCACTCGCTACCATCACCGACAAAGACGCCGACAAAGACACCGTCAAACCCAACCCTGCTTTTGACGCATGGTTTCGTCAAGACCATGTCATTTTTAGTGCTATTCTCGGATCTTGCTCCGATGAGATCCAACCTCTTATCGCATCAGCCAAGACCGCCAAGGATGCGTGGGACAGGTTATCCTCTTCTTTTGCAAGCAAATCAAGATCTAGAATTATTTCCTTGAAATCCAAGCTTGCGAATAATCCTAAGGGCACTAGACCTATTGCTGAATTTCTCAATGAGATGCGCTCCATTGCTGATGATCTGGCTCTTGTCCAAAGTCCAATTACCGAAGAGGATCTTATGGTTCACATTCTAACCCAACTGGGTGACGAATACACCTCCATTGCTGCTGCACTCAAAGTCCGCGAAACACCGGTTTCTTACCCGGAACTCTTTGATAAATTGGTGGACTTTGAACGATCCTTAAAACTCACAGAACCAGTCACTACCATGATGGCTACTGTGAATGCAACCCAAACCCGGCAAACCCGAACCCCGGGTCGGCCGTCATCTGACTAGCAGAACCGCAATGCTCATTTTCAGCCATCTCACTCGTCCCAGCGGTCATTCAGAACCACCAAGTCTCAACCGGGGCCATCGGCAAATCGCTCCGCTCAATATTGCAACTTCTGTAACATTGCCGGTCACGACACTCGTGACTGCAGGAAGCTTGCTAGGTTCCTAAAGGAAAATCATATTTCCTTCAACACCAATCCTGTTGCAAATGTCGTTACTTCGGCTCCGGGATCTTCTATGTGGATGATGGATAGTGGTGCTTCGCATCACCTCACTTCGTGCCCAGCCACACTTTCCTCTGTTTCAGAATATGGCGGTCCCGACGAAATCGTCCTCGGTAATGGTACGGGTCTTTCTATCTCTCATATTGGTTCCACACAATTCTCTACTAAAACCAAACCTTTATCCTTACCTGATATCTTGTGTGTTCCTAATATGCGTAGAAATTTAATTTCAGTTGCTAAGTTATGCCGTACTAATCAAGTTTCTGTCGAATTTTTTCCATCTCATTTTTTTTGTGAAGGATCTCAAAACGGGGGCGCCTATCCTATGGGGGGAGAACATCCATGATGTTTACTACCTCAACCGGTTGTCTTCACTTCCACAAGTAAATGCAACCACATCCGTATCACCACTCTAATGGCACCATCGACTTGGACATCCGTGTCTTTGTATTTTTAAGCTTCTTTGTAAAGACCTCGGTCTTAGTTTTAAATCCTTATCATGTTCTACGTTACATTGTCAATCGTGTGCTATTAATAAATGTCACAAGTCGCCATTTGGACCAAACTCATTTGTCGTTACTAAACCGCTTCAACTTATTTACTCGGATGTATGGGGCCCGGTTCAATCATCTATTGATGATTTTGCCTACTATGTTGTGTTTGTGGATTATTACTCTAAATATGTATGGCTTTATCCTATCAAACGCTAATCCGATGTGTCCATTATTTTTCCACAATTTAAACTACTCGTAGAGAAGTTTTTTCAAACCTCTATCATCTCCATCTTCACCGACAATGGCGGTGAATACATCGGTCTCTTACCATTTCTCTAATCCATGGGGATTTCGCATTACACGACTCCTCCGCATACTCCCGAACAAAATGGCATCGCCGAACGACGCCATCGTCACATTGTGGAAACCGGCCTTGCCTTACTACACTATGCCGGTCTACCACTTTCGTTTTGGTCACATGCATTCCAAACGGCCGTCTACCTCATTAACCGCCTTCCTACCCCTATCCTTAATTTCAAATCGCCATATCAAATGCTTTATAATGCATCACCAAATTATACAAAATTGAAAACATTTGGGTGCTTGTGCTACCCATGGCTCAAACCGTATACTACATCTAAGTTACAACCCCACTCCAAACCATCTATTTTCTTAGGCTATTCTACATCCAAGTCGGCTTACAAATGTTTGGATTCCCAAAACAACCGACTATACCACTCACGACACGTATCCTTTGTTGAAACTATTTTTCCATCAAAAAGTAGCTCTTCCAATCCTCACACTCTTCCCACCTCTGATATTTTTTTCTCTACCTACACTACCCCACCACCTTTGCATGCTCCACTCCCAACCACACCTACATCCACCCATAAGTCTCCACCACCCATGCATGCGCCATCTACAAACCTACCTATCTCCTCACATTTACCACCTTTGCATGTGCCTCCTAATTCCACAGACATTTTATCCACTTCACATACTACAACACATGCAACTTCTCATAATGAATCATTATCCTTCCCTACCCCACATGCATCTTCCCATGAACCCACCACTCCTAATCCCACCTCTAAATCTTCGACATTCCCCACTCCTAGTGTTCCCTCCTCTCCATCTATTTCTACCTCAAATTCTCTACACACTGATCCCAACTCAGACCCATCAATTTCATCCACCACTTCTTCATCCACACACCCAACCCCATCCTCCTCCTTGCCTCCAAGAAATCGAAAACCAAATTCAAAATACTTTAACACATACTTCGTCAATTCCACCACTGTTCATCCTATGCCGCAATCTCTTGAACCAAACACCTATCTCCAAGCATCCAAAGATCCACTTTGGCGTAAGGCGATGGATGACAAGTACAACGCCTTACTCCAGAATCAAACGTGGGAACTTGTTGCACCATCCTCGAGCAAACCGATTGGATGCAAGTGGGTTTTTTCGAATAAAACGACGTCCCGACGGTAGTGTTGATAAATACAAGGAACGTTTAGTAGCCAAAGGTTACTTGCAAGAATACGGGAAGGATTATTTCGACACATTCAGTCCCGTTACCAAGCCCGTTACAATACGCACCGTTCTTGCTATTGCCTTATCTCGGGGATGGTCCTTACGTCAACTGGACGTCAACAATGCGTTTTTGCATGGGCACTTGCAAGAGGAAGTATACATGATACAACCCCATGGTTATATACATCCGCAATTCCCGAGTCATGTGTGCAAACACCGACGGTCCCTATACGGCCTAAAACAGGCACCCCGCGCATGGTACATGGCTCTTACATCCTTCTTGTCTGATTTCAGCTTCACCAAATCCCATGCGGATGCTTCACTCTTCATCTATAATAGCAATGGTATCATGTGCTATTTTTTAGTTTATGTGGACGAAATTCTCTTGACAAGCAACAACAATGTGTTCATGGATGAGTTTGTTAACAGCCTTGCATCTCGGTTTTCGGTTAAAGAATTGGGGCACCCTAACCATTTTTTGGGTGTCGAACTTATTCCCACTACACATGGTTTGTATTTGTCCCAACACCGACATATACATGATCTGTTGACTACGTACGGAATGGATGGAGCTAAAACAGTTCAAACACCACTATGCTCGTCTCAAGTTCTGACACTTGAAGATGGAACTCCAAACGTTGATCCTACACCGTATCGTAAGCTCGTGGGTTCTCTTCAATATCTTGCTTTCACACGACCGGATATTTCCTTTGCTGTAAACAAGCTCTCCCAGTTCATGCATCAACCGACTCAAACACATTGGCAGGCCCTCAAATGTTTGCTTCGTTATCTTAAGGGAACACTTTATCACGGATTGTTTTTGAACAAGAAATCTCCCTTAGAGCTCACGGCCTTTTCTGACTCCGATTGGGGAGGCGTCTCCACAGCCGGTCGTTCTACAACGGCCTACATTCTTTATCTCGGTAGCAATATCATATCTTGGAAATCTGCTCGCCAAAAGTCAGTTTCCCGGTCCTCTACCGAAGCTGAATATAAAGCTCTTGCAAATGCCGCTGCCGAACTTGTGTGGGTTGAAAATCTTCTCTCCGAACTCGGTCTCTCCATGACCACATCACCTCGACTTTACTATGATAACACCAGAGCCACTTACTTGTGTGCTAAACCTGTTTATCACTCGCGTATGAAACATGTTGCTTTAGATTATCATTTTGTTCGTGAAAAAGTAGCAGCTGGTACTCTACGGGTTCAACACATCAACTCCACGGATCAACTGGCGGACGCTCTCACTAAACCACTCGCTCGAGTTCCATTTTTAAAGTTACGATCCAAGATTGGAGTTTCTGACGGAACCTCCATCTTGCGGGGGCGTATTACAACACATGCATCAGCATCAACTACTTACGTGAATAATCCCGTAAATAATGCAATCAAATAATATGAGATATTCTAGATTAAATGCATAGTCAAAATTGATATAAGTTGCCATGTATATTCCTTTAATATTGCCTGTAATTGTGGGGCTCCACCCTATTTGTACCCTTGTATTCATCGAATAGAATCATCACTTCTACAGTTTTCACAAAGAGCCCCATTTGTGATGCTCCAACAACGACCCAAGTTAATTCCAGAATAAATCCAAGATAAAATTTTGGACGGTTAGGTAATATGAACAGACCAATCGGATTTTAGCGATGAATATGTCCACTTAGAAAAATATAACAATGGAAACATAATCATTAAAAGATCTAGGTGATCATGTGGTGCTACAAGGGTGATAGCAACTAACTAGATGGCGAGCGTGAGCAAACGAGTCATGCACCCTACAACCGTGATGAATCAAAATAAACAATTCATCTAGACCTTTATTTATTTAAATCAAAATAATTGAATCGTAGTCTAAAACGAAACCTAATAAACCAATTAAATAAACAAACAACATTCACATCTCGTCCACCAAATTCTGTGAGAGAGTACTCCATATTATAGATAGTGGTTATGAGGGGTTGTGAGTACAGTAGAGTAAAAATGTTACTGTTCATCTTTTTTTTTTGAACAACAACTTTCATTAAAAACGCCTCCTAGCAAGCCGCTAGCAAAGGCAAAACAACACAACAAACATTACACGACAAAATTCAGCCAATTGTTCCAGGCTAAACATTTTAAAGATGAACGATTTTTTATCCAAAGAAAAGCTTGTGACTTGATTTCTCCCACTATCTTTTATCCAAAGAATGGCTTTGTTCCTCGTTTTCCAAAGGCTCCAGCACGACACGAGCAAAATGACCTGGATGATCCTCCTTCTTTCCCCCCCCCCCCCCCGGCACATTCTTGTGATAGTTAAGGATTTCTAGAGTCGAAGATACGTAAATAGGAGGCAGTTTGCACCACGTACCTATACTACGCCAAACCATCGAAGCGAAATAGCAAGTTGTAAAGACGTGCTCTGCTGATTCTGGTTCAGATCCACAAAGGCTGCACATTTTTGTGACTGGAATTATACATCTTCTAGCCAGATTGTCCGATGTTGGGAGCCTATCCTGCCAAAGCCTCCAACCAAACACACACACTTTTAATGGGGCCCAACTATTCCAGTCGAAAGGCTCAATGACTGACCCCCTCTCAGCCTGGTTCAGCAAACTTTTTACAGAAGCGATGGTGAAGCTTCCTTCCTCGTTTGCCACCCATTCCCACTGATCTGGACTTTGATTAAAGTGATACAATTCAAGTCTTCTCTTTAAATCCTGAATTTCCTGTCTCGTCGTATCAGAGTTGATGTTCTGTCTCCAGCACCATTTAACCTCCAATCTGCCATCCAAAAAATTACATCGCTCTCTCACCTTGCACCCTTTCACCTTTTCAGCCGCAAATATGCTCGAGTACACCTTTTTTTACGGTTTTTCATCTAACCAACAATCCAACAAAAATCTAATGCTACCACCAGTGCCTGCTTTACCTCTGATAGCACTTTCCATTTGTAAGTTAGCCGAAAGCATGAAGTTATCTAGTTTTGCAATAGTGGACCATATTCCAGTAATTTGTTTATTATGAGGAATAGCTGGCCAAGTTCTCGGAGTGTAGTGAATTGCGTCGATGAATCTTCTCCACAGACTATGCTCCTCTTTCCTATACCGCCACCACCATTTCAGTAACAAGGAAATATTTGAAGTTTTTAGAGGACAAAACCCCAACCCTCCTTCCTCTTTAGATTTTGTTATTTGGTTCCAGGCTATCCAACATGTTTTTTTGGTGTTATTAGATCTACCCCACGAAAAGTCTCTTCGCTTTGCTTCCAATATGTCTATAATTTTTACTAGCGCCTTGTAAAGCGAAAAATAGTAAGATGGGAGGCATTCAAGTACCGACTTCAAGACCGTAATTCGGCCTCCCATCAACATAGATCCTGCCTTCCAACCTGCCAGTCTAGAGTCGAACACCTCCAAAACCGGCTGCCAATTTGAGATCCTGTTCATGTTCGCGCCGACATACAGACCAAGGTAGATAAAGGGGATTTTCCCACTCTGCAGTGAAGCCGGTTAGCCACACACATCACCTCAGCCTCACTTGTTTCCACACCAATTAGGCTTGACTTCTAGAAGTTTACTTTGAGACCCGAGAGCAAATGAAAACACCTTAATAGACGTGCCAGATTTACCGCATTACTTTCCGACCATTCACCGATGATTAAAGCGTCATCCGCGATAAACAGGTTTGACAAATACGGCCCCCATTGGGAGTTTGAAACCCATTAAACATACCTTCCGTCACCGCCTTTTTGAATAACATGGTCAACGCCTCCATCCCAATGATGAACAAGAATGGCGAAATTGGGTCTCCTTGCCGAATGCCTTTCGAGTAATTGAACTCAAAGGTTGGGGACCCATTTACCAATATCGACGATCTAGATGATTCCATTATCCCGTCATCCATTTACGCCAAATAGTTGGGAAACCCATAGTGTGACACCCCAGGAAAACCATACGACTTAACTAGCTTCCTCAGTGAGTGCTTACCAAATTTCGGGACGAAATTTCTTTCAACTTGGGGATGATGTGACAACTCGAAATTTAGAACCTTTCTTGTATCTCGATGTAACATGCTTAAACGTGTGACTAGTCAACTTGTGTGATTAATGATAAGTGAACCTTTCATGTGATTATGTGTTGTGCTTAATTGTGCGCGTATATGTATGTCACCCGAAACACAAGAACCCAACTCGAGACCACTCGGTCTCGAGTGGTGTAACTATTTGGGCCGGTCGGGCCATTTGATCCATCCGAAAACCCATTAGGGTGCACTATTGTGGAGCAAGTATATAATCCTTAGTGATAGCCACACTTGTCATTTTTTGGACAAACAACACACATACTCCTCTACACACACACTCTCCATTCTCCCTCACTAAAACCCTAAGCCACAACATCCTTCTCCTTCATTCTCGGATTCAACCGACAACCATAAGGAGCTCTTTGATCGGCTCACACACACACCCATTTGGAAGCTTCATACACACCTTTGAACCCCATACTTGAACCGGTAAGTGTTTCATATTGTGTGTTTATGTTTCGGTTGATGATGATGAGGTATGATGAAGATTATTTGATAATATGTTTGCTTGATAAGTTTTATACATGATTAAAGTATGGATTATGTGATAATAGGCACCGTAACCATTGTTTGAACATGACAAAAGTGTTTGTTTGATTTAATGAGTTCTTGTTGGATTAAATGATGCATGCTTAGGAAAACATGACTTTTGTAGAATAATATTTGAACAAATAGTTTGAACAACAAAAGAATGATAAGTTTAGGATTATTCATGATCATCCGACTCTATGTATGAGATTATAGAACAAATGTTTTGTTTGCAAGATGAGCTTGTTATCTAGTTTAGGAATTATAACTCTTGTCCGAAAAATGCAAAAATGTGTTTGAATAAGGGTTGTTGTGTTATGAACATTTGATGAACATGATGAATAAATGAAGAACTTGTTGAATATGATATGAATGTGTTGTGATATTTGAAATTAAGGTGTTTGATCCATTTTCGGTTAAGGTTAGACAAGGAGACATGTTAGTGAAATGTTATTGGATAGTACATTATCTCATGAACATGAAATTCTATTGGTTTAGTACATGTACCAGCGATCAGCAGATGTCCAGCCGAGACCTTCGGTCTCGACTCGAGACCACCATATGTCAACTCGAGATCCCCGGTTTCGACACAAGTTGCGAGTCGAGAACCTATAGTCTCGACTCGAGACCACACTTGATCAGCACACAACCATCATGACCCGAGACCATGCTTGCGAGTCCGGTTGCGACTCGAGACCAATACATGCATGACCCGAGACACCCCAACTGCGACTCGAGAATTTGTAAGCTGCAACCAGAGACCGCACAGTCTCGACTAGAGACCGCACAGTCTCGACTCAAGGCCATATGCATGTACACGCTGTATGGACCTACACACTGTTTCGGGCCTAAGTGATTGGGCCGAGCTAATGGGCCGTATGTGCTACTGTGAATTGAGTATGTTGTGCACTGTTGTTGAACTGCCATGATAAACGTGTATGCCATGATCGTTAATTGTGTATGAATACGTGTAGAAAATACGTGCACTACTTGGTTTGAACCTGACTTGAATGGTATCTATGTTAGGACGTAGTTGGCCACTTACAACTTGATTGATTTGTCTGTGTATCTGCCGAGCAAACCAAGGTGAGTTCACACCCTCTACAAAGCATGGGATTCCCTGGGTTGGGAATGGGGTTAAGGAACCTAGGTTCCTCGTCCTCCTTGGGTAGGACAACAATGGTTCAGGAATGTAATTCCTCGTCCTCACGGACAGATAACTTGTACTAGACCAAAACTCTATCACGAAGTCCCTCCTTTTTATATCGACTTAATCGTCGGGCCAATGGCGAGCGGGTCATTAGTTAGATAGCGCTATTTAGGTCTGACAAACCTCACACCGTGCCGCAGAGGACGGGCGTGAACTAATGGATCTGGGGCACGTCAATGATGATAGACATTGACAGTTTCAGGGCACATAAACATGACTACAGTCAGCAGTCGATATGGTTACGAGTCTAGTGTATACATGGGGTAGCCCCCACGGCCGAAATGCCAGATAACTAACACGGGGTAGCCCCCACGGCTGGATTGCCAGAGTAACCGGGAATAAACAAGTCACGTTTTTAACTATGGGGTAACCCCCACGGCAGGACGCCAGATAAAGGATACTGTTTTCGAAACAACTTAAAACAAACACCCAACCGTGAACTCACTCAACTTGTTGTTGACTCGTTACTACATGCTTTGCAGGTCAATAGGTACTTAGCTGGAGCTTGCATGGAAGAGAGTCGTTGTGGGACATGGACAGCTGTGTGACATGTTAAACTTTGGAACAATTAAACTTATGATTATGGTTTTAAACATTATGCTTCCGCTTGCAACTGAAACTATGTTTTGTTTGGACACCAATTGTATTGGTTGGATTTTTATAACTACTTATATGCTTGTTCAATATGATTGGTGGCTGGATCCTGGTCAGTCACGCCTCCAAGCGGTGGTATTCCGCAGGTGGATTTTGGGGGTGTGACAGATTGGTATCAGAGCCATTGGTTATAGTGAACTTGGTTTTAATAAAGGAGAAACGTTTTTGTTAAAACCAGACTATAACCTGTACAGTGCTCAACGGTCCACAACGACGCTTCACTTCACATGCAAGGCTCGACATTCTAGGTGATATGATCTGTGTATATATTGCCTACTTGTTAGTTACATGGTACATTGCTCATGGTATGCTTGGTTAGTATAACTACTGTTGCTTGAACACGTGTGTACTTACTCACTTCTGACATCGCATTTTCGCGAACCCCTCTCACTCACGTTCCTCTTGATATGAAGATCATGTCTGGATGCGTTAACCTGACACAAGCCCAGTTGACGGCTCTGATTAACGAACGAGTTGCTGCGGCACTTGCAGCTGCACACGCAGGAGGTATATCCTGCAGTTCTAACTCATTCTAGGATCTGTAGATCCTACTCTCGTGAACCAACCTTTGTGTTAAACTCTGTCTTTTCTTTCACCCCCGATAGGTCAGCATGCTCAGCCACCCGTGTGCACTTTCAAAACCTTTATGGACTGCCGACCCACTACTTTTAGCGGCACTGAAGGAGCAGTAGGTCTCCTCCACTGGTTTGAGAAACTAGAATCTGTCTTCGAAATGTGTGAATGCCCTGAGGCGCGCAGGGTGAAGTATGCTACCGGTACTCTCGAGGGTTTAGCCCTCACATGGTGGAACGCTCAGGTCCAAATGCTGGGGTTGGTTGCTGCCAACGCCACCCCATGGGAAACTTTTAAGGAAATGATCAAGGAGGAATACTGCAGTCGTGATGACATTCATAAGCTGGAAGTCGAGTTCTTCAACCTCAAGATGACGGGGTCAGAAATTGAGGCGTATACTAAGAGGTCGAATGAGCTGGCCTTACTGTGTCCTACTATGGTGGACCCTCCATTTAAGCGAATTGAACTCTTTCTCAAGGGCCTGGTGCCAGAGATCCAAAGTCATGTGACTTCAGCGAACCTCGCCACCATCCAGCAAGTTGTTCAGTTGGCTCACCGTCTCACTGACCAAGCGGTGGAGCAGAACAAGTTACCAAAGCGCATAGGTGCTGCAACTACTTCTGGTACCTCTAGTGACAACAAACAGAAATGGGATGGAACTTCAAGTAAAGGGTCGACTTCTGTTAAGTCCCAGTCTCAGCAGAGAAAGACTGATGACTACAAGAGCCCTAGTCAGCAATCATCTGGTGGTCAAAGCCATGGTGGGTACAAAGGGAATCACCCCAAATGCAATCGCTGCAGCCTGCACCACAGCGGGCCATGCACCAGGGGCAACTGTCATCGGTGCAACAAGCCTGGTCACGCTGCAAAGGATTGCAGGAACTTATACCCCGCCAATCAGAATCGTCAACAAGCTCAACAGAACCAGCGCCAGCAGGGTGATAACAAAGGGTGCTTTCAGTGTGGAGCTGAAGGCCACTTCAAGAGAGATTGTCCCCAACTGAACAGGAACCAGAACAACAACAACAACAACAACAACAACAATCAGGGGAATGGTAACAATGGGAACAACAACAACAATGGTGCCAGGGGGCGGGCGTTCGTGATTGGCCAAGGTGAAGCAAGGAATGACTCCAATGTTGTGGCGGGTAAGTTCCTTCTCGATGACTTTTATGTTTCAGTATTATTTGATTCGGGTGCCGATACTAGCTACATGTCACTAGAAGTTAGTCAAATGCTTAAGCGTATCCCAACACCTTTGAACAACAAGCACACTGTAGAGCTAGCAAACGGTAAGAGCTTAGAGGCCACACACATAGTCAAGGGTTGTAAACTTGTTCTCGCTAACCAGACCTTCTCTATCGACCTTATTCCTATCGTCTTGGGTAGTTTCGACATTATCATTGGGATGGATTGGTTATCCCAACACCGAGCAGAGATTCTTTGCAACGAGAAGATTGTTCGTATTCCGGGTTCCGGTAATGAACCTCTCATGATTCGTGGTGACAAGAGGAGTGCCGTTGAGAACGTCATCTCTCTCCTTAAGGCCCAAAAGTGCTTGCGAAAGGGCCACACTGCCATTTTGGCTCTCGTTACTGACACCTCGGAGAAAGAAAGGAAGATAGAAGATTTTCCAGTTGTACGCGACTATCCCGAGGTATTTCCTGAGGAATTACCTGGTCTCCCGCCTCATCGCCAAGTCGAGTTTCAGATTGAACTAGCTCCTGGAGCTGCGCCTATAGCTCGTGCACCTTAGCGCTTAGCTCCATCAGAGTTGGAAGAACTCTCTATGCAACTACAAGAACTCTTGGATAAGAGTTTTATTCGTCCTAGCTCATCGCCCTGGGGAGCTCCAGTGCTATTTGTGAAGAAGAAGGACGGTACCTTCAGAATGTGCATCGACTACCGGGAACTCAACAAGGTGACAGTGAAGAACCGTTATCCTCTACCGCGTATTGACGACTTGTTCGACCAGCTGCAAGGGTCGAGCTACTATTCAAAGATTGATTTGAGGTCGGGATATCACCAGCTGAGAGTCCGAGATGAGGACGTTTCCAAAACAGCTTTTAGAACTCGCTATGGGCACTATGAGTTTTTGGTCATGCCTTTTGGGCTGACAAACGCGCCCGCGGTTTTCATGGACTTGATGAATCGAGTGTGCAAGCCTTACCTGGACAAGTTCGTTATAGTCTTCATCGACGACATCCGGATCTATTCTAAGAGTCAGGAGGAACACGAGCAACATCTACGACTCATTCTGGAACTCCTTCAAACAGAACAGCTTTATGCAAAGTTCTCGAAATGCGACTTCTGGCTTCGTGAAGTCCATTTCCTAGGCCACGTGGTAAACAAGGATGGGATTCATGTTGATCCATCCAAGGTAGACTCGATTAAGAACTGGCCTGCACCTCGTACACCAAAGGAAATTCGCCAATTCTTGGGATTGGAAGGTTACTACAGGAGGTTCATTAAGGATTTTTCTAAGATCGCACAGCCTCTCACCTCGCTAACACAGAAAGGCATTGTTTATCGCTGGGGAAATGCACAGGAGTTAGCATTTCAGCACTTAAAGGATAGACTATGCAGCGCACCTATCCTTTCCTTGCCAGAGGGCACAGACGATTTTGTGGTCTACTGCGACGCGTCAATTCAAGGTCTTGGTTGTGTATTGATGCAACGAGATAAAGTTATAGCCTACGCCTCACGCCAACTTAAAGTTCATGAGAAGAACTACACTACACACGACTTAGAGCTGGGAGCTGTTGTCTTTGCACTTAAGTTATGGCGGCATTACTTGTACGGTACCAAGTGCGCCATCTACACCGACCACAGGAGCCTCGAACATATCTTCAAGCAGAAGGAACTGAATATGCGACAACGACGATGGGTCGAGCTGCTGAATGACTACGAGTGCTCAATCAGGTATCACCCGGGCAAGGCCAATGTTGTGGCTGACGCCCTCAGTCGAAAGGACACTGCGCCTAAGCGCGTGCGAGCTTTACAACTCACGATACATTCTAGTCTTCCTTCCCAAATACGAGACGCTCAGGTAGAAGCATTGAAACCAGGAAACGTCAGGGATGAAGCCCTACGCGGATCTAGGCAACGCTTAGAACAGAAGGAAGACGGTGCTTACTACGTAACGGGACGCGTTTGGGTCCCACTCTACGGCAACCTACGAGAGCTTGTGATGGATGAAGCACACAAGTCTCGCTACTCGGTACACCCTGGTTTGGATAAAATGTACCACGACATCAAAACTACATATTGGTGGCCTAGCATGAAGGCCCACATAGCAACCTACGTCAGTAAGTGCTTGACTTGTGCGAGAGTCAAGTCTGAATATCAGAAACCCTCAGGCCTACTCCAACAACCAGAGATACCACAATGGAAATGGGAGCAAATTTCCCTGGATTTTGTTACTGGCCTACCTAGATCCCAGCGCGGGAACGATACTATTTGGGTGATCGTGGATCGACTTACAAAATCTGCGCACTTCCTAGCTATCAAGGAGACGGATAAATTCTCCACTCTTGCAGAAATATACCTCAAGGAAGTTGTTTCGAGGCACGGGGTGCCCACCTCTATTATCTCAGATCGAGATGCACGTTTTACTTCAGAGCTGTGGCAAGCAATGCACAAATCCTTTGGCTCACGATTAGACATGAGCACAGCATATCACCCTCAGACGGACGGGCAGTCCGAGCGCACTATTCAAACCTTAGAAGACATGCTTCGTGCATGTGTAATCGACTTTGGCAACTGCTGGGAAAAGCATCTGCCACTTGTGGAATTCTCGTACAATAACAGCTACCACACCAGTATTAAAGCTGCTCCGTTTGAGGCATTGTACGGACGAAAATGCCGGTCACCTCTTTGTTGGGCAGAGGTGGGGGATAGTCAGATCACTGGTCCAGAACATGTGGTAGACACAACCGAACAAATTGCTCAAATACGAAAACGCATGGCGGCAGCTCGTGACCGTCAGAAAGTCTACGCCGATAAGGGCAGGAAACCGCTTGAGCTCCAGGTTGGGGAGCGGGTACTACTCAAAGTTTCACCCTGGAAGGGTGTGGTTCGTTTTGGTAAACGAGGCAAACTTAACCCACGATACGTTGGACCCTTCGAAGTCATTGAGAAAATAGGCAGGGTGGCCTACAGACTGAACTTACTAGCAGAACTCGGTGCAGTTCACAACGTTTTTCACGTGTCGAATCTGAAGAAATGTCTGTCAGATGAGACCCACGTAGTTCCTCTGAAGGAACTCACTATCGACGAGCAGTTACGATTCGTCGAGGAACCAGTTGAAATCACAGACCGGGATGTTAAGGTCCTCAAGAGCACTAGGATACCTCTCGTTCGAGTTCGTTGGAACTCACGTCGCGGCCCAGAGTTCACCTGGGAGCGCGAAGATCAGATGAAACAAAAGTATCCCCAACTGTTCGCAAACAGTACAACCACTACTGAGGCCGAAGCTACGGAATTTCGGGACGAAATTCCAGATCAACGGGTGGTGGATGTGACACCCCAGGAAAACCAGGAAAACCATACGACTTAACTAGCTTCCTCAGTGAGTGCTTACCAAATTTCGGGACGAAATTTCTTTCAACTTGGGGATGATGTGACAACTCGAAATTTAGAACCTTTCTTGTATCTCGATGTAACATGCTTAAACGTGTGACTAGTCAACTTGTGTGATTAATGATAAGTGAACCTTTCATGTGATTATGTGTTGTGTTTAATTGTGCGCGTATATGTATGTCACCCGAAACACAAGAACCCAACTCGAGACCACTCGGTCTCGAGTGGTGTAACTATTTGGGCCGGTCGGGCCATTTGATCCATCCGAAAACCCATTAGGGTGCACCATTATGGAGCAAGTATATAATCCTTAGTGATAGCCACACTTGTCATTTTTTGGACAAACAACACACATACTCCTCTACACACACACTCTCCATTCTCCCTCACTAAAACCCTAAGCCACAACATCCTTCTCCTTCATTCTCGGATTCAACCGACAACCATAAGGAGCTCTTGGATCGGCTCACACACACACCCATTTGGAAGCTTCATACACACCTTTGAACCCCATACTTGAACCGGTAAGTGTTTCATATTGTGTGTTTATGTTTCGGTTGATGATGATGAGGTATGATGAAGATTATTTGATAATATGTTTGCTTGATAAGTTTTATACATGATTAAAGTATGGATTATGTGATAATAGGCACCGTAACCATTGTTTGAACATGACAAAAGTGTTTGTTTGATTTAATGAGTTCTTGTTGGATTAAATGATGCATGCTTAGGAAAACATGACTTTTGTAGAATAATATTTGAACAAATAGTTTGAACAACAAAAGAATGATAAGTTTAGGATTATTCATGATCATCCGACTCTATGTATGAGATTATAGAACAAATGTTTTGTTTGCAAGATGAGCTTGTTATCTAGTTTAGGAATTATAACTCTTGTCCGAAAAATGCAAAAATGTGTTTGAATAAGGGTTGTTGTGTTATGAACATTTGATGAACATGATGAATAAATGAAGAACTTGTTGAATATGATATGAATGTGTTGTGATATTTGAAATTAAGGTGTTTGATCCATTTTCGGTTAAGGTTAGACAAGGAGACATGTTAGTGAAATGTTATTGGATAGTACATTATCTCATGAACATGAAATTCTATTGGTTTAGTACATGTACCAGCGATCAGCAGATGTCCAGCCGAGACCTTCGGTCTCGACTCGAGACCACCATATGTCAACTCGAGATCCCCGGTTTCGACACAAGTTGCGAGTCGAGAACCTATAGTCTCGACTCGAGACCACACTTGATCAGCACACAACCATCATGACCCGAGACCATGCTTGCGAGTCCGGTTGCGACTCGAGACCAATACATGCATGACCCGAGACCACCCCAACTGCGACTCGAGAATTTGTAAGCTGCAACCAGAGACCGCACAGTCTCGACTAGAGACCGTACAGTCTCGACTCAAGGCCATATGCTTGTACACGCTGTATGGACCTTCACACTGTTTCGGGCCTAAGTGATTGGGCCGAGCTAATGGGCCGTATGTGCTACTGTGAATTGAGTATGTTGTGCACTGTTGTTGAACTGCCATGATAAACGTGTATGCCATGATCGTTAATTGTGTATGAATACGTGTAGAAAATACGTGCACTACTTGGTTTGAACCTGACTTGAATGGTATCTATGTTAGGACGTAGTTGGCCACTTACAACTTGATTGATTTGTCTGTGTATCTGCCGAGCAAACCAAGGTGAGTTCACACCCTCTACAAAGCATGGGATTCCCTGGGTTGGGAATGGGGTTAAGGAACCTAGGTTCCTCGTCCTCCTTGGGTAGGACAACAATGGTTCAGGAATGTAATTCCTCGTCCTCACGGACAGATAACTTGTACTAGACCAAAACTCTATCACGAAGTCCCTCCTTTTTATATCGACTTAATCGTCGGGCCAATGGCGAGCGGGTCATTAGTTAGATAGCGCTATTTAGGTCTGACAAACCTCACACCGTGCCGCAGAGGACGGGCGTGAACTAATGGATCTGGGGCACGTCAATGATGATAGACATTGACAGTTTCAGGGCACATAAACATGACTACAGTCAGCAGTCGATATGGTTACGAGTCTAGTGTATACATGGGGTAGCCCCCACGGCCGAAATGCCAGATAACTAACACGGGGTAGCCCCCACGGCTGGATTGCCAGAGTAACCGGGAATAAACAAGTCACGTTTTTAACTATGGGGTAACCCCCACGGCAGGACGCCAGATAAAGGATACTGTTTTCGAAACAACTTAAAACAAACACCCAACCGTGAACTCACTCAACTTGTTGTTGACTCGTTACTACATGCTTTGCAGGTCAATAGGTACTTAGCTGGAGCTTGCATGGAAGAGAGTCGTTGTGGGACATGGACAGCTGTGTGACATGTTAAACTTTGGAACAATTAAACTTATGATTATGGTTTTAAACATTATGCTTCCGCTTGCAACTGAAACTATGTTTTGTTTGGACACCAATTGTATTGGTTGGATTTTTATAACTACTTATATGCTTGTTCAATATGATTGGTGGCTGGATCCTGGTCAGTCACGCCTCCAAGCGGTGGTATTCCGCAGGTGGATTTTGGGGGTGTGACACATAGCACCCATAATATCCACCAAAAAATCCCAATTAATGTTGTCGTAGGCCTTTTCAAAGTCGATTTTAAAGATCATACTTTTCCTCTTTCTTTTCTTCATCCATGCGATCATTTCATTAATCATTAACGGACCATTGAGGATCGATCTACCTTTCATAAACGCCTTTTGGTTCTCGGACACAACCGAATTTAGCATCAGCTTTCAGCGGTTTGCTAACACTTTGGAAACCACTTTCGAGATCACTCCCACCAAGTTTATCGGCCTAAACTCATTTAGCGACGACGGCGCATGGCACTTAGGAATAAGTGCTATGAATGACGAACAAGCCGCCTTATTTAGACTCCCACTCGTGTGAAACCACTGCAATAAATCCTCAAAATCCTTTTCCAACAAATTCCAAAATCTTTTTATAAAACAAAAGTTGAGACCGTTTGGTCCAGGCGCTTTTGAGCCTCCGCACTCCCCTTTGATTTATTCAAGCAAAAAAGGAGCGATGAGAAAAGCTTGATCCGACGCAGACAATGTTTTGAAGTCTGCCCCTACCAACTTTGGCCTCTCCGTCATAGATTCCGTAAAGCGATTTCTGAAAAACTGCAATATTTCTTTCTTTGTTCTGTTTGGGGCCGTGCACCACCTGTTCTCAATATCCAGCCCATGTATATTACTTGATAAAGCCCTGTGCTTAATGGACCGGTGGAAGAAGGCGGAGTTGTCATCCCCCACCGAAGCCCATTTCGCTCTAGACTTCTGATGGATATCCTTAGTTTTCTTCAACTCCAATTCCTCAATTTCGTGAATGCATTCCAGCCTGGCCCAATCTTCTTCTTCCTCTAATTCCCTATTTTCCATGATCTCATCTAATTGCTGAAGCTCTTTTGTCACACAATCAAGCTTCTCTGAGTCCTTTAAGCCGCGAGCTTTCACCCACACTTTAATGCTCTCTTTTAGGTGCTTCAATTTCCTGGCTAGCCGAACATCTGGTGTGCCATTAAACTGAAACACCGAATTCGCTTCCGTGACCATATTTTCGAACTCCGGGTGATCCATCCAGGAGTTGAAAAATCTAAAAGGACTAGCCCCAAAATCTAGCGGAATTGTTCTTAGCACAATAGGGGAATGATCCGATAGGTACCTCGGAATCAACACGAAAATAGAGTCCGCCCATCGATCAATAAAATCTCAATTCACGAACAATCTATCTACCTGAAGGGGTATGGTCCCAGATCTCGCGTCAGCATGACCGCGAACGACCATTACCCTTATCAAAAACCTCCACCAGCAATAACTCACCTGTGTCCGCGTGGGCACACGCGAACACAGCGGTCCAATCTGCCCAGTGATGAGAAGACTTACTTTAAGGACGGAAACCAAGGTTACGCATAACGATGCGGCCCCGCACCGCATCCTATGAACATTTTCGTCACGACAAGGGATCTGGACAACAGTAACAGTCACTAAGCGGCGATGCGGCATGACACCGCATCCCGCATAAATCTTGGATGGAACAACCAACGTGGGAACAACATCAATGACCGCAAGCAGCGATATGGCTTGGCACCGCATCATGCCTACAAGGCAAGTGGGTCTGACACCACAGTGCAAGTGGCACTGCGAACAGTCGCCTACCGGCCCACGTGTATACAACAGTCTGACACCACAGCAAGACGTGGCATCACCACCGTAACCGACAGGTCTGACACACCTGCAAATAGCTGTGCGATGTCAGGCTAGCTACTCAACTACCCTCCTTCACTCCTCGGCTATAAATACTCACCCCAAACCAGGTTTGAGGTATCACTTCTTAACTCTCTCAATACTACTACTATCACACTTTGCTTCCCAAGCAAATTACTGATTCTCACGCCGGAGAGTGGTAACAAGGAGCACCCCCCACCCCATCCTCCTTGTTGCGAGTCACAGCTTGTTTCCTTGTGCAGGAAACCCACCACCAGACGATCCAGCCAGCGATCCTCAGAAAGAAGGGATTAACCCTCTTGACGAGACCAGTGAGTTAACCCACTCGGTTAACCATTGTTTCATCATTGGCGCCCACCGCTACTCTTAGCACTTTTTCCAACCATCCCTTTCTCTCCAAAGATCATGTCTGATCGTCAAAACAACACTGCCGGGGATAACCTAAACCCCGTAAACACAGGGCTTACGGGGAATGCCCCTCCAGCACCAAATGTTGAACACATAGGCACATCAACGCAAGGGGGTGCATCCCTTACGTTCGGACACGACCTATCACAGTACGCTTCTGTGATACCTCCAGGCATGAACCTGCATACCTGGTACGACCAGCAACAAGCTTTGTTGGCCGCAGCATACAACAGAGCCTGCGCAGATGCGCAAGTATCTGCGGGGCCTACCCCAGCACCACATACCCCTGCGGGTCGTATGCTACAATATGAAGGCAGGGCCCCAACACATCCGGCCTCCAGAAGCAGGCAGGAAGACCGCGGATCCTCTTACTGTGACGTCCGCACACTAGCGGAGGACGATTCCTCGTACGGGTCCCGCCGCAGGGACCCCATACATAGCCGCCTAGGCCCCCATGGCGAAACTAGGCGACAGTGTACAGCGCACCGCGGCCTCGGTATTCATAGCCGACTAGGACCTCAGTCCCACCAAGAAGGACAGGGCCATACTGATCCTGACGACGGTACATACCGCGGGGAGTCTCATGCTACCAGCAGTAGGCCGGGAGGACGTAACTATGTTCCTCCCACTCACCCCCGTACTACATACCTCCGCGCTGCAAAACACCACCAAAGCCAACCCTACAGGCCGAAATCTGCGGCCGAAAACTCCAAATTCGCCCCAGAAATCGCCCACGCCGATGTCACCACCACAAAATTCCCATTAAACATTGGGAAATACAACGGTTCGACCGACCCAGATGATCACATGAACATCTTCGTCGGCGCAGGATGCAACGGTAGGTTGGATGAACCTACTTGGTGTCATTTTTCCCCCAGACCCTAACAGGTCTAGCCAGGGCCTGGTTCGACTCTTTGCCAGTAAATTCACTAACATCATTCGAGGACTTGCAAACAAATTTCCTCGCACATTTTAGCCAGCAGCGACGTTATGAACGTGACTCTATGGACGTCATGAACATTTGGCGCAGAGACAACGAATCGCTTGAGGCATTCGTTGTCCGTTACAATAAAGAATGCCTAGAGATAGGCGACGTGGCCGACCAGATGGCACGTAACCATTTCATCGTAGCAGTCAAGGACGAACAAATGGTTATGAATATCTCCGGCAAGGACGGCTTGCCTAAGAGATGGGAAGATGTCATGGCTGCGGTCAAGACATACGCCCAGACTCAGCGGTCTCTCAGACTGCACGTATCAAAGGCGCAGCCCCAAACGGAAGGCCAATCCTCCCACCAAGAACACAAGCGCAACAACAAGCGCAACCGGGACACATGGAATCGCGGCAGCAATCCCAGACCATATGTCCCACGTAACGACCAGCCCGATGCAAGGGCTACAATCAACGCCCAGCGTGAAAACCGGGCGTCGAAGAAAGTGTCTCGGGACCGCAGCTGGACCGAGATCAACCAGTCACCAAGCGACGTCCTCCTTACGGACGCGCAATTCCTGCGACCGGCCCAACCGATGAAGTCCAAAAAGAACCAGGATCTCGCACTCTACTGCGAGTATCACAAGGACAATGGCCACACAACAAACAGCTGCATCAGTCTCCGACTGGAGATTGAGCGAGCCCTAAAAGAGGGGAAAATGCAACACCTGTTGACAGGCGCACAAAAAGCTACCAAGCGCATCACTCCCCACAACGAGGGCACCTCCACGGGTAAGAGGACCATGTACGTGGCCTCTACCCACATGATCAATGGAGGAAAAGGAAGACCGCGTAAGGCGGCGAGAAGACCGGAAAATGACTGGAAAGACGAGCAAGTCGTCTTTCCAAAAGTCCCAGGCGGACCGCGCGACAGGCGCGCCGTGGTTATAACAGGCCACCTGGCTCACTACTGCACCGAGCGATTATTCATCGACCCTGGCAGTACATCTGATATTATATACGAGCAGTGCTTCAACCAATTTGATCAAGAAGACAAAGATCAGTTGCAGCCAGTAGCAGACTACCCGTTGGCCGGGTTTGCAGGGGAAACCGTATTCCCCCTGGGCCAGATTACTTTTCCTGTGCGCCTCACCAACGGGAGGCACACAAGAACGGAGGAGGTAAACTTCATGGTTTTACCGCACACCTCCAAGTACGACGTACTTCTCGGGAGAGAGTCCCAGGGCGATTTCAACATGATCACATCCGTCCCTCACTCTGCTATCGGTTTCCCAACAGAGACGGGGGTCGCAATAATATACGCCCGAAGAGAAGTTTTGTCTACGGATGAGCTGCGTCCAGCCAAGGTAGCAAGGCATACCCCCAACACTCAACCAGAAAAATGGGTTCTAAACGCAAGACACCCAGAGCAAACAGTTATGTTGGGCCACGCCTTGTCTCCTACTATCAAAGCACAACTGAAGCATCTTCTCTTCAGGAACCAGGATATTTTTGCGTGGACACCCGCAGACATGACAGGGGTACCACGCGATATCGCGCAGCATTTCTTGAATACCATGCCAGGTATCAAACCAGTGATCCAAGGCCAACGCCACCTTGGATCAGCAAAAAACGCGGCGATGGAAGAACAGGTACAGGAACTGCTCTCCGCAGGCATCCTGCGGGAAGTCAAATACCAGACTTGGTTATCCAACCCAGTCATGGTAGAAAAACCAAGCGGGGGCTGGTGCATGTGTGTCGATTACAAAGACCTCAACAAAGCCTGCCCCAAGGATTGTTACGCACTTCCGGAGATCGACGAAAAGGTCGATAACCTCGCACCATTTCGATGGAAGTGCTTCCTCGATTGTTACAAAGGCTACTACCAAGTACAGATGGCAATCGACGATGAAGATAAAACGGCATTCCGCACTCCTACCGGGAACTACTGCTATACAAAAAATGCCGTTCGGGTTGCGCAACGCGGGCGCAACCTATCAAAAATTGATGAACGACACTTTCCGCGGTCAAATCAGCAAAAGTGTCGAAATCTATATGGACGACCTGGTCGTCATGAGCATGGAGGAAGACACCATACTCAACGACATTGAAAGAACATTCCAAACTCTGCGAAGCGTCAACATGAAACTCAACCCAGGGAAATGCTCGTTTGGAATGGAAGAAGGCAAATTCCTTGGATTCATCGTAACCAAAGATGGATTCAAGGTGAACCCGGAAAAAGTACAGGCGATCAAACGCATGCCATCGCCTTCTACGATGAAAGAAATGCAGCGACTAGCCGGCAGGCTAGCCGCACTAAATAGGTTCTTAGCTAACCATGCAGCTAAGTCTTACCCTTTCATCAAGACTCTGCGGACCTGTTTAAAAAAGGAACAATTCCAATGGACTGCAGAGGCCGAAAAAGCTTTCCGGGAGATGAAAGAGTGTTTGATTCAACTCCCAACTCTAACCGCACCTCGCAAGGATGAACCACTTATTTTGTACCTATTTGCCGCAGACAACGCAGTAGGCGCAGTACTCATAGTGGAGCGAGAAGGGGTTCAAACACCCATCTACTACATCAGCAAAATGCTCAACGACCCAGAGACGAGGTACTCCATCATGGAGAAGTTGGTACTAGCACTGGTACAAGAGTCGAGACGATTACGACGCTACTTCGCGAACCACGTCATCACAGTGCTAACCAACTACGGGATCGGCCCGATCCTATCCAAACCCGATATCTCTGGGAGGTTAGCAAAATGAGCAATCGAGCTGGGCGCACTTTCGCTGAACTATAAACCGCGCCCAGCAATCAAAGGCCAGGTCTTGGCCGACTTCGTTGCTGAAGTACCAGCAAATCGCATTCAGGAATGTGAAGAAGAGCAAAATCCTGCGTCACCACCATCTTCCGCAGAAACCTAGGAACTATATACAGATGGTGCATCCAACGAAGATGGTGCAGGTGCAGGTCTGCGACTCGTCAGCCCCGATGGCCAAGAGCTTACCTATGCAATCCGCCTCGATTTCAAAAGCACAAATAACGAGGCAGAGTATGAGGCTCTACTGGCAGGGCTGCGTCTGGCAGTCAAACTCGGCGTCCAACATTTGGAAACACACGTCGACTCACTATTGGTTGCAGGGCAGATACGCGGCGACTATGCCGCAAAAGGGGATATCATGATCCTCTACCATGAACAAGCCTTGCAGCTAAAAACAAAGTTCACCTCCTTCAATATCCGCCATATCAACTTGAGTGAAAACAAACCCGCGGATGCACTGTCAAAACTAGCATCCACAAGTTTCCAACACCTGGCAAAAGAGGTACGCATAGAAATCCTGCAAAATCCTTCGGTACCCCTGCGCCTAGTCAATGTCATCCAGTACGGTACGACATCCTGGATGACGCTAATCGTTGCATACTTGCAATCAGGTGTTACTCCCGAAAGCAAGGCAGAGGCACGCAAGCTGCAATACAAAGCGTGCCATTACCAAATGGGAGACGGTATCTTATACCGTAAATCATACCTGGGGCCACTCCTATGATGCGTCGACCCTCAAGATGCCACGTACTTTATCAGAGAAATACACGAAGGGATATGTGGCATACACGCAGGGCCACGCATGGTGGTGGCCAAAATCGTGAATGCCGGGTACTACTGGCCCGGCATGCACCTCGACGCAGTTAAGGTCTTGCGCAAGTGTTTCAATTGTCAGCGACATGCTCCCAAGACCTTGCGCCCCAAGAACAACCTGATCCCTGTCACTACCGCATGGCCATTTCAAAAATGGGCAATCGATGTGGTAGGACCATTTCCAGACGCACCAGGTGCAGTGAAATTTATCATAGTGGTTGTTGACTACTTTACAAAATGGGTAGAGGCAAAACCGCTTGCCTCAACCACCGCTATGATAACAAGGAAATTCGTCTGGGGACACATCATCTGCCGTTTCGGTCTACCAATATGCATTGTCACCGACAACGGTACCAACTTCGCTGCCGATGACT
This sequence comes from Helianthus tuberosus, assembly GCA_030545235.1. Classification (NCBI taxonomy): domain Eukaryota; kingdom Viridiplantae; phylum Streptophyta; class Magnoliopsida; order Asterales; family Asteraceae; genus Helianthus; species Helianthus tuberosus. The sequence continues at coordinate 167,621,266 of CM060432.1, read as the reverse complement.
TCCAAAAGTGGCTAAAGGAGCTAAATATTGAACACATATTCTCCTCAGTGGCACATCTGCAAGGGAATGGCCAGGTGGAGAGTATTAATAAAAGCTTAGTCGAAGGCATCAAAGCACGGTTGGGAACAGCTAGACGCGGCTGGGTCGATGAACTCCCAAGTATCTTATGGGCCCACAGGACAAGCCTAAAGACAAGCAACAGTGAGACACCCTTCAGCCTTGTCTATGGCACTGAAGCGGTGATCCCCGCAGAAATAGGCCTCCCTTCACCAAGAATGTTGGCTATCAACAAGATAGACAACAATGAAGAGCGCAGGGTTGACTTGGACCTACTGGAAGAAAGGCGTGAAAACGCGGCCATTAATGAGGCCAAGTACAAAACCAAACTTGAAAAGTACTACAATGCACGCGTCTGCATTTGTACCTTCAACCCGGGAGACTACGTCCTTCATGACAATGAAGCATCTAACGCGGAACGCCCAGGAAAACTTGCCCCCAAATGGGAAGGACCCTACCTCATCCAAGAGGTCCTAGGCAAAGGGGCGTATAAACTACAAACATTAGAAGGCGAAACTATCGCACGCACATGGAATGCGCAGCAGCTTCGATGCTGTTATATGTAAGCCATGTTTTCTACGTTCACCATGTAACCTACCAGGCCACAGGCCATTTGCAAATAAATAAATAGACGATTCAATGCAATATTGTTTATTTACTTTTATTACAAATGCGTGTTCCACTCTGCGGTATCCACAAAAACAGATTAGCAAAATCTTCATTTACGATACCCAAACATACTTGCATATCGTCTAGATATGCAAAAGGCAATTACAGACTTGGTGTTATTCACAATAACATTAAAATCATACAAGTTCAAATATGCAAGTAATAAAAACGTTTGTACAAAATTGAACAGAGCGGATAAAACTTTATATTCAAAAAATTTCTACACCTACGCGGTGCACAAGGGATTTACATAAAGTTCTTCACATTTACATAAGGAAACAAAAAAGGCACGCAGGCCAGCCTAGTCTTTCTTTGTGCCGCTGGGTTCCGCACCATCCTTGCTCACCACAGCAGGTTTTTCCTCGTCGTCCTCATCAGCATACAACACCCGCAAGCGGTCTACGTAGTCTTCTGCCTCCAGACACTCATTAAGCTCCTCAAGAGCAGAAATAGGCGTCTCGTTATACGACGCAACAGCAGCAGCAAGAAGCGCTTTAGTATCCACACCGTGGAACCCGGATCGCTCATCGGTATATTGGCCCTGGGCCAGAACTTTCATATGGGCAATGCAACGATTGTAGCCAGCTTTAAAACCAGCATCCCGGGCGCGCTCCTTAATATCATTAACACCTGCCACATTCTCAGGTGCGTCCAGAATGGACGTAACAACCTGTGAAGAAAAAGGGTACAGTTAGCAAAGGCAAAACCTAAAAAAGTAACAAAGGCAACGGGTACTTACATGCCCGATACCGTGCATACGCATCCATTCATGGTCCTTCTTGAGCAGGTCAACGGAAGAGGCAAGGCTATCTCTAGCCTCTTCAGCTTCTCTTGCCCGCGCTTCAGCTTCAGCAGCACGGCCAGAAACCTCCTCAATAATGGCCCCCTGGTCCGCACTTCAGCCTTTTTTCCAGGGAAGACAAGTATACAAAAATAATCAACAAACTTGTAAGACATGTACAAATTCAAAAACAAGACTCATACCTGGAGGCCCAGGATAGTTTTGGTTAAGTTCGTGCGGTCAACATTTGCCCCTTCAAGAGCCTTTGTAGCGCGGACCTCCGCCTCTTTGGCCTCTTCAAGAGCCTTGGCAAGGCGAGCTTCCGATTCCTTGGCCTCTTGAGCGACAGCAATAGCTACGGTTTTTTCGTTAACCAACGCAGCGATCGCAGCCTTGGCATTGGTAAGCTCCTGACGAACATGAAAAAGATTTTCATTCTGTTTGGCCCAAGATTCTTTCCAAGTCTTGGGCTCACCAGATAGCGCTTCGCGCTCATTTGAAAGAGTTTCTTTCCAACTCTTGCGCTCATCAGATAGCAGTTTTGCAAGGGTACGAACCTGTTTAAGCTCAGCAGTGGCAGCCCATTCCTCAGTCTGTTTACGCTTTTCAAAAGCAGCCCTATCCCTTTCAAGCTGCTCTGCACCCTCACGCGCAGCCTTCACCAACTCATCATCCTCGGCACGCAACCACGCATTTTCCTCCTCTCTGCGGCCCAGCACCTTGTAGTTATCCAAAATGGCATTCGCCATTATGGAGCTCCCCACAAGCATGGAGGAGAGTTGGTTAATCTGGACTTCAGTTGGCAAGGCACGGGCCCGATTGACTTCAAAGGGGGTGCCCAGACCACCCAAAATCTCCCTACACGCGGAGGGGTCTGCAGAAATATCATCCCCTTGCATTACAGACTATGGAGGGCGGTGATAGGTCATGGCCCGGTCTTCAGTATAAGTGCGGTAATAAAACTCCAATTCAGTCTCTTCAGGCTGAATAGGGGTCTCTTTAAAACCCGCATCCCCTGAAGCGGAACCAGAAGCCTTCTCAGCAGCGGGAGATTTCTTGCTTCCGGTATAACCAAACTTCAAGTGAAGCTCCTCAGTATCCTCTGGGGTGATAACATTATCATGAGAATCCACTGTGTCATAGATCTGCGACGCAGGTCCCTTCCCAGTATCTTCCGCCCGCACAGAGGGCTCAGGCACCACCTTTACCCCCACATCCGCGGCTTTGTCACGCGGAGGGGAATGGGGAGCATCAAAAATGGAGAAACCTTCATCTTGCGGTTCTGTAATCAAAGAAAAAAGGCTTTAAACTACAAGTACAAAAACAATACTTGTAAAAATTATGAATTACTTACCAGAAACAACCGCAGGATCAACAGACTTCAGAACAGCCTTACGTCGGGTCTGAATTTTTGGTTTCTTCTTCTCACCAGCATCAACAGCCTTATCTGCCTTTCTCTTTGTAACAACTCTCATCAAAAGTCCTAATTATTATTTTAATGTAGCCAATAGGAAACCCTAATTGAGAAACCCAAGTAATTTTTGCACAAACCCTAAAATTTTCAGAATTTTCAGAATCAGGATTAGGGCCCCTAAAACTCAGGATGGGGGGGGGGGGGTAAAACCCTCGTTACGATTATCTAAATAACTATCTGTAGAAATCGAATTTCACGAAACAGTCAACTCAGCAAGCCTACTCGTACACCTGGCTACCCTATGAAAATAGGTTGGCAGTCGCGTAGCGCGACGACTAAGGGGGTAGGCAGTCGCGCTACGCGACTGGGTCAAATTTTCAGTATAAATAGGTTGGTTTGGGACTTGAATTCTGGTACTGAAACGACGAAAAAATTCGAAGTATACGCTGAGTTATAGCAGAAACAATATCAAAACACACACAATCACTAATTGCTGCCACAATCAGGGTAATAACTCGATCGCTATTACGATTCAACGTCCGATCGATTATAACTATCCAACGATTGTTTAAGTGCCGCTCAAATTGAGATTATACTTTGTTATTCATCGTGATTTCGACTTGAATGTTTGAGTGCTGTTCGAACTCGGACTATACTCTGTCATTCGTTGTGAATCCGCTGAATTGCTAAGTATTGCACTTGTAAATCGTTGTGAGGATTTAATCTCGTGAATTGTCGTAACTGCTGTATTAGTTACTAACCTGTTTGTGTGTGCATTGTTATTTAAAATCAGGTTAATCAAGGCTAATCAGTAGGCTTATACTCTGCTCGTTAAATCTACAATGTGAGTCATTCTCTTTTTATCAAATTACTTTTCAAATCATGTTTATTTTCAAAGGTTATAATTACAGTGATTAAGTTTATGTAATCACCAAGTTACAGCCGGTATGTGGGGTATTGTGCACATTACTACTGTTGTTATCACTTTAGGTGGGCGAACCTAATTAGTGATATTCGTCATTCATTGGGGCAGCCAATGGTGATATGACCACAGTCACCGAAATGAGTCGAGTGACAAATACTGTGGGTAGTTGGTTTGATATCAGAAACATTGTAATATCTCTTAATACTGTGAATTATAACAAACGAGTCGTTTTAGTAAAACTGAATGATTCACTCAGTATTTCCCTGCTGACAAAACCTTTTTCAAACATGTTTCAGGTGATCTGTTGTGAGCATAGGAAAAGTGCCGTGGAGCACTACAAGCTTAGAAAAGTGGCTCAATGTAAATAAATAAAGAAACATGTTTTGAGAAATAAAGATTTCCCAGTGAAATCACTTTATTGTAAATTATGGGATTTATCCCTATATTATATTTATAAACGAGCAGTTTTAATATTAATTGATCCTGTTTAAAAAGACTTCCGCTGTCATTTAATTAGATACCATCGGATTTCCTGCCTCGCGGCTTTGGACCAGGTCAAACCGGGGCCAAGGGCCGTCACAGGAAAAGGTGGTATCAGAGCCACTGATTTAAGCTTACTATTGATTTTAGCCTATTAAAATAAATGAGAGATACTTAGGAAATTTAATTGCTATTCTGTGAAAACATGTTTTATTAACTGATTAATTGTTGAGTTACAGTATGGGTAAACAAAAGATTTATGCTATCTACCACAAATTAGATACTGTACCCACAGAAAAAGGAACCTCTTCCTCCAAACACCCAGCAGATCTGGAAGAAGGGATTTTTGTCCGTAAAGCAAATTATGAAAATCCTCTCACCCAAGATAAAAGAAATTTGATTCTTAGAAAGGGACAGGAGAAAATAAAGAAACCTCAAGTCAAGAAAGTGAGGTTTAATTCAGAAATCCAGGAATTAGGCAATAGGTCACTTTGGGAAGATAAATTAGATGAAAAATGGGCAAACCTTTATATGCTAGCTACCGTAGCAGAGAATGCAAACCTCTAAAATATCAATAAGCCTGGTCTAGTAGAAAATTAATCTCCAGTAAATAAATAAAGTATAGTGTGTTCTCTTTCCTGTAGTCTTTTGTACAATTCCGTATGCAATAAAACTTTAATGTTTATTTGTAAAACTTTGTTCCAAAGTTTTAACTTAGCATTTTTGTGCATTTTGCATATATGCTATCCAGCATGAGTGAGATATCGGAAGCATTTCAGAATCTCAACCTCTACCCAGTACCAATTGAAGTCTCCCACGACTTTACTGGTTATATTGCTGACATAGAGGAACCTCTGGAATTCCAAGCTCCACCGCTGGAAAAAGCAAAACTTAAAAAGAAAAGAAGATATGTAGGATGGAGGAAAGTGCGCAGGAGAAAGCCAGCCACTAGGAAACTCCCCAAAATAGAAAACCCTATAGAAAAAGGAAAAGGAATCGAAATCAGAGAAAATTCTACTCCAGCAGAGATAGAAATCCGGAAAGATTTTAAACAAAAAGGAATAGAAATTGGAGAGAGTTCTAGACAATCTGAAGAAATCACATTTCAAGACGAAATAGACCGTCTACTGGCAAATTGTGATGTCATTAGCCCTATCTATAATAATCTATATCCTTACATAGAAACCCAACTTCCTGTAAATCTGGAACCAGCTATTCCAGACCCACTAATCCACACTCGACCTTTAGGCCAAATGGAAGAATGGTGGACAAATGACTGGCAATTCGAAAATATCATCAACAGTCCTTATTCTTTCCTTCCACAGTTTGATCCAGAACCTATCCCCAATCCTCCAATGAGCAACGAAAACTTAGCCGAACTCCGTCAGTTCGGTGAGGAGCTGATAGGTACAGGGAATAGGATTCGGGAAATGGGGGAACAAATTTCCTGGAAATACGACGAAAGGGAGCGTCGCTACTAAACTGCCAGTTGACCAAAGAATAGTGGGGTTGGGAAAAATGTCTGTATAATAATAATAATAGCTAAATATAACTCTGTAAAATGGGAAATAAAACATTGTAAGATAAACAGTGTGTATGGATGCCTATAATATATAAAGCAAAATAGAAGTCGAAACATCGACAATTTTGGATACATATATCTGTGTTGTAAGATTTTATGTGCTTCTGTGTAATTGTTTTATTTACAATCATTTGATACTAATAGTTATATTTATAATAATTATCAGATGGAAAACGCTAGTAATGAACCAGTTAATGAAGGGAATCAATCTGAACAAAATCAGGAAAACCAGTATATGACTAGACAAGATATTGAAAACATTATCACTCAAGGGATAGCTAATGCTATTCCAGCAATCATGGCTGCTGCTCAGAAACCTGTTGAACCACAATAAATCATTCCTAGTAAACGTACTCAGGAAGATAATTTTAGTCATAGTGTAAATGGAGGCGGCAATCATGACGATAATAATCCATGACAGGCTCCACCTCCTAAGAAAATGAAAGCCGCAACACCTGGTTGCACTTTCAAAGAATTTCTTGCTTGTAAACCTGCTGAATTTGCAGGCAACGAAGGAGCAACTGCAGTACTGCGTTGGTTAGAGAAAACCGAAGCAGTAATTGCAATAAGTAAGTGTTCCGAAGAAGATCAGGTCATGTACGCGTCAAATCTTTTCAAAGAAGGGGCGCTCGAATGGTGGAACACGGTGCTACAGGCTAAAGGAAGAAATAGGGCTTATGCTATGAACTGGGAAGAATTTAAAATTCTTGTAGAAAGAAAATATTGTCCTGAATATGAAAAGGAACAAATGGCAAATAAGTTCCTAAACCATCGTATGGTAGGCGTGGAGTGTCGCGGTTATACTTCGACATTCTTTGAATATGTTAGAGTAGTACCAACACTGGCTTCGCCAGAACCGGTACTCATTTCCCGTTACATTTGGGGACTAATTAGTGAAATTCGTAACATCGTTAAAGCTGCGAGACCTCGCACTATTGACGATGCTGTGGAACTAGCTAATACTCTAACTGATGAACTAGAGCGCACAAGAGAAGAAGATCGAAAGAAGGAATTGTCTCAAAAGATTACCCAAGGATTTCGTATGGGTAATGATAATAATAGGTTCAAGAAAAGGGGAAGAAGACAATCTGCACAACCGCCTTTTTGCAGAAATTGCAAAAAGAATCATTTTGGAAAATGTAATATAATCTGCAACTTCTGCAAAATGGCAGGACATCGTGAAGAAAATTGCAAAAAGAAAACCATAGTCTGCTATAACTGTGGAGAAACAGGACATTACAAAACAGAATGTCCTAAATTGATTAAAACCGCAGACAATAAAGGCAAACCAGCTGATGGAACAACAAAGAAGAATGCCCGAGCATTCCAGCTAACCACTCAGGAAGCCGAACTAATCCCTGACGTCATAGCTGGTACGTTCTTGGTCCACGACGTTTATGCAAAAGTGTTATTTGACTCTGGTGCAAACCAAATTTTTATCAATACTTCATTTTGCCAAGCTCTTAACTTACCTTTAACCACCCTTAGGCAAATTTTTACAGTCGAAACGGCAGACGGAAATTCTGTTAACATAAGTAAGGTTTTGCAAGAAGGAAAGATAGAATTATTAGGCCATAAGTTTTCTGCAAACCTGTTACCTATGAAATTAGCCGAATTCGATGTTGTGTTAGGAATGGATTGGTTAATAGCCAACCATGCTCGAATTCTCTGTGATAAGAATTCCATATAAATTCAGGCACCTACCGGAGAAGTAATTAGGATTACAGGTGATAAACCACGTAAGCTTATGAAGTTCATATCAGTAATGAAAGTTGCTAATTATAAACGAAAGCAAGGAATAATGTATATGATTTCAGTAATCATTAGCATTAAAGATAAAGAACTTAAGGAAATTCCTGTAGTTTCAGAATACTCAGACATCTTTCCAGAAGAATTACCTGGGTTACCACCTGATAGAGAAGTAGAGTTTAGAATTCATCTAATTTCGGGTACTACACCAATAGCCAAGGCACCTTATCGATTAGCACCCACCGAAATGCTAGAATTGAAAAAGCAGTTAGATGAATTACTAAGTAAAGGTTTCATACAACCTAGTTCATCCCCTTGGGGAGCACCAGTGTTGTTTGTGAAAAAGAAAGATGGATCAATGAGAATGTGTATCGATTATAGAGAACTAAATAAAGTTACAATTAAGAATCGATACCCATTACTTAGGATTGACGATCTTTTTGATCAAGTTCAAGGCGCTAGGTATTTTTCTAAGATAGACTTAAGATCCGGATATCACCAGTTAAAAGTACAAGAAGAAGACATACCTAAAACTGCTTTCAGAACTAGGTATGGCCATTATGAGTTTACAGTCATGCCCTTTGGACTAACAAATGCCCCAGCAGCATTTATGGACATGATGAATCGGAACTGTAAACCATACTTGGATAAATTTGTAATCGTATTCATCGAAGATATACTTATTTATTCCAAAAGTCAGGAGGAACATTGCGAACACTTGCATGCACTCTTAACCTTGTTAAGAAAAGAAAAGCTTTATGCCAAATTCTCGAAGTGTGAATTTTGGTTAAAGGAAGTGCAATTCCTAGGACATATGGTGAATCACGAAGGCATTCACGTAGATCCTGCTAAAATAGAAGCAATCACTAAATGGAAGGTCCCACAAACAGGTATGGAAATTAGAAGTTTTCTAGGCTTAGCTGGATACTACATACGATTTATTAAAGATTTCTCTAAGATAGTTGTACCTTTAACTAAGTTAACCTGTAAAGCCACAAAGTTTGAATGGGGACATAGGCAAGAAGAAGCTTTTAAGATTTTAAAGCACCGATTGACAAATGCTCCAATTTTAGCATTACCCGAAGGAACAGAAGATTTTGAAGTATATTGTGATGCTTCAAAATTAGGATTCGGATGTGTATTGATGCAACGCAAAAAGGTAATTGCGTATGCCTCCCGACAGTTGAAAAAGAATGAGGAGAATTATACGACTCATGACTTAGAATTAGGAGCCGTAATTTTTGCCTTCAAAATTTGGAGACATTATCTGTATGGAAGTAAGTTTACTGCTTATACAGATCATAAAAGTTTAAGATATATATTTGGGCAGAAAGAATTAAATATGAGGCAAAGAAGATGGATGGAAGTTCTAAGCGATTACGACTGTGATATTCAATATCACGAAGGAAAGGCAAACGTAGTTGCAGATGCCTTAAGTCGTAAGTATCAGGAAAAACAAAAGCGAGTTCGTGCTCTTAGATTAAATCTACAAGTAGATTTAATGGAACAATTAAAGGAAGTTCAGGAAACAGCAATCAAGGACGATGCTGAAGGAATGAAAGGTTATATAAAGGAACTAGAGCAAGGAAATGATGGAATTTGGAGATTCCACAAGAAACGAATTTGGGTACCTAAGCAAGGAGAATTAAGAAATAAGATTTTAGAAGAAGCCCATAAATCTAGGTATACTATGCACCCTGGAAACAATAAGATGTACCAAGATTTAAGAAAGAATTTTTGGTGGATAGGCATGAAGAAAGATATAGCAAGATATGTTTCTAAGTGTCTTACTTGTTCACAAGTAAAGGCTAAACATCAGAAACCTTCAGGACTTCTACAACAATTGGAAATGCCTGTATGGAAATGGGAACTTATAACAATGGATTTTGTTACTAAGTTTCCTAAAACAAGAAAAGGTAATGATGCGATTTGGGTAATTGTGGATCGATTAACCAAATCAGCTCATTTTCTACCAATGAAGGAAACCTTTAGCATGGAAAGGCTAGCCAAGTTGTACGTGGACGAAGTGGTATCTTTACATGGAGTCCCACTCTCTATTGTATCAGATAGAGATAGTCGTTTCACTTCTCATTTTTGGAAAAGTTTCCAGCAAGCTATGGGAACTCGACTAAATCTGAGTACTGCATATCATCCTCAAACGGACGGGCAAAGTGAGAGAACGATCCAAACTCTGGAAGACATGCTCCGAGCATGTGTAATAGATTTTAGTGGAAACTGGGATGATCATTTACCATTAATTGAATTCTCCTATAATAATAGTTATCATTCAAGTATTGAAACTGCTCCATTCGAGGCACTGTATGGAAGAAAGTGCAGAACTCCAGTTTATTGGGCAGAAATAGGAGAAAGTCAATTGTCAGGTCCTGAAATAGTACAAGAAACGACTGATAAGATTACTCAAATCAAGGAAAGACTGAAAACAGCTCGAGATCGTCAGAAGAGCTATGCGGATAATCGACGCAAGCCGTTAGAATTTCAAGTCGGAGATAAAGTACTATTGAAAGTTTCTCCTTGGAAAGGAGTTGTTCGATTCGGTAAGAAAGGAAAGCTAAGTCCCAGGTACGTAGGACCATTTTCAGTGATCCAACGTATAGGACTAGTTGCTTATCGTTTACAACTACCAGAAGAGTTAGCTGGAGTACATGCTGTATTTCATGTATCCAATCTCAAGAAATGTCTAGCAGACGAATCTCTGGTAGTACCTCTTCGAGATATAGAGGTAAACGAAAAGCTGAAATTTGTTGAGAAACCTCTTCAAATTGAGGATCGAAAGATTAAGTTTCTCAAACATAAACGACTAGTTTTAGTCAAAGTCAGATGGAATTCAAAAAGAGGAGCTGAATACACTTGGGAGCTGGAATCAGAAATGAAGCGAAAGTATCCTCATTTATTCCAGTAAATCTCGAGGACGAGATTTTATTAAGGTGGGGAGAATGTAACAACTCTCATCAAAAGTCCTAATTATTATTTTAATGTAGCCAATAGGAAACCCTAATTGAGAAACCCAAGTAATTTTTGCACAAACCCTAAAATTTTCAGAATTTTCAGAATCAGGATTAGGGCCCCTAAAACTCGGGGGGGGGGGGGGTAAAACCCTCGTTACGATTATCTAAATAACTATCTGTAGAAATCGAATTTCACGAAACAGTCAACTCAGCAAGCCTACTCATACACCTGGCTACCCTATGAAAATAGGTTGGCAGTCGCGTAGCGCGACGACTAAGGGGGTAGGCAGTCGCGCTACGCGACTGGGTCAAATTTTCAGTATAAATAGGTTGGTTTGGGACTTGAATTCTGGTACTGAAACGACGAAAAAATTCTAAGTATACGCTGAGTTATAGCAGAAACAATATCAAAACACACACAATCACTAATTGCTGCCACAATCAGGGTAATAACTCGATCGCTATTACGATTCAACGTCCGATCGATTATAACTATCCAACGATTGTTTAAGTGCCGCTCAAATTGAGATTATACTTTGTTATTCATCGTGATTTCGACTTGAATGTTTGAGTGCTGTTCGAACTCGGACTATACTCTGTCATTCGTTGTGAATCCGCTGAATTGCTAAGTATTGCACTTGTAAATCGTTGTGAGGATTTAATCTCGTGAATCGTCGTAACTGCTGTATTAGTTACTAACCTGTTTGTGTGTGCATTTTTATTTAAAATCAGGTTAATCAAGGCTAATCAGTAGGCTTATACTCTGCTCGTTAAATCTACAATGTGAGTCATTCTCTTTTTATCAAATTACTTTTCAAATCATGTTTATTTTCAAAGGTTATAATTACAGTGATTAAGTTTATGTAATCACCAAGTTACAGCCGGTATGTGGGGTATTGTGCACATTACTACTGTTGTTATCACTTTAGGTGGGCGAACCTAATTAGTGATATTCGTCATTCATTGGGGCAACCAATGGTGATATGACCACAGTCACCGAAATGAGTCGAGTGACAAATACTGTGGGTAGTTGGTTTGATATCAGAAACATTGTAATATCTCTTAATACTGTGAATTATAACAAACGAGTCGTTTTAGTAAAACTGAATGATTCACTCAGTATTTCCCTGCTGACAAAACCTTTTTCAAACATGTTTCAGGTGATCTGTTGTGAGCATAGGAAAAGTGCCGTGGAGCACTACAAGCTTAGAAAAGTGGCTCAATGTAAATAAATAAAGAAACATGTTTTGAGAAATAAAGATTTCCCAGTGAAATCATTTTATTGTAAATTATGGGATTTATCAAACGAGCAGTTTTAATATTAATTGATCCTGTTTAAAAAGACTTCCGCTGTCATTTAATTAGATACCATCGGATTTCCTGCCTCGCGGCTTTGGACCAGGTCAAACCGGGGCCAAGGGCCGTGACACTCTTCTTCTCATCAGCAGGCTTGGAACCCGCAGAGGTCCCACCTGCAACCGCACCACCACCTGGAACACCCAAACCCTCAAGGGTGTCAGATACTACCACGTAATCGGTATATCTGCGGAAATGAGAACGAGAGATACCTGCCACCTGCGGTACCAAAGGCGGAACAGCAGGAGCCTCAGGTTTTTTCTTGCCACGACCCCGCGGAACCTTCTCCGCATGCTTCTTCGGAGCACCCTTCGCCTCAAACTTACCCAGGGCCCCAAGAGTACCTGCGTGTAAATCACAAAACAGGCAAATAAGAAAGATGAACTTTACAAAAAAGTAAGAAGGCTATATATCATACCTTCGCCCTGCGGCGGGGGTGCGTTCAACACATCGCGTGTAGGAACGCGGAAATTCCTAAGAATGGTTAAATTGAAACCTTGACCCGCCGCAGTCTCAACAATTTCAAGCTTCCCTTCGAAAGACGGATCGAATATTTTCCACAGCTACGCATCCTCTGATAAATACTTTTACAAATAAGTAACAATGGTTAAGGAAGGAAACCGCAAAAGAGAAACAACACGTACCTCCGTTTTTCTCCCGCACAACGGGCTTTGCATGCCTATCAGCCCTGGTCAGCATCATCTATAACACCCACAACTGCGTGTTGTCCAACTTTTGATGCTCAATAGTCCATAACCTTGGGAACCATTCCACCGTCCCCGGACCGGGAAGCTCAATATCCTCCATAGGGATCACCTCATTCACGTTGCGGAAAGTCATCCTCGCAACAACCGCCGCGGCCTTAACGTAGAAAAACTTCCTCTTCCACGTTGTGATACCCTTGGGTGGGGTCATCAGCTTGGTACTCCCATACCGTTGGCTAAAAGAAAAAAACCCAGTATTTACAGTTAACTGGTAAAACCGCCGGAAATTATCAACAGTAATCGGCAAACCAAGAGCACGAAAGGTGTACTCAAAGTGTCTAATACGAATCATCCCGAAAGGACTCATTTGGGAGATATGAAGTTTGTAAAACTCCAAAACTTCGGAAACAAACACGGTTAGCGGTAAACGAAGATTACCATCACCAAATGAATCAGCCCACATAGTGACATAACCGGCCGGAGCACTAGCACCGGTGTCACCCTCCTTGGGATAAAGAGCCCCAAACTCCGTAGGCATTTTTATACTGGTCATCAGTCGATTAAACAGCACAGTGGACCACTTCAACGTTGGTAGGCCACCACCGGGGCCACTACCACCGTCGTCTTCTTCTTCCCCGGCCACCGGAGAAGAAGTTTCAGGGTTTTCACCCTCCACATTGTGTGGGTTAGATGGTTCCGCCATCAAGAAATATAAAGAAGAGAAGTATCGAGTTAAACAAAAACTCAGAAATCTCAGAAAATCGCCGGAAATAAAGACAGATTGACCGGAGAAGACAAAGAGAACACACTCTTTTCACCGGAGAAATTTTTGAAATTTGAACAAAGTGAGGAGAAATCAAACGGTTTCCCCTTATATACTCATCGCAATTAATGCGATGCAATAAACCGACTTACCACGTTCAAAATAGGCGAATTACAAGGCGACACGTGTTCAGCGACGTTTCCGCTGACGGTTATCACGCGCGCGTGGCCGCCCACGCGCCTGACAGAATGGACTTTTACACTACTTGCTACAGTACATTTATGACCTCGGGCAGTGCCAACGTCCTTTCGGATCAGCACATGACAGAAACCCTACCAACTTTCAACAACCCACACGTACCATCAGCCACGTAGACTACACAAAAGCGACAAACATTATCCAAACTTAAGCGGCATGCGGTTTCTCTGGTTTACCGCACCATAACCCATACCGCATGTCGTTTTTTACATACCCCTCAAAAAAGGCAAAAATATATATCTTTAAATTATATAAGGGGGTATAAACAATAACCGCACATACCCACGAGCACACGTGGAATATGCGGAGATGACACATACCAACCCGCACAGGTGTGTCATATACTCAGAACCAGCATGGTTCTTTGGACCGCGAAAACCGCTTCTCAGGATGCGGTAAACCACACTCCATATAAGCTTCTTCAAGCTTCAAAACCCTCATTTCCGGTTCACAACCACAGAGGGAACGCAAACAGCTTCTCCTTAAGGAAAAAGACAAATATGCTGAGCAACCGCACATCAGCAACCCTGTCTCCTGAACCTTCAAGAGCTACATCCAGGCAACACGACTTCTAGAAGCGAGTTCTTTGCTGCAAACCGCAACCACTCGTGAGTAGTTGCTACAAATCGCAACTATGCGAACGGTTGCTACGGAAGAGCCACAACTAAACCACCACGTGGTGGAGCAAAGCTACTTCAAAGAAAACTGCTTTTCAACTAAGCACGAAGGAAAGTGGCTACAAAACGGATGCGGGGAGAGTTTCAACCAACTTCCCAAGTATCTAAGGTGATCCTCCTCCGGCAATACTACTTAAAGGAAAACTACTTCCCACCAAAGCGTGAAGGAAAGTAGCTCCAGAACAGTGGTAACAAGTCTGCTTATGACTAGTTACCCACCTATGGACCGCATAGAATAAACAATGGTGGGCACAACCCTGCCTATGACCATGTTTATCTGCCCATAGTCCAGATTCACATTGTTCGACCAAACACGGCCAACAATGACGCTACTACCCCACGTTTCTCAAACAAACACGACCAACAAGGTGCAGCAACGAGGTAACCGCAAAGGACGTGCGGTTACTAGAGAGCTAAACCTCAGAGGACGTGCGGTTACTAGAGAGCTAAACTGGAGAACACAAACACCCCACAAAACAGGGATCATCGTTACATGTCCAGTTGCTAAACATAGAGCTTGAGCAAAGTACTTACAACTTTGCATTAGCTGACGCAGAGGTTACAACTAAAGTGGCGGAGACAGACATCTTCCGTCACGATCTCAAAGGTTGGTTCGAACCCTGCTAACACCTTCAGTCACCGTTTCAAAGGTTGGTTCGAAACACCAACAGGTGGCTGATGACATCAAAAAAAAGGTAGACTAAGAGTCAAGTCCTTGGCTGAGAATTCCGCATCAGACGGAACTTGCTCACCGGACATCCTTCTCAAAGGAAGGAACAATCCACTCGAAAGGCCTACTACTTACTGAAAGTAGGAGCCATCCGCATGGCCCATATTTAACCTTCTAGACAACATAGTCCAGTATCCCTCCCACATGCAACTTGCATAAATAAGGAACACTAGACTGGGGGGGGGGGGGGGGACTTGAAGGGGTATGGTCCCAGATCTCGCGTCAGCATGACCGCGAACGACCATTACCCTTATCAAAAACCTCCACCAGCAATAACTCACCTGTGTCCGCGTGGGCACACGCGAACACAGCGGTCCAATCTGTCCAGTGATGAGAAGACTTACCTTAAGGACGGAAACCAAGGTTATGCATAGCGATGCGGCCCCGCACCGCATCCTATGAACATTTTTGTCACGACAAGGGATCTGGACAACAGTAACAGTCACTAAACGGCGATGCGGCATGACACCGCATCCCGCATAAATCTTGGATGGAACAACCAACGCGGGAACAACATCAATGACCGCAAGCAGCGATGCGGCCTGGCACCGCATCCTGCCTACAAGGCAAGTGGGTCTGACACCACAGTGCAAGTGGCACTGGGAACAGTCGCCTACCGGCCCACGTGTATACAACAGTCTGACACCACAGCAAGACGTGGCATCACCACCGTAACCGACAGGTCTGACACACCTGCAAATAGCTGTGCGATGTCAGGCTAGCTACTCAACTACCCTCCTTCACTCCTCGGCTATAAATACTCACCCCAAACCAGGTTTGAGGTATCACTTCTTAACTCTCTCAATACTACTACTATCACACTTTGCTTCCCAAGAAAATTACTGATTCTCACGCCGAAGAGTGGTAACAAGGAGCACCCCCCACCCCATCCTCCTTGTTGCGAGTCACGGCTTGTTTCCTTGTGCAGGAACCCACCACCAGACGATCCAGCCAGCGATCCTCGGAAAGAAGGGATTAACCCTCTTGACGAGACCAGTGAGTTAACCCACTCGGTTAACCATTTTTTCATCACTATCTTGCTCATTTTCCGCCCTTTACTCTTACAGAACGTGTATTTTGGACCTTTCATAGCGAATTCAAATAACCTAGCCCTAGCCAGAAATTCGTTTAAATCTCGAGCACTAACCGGGTCGAAATTTGAATTGAGCCTTTCTTCCGGGAACCAGACTGCGTTGAAGTCTCCCAATGCGATCCAGACACCCGGGTTCCCCAACATCAACCCTTCAATTTCACTGCAAAGATTTCTCTTTGCAACCGCACCCTTTGGCTCATAAACATTAACAATGTGCACCGCCCCGTCCACCCCTTTTATCGATCCACTAAGGAGGATATAATACCTGTTTTTTATGCAATTTGTCATCGAAAACAGATCTGCATTCCAAACACATAAAAGCCCCCCAGACCTTCCTGTAGAATTCACAAAAGTGGACTCCATAGCATTTGTTCCCCAGAAATTTTCGCACCTAATTCTCGAACCATCCGATATTTGCGTCTCTTGAAAAGCAAGAAAAGAGATTTTGTAAGTAATCACCAGCTTTTTTACCCATCTCGCTTTAGCCTCATCCCCTGCACCTCTGATATTTAGCGACATATAATTCATAATAGAACTTGGTGTTTCTCCTCTCCTTGGACCAACTCTCTTACGTCTTTATCAAAATTTCTTAAATCGATTCCCATCTTCTGCCCAAAATCAACTGTTTCCTGTATTTCCTCTTCCATCTGAACCTCCATCCCAACATCTGGAGCTTGAAATTGCGAAGAAGCGATAGGAGACATAACAACATCACCCTGTTCCTTTAAAGATTGGCTCTGAGAGCACAAATTCTCCTGGGAATCTGGATGAGCTCCTGTTCCTTTTGGCGACTGGCTTTTATCAGCTCCTACAAAGCCACAGAACGTCGTATCCCTACCCACAGTCCATGGAGCCTTATTTAATTATAATTCTGGGCCGGTATTAACTAAATCAGGCCCACCAGCTAAAGGCGAGGACCCATCCTTGCTTTGCCTTCGTCTCTTCTTTATTTTGGGCCCATATAAAGAACTTGGCCCACTCCCTAAAACATAACGTTGGCCCACCTAAACATTAGGTCTACCAGAGATTGTGGGGTCCTAGAATTTGAAACAACCCAGCGACTGATGTGCCTCCCCGCCAATTGGCGTTCCATTTTCCTGCATGTGCTCCTCGAAACCCCCATCCTTGGAAACATGCACACTATGATTACATACCTCGTTACCGTTTCGACTCCCGTCACCGGTCCCCTTCATCGCCGGCTGTCTGAACTCCGGTGACCATACCATTGTATCTTCCTGCACCAATACCTTGAATGTCGACTCTCTCCACTTGATTGCCACTTTTTCGTTGATTCTGATATGCGACCTTGTTAAGATTCCCACCCTGCCGACCGTTAGATCATTATCCAGCGGGGACGCCGGTGATTGAGATATGACCCTGCCAAAAGCATTGCCAATCAGTTCGAAAGTACTAGCATCCCACAAACTTGCCGGCACCCCCGTGATTGAAACCCACGCTACACGCCGGAGAGAGTTCATCTGTAATTATGAAAAAAACATTGTTTACCTGTCACACCCCGACCCGCATCGGATTAAGTGACCGGGGTATGATTGATTGTTAACAACTTATGACAAGATATTTAAAAGTTTAATATTATTGATAATCAATTTAACATTGTCTCAAATCACATAAACTAAATAATCCTTTAAAACAAACATAGCATGAAATAATCCATTTTATTCTCTAAAGCCTCATCTCTACGTGTCAACATCAACATCTTTAAACATGTTAACTTGTATGTGTGAAAATAGTTTTTCTAGGTTAACATAAGTTGGTAAATAAATCTAATGTTTAAGCAAAACTGTTTATTTTATTTGATTGAAAAGGTTAACATGCGATTCAACGATAATTAACTGGTAAAAATAAATCATACTAATAATTAAATCCAACATAACCAAACAACCAACATGATGATGTGAACCTGCAATGAATATGATAAACAAATAAAGCGGTAAATGTGAGGCTCAAGCCCACCGACGAGCGAATCTAAATGTGGTGGCGATACTAGGCTACAACCCATGGGCGTGGGGAATCTAGTCAGCCTGATGGATCCATGTGAATAATGATTAGCGATAATAATTAGTGACACTAGTTAGCAAACAGTCAATGAACAAACAACTACCACATAATTACACATTGAACTTAACATGTATTTGAATAATGAAAACTTGAAATAATGAATAAATGTGTTATGACACGTAATACACCCCAAAACATTAAATTATAAAAAAAATGAAACTATATATGATCTACTCACGGGATGCATTTATGATTCCTTAAAATAAGGCACGTTGAATAAGGGATCTCCAAATGACGAAAACTATCCTAAAAAATATAAAAATACAAAGCAAACCAATATTATGGGTCTTGTTAACTCTCCTTTGTGGGCTTAAAATACCCATTAATTCCTTTCAAACCAATATTAATTAAATTCATGCAAATCAATAATTTTACAAACTATAATTTTAAGTTAAATGTCTACTTTAGATTAGATGATTTTAAACTAGCGCTTTTAGTAGTTGAGTATTCATTTATTTTCGTGATTTAGAACACTTTATTTTAGATAAGTAGATTGTTAACGTTATTATGTTAGCTTGAAACTTATTTGATTAGATTATTGTTATGTACTTATTTGATTAGATTATTGTTATATGATTTTCAAAATTAAAGTTGTTGAAGTTCTACTTACGATATACAATGTTATAAAGAAAGACTTAATGGGTTGGCCATGATAACTATTGCGTACAATATGTTAGAGAGTATGAATCAAGAAGATGTGATTAACAACTTTGCTTTCAATAATGCTAGGACTGTCTCACTATTTATTTAACTATGTAAAATAAATCATATTGCCACAATAATTGTGTTTTGTTTGTTATAAAAATTACTTTCATACTAATGAAATTTGTTTATATATATAAGTTTCTATTTACTTGTTCACAATGCCACCGAAATGTCTTGAACGACCATGGTATTAGCAACAATCAACGAAACATGGATATGAAGTTACTTCATCCATCTATCCCAAATTAAAAGAATGGTCAATTTTAGAATCTAGAAGATCTAAGTACAACATGTGATCATAATATACCGCAATCAAATACTTATGACATTGAATGGATACCCTTAGCTCGAAATTCATATGAAATGCGATAGTTACACCAAAAGATACATGAAGAGATCTAGAAAGCGTTAAATTGGAGTTAAATGTTTGAAAAAGTATTTTAGAATATATAAAGTTAGGAATATAATTTTGAGGTAAAAACTAAAAAGTCAAAAGGATAGAGGCATAGAGCTAAAGATTAGCGTTCGAAAACAACAATAGCAAGTTGATCGAGCATTCGCTACATTTTGTTTTGCGTCGTCTTAAAATGTTCAACAGTTGCTGTTGAATTCGCAATATCAAAACTGAGTAAAGAACGCATTCCAAATTTATAACATGGTTAGATATGTTTTCAATCAGTAAACACTTCCAAATCAAACATATTTTCGCTACATAAAAAGAAACTATTTAATCAATCGATACAAAGAGAAAACGGTAAGACATGGTTAAACTTGGAACAATTTTAGCAAATAAAATGGCGCATCTCTTGTGCTGAATTTTATTCCTATTCTGGTCAAACTTCTTTTTCTGAAGTTTAAAAACCCTAATCGTACATAGTGTTGGACGACCTGGGAGTAGTAGTTGACGAATATCAAACCACTAATATTCAATCTTGTCAAACATATGGATGTTGTTTTGCTATTATATCACGTTCCATCTTTAAAAACATAAGATAAATATGATATTAATCTGCTATAAGAACACGCCTTGTATTTACCAAATTACCAAAGGGACTTTAACCTAGCGGTATCAAGGTGTTAGATAAAATTTTGTGTTTTCAATTGGTGAGGGTTATCTTTTAGACCCGGCTATTATTATGAGATGGGATTAATTAGACCACGGAGATCAAATCCTTGTGTACCTTTGTCGATAAAAAATAGTAAGATTTAATTAGCTAGTAACTCTATTTTTTGACGATGTAAATACAATACTTTTGAGTTATACATTTCCGGAAGCAGACTGTTGGTGGGCTATTTTCAAAGGTCGGTCGGTCATCAATCCAACATATGTTGTCTTATGAAAAATAAAAAATAAAAAAAATAACACGTTTATGATCTAGGAGGCTCTCTAGCGCGGACCCGGTTTAAACAACGTATGTTAGACCTCCCGACATCCGCGAATAATTCACATCTTTTAAAAAAGAATCTATATAATGGTAATTATGTACCTCTTTAAACTAAAAGAACTTTATAAAGGCAAAATTACCACAAGATCCATGGAAAACAAAGCCATATTGATTTTGGTTTATGAGATCACTTAATTCAAAAGTAAAAATCAGGCACCAAGAACCATATCAATCAAAAACTGAAACACCAAGTAACTTAGATATATCGATCCACTTTTATACAGAATTGGAGGCACCAATAACCAGACATATCGACCTATCATGAAAACTTTAAATTCATACCTTTTCATGACGTATAAATTCCATTTCTTCTTCCTCTTATTCGCACCATTAATTTACACACATACACGCACACGTATTATGTATGTGTACATTTTGTGTGAGGAGATGCAGGATATTCAAGATGGCGTTTTGTCTGCAAATACACCTGCACCTCAGTACTTGTGTCTCAAACCCTAGAAAGAAACACGAGTGTGAGTAAGGTGCAGGTGCAAATGCAGATAAAACTGAACAACATCTTCAGAGAAACACATGGACATGATACACCATAAACACCTACTTAGTACTTATATATATACAATATTTCAGGACATACAGGCTACAGCGCAGCAAACGAATTCATGACACGCTCATAATATTCTTTTTAGCTATCACGTGTACTTTATGTATAAAAACTTGTACCAATGGCCGACTTACATAGAGCACTACAACTATAAGTTAGATATTTATTGAGGGTACGTTGATGACTTCTGACGCGGATAATTTAGTTGATAAATCTTTCTTTAAAAAGTTTCTTTATTTTAATGTAGTTTATCGTCCCGTCCCCTCCGTCGGCCCAAGGACTCATGCGACGGGCCTGCTTTTTGAAAATGTGCCTTTGAACAACGACTATATTTAAAAAAAAAAAAGATTTTTTTCACTTTAAATAAGGGCTTGGTTATTCACACATCCTTCTTGGTTATTTGCACATCCCTTGAACCCTATAGGAAGCGTATAGGGCAATACGGTTCCTCTGGGCCCAAGCGTATTGAGCAATACACTTCCTATATGTGTACTTGAAGTACAAACTTTTCAGAAGATGGTCAGCTAATGATTAGGGGACCAGAGGAAGCGTATAGGGCAATACGGTTCCTCTGGGTCCAAGCGTATTAAGCAATACACTTCCTATATGTGTACCAAACTTTTCAAAAGATGGTCAGCTAAAAGGAAGTGTATAGGGCCATACGCTCCCTTAATGATTTTTTTTTTCAAAAGACGAGGAATCATATAGGGCCATACGTTCCCTGAAGGAATTTTTTTTTGTTTGCAAGGACATCATATTGTTACTAGTATCTTTTTGAACTTTATTTTTTTAAACATTAATTAAGTTGTTTTTTTGTTATAAAATGATGTTAGTTTTTTTGTTATAAATTTTATAAAAGACGTAGTGAAATTAAGGAATCCAAACAAATTAAACATATCCACATTAAACAAATATTACAAATACTTAAAATTAAATTCAATTTTTCGTACAGTACTACATAATATGATAATAAAAACCACTATCATCATCAATACTCGTCAGACTCAGCGAGCTCCTCCTCTGTAAAGTTCGGGTCACGCCTAGTAGAGGGTGACGGGCTGTGCCGTGTATAGGACGTGCCTAGAGCCTATAAAAAATTCAAACAAAATACTCATTACATAACATTAAAATTGTTCGTAGAAAATTAAATAAAACAAAATAACATACCTGCATGGAAAGGTCGGACAGAGGAAAGAGTGGCATGGTCTGGCCGGACCGAGGAAAATGTGGCAAGGAAAGGTCGGGCTGATTATAGGACGGGTCGTAAGGTTATACGAATTTAAACAAAATACCCATTACATAACATTAAATTGCTCGTAGATAAATGAAATAAATATAAGATAATATACCTGCATGGACGGGAGGGGCTGGGTAAAGGATGGCATGGACGGGTCGGGCTGCTGCGTAAAGAACGGGCCTTGGTCCTGATAAACTCGTGGTGGTGGACGGGGTGGAACCGATATACCCATGTACTTATACATTTCACCCATGCCAGTGATCAGCCACCCTATGTCATCATGCATCTGATCCATCTGGCGACCGTGGGATGTTATCTCCTGACCATGCAGTGTTAGAAGTCGCATTTGCTCATCTTGGTTACGCAAAATCCTATCGAGAAGACGGTTGGTTGACCGAGGCAACCTAACCGCGCGATAAGCTCTCTGTGGATGCTGATGATCCCCCGGTTCATGCTGAGGCGGGACCTCAACATCATCATGCCCGCCATCCTGCTCAGCCATCTGAGGCATCTGAACCTCCTCGGCCTTCAAACACGGGTGATGTACCAACGGCTGCCATGCCCAAACCTGACGGTTCGTCCCGACAAACCTATAACCAACATTAGGAATGTTTGCCGCCACTTTCATCCCTGTCATCGACCTCATGTCCAAATATTTGCAGGGAGCTGGCGGTGGATACCTATCCTCGACCTATGGATCATATATGGATATCGTGAACAATCGTCACCGGCCCATGGATCGAAATCTCCCGCGCCATCCATCTCATCATCTGATGCCATATCTGCAAATTTAAAATGAAAAGAATTTAAGTTATACAAATAATGTATAAACGTTTTTTTGACACATTTTTATAAAAAGGATTTAGATTAGGGGACCAGGGGAACCATATTGCCCCATACGCTTCCTATACATTGGCTCTAGGGGAACCATATTGCCCCATACGCTTCCTATACTTTGGGTCTAGGGGAACCATATTGCCCCATACGCTTCCTATACTTTGGGTCTAGGGGAACCATATTGCCCCATACGCTTCCTATTATACCAATAGGAATCGTATTGCCAATACGCTTCCTATTGATTTAATGCGTTCACCAACCCAAGCCCTATGGGAAGTGTATTGCCGTATACGCTTCCTATTAAACTTTTGGGAATCGTATTGGGAAATACACTTCTTATTGGGTCACTTTTCAGACCTGTATAGTTTTGAACTGCGTGTTCGTCAGAGAATATTGTACCAATAGGAACCGTATTGCCCAATACGCTTCCTATTGGTGTCGCATTTAATGCTTCAACCCCTATGGGAAGCGTATTGGCCTATATGGTTTCTATTGAGGGATGTACAAAAATTTTAGGGGATGTGTAGATACCATCACCCTTAAATAAACACCCCATCTCAACCATTTTTATAAATTAACTCTATCCAAAATCTCCCAACTTCTCCCTTCTCTCATCCATTTCTATAAAAAAACTCCATCTTTTTATAAAATCATGAATCCGTTCAACCCAAACAATCCCAACCCGAACAATCCCAAACCGAACCCGAATCAAGCTAACTTTTTTTGACGCCCGCTTACACTCCGACTATCGATCCTTCATGGGTGTCTCCGCAATTTACCTTTACGGGTTTCCAACAATCACCCAACGCGTTCAAACAAATGTCTCAACTCCAACAAATGCAACATTACCAAGCACTCCAACAAATGATGCTACGCAACTCGTTTGAATCTCAAGCGCAATTCCAATCGCAACCGCCAACATCCCCGGTTCCACTTGACGATGATGAAGAAGTCGTCCCCGAATCGCCACCTCAAAATCTCAAGCGCAAAAAAAACAAGGGGAAGGCGGTTGAAACCGTAGTCGAAACCAAAGGCGGTTCGAAACCAAAGGCGAGACCTTGGACAAAATTAGAGGAGGAGGCGCTAGCAATTGCGTGGGTTAAGTCCTCAACTTGCCCGATTGTCGGTATGAACCAAAGTTTATTTTTTTAATTTAAATTTAAAAAGATTTATGTTTTATTTTACTAAGGCAATTTTTTTAAAATTTAGGGAACAACCAAACGGGTATCGGTTTTTGGAAGGCGATAACGGATAAATTTAACGCGCTTATGGAGCAAGGCCCGATGCGTGATATCGATTCCGTCTCTAGCAAGTGGCGTAAAATGAGCAAGGTCATCAACACCTTTAGCGGTATTTATAACCAATATTACACTAATCCTCCTAGTGGGAGTAACGAGGAGGACATTCTCAACCTTGCTTTGGCTAAATGGGACTCTAAGAATACAACACATTTCCAACACCTCCGAGCATGGAACGTTTTAAAGAAAGAAAACAAATGGAAGCCTGTTTCAAACGAGGTCGCAACCGCCAAACGGAGTAAAACTTCCGAGTCCGGAAGTTATAGTGCGGGAGGCTCCACCGCTCGTTGTCACATCGACATAAACGACGACCCGGAATTTGACGAGGAGGTGTTTGTCGTTCACGAGTCGGAACGTCCCCCCGGAAGGGATAAAGCAAAAAAAGAGGCGGCCGGAAAGAGAAAAGCGGGCGGCTCGAGCCAAACATCTTCAGGGGCGGGTTTGAAAATGGACGAGTTGATATCCGAATTCCGTTCGTTCAAAGAGCTCATGGCGGAAAAATATAGTTATAAGAAAAACTAGTCGGCCGACCATGCTCGAACGGAGGATTTTAGGATTATGAGGTTGGATCTCGACTCGGTTCCGGAGGATGAACGCGAGGTTTACCGGAGGATGAAAGAGTAAGTTAAGAAAAAATGAACGTCGTAGGTTGTTTCGTATTTTTTTAGTCGTATCGGTTTTTATTTTTTCGCTTTTACGTTTTTCTTTTCTAGGATTGATAATTTTATTTTTTAGGATATGTAATTTTTCTTTATGTTATGTAATGGATTTAATTATATTGTTTTATGTTTTAATTTTATTTAATTTTTAAGATGTTTTAATCAAGTTAACAAAAAAAGTTAAAAAATTAAAAACAATTGGTGTGGGGTAGGCCCATCTTCTACCCCCTTCATTTTGCTAGGAGGGTCATCCCATGGAGGATGGTGATGTGGCGTCCTACGTGGCGGCCCATCCTCATGGAGATGACCATCCCCATACCTTTAGCCTAATATTCTAAAGGGTGCTACTTTCTACACCCCCCTAATTACTTTTTACACCCCCTCCTCACACATACTTACAGGTGGGGCCCGCGTGGGACCGACAGTTTTCCTCTCACAAGGGGGTATAATCAGGAGGGGAGGGGGGTGTGTTTAGAATCAGCCATTCTAAACTGACACGAATAACCTGAAATTGAGTTTCCCATTAATTTTTTTTATCTTATAGACGTTAATTAATTTACCATAATTAAGTGTGTGTGTTTAGATAAGATTTTAATGAGTTAATTGAAAGAGTAAACTG
This sequence comes from Helianthus tuberosus, assembly GCA_030545235.1. Taxonomy (NCBI): domain Eukaryota; kingdom Viridiplantae; phylum Streptophyta; class Magnoliopsida; order Asterales; family Asteraceae; genus Helianthus; species Helianthus tuberosus. The sequence continues at coordinate 167,595,621 of CM060432.1, read as the reverse complement.
TCATTTTGGTCCCTGTGGTTTAGTAACTTTTGTCACTTTAGTCCAAAACTCAAACTTTTTGCATCTGGGTCCCTGTGGTTTCAGTTTTATTGTCATTTTGGTCCAAAAATGAAATCAGGTCATATTTGTCTTATAAAATCCTGCTATTTTGTCCTTTTTCGCAGGGGCAAAATGATCATTTCTTTTTTATTAATAAATATCATATTTTATATGACAAATATGACCTGATTTGCTCCTAAGGAAAATGACAAAATTGCAGTATTTTATACTACAAATATGACCTGATTTCATTTTTGGACCAAAATGGCAATAATACTGAAACCACAGTGACCCAGATGCAAAAGGTTTGAGTTTTGGACTAAAGTGGCAAAAGTAACCAAACCTCAGGGACCAAAATGGCAGTTTACTCTAATTGAAATTATTTCATGTATGATGATAAAAATATCTTCTAATAGATCAAACTAATCCGTCTTCTACACTTTTCTTTTTATCGTGTTATTTTCATATATCCACCCTTATTAATTTATTTAAATAGTATGCGAACAAGCACTAGAAGAAAACACGGCAATAACGGCCAGGGGCGGATGTATTATGGAACAAGGGGTAGCCTCCGCTACCGCTTGGTCGGAAAATTTTTGACGTTTTTAGTGTAAATTTTGGAAAAATTTGACGTTTTTTCGATTTCGTTACCGCTTATTTATAAAACGTTACCGCTTGGTCGGAATCCTAGATCCGCCACTGATAACGGCGACATCGTGTCGCTTCTATTGGTTTAATTAAACCCCAACTGTTAGATGCAGATAAGAAATGTGTGGTTAGGGTTTGATGTGGAACACTACGTCTGGATCGAGACAATAGCGGCGATATATTACGGGTCGCCGCTATTGGTGTCACCACTATTGGATGGTAATTCTTGTGATGAAGGTTTGTAAATCTCAGAACTCAAATAATACACTAACATAAAGAAGCATGTGGAATTTGTTCACGTATTTAATTCATAATTAAAAAGACAAAATTTTATTTGAAATAATAAAAAATAAATACTCTTCTGATTTTCCAGCAAACTTATCATTAATCTGTTTTACAAATATGTGAAAATTATACTTTGTATCCTTTTTCAATTTCATGTATATTCTCATACGTAAGGATTAGGAAAACATGATTAGTTTAATAGTGGCAAACGAAAAATTGGGACATATATGTATTTTAAAATTAATTCTTTTAACGGCCATTTAACTATGTGTAACTATGTTTAAATACCATAATTTAGTTAGTTTTTTTTTAAGTAATTCCTTGCATATGTGTTCTTTCTGAAACTTGCATAAATAACCTTAGTTGATAAGTCTCATTTTATATCAGACCAAATTGGTATACTTAATTTGGATTAGTGAAACTAAAATAATCTATTTTTTTTTAACTTAATTGGTTGACGTAAACATATTCTCTACTCGACTTCAGATCGAAAATATCTAATGAGTTCAACGTGAAAGGCATGCATGCGGCTGTTAACTGAACACATATTCTCTACTTGGAGGCTCATGAAGGAGAGGTTGCCAACCATGATGAATCTTAATAAATTCAACGTGAAAGGAATGTCCAATGTGTGAGATTGTCATTTTGTGAGAATTGAAAACTGATTTTCATTAATTCTGAAATGAAACAATTACACTATATATACAAACTTGCTAAGCTAACTAACTAAAACTATTAAATATTAACAACCTATACTAAACACGTGAGAAGCACGTGATCGACCTATTCAACTTAAACCAACAACCCCCCTCAAGTTGGAGGCTCAGAGAGACCCAACTTGGAAAGAATATTCTTGTGTGCAGGAGAAGCAAGACTCTTTGTAAAAACATCAGCAGCTTGATCGGTAGTATGTGTGTGTTATTGATCAAACCTTCATGAAGCTTTTCTCGAACAAAATGACAATCAAGCTCTATATGCTTTGTTCTTTTATGAAATACTAGATTCTTAGCAATATATATTGCAGCTTGACTGTCACACTCTACAGCAATGGGAGTAATATTGGGAACTTGTAACTCAGAAAGAAGTCGAGTAAGCCAAGCAAGCTCAGCAGTAACACGCCTTAAAGACCGATATTCTGCTTCTACAGAACTTAAAGACACTGTAACTTGTTTCTTCGATTTCCAGGATAATGGACAACCTCCCAATGAAACGTAAAAACCACTGACAGACCTTCTAGTATTGGGACAAGAAGCCCAATCAGAGTCGCAATAAGCAACAAGGGTAAAATCAGGTTTATTATTAAAGAATAAACATTGGGAAATAGATTGCTTAACATAACCAAGAGTATGTAAAGCTGCATGCCAGTGAGGAACCCTTGGAGCCTGCATGTATTGACTCAAAAATTGAACAGCAAAAGCCAAATCTGGACGAGTATAAGTTAAGTAATTAAGTTTGCCAACTAGTCTCCGATAAACTAAGCCATCACTTAACAACTCACCATCAGTGGTTGTAAGTTGTAAGTGAGCAGGTAAAGGAGTAGAATGAATAGGTAAAGATGAATCTGCAAACTCTTGAATCATTTCAGAAGCAAATTTTCTTTGAGTCATGATGACACCATTTGAAACTTGCAAAACCTCTATGCCCAGAAAGTAATTCAATTTACCAAGATCCTTGATTTGAATAGTAGAATGCAAGAAAGCTTTTAAGGATTCAATTTCTTCAACATTATTTCCTGTGACAAGGATATTATCCACATACACAACAACATGAACAATGGAAGATCCCATTGTTTTGGTAAAAAAAAGAATAATCATTTGGAGATCTAACATAACCTTTTGTTTTCAAAACTGTGGACAACTTGCCATACCATTGTCTAGAGGCTTGTTTAAGACCATACAAGGATTTTTGAAGTTTTAAAACCTTGTTAGAGGGTAAATTCATTCCAGGAGGAGGAGACATATATATGTATTCATCAAGATCACCATGCAAAAAAGCATTATTCACATCTAGTTGATGTTGAGACCAACCCATTTTGGTAGCAACAGAAATCAAACCTCTAATGGTAGTCATTTTTATAACATGTGAAAAAGTCTCAAAGTAATCTATGCCAGCTTTCTGAGTGTCACATCTTACAACCAAATGAGCTTTACACCTTTCAACAGTTCCATCAGCTTTGTATTTGACCTTACAAACCCATTTGCATTTGATTGGTTTCTTTCCTTTAGGAAGATCAACAACAGACCAGGTTTGATTAGCTTCAAGAGCAGAAAATTCTTTCTGCATTGCCTCCTGCCAGGCAGGTAGTTGAGAAGCCTCATTGAAACAGGTAGGTTCAGAAATAGATTCAAGGTTATGAAGAAGGACTTGTGTAGGAAAAGAAAGGTTATGAGTGTCAATAGAGGTAGAAGCAACACAAGCACTAGTGATAGTATGAAAGCAAGACAGTAATGGGTCAGATGTTGGAGTGGCTTGGTTACAAACATAATCTTGAAGATAAGAAGGAGGATGAGTATGCCTAGATGATCTTCTAAGAGTAGGATCAGTAGCAGGTGATGGATCAGAAGAAGAATTAGTGCTTGGAGAAGATGAAGATGATGTATCATGAAAAAAACGAAGAATCAGATTCAAAAGAAGAATTAGAAGCTATGGGAGATGAAAATCATTAAAGATTTGAGAAATTTGATCAGAAACTGGAAACAAAGTATCAGATTCATTTGAGGTAATGGATGGGAAATTGTGTTCCAAAAAAACACATTTCTGGACACCAAAATTGTTTTAGAATGAAGATTATAAAGTTTATAACCTTTTTTATGCGTAGGATAACCAATGAAAATGCAAGCATTAGCTCTTGGTTGAAATTTATCCCTGCCATTTTTTAAAGTGGATGCATAACACAAACAACCAAAACTCCTCAAATGATTACATGAAGGAAGTTTATGAAAAAGAAGTTCAAAAGGGGTTCTCCCATCAAGAACATCTGTAGGAAAAAGATTTATCAAATGAGTGGCAGTTAAAACACAATATCTCCAGAAAGATATAGGAAGTTTTGACTGAAAGAGCAAGGCTCTTGCAGTCTCAAGCAAATGTTTATGCTTCCTTTCTACAATACCATTCTGTTAAGGAACTCCAACACAAGAAGTTTGATGAATGATACCTTTACTTAGAAGATATTAAACTTGTTTTAAGCCTGATCCTAATTCAAATGAATTGTCAGATCTAATGCATTTGACTTCAGTTTTGAACTGAGTTTTGACCATTCCAATAAAACTTTGCAAAATGGTAAAAGCATTACTCTTTGTTGCAAGCAAATGAGTCCAAGTGGTTCTACTATAATCATACACTATGGTCAAAAAATATCTAAAACCATTATAGGTAGCAACATTATAAGGGCCCCATACATCAATGTGAATCAGGTCAAAAACTTTAGTTGACTTTCCTTGACTGTCAGGAAAAGGAAGACAATGTTGTCTAGCCTTAGGACAAACATCACATTGTGCAAGAGATTTAATATGATCATTTGAACAAAGATTCAACTGTTTGAGTTTATAGAAAAGGCAAATGACCCAATCTAGAATGCCAAACATCACTAGTAACAACAGAATTACAAGAAAACAGAATTAGAAAAAGCATGAGATGGTGAAACATCCTTATTGATGTGTAAATGATAGAGCCCATTCAAGAGTTTACCCAGAACCACTGGCCTCTTCGGTGAAGGGGCCTACAAAACACATGATGTGGAAGAAAAGAATATTAGTCCATTTGTATCTTGACATAACCTAGGGACTGACAGAAGATTATGTTTGAATTCTGGTACAAATAGGACATTCTTCAATGTCAAATCATGATTAAGAACAACATTATCAGCTTTGTGAACAGTAAGGTAGTTTCCATTATGAAGATAAATGAAAACTGGTGTTGAAAGAATATGAAGTTCTGAAAACATGTTCTCATCATGACACATATTATCACTAGCACCTGTATCAATGATCCATTTGAAAAGTGTCCCTAAAACTTTACAAGTAATAATACCTGCAAAATTGGCATAGTTGATAGTATTTGTTGCTGGAGCATTGTCATTGATGTTGGCAGATTTTTGCAAAAGATTAATCAACTTCTTGTATTGCTCAGGTGTGAGGACTTAATTAGGACTTGTAGATTTAGAAACACCATCTCCAGAACCATGACTTTCAGCAAAGACATTAGCAGCAAACTTTTTAATTTTAGTGAATTTGAAATCCTTAGGGAAACCTATGATTCTGTAACATCTGTTAGCCATGTGCCCTACTTTGTTGCAATTAGAGCAAACAACATTCTTATTACTCTGGAATCTGTTAGTGTTGCTAACATTCATAGCTGCTGATTCACTGAGTACTAGCATGAATTTCCCTTTGTTTTTCATCTTGTACTAACAAAGCATATGCTTGTCCAATAGAAGGAAGAGGTTTCATCATCAAAATTGTACCTCTAACATTATCATAGTTTGAATTCAGTCCCATAAGAAATTGAAACAATCTTTGATCCTCTTCTCTTTTTGCAAAGTCTTGTGAAGCACCATAAGTACATGATGGAAGTAAATTTAAAACTCCTAACTCATCCCAAACACTCTTTAATTTGGTAAAATATGAAGCTATATCACTGTTACCTTGAGAAATCTCTCCCAAACTCTTTTGTAACTCATACAATCTAGCTCCATTTGATTGACCAAATCGTTCAGTTAGATCGTTCCATAACTGTTGTGCTGTTGCAGAATATATCACACTACCTCTTATTTCATGTGATAAAGTGTTGAGAATCCATGAAATCACCATATCATTGCATCGTTGCCACAAATCAAGCTGAGGAGCAGAACTCGGTTTTGTGATTTCACCTTTAACAAAGCTCAATTTATTCTTCGCAGATAAAGCAATAGACATAGATCTCTTCCATGCACCAAATCCATTGCCATCAAATGGTTTAGAAACAAGAATCAAACCAGGATGATCTGAAGGATGAATGTACAAAGGATTTGAGGAATCGATGAGATTAGTTTCAACAGAAGCTTGAGTTGTCATGATTTTAATGAAATGATACTGAATTCTCGAAGAAGAAGCGAAATTTAATGAATACGAATAGAGGAAAAGAAATAGAGATGATCAAATGATCGAAAAAGAAAAGAAAATTGATCGGAGAGAGAAAGAAGATGATTGGGAAAATGAAGAAGATGATTAGAAGATTCTCCGGTGATCGGAGATCTAACAGAATTTTAACAGAAATAACAGATCGGAGCGGTTATGCTCTGATACCATGTCATTTTATGAGAATTGAAAACTGATTTTCATTAATTATGAAATGAAACAATTACAATATATATACAAACTTGCTAAGCTAACTAACTAAAACTATTAAATATTAACAACCTATACTAAACACGTGAGAAGCACGTGATCGACTTATTCGACTTAAACCAACAGAGATAGTGTCAATATGAATCCGCAAATTAAACCACATCTTCTGGAATTATATGTAAAGTCTCCAAAAGCGTGGATTAGATATTCTATGAAGACTATTATGATCTTGAGCACCATAGAACCTTGATGGTTCTTAGAGGTGAAACCGCTAAACCATGAGGGGTTCCAAGAGGGCACCGTCCTAGCGGGGTTTAGGACGACGCCCTAATGGGTCCGAGGGGTTGAGCCTATGGCAAAGTGCATGGATAGTTAAAATGTTTCATGAAAACTAGGATCACTTGGAACCGAGACCAACAGCGAAACAACCATCAATGGCAAATGATGTTAATGGTAACTGCTAAGTAGTAGCATGTTTCTACTAAGACTTCCTACTAATGTAATTGATGTAAGTATGGGTGCTTACACCCCAATTGATATACATTTTCACAAAGAGTTGTGATAATTCATCTCAATCATTCTGATCATTGTGATGTATAAAAGAATTCATTTGGTATGATTTAACACACAAACTAATAAATTCATTTTCACTAAAAAGAATATCTTGTTCTTTGCAATTTAATTATTAATTTCGTATATCCACAAAATATTTTAATCTGATTGTGAAAAATCCATAATTCATAAAGCTATCTAAGTTGCATATCTTTGGCATTGTTTATCCATGTGAAGATGTTGTGATAACTTCACATCTAAGATATTGTTCTACCATCTCACATTTTCTCCAATTTTTATATTGTATATATATCTTACTCCAAAAATAGATAATCAAATTACCTACAACTATAATCCACGTTGCCAATAATTAATACATTCCTTGTAGTGTGTTAATGATTCAATTTACTATTTTCACGTGTGTTGGTTGGTATTGCCCACATGGTCCAGACTTCATTAATATCACATATCGCTACCAAATGTTGTAGGGTATGCTCCAGGCTGTACTTTGTTAGCATCCATTCGTGTGTCTTTTGTATGTTGTTCTTTAATAATTTTTCATTATAAAGTGTAGAACAACAAATATCAAGTTAAGGGGAATTCGTGTAAAAATAAGTTATTAAAGTTGGTCAAAATCAACATAATTAACTAAGTGGATATAATTGAAAATTATATTGGTTAAAGTTATCATTATCATGTTGAAAGTATTTATATTGCCATCTTTAGATAAACATAAACATAATTATATAATGCTCAAAATAATTATAGTAGTAATTAGGTAAATATAATTCAAAAGTGGTAAAATGTTATAAATATCACCCTCTTGATGTCAAAATAGGTAGAAAACAACATAATTAGGTCATAATTATGTCAAGTGCGCCTATTAACCCTAATTATGTTGCGTAGTATGAATCTTCTATAGTACCAGTTTATGTTGTATTTACTTAATTAGTGTTGTATAGAGTTATCTTAGGTAGTAAAGTGACTATTTCACCTCATAATTCATACCTTCTTAACTTCACTACCCACTTTCAAGTGTGATTTGTTTGCTTCATATCTAACTTCCTTAACTTCAATGGCGTGTCTTTGCATGGTTTTCCTTTTGAAGATCATATATGTGAAAATTGTCATGGATAAGACTCATGTAAGGTAGAAATTAGTCAAAATTAGTTTACTGAGGGTGAAATTGGTCTTAATGAACAAAACAAGTCAACAAAAGTTATTGTTTGTAAAAAGTTATACATGTTTTTGTTCAAAAGTTAACGAAAACATGTTATGTAAAAAAAATTGGTGAAAATGTGCATTGTAGTCAAAGTTAGTCAATATAAGTGAAAGTGAGGCTATTTAGTTCAAAATCTACCTTTTGGGTAAAAAAACGGTCAATATTAAATTATTTATATTAAAGTCGGTCAAAATCATTCAAAAAATTAACGAAAACATGTTATGTAAAAAATTTTGTGAAAATATGCATTGTAGTCAAAGTTAGTCAATATAAGTGAAAGTGGGGCTATTTAGTTCAAAATCTACCTTTTGGGTAAAAAAAAGGGTCAATATTAAATTATTTATATTAAAGTCGGTCAAAATCATTCAGAATTAACGACTATGGGGATTGATGTTTTGTGATCAAACGAAATCTAACACTGGAGGGTATGGGGCCGGCCTTGGCCCGGCGAGGCCCGGCGCCGCACCCCTACACCGCCCCCCTTAGCTTTGTCCCGGCTTCTTCGTCGCCTAGAAGACGCATGTGACGGGCCTCATTTTCAAAATATAGCCGTTAATAACGGCTAGTTTATTAAATAAAAAAAATCTTTTCTATAAAAATACCATTTTATACCATTCTTTCACCATTTTCTTCCCACTTTCAACCCAAAACACTCTCATTTTTATACCATTCTTTTATAAAAAAAATATATTTTCACCCACAATGCAATCTAATTCTTGGTGGTCATCGTCTACGAAGGAGGAAGATGAGATGTTTTACGCAAATGTTGTGCTAAGGGCGGCGCAGATTATTATGGAGGAGGAAGAGGAAGAGGAAGACGTCTCGTCTGAAAGCTTTACCAGGCGACAACGGATTAACAGAGACCGCCAAGGTTTATCATTAATAAATTTTATTATCCTTATTCCTTATTTCCTCATATTTATATTTTTTTACGACAGGAGTGCACGAGAAATTGGTGAACGATTATTTTTCGGATGTACCCCTTTACAATGCCGAGATTTTCAGACGCGGTTCCAAATGAGTTGCCGGTTATTCACACGCATTGCTGATGATTTGGCGGGGCAAGCCCCGTTTTTCACGTAACGATACGATGCTCGTGGTTATGAAGGGTTCACCACGTTACAAAAGTGTACTGCGGCCATTCGCCAACTGGCGTACGGGACAGTGGTCGACGCTTTGGACGAGTACTTACAGATGTCGGAAAGAACTACGCGGGAATGTTTGTATCGGTTTTGGAAAAATGTGGTGAAACCGTATAGCAAAAAATATTTGCGGAAACCAAACGCATATGATGTTCAACAATTGTACCAAGCATATGAAGCACGACACATGTTTCCAGGAATGCTCGGTAGCATTGATTGTATGCATTGGGCGTGGCAGAACTGCCCGAATGCGTGGCGAGGCCAATATACACGAGGTGATCACGGCCATCCAACCTTAATACTTGAGGCCCTGACATCTCAAGATTTGTGGATCTGGCATGCTTTTTTTGGTCTCCCCGGTTCACTTAACGACCTCAACGTGCTTTACCAATCAGCGATCTTCAGCGACGTCGTAAATGGAACCGGTCCGGACACCAGTTTTTCAGTTTCTGGGGTTGAGTATAGACCCGGGTATTATCTTCCTTACGGAATATACCCGTCTTACTCTACAATTTTCAAGACTATTGCATATCCCAAGGACGAAAAAAGGAAAAAATTCGCCAAGCGGCAAGAAAAGACATCGAACGTTGTTTTGGTGTTCTACAAAAAAATGGGCCAACATTGAACAACCGGCACGTGCGTTCACACCGAAGAGGTTGTGCCTTTGTATGTGCGCTTGCATTTTGCTCTATAATATGATTATTGAAGACGAAGGTCGGGCGATTTGTGAGTATAATGAGAATGCATCTATCGGGAATACTGTCCTGATAGATCCGGCGCAACAGGATTTAAACTCGTTCTCGCTAACCAACGATTTCACGCATGCAAACTTTCAAGCCGATTTGGTAGAACATATATGGAACAACGCAAACGGCGGGGACGGTGACGAAGACGATAGCGAGTAGTGTAATTTTTATAAATTTTTTAATCTAGTCTTTTTTATAAATTTTAGGTAGTGTAATTTTTTTAGGTTATGTTATTTTTATTTATGTTATGTAATGGATTTTATTATCTTCTTTTATGTCTTATTTTTATTTAAACAAATAAAAAAATTAAACAATAAAAATTAAATCATGTAGGGTAGGCCCATCCTCCACCCCCTTCATATTGCAAGGAGGGCCATCCCATGGAGGATGGTGATGTGGCATCCTACATGGCGGCCCATCCTCATGGGGATGACCCTCCCCATACCCTCCAGTCTAATTAAATTGGACAAATCAATAAAGATGTGTCAATAGAAATCAGAATTGGTAAACCTTTGTAAAAAGTCAGTCTATTTAGGTCAAAATTGTTCAAAATAAATAAAATTTAGTAAATAGAAATCAAAAGTTGATGATCCCTATGTATCTTGTCACACCCCGTTATTTCCACATATAACCGGTGGGTCCGGTGGAGAGTATCGTGACGTAGTTAATTTCATCATAGTCAAATATACACAGTTTATAGCACAGCGAAAGTCTAGGTAGAAATTACTATTACAAACCGAAAGTGTAAAGTACGAATAAAATAATATTTAAACGGTTGTAAGAAAGGATCCACATGCGGATCTAAAATATAATACAAAACATTGTTCAACATACTTAAGGCATTAAGAACTTACAAGATTCTCTAACTAACGCCAAGAAGCTCTCAACCGATTACGAGTAGTACCTGCCACTTAGCCTTTTTGAAAATACGTCAGTTTACACTGGTAAATACAATTAACCGACTCTTTTGAAAATATTTATGAAAATTGATTTAATTGCACAAAGCACAAAAATCTTTTATAACTTGGGACAATTATATAAAATAATCTTGTATATAGATTTACATGTTTGTCGTACGTTCAGGGCCCGGGATAGAAGCCAAGACATGATTAATAGACATACCACTAATATAATCCCATAGGGAGTTATCCTCACATGTGGGTATATCTTTTTACTTACGCAACTGTCAAGTGTATGCCTACACCTCATGCTTAACTCGTGGCCATTTTCACATGAAATGAGTCGAGGATATCCAGGATACGGTCGTATTAACCCCCAAAGGCTTATATATCAAACAAAACATATTAAAACGGGTTATGTCAATAAATTAACCACTATTCGATTAATGATTCCATACCCGACCAAGCGGTAATAGTTTACCGTATCCCAAGCCCGTATAAGGGAAAATAAGTTAAAAGTATTTACATGAGCTTAAAATGCGAGATTTGTTAACTCAGCCGTATAATCTATTCAAACTAGCGCAAGTAGCTTTTACCGGGGCTCCTAATCTGGAATGAAGGTTTTATTAACCTATTAGATTACTAACGGGTCTTATTTAAGTTGTAACTTAGACATGTTAGTTTATAGAAGGTTTACGGCACGAAACGCTAGATTAAGCGGGGACCAGATTAGAATGTAGTTCAGACCCGATAAGTATGAAGACTTGTATTATATGGGTAAACTAAATACATTCTGGAATTGAAGTCAAAATGATAAGGTTTGACCCGTTTCAGTTGATTTGTGTTAACTAATCCCAAAAACCGCACCGTACGCGTATAAGCATAAACGGGTAACCGGATGAGTCATATACAAAGTCCTTACGTTATTATGCTTTAAATATGTTATGATATCAGTAAGATATCAACAATTATGCCCAAAAAGATTTTAAAACCAATTTAAGTCCCGTAAGGGCAATTTGGTCATTTTGAGGATTATAAAGGAGGTTTAAAGGTAAACTGATGTGCTGGTCTAAATCATTCTGTAAAAATATTTATTTTATGTTATTAAAACAGTAGGATATCATACATATGTGTGGTTTACCATTTATGGCCAAACTATGCCCCGAAAGGGTATTTTGGTCATTTCACATATGCTTTTAAGGACATACTTGGAAGTCTGAGTTCATGACTTATGCCTACTGTAAAAATGTTAAAAATCATTTACAATCTCAGTAGGTAACAAGTCTTTGGTGCTAAATATGGTTTTAAACCATACTATGCACCGAATTAGCGTAAAAGTCGATAATTGACGATATTTGCGATGTTTATGTGATTCTGAGATTTTGACCAGTCTTGGATGGTTAAAATATTTTATTTTACATATTAAATCAGTAGGAAAAGTTTTGGCATGTTAATTATATGTAAAACACATTTTATTAACAAAAAGGGCATAATCGTCAATTATAGAATTTATATAAGAACTCAAAGTTATGGTCAGTATATAATCTGACCCATCATTCCAAAAATCCCTAAAAATGATATCATAATAGTAGGTAATGAGTTTTGTGTCAAAATTTATGTTTAAACATGATTTATGCATAAAAGCGTAATTTAGATTTTATAAAAACTAAATTACGATATCTGGCATATTATTAGTTTGAGACTAGAAATTCATGTCAAAATAATCTAGACATGTTTATATATTAGTAGCTAAGTTATTTGTATGACCGTGCATTCAAAAATCTTATTTTTAGACTATAAAGGCATAATAGTCAAAAGTAAGCATAATAACGGGAATTTACATTTAACTCATAATATTAAATGACCAAGTAATATAACCTTAGAGGGTTATATTACTATATTATATGGTCCTAATGGAAGCTTAAAACATAAAGGATTCAAGCTTAATCGGGTCCGAACTGAAAGTTAAAGCAAAAGTCAAGCTTTTGCGACTTTGGTTGCAAACTGACCCTAAACACAGAATTGTCGGGTTAAACATGCTTAGACATGTTCTAATAATATTTACCAAGTTCTACATTATCAGTTTTAATTATTATTTGAAAATCTGACTAGTTTGACTTTTTGACTAGTTACTTTGACCCGACAATTAACTAAGTTACGTGGTAATTAGGATGTGCCCTTTTTTGGGATTAACACACACCTAATTACGATCACGTAGCTATATTCGCCTCGAACAATGGCTGGACCGTTAAAGTTTAAACTAAAAGTCAAAGCGTTATTACGACAACTTTGACTTTCGGTCTTTAAACATGTAAAAACCGAACTACAGAGGCTAAGAACACTTACACAAGATCCTAGCACGAAATTTGAACTGAGGAGGGCTTCCTTCTTGACCAGGAATCCCAGAGAATAAGCTTGGAGAGAAGAAGATGATTATTTTGAAAGTGCAAGTTGAAAGTGAAGCCAAAGGAGCTATTTATAGAGCAATGGGAGCTCTTAGGTAGCAACCAGATGTTATGAGAGCTCTATAGGTGTCCAAAGACGTGTCCAAAAACAGGAAACAACCCTTGGATTCGATTAAAGGTTGTAGAAGGTGACAAACCTGCAGCTGTCCATTTTTCTGCCCAGATACAGTCTTTAGGAACCATAAACCTGATCCCTTACGGTCCGTAACCGCTTTTAATTTTTATCGCCCAGTTACAGTCCTTACGGACCGTAAGCTGAGCCTTTTACGGTCCGTAAGCTTTGGTTAGAGGACAAAAATTTTGAAACTTTATTTATTTGGCTCCAAACTTATAACTTCAATATTATTTATTCCCGAGTGCTTGTTTTATCGAAAACAAGTCCCGGTTTCGACAAAAGGTCACTCAAAGGCGTAAATTAGCATGTTGACACTTTTAGTCCTTCAAGTTTAATTTTATTACTTGGCTAGGGATCACGACATGTGTCATTATTTTATTGGGTATGTTTTTGCGAGGTGTTACATCCTCACCCTCTTAAAAGAAATCTCGACCCCGAGATTTACTGAAACAAATGAGGGTACTTCTATCGCATCGTGGATTCTACTTCCCACGTATATTCTGGGCCTCTACGGGCATCCCATTTCACCTTTACGATTGGCACATGTTTCCTCCGGAGCTTTTTAACCTGTCGATCCTCGATCGATAAAGGCCTTTCAACAAATTTCAGGCTTTCGTCTGTTTGCACGTCCTTATGAGACATTGCTAGCGTTTCATCGGCTAGACATTTCTTTAAGTTGCAGATGTGGAACACATTGTGAATCCCACTAAGATCTTCTTGTAAATTTAACTTATAGGCCATACTCCCGACACATTCGATGATCTCGAATGGTCCAATATACCTTGGGCTTAACTTGTCCTTTTTACCGAATATCATTACTCCTTTCCAGGGTGACACCTTGAGTAATACTTTATCTCCTACCTCAAATTCTAGAGGTTTGCGCCTCTTATCTGCGTAGCTTTTCGGCTTATCCCTGGCAGCTTTTAGACAATCACGGATCTGAACAATCTTGTCCGTCGTCTCAAGGACTATCTCAGGTCCTGATAGCAGGGTTTCCCCAACTTCTACCCAACACACAGGCGTTCTGCATTTCCTTCCGTATAAGGCCTCGAAAGGCGCAGCTTGGATGCTCGAATGGTAACTGTTGTTGTATGAAAATTCAATCAAGGGGAGATGATCATCCCAACTTCCACCTAAATCAATAACACAAGCCCGGAGCATGTCTTCCAGTGTTTGAATTGTACGCTCACTTTGCCCATCCGTCTGAGGATGATAAGCAGCACTGAAATTCAAACGAGTGCCTAGAGATTGTTGGAAACTTTTCCAAAAATGAGAAGTGTATCTAGTATCCCTATCAAATATAATAGATAATAGATAATGGCACTCCGTGGAGAGATACAATCTCGTCCACATACAGCTGGGCTAGTTTATCGGAGCTATGCGTCTCTTTGATGGGTATGAAATGAGCTGACTTTGTCAGTCTGTCAACTATAACCCATATTGTATCGTTTCCATGTCTTGTCTTTGGTAACTTGGTAATGAAATCCATAGTTACCATTTCCCATTTCCAAGTGGGAAGTTCTGGCTGTTGTAGTAAACCTGACGGCTTTTGATGTTCGGCCTTAACCTGTGCGCACTTCATACATTTAGCCACATGTGTGGCTATGGATTTCTTCAAACCCATCCACCAATAATTTTCCTTCAGATCTTGGTACATTTTATCGCTACCCGGGTGAACCGAATATTTAGAATTGTGAGCTTCTTGGAGGATCATATCCCTAAGTCCACTGTGAATTGGAACCCAGATTCGACCATTCAATCTAATGATTCCATCTTGCCCGAATGACAGTTGATCAAAAGTTGCACCTAGTTTCTCGTTTGGAAAGTTAATTTCCAATACCGCTTCTTTCTGAGCAGCTAATAATCTTTCATTTAAATTACTCTTCAGCTTGATAATTTTAGCATTGATCCTTATGGGTTTAACTATTTCCTTTCAGCTTAGAGCATCAGGGACTACATTCGCTTTACCAGGATGGTAGCGAATTTCACAATCATAATCATTCAAAGTTTCCATCCAACGACGTCGCCTCATATTAAGATCTTTTTGGTTGAATAGGTGTTGGAGACTTTTGTGATCTGAGTATATCACACATTTTGTTCCATATAGATAATGTCTCCACAGCTTTAAGGCAAATACAACGGCACCCAATTCCAAGTCATGGGTCGTGTAATTCTTTTCATGCACCTTCAATTTTCGTGATGCGTAAGCGATCACCTTGCCTCTTTGCATAAGCATACAACCCATACCAGTGTGCGATGCATCACAATAAACAACGAACTCCTCTATTCCTTCGGGCAATGTCAACACAGGAGCATTGCTCAATTTCTGTTTGAGAATCTCGAAAGACTCTTGTTGTTTGGGACCCCAGTCAAATTTCACATTCTTGCGGGTTAAAGAAGTTAAAGGTGCAGCTATCCTTGAAAAATTTTCAATAAATTGCCTATAATATCCCGCCAACCCTAAGAAGCTGCGAATTTCAGTAGGAGTCTTAGGTGCTTGCCAATTCATAATTTCCTCTATTTTAGCGGGATCCACGTGGATGCCACGCTCACTTACCACATGTCCAAGGAATTGGACTTCTTGAAGCCAGAAATCACATTTAGAGAACTTCGCATACAGCTTCTCCTGTTGTACAAGTTTGAGGATGCATCGAAGATGTTTCTCGTGATCAGCTTGACTCTTGGAATAGATAAGTATGTCATCAGTGAAAACAATGACAAACTTATCTAGATACGGCTTGTAGACTCGATTCATGAGATCCATGAATGCTGCAGGTGCGTTAGTGAGCCCGAAAGGCATCACTAAGAACTCGTAGTGACCATATCTTGTTCTAAATGCAGTCTTGTGTACATCTTCGGTTCTAACCTTTAGTTGATGATATCCAGACCTTAGATCGATCTTTGAGAAGTAACTTGCCCATTGTAGTTGATCTAACAGATCGTCGATCCTGGGCAACGGATAGCGGTTCTTGATTGTAACTTTGTTTAGTTCCCGATAATCAATGCATAAACGCATTGAACCATCCTTCTTCTTTAAAAATAAAATGGGCGCTCCCCAAGGGGACGAGCTTGGTTGAATAAAACCTTTCTCCAATAAATCATCCAAATGGGTTCTTAATTCCTTCATTTCGGTCGGTGCCAAACGATAAGGAGCTCGTGCGACTGGTGCTGCTCCTGGTATAATATCAATTCTGAATTCCACTTGTCTGTCGGGAGGCAAACCAGGTAGTTCTTCAGGAAAAATGTCTGCGTATTCTGAAATAACAGGAATATTATAATACCCCAAATTTTATAATAGATTATTTTGGTGTTTAAGAGTTTAATTTAATTAGTTAAGTCTAATAAATATGAAATAAGGTTATAAAGAATGAAATATTTATACAAGAATGACAACATAAATGACCACAAAAGCAACCTTGAGGGGTTGAATATGTAAATTATGATGTTAAACATAAGAAAAATGAAAAACCCAGTGTTTTGGTGGGTGCATGTCGCGAGCAGAGGGCAAGGGAAAAAGGGAAAAACCCTTCTCCTTCAATTGAACTCAAGATTTAGCAAATTGGTGATGGTTTTAAACACAAATCGAATGCATGAGCTTAGTTACTCCATAACCTAAGTGGTTTGAACATAAGGTAAGTTAAATTTTATGTTTTGATGTATGTTGATGAAGTGGGCTTTAATCAATCCGTGAAATCATATGAAATTGAACTTGTGTGTGAGTTAGATTCATCATATAGAAGATGTTTTATGCTTGAAATTGATTGGATTGAAGGTTTGAGAAGAAACCCACTTGTAGTAGTAAAGATGATGATAAAGATGATCATACATGTTCAATAATTGTGAAATGTTGATGTGCGATGTTGTATGTAATGAGTAAATTTTAGTTAATTTGGATATAGTATGAAAATTATATGATTCTAGTTGAAATTGATGATCCATGTTAAGGATTGGGAAGAGTATGCAATAAAATACATGTACATTGTGCCTTGTATGTTGTATGCACACCAAGTGTTTGATAAAATGTCTAAGTGACAAAAATAGTAGGAATTGTATGCACATGATGGATAATATATGTAGAATGTGATAATGATCTAATTTATAATAGATTAGCATAAAGAATGTGTTTTACATGGAGAACAATTGGGAAATTAGTTGATAATATGAATTAGTAAGAAACATGCATTAGAAGGTAGTATTATATGCTTGAAGGTGATGCACGCCATAGGTGGAATTAAGCATTGGACATGATTAGTAAATGATCACATAATAGATATGAAGCGTATGAACTTACTAGCAAGTAGAGATGGTAGAGTTATGTAAATGAGCTAATCTTGAATGAGGTATTGGATAGTAAATCAACATGAGAAGTGTGACTTAGATATAATTCATATAGTTGAATGAGTATAGCATTATGAGTATACCATATGTTAAATGAAACATTAATGAAAGTCGAATGTGAAATGTAAAATGATATGATCGTTCATATATATAATTTTATATATTAACAAGAATGTGGATGCAATGAAATGAAAGTATATGGATCATATCAAGATGGATGGAAGTATGAAGGGCTAACGGGTCAAGAGGACATGGGGAAGCGAACGCACGTACAAATGCGTAAGGTAAGTAAACTCCCGGACTCCCTCTTTAGTAGTAATGGAATTAATTGTATGATAATTGTTAGAGGTTATGTTGAAATGCGTTATTGAGGATGATATCAAATAAGTAGTATTAAGTAAGTGGTTTCCGAATCACTTCTTAGATTATTTAAGCAAAGTTATGTGCTAGTCACTTAAGCATGATAATCGAAGCCTATTAGGATTTGGTTATTTAGAAGTGAAGGCTTTCGCTATGTAGACCAACGGGTCAAAATAAGAATTTATTTCATTATGGAATGGTTGCATAAGAATAGAAGACGGTATTATAATCCGGGTAACGGGTAGAATTTCTCATAAGTGCGCTAACCGAGAGACGGGGACGCGGGTTAATGGGCAAATGATTGGTTTGAGACATGACCAATGGGAACAATTTCGTGTAAGGAAATTGTACTAATAAAGTTCAATTACGTAAAATTTATTGAAATGAATAAGTTTAATGTATACCGGGAATAGGGTTCATAAACTCATTGTACGGAACTCCGAATAATGTAAAAGTGTTATAGTTATAACGTTCATGTGAGTTTTGTGTATAAAAATATGATTTGTTTGATAAAAACATGAACGGGTCAAATAATTCGTAAATGAATATTAAGCCGAAAGCATATAAGTTGAGAACTTCCTTAGTTCGGATGTTAGATTTTGAGTCCATATGATAGAGGACCAAATTACGATCATATGGTAAGAAACGGAAAAATTGTAAAAATTCGTTAAGCTGAAAGTTGCAGGTCTGAACCAGGTGCAAGGTTGCGCCCCCAGGCACAAGGTTGCGCCCCTGACTGATGTCTTCTGTATTGCGCCAGAACTGGCACAAGGTTGCGCCAGATTGGTTTCTTCTTGCTCCAATTGCAGGTTCTTTCATATTTTTCGCATTCTTCAACTCCAAACTTGTGTGAAGGCTATCTAACTACGTTATATGCATTATATAACTATATGTAAGTATGTAAGCATGTACGTATAGACGTGTTTATGTTTGCATGTATGTTTTCGGGTGTATGTAAATAGATGTATGAGTATACATATATGAAAGTATGTACGTATGTATTAAATGAGATTGAATGTACACAAAGGAATAAAGCTTGTATGTATTTATGTATGTATGTATGTATGTATGTATGAAATGTGTATGAACATACGTGTGTAGTATCCATGAAGTAGGATTTGTTGTGCATGAAAGAAGGGATCTTGTATATATGCTTATATATATGGCTCTAAGATGTTTGAATAGTCACGTTACTAATGGTGTGCCTTGGCCCTTGAGAATGGAACAGGAGTGCAGATACGTAAGTATTGGGCTTATAAAGATTGGATGCTCGATGTAAAGAATCAACTCAAAAGAATATTATATCGGAGTTGTATAAAATGATAGATTGCTAAGTGGTTATGAATATTTTTATGTCTTTATACTCATGTATATGATGTCACCAATTATTAACGTGTTGGGTGACCGCAGGTTAGTCGGATATTCATGACGGACTAGTGATCGAGGGTCGAGTTATGATCAAGGATTGTACGGGGATGTGATCACATGTTGGAAACCATTTGTAATGTAATGTTCTTGATTAGGTATGAATAATGTAAAAGATTTAAATCAAGTCGATTTGAATGGCTTGTTAATAAGTTGTATGATTGTCAAGAAAATAAATTTTATGACTCATATTTCCGCTGCGACGATTTCGGTTAAAATGTGTTGAGGGTGTTTCAAATATCTTCTATTTTGGGTTTTGGCACGTCTATTGTCACCTGTGCCATGTAAATGATACAACCTTTCTTCAAACACTTAGATGCCTTAAGCATAGATACTTGATCAGGCAATCCATGGTGCGTATCTCCTTGAACAGTAATTGATTCACTAGAAGGGGTTTTAATGATAACTTGCTTCTTGGCACAGGCAATTTGGGCTTGGTTAAATGATAACCAATCCATGCCTATAACTACATCAAACCCCGCCAATTTCATTGGCAACAAAGACAATGGAAAAGAATGGTTCCTAATGGATATGAAGCATCCATCTAGAATTGTTGAGGCAGTTTCTAAGGTATCATCGGCCAATTCTACCTCATATTTTATGTCTAGAGTTTTAATAGGCAGATTTAACAATTTACAAAATTTATTGTCTACCAAGGACTTATCTGCGCCAAAATCAAATAAAACTCTAGCATAAATATTATTTATGAGGAATGTACCTGTTATAACGTTATCATCCTATACTGCCTCTCTGGTATTCATTTGGAACACTCGAGCATTTGTCTTTTTAGCCTTTTCGGGCTTCTTTGCGTATTTCAGGCAGTTGGACCAGATGTGCCCCTTCTCGTTGCAACCATAACTGGTTGCATTCTTCAACTCTTTGCATTCCAAAGTTTTATGATTCTTTGACTTGCAAATTCCACAAGGTCTAACTTTTTCATCAAGTCTGCATTTCCCGAAGTGGTGTTTCTTGCAGGTCTTGCACAAGGGCTTCTCACCCGACTGATTGGAGTTTTTCTTAAAATCAGAACTTTTCTTAAACCTAGAATTACCTTTCTTCTTTTTATCGAAACGTCGTGAGTTATCATCCTCTCTTTTTCTCTTCCCATCATTCGTAGTCTTTGCAGACTTATTTCTGATAATATCCAAGGTTAAAGACAAAGACAGATCTACTGCTGACCTATATGTTGCAGGCCTTGATGCCTTCACATGACCCTTCACTTCGAGAGCCAAACCACCTATAAAGAGTGCAATACGCTTGGGCTCCGGTGTAACCAAATAAGGTACCATTCAAGACATGGAGTTGAAGCTAGTAACGTAAGTTGGACAATCCAAATTTTTCATAACCAGAGTTAAAAAGTCAGCTTTAACTTTCTCTATTTCGTGTTGTGTACAGAAAGTTTCTCTCATTAGATCAACAAATTTATCTCAAATCAGATTATATAGTGGAATTTTCCCTGAGGCCTGTAACAGCGCCTTCCACCAAACTAAAGCTTCACCTTTAAAAGATTGAGAAACAAACTTTACAATATCCTGCTCGGCACATCCACTGATGTCAACTACTGTCTCCATTTCTTCTAGCCATTTCATACAATCAATGCCACATTTTTCACTAGTGAAGTCTCTTGGCTTACAAGAGACAAAGTACTTATAAGAACAAGTCTTGGAACGTGGTTCCTGATCAAACACTATTCTCTTGGATGGTTGAATTTTCTGATTTGACGAATGCTGAGAATCGTCCTTCTTAGATGTATGTGTCTTGGAACGTGTAGCACCCGAATCTTTGTACATTCTGCCAATAGCTTTAGTTACAGCATTGTCTATCATAGTTTGCAGATCAGCACCCGTTACATTTAATCTCGTGTTATCATTTCTTTCATTAGTATGACTGTTGACTTCGTCAGAGTCAGCCATGGTGAAGTTTGAATGCTATACAAAAATTGACAACAACTTATTTAGTGGTCTGTTATTGAATCATCATATTCGGTGATTCATTAACCATGGTAAAATAGACCATAGTGGTTAATTTGTTAATCAGATTTATTTAAACTTTTCGTTATAGTTATTCCCAGTTTTTAAAACCATTAAGGATAATAAGGTGGCACAAAAAGGCCTTGTCACAAGGACAGTTTTAAATTATTAGCCAGGATCTTATTAGATCAAGGCGTTAAGGTTTGAACATAGTTCCTTACCTTTCTTGACAGGGAGTCATAGACTACTACTGTCAGTGATATGTAATTAATATAGTTTGGCCCTAAGGCAAAACAATAACATCACTAATGGATGTTTTGATATAATCATCTTATTTGATGATATCAATCACGATTCATATGATCATATAGGTTGTGTAAGGAATCTTGGAAAGGATCCGAGTATTAGGATGACTAGTGTGATTTTCTCGAACCACATTTGTCAGGAGTGCTGACGTGATGTCGTGGTCTCACGCAAATTTAATCCAATTACAACTAATTAGCTAGCGGTAAGTGGGTATCGAACACAGGGAGTTTGTGGAATATGTGCTATCTTGATGTATGTCTAAATTAACTAAAGCAAACTAAATTGCAAGAAATGTAAATTCAGAATTTTGGTGATTGGTTTTAATTACTAGATTAAACTAAACTAAATTACAAATCAAGGTTAAGTTTTGTAACAAGATAAGAGGATAGTGATCATCCCGAGTTTTAGGTTTTAAGTGACAATAAAGGTTTATATTCAACTAAAAAGAACTACATAGACATAGCTCATGCAAGATCAATTGTTTGTGATGAAAGGGAACTAAGTACTCGGATTCCTAGAACGCGAGGTTGTTACCCGATGACCAATCAACATATGTCCAACCCTAATCCCTCCCATGATATCTCGATTGCCAACGGCACCAAGAACGTATGGTTTATAACTATGATCAAACATACATCAACAATTTACAAACACCCAATCAAACATCATAATAAACTAACAACACATGCATAGTTTAATATTCTAGAAATTAAAGAACAAACATAATTGTCACAAATAAAACCTGACACTCAAGACGATCACCAAGCAAACCTAGCCGCTCATAGTGTCGTGAATCGTCATAACAATCAAACCTTTGTCCAATGGAATCAAAAACAAAGTCTCCATGTTTAGACCACTCAAGAACACCTTGGAACACCCCAAAATCACCCCCTAATCAGTTACTAAACGAATAACATGATTGGATTTCAAAAGACACAATAAAACATCATAAATTAGGGTAGTTACACATTTCTCGCTGGCCTCCACCGTAAGCTACGGTGGGTCTCTACTGCCTTACGGTGGAAGAAAAATGCTGGGGTTTACCGTAATTTACGGTAGCTACCGTAAATTACGGTAGGCTTCAGAATGCAATTTTGTTTTCAGCATAACTTTTTCGTTTCAACTCCGTTTTCTTCACCGTTTTCGCCTACGTTCTCGTAATTTCGCCCTCTATAATGCTATCCTCTTAATTCTTCCATACCAATAATTGATTTTTTTCATTTATTCTCCATCTTTCAATCTCCAATCCAGTCGCGCCTATTCAAAGTTTCATTCCCACACTTTTAAGCCCCAAATGTACCTGAAACACAAGCAAACATAGTTATCTAATTCTAGACAATTACCCGATTAAATGTGGGATTTTAATATCGTTTATACCATTTAAGGGTTGTCCTACGGACTACCCGTCACATCCCCACACTTAATTGTTGCTTGCCCCAAGCAACCCGTTCAACAAAACACAATTTATTCAAGCGATCAAGCACAAACCAAGAAAAAAAATTTCCTCATTTACTAACTCTTTCTTAAAATTGCACATGACACACCCCTCACAAAACTCTCCTCTCGGCGACAAGCAATAACTAGCAAAGATAAGCTAGATCACACTTAAAGCAAACGGGTGGTTGCACGACAATAAGCTTGTAATTAAATCGGTCATTCGCCTAAATGATTTTGCTAAACATGCACGTGAATCAAAGGAACTTAGAGGTTGTAACGTGGCAAGGCAAATGGGTAGGAAATGGAAATACATATGCGAAGTAGCTAACGATTCAACCCGGTCTTTTATTTCTAACTAAAACAAAACATAAATAACTATATACAAACTATATCATTCATTTTTTTTTCATTTTTCATTGCTTTTTCTTTTTTTTTTTCTTTCATATCTCTTTTTTTTCTTTCGATTTAACAAACAAGCATACTGGAACAAGATGATTATACTAATAGACCGAGTAAAATACGGGTTAATTTTTTAAGAGAAAGTAGGCACGGGTTAACAAAAGATCGGCTCAAAGCTCAAATGGGCTACTAAAGTCCAAACCCCCGCCCCTCTCGCTACCATGCTCATATATATAACTTATGAGGTCCAACCCCCCAAATCCCACACTCGCACACACCAAGACGAGGCTACCTAATTGCCCTTATCCTTTTCACATGCATATCAAGCTAAGGCCTCAAACTGCATTCAAGCACAAGTTCTAATGCACCACCACCCATTGCCACTCTCATCAAGAAAAAATGTATTCTAATAAATTCAAGTAGTGGCTCAACTCTCACCAAGAAAGAACAAGGGGATATGGGTTGCCGGTGTGTCATGCAATTTTATACTCAACTGTTCAATTTGGACCATTTTTCGCTTGATTTTTAAAATTTTCACATTTTTCTCAAAATTTCCCCTCATCCCCACACTTGGGATACATTGTCCCCAATGTATGATTTTGAAGGGAAGATCGCTTAAACCACTACAATATCAATTGTAGCTTTTCCACTCAAACCCAAAATTCTTTTTGGTTTTTTTTTTTAATTCTTATTACTAAAAACACCACCAACTTTCACAACCCGTCACTAAACATATCAAAACACCACCCATCCACCCAACCATGAACATAAACATGAATATATACAATGGTGCACAAAATGAGAACAAAAAACGACCTGGTCTGTAAATCAACAGTGTTGGTAGTGATGCAGCCGCGGTGATCGGACATGAACATAAGCATCTCTTGGATTCTCTGATATCTCAGCGGGGATGTTGCCAAACATCCCCACACTTGAATCATTGCATCCGCGAGGATTGAAACGTAGTAACCTGCCAACACACAAACACAACACCAAAACAAAACAAAACACGAATACAATACTCTACATCCTCAGGCTGCCTCCCGAGAGCGCTAAGTTTAAAGGTCTTCAGCCAGACCATAACTGATAAGCGTTACGGTGGTCTCAATGCACACTTACCCAAAACATTTACAACAAATGCCCGGAAATTTACATGCCATCTCCATAGGTTTGTCAGTATAATTGGCATGTTTAGACTACACTTGCGGGTTTGTCTAATCCACTTCATGATGTATACCCTGATGTCTTGTAGTTTCACCCTTCTCATCTTCTTCCTCGAACCCTCTTCCCCAAACTTGTTATTTTGAATGATTGATATGGGAAGAGGTTCGGTACACACATTCATCTCCTCAGACTGTTCTACCTCATCATCTACACACTCCATCTGATCCACCAGTGACTCTTCATCAGATAAAGGACTCATTGGTGTGGTATTATCCTCCACAACCTCCTCCATCATGTGAGAATAATCTCTAATATCATCAGGTAATGGTGAAAGGCGTTGTTCTATTTCTATCTTCATTTTTAAATTCTGACACTTAGAAACTAAACAGCTGATTCGATCTTCATCGGAAAGGTCAGGTGCTGATAAATGCTGCTCGAGTTTGGACAAAGTTACTTCCAATATAACAAGCTCTTTCTCCTCATCGGTCTGATAAGTATAAACACCCTCGGGCTCAGAATATTCTTTGGGATGATATTGTCGATATCCCTGATACGGACTTAAGATGTGCGCATCCATAATTTTTTTATTCCAATACTTTGGGTTTTCTGAATACACCGTGCACACATCATAATCATAAGTGTGATCGCGACCGCAACAAAAACATAGACCATCCGTCCTTGTCTCATAATAAACGTCCTCGTCCCGATCATATCCATCTGAGTAATAATCAACCTCCATCTCTAAGTCATAATCATCAGCGTATGATGGAGGTGGAAGTTGTGAAGCATAAGACAACGGTTTTCCATGTGCCATCCTGTAATGGGCCTCGTGGCAACCGATACACGGATGACGTGGACCCCCGCACAATATACACTTAGAGAAGCTGAAATCTGTGTAATGCACTGTCATCCTGCACAACACAACTCAACTACCAAGTGTAAATCACGAACATCAAAGGAAATCTTTTTGGGATTTTTAGTTTTGTTTTATTTTTTTAACTGATACACAAGATAACACACGTTGCGCACTACTCCCCGGCAACGGTGCCAAAATTTGACGTGATGTCGTGGTCTCACGCAAATTTAATCCAATTACAACTAATTAGCTAGCGGTAAGTGGGTATCGAACACAGGGAGTTTGTGGAATATGTGCTATCTTGATGTATGTCTAAATTAACTAAAGCAAACTAAATTGCAAGAAATGTAAATTCAGAATTTTGGCGATTGGTTTTAATTACTAGATTAAACTAAATTAAATTACAAATCAAGGTTAAGTTTTGTAACAAGATAAGAGGATAGTGATCATCCCGAGTTTTAGGTTTTAAGTGACAATCAAGGTTTATGTTCAACTGGAAAGAACTACATAGACATAGCTCATGCAAGATCAATTGTTTGTGATGAAAGGGAACTAAGTACTCGGATTCCTAGAACGCGAGGTTGTTACCCGATGACCAATCAACATATGTCCAACCCTAATCCCTCCCATGGTATCTCGATTGCCAACGGCACCAAGAACGTATGGTTTATAACTATGATCAAACATACATCAACAATTTACAAACACCCAATCAAACATCATAATAAACTAACAACACATGCATAGTTTAATATTCCAGAAATTAAAGAACAAACATAATTGTCACAAATAAAACCTTACACTCAAGACGATCACCAAGCAAACCTAGCCGCTCATAGTGTCGTGAATCGTCATAACAATCAAACCTTTGTCCAATGGAATCAAAAACAAAGTCTCCATGTTTAGACCAGTCAAGAACACCTTGGAACACCCCAAAATCACCCCCTAATCAGTTACTAAACGAATAACATGATTGGATTTCAAAAGACACAATAAAACATCATAAATTAGGGTTGTTACACATTTCTCGCTGGCCTCCACCGTAAGCTACGGTGGCCACCGTAGCTTACGGTGGGTCTCTACTGCCTTACGGTGGAAGAAAAATGTTGGGGTCTACCGTAATTTACGGTAGCTACCATAAATTACGGTAGGCTTCAGAATGCAATTTTGTTTTCAGCATAACTTTTCCGTTTCAACTCCGTTTTCTTAACCGTTTTCGCCTACGTTCTCGTAATTTCGCCCTCTATAATGCTATTCTCTTAATTCTTCCATACCAATAATTGATTTTTTTCATTTATTCTCCGTCTTTCAATCTCCAATCCAGTCGCGCCTATTCGAAGCTTCATTCCCACACTTTTAAGCCCCAAATGTACCTGAAACACAAGCAAACATAGTTATCTAATTCTAGACAATTACCCGATTAAATGTGGGATTTTAATATCGTTTATACCACTTAAGGGTTGTCCTACGGACTACCCGTCAAGTGCTAACATGTTCTCAGATGTTAACAAGGATTTTATCATCTTAAGGAGGCTTTACCATCATGGCAATGTCTATAATGACATATAGGCTAGGTTATACCTTCAAGATTGTCCTTTGAGATTCTTTGGCAGATCAATTATAAATTGAAATGATAGTTTAATTTATGACATAATATATACATATGTGTAATGATAATTATAATCTCAAAAGGAAATGCTCATTAAAGTGATAAAAATTACATAAAATGCCCTAAACGGGTCTTTAAATAATGAACTTGTCCACATAGGGACTTAATTGAAATGAAAATTACAAAAATAGAAATAAGGGGTCTTCAACGATCTTTCTTCTTCTTCCATTTGATAAGGTTTGCAAGACCTTTAAGAAAACTGTTGTGCTTCTTATCATGTTCTTCCACCCTTTGTTCCACTTCTTCCAACCTTTGTAGGATTTCTTATGGTTGCGGTGGTTGGAGTGGATGTTGGGGTTGTTGTTGTTGTTGAGGTTGTGGTGGTGGCGGGTATTGATACCCATAAGTAGGGTACCCAGTTGGGTACGCGGGTGGAAAAGGAGAGGGGTAGAGAGCGTTATAATTTGTTGGCTCGACGTATGGGTCAACGACAGGTGCATGATAGTTATAACCTGAGTAAGCTTGTGGCTCATACGGGTTGTACCCAGTTGTATCTGGGTAAGCAGGGATTAGGTTTTCAAAACCCATGGGAGGTGGTGGTGGTGGTGCAAAAGCGACCGGTGTAGTGTCGATTTTCGACACAGCATTCGAAGGCCCACACATTTGTGGGTCTTCGTAGAGCGGAGGGTAATTGGAGGAGGTTTGTGGGGTGCTAAAATGGAAACCCCCTCGCACGGACATCCATGCACTTCTTCTTCGCCTTGATGGTTCTGGTGGCGGAGGCTGCTCTGGTGCTGGTGGCGGCGGTGGTGTAACCGCTTGGAAATGCGGATCCTCAGAAGGAGTCCATTGATGTGGTGGTGAGTAGTTGTGTGGGGGAGTAAACTCCCACTTGTAAGTGCTCCACCTTTCGGCCCATAAGTCGGGGCCTCTCTATGGCGATCCTACAAATGAAGAACCGCTTGAGATTTCTATGGGATGCGTAGGCGTCCCAGAAGATGGCATAACGGGATCTGGATCGTCATCCATGTCCTGATATTCAGGAAAGTGATCTGTGGGCCCCAATGGATTATGACCCATTGGTTCTTCGATTTGGTTCATAGGGTTAAAACGACGCTGAAAATAAGGAGTCGGGTATTGGAAGGAATGGTAGGAACCAGATAGTTGCAAGGAATGGTGAGAGCCCTGAGGCTCATCTTCTTGTTGTGGCCCAAAGGAGTGATGGTAGGAGGGTGAAGAACTGAGCGAAACGGAACGTCTCGCTGGTTCAAGGTAAGTACTCCAATCCTCATGCGGTTCGGAGCCGTAAGATGCGGAGGGTGTTCGTCGATGCGAAGGCCCTGCTTCGTGATCGTTCCTTCCCCTCATTGGGGCCTTGCCTCGTCCTCCTCGTTCACGGATTCTTGGTGGCATACTTAAAATGTAGTTCTGTCAAAACAAGGAAACAACAAAGATATATAGACCAATAAGATTAAGATTAATCCTAGGTCATTTGCCTAGACTCGGAAGTCAAGGAATGTGCTACTGTGTCGTTGAGATTAAATACAAAAGGCTAGTGTTTAATTCACTCAATGTCTGCTCTGATACCAACCTGTCACACCCCGTTATTTCCACATATAACCGGTGGACCCGGTGGAGAGTATCGTGACGTAGTTGATATCATCATAGTCAAATATACACAGTTTATAGCACATCGGAAGTCTGTGTAGAAATTACTATTACAAACCAAAAGTGTAAAGTACAAATAAAATAATATACAAACGGTTGTAAGAAAGGATCCACAGGCAGATCTAAAATATAATAAAAAACACTGTTCAACAGACTTAAGGCATTAAGAACTTGCAAGATTCTCTAACTAACGCCCAGAAGCTCTCAACCGATTACGAGTAGTACCTGCCACTTAGCCTTTTTGAAAATACGTCAGTTTACACTGGTAAATACAATTAACCGACTCTTTTGAAAATATTTATGAAAATTGATTTAATTGCACAAAGCACAAAAATTCTTTTATAACTTGGGACAATTATATAAAATAATCTTGTATACAGATTTACATGTTTGTCGTACGTTCAGGGCCCGGGATAGAAGCCGAGACATGATTAATAGACACACCACTAATATAATCCCATAGGGAGTTATCCTCACATGTGGGTATATCTTTTTACGTATGCAACTGTCAGGTGTATGCCTACACCCCGTGCTTAAGTCGTGGCCATTTTCACATGAAATTAACCGAGGATATCCAGGCCACGGTCGTATTAACCCCCAAAGGTTTATATATCAAACAAAACAGATTAAAACGAGTTATGTCAATAAATTAACCACTATTCGATTAATGATTCCATACCTGACCAAGCGGTAATAGTTCACCGTATCCTAAGCCCGTATAAGGGAAAATAAGTTAAAAGTATTTACCTGAGTTTAAAATGCGAGATTTGTTAACTCAGCCGTATAATCTATTCAAACTAGCGCAAGTAGCTTTTACCGGGGCTCCTAATCTGAATGAAGGTTTTATTAACCTATTAGATTACTAACGGGTCTTATTTTATTTTAAATATTAAATCAGTAGGAAAATTTTTGGCATGTTACTTATATGTAAAACACATTTTATTAACAAAAAGGGCATAATCGTCAATTATAGAATTTATATAAGAACTCAAAGTTATGGTCAGTATATAATCTGACCCATCATACAAAAAATCCCTAAAAATGATATCATAACAGTAGGTAATGAGTTTTGTGTCAAAATTTTTGTTTAAACATGATTTATGCATAAAAGCGTAATTTAAATTTTATAAAAACTAAATTTACGATATCTAGCATATTATTAGTTTGAGAGCAGAAATTCATGTCAAAATAATCTAGACATGTTTATATATTAGTAGCTAAGTTATTTGTATGACCATGCATTCAAAAATCTTATTTTTAGACTATTAGGGCATAATAGTCAAAAGTAAGCATAATAACGGAAATTTGCGTTTAACTCAGAATATTAAATGACCAGGTAATATAACCTTAGAGGGTTATATTACTATATTATATGGTCCTAATGGAAGCTTAAAACATAAAGGATTTAAGCTTAATCGGATCAAAACTGAAAGTTAAAGCAAAAGTCAAGCTTTTGCGACTTTCGATTGCGAACCGGCCCTAAACTAAGAATTATCGGGTTGTACATGCTTAGACATGTTCTAATAATATTTACCAAGTTATTTAAGTGACAGAATATGGTTCATAACTTCTACATTATCAGTTTTAATTATTATTTGAAAATCTGACTAGTTTGACTTTTTGACTAGTTACTTTGACCCGACAATTAACTAAGTAAATGTGGTAATTAGGATGTGCCCTTTTTTTGGGATTAACACACACCTAATTATGATCACGTAGCCATATTCGCCTCAAACAATGGCTGGACCCTTAAAGTTTAAACTAAAAGTCAAAGCGTTATTACGACAACTTTGACTTTCGGTCTTTAAACATGTAAAAATTGAACTACAGAGGCTAAGAACACTTACACAAGATCCTAGCACGAAGTTTGAACTGAGGAGGGCTTCCTTCTTGACCAGGAATCCCAGAGAATAAGCTTGGAGAGAAGAAGATGATTATTTTGAAAGTGCAAGTTGAAAGTGAAGCCAAGGGAGCTATTTATAGAGCAATGGGAGCTCTTAGGTGGCAACCAGATGTTATGAGAGCTCTGCAGGTGTCCAAAGACGTGTCCAAAAACAGGCAACATCCCCTGGTTTCGATTAAAGGTTGTAGAAGGTGACAAACCTGCAGATGTCCATTTTTCTGCCCAGATATAGTCTTTACGGACCGTAAGCCTGATCCCTTACGGTCCGTAACCGCTTTTAATAAATACGGGGAGTACGCAGTTCATTGTAAAAAGCTTCCTAGGTTCAAATATCGGCATGACTGCGTGCGAGATGTTTTGTGGGACATCCTAAGAAGAGCTTGGATTTCTGCTAAAAAATAGGCCCCTGTGAATATCCTCACGGACCCTATGGAAGGGAGATCTACTTTGCGACCAGCGGATCTGCTAGTCTTTGGCTGGCTGGGGGGAAACATGCTTGTGTGGATCTCACGGGGGTTTCACCTTCGGTTGGTTCAAGGGAAAACGGGTTTTTAGTTAGACAAGCAACAAGAAAGGCAGAATCAAAGAAAGTGGATAAGCACGCTAAAGCTTGTGCAAAGAACCAACATGTCTTTGTCCCTTTTGGCTTTGATACATTTGGCTTCCTAGCCCCAGAAGCTATCCACTTATTGACTAGGGTCCAACGGGTCATCTACAACAATTGTTCAACCCCAGAGGGCAAGGGTTTGTCTTTGGAAGGTTAGGATTTGCAATTCAGAAAGGGATGGTGGCGCAGCTTGTTGCCCATCTACCTTCTGTTTTGATGTAACTTGGCAAGTTTTTTGGTGAATTATATAACAAAAATATATAATTATTAAAAAAAGTTGATGAAACTAAGGAAAGCAACATTTTTGGGTCAAAGTGGATTTAAACATTAGTTTTTTTTTTTAATAAACGAGTAAAACTTAATATGCATAATTTTGCATTTTAACTTGCTGCTTTATTGTCTTAGAATTTTGAGTTCATACAACAGTTTATTTTTTTAGATATTAAATTATATTCTAGTTCTAGAGAAAAAAAAATTTAACTTAGGAAAAGCATATACTTTCTCAAAAGGCAATCATGTGAGTGTACTACTCAATTACTCATCGTCTAGGTAAGGTCCACGTGACAGCAGATGGTTTCCACGTGGGAATAACCTTGGAAGGGACCATGGTCCCCAATCAAAACCTAGGGCTTACCGACCAACCTTTCCCATCTTCAATAATAAAAACACTGTTTCTTATGTTTCGAATAGAATATAATATAATATAATATTTTGAATGATATGTCACACACCATTTAATAATAATATTCAAACTATATTTAGAACAAGAAACCTTTAATCCAACAAATCAGAAAGGGTCACCCAAAGGGTGGAACAACAAGGGTCCACTTGAATTTGTTGTGTAGTAGAAGCATCAATATACAAATGTAGGGTGGACGTTAAAGATTGTAATAAGCAAGAAGGAACTAATGCTCATGCTTAACACACGTCTTCATTATACCCGGACCATCAAGTGGAGGTCACTCAAGCTGGCCTTAAACATTGGTGAAAGTCTCATGAAAGCACCACCGCACATGTAAATGAATCGAATAAATACAAAGGATGTTCGTTCCTTTACCTATAACTGAACAAACGTTACAAACAAACTACCACGAACATTCAAACAAACATAAGAGGATAACTAACAAATGAGTTTAAATGAATAGGTAAATAAACATAAGCGAAGATACACGAATAAGTTAACAAACGCAAATGAATGAACAAGACGTATTTATCATTTGTACATTAACTGTAAAAATAATATGTTCATGTCCATTCATTTAGTAAATAAATAAATAGAAACACACTTTTTGTTCGATGGTTCGTTGAACGTTCGGTTCATTACAAGTCTATGCACCACCATCCATGGTTTCATTGTTTTCATGTCATAACCACTGTTGGATTGATCACATAACTTCATTTGATCGAGAACTTTAGGTTTTGAGGTATTAAATTCTCCAAACTATCTCTGAGGATTGTGTATGTTCACATTTAGATAAAAGTATTTTGATGTTAATCCTGATTTAATCGGAGAGAAACAAGAATAAGGATGTATTTTTTATTTAATTTGGAAAAGCATTTACAATAAGCGGTCGAAAGACTTGTGTATTATAGATAGGGAACAATAACAATATTTAGTCAAGATGACACAATGCTTCGTGAAAGGGTTAACAATTAATTTGGTTGCTATCAATGGTATATCTATCTTCATTAACCTAGTTACGGTTGATTATTTACTTTTTCTTAGCAGTAACTTAGTTACTGACTTACTGTTGAGCGCCTAAAAGTTTCTAACTAGTGACTGTAGTTCTTGCTGATAGCCCAAGTTACTATAGATCACAATTAGAATGGATAGCATATTTACCGTTGAACGTTGCGTCTGATGCCTATTTTACTGGTGACGATCCACAAACCAGACCAACTTACCTCCATGGAACCCCCCCCCCCTCCCACCACCATCATAATAGTTTTGAACACGTGTATACTCCACTTCTGTTTAGTCGAATTTCTTCACGATTCCAAATAAATCCGAACTAACTAAATGAGAGGGGATAATCTAACCACAAAGCTGCCATGGGTCAACCTTCGAAATTAAAAGGCTAAATGACAGGGGTTAATTTAACCACAAATCTGCAATGGGTCAACCTTTGAAATTAATAACTATCAGCAAAAAAAAAAAAAAAAAAAAAAAAAAAAAAAAAAAACCCTTCCAAAATATAGAGGAAATCTTGTGGTCCAGACAAAATATCATTAAACAGTATGCAATTTGTTTTAAAGATGTTATGTCACACCCCCAAATTACCATATGCGGATTTCACCGCGAAGCGAGTGACGTACCAGGATCTAGCCACTAATCACGTCGAACTATTAGTAATTAATAATAAACACAAACTTCATGTCCAACATGAATAGTGCATTTCAATAATAAACGTTTCAACAATGTATACATTCAGCGGAAACAATGGTAAATGTTTAATCATATGAAAACAAGTTGTTTAAAAAAGCATAACATTCATTGTTCATTAAGCAACACGTCCCATGACACTCTTCGCTCCTCAGATTGCAAGTTCTAAAGCATGATGTATCTAACTTCCTGCAAGCATGCAGAAAAAATGTGTCAACATAAAGTTGGCGAGTTCACAGTTTTGTTTAACGTAAATCATGTAAGTGTTTAGTTTAAAGACATGTCACGAATAATAAACTCGATACCGATTGACTGTTCTGTTTGTTGTGCCCTCATCAATGTCTATCATCATTGATCAAAGTGTTTAAGGTCATTAGTTCACGCCCAACTCCCAGCACGGTGTGAGGTTTGTCAAGCCTAATAGCGCTATCAACTAATACCCCGTTGCCTCCCAGGCAACTAGCTCGGTAGTAAGTAGGGACTTTCGTGATAGAGTTTTAGTTTTTTAATCAACATCGAATTTAAACTACAACATATAGAAAAAGTATTCCTCCCATGAATATAATAGTTTAAAAAGTATTCCTCCCAGGAATAGTAGTTTGCTGGTCCCCCTGGGACGCATGCTTGTGAAAGAGTAGCGAACTCACCTTAGGTTGCTCGGTAAGTGTTAGCCTGCTTCTATGCGTTAAGTAAGTGTTAGGTCGGTTACACGCGACCTACAGTATAATATCGTGTAAGTAAATATACAAGTACGGTTTGCAATTACCCTGAGTGTCCAAACAGTCAAGTGTTCAATGTGATTGCGTTGATAAGTTTAGCATACGGTAACATGCAGTGGATTCTCTAGTTTATGACATGTAATTGTGATTTTGATAAACACGGACACCACACAATTCACATACTTAGATAACTCAGATAGTTATAATAGACTCAGATATATTTGTTATTAACATATCGGAACATATATCACATATGCAAATTAATATAGACTTGGAGACTAGCATAAGTTCGGAACACATTAAGTTTGGATTCATCTTAGACATACTCGGACACGTCACTAATTCGGAATTTATAAGAAAAGAAATACGGAAACATGTTTCACTTATATCAATACTAACTCAGACAACATTGTCCATAAGCTCGGACCATACCTTCACCTATGCACAAACTCGGATGTGTCCTTTTTATTCATATTAATAAAGCTGCACACTTCATAAGTCCACTTATAATAAAAACTCGGACCCTTTAATTACATAAACCCGGACATGTTTTATGCATAATACATGTCCCACAAATAAGTAAGCTCGGCCCAACATTGAGTAACAAACTAAACCCGGACACCCTCTTTAATTACAAACATGTTCAGACAGTTATTATGTTTACATTCTATTAAATTCGGTGTCACGGCCCCCGACCCGGTTTGACCCGTTTCAGGAGCCGCGGGACAGAAAATCCCGTGGTATTTATTTAATTGAGTTTGACAGCGGAAGTTTTCATCAGGATCTTTTAAAATGTAAATATTTCCCGATTATTTTATTTCACAACGCGGGATAAAACCCGGTAATTTACAATCTTGAGATTTCACGAAGAAATCCTTTATTTTACAAAACATGTTTCTTTATTTTATACTGAGCCACTTCTTTGAGCTTGTAGTGCTATATGACACTTTTCCTAGATCATAACAGATCAACTGAAACATGTTTGAAAAAGGTTTTGTCAGCGGGAAATACTGAGTGAATCATTCTATTTTGCATAATGATGCATAGTTATCAATTACAGCATAAGAGCGATTACAATGGCTTCTATCTTATTTTTATCTGGCCTTCTGTCACAATGGTGACAAGTCACAATGGTGACGATGGTCATACCACTATTTAGATCAATGAACCTAAATAGTGACGATTATCCCTGTAGGTCAATGAACCTAACAGTGATTATCCCGAGTAGGTCAATGAACCTAACTGGGAGAAAATTAGTAATGTGCACAATACCCCACTAACCAGTAATTCAAGATATCCACGACTTAGTCCCTGTAATTATAACCTTGAAAATAATTTGAGGTATTGTAAAATAGTTGATAAAAAGAGAATGACTCACAAACTGTGAGAAAAGGAGAATGACTCACAAACTGTGAGAAAAGGAGAATGACTCACAAACTGTGAGAAAATGAGAATGACTCACTTTGCAAATTTATACGGGCAGAGTTTGGCCTACTGATTTAGCCTTTTCCTAAATTTAATAACAGGCACACAAAACTGGGTTAGTAATCAATCCAGCAATTACGATAACTCACGAGATCAAATTCTCACAACGAACGACAAAGTGCAATACTTCATCCATCGATTTAACGATGATCCGTCAAATTAATGACGAACGATAAAGTACAATACTTCATCCATCGAATTAACGATGATCCGTCAAATTAATGACGAACGATAAAGTATAACCCTAATGTGGGCGGCACTTAAACATTCATTGGATATATTGATCGTCGAAAAATGAATCGTAGCAGCGATTGTGCTAATACCCTGATTGCGGCGTCGATTAGTGAATCGTGTGTGTTAATTGGAGTATACAGAGCATAACTCCGTGTAGAATTGGAATTTGTTCGTCGTTTCAACTCCCAGAATCAAGTCCCAAACTCCTGTATTTATAGGTGAATTTTGTCCCTTAGGCGGCCCGCGTGAGAATTAAGCTAACTTGAGGCGGCCCGCGTAAGAACTATTTTTATGTATAGGGTTGCCACGTGTGGGACTAGCTCAGCTGAGTCGACGGTTTCTGAAAATTCCTTTCTGCCTACGTTTTAAGTGGATAATCGTAACTAGGAAATATCCCCCTGAGTTTTAGGGGCCCTGATCCTGATTCTGATTTTTCTGAAAATCTTAGGGTTTGCGCAGAATCACTTGGGTGTCTCAATTAGGGTTTCCTATTGGTCAAATTAATTTAATAATTATGACTTTTGATGAGAGTCGTTACATTCTCCCCACCTTAAGAAAAATCTCGTCCTCGAGATTTACTGGAATAATTGAGGATACTTTCTCTTCATTTCGGATTCCAATTCCCAAGTATATTAGGGTCCTATCTTTGAATCCCATTTTACTTAAACTAACACTTATTGGTTTACCTTTATATCTCGCAGAGGTACTACCAGTGATTCATTTGATAAATATTTCTTGAGATTGGATACATGAAATACATCATGTACTCCAACTAACTTTCTTGGTAGTTTGTAAATGATAAGCAACTAGTCCTATATGTTGGATTACTGAAATGGTCCTACGTATCTTTGGACTTAGTTTTCCTTTCTTACCAAATCTACCAACTCCTTTCCAAGGAGATACTGTTAATAGCATTTTGTCTCCAATTCGAACTCCAATGGCTTTCGTCTATTATCTGTATAACTTTTCTGACGATCTCTTGTCATCTTCATCCTTTCCTTTGTGATATTGAATATCACAGTTATAGTCACTTAGGATTTTCATCCATCTCCTTTATCTCATGTTTAATTCTTTTTGCCCAAAAATATATATCTTAAATTCTTATAATCCGTATAGATAGTATCCTTACTTCCATACAGATAATGTCTCCAAATCTTAAGGCAAAAATTATGGTTCCTAATTCTAACTCATGAGTGGTATAGTTCCTTTGTTCTTTGTCAATTACCTTGATGCATACGCAATTACCTTTTTGCGTTGCATTAACATGCATTCAAATCCTAATTTTGAAGCATTACCTTATACTTCAAAATCTTTAGTTCATAAGGCTAATATCTGAGTATTTGGTTAATTTCTGCTTTAAGATCCTCATTCAAACTTAGCTATTTTACAAGTTAACTTAGTTAATGATATAACTATCTTAGAAAAATCCTTAATAAATGTCTGTAGTATCCGACTAAACTTCTAATTTCCATTGCGGATTAGGGAACCTTGCATTTTGGTAATATCTTATCAGGATCTAAATGAATACCTTCATGATTCACCATATGTCCTAAGAATTGCATTTCTTGTAACCAAAATTCACACTTCGAAAATTTGGCGTAAAGCTTCTCTTTTCTTAACAAAGTTAAGAGTACATGCAAGTGCTGAAAATGTTCTTCCTGATTTTTGGAATAAATAAGTATATCGTCGTTGAAGACAATTACCAATTTATCCAAATATGGTTTACAGATCCTATTCATCATGTCCATGAATGCTGCAGGTGCATTCTTTAATTCGAAGGGTAGGACTGTAAACTAATAATGACCATACCTAGTTCTGAAAACAGTCTTAGGTACATCTTCCTCTGATACTTTTTAATTGATAATATCCGGAACATAAGTTGATCTTAGAAAACTATCTATCTTCCTGGAATTGATCAAATAGATCATTAATCGATTCTTAATTGTAACTTTATTCAATTCTTTATAATCAATACACATTCTTATGGAACCATTCTTCTTCTTAACAACCAATATTGTGCTAACCGATAAAGTTCCCTGGCTTGGAATTAGATGAATCCTAAATTCTATATCCCTATCTGGTGGTAATCCAGGTAAATCTTCTGGAAATACATCTGGGTATTCTGAAATTACAGAAATTCCTTAAGTTCTTTATCTTTAGTATTAATGATTACTGAAATCATATATACTACTCCTTGCTTTATTATTAGCAACTTTCACTACTGATATGAACTTTATGGGCTTACAGGGTTTTATCTCCTGTAATCATTATTACTTCTCCAGTAGTTACCTGAATTTCTATGGAATTCTTATCACAAAGAATTCGAACATAGTGGTTTTACTAATCAATTCATTCCTAACATACCATCGAATTCAACCAATATGGTTGCATATGACTTAAAAGTTCTATTTCTACACTTTGCAGAACTAAATTCCCATCTGCCGTTTCTACTGTAGAAATTTATCTAATACTGGTTAACGGTAAGTTAAGAGTTTGGCAGAGTAAAGTATTTATAAAACTTTGGTTTACACCAGAGTCAAATAATACTATTGTGTAAACGTTGTAAGCTAAGAACATACCGGCTATCACATCTGGAATCATCTCGGCTTCTTGAGTAGTCAGCTGAAAGGCTCTCGCATTCCTTTTTGCTCCTTCTGCCGATTTGGCTTGATTGTCAAATGGTTTATTCAGTTTTGGACAATTTGGCCTAAGATGTCCAGTTTCCCCACAGTTGTAGCAAACTGAAAATTTCTTCTTCCTGCAGTCTTCCTCTTGATGTCCTGGAATTTTGCAAAAATTGCAATATCCTTTGCATCTTCCAAAATGCTTCCTTTTGCAGAAATTGCAAAATGGACTAGTAGAAGATTGCCCATTCCCTCCTTTCTTGAAATTGTTATGGTTACCCGAACGGAATTCTTGGGTAATCTTTTGGGCTACTTCCTTCCTTCTATTTTCTTCTCTTGTCCGTACTAGTTCGTCAGTCAGAGTATTGGCTAATTCCACCGCATCATCAATCGTGCGAGGTTTCGCAGCCTTGACAATATTACGGATTTCGGAAATCAATCCCCAAATATAACGAGAAATAAGTACCGGTTCTGGCGAAGCCAAGGTTGGTACCACTCGAGCATATTCGAAGAATGTCGTAGTATACCCTCGACAATCTACATCCACCATCCGATGGTTTAGAAACTTATTTGTCATTTGTTCCTTTTCATACTCAGGACAGAATTTTCTTTCTACAAAGCTCTTAAATTCTTCCCAGTTCATAGCATATGCCATCCTTCTTCCTTTTGCTTGTAACACCGTGTTCCACCATTCTAGTGCTCCTTCTTTGAAAAGGTTTGACGCGTACATGACTTGATCATCCTGAGCACATTTACTTATGGCAATTACTGCTTCGGTTTTCTCTAACCAACGCAGTGCCGCAGTCGCTCCTTCATTGCCTGCAAACTCAGTGGGTTTACAAGCAAGAAATTCTTTGTGAGTGCAACCAGGCGTTGCAACTTTCCTTTTCTTAGGGAGCGGAGCTTGCCGTGGTTCATTATCATGATTAACATGATTATTGCCTCCATTTACGCTATTACTGAAATTATCTTCAGAAATATGTTTACTTGGAATAATTTGTTGAGATTCAATTGGATTTTTAACAGCAGCAATGATTGCTGGAATAGCATTGGCTATCCCTTGAGCAACTATTCCTGGAATAGCGTTGGCTATCCCTTGAGCAACGATATTTTCTATATCTTGCCTAGTCACATATTGGTTCCCCGGTTGTTGATTATCCTCATTAACTGGTTCATTATTAGCGTTTTCCATCTGATATCTAATTTATAGATAAATAATTAGGATAAAGGAAATAATCCGATGTTACAATTAATTGCACATAATCACGTAAACAAATATATAAACAAAATTGTAACTTTCTAAAATTTCCTTATATCATGCTTTTATATACAACCGTTTTATTATTTACATACTGATTTTACTATTACTATTACACAACCACAGTTTCATAATCCCCTATCCTTTGTCAGATGATATTCTAGTAACGGCGTTCCTTCTCATCATATTTCCAGGAGATTTGTCCCAAAATCTCTTGGATCCTATTCCCAGCATCCATTTTGTCAAAATGACGAAGTTCAGTCATATTCTCGTTACTCATTGGTGAATTTGGTAAAGGTTCTGGATTGTACTTAGGAAAAAGCTTATAGGGATGGTTTTGTAACAGTATTTCATTAGTCACCCATTCGTCTATTTGCGAGTGGATTGAAAGGTTTGGAATAGCTGGTTCTAAATTCATTGGTAGTTGTGTTTCAAGAGAATGAATAAAATCATTTTCTTTAATAGGCTCAATAGTATCTGTTGCCATTATAAAATCTAGTTTTTCTTGAGATGGTAATCCCTCAATTTGCCTAGAACTTTCCCCAATTTCCATTTTCTTAGGCTTAGGTTTCTCGAGAGGTAAAGCGTGGAATTCTATAGATTCTTCTATGTCTGGAATATACCTATTGAAATCTCTGGAAACTTCTATTCTTACTGGATAGAGATTTAAATTCTGAAGGGCTTCCGACAGATCACTCATGCTGTTTAGCAAAATACACACAATTACTAAGTCATAACAAAATTTTATAGAACAACTTTTTAAATAGTATTTCATACTACCAAACCAACTAAAAATTAAAACATACTAGGTTTTATTTGTAAATTTATTTACTGAATAAGGTTTCTAGACTGTATAAAATAAAGGTGCAAAACTTTGGTCAAATTATGTAAAAATTTGTATTAATTGCTACATTGGTTAGCATATAAAAATCTGCCCATATTGTATACAATTAGCCAGATAATTAAAACATATAATCACAAAATAGCAATTAATAAAAATTAATTATTTTCTAAATACTTAATTGGCTTAAATCAGTGGCTCGATAAGTGGCTCTGATACCACCTTTTTCTGTCACGGCCCCCGACCCGGTTTGACCCGTTTCAGGAGCCGCGGGACAGAAAATCCCGTGGTATTTATTTAATTGAGTTTGACAGCGGAAGTTTTCATCAGGATCTTTTAAAATGTAAATATTTCCCGATTATTTTATTTCACAACGCGGGATAAAACCCGGTAATTTACAATCTTGAGATTTCACGAAGAAATCCTTTATTTTACAAAACATGTTTCTTTATTTTATACTGAGCCACTTCTTTGAGCTTCTAGTGCTATATGACACTTTTCCTAGATCATAACAGATCACCTGAAACATGTTTGAAAAAGGTTTTGTCAGCGGGAAATACTGAGTGAATCATTCTATTTTGCATAATGATGCATAGTTATCAATTACAGCATAAGAGCGATTACAATGGCTTCTATCTTATTTTTATCTGGCCTTCTGTCACAATGGTGACAAGTCACAATGGTGACGATGGTCATACCACTATTTAGATCAATGAACCTAAATAGTGACGATTATCCCTGTAGGTCAATGAACCTAACAGTGATTATCCCGAGTAGGTCAATGAACCTAACTGGGAGAAAATTAGTAATGTGCACAATACCCCACTAACCAGTAATTCAAGATATCCACGACTTAGTCCCTGTAATTATAACCTTGAAAATAATTTGAGGTATTGTAAAATAGTTGATAAAAAGAGAATGACTCACAAACTGTGAGAAAAGGAGAATGACTCACAAACTGTGAGAAAAGGAGAATGACTCACAAACTGTGAGAAAATGAGAATGACTCACTTTGCAAATTTATACGGGCAGAGTTTGGCCTACTGATTTAGCCTTTTCCTAAATTTAATAACAGGCACACAAAACTGGGTTAGTAATCAATCCAGCAATTACGATAACTCACGAGATCAAATTCTCACAACGAACGACAAAGTGCAATACTTCATCCATCGATTTAACGATGATCCGTCAAATTAATGACGAACGATAAAGTACAATACTTCATCCATCGAATTAACGATGATCCGTCAAATTAATGACGAACGATAAAGTATAACCCTAATGTGGGCGGCACTTAAACATTCATTGGATATATTGATCGTCGAAAAATGAATCGTAGCAGCGATTGTGCTAATACCCTGATTGCGGCGTCGATTAGTGAATCGTGTGTGTTAATTGGAGTATACAGAGCATAACTCCGTGTAGAATTGGAATTTGTTCGTCGTTTCAACTCCCAGAATCAAGTCCCAAACTCCTGTATTTATAGGTGAATTTTGTCCCTTAGGCGGCCCGCGTGAGAATTAAGCTAACTTGAGGCGGCCCGCGTAAGAACTATTTTTATGTATAGGGTTGCCACGTGTGGGACTAGCTCAGCTGAGTCGACGGTTTCTGAAAATTCCTTTCTGCCTACGTTTTAAGTGGATAATCGTAACTAGGAAATACCCCCCTGAGTTTTAGGGGCCCTGATCCTGATTCTGATTTTTCTGAAAATCTTAGGGTTTGCGCAGAAT
Source organism: Helianthus tuberosus (assembly GCA_030545235.1). NCBI lineage: Eukaryota > Viridiplantae > Streptophyta > Magnoliopsida > Asterales > Asteraceae > Helianthus > Helianthus tuberosus. The sequence continues at coordinate 167,552,868 of CM060432.1, read as the reverse complement.
CACTTGGGTGTCTCAATTAGGGTTTCCTATTGGTCAAATTAATTTAATAATTATGACTTTTGATGAGAGTCGTTACATTCGGACACGTCCCTTTTTATTTACATATGCCAGTTACATGTGGTTAAATAAACCTGGACCTCCCTCTCTTGTTTACTTCGTATGTCCAGAAAATACAAGAAGCCCGGCCCAATGATAAATACGGACCCAAGTAAAGAGATACATAGCTCATAACATGCTTTACAAGTTCGGACTCTTCCTTAAATCCCCTCATAAATTCGGACTCATGGTGACAAGTCTTGACTCCCATTTAATATATAAATTCGGAAATCTTTTTAAATCTGGATCAAATAACTTGGACCTCTACCAAGCTCGGACTCATCATTTTTGTTATAAACTCTGAAACATCACTTGCCAATAATTCGATTACTTGTAAATAAATTTGGACTATATGTAAGTGTATTTATAAGTTCGGAATTTAAAGAATAAACTCTTAATAGTTATATAAATTCGGACAAGTGTGTGATAAATTCGGACCGAACCCCTCCCACATAAACTCGGACTAGTTGATTATTATATGTAAGTTCAGAATACACTTAGCATAGCCGGAGAATGCATATTAATTCGGAATTCATGTTTTAAGTTCGGAACATATAATGCACTTAAATAAATCCGGACTATCAATTATACTCAAATCAACAACACCGACTTCATAGTTCGATGTAACAGTTACAAATCATCGATCAACCCTAATCAACAATTCTACACAACAAAACAACAAATTGTCAGTTCTAACATACCAGTAACATTCCTACATCTGGCAAACAATACACATCCATATACAAACACATATTCATCCATTCAAGCATGATCAACAAAACACATGACACTTGTTTGGAGAACTAGGGTTTGCATGAAATCAATAGAATGAGAATAACAACGTATAATATAAACATTACATTAGATTGATTCTAGGGTTTGTTCTTGAAAGATTGATGGATAGAAATATCAGAAATGCAAATGATTGTGTGAGATTTGTGTGCTGCCCAAAATGATTAGAGAGAATTCAACTGTCATGCAGTGAAATGATGGGGAGTGTTTAGGGTTTTGTGTTTTATTATAACTTCCCTAATATCCATAACACACCCTTAATTATATAATTTTCACATAAAGCAGACCACATCTAGTAATTTACGAGTAAAGCATATAATTCACGTATTTGTCAAGCAACGTGTTAATTTCGTATAAACCGTCAGCTTATACTTATTATTTGAGTTAGTCATAATGTTCAGGAATTAACTTGTGTGTGTTCTGGTATTTCCCCGAATTACCAATGTAGTGTGTTCCGGTAATTCCCCGAATTACCAACGTAGACTCATTTAACTAACCCTAGTTAAATGCAGTGCTATGAATGTATAACGAAGTTAACTTTGGTTAGGTTAAAGTATTAACATGGAATTGCGGGTTGTCACATGTTATCATACCTGTTACAATAAATATGGGATGGAACCAGATGTTCTCATATTTTTAGACAAATTGGTGTGGAGTTTTTTTATTTTTCAACAAATTGTTGGGGAGTTTTTTAAGTTTGCCTTGAAACAAAAGCAAAGCAAAGCAAGAAAGATAACAATAAGCAATCAAAGTCTTTTAAAAAAATAATAAAAATATAAGCAAGCAAAGCTACATAGCCTTTCTTATAAGCAAGAAATTCGTCGTTAAAAAAATAATAATAAAACATAAACAAGCAAAGCTACACAGTGTTTGTAAGGACCAATTAGTATTAAAAAGAACCGTCCTCATTCTTCAATCCTCACTTTAACTATTTAAAAATATTTTTTTTTTTGAATGATGAATTTCTTTTAATTTATGTCCTATGTACGACTTGAATCCAATACCCTCCCCTAACAAACTTAGGTATTTAAAGGCATTATCTTTGCTAATGTACCGCACCCCATTAGTATTTAAATAATAACTATCTGAAAACGACTTTAACAAGGGAGATTGGTCCAAGATTGTATGATAACTAAAGGAATGATGACCAATAGAGATAAGAGTAGAAAAGGTCGAATGGTTTAATATAAGATAAAACCAAAAACTAATTTCGGTTAAATCATAATTTGTATTAATCGATGAACAAATAAAATGTTAAAAAACACACTCACTGATTATAGAAATCCTAGTACCTAATCAAGAATCACCTGACGTTCGTTTCGTGGAATGCAATTGGAATTTACACAGGAATTGAAATTTGATTTGAAGCTTATGTGTGTTGTTTCAAATAATAGAATAAAATTTGCATGAAATTTGAATGTAGATTCTCTTCCTTATGTTGTTCAATTCTAATTCTTTTTTTGTTGAAACCAACAAATAAGAATTTGAATCAACATTCCAATTCCATCAAGGTTCCATTCCATGAAAGGAACGCTAGTTTATACGACAGAGGGATTTCAATCATGGTTATATTCTCGGGTTTTGGGTTGGGAGTTTTTTTATATTCTTGGGCTAGTTTTGTGGGCTTTAATGTTAATTGGCTACGAGAGTTAGTGGTGCAAAAAAAACCCAAACCCAGAATCGGGTTTTAAAAAACTGGGTATTCCATACACGAGCCCGTACCCTACCCTACCTGTAGGGTACACACCGCATATGCATAACGATCTGAAAACCTAAACCCGGAACCCGTTATTTCCCAACCCGATACCCGGTTATAAGCATACCCAATACCCGGTTATGCCTTCACCCGTACCCGGATTTTTTCCTATACCCGAACCGGGTTTTCAAATACCCGCGCCGGGTTTACCAATACCTAGTTATGATGCACTTTTATGATATGTAATCATGTAATATTTCTAAGTTTCTAATATATGTATCCTGACCCTAACCCGGGTATTGCCAATACCCGGAAAACCTATACCCGGTAGTACCCATACCCAAGTATATACCCGAAGCCGAGTATTTAAAAAACCCGGTTATGTGCACCTATAGGCTGGATCACGCTAAGATGGGTTATGAAAGTTTTTTGTATGTCCAAGTGGGATGGCTAAACTGCTACTTAAGGCTATGTTTGGAGTTGGGCTCATGAAGCAGATTTGAAGAATTTGAGTTTTTGTTGTGAATGGAGTTCTATGCCATGCACAATATGTTTATATTTTGTTTTGAACTTGAATGTTTTAGGTCATGCGTGATGACCCGACCCGACCTGTTTGCCAGGTCTAGATCTTATTTTGTTTTGGTTGGTTTGTTTTCCTATGGGCCGGGTCTGCGTATTCTTGCCATAGGTTGGACATTTTACTTTAGGCCTTGCATTTTTTTGATGCATAGGTTTCCAAAGCTATCTTTTGTATTCGTTCATTATTTTTATTAATAAGTTTGTCGGGGTTCTGTTCACCCTTCAAAAAAAAGACCGAAGATATTATATTAAGAGAAAATTACGAAAATAGCCAAAAAAAAGGTTGACTTACCAAAATAGCCACCTCATGCGTCCTTGGAGAAGGGCATCACTGATTACGAGAGAGCTTATGCGTCTGCATGGCTCATTCATGCGTCCGCCAATGTAGAAGTGACATGTGTCTCAATGACATCATGCGTCTCATGCGTCCGTGACTCATCCCATGCGTCCGTGACTCATCACATGCGTCATTGACTCATCCCGTCATCCTATGCGTCCGTTTGAGGCATCCCATGCGTCCGTGACTCATCCCATGCGTCTGTGACTCATCCCATGCCTCTCATTTTCGTACTTGCTGCTTCATCCATACACGCATCCATATAAAGAATGGCAGACGCATAAGATGTGGGATGCCCCTCTCCATGGACTCATGAGGTGGCTATTTTGGTAAGTCAACCTTTTTTTTTGCTATTTTGGTAATTTTCTCTTATATTAATGGAAAGCCCAACCTAGGGTACTCAATATATTTAAGTTCTATAGTGTACAATCTGTACTAATATCATTAAGAAGAAGAATAATTTTTTGACAACCATGTTCAACATCAGGATTATTCTTTTCAGATTTGTTGGAAGTTTGTAACACAACAAATTTGACCTATAAATATTAAGCAATGCAATAGTCGAACCTTTCGGCTTGAGCAAATCTTTACCATTATCAAGTATGCATACCTAATTGGTTTTTATTAGACTATGTCGGCTGACTTAGATTACTTTTATTAATTTGTTATATTGTAGAGGGTAGCTAAGTGTATTTAGTTATTCCTATATATTCAGATGTAATCTTCCTTTTTTGAATAACAATAACAAATCTTATTCAATCTTCTGATTTTATCATTGTACTCGTTATATATGGTTCTATCCTTTAACACAAAAATCTGATGCTTATGCTATCTTAACAAATTTTATCACAATGGCTGAACGCCAATTTAACAGAAAATTAAAATGCATTCAGTCTGACTGGGGTGGTGAATTCCGTCCTCTCACCAACCTCTGTCGCAACCTTGGCATCATCCATCGTCGCTCGTGCCCACACACAGCGAGCAAAATGGATTTGTGTGTAGGATCGGATTGTGACCCAAACGAGTCGTTCGGAAGAGCTCAAATCCATTTCAGAGGCGGAAACAGAGAAACGGATGTAAAAACAGCTTGAATATCACTATAAACCTCTTGTATATTGATTTACTATCGATTACAATCACAAGGAACACCGGAAGCACCTCGGTATCAATTCTGGAAATCGTTACAAATGAAATGACAACATGCCTATTTATACTATTCAAGCTTTCGCTTGAAGACACACAAGTCAGCTTCAAGCGAAACCTCTCAAGCGAAACCCACTAAATCTTTCAAGCGAAACATACAACAATATAATATTCTATTTCAAGCGAAACCTCCTGAATTCATTAACTATTTTGTCTCTTGTGAGGTGATGCAATGATGATGTCATATTGATGATGTCATCATCATTGTATAAGATGACATCACTCTTGAACAGATCCGCAACAAATCGAGACTCGATATAATACGAAGTCGACAGATGAATGCACTAACAGACTCCCCCTCAGATGTTGACGAGTCTTAAGTGTCGAGTCTTCTCAATCTTCAGTCTTTATCAGTCTTTGGACTTCCTTCAGGATCTCTATCTGGCTCTATTCTATCTCCAATTCTCTTTCAGGATCTCTGGCTCCTAGCTCTTGCATCTTCAGACTCTGACAAAATGACAGTGCACGTCCTTTAGGTTTACCTAAAAGTACAGTGCACGTCCTTAATGTTTAAAAGTTGCAGTGCAAATCTTTTACCTTTAATTTTGTTGCATTGCAAGTCCTTTATGGGTAACTGAGTTAACTTTAACCATTAAATCCCCCATGTGCCTCCCACTTGAAGGGTAGATTTGTTATTTCCCTTTATAGGTGACCCCTTTCTTCTTCCTATGTGACCCCTTTCTTCTTCATAGGTGACCCCTTTCTTCTACATAGGTGACCCCAGTTGACCAGCGTTGACCAGTCAACCTGACGTGTTGACTGGTTTGACTTTGTTGACCGAGCCCGCACCCGAACCAAAATATAATCCCGTGTTGACTAGCTTGGACTCGTGTCGTGAACCGATTGCTCGAAAACCCGAAACTGAGCCGACACTTCAACATCATCATCATCGACTCCTTATCAACATTAGCTTCATCTCATTATCAGTATCGGAAAAGAAAAATCAAACCTCATGTCCATTAAACCTGAGCCTTGAAAGATTTTTTTAAAAGCAAAGAGGGAGTTGAGAGGGGCTTTACCAGAATAGCACCGCTGCCGCCACCATTGGTCGGCGGCCTGATGGTTTTTTGGTTTTTTGTTTGGTTTCATCGATGTAAATCTGATAGCTCTCATTGAAGCAGAAAGATTCTTGGTTTTTTGTTTGGTTTCATCGATGTAAATTTGTTCTGATCTACAATCTTCACTGCAGAATGGTGTGTCACCTTTGCAAATTCATCAAGAACACATATCAAGAAATGAAAACAGAGCATACCCATGTAAAAAATATCATCCAGATAGACCAGATTTGATCATTGTTTTGATAAAAAATCAAAACTTTATTCAAACCGCAGATTAGAAATGAAAAAAACCAACAAACCCATGTTGCAAATTGTCCAAAATCGGCAATTTTTTTGATAAAAATATTATAATAATAATAATCAAGAAACAGAGTTTCAAGATTTGTTTCTTCCTGTTGTAAAATCAACCAGATTTGTAAAATCGAAACTTTATTCAAAAAATCAAAACAATCCATCTTAAAAATCGTCCAAAATCGGCAACTTTTGGTTAAAATTTAGAAACAAATCAAGAAACAGAGTTCTCTGTTCCTCTGTTTCCAGATTTGTTCAACAAAATTATCAAAAACCCAAATTAAAATTGGGAAAAACAATAAATACCCGTTTGAGATATGACTCAAATCAATTCAATTAACAACAAAAAACCGAAAACTTTGATGAAATTTGAGGCAATTTTACCTGTACATGAAGATGTCTCTGTTATGAGCAACCCCCCCCCCCCTCCGCCGTGTGGTTGTCGTGTATCGCCGTGTATCGTCCGATTAGGGTGTGGATGTGTGGTTGTCGGAGAACATGTCGCCGGAGGAGAGACAAGGGTGATGAGGGGGGGTGTGATTGCAGGTGTGGATTAAGGTTCTCAAAAAAAAAAAAGACAACGCAGATAAGAGGAAGAAGAAAGGGTTTTAAAGGGGAATAATGAAAGGAATGGACAGATATACCCCTCACGTGGGAGGCACGTGAGGGATTTAACGATTAAAGTTAACTCAGTTAGCCATAAAGGACTTGCAATGCAACAAAATTAAAGGTAAAGGATTTGCACTGCAACTTTTAAACATTAAGGACGTGCACTGTACTTTTAGGTAAACCTAAAGGACGTGCACTGTCATTTTGTCTCAGACTCTCTTTCTCTAACCGACTCCCCCTCAAGATGTGCTGGGATCGTAGTCTGGCTTTTACAGGTTCAGGTAACGTAACCTGACTTACCTGCATATTCTTGTAACGCCCCAAAAATCTGAATGTTAATGTTTGTTGTATGTTATAATGTGACACGTCAGGAAATAAATAACTAGGTTATTTAACCTAGTTAAGGGTATGGTTGAAAGTCTTAAATGATTAAGGTAGTGTCAGTTATGTTTTAAAAGTAAACCCGAGGGGCTAAAATGGAACAAGTGAAAGTTAAGTTATAAGATAACTAAACACACACATAAACACACACATCGTGTGTGTTCGAGAAAGATCAGGAGGCTCCCATGGAGCCTCAAACCCTAAATCGCCTTTAAGCTCAAATTGGAAGGCAAGATGAAGTTGAAATCCATAACCGAGCATGAATTAATGATCACCAACACGAGGGGATCATAAGGTATGTCTTAAATCTAAGATTGGTGATCATGGGTGAAGTGGGTTATGTTCTAATCCGTAAGTTAATATGAAATTGATTATGTACGAGGGTTAGAATCCTCGTGTAGAACGTGGGTTATGAATGGTTTGCGTTAATTTGATGTTTAGAGGTGACACCCGTTAGTTAGGGTGAAGATTATGACTAGTAATCACCTCCTATGTTCAAGTCTTGTTGAATGATTGATGTATTATGTGGGTATGATGAATTATTGTCAAATGAAAGTATAGGAATATGATGACGTTATGTTTAATGTTCATTTGGAATGATACATGATGATTAGTAATATGTTTTGATGGGTTATGTATGAGTTTAGAAGATTTGAGTATGAAATAGTTGTACGTTATGCTTAAAAGGTAGTACTCGCATCAAGTGTATGATGAAATGTATATGGTGTCATCCGTATAAGCGAATATGATGTTACGAGTATATAATGATAAGTCGATAGTTAAGTATGGTTAATAGTTGACTTTTGAAAGTCAACTAAGTATAAGAAACATGACTTGACTCGTTGTCGTAAATGTATGTTGATGGAAAGTCGTATGGTACATATTATAGCAATCCGTGTTAAATGTAATGACATGAGGAGTTGCATGAGTTTAACGTATACGGATATGATGATATGAAGTCGATTATATGTTTTAATGCTTGTTAGTAATGACTAAGGAAAGTTAAGTGTGAGTTATGCGAATGATATGATGGTTACATGTACAAATGAGTATGCTAATAGGGGCGTGGTTTCGATGAAATGAAAGTATAGGAAACACGTCAAGACGGACTCACGCCTGAAAGGATAACGGGTCAAGAAAAGGCGAGGAATCGGATACGAGCACGGACGCATAAGGTAAGTGATTTCTGTAATCACTTCGTAGTACAAGTAAGTAATAAAGTGTTGTAATGAATTAAACATGATGTTTGAGGTCAAATATGTGTTTAAGGTCTCTCGTCGTAAATGATGGGTTAAGAATGACCAAAATGCCCTTGATAGGTATTTTGGGGTAAACGATCTTAAAAGTAGATTAGAAACAAGTCATTCGATTAGTGTTATGTTTTGGACAAGTATGAAAGTGGGGATGATGGTTTGGTTAGTCATAGACCAAACTAATGAGTGAATACCCTTAACGGGTCGAAGTGAGCATATGAATGATAATGTGATAAAAGGATGCAAGACATCCAAGAGTTTAGTAATTTATGATAGACGTCATTGATATCATTATGTGTATAAGGGGTTATGGCAAAACGAACAAGTTACGTTGATGAATGCATGAATGGGTCAAGGTTGGGAAAAAGGGGAATAAGCCGAAGAGATAAAAGTCTGAAACTTTGTTAATCCGGATGTCGGATCTTAACTCCGAAAGATGGAGAATTAAATTACGGACGTGTAGGAAAAAGAATCGGGTAAAACGGACCAATAACGAAGAAGTTATGACCGTTTCCGTGAAACGCGGACGTGCTGAAATCTGCAGCACTGCAGCAACAAACATTCTGTTTGTTTGATGGCGTCGCGCTACGCGACGGGGTGGCTGTTTGTCGAAAGTTGCTTGTTAGCTCCGTTTTGTATCGGGAACTCGTTTAAACGCGTTTTAAGTCGCGTATAACTAGTTTAACTCATGTTTTATGACCATTAGGGTAAGCGTATGTGTGAATGTATAAAGGTGGGATGACATGATCGTGCGTGACGATATAGGTATGTTGGTTCCCCTTGGGATCCCATAGCCCAGGTAAGAATCCCACCTTAGGTTCCATTTAGGAACCTTAAAGCGGGATCCCATAGCCCAGGTAAGAATCCCACCTTAGGTTCCATTTAGGAACCTTAAAGCGGGATCCCATAGCCCAGGTAAGAATCCCACCTTAGGTTCCATTTAGGAACCTTAAAGCGGGATCCCATACCCCAGGTAAGAATCCCACCTTAGGTTCCTGAACCTTAAAGTGGGATCCCGTACCCCAAGTAAGAATTATTAATTTAATTCTCATTGGAAATCGCCCTTATGTGGATAAGCAAGTATGTATGAGTATATACGGGGATGTAATGATGTAGGAGTAGATAGTATGTATAAGTAGTCAAGGGAGTATGTACGAAGGTATGCACGTATGTAAGTTGTGAGAAGGTATGGAATAAGTATGTATGCATGTATGTAATTATGTATGTATGTTGGTATGCAAGTATGTATGTAGGTTTGTATGTAAGTATGTATGTAGGTATGTATGTATGTATGTAGGCATGTAAGGATGTATGTATGTATGTATGAATTGATGTGTTTAGGTATGCACGAACGTATGTATGTAGGTACACAGGGATGTATGTTGCTATGTGTGACCGTAAGTTTACGTATAGGTTGTATGAAAGTACGTACGCATGTATTCAATGAAATTGAGCACTAACGATAATAACATCGTGCCTGGTGATGAAGTGTAACGCAGGAATGTCAAAGATGTCTCACTACGGATCTTATGATCAGAAGGAAAGACGGGATGTAAAGAGTTAATGAAACGAAAAGTAAACGTGAACAAGTCTTGTATGCTTATGATACGTACTAATGTATGAATTTTATGTGGTGAGCGCAGGTAGTACCAGTCATGAGGATAACCAAGGTTTGGAGATCGAGGATCGAGTCACAAGACAGATTGTACGGGAATGCTTAAATATGTAATTTAGTGTTGATAAGGCATGTTCTTATATTCTAAAAATGAATTATTAGAATGTCAAGATGTATGTCATGAAAGAAATTTTCAAACTCGAATTTCCGCTGCGTTGTGTTAAGGTTAAATGAATTAGGGTCTTACAAGTTGGTATCAGAGCCCTGGTTTGAGGGAATCAAGTACGAGAAGGTAAGTACTTGAACTCAAACTTGTGTGCTCTTGAGATAAGAAATCCGTACAATCTAGGACTCGATCAAGATCCAAAGGTAAAGGTTGATGAAAGTATGTATTTATGTATACGTATAAAGAAACTGACGGTTTTGTATGTGCAAGGTAAGCATAAGTGTTGAAAGAGGATGATCCGTGAATGCAGTCTAGGATAAATACTACGGCAGGCAAAGAAGTAATAAGACAAATAGGCAAATGAGCCCAGGTACGTGAATGTAATATGTGGAGGTATGTAATGGAAAAGTTTATTCAGGGAAGGGAAAAATTTTAAGATGAAAGACAATGATAGTATAGTAATGAAGTATTGGAAGCAATACACGCGCCGAAGCCTAAGTCTACGGACATAAGGTGACAATTACATGAAGGCACGAAACTACTATGTGGATTGTGTACCTGGCCAGTACATGAGAAACGTATGACGTTCGTGAGATCATGATAATTGTTACAGGTATGTCCGGTAGAGTTGGGTAGCAGGCGGGCGTGTGGGTGAAATGGGAAGTAAGACTCTCGGGAAATTGAGAGTACTATGTAAGAATGAAAAACATGCCTGATAAGAATGAAGAATGTTGAACCCGTGATTAAGTACGGATCAACAAGATAAGAATGTAATGTTTGAATCCGCGAGACGGATTCAAGGATGAAAGGCATGAATGAAATGTTTGAATCCGCGAGACGGATTCAAGGATGAAAGGCATGAATGAAATGTTTGAATCCGCGAGACGGATTCAAAGATGAAAGGCATGAATGAAATGTTTGAATCCGTAAGACGAATTCAAGGATGAAAGGTAAGAATGAATGTTTGAATCCGTGAGATGGATTCAAGGAGGAAAGGTATGAATGTAATGATTGAATCCGTGAGATGGATTCAAGGAGGGAAGGTATGAATGTAATGTTTGAATCCGCGAGGCGGGTTCAAAGATAAAAGGCATGAATGTAATGTTTGAATCCGTAAGGTGGATTCAATGAATGAAAAAGCATGAATGATGCGTCTGAATCCGTAAGACGGAATAAAAAATATAAGAAGATGAAATTAATCCGCCTAAGAAGATGTCGACAGTTTGACCATGATTGAGTCGAACGGGTCATAGAAACAAGTATAAAGTAAAAAGTGATAGTATAATAAACGAAGTTTTGTATAAGTTACGTGTTAGATGTGTTAGTAATTGACTCTTAGAAGTCGGAATGATGACGGACTGTGACCCGGACAATAACTTGAGTATGGGCAGAAATGGTAAGCTCAGTAAGAAATATTGAAACGATGTAATAAGGTCTTTGCAAGTAAGCATGAATGGAAGGAAGTACGAGCGTGTACTTCCGTTGGCAAAATGATTAATTGAATGAAAAGATTGCATGTAAGAAATAGAATGTGCGGTAAGTTATAGCAGAATTATTGATGTGATGAAACCAATCGTATTGGGGAAAGGATGTGCACGAGTGGAAACTCATGACACAGATGAATGAAATCTGGCCTATTATGGCTAGTACTCGAGGAAAAGATGAATCGATCTGGGTTGCAGATCGTGGTTTGGGAAATGAAAAAGAGGTTAGTAAGAATATTTAACTCATGATTTGATAGATATGAAATAGTATGACACCTGTACCTGTGTAAATTAAGTAATGCATGAAGTGAAAGCAATAGTAATGTGAAATGAACGAAATGATTTAAAGATAAAATAAAGGTATGCAAGGTGTACGTAACTGTAGAAAATGTAGAATGAGGGTAACGTTAGAATTAAGCACGTAGGAGTGATTATGCAATAAGAGTTTTGTTGTAATAACAAAACAAAAGTTAAATGTTATACAGAGTATGTAGAGAATGTAAATTTTTAAGGGGTGAAGTGGAGATATTAGATCCATTAAGAAAGGATCATATCAAAGGACGGAAGAGTATGTGTATTGACCAGTTATTGACAGGTCAAGTAAATGAAAATGATATAAGAAAGAATGATCAGGAAAGTATGGGCTAGTAGTCGTATGGATGGACTAGAAGAAAAGATAATGTGTGTTTGATGAAAGTGAGAAAGGTTTCGGGGACGAAACCTTGTTTAAGGGTGGTAGACTTGTAACGCCCCAAAAATCTGAATGTTAATGTTTGTTGTATGTTATAATGTGACACGTCAGGAAATAAATAACTAGGTTATTTAACCTAGTTAAGGGTATGGTTGAAAGTCTTAAATGATTAAGGTAGTGTCAGTTATGTTTTAAAAGTAAACCCGAGGGGCTAAAATGGAACAAGTGAAAGTTAAGTTATAAGATAACTAAACACACACATAAACACACACATCGTGTGTGTTCGAGAAAGATCAGGAGGCTCCCATGGAGCCTCAAACCCTAAATCGCCTTTAAGCTCAAATTGGAAGGCAAGATGAAGTTGAAATCCATAACCGAGCATGAATTAATGATCACCAACACGAGGGGATCATAAGGTATGTCTTAAATCTAAGATTGGTGATCATGGGTGAAGTGGGTTATGTTCTAATCCGTAAGTTAATATGAAATTGATTATGTACGAGGGTTAGAATCCTCGTGTAGAACGTGGGTTATGAATGGTTTGCGTTAATTTGATGTTTAGAGGTGACACCCGTTAGTTAGGGTGAAGATTATGACTAGTAATCACCTCCTATGTTCAAGTCTTGTTGAATGATTGATGTATTATGTGGGTATGATGAATTATTGTCAAATGAAAGTATAGGAATATGATGACGTTATGTTTAATGTTCATTTGGAATGATACATGATGATTAGTAATATGTTTTGATGGGTTATGTATGAGTTTAGAAGATTTGAGTATGAAATAGTTGTACGTTATGCTTAAAAGGTAGTACTCGCATCAAGTGTATGATGAAATGTATATGGTGTCATCCGTATAAGCGAATATGATGTTACGAGTATATAATGATAAGTCGATAGTTAAGTATGGTTAATAGTTGACTTTTGAAAGTCAACTAAGTATAAGAAACATGACTTGACTCGTTGTCGTAAATGTATGTTGATGGAAAGTCGTATGGTACATATTATAGCAATCCGTGTTAAATGTAATGACATGAGGAGTTGCATGAGTTTAACGTATACGGATATGATGATATGAAGTCGATTATATGTTTTAATGCTTGTTAGTAATGACTAAGGAAAGTTAAGTGTGAGTTATGCGAATGATATGATGGTTACATGTACAAATGAGTATGCTAATAGGGGCGTGGTTTCGATGAAATGAAAGTATAGGAAACACGTCAAGACGGACTCACGCCTGAAAGGATAACGGGTCAAGAAAAGGCGAGGAATCGGATACGAGCACGGACGCATAAGGTAAGTGATTTCTGTAATCACTTCGTAGTACAAGTAAGTAATAAAGTGTTGTAATGAATTAAACATGATGTTTGAGGTCAAATATGTGTTTAAGGTCTCTCGTCGTAAATGATGGGTTAAGAATGACCAAAATGCCCTTGATAGGTATTTTGGGGTAAACGATCTTAAAAGTAGATTAGAAACAAGTCATTCGATTAGTGTTATGTTTTGGACAAGTATGAAAGTGGGGATGATGGTTTGGTTAGTCATAGACCAAACTAATGAGTGAATACCCTTAACGGGTCGAAGTGAGCATATGAATGATAATGTGATAAAAGGATGCAAGACATCCAAGAGTTTAGTAATTTATGATAGACGTCATTGATATCATTATGTGTATAAGGGGTTATGGCAAAACGAACAAGTTACGTTGATGAATGCATGAATGGGTCAAGGTTGGGAAAAAGGGGAATAAGCCGAAGAGATAAAAGTCTGAAACTTTGTTAATCCGGATGTCGGATCTTAACTCCGAAAGATGGAGAATTAAATTACGGACGTGTAGGAAAAAGAATCGGGTAAAACGGACCAATAACGAAGAAGTTATGACCGTTTCCGTGAAACGCGGACGTGCTGAAATCTGCAGCACTGCAGCAACAAACATTCTGTTTGTTTGATGGCGTCGCGCTACGCGACGGGGTGGCTGTTTGTCGAAAGTTGCTTGTTAGCTCCGTTTTGTATCGGGAACTCGTTTAAACGCGTTTTAAGTCGCGTATAACTAGTTTAACTCATGTTTTATGACCATTAGGGTAAGCGTATGTGTGAATGTATAAAGGTGGGATGACATGATCGTGCGTGACGATATAGGTATGTTGGTTCCCCTTGGGATCCCATAGCCCAGGTAAGAATCCCACCTTAGGTTCCATTTAGGAACCTTAAAGCGGGATCCCATAGCCCAGGTAAGAATCCCACCTTAGGTTCCATTTAGGAACCTTAAAGCGGGATCCCATAGCCCAGGTAAGAATCCCACCTTAGGTTCCATTTAGGAACCTTAAAGCGGGATCCCATACCCCAGGTAAGAATCCCACCTTAGGTTCCTGAACCTTAAAGTGGGATCCCGTACCCCAAGTAAGAATTATTAATTTAATTCTCATTGGAAATCGCCCTTATGTGGATAAGCAAGTATGTATGAGTATATACGGGGATGTAATGATGTAGGAGTAGATAGTATGTATAAGTAGTCAAGGGAGTATGTACGAAGGTATGCACGTATGTAAGTTGTGAGAAGGTATGGAATAAGTATGTATGCATGTATGTAATTATGTATGTATGTTGGTATGCAAGTATGTATGTAGGTTTGTATGTAAGTATGTATGTAGGTATGTATGTATGTATGTAGGCATGTAAGGATGTATGTATGTATGTATGAATTGATGTGTTTAGGTATGCACGAACGTATGTATGTAGGTACACAGGGATGTATGTTGCTATGTGTGACCGTAAGTTTACGTATAGGTTGTATGAAAGTACGTACGCATGTATTCAATGAAATTGAGCACTAACGATAATAACATCGTGCCTGGTGATGAAGTGTAACGCAGGAATGTCAAAGATGTCTCACTACGGATCTTATGATCAGAAGGAAAGACGGGATGTAAAGAGTTAATGAAACGAAAAGTAAACGTGAACAAGTCTTGTATGCTTATGATACGTACTAATGTATGAATTTTATGTGGTGAGCGCAGGTAGTACCAGTCATGAGGATAACCAAGGTTTGGAGATCGAGGATCGAGTCACAAGACAGATTGTACGGGAATGCTTAAATATGTAATTTAGTGTTGATAAGGCATGTTCTTATATTCTAAAAATGAATTATTAGAATGTCAAGATGTATGTCATGAAAGAAATTTTCAAACTCGAATTTCCGCTGCGTTGTGTTAAGGTTAAATGAATTAGGGTCTTACAATTCTCTACCCAAAACATGAGTTTCATAAAAGATAAGATATAACAAATTTAGAAACTTTGCTAATCACTTGAATACACAACCCTGAATAGAAAGATTTATCATGTCAATTTCTGATGAACCACTTGAATATATATCATTTTCATTTCACACATCTTCAAACAAACTTTCCCAAACCTGTTCGTCATGTTCAGCACTCGGAATTTTGAAAATCAGCTTTTCAACATCAGTTGTCTAAAATCTTTTTGGTTTTTTTCAAAATTTATGCTAAAACAAACCGAAACTCTTTTTGGATTTTTAACATAACAGAAATGAAATGCAGTAAAGAAATATTTACAAACAATATTTTTGTGAGTTTGTGTAAGAGGATCATATCAGTTTTTGAGACAAATCACCAACACCGTTAAGCTTTAAACATTTTAAGTTCTAAACGATTCACTTAGATTGTCAGTATACTTGATCCACTTTAAATTTTCACACAAAGTTCAACTGCTTCGAGATACGATATTAGTGTTTTATAGACTTAAACTTAATCGCGTGTCCCACCTCAGAATATACTCCTGTATCCAGATCCCAATAGTCAGTCTTACAGGTAAATATGACACAAATGATATCTGTAGGGGAATAAATTATGATTGAAATCGTGAGAGCTCAGGTCAGAACTACCGTTCAGCAGAGAGATCACGAATCGACTTTTGGGTGTGTCCCCTTTAGAGGATCTTTTTTACAACAGCATTGCTAAGCAATTTTATTGTCTTATCATATATGCTGAGGGTGATGCTATGTTTCAAGCATTGCGGAAAGTATTATTCGAGGACTAGGTCAGAACTTCCATTCAGCAGAAGTCCAGGAATAATACCCCAGATATCAATGAGTATAAAGACCTAGTATATCAGAAAAAGGAATCTTTCAAACGAGATTTCGGGGGTTACCCATATATCCGAGAGATGTTACCCACGAATTAAGCAAGTTTGAATTTAGGTTTATATCTCGTCACAATCTACTAAATGAGCAAAAACCTACTCACACATCCACAGTGAGATCGTTTATCACATTTGACTTTCCTTCTTTAGCATGTTGTGATAGTCCACTGATGTACTATCATTTCCTCTTTTGTACAACAAAACTCATTTTTGATTTTATCATGTTTTTGGCTTTTTCAAATTTTCAAATGTTTTTGGATTTTCTGAAAATTTTTACTCCCCCTAAAATGCAAACACATTTTAGGAAATTTGAAAATAAACTATACAATAAAGTGACAACTGATATCAAATCACTTCAAATCGCCATCCACTTGGCATAAACAATCAGAACTCCCCCTCACAACAAACTATTTTCCCATTGTGATTTCAAAACACTTAAGTTTGTTTTAATCAAATGGTTTTTCCGGAAAATTAGTTTTGTTGATTTTAATAAACCATTTGTAGGTTAGGGGATAAGTTCCTCTTCTCAATGTAATGAACCCCATATATTTGTTAACCACTTGTAATAATGGTCCAATCAAGTTCAACTTAATGACCTTGATTAACCACATTGTCAATGAAAACCTATTTCAACCACTTACAGGTTTACTTATCAATCATAACCACTTGCACATCAAAATATAACAATTTAAATATACCACCTGTACTTTACCAATTTTACCACTTGTAGGATCATATACTAAGAAAGATGCCGATACCTGCTCCACTCTTACCAACCTGGGAGCTCCGGCAAGTCAGGATTTTTTTAGTTTGAAAAAACTTTCCCCCAAGCCTGACCAGCATTGGGAGATTCTGGGACACATCTATCCCACCAACATTTTGATTTATAAAAATCTTTTGCAGTTTTAACCTTCCCATCAACCATCTTCCCGAAAATATGTTTGACTTTTCCATTGAAAGTCTTCTCAACATCAAATTATCCCTTATCAGCGAAGAATTGATTTGAGATCTCTACCTTTCCCACTTTCTTCATCAAATTTTCCTTTGACAATGGAGGAAAATCTTCATCGTTCACCTCTGGAACGGAATTCACAACCTTTTTATCAACCAAAGACTCCTCTGATTTTATGGAATCAGATTCATTGTCAGATTTACCCTCAGATTTAACCACCCACTTTTGCTTGCTCAAATCACCTCTTCTTTTGTAAAACCGTTTTGAACTTTCTCCTTCCTCAGAAGTAGAATTTTCAAACTTTTTAACATTTTTTACAGGTTGTTCTTTCTTATCAACACAAGTCTTTCTCAAAACAGAGTTAGAAGAAACTTCCTGTTTTTGGTAGTTGGTCTTGGGGCAATTCCAAGCTATGTGTCCAACTTCTTGGCCTTTGAAACAAGTTCTTCTGTCAACTCTTTGAGCAAATTTGTTCACATTCTTCTTTACTTGAGCAAGAAACTCTTGATTTGATTGTTTCCAGAATGGTTTCTTCTGCTCATCTTCAGCACTTCCTCCTGCAACAAATGTTGTTTTTGGTTTATAAGTTTTCTGATTTTTATAATTTTCTGAAGAATTGAAACCAAGACCTTTCTTTTTGAGATTACTGTTATGGTTTGGTTTCTTTTGAAAACCATAACCAGAACTGTAACCCTTTTTCTTGTTCAATCTCTGTTGAACTCTTGAAGTGTACTTTTTAGGTTTTTCAGCAAGATTTAAATCTTTTATTTCAGAAATATTAATTTCTGTTAATTTGAAAACCTGTTTGATCATTTCAGTTTTGACACTTCTTATTGGAAATTCCTCATCAGAATATAATTTGTCTGTGTAGGATCGGTTTGCGACCCGAACGAGTCGTTTGGAAGAGATTTAGTCCGTTTCAGAGGCGGAAACTAAGAAACGGATGTCGAAACAGCTTGCGTATCACTTTAACACTGATTATATTGATATACTATCGTTTACAATCAGTTTTCACACCGGCAGCACCTCGGTATGATTTTCAGAATCTGTTACAAATGACATGTATGATCACCTATTTATAGTTGGAACTGGTTCGCTTGAACATGTATAATTTGGTTCAAGCGAAACCTCCAAATTACATACAATCTAAAACTAACTTTGACCTTGAAGCAAAAACAAACAAAATATATATTCTGTTATGTTTGTTGTTTGTTGACTTTCAATGATGATGTAATCTCGATGATGTCACTAGTGATGTCACTAGTGATGTCGTCATGCTTGATTAGATCCGCAACTGACTCGAGACTCGACATAAGACGAAGACGACAGATGAATGCACCAACAGACTCCCCCTCAGATGTTGACGAGTCTTAAATGTCGAGTATTCTCAATCTTCAGTCTTTATCGGTCTTTTTCTTTCTTAGCATATACCAGAATCTTCTCTTTGGTTCTAACCTCGTCAGACTCCCCCTCTCATCATGATAGGATCGCTGTCTGGAATTAGCTATCACCTTGAGATGAATCCCTGGTTTTATCTCTTGTTCAGCACATCACCTACACACTTCTCAACACAACATAAGTTTTCACTTAAACCAATAAGAAAAACTTACTAGAAATAGTTACATCAAGTTCAAATTAATGACCCTGATTAACTAAACTCAATTTCTTTCTCAAAATCAGTTTCTTCTTTTAAACGCACACTCCCAAACCTATTCATCTTGTTTAGCACTTGGAATTTTGAAAATCAGCTTTCCAACATCAGTTGTCGAAAATCTTTTTGTATTTTTCAAAATTTATGCTAAAACACACTGAAAATCTTTTTGGATTTTTGACTATAATGAAATGCAATAAAGTAATATTTACAGACAATATTTTTGTGAGCTTGTGTAAGAGGATCATATCAGTTTATGTGACCAATCACTAGCACCGTTAAGCTTTAAACATTTTAAGCTCTAAACAATTCACGTTGATTGACGATGTTTTTGTCCACTTAAACTCAATCTAAAAACTTTCAATCTGCTTAGCGATACTTTAAGGTATATTAAGATAGCACTAAGTTCTTATGGACCCCACGATCTCAGCATATCCCCTCATCATGCAATACACTAACTCAAGTAATGCCTTTAAACTTTTATCGACTGTGAATTGTGCGAAAATAAAGCAGAATGTTTAAACATTAACAATCAGGTCGATACTTCCGTATACGCAGAGAAAGTCCAATGTTTAAACAAAATAAGAAAATAAAAATAAGTTGAAGTTGTTTAGGCTTTAACCACCAGGTCGATACTCCCGTATACGCAGAGGTGATCCAAAGCTTAAACGAAACACTAAAGAAAATAAAGCAGAACGTTTAGGCAACAACATCCAGGTCGATACTCACGTATACGCAGAGGATGTCCGATGCTTAAACAAAATAAAGAAATAAAACAAGTTTAAATCTTCGCAAAATGAAATGCACAATCACAGTGACTTTTTAGCAAAGTTGTGAAAGTTCACAAACTGAACCAGTTTTATGTCTTTTGACAATCAGCGATTACTGAGTAGGCACACAGTCAAGAAGGACAAAACTAAGTACTATGCTTTCGACCATGTTTCCCACTAGAACTAGGCTTTTTCATTTAGGTTTGTATCGTTATCGCAAATCTACTAGTCTAGCTGAGCCTATCGTCACATCTTTAGTGAGACCGTTTATCACATTTTAACTCTCCATTTCTTTAGCATGCTGTGACAGTCCACTGATGTACTATCATTTCCTCTTATATGCAACAAAAACTCATTTTTAAATTTTATCATGTTTTTGTCTTTTTCAAATTTTCTAATGTTTTTGGATTTTCTGAAATTTTCTCCTCCCCCTAAAATGCAAACACATTTTAGGAAATTTGAAAACAAACTATACAGAAAGTGACAACTGATATCAAATCACCTCAATTCGCCATCCACTAGGCATAAACAATCAGAACTCCCCCTTACACAAAACTATTTTCTCATAACGATTTCAAAACACTTAAGTTTGTTTTAACCAAAATGATTTTTCCGGAAAATTAGTTTTGTGTGACGTTTCACAAACATGGGGATCTTTCATCACTTTGTTTTCTTCAATCACTTGTAAAAACTAACATGTTTAAGATCAATCCACAAATATCACCTGTAGAAAATCAAGTACAACTTAATGTCCCTGATTTACCACTTTTAAGTCGAAATCACTTTCGTGAATTTCTCAAGAAATGTGCCGATTCATGTTCCACGCTTACCAACCTGGGAACTCAGCAAGTCAGGTTTTTCATTTAAACAGATTCACCCAAGCCTGACTGTTCTTGGGTGATTTTGAATTCTTGTTCAACAATGGTGGAAAGTTTGCCTCATCCATTGTTAAACCTGAATTCTCAGTTTTTACCTCAACAACTGGCTCGTCTGGCTTTACCACACCAGATTCATTGCCTGAATGTGGCTTGTCTGACTTTGATGAGCCAGATTCATCGCCGACATGTGGCTCCTTTGTTTCCGAAGAAACAGATTCAATGCCACCAACTTTCTCTTTCTTTACTCCTTTCTTTTCTGTCCTCAGATTTGTATCTGATGAATTCATTTTGCTTGATTTGTTGTTCTTTGGTGAGCAAGACGATTTATCAGAACTTTTATCTGTTTTACCAGTTGTATCCGAGGACAAAATCCTTTCCAGATACTCTCTGGCCTTCTTTCTCTTCTTCCTCAGTCTGTCTTTTTGTCCCTGAGAAAGCTTTACTTTCGGTTCTTGAACTTTCAGTTCTTGAACTTTACGTTCTTGAACTTTCTGTTCTTTGGGCTTGACAGAGACTGGGATCTTTACCTGCTTCTGAGATTCAACCCTCGATCTTCTCATTGATCTCATTGAGCAATCTCTAGCAATGTGGCCAATGATGTTGCAATTAAAGCATCTCCTTGACTCAAATCTCCAACTCTGGCAGTTAACAGCAATGTGTCCTTGATAACCGCATCTGTAACACACTCTGTTATCGTACCAATCACCATTTTCAGTCCAAACATTTAGATCAAAGCACTGTTTGGCTTGGTGATAATCCTCTCTCCTCCTGTAAGCTTGATTTGGCCTTGAAGCACTGTGGCCCGACCTGCACCACTTTTCACCAACTATTTTTGAATTTTCATTTTTTACTTTTTGTGGTTTTTGATTTCGATTGGATGATTGATCTGATGAACTTTTATTCTCTTTTTTAACATTTTTCACATTTTTAATTTTTTGTTTCTGTTCCACTTTCTTCTTCAAAGGTTTTTGCTTAGAGCATTCTCCCTTTTCGGTTGATTGTGTAACAGTTTTTTGAAATTTTTCATCATCAGATTTTTCATCGCAATCTTCAACTTTGACATTGTCAAAGTTTGTGACATTGTCACTTATTGGAACAGAATTAACAGGTTTTGGGCAGGGAATAGCTGAAGTATTAACAAAAACCTTCAACTTTTCTTCCCATTCCCTGATTTTACCTTCTAACTCTTTGATTTTCTTTTGAGCACACTCTGCTTCCTTTTCAAGTCGAATAATCTTTTCAAGATGAGAATTAATTGCAATTTGTTTTTCAAGATTGTCTTTACCAAACAAATCTCTCTCATCTTCTAAAATTTTTATTTGACTTTGAAAATCTTTCTCTTTTTGTTTTTCCAAATTGTGAATTTGATTTTTCAAAACATTTTCCGAATTTTTTAGATTTTTGTTTTCTAATGACAAACTCTCAACATCCTTCAAGAGTTTGTCATTTACAAATTTCAACATCTCACAATTTTTCAACAAAACAAGAATATGTTTACCATCAACTTTTGTCTCAACCTTTAAAGATGAGATATTTTCAACCTGTTTCTTTTCCTCATGAACACTTTCATCCTTACTCTCTTCTTCTGGTGAATGATCAAAGATAGATGCGTCTTCTACAACCTCTTTCTTTGACTCTGGTTCAGGATTCACAGATACAGGTTTTTCAGATTCTTCTTTCTCAATCTTGACAGCTGGAATTTGTTCAACCTGCCTTTTCACACTAGATTTGATTTGTTCTTCAGCTGTTGTTGTTTTCACATCTTTCTCAGATTTGATCTCTTCGTTAACCATTGCTGCCTTTTGATTCTTCCTTTTTGCAACTTGTTTTTCTTTCAATTTTTCAATTTTATCAGCATAAAATAACTTTCCACTACGTTGATCAGATGAAAGTTGTTGTTTAAGATTTTCAAGTCTTTGGATTTCTTCTTCATAATTGTCACCCTCTTCATCAGACAAATGATCAAAAACCGTAACTTTTTCAACAACTTCTTTTGCTGAGACTGTTTCTTCTTCATTCTTTGTTGGAATATACTGCTGAGATTCATAATACATATATGCCAACAATTCCTCAAATTCCATGTTTCGATATCGAAAATTTTCAAACAAACTGAATCAATTTCAAACGACCTTGTGCGAATGAGATTGATGTAACTTGAATTTGGTGCAAATTGACCCAAAACTCACTACGTGCAAACTGATGAACTTTCAAACAACCAGATGAACCTTTGAAAACTTTGAACTCCAAAATGTGCGACTAGATGAATTCTATATGAATCACTTTAAAATTGGGTCTCACAAATTCAGTACATTGATCAAATCAACATGTCATACAAACTTTTAAACAAAATCACAAGATAGGCCACTAACTCCACTAAACTGACAATATACCACTAACTTTTAATAGAACCTCACATGTAATTTGATATTATCGATAAAGTTGGGCTGACACACACACAAGTAAGCACATGCAAACAGATTAATTTTCAATTGATTCTATTTGACCTCAAAGTCCACTATCCTGACAAAACATGTGATCGACACATTATATCAAATAACATGCAAACATGTTTTTAATACATTTAATCAAATCAAGTAATGTGTTTAATGAAACTGATTGAGCTGCTTTTAAGGCTGACACAAATCCACTTTACAATGCGATTATCAAATTGATTCTATACCAGAATTTTCAAATATCCGTCAAAATCCTAAACAAACTGACACATCACATGCAAAATGGATTCTCAATTCAATTAAATGTAACCTGACAAACTTATATAATGTTTCACATATAACCGAGATATTCACATGATCACAAATTCCAATCAACTGACAACTTTGTTTAAAGTATCACACAATTCAATTAGCTGGGCTTGATAGTTTTGGTGATGTATGTTTGTATATTGCCAGTAGCCTGCTGGAACATATACTGTTGGGGTGTTAGTTTTGAATGAAATTTGCCTTCCAAAAAAAAAATTAACTTTCACGTGAATTACTGAACCATTTTCAATCGGTGGGTCGGTTTCACAATACACGAGGTAAACTTCAAGTGAAACAGTTTCGCTTCAAACACCACCAAACTTCAAGTGAATTCTAACACAATTCTCAAGCGAAATCTTCAATTTCGCTTCAAACTCTCAAGCGAAATCGGATGATGTCAGCATATGTCGAACCAGTTTCAAGCGACAGTTCAATTTTAACCAGTTTTTAAGTCGATTTTCGCTCTGAAACTTTCCAGGATTGGTTAGAACATGTTTACGCATAAGATATGTAATTTTTAGCCGATTTTAACCGTAAAAGTTTGTTCGATTTTGAAAGAAGGTGTAAAAAATCAGAAAAAGTGATAAAAACGAGCTGTTTTGGCGAAATCTCTTCCTCCTGAGCTCTGATACCAATTGTAGGATCGGTTTGCGACCCGAACGAGTCGTTTGGAAGAGATTTAGTCCGTTTCAGAGGCGGAAACTAAGAAACGGATGTCGAAACAGCTTGCGTATCACTTTAACACTGATTATATTGATATACTATCGTTTACAATCAGTTTTCACACCGGCAGCACCTCGGTATGATTTTCAGAATCTGTTACAAATGACATGTATGATCACCTATTTATAGTTGGAACTGGTTCGCTTGAACATGTATAATTTGGTTCAAGCGAAACCTCCAAATTACATACAATCTAAAACTAACTTTGACCTTGAAGCAAAAACAAACAAAATATATATTCTGTTATGTTTGTTGTTTGTTGACTTTCAATGATGATGTAATCTCGATGATGTCACTAGTGATGTCACGTTATGATGTCACTAGTGATGTCGTCATGCTTGATTAGATCCGCAACTGACTCGAGACTCGACATAAGACGAAGACGACAGATGAATGCACCAACAGTCTGAATCATACAAAGTATAAGCCACTTTGATTGACCCGTCATTCAAATTAGATTTTGATAATAGGAATTCTCTATTGTAAACCCTGTTAACCGGTGAACTCGGACTCTTTTCTGACGAACTCGGACTATCAGACTCAGACTCCGGTTTTGACTCTTCATCCATATCTAACACCTGATCGACCACTTTCTTTAATAACTCGGACTCATGATCAGTGTCAGACGCTGTGAATGTAACATCAATATTGTCTGGTAATTCATCAATGATTTCAGACTTTAACTTGATGTTGACTGCCTTTTTTAGACGCTCCTCGTTAGGATTCCTTGGAGAATAAGTTTCATGGATCGGGGGCGGACATCTGTTATACTTGACACTTGGTTTCTTACCAGTATCAGTATTTTCAGTCTTTTTGTCCATGAACGCTTCCAGACCTGCAACAGTAGGATAAACACGATCAATCAATAATCACAAGTAGTGTAACTCAACAATAATCGTTTAATCCTTTCACTTTCGATCTTTTCAAGTTCCACTTCTTTCTTCAATTTAGCACAGTCTTCAATATACTCATTGATGACGCTCTGCTTTGTCATTAATGTTGCACTCATTTTATCCATTGCTTTTTCAGTTTCTGAATTTGTCTTCTTCAGACCATCAACTGTTCTGTTCAGTACATCATAAGACTCTTTAATGTACTTCACATCAGACAATAAATCTTCTTTAATCTTTTCTAACTCAGCAATCTTTGTATCCTTCTCAGTACAATCTTTGCAAGAAACTGAACACTTCAAACATGGTTTTTCAACTTCAACCAATTTTTCTACTATCTTTTCAATCTCGACAGATTTCTCTACTTCAACGATTTTTTCTAACTCGACGAGTTTCTCTACTTCGACCAGTTTTTCAACTTCGACTACTTTCTCAACTTCAATGATTTTTTTGACTTCAACAATTTTCTCAATCTCAACAATTTTCTCTACCACTTTTTCAGTTGTTGGTTCAACATTAGCTTCTCCAGCTTCTGTCTTTGTCTTTTCATCAGCTAGCCTTCTTACTGCTTCCAGCTCTTTCCTCAATCTTGCCATCTTCTTCTGATACAGCATCTCCATTTTATCTGCAAAAAACAAATTAAAACTAGTAGGATCTATGCCTTTTCTAGCTTTGTTGAGATGTTCTTCCTCATCATCGGTATCCACATCACTTCCAAGATCTGGAAAAATCGGGATTCTTTTCTGATGAGCATTGTAGAATTCCTCAGCCATGATTCAATAATCAGATGATACTTCGGGAAATACTTGTTCCAAAGTTGTTCGAGTGAAGACACTGAATGAAAGGACCCGATTGGAATGAAATGGATTCAAATAGGCCTTAGAGTGATTTGGGCCGAATTCTTTCTTTGAATGTTGATTGGGCCGAGATTTCTTTACTCAAATGGGCTGACTCTTATCAATAAACAAACAAATATGATAGGGCCGCCAATTTTTACAATATATCCGACACCTTCTGACAATCACATGAAATCAATCAATGAAAATTCTTTAATAAAATCCGACAACTTTGATATCAAACTTTATATCATTGGGCCGCAAATATTGAGTGATGAAATCAGATGCATACCACTTTATCCCACTTTATCGACAACACAGTTGGACTTCACATGCATACCACTTTATCAATATTGAAATCAGATGCATACCACTTTATCACACTTTTAAATCAGACGAATGTGAGACTAATTGATATTGAGTGGAGTGATGATATTCTTTCTTGATTAATGAACCGATTCTTTGTATTATGTGCTGACCACAATTCAACTATTTAAAACATCTCACATGCAAACTGGCAACTTTGTAAAAAGAACCCACTATATCACAAACACATAAACCGATATATTCACATGAATTTGACGGTGAACTATAACTCTATAAACAATGTAATCACATGCAAAATCTGATCATCCGATACAACCTCGTGCAAACTGACACAAGACACGAGATTTCTTTTTCCAACTACTGACAACTTCGATTAACGTTTCACAAGTCTCGATACGTGTTTTCAAGCGAAAGCCGGATGGTTTTTCAAGCGAGACTCACAGTGACATCAGCATTTCGAACAGAATTTCAAGCGAACTCATGATTTTAACCAGTTTTAGGTCGAATTTAACGCTGAAACTTTCCAGGATTTGTTAATACATGATTACGCATAATATGTGAAAGTTTGAGCCGATTTTATCCGTGAAAAATTTTAATTTTTTAAAAGAAGGTGTAGAAATCAGATTTTCAAGCTTGTTTTGGCAAGAACTCTTCTTCGTGAGCTCTGATACCACTTGTAGGATCGGATTGTGACCCAAACGAGTCGTTCGGAAGAGCTCAAATCCGTTTCAGATGCGGAAACAGAGAAACGGATGTAAAAACAGCTTGAATATCACTATAAACCTCTTGTATATTGATTTACTATCGATTACAATCACAAGGAACACCGGCAGCACCTCAGTATCAATTCTGGAAATCGTTACAAATGAAATGACAACATGCCTATTTATACTATTCAAGCTTTCGCTTGAAGACACACAAGTCAGCTTCAAGCGAAACCTCTCAAGCGAAACCCACTAAATCTTTCAAGCGAAACATACAACAATATAATATTTTATTTCAAGCGAAACCTCCTGAATTCATTAACTATTTTGTCTCTTGTGAGGTGATGCAATGATGATGTCATATTGATGATGTCATCATTGTATAAGATGACATCACTCTTGAACAGATCCGCAACAAATCGAGACTCGATATAATACGAAGTCGACAGATGAATGCACTAACATTGTGGAACGTCGACATCGGCATGTTGTTGAAACGGGTCTTTCTCTACTGGCTCACTCAACTATGCCTCAGCGTTTCTGGCACTTCGCCTTCGAAACAGCCGTTTACTTAATTAATCGGCTTCCCTCACACGTATCCTCCAATAAATCACCCTTTGAACACGCGTTTCTCCGCAAACCTGATTACTCCTTCTTGAGAGTCTTTGGCTCTCAACGCTTTCCCTACCTCCGTCCCTACAACCGTCACAAAATTGAGTTCCGTTCTACTCCGTGTCTCTTCCTTGGCTATAGTCTTTCCCACCATGGCTATCGTTGTTTCGATCCCTCCACTGAGCGCATCTACATCGCTCGGCACGTTCGCTTCGATGAGCAAGTCTTCCCCTACAAACCCATACCACAACTAACCCCATCCCTACCACCCGCTTCCCCATATATATCTATATTTCCCAACCCACCACCGGGTTTCCCACCCGAGCCCAACCCAACTACTGCCACTGACTCACCTCCTTCTTCACCCCATCAGCCTTCAAATGTTGATCCCACTCCTATGACTGATCCCTCTACTGTCTACCAAAACCCCACGGCCTCCCCACCTACGGCCCAGCCCTGTCTAGCCCAGCCTACAAACCCGGAACAGCCCACTTCTGTCCAACAGCCTTCCCAA
Source organism: Helianthus tuberosus (assembly GCA_030545235.1). Taxonomy (NCBI): domain Eukaryota; kingdom Viridiplantae; phylum Streptophyta; class Magnoliopsida; order Asterales; family Asteraceae; genus Helianthus; species Helianthus tuberosus. Next base: position 167,524,843 of record CM060432.1, on the reverse strand, counting down.
GCCCACCAGTCCAACGACCCACCACCCAACGCCACTCGCTCCCGTCCGTCAAACCTTCACCAAAAACCCAAACCACCTGATCGGTATGATCCGGCAGCCTATATAGTCAAACTCACCTCATTGTTACCCATTGAACCTACCAGTTTTACTATTGCCAACAAATACAGTGAATGGCGCCATGCTATGTCCGAAGAGTTGGATGCGCTGCACAAAAATGGCACGTGGACTCTTGTGCCACCTGTCCCTAATGCTAATATTGTCGATTGCAAGTGGGTTTACAGGTTAAAAACGGATGAAAACGGGAAAATTAGCAGGTTTAAAGCCCGTTTGGTTGCAAAGGGTTTTCATCAGCAACACGGTGTGGACTATCATGAGACATTCAGTCCAGTAATCAAACCTGCTACTATTTGGACCATTTTGTCGTTAGCCGCTGCGAACAAATGGTCCCTGCGCCAACTGGATATTCAAACTGCTTTTCTGCATGGTGATCTTGTGAAAACCGTTTATATGCGCCAACCACCGGGATTTGTTGATCCTTCAAAACCGGATCATATCTGCCTTCTGAACAAATCTTTATACGGTCTCAAGCAATCTCCTCGTGCCTGGTTCAACAAATTATCAAATGCTTTTCATCAGTTGGGGTTCCATGGGTCAAAGACTGATCCATCATTGTTCTTCTCAATTCCCAGGGCTCCTTAGTGTATCTTCTGGTTTATGTGGATGATATCATCATCACCGGTAACAATGCTGAAACGGTGTCCAAGCTCATCACCCGTCTTCACTCTCTCTTTGCTCTTAAAGACTTGGGGCAACTACACTATTTTCTTGGGGTGGAAGTCATTCACAAGAAAGCTGATTTCATTCTTTCTCAACGAAAATATATCGGAGATATTTTGCACTGGTCGGGTCTAACAGATTGCAAGCCTATTTCCACTCCTATGAGTATTTATCATGTCTTGCTTCCTGATGATAGTCCTCCCTTGGACGATCCCTCTCGGTACAGACAAACAGTTGGCGCCCTCCAGTATGTGACTCTTACCCGCCCCGACATTGCCTTTGCGGTCAATCGGGTTTGTCAGTTCATGCACGCTCCAACATAAAACCACTGGGCTGCTGTCAAACGCATCTTGCGTTATCTCAAGGGTACAATGAACATGGGTCTTTGGTTCCGTCATAACACAGGATATCGGTTGCAGGCTTTTTCAGACTCTCACTGGTCCACCAACGTGCAAGCCTTTTCTGACTCTGACTGGGCTGGTTGTCCAATCGATCGTCGATCGACGGGGGGATTTGCCATCTACTTGGGTTTAAATCTTATCTCATGGTCTGCCCGCAAACAACGAACTGTTTCTCGCTCATCAACTGAATCTGAGTACAAGGCTATTGCCGACACCGTTGCTGAATTAATTTGGCTAAAGTCTCTTCTTCAAGAACTCGGTTTACACAGCGAAGCACCAACACTTTGGTGTGGTAATCTTGGTGCTACATATCTCACTGCCAATCCGGTGTTTCATGCTCGTACCAAACACATCGAGGTTGATTTTAATTTTGTTCGTGAACAGGTTGCCCGAGGTCATCTCAATGTCAAATTCATCTCAACTAATGATCAAATTGCCGATATCTTCACAAAGCCCTTGTCGTCTCAAAAGTTCGAGTTCCTACGGTCCAAGTTACAGATCGCGAACCGCCCTGAACTTGCGGGGGGAATATTAGACTATGTCGGCTGACTTAGATTACTTTTATTAATTTGTTATATTGTAGAGGGTAGCTAAGTGTATTTAGTTATTCCTATATATTCAGATGTAATCTTCCTTTTTTGAACAACAATAACAAATCTTATTCAATCTTCTGATTGTTTTGCTTCAGCTTAAGTAATGTTTTCAGCTTTGAGCAATGGCTAGTATCATGTCTGGATCTCTCCACACTGATCAACAGGCAAACAGTGTTTGGGTATAATAGCTGTTTTGAAACAAGATTTATCCATTAAGCTTTCACATCTTAAGACATGTAATCTAATTTCTGTTTATATATATTGAACTCATCATCAAATCTATATCGGTTACAATCGAGTCCAAAACAGAGGATGAAAGAATGAATAGTAACATTAAAACGTGAGAAAGGGGAGTGTAATCAAGATGAAAATAATACACTAAAAAACAATGTGTAATGACCAAAAAAAAAAATTCTATGAAATTATTTCTACATGACTGACTGACTATTGTAGGTCATCAAGATTAATCTGATTTTGTTCCCCAGTTGAAAGGATCTTAACACTAACCATGCCTCTTTCCCATTCAGACTTTCCTACAAGTATCAATCTTCGTGCATTTATTCGTGCTGCACGCTTGAACACCCTATTACACAGAAAGCTCAAATTATATACATATAGATACCCGCCAAACCAAACCAAATTTACAATTAATGCCACTTACCATTTAAGTGGTTTATTTTCCAAAACCAAATCAACACACTGACCCTTTTCTCTAAGAAGAGTGGCAACAGTTGCAGCTGCACCTTGAAGATCGGGATCCAGCGAACAAACAATGTTCTCCACTTCAAGTGGAACTTCTGGTATAAGTTGTCGCTCCTTTAGTAGCTATTTACATTTAAAAAAGAATTATATGTATGGATATATCTTATAGATTAAATGAAGTCTTGGATAGGATTATAAAAATAAAAATATGTTTAACTGACTTCAATAATGACAGCATCACCAAATCCAAAACCACATGCAGGAATGTCATCACCACCAAAAGTAGAAAGCAAACGATCATAACGTCCACCACCACAAATGGCTCGCAGCTTACCTTCTCTATCAAATCCCTAAAAAATAACAACATTGCCATTTTGTAACATAAGAGGTAAATTTTGAAACATAACATAAGAAAATAAGTGAGCAATTTATCTACTGGGACGCTTGTTACATTTTTAGGCCATCTAAACTAGGGTCTTCCCGCCTAAACCACAATCCCATTTTTTCATGCGCGCATCTCTTAACCGCATCTTTTTCCCTTTCATTGCCTTTACAGTTTCGCAGAACCCTAGATCAGCGATTGGAAGCAACAGGTAGCTTTTCTTATAGATCTTTAATGTTCTCAGTTGCAAACCCTAAATTTTGTACCGCCACGTAAACGCCCTTCTATCTCTGCCGCCAATGAGCTATTTCAACGATCAATCAATGCACCAATTCACATCCCCCAAATCCTAGCACGCATTCGCTGTCCCTATTGCTTTTGCATTAGGTTGTTTACTTTAATAGACGATGAACCGAATGGAAAGTATCGATTGAATTGAGTAAATCTTCTCTCTACTTTCTTTATATCTCTAAAAGCGGTCGTAACATTGGTATCAGAGGGGTGATGCTCCTTCTCCGGCGACAACAATTCCAGGTAACAATGGCGAACACGAGAAATCAAGAATTAGAGAAAATGGTGAAGAATCATGATAAAAAGTTGCAACAACTCTGTTGAACAGTTGAAGAGATTCGTTCTTCGAATACTTTGATTCACACAACTCTGCAAGATCTAGATCGAAGTTTTGGCATCATCAACAGTCAAAATGGGACATTCCACAATATGCACGATTACCAGAAATGATTTACAACAATAATTAAAGATAAGAGACTGACATTCAACCAATAATGACAAAAGTGAAAGCGAAGATGGAGCATCCGCTAAAACTTTGAAAAATGGAGTGTGACGTCATTACATGACTACATTCTCTTCCCGAAACAATGTTAGCTCTATTGGTGATAATGAAGGGGGTTTCTTATCACACGATTTTTCTAAACTCCCAAAAGTGGAGTGTGCCCCCAAGGTGTTTGATGAAATGCCTGAAGGTGTTTGAAAGAGTCTTTCAATGAAAAATCCTTTGAAATTTGAAAGTTGTGCTGAAGGTTAGGGTGATTTGAAATGCGTTAATGGTGCTGAAGCTATCAAGATTAATGGAAGCGAAATCAAAAGAATTATGACTTCAATTCCATTTACTAACAAATCATGGGAACATATGGATCACATGATAACAGATCTTCATGTTTCTGCCCTACGAATTATTGTTGTATTCAAAGGCATTATACATCAGGAGTATTGGAAAAGGCCCTTACCATGGTTAAACAGATGATGAAATTGGGGAGTATTGTCTCATTGGATAATAATGTTGTAGTTAAAATTACTTCTTCTCAAGACTTTAACTCCCGAGTTGGAGCTCATCCAAGCTTCAGCTAGAGCAATGGGTACATTGCTAAAGACTTACGAAGATAAAAGATTCAAGTCCATTGACTTCCCTGGTCTTGGAGCTGGACCTGAGTTAGTTAAGACACTCAAGCACAGACAGATAGGGCTGTCCAAAAAGCTTGTGTCTCGGAGCTCGCTTGAATCTAGCTCGGAAAAAGCTCGCTCAATATGGCTCGGTTTGAAACTGAGCCGAGCTGGCTCGACTCGGTTAGAAAGCGAGCCTAGCTCGGCTTGGTTCGTAACGAGCCAGATTGGCTCGCTCGTTAGCTTGACTCGGTTTAGCTTGGATTATTTTTACTTTTAATATATTTTATATTTTAATATACAACTATATGTGGGATAATACAACTATATGTGGGATAATACTGGGTATGGTTGTTGTTGTATATTTTAATATACAAATAATATATTATAGAAAACTGGTTACTAGTTGTGGGTATTTAAGAGTGCAGTTGGATATATATGACATACTTTGGGATTGATTAGGATGCTAATGACCTTATATTGTATTTCAATGAAACTTAAAACTTATTTTGTATTTGTTTAAACTTAAACTTGATTTTGGCTTCTAATGTAGTAGATTGAACTTATTATCGATATGTTCTTTTGAATTACTGGATGATATTTTAGACTGTTGAAATTTGAAAGCTATGTATTAAAATTTCTTTTTAAATTCGAGCCTAACCAAGCCGAGCCAACTCGGTTAAAAACCAAGCCGAATTCGAGCTATGATTTTCAGCTCAGTTTCAAATCCGAGCCGAGCTGGCTCGGTTTATAATCGAGTCAAGCCCGAGCTTGCCCTGGCTTGGCTCGTTTAGGCTCATGAACAGCCCTTGAAGCACTCACAAGTCACAAGAAATCTGCTCAGGGACAATTTTAGGAAAAATGCTTGTAAATTCATTTGCTAATGTACTTGCAAAGAGGCTTATAAACCTGCAAGTAGATCCATTAAGACCAAACTGGTATTAGAATGGAACAGATTGATTCTTGACAGTGGAGGTAACCACATTAAGTTTGACATGGGATGTCTCACAGCAGTTTTAAGTGCTGTAAGGGCTCTTGGTCAAATTAACCCACCAGGAGTAGAGGTCTATTTTGTTGTGGCAGCTTGTGTAAATTCATTTTAGTTCTTGAGGTCAAGAGCTCTTTATGGGGGGAATTGTTGAATAGTATAGGGTGTGGGTGTCCTTATTTAGTTTGTTAATTAGGTTGTTTACTTAACAAGACCGAATGGAAAGTGTCAATTGAATTGAGTAAGCCTTCTTCTCTCTAGCTTGATTTAAAAAAGCTTGAGGCGCCCCGAATCGTTTTGATTCCAAAAGCCGAGGCGCGAGGCGAGTGCTTCACGTATGCGAGGCGCTCAAGTTAAAAAAAACATATATATATAAAATATTTATACACGTCAATACGACATTATCTACTTGTTAATCAATCATAAACACAAAAACATAATTATCAAACACACTTAAAACACATAAAAAACATAATCAAAACATACATTGAAGTCGAAAGAAGTTGAAACACACTTAAAACTTTTAAAAAACATTAAAAAAAGTTTAAACTAATTAAAACAAAAGAAAAAAAAAGAGTGGTTTTGAAAGAATTGACGGACTGAAGAACGCTTGAGGGATTAGAAAACATCAATGGACTGAAGAACAATCGAAGTAAGAGAAGAAAAACATATATATTGAAGGCTGAACAGTCTTGAAAGAATCGATGCTTGAAGGAACAGAGCGATGGAGACGATAAATGCTTGAACGGTCTTTTTTTAAGATTTAAAGTCCATGGAATGATGGATAAAGATGAACAAAGAGCAACGTTCTTTTTTAGGGTTTAGAGAAATTTGTTGGGCCAAATATTGATGATTGCAATCAAATTATAGTTCTCTTATTTTTCTATTTAAGATTTTTTTTATTTAGTTCTCGTATTTTTCTATTTAATATTTATTTTATTTAACCCAGTTAGAAGTATATAAAAACATAGAAATCTCACCTCAAATACAATGCCAGTGTAATAAGCTAGGCCTCGAACAACAGAAGCATCAAACTGAATCCATTCTGAATAACCAAACTTTTCAGCAAGTGAAAATAGTTGCTTCAGTTCTCTGACTGCTTCCCCTGCGTCTCCAAGTTTCTCTGTTTTCGCACAAGATAATATCATAACTTCAATAACAATTACAACTTGTTAAGAAACGATGAATACACTTCAAAACATATCCTATGGGCTTACAATTTAGGGGTGGCAATTCCTGACACAACATGATCCTTACACAAAAAGAAATGTGTAAAGGTAGGGTCTACACGGATTTGGGTTGTAAAATGGATTGACCCGCCTACACCATTTAACGAATGGGTTGTCGATAGACTGTCAAGCAACCAATCCGTTTAAAATTAGAATTATGCAGGTCGCTTGCAGCTTACAGTGGTTAAGGGTGTCCAGTTTAGGGTCGAGTTTTTTACACAACTAACTAAACGGGTGGTGTTCAGGTTCAGTGCTACACTGATACCAACCCAGACCCACCAAAAGCGAAAGCGAAATTTTCGGTTATTAGTTATTATTAACCATCAGTTTTCGGATTTTAACACACGGGTCGGTTTTATGTTCGGTTAACCGACAACTTTTTAAAAAATTAGAACTAAGAAAATTTGACTTGACAAAAGCTTTAACCATTTCATTTGAGATCACTTGTCCATCACAACACATATAGATCCAACTGTTTTCATCTAACTTTACCTCTTCATGAACTGCATTTTAACCTTTTTTCCTTGTGTTTGCAGTTGGCCTGTTGGTTTTATAAAACAGATTGTATGGGTTCAATCAAGATTAAATACTGGTCAAATGGGTTATCAAATAAACCACCAGAAACATATGGACAACATAAATATCTTAACTCTTAAATTCAAGCGATTCATAATTAATAAGTTAAACAGTTGTGCTATATGTATAAGGGATTTTTACATATATCCCCTTGCTAAGAGGCCTTATTATATATTTACCCAATCATTTGAATTAATTACGTATTCCCCCTTCTCACAAGAAAATTACCCAAGTACCCTTTTGTATTTTCTATCAAACAACGCTTTTATAGTTCGCAAACCCCCTGCACATCAAACGATGTTCTCCTGATTCTTCTTCCCCTTCGCAAACCCTACGCCTTGTTCGACACACGACGCTGCAAACATCAAACGGGTAAAACCCATTCATCCAACTCTCGTTTCTTTTGGCGATTCTGGTTTTCTTATATTCCTCGTTCGATCTTATTCCTTTCTATTGATCGTTTGATGTATTAACAGGTTGTTTTGGGTGATTCACGAGTGTTTCCTGATAAATCGATTGCATCTATGCCCATTTTGAGCCCTAGATTCCTTGATAAACCCTATGGCTAATATTTTCATTTAGTTGTGTGTTCAATACTAATATTTTCATCACTGGATTTTAACCATATTTCATAATATATATACACAATGTTGTAAATGTGGTTGGAGATTAAGGATTCTACACTTCCTATCATTTTATTTTACAGATAAGATTTTGGAAATACACGTTTTATTTATTGAACAAGATGAATATTAGTATTGTACATGGTTTAGGAAGGGGAAATATGTAATAACGTGTCATTCAATAAGTTCATAAGTTTATTAAGGGTAAAATAGTAATTTAATACGAATAACTAAAATGAAATGGATAAATATGTAATACATATGGTTTGAGAAGGGGAAATCTGTAATTGATTTTAAGGGTTGGGTATGTATGTAATAAATGATCTTAGCAAGGGGATATATGTAATTAACCCTATGTATAATTGGTTCGGTTTGGTTAATTCAGCTATGCGGCTATGCCACACACCAAAACCATAACTTTCAGTTAATCAGTTATGACTTGACTGAATCATCGGTTAAAAGTTCGATTCGGTTAAGTCAGTTACGATTTGGTTGATTCGGTTATTTGCTCACCCCTACTTGCCAACTAGCAACAAAAAGTACCTTCCAACTCCGTTAAAGACTTCATGGAAAGAACTTGCAGTAGATCCTCAATAGCTTCATTTGATAAATCAACCAACTTCAGCTCTTTCTTGATCTCCTCCATGGGTATTTTTCCCATCTTTTTTCCAATTAAAATAGATCGTTTAAAAACAAAAACATACAGAAGTGGATCCAGTTTTGCATTTAAGTGCTGACCTTATCTATGATGATGCAAGCTTTGGCAAACGAAGCTTCTGGTACAGAATACAAACTTAGCACTTCCTGTAGAACCTGTGGTGAAAGAAATGAAACAGGTTCAATCAAAAGGTAAAAAGATAACAGTTAAAGTGATGCCAAATGAAGACAATTTGACACCTTTCTGCTAGATATCTTGAAGCCAACATCTTTAGCAGTTATCCCAATTCGCTTGAAAAATGTAACAATAGATGAGATTAGCTCAGCTTCTCCCTATCAAAAAACAACGAACAGTTGAGCATGTTTAATATGAAGGGCAAATGGCATATAAGACCATCTAATCATACGATTAAAAGAGAAAAAGGGATAAATGCCAATATAATATCCTACTATAAAGGCTTCACATTAAGACCTTCTAGGTCCCTCCGTGATAATCTTTTATATGGAGAAACAAAAATCATAACCACCTCAGTAGTTTACAAATATAACTCATCCGCGACTCTTTTAATGTAAATTGCATTTTTTTTCTTAGAAGTTAAGCATGTATCTACTATGATAACCTCAATTTTACAGAACAGAACTAGGCATGGCAAACAGGTAAAAATTAATTACTACGTATGTTGAGCCAAATTTCCATTTAAAGTCAACCGCTTTCATCCAGTTCGATAAGCTCAATTTTACACACCAGAACTAGGCATGGCAAACAGGTAGGGTCGGGCAGGTTTGGGTTGCGGGTCAGATCAAAACGGGTTGATTTAATAAAGGGTTATTTTGGTTTGGGTCGGGACGGATTCGGGTCAGAACTGGTTGGTTTAAAAAATGGTTATCCTAAAATTACCATACAACTTCTAAGTTTTGACTTTCTGGTTTTCATCACCGGTTACGAGCGATCATGCCTTGGTTTACACATGTTTAAATGTCGGTTACGCATGCGGAGCAGGTTACATGTACCAGGATTGAGAAACGCCCGTTGGCGCCACGTCAATAGACAATCGGCCCCAGCACGCACATAACTAGTCGCTCGACGCATAACCGGCGTTGGTTATGCGCGTTTAGGTGTCAATTACGCGTTCGGTGTCTGTTACACATTTTTACTCCGGTTATGCATACTGCAGCTTAGACACGCACGTAACCCAGCCCTGGTAAGCGCTTAACACAGCGCACGACACGAAACCGGCTACCCAACGCCGGTTACGCGTGTTTAATGTCAGTTACACGCATTCCGGTGCCGTTCTTCACGATTAGGTGTCGGTTACGCATGTTTATATGCCGGTTATGCGTACCGTGGCCAAAAAATACCCGTCCTACGCCACGTAACGTGCGTAACCCAGCTTCGATACACGCTTAATTCAGCGTTCGACGCGTAATCGGATCTGCATGAGTTATCTTCTATCTCAACTTATTAACTGATGTGCGCAGAAAGAAATACACTGTTTTCTCCGGTTTGAAAGATGGCAGCATGGTCCAAACCATGCTGACCTGTTTGAAAAAAAACACCAACCTATTCTGACCCATTTCATTAAAAAAGGTTGTCTCAATTAACCCACCCTGACCCGTTCAATAAGAAACAGCTACCCATATCAATAATCAATCCAAAACATTTGAAAAGCCACCCATATAAACCCAATTTTGGGATGGCATATCAAGTTTGCCAGGCCTGAGAATTGGTCTAGAACCAGCCTAAACATGTCTAAAACCCCAAAAAATGGTTTGTTTATAGCTTTATGCTATGCACCTTGAGTGCGCCTTTGAGAACTATGCTAACAACTTCTGTCTCATTTTTTTTCTGTTTATTCTAGTGGAAAGTAGACCGCCATCTTGTACATCTATCATTACAGTGTAATATATCTTCTATAGGTTACCAAACAGGGTATTAATCATAGTTGTTAATAGCGAATAGCGGATGATAGCGACGAGCATATGCTACGTAGCGATAGCGATGAAATAGTGGGCACTATTTCATGTTTAGCGATACACCAGAAGAAATTTTAGAAATATTTTATATGTATATTTCACCAAAAAATATTAAAAAAAAACTTAAAAAATTGCAAAAATCTCGCTATTTGTCACTACCAGCTATATAGCGACACATGAGCGCTACGCTATTTGCTATAGCAGGCACTATGCTCACTATTAACAACTAGG